>OZ000461.1:17200000-18607500 GCA_963922655.1 Cardamine chenopodiifolia
GAAGAAATAGCCACCTCATCGTCTTGAATAGGATCTACAGTTGAAGAGTGACAACAACCCATGATTTGTTCTAAAGTATAATTCCTTTTTGTTTATAATTCTATTGATTCCTTACAAGAAAATGTGATTTCTTGTTTCTTTTGTCTATGGTGACGTTTGACTCTGGGACTTTGGTGTTTCTTTGATGTCAAATAAAAAAGTCTGATTAATTTTATTATAGCATTAGTAACAATAATGACATATATTTTCGTGCCAAATATAGAAAACCTTTCTTTCTTAATTCTTATTTCTACTAGATAAATATTGCATCGTAAAAAAATATTTAAGATTTTTTCTGATATTAAGGTACCTTTAATTTTTATATGTTTTATTCATTTTAAGATGCAAATATCTTTGATAATTTTCCATGTAGCCTTTTTGGAAGGTTTATGAATATAGATTGAATCGCAACTAAAACACGTAGGTTTATGAATATAGGTTTAACTTTCCATGTTGCCTTTTTGGAAGGCTTCTGAATATAGGTTCAAAGTCAAATGAAATGTAGTAGATAGGAAATGAACAAGTGTTGTGGCTATTATAAAATGTAACAAATAAGGTAACGATGTAAAAGTAAAAGATTAAAAATATATATCTTCTTTTTTAAACAATATATATATATATATATATATATATCTTCTTTTTCTTTAAAATATATTTATGTTTCAGTTTAATTGTGATGTTCTTAGGTTTAGAATTTAGTTTAGGGTTTAGAATTGATTGTTTGGGGTTTAAAATTTAGTTTAGGGTTTATAATTGAATGTTTAGAGTCAGGGTTTTTATTTCATGTATATTTAATATGAATAAATGAAAAGATGACTAAAAAGAGGACACAAATTTTTTGGTATTTCAAGAAAAGTAATTTCGTCCAATCAAATGGTGAAAATGGTTTTATGCTTTTTTACTCGTATATGTGATATTTTCTACATTTTATGACCAAATGGCTATCTTAAATTCATTTATTTTAATTGATTCCTTTTTGCTCACCCATTTTGTCACTTGTGGGTCGACTCTGAAATATTTCGGATCGAAAACTATCCACTAGTTACCATGTCAGAACTTTTCATGGTGTTTCTTCTTATGTTAATCTTTTGGTCAACGCTTTCAAAATGTTTACTTACTTTCCTACATTTAGCGTTGAGAAAAGTCTGTTAGAAAAATAGTCAAAACTAAATTAACAGTTATCTAAAGGGGAGAACATGCTTTTATTACTATGTTTCTTATCCTCAATGTTTTTTGACGATGTTTGATTATCTCAACTCTCAAGTGTTAATATATTTTCAAAATTTATTAATTTTTCTAGCTATTCAGTTTTCCTAATTTACTAATGAGGCATTCAAACGATATTAATACGTTTCCTAGATTTTACTGATTTAATATCCCCTTGCAATTTCTTTTGTATATAACCAGATGTTTTGCTGAACATAAACACTACTCTAAATGTATCTACTAAAAACCTTATAACTTATTGTGTGTGTTTTTTTTTCTCAATCGAATCATACGTTTTTTTAATGATACTTTCTCACAATATACTTTTTTCTATATATATTATGCACAACCAAACAACTGGATTACAATATAGCCCAATGCTTCAGTTATACAATATGCTACTTGCAACCGAGTTGACCATTCCATCGTTTTGTTTATGTGAATCAAAAACAAGGAAAAAAAAAACAGAGGTCCAAACAGATGATGCTAAGATATGTTTTGAATTTTTAACTAATAAGTTCTCATTCAAGGCATGATCAGAGGAAAAGAATCTAACCATTGTGAATGGAATTTTGATAACTGCAAAGTTATTGGTCGACTGTAAAAATCCACAAACAAACCAAACATTTTTAAATCGTTAAGATTTCTGTTATTCTTGCAAACTATTGTGAATGGTTTTTGTAGTTTTTATAAAACCAAAAAGCATTGTCATATTTACATCCATTAATAAATAATTTAAATTCAAAGTTAATATTAAAACTGTAACATTCAAAGCATTATCAAATATACCATTGAAGTAAAGAGACATTATTAATTTCAATAAAATAATTTTTATTGAGAAATCTGCATATAGATAGAAAACCGATTATATCACAAATATTCATCCAGTCTCAATAAATTCAGTCAATGTATTTGCATATTATCATTTAAAATTAATAATATTTTAATTAATTAAATTTAACTCTAAAAATCAACTAACTTTACAATCAATGCAAGTATAACATCAGTTACAAACAAATATATAACTATATAACATTGATTTTTATAATTGTAATAACTATTAATATCATTTATATTAACTGATGCAAAATTAACATTATTTATTTTTAATTGATGCATATTAACATCAATTACAAAAAGTGATAGAATATTTATCTCAACCAATGTAAATAGTTTCCGTCATTGTTTCCATAGTTACTTTATAAATGGTGTAAGACTATTTTGCATCAATTATAAGTAATATAAATATATAAAATAAGTCATGTAAAACACACTCTTTTGAAGTACAAAGACATGCCACTATTAATGTTTTACTTTAAAATAAATAAATAGATAACTCTATTTTTCAACCGCATAATATTACATAACTATAAAATTATAGCTAATTTGGATATTTAATTAGTCTAATTATATTTTACTAAAATAAGTAGAATTATTTTTGTTCTAATAAAATTATCGGTACGAATATAGCTCATAACAATTATACTACTATTTTGATTTGGTGACCAAAATTTGTAACTCATATATGTCAACTGTTATTTCAAATTAACTATCATAATTTATTTATTTTTAAAATGTAACTTCTGCCAATTCTCATTCATAAATAGATATTTTCTTACCCTACACCATTACTTTGTTTAGATTTTAAACTTTACTTCTTCTTTTTTTTTCTTGCATGAGTTGAAAATTCAATTGAGACATAATGATGGTAAGAGTTGGTATCTAAATTTTACTTTCAGATTATATTTTTTTTTCAATTTTTATGTTGCTTTTAATGCATTACATATATTTCTTCTATACTTATCCTACATATAAGTTATATAAAACTAGTTATGGTTACTGCATTAGTTATGGTTTATCATCTAGTCCAAAGAGAAATGAAGTAGACATATTTAAGAGTTTGTAAGCTCTATTCCATTGTCTTCATAAATATGGGTTTCAAATTGCGTAATACAGTGATATCATGTTAGACGAAAAATATACATTTAATTCCTTACGAGAATAACTCAATTGACGACATTAGATAATATTAAGCATTTGAAATTATTGGTTTAGTCCATTCAAAGATTATATCTCTATATCCATATTGTTGACACATTAAAGAATTGTTTGGTTTTTGAAATGTTACATTTGTTACTTAGAATTAATAAATGAGACTTCAATAATAATAAAATCTAATTTCAGTTTAGTTTTTTCAATTAGAGGGGAGAGATAAACTCGTATGGCGCAGCGTGGATGCATGCACATTATAAATTGGATCAGTCAATTAAATCTGAATTATCCAAATTTTGTGGATTAGAATAAAAGAAATTGTTCATGTGGATGCCAATAGTTTATCCTAACATATAAATGAATGAATCATATAATTATCTTAGATACCCACCATATTCCGAATACTCATCTAAATTATTCATACTTAAGAAATGAATAAGGAGAGAGAGATTTTAATTTGAAATTAAACCTCTCATCAATGTTGTTAGAACTGAAACTAATTTTTACATAAGTAAGATTCCTCTAGAGTGTGAGTGTTTAAGCAAGATTGTGTTTTGGATTATTTAGGTTAAGTTCATTTGTCCCAATATAGTACATAGTGATTTTTAGAACAAATTATTTAGGTTTTAAGTTGAATTTTAACTTTTTCTTCTTTTTATCGTATTTAGTTGAACATGATTATTGATGAAAAAATAAAATTTTGATCAAAGAAACTCATCAGGTATTGTAACTTTGTGGTAGTTACTGGAATGGAAAGTCTGAACTTCTTCATTCAACAAATGCATATTTGTTGTAGTTATTGGAATGGAGAGTCTGAACTTCTTCATAACAGTCTTTTGGATAAAAAAAAGTCTGAACTTATTTCATCAGTTTTTTTTTTCTCTACACTTCTTCATGTTGTCTTGAGACAACTTATATTCAAACTTCAGAGATATATCATCACATAGATCTTTCAAATCTTCAATAAAATGACATTTTTCACCTTTAGGTCTTTTTGGTTCCAATACCTTAGTTTTGTATTCCAGAGTTTATCTGGTTTAGAAAACTCTGTGATATGAATAACTAGAAAATGTCTAATGTGTTGTATGAGTTTAAAACTAATATTATAAAATATTTTATATTTTATATCTAAATATATATTGAAATTTTTTTAAACTTTTAATTTAAATTAAATATTTTTAAATTTTATATTACATAATTGTATTGTTTACAGTAAGTAATCAATAATCATATATAATAGCATATTTTTCTCTCTTTTTAAGGTATCCATACCAACAGCAATATAATACGGAGAAATTTGAGAAATAGCACACTTCGTGTGCAAATTTTTAAAACTATCGTTTGCATCCATAATCTAATTTACATCTTAATATTTGTTGGGGTTTAATATGCAATAAATTGAAAACATGGATTTTAATTTGCATATCAATATTTTTAGGGTTTAATATGTAGTAAATAAAAAACATAGGTATTAATTTATACCATCGTATTTGTTGGGGATTTTAAAGTGAAATAAAGATTTTTGGGGGTCATCTGGCCGTAAAAAGATAAATATGTCCTTATTATGAGTTAACCTAAACTACAACAATGAGTCACGGGTAAAGGATCTATTTTTTATTTGAACTTTTTCAAAAATGTCTTTATATATCTAAACAATCGATTAGTGCGTTTGAATACCTAAATAGCAATAAAATTCAAAGTTAAACCCAAACATTTAATTTTGTGCCAAAATCAAATTAGTCGCACAAAACAATGTCATTTTGTGTTTTCTGTGAATTTTTTAAAAAATGTGTTGGCACCAACCCTCAAACCCGTAACCTTGAACACATTTACACACACTTTTACCGATTGATCCACAACCATTATTGATTATTACACCAAAATTTTTATTTTTAAACCCTAAAATATTTTAAAAACAAAGAAAAAAATACATATTTAAACAGTTCCTAAACCGGTTTTTCTTCTTTCCACTAATCCACAAACCTTAGAAATTTCACCTTATTTTCTCGAGAAAATCCATGGTGTGGGTGTAACGACTGTGTAGCTAAAGATCAACCACAATGGCACAAACGCCATCCACACTTTAATATTCATCATTGATCCGGCCGCAAGTATCGTCGTTATCGCCACAAAAGTGAACTGAAAATACACCAACATTGCCATCGGAAAATACGGCTCCATCGCTGCTCTCTCCACATTCCCGTTCCCAAAATGTCGAATGCTTTCTGGGATCCGTAAAAAAAACGAGAAAAAAATTAAATTAAAAATCTCACTGAGACATTTTATCGAACACTTTATGTGCATAACCAAATTCAATACCTTAGCTTGGCCCTTGAGGTATTCTTGATCAAAGGAAGGACCACCTTTACCCCAAAACGGTAACACTCATCTCAAAAAGACCCAACAGAGAAGAACGGCGGCGAAGGCGTAAAGAACCATAAAAGCTGAATTCACAGCCAATTTCTTCTTAACAATGGAGGCGTAGAGGATAACGAGACCTGGCATGCTCTATAGACCAACCAGAGTCGCTGCCGTGAGCTGCCATGCGTTGTCTCCTTTGTTAGGCTGAAATTGATCAAGCTCCTGACGAAAATGAGAGAGTTGTGGGTGTTTGCCGTCCGCCGAAGAAGTCTGAGCCTCCAAATTTTGAAATTGGTTGGAAAAGAACTAAAGAGATCAACTTGGAGAAACCTAATTGTATTATCTGCATCCGATCATATTATAAAAATTTTAGGCAAATATGAACATAGAAGAACAACTCTAACAACAACCCTCCAACTTGTATCATTTGCGGCAAATAATCTTACATCTCTTCTCAACCACGCCATTTAACCAAACATTTTAGCTCTTAATTAAGGCTCGCACCCGCATCCGTTAACCGAGCATTGACCCATCTCTTAATCCCATGTCTCCGCAGAGCAGTTCTTGACCATGTCTTAGGGAGATGATGCTAACTTCCCGGTGCGATAAATACCAGCCACATATGAATCTGGTCTGGTACTCCCCGGTCTACAGACCCACGCGGAACGGAGTCACCGCGGATCATGCAACTATGTCCAAGCATAAATTAGCTGCCTTCACAAAGTGAATCGCCTCACAAGTCTATGCTCATCTTTTGGTCATGCGATATTTCCTCCATGGTTTTCCGTTAGTCTTCTTCATCTGTTTCTCGACCGCTTTCTTCTTCAACACGCCTCAAGAGATCCTCATAAGCTCTCATAGATTCTTTTGTAAATCTCTCCATAGCTTCAAATATACGTTGAAGACTACCCTGTAAACTCTCGTTACTAGTGTCGCTCGGGTAGACAATGTTATCATCCCCCGAACCCACCAGAACCATTTTCCTTTCTAGTTCTTCAATCTCTTTCTGTATTCTCTGTTCCTCTCGGTCCATATTCCTTGGATCACCATGCCCTATCATCTTCTCTTGGGTTTCTAACCTATCTTGTTCCCAAAGATGAAGCACACTCGTTGTGAAATGGCGCATAGCCTCAATAACTTCCTTCTCTGATATTCTATCCAAAGCTTGTTCCCACTGGTTACAAATCACGAAGATCAGTGGAGCCCCAATACGACCAGGAGAAAAAGGAACAATTCCATCAGGAGTTTCCTCTGGTTCATAGAGAATACACTTCATAAGCCAACTATTCAGCCCTCTTACAAAACCCTTCTGCGCACTAACCCAGCTCGAGAATCCCACAATCAAATTTATAAGTTCATGCCCCAGAATCCTTGTAGCCTCGAGATGATCGTCATTGAGTTTTTTGCTCGCTTTTATTGAGCCTAAACCTCTGGCCTCCTTAATAGCCTCACACTGACTTTGATGGCACTCAAGCATGGATTTCCACATTCTGCTAAGCCTGAAAGAGGGAGTTAGAATCTAATGAGAACTCACCATAAAATCGATCATAGTTAAATACGATTGCACTAAAACTTCATTCAGCTTACCCTTGGATCAATTCATTCAGTTGCAGCCATAGCTCTTCGTCTCTTATCTTGTTAATTGTAACTGATATTTTGTCAACAACTTGAATCGCAATCCTTATCTTTGAGGACAAACTTCTCACTAATTTACGTGTTGAATCTACTTTTTGATTCTGGGCACCTCGTTCATCCAAACGCCTCAGCTTCCTTAACTTTTTCTCATGGGTTACGCGCAGTTTTTCCTCAGCCTACATGAGAAGCCCGCACACAAAACTGTTTTCAAACCGGAAAAGAGTAACAACAGAAGAAGAGAGCTAACAAAAGAGATCACATCTCAGTATCCTAAGAGAGACAATGAATGCATCAACATACCTTGACTTCCTCGTAAAGCTTCTTCTCCCAGAGGTGGAGCTTGTGTAATGTTGAAGAAAGATTACGAGACCTTAAAGCAAGCTCTGCCATAATGTCTGCATAAGTAGGTGCAGCCGCTGAAGAAGAGGCTTTAGCTTTCTTGGAGATTGATGGTTGAGACAGCGATGGAGTAACCTCGTTCAGCTTCCTCGAAGCAACTGCTCCAATACAGACACAGCCCATTTTGAAGGAATTAAGAATGGTTTAAACAACAACAAAGCTAACAATAATGGCAACAATATCATATACGGACACAAAACCATAACATATATTCACTCGGAATATACAAAGAATCAAACTTTCTGCAACAGAATCATCAAAAACCAAACCAAAATGAAATAAGAAATGTAATAAATAATGATGAAATCTACCATTTTTGCGACCGGAAGGATGCTTGCCGACTTCAAGCATCACAGCAATCTCATTTCCTGACTCTGCAGCTCTCAAGAACTGAGCTTCAATCTCTTTCGCAACCTCAGCCACCCCACGCCGGACGCGGCCACCACCACCACGTGCCGCCGCCACATTACTCCTCCGCCCCTCGTCCCCACCACTATCCTCAACAACATGAACCTCATGCTCCAATTCTTCTTTCTCAACTGACACACTTGGCCTAGTCTGATACAAAGAAGCCTGACCACCTCCACCACCACCACTAGAGCTAGCATCAGACTTACCTGGCGGCGGCTCTTCCAGGGAGGCTACAGCCACAAATTTCTGTTTCCCATGTACTTCCTTAATAACCTCATCACCTTCCTCCAAATCCGGTACACCCAATTCTTCTCTAATCTCTCTAGAATCACGACTAGGAGTGTACGGATTATAATAAGTATCAAAAGGGTTTAAGAAATCCCAGACCTTTTCCCTCGGTGGCGACGGTGGCGGCGGAGCCGGTTTCGATGAAGAACCGGGTCCGTAATTCGAGTAACCAAAGTACGGATTATTCGAATTCGGGTATGGATTATAGTTAAAGTTTGATGATTCCCCAACATAAACTCTCTGAGGACTCGAAGGTCTCTGCTCATAGACCACAGAAGGAGGCATAGAACTGTTCTTCATATAGTTCATATGTAAACCAGTGCCTTCGTCGCCGAGATGGTGATGAAGAGGAGATGAATGTAACGAATCAATATCATCGGAGAAATCGGAATCGAAATCGAGATGACCCGACCCAGAATCCGATTGGGTTAGTTTGGGTTTAGTTCTCTTTGGTGAATTTGAATCGTCGTTGTCTTCTTCTTCACGGTGGTGGTGATTGATGAATTGGTGAAGAGAGTGGCATATTCCTTTTAGGGATTGTGTGTAAGCTATGTGAGATTCGGCTAAAGCGTAACGTTGTTGAATCGCTGATTCTAAGAAACTACAACGGTCACGACATAGCGCCACCGCTGGAAGATCGTCGAGCTTTGAGGTTGTACAACCCATTTTTTGATGGCCCTTGAAGATTCGAGAATCAGATAGTACTGGAATTAAGGTTTTTTTTAAAGTTAAAAAGAGAGACTTTAATAAGTTAGGTGGTGAGGAAAAGTCGCCATTTTGGGGTAAGATGGTGATTAGAAAGTTTTATATTTTATCGAGAAAGTTTTTTTAGCTTTTTAAGTGTGTGTTTTTAGAGAGATTAAAGGGAAAGTTACAGAAGGAATCTTTGCCAGCACTGAATTTTTAAATCGTTTTGTGTAATTACTAATTTTCAGGTTTCAGAAGACAATTAAGCTACTAGTGTTTTGGATTAAGGAGGGGATTAAGAAATTGTGAAATTCAGGCAGGAAAAGTTTGTGTTTAAAAATTAAACCTTGTTTGGAGATTATTCTACTTTGACGGGAGAAATTTTAATGGCGAATTTTATTCTCCTGGTTATAGCGTTGAATTAGTCTTTAATTACTGTAATTAACGCGGTCTTAGATTGACGAAAAAAAAAAACGCCGCCATAGACTAATTTTAATTTTATTTTGGTCCACTCTTTTTGTGTTGTTGTTGTTTACTTGTTTTAGTTTGATTTGGTCGTTGGGTAAGTTAAAATTGATTATGGATATGAGGTTGTAACGTAAACATGAATGTCACATGTCAATTATTTTATTTGCATGTACCAAATTTTTTGTATTTTTTATTTTTAAAATTTTTATTTCTTATATATATATATATATATATATATATATATTTGTAGTTTTTTTTGTTTTTAGTGTTTATTAATGTGTTTACTGGAATTTTAATTTCAATAAATTTAAAGTTTTGAGTGTTTTTTTATTGTACATATACAAAATTAATCGTTTTTTGTGGTTTCTTATATCTCATAATGTCGTAAAGTTATTTTTTAACATATCAGATTACAAATAAAAAAATAAAAAAAACTATAAAATGATTAGTAGATAAATTTACTAATTATAAATATTATGTATTAACTAATTTTCGTAACATAAATAAATATTTTTATTTCAAGTTAAATTTAAAAGAATGTGGTTATAGAAAGGATAAAATGCTTAGTGGATACGTATAAATAGAACCGAATTAGATATTAACTTAATATGAATAACATATTTTCTAACTAAATGAAAATCAAAATTATTGTACAGGTAATCATTATATAAATTCAAACCATTGTAATCATAAATCACGAGGTTGTTAGAAACGTATTATTGGAATTTATACGATGACACCATCTAATATTTTTTCTAAAATCTGAAACATCTATTTGAAAACCACATTCATTGTTTGCCTTTGAAGTTTGCCTTATTTATTTAGAATAAGCACTCTCAATCATTTCTTTGATTTTACCCTTGATAAAGTCACATAAATCTGACCATAAGAAAACACAAATTGTGGCAAATATACTGCTACTTCGGTCAGAGATTGTCATTGACGATTATTGGTAATCATTGCAAAGGCCAGAGATACCGGAAACTATTTGCGGCGTATTCTAAATGGTAGTTTGGTGTCAGATGTGATATGAGAATCTCAGCAATCAGAATTTTGTCTTCATTCCTATCTCATGTGATGACTATTGCCTCTAAAATATGATCAGTCATTTTTATAATCCGCAATCTAGTTCCATCGCATAACTCATCTTTAGGATTTAAGTTCTTTAGCTATATAATAGGAACATCGACTTTCAAACGTAAACTATGCATTGGCAAACTTGAGATTTTTATAGAGTTTAAGAAATCAATAGTAATGTTCTTGTGCTTCAGTTAGGTACGAATATATTTACTGTAGAATCTGTGCAAACTTTGAAATCAGTAGTAATGTTCTTTTGTTTCAATTGGACAACTAGATCTTCCAACAATAAGTCACTCTTCTTAGTTACAGTTGAAATGATAGCCTAAAATTATAACACGAAGAAACGAACTTATGAGTAATGATGACCGATATATAAGACATAAAATTATCAATGTTTTAAAATATTTTTAATCTTATTTCTATTCTTAACAATTCAAAAAAATAATATATCTTTATTTGAATTTTATATTAACTAATACACACACACACATATATATATATTAGTTAATATTATAAAGTTTAATATTATTAATATTTTAAAACTTTTATAGAGTTTAAATATTAATAGTATTTTAAACTTTTTATAGATTTTAAATATTATTAATATTTTAACGTTTTATTGAGGTTTAATATATATTAATGATATTTTAAAATTTTTGTAAAATTTAAATATTTATAATATTTTGAAATTTTTTAAAAGTTTAAATTTATTCAATTAAAGGACTGGATTAAACCGAATAAAACTGTTAAATTTGGACGCATGATAATTCAAATTTCATGTTCATTCGTATTTAAAATTATTTTGGTGTTTTTATAATATGATTCTAAACTATTGTCCAAATTTTTTAGTCAATGTAGAACATTGAACAAACAGTTTTTTTGCTTTATTGATTGAGTAATATATGTCTGATTTTAAAAATTTGATTCACAACGTATGTAGAAAAAAATCTAAAATTTTATTGAATATATGTATTATATAATAATTTAAAAGATTTTAAAATAAAATCAAATAAGGATGAAAAGAGACTAATATTTTTTCCCGTTTAAATTAGGTAGAGAAAATTTAAAATTAATGTTAGTTTCTATATTATTAATATCTATCTGGATTTTTTAAATATTTATTTTTATTAGGTATGTGATTGTTTGGATGTAGCAATCATTATATAACTGTATAGTTACAATGATGATTACTTATTTATATTTTTCTTTTAATAATATAGAGATAATGGTTTTATGTAGAGTCAATTTGATTTAATTTCTTTTCTTTTACGGTTAAAGGATTGAAACGGATTCATTGAAATTATGATCGTTCAAATTTAAGAAAACCAGATAATATGTTATCTAACTTTATGCTTTAGGTTCTTTATCAGAAAAAGGTTCAGACGTGTTCAACGTTGGTTCTGAATATTTAAAGCAATATTTATATATCTATCACCGATAAGGATTTTTTTTCTATTATATAATATAATCTATTGTTTATCGTCACAAAGTTCTTATTGCATGAAAAGATTGCATCCAACAAAATGTGAGATGTGGGTTTTATTGAATAATAATTAACAAAAAAAGGGAAAATAAAGTCAAGAAAGATAAGTGTATGTTACATGAGAAAGGTATTTATAAGAAAATTACATGATTCAAGCTGCAAGACTAGAATTTGAGTACATGGGTTCGGAACGCCGTAATCGTAGGATCATAGGTGACCAACTATGACGTGTTTGCGGTGGAGGTGATGCAACCAATGACGTTTTTACAGTCTCTAGGACAGCACAATTTATAGTAACTAAATAACTCCTTGTGAAAAAACATATATAGAGATTGATTGGGAATTGTACAGTAAAAATAAATAAAAATGGAGTAAAATCAGGCTGAAAAAATGGTTTGTTACCAACAGTAATCAGAGTAAAATAATTAAAAAAAATCAACTTGATTGATAAAATATTGGCTGAATTGAGCGTAACAAACTTTTCAGCGGAAAAAAATTCAGCTAATATGTTATGATGGCTTTATTATATCAATATAGATTCACTATATAGTGTATATATATATATATATCATATAATCTTTGATATAATATATACCGAATAAATCAGTGTTAACTTTCATTTTGTTTAGTTAATAAGTTTTATGTCTTTGGTGATTGCTTTTCTAATAGTGCATAGTGGAAATCCACTTAATATAATATATTTTCTTAATACAAGATTCTATTCAATCTTAAGACTATATATAACCCACTCATACAAACTCACCTTGTTAAACTAATTTTTTCAACAATATATATTTTGCAAGCTTGATTTGTGACAATAGTACTAGCATAATTACTAAACCGGATGTCCTAGTCAACCAAATTTGAATGGTTTATTTCATTATTTGATTGAAATTTTGTTTTGTTTCCGCTTTGAATAAAGCTTCCACTATGAAGTTTGAATCCATGTAAGCTGGATAATGACATAGAAGACTTAGACCACTAGCCCATCAACTCCGGTTTGTTTTGTCTTTGTTTTATAGCTGACACGTACAAAGATTGAAAATGAATTAACCCTTACATTATTTCCATTGAATTCTAACATATATATATATATACATATATAATATTGTCAAAATAGATTGATTACTATTATTTTAACAATCCTTTGAGTCGATAAACATACCTATGTTCTTTGTTTTTATCACACAAAAAAAAAAACAATCCTTTTATCATCTACGTATTATGTAGGCTGGTTAAATGTGTTTGTCATTGAATATTTTATTTCTCAATTTATCATCACTTTAACTAAATCGTATTATTTGTAGGACATATACTAATTATATATAACCTAAGGTATCTTACAGTTATCATATTATATAATTACAGATTGATATACACCATATAGGTAGCCACATGCAGAGCCAAAGAGGGGGACATGTGATGCACATTTGCATGGAATCTCCTTAGCTGCGTCTCCCACGATCGCTTGTGTCCTCGTTGGAGCCAAAATGCACGAAGAAATCGAAGATTTTCACAATCTTATACTCTTGTCGTCATTCCAAAAGGCAATATTTTCTTCTCTTCTCTCTGTTGTTTCAATCTTCGCTAAATCGAATTACATTGATAAGGCTTTTCCGCAATTTCAATTCGTCCGATCACAATTCCCGCAAAACAAGCCTGGAGTTTATTGTATAATGTGTTGTTGGAAGGTTGTATTAGGGAAAGACGTGTTGATTTCGTTTCGTGGTTGTATAAAGATATGGTCTTTTGTGGGATTGCTCCACAGACTTATACGTTTGATCTCTTGATTCGTGATTTGTGTGATTCAAGTTGTGTGGATGCTGCTCGAGAGTTGTTCGACGAAATGCCTGAGAAAGGCTGTAAGCCAAATGAGTTTACTTTTGGGAATTTGGTTCGTGGGTATTGTAGAGCTGGTTTGTCTGACAAAGGACTTCAGTTGTTGAATTCAATGGAAAGCTTTGGGGTTTGGCCTAATAAAGTTGTGTTTAATACCGTCATTTCGAGCTTCTGTAAGGAAGGTAGGAATGATGATTAAGAAAATCTGGTGGAGAAGATGGCGTGAGGAAGTTTTGGTTCCTGATATTGTAACTTTCAATTCTAGGATATCAGCGGTTTGTAAAGAAGGTAACGTTTTGGATGCGTCTAGGATTTTCAGGGATATGGAGCAGGATGAGTATTTGGGTCTTCCTCGTCCCAATAGTATAACATATAACTTGATGTTGAAAGGATTCTGCAAGGTAGGGTTGCTGGAGGATGCCAAGACTCTCTTTGAGTCTATTAAGGAAAATGATGATCTTTCTAGTTTGCAGAGTTACAATATTTGGTTGCAGGAATTGGTCAGACATGGGAAGTTTGCAGAGGCTGAAACAGTTCTTAAGCAAATGATTGATAAGGGAATATGGCCAAGTATTTATTCTTACAATATCTTGATGGATGGATTGTGCAAATTGGGCATGCTATCCGATGCAAAGACTGTCGTTGGTTTAATGAAAAGAAATGGTGTTTCCCCGGATGCTGTAACCTATGGCTGTCTTTTACATGGCTGTTGCAGCGTTGGGAAAGTCGGCTCAGCTAAAAGCTTATTGCAGGAGATGATGAAGAATAAAGAATAATTGCTTACCAAATGCTTATACTTGCAATATTTTGCTCCATAGCCTTTTGAAGATGGGGAGAATATCTGAAGCAGAAGAGTTGCTCTGCGAAAGATGAATGAAAAAGGTTATGGACTAGATACTGTCACCTGCAAGATTATCGCTGATGGACTCTGTGGAAGCGGGGAGTTAGATAAAGCTATTGAGATAGTTAAGGGAATGCGGGTGCATGGAAATGCTGCTCTTGGTAACCTAGGCAATTCATATATTGGACTGGTGGATGATAGCTTGATCGAGAATAATTGCTTGCCTGATCTGACCACATATTCAATTTTACTTGATGGTTTATGCAAAGCCGGAAGGTTTTCTGAAGCAAAAAATTGTTTGCTGAGATGATGGGATAGTAACTGCAACCGGACTGTCGAATATAACATTTTCATCCATCATTTCTGCAAACAAGGGAAACTATCATCTGCATTTCGCGTTCTCAAAGACATGGAGAAGAAAGGTTGTCATAAGAGCCTAGAGACTTATAACTCACTGATCCTGGGCTTAGGCATAAAAAACCAGATATTTGAAATTCATGGACTGATGGATGAGATGAGAGAAAAGGGCATTTCACCTGATATCTGTACCTACAACACTGCAATTAAGTATCTTTGTGAGGGAGGAAAAGTTGAAGATGCAACTAACCTCTTAGATGAAATGATGCAAAAGAACATCCCCAAATGTAATTTCTTTCAAATATTTAATTGAAGCGTTCTGTAAGGTCCCTGTTTTTGACATGGCTCAAGAAGTCTTTGAGACTGCTGTAAGTATCTGTGGACAAAAGGAAGGCCTTTACAGCTTGATGTTCAATGAGTTGCTTGCTGCAGGGCAACTCTTAAAGGCTACGGAGTTGCTTGAAACTGTTTTAGATAGAGGTTTTGAGTTGGGAACTTTTCTTTATAAAGATCTTGCTGAGAGCTTATGTAAGAAGGATGAGCTAGATGTAGCTAGTGAAATTTTGCATAAGATGATAGACAGAGGATATGGGCTTGACCCTGCAGCATTGATGCCTGTGATTGATGGCTTAGGTAAGATGGGAGACAAGAAAGAGGCAAATAATTTTGCTGAGAAGATGATGGAAATGGCTTCGGTTGGTGAAGTAGCAAACAAAGTTGATCCAAAGTGTTCAGAGTGTGTGTATTGAAGTCAGAAAAACAGATAAAATAACACTGGCGGATAAACATAAGTGGCAAGACCAAGCTGGTGGATAAGAGAGGGAAAAGAGCTGCCAGCTTTCATATTGGATTTGAAGCCAGCTTTAAATTTTGGGTCCGAGGAACACAATGTACATTACTGGAAAAACTTGTAAGCTACTACTATTCTTGTGCTTTTCGTTTGCAAATTCTCTGGTTCTGGAGCAATAGGAGTTCGAAGGGATACAAAGCGACCAAGTTTGTAAGCTGCTTTATTGGAAATAGCTTTCTTCTTGAACATAGCATACAAATTTATTTATTTCTTGCTTTTACCAATGTCAGTTTAAGTGCTGATCATCATGTAAGCATCATAATTAATATAGTCAAATGGATGTTCTTTAATTCTGGCACGTTCTTATCATGTTTCTCCTAGATCAGTGACATCATGGATTAGATATTAGTATCCTGTAACCAGAAATGCCCCAAAAATTAAATGAGTACAGAGAATATTACAATCGCCCTAGTTGCAAAGCTTGAGAAACCAGATGCAAAAAATGATTGTACAGGCATAAAATACAAGTTTCTGGAATGCATCGTCTTTTATACAAAAATCTGCTAGGGCGATATCAGAGACCAGCTACTACTGCCAATTCCAAAATGGTAGTCAGGGAACTGGAAATATGTTTACACACGATTCCCAGGCTAAAAAGGTATGTGAGGTTTCTACAAAAGCTAATAAATCAGTAGAATCTTATTGCTGCTTTGCACTTACAATCTTTCTTTTTGATTATTTATGAGGAAGGAACAGCACTACCAAAAGAAACACCGAGCTTGACTTGAGAAGCTTCGTTCAGACATATTTTAATTGTTTGGGTCTGCGTTAATCTATATATGTCGATGCATTCCTCGAGATCTGCTTCACATGTCAGTAGAACCCACTCCTTATCATCATCCAGGTACTTAAGATCAAACCAGGAAATGTCATCTATGTTGAAACGCCTAGCAATCTCTTGCTGCAGCTCTCTGAAGCCACAACTTGGAAGCAAGGTAAACCGTACTCTAGCCTCACCAAATGTGGCTTTCACTTTGATGGCACCTCTAGCTCTGAAGCTATTGTTGCTATTACCTGGTAATGGAGGTAAATTTTCAAGAACAGGAGGCTCCTTGAATGTTTTATGGCTCTGTGTTCTTCCAAGACTGTTTGTTTCCTCTTGATTCGCATTATGCAGTTCCGCTTCGGTATGAGCTCTCTTTAAGACCGCATTGGCATCCTCAGCAACTAGAATGTTTGCATTATTCTCATTATTGTTGCTTGAACCAGAGCTCTTGCGGCAAGAAGATGATGGTGACCGTGGTGCTGTTTTTTCCTCTGCCAAAACACTGTTTTCGTTTTGAGCATTCAAATGACTTGACTGTTCATTATTCTTCAAGGAAGGGCCAGTACTGGACATATGTGGGGAGCTCAACTCTGGGAAGCTTGTATAGAATGAATCGAGTTGGATAGAGCCCTGCGCACCTTGAACAGAGTCCATAACAAGTTGGAGTTTCTTCAACGAATGCCCAACCTTCTTGATTTTCCGGGATGGCCATCGCATTATTCCGTTTTGCCTGCATATCCTTTTCAAGGTAGTTGGACAAACTGCAACATAAAAACGAAACCTTGTCACAGCACTGTCTAAGAGATGGTAGATAGGTATGACGAGCATGTTTGTTGAGCACACTGATCCACTGCCATATAGATAAAATGTAAGAAAAATTTCCAGTTTTTTCTGAGTCTAGTTTGTTTATATTGGCCATGGAGTTGTCACATATCCTCAGTTTTTGTTTCACATATTCATTTGGGATGTTTTGGGTTAGGGCTAAGGAACGTATTGGTTATGCTTTTCCCAAGATACAATAAGAATCAAAATTGATAAAGAGTGGAGCTATGTCTGCAGTAGTGTACAACAATTTCTTACCACCAATGCTCTTGGCTGCATCCTTGAGGCTTCCAGCAAAGTATTGTCGAAGAACCTCCAAGCCAATGGTCTTTTCTGTTTTTGTTCTTCTCTTTTCCCCTGGTCTTCTACTGCCTAACATATTTCCTCCACCAGTCGAAGAAGCTGATTCAGTACTTGGACCGAGGTCGACTCCGAGTCCTGGAGTTGATGCTGGCTGAATCTGCTCAGCTTCTAAAGGAACATTATTGGGGCTTGGATCAACCTGACTATTCTCCCAGCCAGGAGAGAGCTCTTTAGGATCTTCTTTCTGGTATTCCCAAGAAAGTGACATACCTTTACCCTTCTCGTTTGCCTTTATCATGTGGGAGATCCATGAGGATTCTTGCATTTGAATTTCTGTCAAAGACTCTGCAGTTTCTGCTCCACTTAGCGGGTTTTCTGAGAAGACCATTGTCTCTCTAACAGGCAACACGACTTCTAACTCTAGGTCTTTGTCAATAACAAGATTTAAACTCCTGAAATCTGTCTGCAGCATCGCAGATAGTGACTTGAGCATTTCCTGTTGAGCTTCAGTGTCAAGGCAGGCTTTTGGAAAGAAAAATTCCAACACAAACTCAACCAAACCAGATTTGCTCTTCAATGGGACTGCTAAGGCAGCATGTAGTCCAGATATCTTGGCGTGGTGTGCAAGAGGGTAATTTGTCTTGCTAAATGTGGTCACATCGGGCACAAAAAACAGTTTGATTGCCTTGAATGCTTTCCCAACAATGCCTTCCCCCTGGAGCAGATGGTGTTCAGAGCATGCCTCCCAAAAATTATTGCTCTGTTCGTCAAGGACAAAGCAAGCAGAATCGATTGTCGAAACACATTGAGAGAAGTTTTCATCAGTATGCCGGGAACCATCTTTTTTCCCTTGCCGAGCACACGGGGCCCATGACAAAGCTAGAGGCAAATCATATGATCTGCAGACTGAGGTCAAGAAATCTGATATCTCAGGTAATGCAGCACAGTAGAAATCACTATAAACCTGCAGAAACTGAAACATGGAGTATGACCTTAGCAATGCATATCGTTGTTTCTAGGAGCTGAATGAACTAAGAGTCCAGTTAATGCACCTCAGAGCTTGGAGTGTTCAAGTTACTTGAACTCCTTAGATCGACCGCCTACAAAAATTGAAAAATAGCAACATCTTTAGGCTGTTGTCATACACAAACTAAACTCTTCACTGTTTTCAGTAGACTTTAGTAAAGGAAAATTATGATCAAATGACTGACAGGAAGAGACAGGGACGCAGAGAGACAGAAGCAGAACAATAACAGTCAAAACATATACAGAATCGGATTGAACCTCCTGCTGTTGGACTGTTAAAGAATAAAATGTGAGGAATTGGAAAAAGGAGCAAACAAAAAGTCGTGCAGTGAAAGAGCCATTCAAGCTTGTGGTATTGGTATTAACATGTGTGGTAAGATTTGCAGGATCTACAGAGTTGAGGAAGAGAAAAACCTCAAGAGCTTTACAGATTTTCTCAAGTTCTGGCCGGTAATTCATCTTCTGAGTTGTTGTGACGATCTCAACAACACCCAAACAAGTCCCACTACCTCTTTCGAACACAGGAAGGGCAAGTGACCCACGAACATCACACTTTTGTGCCTCGTTGATGCGCGGATATTCATCTCTTCTAAAGAAACGCACATCAGGAGTCCACTCAGGCAACTTCTGCAAGAAAACACGACCAGGAAGACCTACAGATTCTTTTGTACCCTCGTCAGCCGGGAAATTATAAGTCTCTGAAACATGTCTATATTTTGCAAGGCTGGAGTATTCTTGGTTGAATAAATGTGGCTGAGCCCAAGTGGTAAGAAAGCTCTTCCCTTCCTGCTGAATTGGCACCCATATCTGTACCAGGAAGTCCTCATCTTGCACGTTAAGACCTGTAATAACTTGTAATAGTCTCTCCTTCACAGATGAAGTAGGGCCTTCACTTGTTCTTGGGGCAATCCACCAACTTCTTCCCACCTCAGCTTCTTCCAGGAGAAACTTTTCGGCTTGCTCAGAACTCATTTCAGCGGTGTTAAAAGGTTCTTGATTCATTCTCTCTGTTTCTTCATTGTTCTCAGCAAAGCAAAGGAAAGGGCTGTTGTCATTCATGGCAATGGAAGCTGAACCAGATTGTTCTGTCTGCTTCAAGCTCTTACTATCTGTTGTCTCAAGCCAACATCCATCAAACAAGAGCTCATCCATGAAATCCAAATCCATGGCCGTGTCAGAGAATGCCCCAAAGCTAGAATTAGGTGAAAACCCACCATTTCCTTCTCCTCCACCATCATCTTCCATGATCTAAAGTTTCCTTTTCTTATTTAATCTAGCATCCAACAGATCCTACCAAATCCACAACTTCTCAGAGACTGTACTTAGCTGCTGTTCTTCATAAACCGTCCTTGGAATGTTAAAACCCAATCTGAAAAAGTTGCAGAAACAATATCAAATACCCAATCAAGAAAAAGAGAAGAGAATACTTAAACTGTTGTTTTTTACCAACTTTCAATATTAAATATGCTTTTTTCAAAGGATGAAATCATAGAGATGCTATTAAATTTAGAGAGATGCAGTTTCGCTTTCAATGAGAGAGTTGACTTAGAAGGTATCAATCAAAGTAGTACCATCAATTTCAACTACAGGATTCTCCCCTATGGACATGGAAATACCCTAGAGGAAAAATCATTGAAGCTCTTTTAACAAATCAAACCAAATACAAATCTGATTGTCTATGAGACTATGACATTAGTTAACCATTAAACTAGAAATCTTCAGAGAAACTTGTAAGATTGTAGAGAAATAAATCCCAGAAATCATTCTAATTCAAAACCCCCCAAAAAAAAATTCAAAGAGATTAAGAAAAAGTTACTAACTTTATCAAGATTTCTTGAAAACCAAGAACATTTAGAGAAAACACCAAAGAAAAATAAAGCTGTGAAATTTCTTAGCTTCTCTCTTTGTTTTTTTTTCTTCTTCTTCTGGACACAAATAGCTGACTGAATTTGAAGGTAAGATTAGTCTTATTATAATCTCAAACGAGATGGGCTTGAAGATTCTTTCCCGAGGACAAAGTGGACCCGTGATAAGAGCATCCACTGTTCTAATCACACTTTTATGTAACTTTTGTCTTGTACCTGTAATAAAAAAAAAAACAGTCTCTTGGTTTCTCAAAGACAAATCAAACTTGATATGCTTCTCTGCTGCAAGAAATATCATAAAGAGACAGAAGAAACAAAAAAATAAATTGTAGCTTTGGTTTGGAGCTGAGATATGTGCTAAATGTTCTTCTTAATCGTGTGGTTTGGTGTCCTGTCCCCCTTTGTTCTAATAATTAATTTTAAAAAATTAATTAGTATAATATTGAATTAATTAGATATAAAATTATTAATCATTTGTCGTGATTACGTATGCGTACTTTCTTTGAATTCGTCGGTACTTCTTTTATTTGGAGTTCTGTTTAATTGGTCAAAATTAGAGATGTAAAAATAGGTGAATTGTTCGTGCTTTGTTTATATGGACGTTTTACGGACAATTTTATTTATAAAGTAGATTAAGATGGTTTAATTTTAATTTAGTTATAGATAAAATGAGTCGGATAGCATTGAATAATGAGCGGCACATAATTCTTAAAATTTAGATTAAAATCAAATTTTTAAATTAAAATTTACATTTTCTACTGATTTCTGATAGTTTTTTATCGATTTTAACGATTATCGGTGATTTTTACGGTTTAATTTAAAAAAAAAACAAAACATAGTTAAAGCCCATAATCGACCTATGGATACAAATATTAATAGATACAATTAATATTTTATGCATAATCAATATAAACAATATTGGACATATCAAAATAACCATGAATAGCCTATTTTGACACCTTTCGTTAAAATTTTCATGACACCTATCAAAATAAGCATGTATCAAATTATTAATGGATCGGTCGGAGAAAGATTCTTAGAGAAGAGAAGACATGTCTTTCGTTAATAGTTTGACCTTCAAAGGTTTAAATAAAAAGAAATTTGGATGCATTTACATAAACACTATGATCGACAACATAATGGCAGAATGATTCATGATTCAACAATTTTTATTATTGTCATAATTCTGTGAAATGGTGTATTCTCTGAAATTGGAGTTTTTTTTTCTTTACATCATGAAATTGCTATTTATGTTCGGTAATTTCGACATTCTATTATTTTCATGACAAAAATGTTATTTAATACTACAACTGTGTAGTGTAAGTGTGTGTAACTATAAGTTGGGTGCTAACTAGACAGGTAGCGAACTACTCAATGTTACAGCTTTTATCCTTTTTCCGTTTTTTGGTGCAAACACACATTTATCTAAATTGCAGTAAACAACAAAAAGCGAAAAGAAACAAATCACATACTTTTCTTATAAAATGGAAATTTTCGCTAACATCTAAAAAGCTTCTATCCCTCTGTATTAAATTATTAGATGTTTGGATAAATATACGGGATTTGAGAAACTACATAAAATGTTTTAATATTTTAAAACTAAAGTTGTAGCAATATAATAAGTTCGAACTCGTCTTTCCTTTCGTCAATACATTGAACGGAGGATGGTTTCTTCTTTAGACTCAATATCTACATTCAAATTCTATTGAATTATTGTAGATTTTGTCTTTCAGAGTTTACTTTGTATGGTTTTCTTTTTTTGGATTTTTGTTTTTGGAGATTTTTTTATTTTCCGCCAGCGTTTTTACATCGGAGATCTTATTTTTTTACGCTAACTGATGTATCTTTCAAGATTTTTATACTAAAATACAGATGACAAAAAAATTGTATAGTAAAAGTTTTAATAAACTTTTTAGTATGTATGAAAAAATCTTAAACGATATTTATCTAAACTCAAAGGTAATATTATCTTATATTGTGCCATAACTAAAACATGTCTAAATTTGAATTATATTGTCTCTATTTTATAATGCAAGACTAGATAGTGGTTCGTGCTATGTAACGCAAAAAAATATTTATTTAATAAATTTTACCTATTTAGATAGAAAAATTAAAGATACTAACCTCGGTTGTGCCACCATCTCCGATGAATGTTACTTCACAAGCGTTTTTCTTTTCTATTTTGAGATAATGACCAATTCAAGCAGCTTAAGGAAACTGTATGCTGAGAAATCAAAATAACAAAACAGTTTAAATAAAAACACTAAAGAAAAGAAAATAATAGTGGTGAAATAGATCAAAAACAATAAAAAACTCATTAAAATATAGAATTTGGAAAATGTTAATGTGTTGATTTCTCATTTCCAGAAGGATGTATTTATAGGGATTTCATAATATTTGTTATGAATCTTCTAAAGAAATCTTCTTATAATGAATTCAAATTATTTTTTTACTAAATATCAATTTATGGTATATTTTCGAGTGGTTAATATTTTAATAACAAATTTTTATTTATCTTGTAAATCATGTTTAATCTTGTAGAGTGAGATTCAGTTTTTATAACTGTTAGAATATATAGTTAGATTTTATTTAGAATGTTAAATTAATTTTTTTTTTCTTTTTCTTTGTATTTAAGTTAGAAACTATGTCTTATATTCTGTTTTGGATTTTTTACTTTTTTTACTTTGTATTTTGATTGGTTATTTTTTAATTAAATTAAAATTTTTATTATAATTTTGATTGGTTAACATAATATCGTATAATATAATTTCAAATCTTACTTTTCTGATTGGATAACAATTTTTAAAATTTAATTAATATTTCTCGTTATATTTATTAGGAGAGAGAGAAATAAGTTTTATTTTTTCGAAACTAATAATTATTTCAAAAATTCTGTTTGGATTTTTATTGATTTTTTTAAAATTAATATAAAATTTTCATTTATATTTATTAGGAGAGAGAAAATAAATTTTATTTTTTAGAAACTAATAATTATTTAAAAGATTATGTTTGGATTTTTTTTTTTGTAATTTGGTTGTATAAATTTTTGATTTTTTAATTTTAATTTAAAATCAAATCGTATCAAATATTTTAATTTGTTAATATGAGTATGAGATATTAAGTAGTTTACAAAATAGGATAAAAATCTAATTGATTAATTACAAAATTAACAATAATTATTATTCATAATTATTATATAAATTTATAGTAGACATATTATCTTAGTAAATATTCTCATCTAATTTAACATTTGCTAAAATTAAAACAAATAGTGAATTTAAATTATGATCAAAATAGTTAATTAAAGTTTGACATATAAATATTTTCTATTTTAACAAAATATATAATTGTACATGAATAGAATGATAAATATTAATTTTTGATAAATGTACCATATTACTTATAAAGTAAGAATATAATCAAAATATAAAATTAATTTTATATTTTTCGTTTATATTTATTAGGAGAGAGAGAAAATAAGTTTTTTCGAAATTAATAATTATTTAAATGATTCTGTTTGGATTTTTTATTGAATTTTTAAACATTAATTTAAAATTTTCGTTCATATTTATTAGGAGAGAGAAAATAAGTTTTATTTTTTAGAAGCTAATAATTATTTAAAAGATTATGTTTGGATTTTTTATTGGATTTTTGGTTGCATAAATTTTTGACTATTTTAACCTTCTATATCTTGTTTAATTTAGTTTTAATTTTATAAAAATATAGTGGCATTTTATGTAATATAACACATAAAAGGTAGTTAAACTTTTTTTAGAATTGCTTAAATAATATAGTAGTAGATTTAAACGTAAAGCACACAAGTCAAACGATTAAAGCAAAATTGAGCAATGATATCAGTGAAATATAGGCAGACACATTCTTAGTCTCCAATCAGACACTAACCCATATTCATCTTAGGTTCATGATTCAGCCAAATTCAATCGTTAAACTTGTATTTATGTGCGTGAATATATATATTTATTTGTGCAATTGCATAATCTCCAAAAGGTCAGGCTTAATTAAATGATCAAAACAGCTCTCAATGATCGGGGGAGCCATCATCCGATTCTCCATTAGCCGCGTCCGGCACATGACAAAACCAAAGGTCATTAAACTCTTTAATTACTCTTCAAATCCTTAAAAATTAAAATTATAAAAACAAAAATAGTTGAATCCTCGTGTAATCAGTAATTATTATATCAAAAGTTTATATAGCTGTGCACGACGTCTTTCTCTTTCTCTATTTCATAGGTTTGTTATTCTTATTTTTTGTCTCAATCCGGCAGGCCCTACACATGTTGCTTTACAGGAAACAGTAGTGTCATCTAACATTTAGCATTTTAAGCTCACTTAAACTACTTAAGGTTTTGATATCATAAGATTAGTATCATCATCCTTTAACAAAAGAAAAGATTAGTATTAACATCATCATTTCGTTATATAAATAAAAGATCATGATCGTTAATCTGTCATGTATGATCTATTGTGTGAAGTCTAGCCATCTCGAGATTGAGTTGGAAAAAAAAATCATCACGAATATGATGGGTACAAATGTAAGTGGCCAAACTTTGAGGCGAAAAAGCAAGTATTTCACTAATTAGTAATTGTTGAAAGTATGAAGCATGGACAATTCATATGTCCAAGAAATCTATAATATTTATGCCCACGATAATGATAAATGATGTCACAGTATTTTAAATGTTTTTAGTAATGATAGATAGAGTCTTGCATTACGTTATTTCCATAGTTCATAAGTCACTGTTTACAGATTAAATTGCAGACTATCTTGACCTTGAATTTTGGAGAAGTGGAGGTTATCCATGATAAGATATCGTCAAAAGGAGGGAGGTGACAAGAATGACGCATAAAAATAATACTTTTTCTGCAATATGACATCATGTTCTACCACGCTAGATAGCATAAAATGTTAATTTGCAATTTTTTGGGGTTTTTCGATTATACTGTTATTGTTGAATCTAGTCAAAGCCGGTCTTGAGTTTGAAACGACACGAAAAAAAAAAATTGGTCTTTTTCGCACAAAGAAAATGGAAAAAATGCAGAAACCCTCTTTAGGCACTTTCAATATGTGACCTTGAATATAAAAAAGTTAATTAAACCAAATGAACTATTGGATCCATATATATATATTGGCCCTAAAAAAATATAAAGATATTATCCCCAAGCTCAAGCTTGAAATACTTGTACTGTGTACAGGCTCTGAATCTAGTATCCAGCTAATAAACATAGCTTCATTTATTTTAGAGACAATTGGATATGTACCCCAAACCATAACACCTAATTGCTTTCCACACACAGTTACCCTCCATTTCAATTATTTTTACTATTCATTTTTCTAATTTTGTTTCCAACTTTTTTGACACTGGAAATTTTTTTCCATCGATATAAGTTTTTTGGTGTTACTAACACATACAACTTATTTACGTCCTCAATACAATCATATTTATGTAAATATAGTAAATCAATGTCTAATATTGGTTTTTTTTCTTTTTACCAATATATTGGTCAAGGATGACATACTAATGTACATTAATATGTTTTCATTCTCATTTATTGTCAAATATTTTACTTAAGATTTATCTTTTTCTTTTTAATTGTACATTAAAATGTTTGAATTCTCATTTCTATTTAAATTTTTTTTTGTTAATATGTTTTGGTTCCCAATTCTATTTAATATGTCTCATCTCATTTATTGTTAAACCTTTAATTTACGATTTAGATTTTTTATTTATTTTACATTTAATGTTTTGGATTCCCACTTCTTTTAGGGTTTACACTTTTTTTCTTATTAAATTCCGTTATGAAAAATATATTGTGTAAAATAATTTTAATAATTGTTTTGAGTATTTACGGCAATATAACATTCAGAAAATAATTTCTTGTTAATGCTTACACCAAAAAAAAAATCTCGCCAGCCAAAAAAAAAACCATGTCACTTCTATCTACAGAAAAATTTCATAATAATGTATTTGTTTGAGGTTGAAATGGGCAGAAAAACGTCAACATCAAATAGTAAAAAGGTATAAATCCAATTAAATTATTTTTGTTCCTTTTTAGTAAATAGCAAATAGGGGTCAGTAAAAAGAATACTTTTGCAAGTGCCCATATAATTTATTTAAAATGACGATGTAGGAAAACAAAGATGTGGAAGCTTCGATGGAAAAAATAAATCCTTCTGGTTAGTGGTTACAGATGAGATGACAAGAGACAGCGATGCATGTTCTTTGAGGTGAATGGGTAAAACTGAAAACTAGTATTTCGCATTTAAAGCAACAAGAATGAACTGTTCATTGTGTCTAAGAGTGTTAAGTTGACATACATAGTTAACTTTTGATGAGCTACTGGGAACAATGAAAGAGAAGTTGCAGATCCACCAATCTAAGAAAATCGATTTGTCTTATCAATTGCCTTAGTGGATAGATATGATAAATGAGGGAGAAACAACCCCATCCATAACAATAAACGAACATGATATGTAGATACAAGCATATCTCAATTGGACTGAACAAACATGATATGTTTTCGGTAAATATGAAATTCCTATTAAAATAGTTCGAATAAGAGAAGACACCTGAAAAGTTAGCGAAGAGAAATTCATGATGCCTGAGGTTCAGTTTGAAGATTGATCTATGGATTTTCTTGTTTCTTTCTACTAACAATTGTCAATGATGCCTAAAACAAAGTTTAGAGTGACTATTATCAAGTTTTTTGTTTCCTTTTTGAACAATTCATTACTACTTACTGTTAAGTTTGTAATGGTAATTGATATACTAAACAACTTTCACTTTACGCTTTGATATAAAGCATAAAATAATTGAATTCCCTGGGATTATGCACCATACTCTTAAAATTAGAACCTATTGTTCCTTTCTGCATTGACCATTTATTTTCTTACAAAGGTTCATTAAGTATTATATCCTAGAAGTATTTGCAAAATATTGACGTCTTACTTCATTGAACCATTTGTTCAAATTAAAATAGCCGATAAAATTTTCTTTTAAGGTACGTATCATATATAGTACAAAATTTAGTCTAAACCCTAGAAATCTAAGCAAAAGCAAAAAGGGAGAAAAACAAAAGAAAATCTAAACTATTTACACAGCCGGTCACAAAAAAAAAAAACTTATAGATCTTTGGGAAGAAACTCATAAGAAGGAGAATTTAGGAGTGAGAAATCAACTATTGTGAATGTACATTTTATAATCGTTATCATTTAGGACTCATGTTTTTCAACATTCAAACAATAAACCTTAATATTTCATTTCAAATTATTCTTTGAATTCTCTAGATTTTTTTTTTCATCTTCTGAGTTTTTTTCTCCTAGATCAAGATCAAGTATTAGCTTCATTCAATTTTTTTCTTTCAGATTCTTGCATTAGATCTAAAACAAACTCAACTATTTTCATAAATAAACACTAAGTGTAAGCAATAGATTTTTTTAACATTTTGTAATCGTTATCATTTTTTCCTTGTTGAAGATTACTCAAAATTATATTTCTAACATAATTGTTTATTGTCTGCTATCTAGAAATTACGATTTTCATCTAAATTCTTTCCAGTTATTCTTTTCAACTATTTAACCATTCAACTAACGCTTTTCAATTCCTTTTCAGGATTTTGAATCTAGAAATCTCATCTTAATTTTGATTATTTTAATGAAAATTAAATTTTACTTTAATTATGACCCCATATGTGAAGACATCTTAATCTCATTTATTTAACGTGGTTCTATTGTTCATTTTGGAGTTTCGTTATACTTTAGGTGATTATATATAAGATTAAAACAAAAGGAGAATTGAGTTATGTTTTCCTATTTGTTTGATTTTTTTTTGTTTTTTCTTCCTTTTTGAGATGTGATACAATCTCTATTTAGGGTTTGGAGCTATTGATTCGGTCAGCAACAACTGATATCCATCTATGATTAATTTACTCTGTTTGATGCTAATCAATATCTGTAAAATAAGGTGCACGACGTCCAATTCAACTCTAATGTTCTCTATTATATTTCTATCTCAATCCATTATTCTTTAATTTTTCTTTGACCTCTCTATTTTTCACATAACAATCAGAAAGTCTGAAAAGCCAAGGAGGATGAATGGATTGAGTAAAAAGCTAATGAGGTAAACATTTTGTATAATATCAATGCTCGTTCGTCTTTTTCTGCCATGGAGAGATAAATTGGTGGTGTGGGGCCGTCTCCCAAAGAGGCTAAGTCACTCATCAACAAATAACTTAACCTCTTCAGGAGATGGCCATACTTCCAGTTTATTTTATTCACGACTGCAAAAGATCAAACAAACATTCATATTACACAAAATGGTTAGATCATTAGCTATTTCATCAATCCTTTCATCCTTGTCATAAAACCGGATTTTTGGGCTTTTTGCTTCCTGTTATAAGCATCATCAAACCTCTATCTTAAGGATGCTTAACTGTTTTTATTATTTAGTGGATGTTGAAGGATGGTGATGCATGTATTTCTGTTTCGGCTTGGTAAGAGATAGAAAAGAAAGTGGTATATATATGATGCAACAAACATATTAGCATGTTACAAAAATATATTTTTGTTATTTATCTGTGATGGTTCTTGGTTCTTGATTGGAAATTTCAATGAAACCAGGAGATATCACGAGAAACAGGGCGGCAAAAAGAGATCGGACAATTCATTTCATCCTTTCAACACGACGATCCATAATTGTGGATTAATCGACTTTCCATTCAAAAGTAATTATTTTTCTTGGCTGGGACGGAGGAAGAGTGGTTTAGTGAAGTATCTTATTGATCGAGTTCTATGTAATGAAGATTGACAATTTCCTTTTTTCCACGCTAATATAGAAAACATATTGTAAACATTAGTAGAATATTGAGTAAAGTTCATAATAGAAATTTTAAACTTTGTAGAACCTAGATAACTTTTAGAAGATGTATTCTAAACTTTTTAGAAGATGTATTCTAAGAACATATAACTAAACTGAATACTAAACATCGTAAAACAGAGAAGAATTCTAAATTTTGTAGAACATGAAAAGCGTGTAGAATACGTAATCTAAAATTTATAGAACGTGTACAAAATTCAGAACAATTAATCTATTTAGAATATGTAATCTAAAATTTTGATGAATTTAAAACAAATTTAATTTGAAAAAAAAACATCAACAACAATTTCCTAATCTAAACCCAATTTTCCTTTTTTAACTCACACGACTTGAGTTTTTCTATAAATTATTTTGTTAAATCTTTTTTGAAAGAATGGTTTTGACATAATTGAGAATTAATAAAAAAAAGAGGATATGAACAAATTCTAAAAATTTATGGTATATATCCAATTCCCCAACTATATACTTGACATATTCTTGTTGGTATATGATTGAGGCGTTTTGTGTAATGTCCAAGGAAAAAATTATAGAAAAAGTTAAAACCTTTTGTTTTTTTCCTGTGAATAATCAAACATTTATATTCCTGACCAACCATTAAAAACTAACTTGTTAAATATATATTGATACCTATTACATAACATATGGATATGCATAACCATTTTTGCAATTTCATCAACTAATTTTTTTCCAACTAATTAATGTATACAGAATACATTACTCCAATCCAGTAAGTTCATGATACAAATTATCACTCACAAATCATCACATATATTTCATAACCAATATACCCCTATTATAAATATATATATATATATATATATATATATTTAAGCTTTGTTGTTATATATCAAAGTCCTAACTTAAGATCTAAAGAACAACTTGAAGATGTGTCTAAAGAAGAAGATGGCAAGTTCTGCACGGTCGCTGCAGGAACATTAAGATCGATAGTTCCAACTAGGTCCTCTTCCTGATCTTTCTCCCAGTGACATCTCATGTGACCACCTAATGTTGGACCACTCGAGAACATTCTAGAACAGATGTTACAACGATGATTTCATCCGCGAAATCAACTTCATACGCTTGCTCTTACCCTGATCAACGGTCTCTTGAGGAGGAGGATCTTCGGCTATGTTTGTAATGGTGAAACATCCTTTGACGTGTTCGCCTAACGCTTGAGGTGACCCGAACACTTTATTACAACCTCCACACTCGAACAGTTCCTCAACTCCCCTTGTACCGGTCGGTCAACATTTCCCAACATTAGTAAACAGGAGCCTACGTCTTTTTCTTCCTCTGATTCAGCCGACACCACATCGAAATTCGAAGATGATTGCGTGGCGTTTGCGTTGGTCTCACGTTTGTGCTTAGGAGGAGGGATGATGCCACACCACTGACGCTCAGGGTGACATCTCATGTGTCCGAAGAGTGCCTTCGATGACCCGAATTGCTTGCCACTTTCGGTGCATGGTTGTACGATTTCGGGAGCATCAGAGTCCGGTTTGTTTACCCGTTTAGGCCTTGAAGATGAAGAACCGGTTACGTTATTGGTGAGTTTAGTACGTTTTTTTCTAGGGGTTTGATTGTAACTCGGAAGTACATTCGAAGGAGCATTGAAATTGGGATCGGAGTCCGAAGTACCCGACATTGTTATGAATGTGGAGAGAAAGAAGAAAGGGACAAAAGTGGGAGAGAGGGAGTTATGGTTGGTTAAGTAGAAGAAGTTAGTTTTCATTTACGGTTTCTTAGCAGTTACTTGTCGAATTGTTTTTTTCTACAAGCCTCTATTTTGTCGGATTTAATTTATATTTTTCTTCTTAATGTTCAATATATTTTAACTACTACATTTACTCATGTTCTTCATCTCCACTGCCTTGATTTGAACCCATGAGGTTGAGCAAAGCCCTCAAACCAAATGAGCTACAAGATCTGACACTACATTTACTCATGTTATTAGAATGAAACAAAAGTTGTTCTGTTCGGTTTCATTTTGATGTCTAAACCTCATCACAACTCATCAACGTTAACACAACTATGTTTATAAGATAAATGGAGATAAGATAATATGACTGTAGCCATTCCACTTTCCGAAATCAAACTCTTACAAATGAGTATGTTGTAACAACTTCAAATAGAATCCGAAATATTAAAGAGGAAGAAGATGACCACTGAAAACAAATACCATATCGATATGCGGCTTTCTATCCACAAGTTCACGATCCTATTATAAATATAAATTATAAGAATTCCATAAATATCATTCATTACAGAAGAAAACACATTCAAGCTGTTTATTCTATTACCGAGAAGCCAGATGGAGAGACCTCAGTTCCGTTCACGAACCTGTGCTACTGACCAATACTCCCTAAGAGTCGTTCTACAGCAGCATTAACATTTCCATTGGTTGCAAGCAAAGCTCTTATGTTCTCTGCTCTGTCATAGAATCCCATTTCCTGTAGCTGTTGCAACTGAGTCGCAAAGCGCTCCTCAGGAGGAACTGGAATAAAACAGACATGTTTCAACGGAACCATCTCAACAGACACATACGAAAAGAGAAAATATAGTCCTAGTGAATCTAACCATTGGGTTGGTTCGTGCCACTCAGGCCACCAGCACCAAGACTGCCAAACATATTCATCAATAAATCCAGCCCCCCGTTATTGCCTGTCCCTATGAATATTATCATTGTATTGGCTTAGCTAATGAGTTACAGATGAAAATATGAAGCTGCATACATGGAAGCAAAGAGAACAAAAAAAAGTAGCTACTATACTAAGTGAATAACTAAAGCCTTTATAAATTATAACTTCAGATATAGATGCTATCTTTAAGAGTACCTGAGCCTGTGGCAGCACCAGTTTGCCCCGGATCCCTACAAAGAAGATGGATTGGGAACATGAATACGGACTGACGGAAATCGAGATAGAGAAATCACAACATTACGTTTTATGTTTCTATTCAAGTTTGTTTCAGCAATTAAAACGCTTTACAGTCCTTGATAGAGATTTCTAATGCTCAGCCCAATAGAACATACAACAGTTGCTGCATTACACAACAGTTCATTCATGTACCACCAAAAGAATGAACAGTTTGCTAGTCACACTATTGTCTAAACACAAGACCGCTCAAATACAATCAACATTTATATATAGGACATTTTACTGCTCAAATACGTAAACAAAATAAAACAGTGAAGGGTATCCAACTTACTGGCTTGTCGTATTCCTATTCTGAGATAAAAGTGATTGCTGTAGAGTCATCATTTGCTAAAGATACAAAAGAACAATCCATTAGGTTGAAGAATTCATACTTAAAATGGCTTCGAGATACAGAAATGTTTCTTTGGAGAGACCACATGTTCAAAATTCACATGCATAAAGACAACAGAGGCCCAACTGACCTGCATCATCTCTGGAGAGCTAAACTGACGAAGGAAATCTGGGTTCTGCATCATTTCCCTCAACTGAGGATTCATATCTAGTATGCTTCGGAGTTGTGGGTTGAGATTCATAAGCTGGAATCAAGGAAAAACATTTAAGACATGTTCACAACAGCTACAATGTCGTCAGTTCAGATGATTTTATGGCTACCTGATTCATGTATTGTGGATTGGAAAGTACGCTTTGCATCATCTGAGACATGGCTGGGTTTTGCAATAACTGGCTCAATTGAGAAGCATCTGGAGTGGCACCAAGAGGTGAATCCGCACCAAGACCTCCAAGACCACCAAGACCTCCAAGACCACCAAGACCACCTAGACCACCTAGTCTCGCATCTCCACCAGAATTTGTCCTTCCAGGGGCAGTTGTCTGGCCTGTCAAGTAGCCCCACAATACGTTCAATAATGTTCAGTGCATTACGAGTAAAAGATAAATTAGAACCAAGCAACCAAGAAACCTAGTAATAGACAAACTACTCATAACAACAAATAGTTAGAACTACATGGACTCAGCAATTTATGATACACAATATTGTTCCTGAAACAGTGTGCCAGTGTGGTCACATTAACTTTCATTTCTTATAAACATGCCTCTCTTACTGTTATAAAATAATGATCCTTCAAAAGACGAGTAAAATCCCACAGCAATTAAGAGGATGAGAATGCAGAATCTTACCACCTGTAGCACCCCATGGATTAGGAAGTGGATTTGCATTCGGAATACTATTCCCTGTCCCCGTTTCAGCATTCGGTGTCGAAGAATTATTAGCAGCATCGCCACCTTGTGTAGTAACTCCCTGGTTTCCCAGGAGAGCAGCAAATGGATTAGCACCTGTATTGCTTCCAGCATTCCCTGACATAGTAGTAGCATTCAAAAACGGTTCCTGGACATTTTCATACATACGCCTAAGCATGTTAAATCCCTCAGGCATAGACTCGATATTACTCATGGCCCTATCAGTATTCCGCATCATTTCACGCATAAGCTCGGGGTTTCTCGCAGCTTCTAAAGTTTGTCGAAGGATGCTTGGGTCATTGAGCACATGACCAAGCTCAGGATTGCGATCTACAAGCTCCCGCATTTGAGGGTTACTCATGATCATACTCCTCATAAATTCTGGGTTGTTCATAAGATTCTGAATGGCTGGTGTATTCATCATATCTCTAATCATGTTAGGGTTTTGAGCTAGTTGTTGCTGTGCCTGCTCAAGATCAAGAGGACCAGATCCAAATAACCCAGCCATAGCATTCCCACCACCCAGAGGATTAAATCCAAGCCCAGGGAACAAAGATTCCCCTGGACTCGCTCCTCCTAGATTTGTGCTATCATTTGAACCAACTGCTCGAGTAGCAGTAGGTGCAGCGGTTTGGTTTCCAGCATTTGCAGCCGGAGCAGAAGGAGGTGCTGAAGAAGGTGCAAAGCCTCGAACCATATGAATGGTGTGATCAGCCTGCAAACCTATGTATAAAATGGTCAACAGAGAATGGAAACATTAACGCTCATCAGGCAACAATAAAACTTGGAAAGCTATCTAACAAAATCAGATCACAGTATGACAATCAATTCACTTTTCAACAATAACATAATGTATACAGTTAAGAAACGGATAAAGAATAGTCGAACATATTTTCCCTGTTTTACGCCAGCCACAAAAGTTGACGCAAACATTATGACCACTAAAAATTGTAAGGATAATTAGTTGTATCATTAACAGCATCTCCATATTCTTCCTATAGGTGGGTTGAGACATCTATCACAATTCATACGGCAAGCGAAACATAAAATCATCACCACAACAAAAACCTTCCCCCACAAAAAAACCTTGAAAACTATCCAAGAAAATCAGATCACAATATGATAACCAAATCACTTTCCAACAATGTAATAGTATCTAGGTAAAGATCCGTCAACTAGATTCAGCCACTGATGAGAAAATTGTATGGATAATTATTCATATGATTAACAATTCCACTCACAACATCTATCTATAGTCTTCTCATAGCTGGGCTGAGACATCTATCACAATTCATATGAAGAGATACCTAAATCATCTATAATTCTGCAATGAGCATCAGCAAAACAAAAACCTTGCATAAATCCAATCCAAGCAACCCTATAAGTTTTCAATCAATTAAATCCACAGAACAACAGAAATCAGAAGAGACGACAAGTACCATAGCTGAGGAGTGACTGATCGTCCTTAAGGATCCGACCCTTATAAATCAAACGCTGCTGATTGGCTGGCACGTCGCTGTTCTGCGCCACCAACTCTTTGAAAGACTCAATCGTGGAATCGAGGCTCGTCGTCACACTAAATTTCGTGCCACTGGAGCACCTGATGTTCACGGCCACAGCCTCGCCTCCAGTTCCGACGGGCGGCTGACTCGAATCTCCCTCACCACCCATTCTAATTTTAGATCCTAGTTCACCAAATCGCGAAATCGATCAGAAGCCCCTAACCCTAGAAAAATTCAATGAAGGTTGAGGAGACTCGAAGCTCTCTAAGTCGGTTTGGATGATTTCTTGAGGAAAGGGATATAAAATTTGGTCGAATAACAAATAAGAAACTTCGTCCGAATTGAAGAGAGCGACGCTCAACAAAACGTATTGACTAGAATCGGGTCGGCTCGGGTTCCGTTAAGGTGGGCCGGGTCAAACACACAAAACCGGATTCCTTTCTTCCAAGTTTTAATTTCCAGTCCCGAGGATACATACGGCGTCGTTATTACCATTCGTCTTCTCTGCTCTCGCCTGTTGGCCCTTAGGCCATGAATGTGATTTTTTTTTTGTCAACGAATGTTTTATAGTTTTTGGTTTCAAAATTATGATTTTTGGAATTTGGATTTTGTAAAAATATAAAATTAAACAAACAAATAAAAAGATTTGTGAGGAAAAACAATAAAAGTTTAGGGAAAAGTGATAAAAACCCAAGATAGTTTTTAGATTTATTTTTACAAATTAATAAAAACTTTCAAAATCTAAATTTCCTATTTTTGTGTAAACTATTTTCAAAAAATCTTAAATGGATAAATAATAGGTTTTCAAAAACTAATCCAAAAACTACATCTAAAATTTGTAAACATTCAATATTTTAGTTTTCATTGGTTTGAACTACCGTATCGCCGACCGTATTATGCATTAGACTCTGAACAATGTCGTTTAACATACTACTGTTCTGCCTTGTCTAATTGCATTCTTTTTTTCCTTTCTTGAATTATACTTTCATTACATATTTATTTTATTTTATATATGTGTTTTTAATAAAATTTGAAATTTTTATATATTTTATATACATGTTGCAACAAACTTGCAAGTGTTCATTTTAGGACAGAAAAGATGGATAATAATTCTTACGTATGCACTTTAAGTATTTAACCATAACCATCATCTTAAACCTCGAATGAAAATTGAAAATATTCAAATAGACTAAATTGTCAAAAGAAAACGTTTTTAACATATTGGTTGTCAGTTTAGTAGAACATGACAAACTCCTGGTTCTCTAAGGCGACGTTCTCCCCCTTCAACCCTCATGTTCCGGCTGGCAGTCTCGGCCAACCGCCTGACCCTCCTGACCCATCCTCTCCATCTGACTTCCCTCCTCTCTCTCCTGCCTCTTCTTTTACCCGTAGAAAGCCATTGAAACCACTACCTCCTTGTCCAAAAGCATCAGTTATTACTCTTGATTCCCCAACCATCATAGCTAACCCTGCCTCTTCTCCCTCCCTAACCACTACCTCCATAGCTGAGGAGCGACTGATCGTCCTTAAGGATTCGGCCCGTATAAATAGCGCCACCAACTCTTTGAAAGACTCAACCGTGGAATCGAGACTCGTCGTCACACTAAATTTCGTGCCATTGGAGCACCTGATATTCACGGCCACAGCCTCGCCTCCAGCTCCGACGGGCGGCTGACTCGAATCTCCCTCACCACCCATTCTAATTTTAAATTCGAGTATTACGAATGAGAAATCATGAGAGTTTGTTAGAAATGATATATTCTCATTAAAGTTAAATGAATGATTTACAGAGGTTTATATAGAGATTAATGTTTGCAACTAACTGTACAAACTAACATATAACCGAATGATTAAAGTCATTAACCGAACTTAAAACTAACAATGAATTCATCTGCATCCCTCTCCTCTGCATCACTCACTGTGTTGCTCGGATAACTCCAATACCTAGTTCACCAAACCGCGAAATCGACTCCTAACCCTAGAAAAATTCAATGAAGACGCTGAGACTCGAAAGCTTTCTAAGTCGGTTTGATAGATTTCTTGATGAAAGGGATATATTTTTTCTGGTCGAATAACAAATGAGAGACTTCAGAACAGAAGACGACTTTTATTACTTCTGCCTGAGAGAACGTATCGGATGGCATCGGGTCGGGTCGGGTTGGGTCGGGTCAGATTAAACATTTTAAAATCTCCGATTCCTCTCTCTCTTTCATCCGACTCGGAGAATCCTGTGTCTGACATGCGATGAACACTTACGGTGTCGTTTGATACAATTTAATTCCTCGTTCAGGCCTATTGGGCCTTACATCCATCCCATCGTATTTATTGTCTAACCTCATGCATCTATTTACACTGTGAACGACATCGTTTAACTCAGAATCATTCTGGCTTAACTCGTCTCCAGTCAAACACTTCCTAGCCATGCTTCCTTCAAGAACCATGCTATAACCCGCAACGACCCAAACATTTCTCTCCTTCACTAACTTCCTCATCATACCTACATCTTCCCATGATTTCTCAGCAGCAAACGCGCTTGATGCAAGCAAATACCCAAAAGAACACAAGGGCTCCAGCTCAAGAACCTCAGCTACTGCCTCTGAGTAATGATCCCACTGTTTAAACGTTTCCTGCAACCACTAAGAGTCGATCCCCAAGCACTAGCCCCGGGTTTGATGTCTTCTGGAAGGTTCTTGATTAGTTCCAACGCGGTATCAATCTCTCCAGCTCGCTAAGCATGTCTACAATGCAAGAGTAATGCTGCAAAGAAGGTTTCTGATCTTCAACCATTGATTTAAAGATCATGAGACCTTTATTGATCAATCCTCCATAATTACAACTGCCAGATATGTCATATCGTTTGGTTTTTCTTAGGGCTTTGATCAAATGTCCTTTTCGCAATTTTTATGGCGCCACATTTCGCATATTCGTCAACAATAGAGGTATCAACTGAGATGTCATTCATGGCTAAGCCTCTCCTGATAGCAATTCCATGTGCCCATTTGAATTTTCTCAAGTCTGCTGAAACTGAGCATGCGTCAAGAAGATTTATGAACGTGATTGCGTTCGGGTTATCTCTCATCTGACAGAAGATTGAGATTGCTTCATCAGGTTGGCCATCACGGGCTAATCCAGAGATTATTGTGCTACATGAAACCACATCCTTGTATGTCATCGAAGCAAGCACGGTTCTTGAATCATCAACAAGACTGCAGATTGTATATGCATCAATCAAAGAACTCAAAGCCACTTCGTTTGATTCATATCCTTGCCAGATTATCACGCAATGTATTGACTTGCAGGGCAATGACTGCTCAAAGAACTTGCAAACCTGGAGAAGACTCACGACAGTAACTTCATCTGCTTCAGTCGCCTCTTTTCTCATCAAATGAAACATCTTAAGAGCCTCTTGGTACCTTTGGTTGTGTACAAACCCAGCCAAAATCGAGTTCCATGAAACAATGTTTCGACAAGTTGTCTCATCAAAGACTCTAAATGCTGAATCAACATCAAATCCTTTTGAATACATATCAATGAGTGAATTTCGAACAAACACATCTTCCAAATCAAAGCCTTTCCGTATTAATCCATGAACTGATCTTCCCACATCAATTTCTTCTAGAACGGCGCAAGCCTTGAGAACACTTGTTACAGTTACACCATCAGGCTCTGTTTTTGCCTCATGAACCATCTCTTGAAACAACTTCCATCCAACAACAGGTTCAAGGCTTTGCACATAACTTCGGATTACCACACTCCATGAAATAACATCTCTTTCAGACATTTCGTCGAACAGTCTGCGTGCACTTGACAAATCACACTCCGCATAGAAGCTCAATATCGAATTTTGAACAGGCGAAATCTCCAAAACCCACTATGGATCATGTAGCCATGAATCTTCTCACCATCGTCGTAAGATCCTAAACTACGACACGCGAGAATCACAAGAACAAATGTTGAAACATTAGGTACAAAACCCAAAACTCTCAACTTCGAAAACCACCATAACCCTTCTTCAGCAAAACCATGATCGAGAAGCCCAAAAACGATCACATTCCAAGGAACAGAATCTCTCGAAGTCATACAAACAAATTCTCGCATCGCAGAACATAAGTCCCCATATTTCATGTAGAAATCAGCAATTGAGTTCCCTATCGCAACAAAAGACTCAAACCCTCTCTTGAACAGACTCGCTTGAACACATCTACCTTGTCACAGCCATGAGAGCTTAGCACAAGCTTTAAAAACAATGGGGAAAACAAAAGTATCGTTAAATTGAATTCCAGCTCTCTGTATCTCTGAATCCCCACAAATCACTTCCCGCCATTTTCCATTAGCTGAAGCTTGCTTAATCTTCGAAGACAAAGCTTGTAGCTTTGAACACAAGTGTGATCCCAGTATCATAAGCCCAAACCACATTTAAAGTTGGAAGCTTTGGCAACAGAATTCTGGAAAATGGCTTATTTATTGACTATTAGTTAAACCTTTCCTAATCTGGTTTAACCGTTTAAGCAACTATATCACACACCAAACACTACACATTAATACACTGTTGGTTGTAGTATACATACGAATTGGGTTCTGATTATCTTTAACAAATAAAAAACAAAAGAGAGAAAAAAGAATTTCGTGTCTTCAAAACAACACTAGCGAGCTCGAGCCATGGTTTGCCTTGGACGAAATGAAGAGAGTTGTTGTGGTCGATAATGGCCATGTTGGTGACCTACGGATGGAGAAGCTTTAATGGTCCTGCGCTCCAACGGTTTCTCGTTGGCAGTTTCGATGAGTTCAAGCGCTTCCACTACTTCTTTCATCGATGGACGGTCCTTGGGTTCGGGTCCAAGGCATTTCAGAGCCAGTTGAGAAACTCGGAAAGCGGATTTAAAAGGGTACTTTCCTTCTAGACGAGGGTCCATTATGCTCCTTAGCTTTCTTCTTTCGGATAGATAAGGCTTGATCCATTCGGTTAGATTGTGTTGCCCGGTAGGACGAGTAGGATCAAGCGCATGTAAACCAGTTAAGATCTCGGCCAAAACAACGCCAAACCCGTAAACATCACTCTTTACATACAAGTGACCTGTTAGAACCAATCAATATGTTCAAAGTTTGTTGTTGGAAACTAAAAAAATCAAGAAGATGTGACAATGTAAGTACCTGTAGCAACATACTCTGGTGCTGCATAACCTTGTGTACCCATAACCCTTGTTGTGATATGAGATTGACTCGCGGAAGGACCTAATTTCGCTAATCCAAAGTCCGATATCTTTGAGTTATATGACTGCATCAAGAGCAACCCATTTGAGATTTCACTCTTGAATTGCTACATCAAAGCCAGAAGCCATCTGTATTTTACTTACCCCATCAAGTAGAATGTTTGAAGCTTTGAAGTCTCGATAAATTACTTGCTTCTCGGAAGCGTGCAGGAATGCTAAGCCTTTAGCTGCTCCTATAGCAATCCTAAGCCTTATCTCCCATGAGAGCGGCTGAACAGCAGAACCCTCTGGAGGAATAGAAGCAAATAAAGACATTACATATCATACAGATTGGGGAATCATCTGATCCAAAGATCGAAATGAGTTGTATATATGAGTAAATGGTTCTTACTTCGGAAAAGATGATTCTCTAAGCTCCCTTTCTGCATATACTCATAGACAAGAAGTAAATCTTCACCTTCCAAGCAGTATCCCAAAAGCTTCACGAGGTTCGGATGAGAAATCCTCCCAAGAAAATTCACCTCACACTGCACAAAAAACGAAGAAAGAATCCATCTGAGAAACAAACAAAACTCCTAAACTACTTTCCCATGATTCTCATTCGATAAGCCGATTCTACTCACTTGCCATTCTTCAAATCCTTGGAAGCTTTCGGCATTTAGTTTCTTGACAGCAATCACAGTTCCATTGTTGTTTTTCCCGGGCGCCTTCTCTTCAAGCCAGCCTTTAAAAACTTTCCCAAATCCTCCTTCTCCAAGAACATTCTCAGACCTGAAATTCCTCGTTGCAGCTCTAAGTTCTGCTAAGCTGAATATCCTCAAATTCGGAATAGGAAGTATCTGACCCTCAGGGTAAATATCTTCACCACTTCCCACAGAGAACGCACTGTTACTAGATATGTTACTTCCCCTTGATGTTCCCGTAGTCGTCGTCGTGTTGTTTGATGACTTAAAAGCCCCTGCTTCAATTAGAAACCATAGGAAACACAGAGTCAAGCCCAAAACACAGTCACATAACAAATCATATATGAATCTGATTCAGCAAAGACATGAGAACTCAGTTTGATAACCAAAGGAGAAAGTTTCAGAGAACCCATATGAGATAACACCAGAAGAAGAGTCTCAATCCAATTAACAAAAGGTTCCATCATTTGTACAGATATGTAAAGGCATAACCTTTATGCATCGAAATGGTTTTGCAGGTGAAACACAACGTATCACGCAAGTTTATGCAAAACCCAGATGAGAAATTGAGTAGATTACTTCAAACAACCAACAGAGAGTTGTGAGGCCGAACCTGAACTGAAGTTACCAGTAGAGGTAGGTGTTGTTGTTGGAGGAGAATCAGATGGAGATCCCCAGCAAAGCCCCATCCCAAAAAAGATAATTAAAGCCAAAACCTTTTTACCCTCTTTTCAAATATATAAACATATGTCTTTAAACAATCATACAACTTTTTATCAAGATTTTACATAAGTCAAAGACAAAGAAAAAATGGCGTGTGAAGCTAAAAAAGAGAGCTTTACAGAGAAAGATACAATAGAGATTGGACAAGTATAGTTTAAAATTAGGTGTGAATGACTAAACAAATAAAAAGGAAAAAGGAAACTTTTTTTTCTCTAATTCGACGAAATTTCTTTTCTTAATTTTCCAAAATTAGTTATTGTGGAGAGAAACATGAGCAAGTGGTTTGTTATCATGACAGCATTGAGAGAGGAAAGAGACGACTGAGTCATAAGAATGGTGGTGCAAGGATTTGAGGAAGAAAGAGGAAAGAGAATGAGAAGTTTTAAGGTCTAAGGTCAAAAGTCAACTGAAAAGAAAAAATGTTTTCACCTCACCACCAAATAAAGAGGAGAAGACAATCAAAGTCCAAACTTATTATCCTTGGCATTTTCTTTATTTTTACTTTATTCAACAAGACATTATCTGTTTGAAATAGTTACTACTTGCACCTTTTAACCTTTTTTTGCATCAAAAATCTTGAGCTCTGCTGAGCTTTTTCAAGATTCTTCCACCATTTTGATCAAGAAAATAAAAGCTACTAAAGTTCGAAGATTTGTTTTTCGCCTTTAATGGCAGTTACCGCTGCACAAGATCATCGGTGTGGCTCGAAGCCTCAGCCTATCCTCTCTCGGTTTTTTGGAGCGCAGCGGAGCTCTCCTTGTTTGATGCAAAATGTGCACCCTTTCTTTCCGAGAGCACAACTTTCTAATAGAACATTTGTCAAGACTCTTTCACATGTTGTGGAGAACTTTCATAGATACTATAATCTCCAACTCATGTCTCTCGCAAAATTAAAGTTCCTCTCGGCAATCTCCTTTCTGGCAAAGTCGCTAGATCTACTGTTAATCGTCTCGCATCAAGCAGATCGAATTGTCACCGGTGAAATCTTGGTAAACCCCTCCGAATCCACCATATCCTCATGGTCCGCCAGACTCTCGTGCTCTTTTGGTTATCTTAGAACTAAAAGACGTCGATGGTTTTCAATTCTCTTTGCTTATATCGGGACCTATATTCGAAGATTTGTGGCATCAGTGTTTTTTTTTGGGTGTTGGTATCGATTTTTGGACCATGAGAGTTCTCTCTTGCCTTCTTTGCGACCTCTTTTTTTAAGGATCAGATGTCTTCCTACTAACCTTGAAATCTTTCTTTGAAAAGTGTGAAATTGGTGTTGTTTCTAGGGCACCAAATTCAGTTTTTGAACCGCGAATGTTTTATCTCGCTTTACTTGCGACTACGGTTGTCAATTGGACATATGTCCATGGTCTTCGCCCAGTCTAACTACAAAATTATCCAAATGGCATGTTCAAATACAAAGTTGTCCAAATGGCATGTCCAAATTAGTCTGCAATTGAAGATGGGCCAAACCATGTCCTCAGGGGACTAATCTGGGAAAAATATAATTAGGGTTTTTATATTTGGGAAAAAACACTATTCATGGAAGAAAAAAACTCACAACTAACGATTCTCCTCTTACTTCTTCGACGTCTTCCTGATCTTCTTCGACGATGGTCATAATCGCCGGTGAAGGTAGCTTCTCTTCCTTCTTCTATTTTGATGTTTTTTGTCTCTTGCTTCAATCTATTTCAAGTTTATTGCTTTAAGTTTTGTAATCTCTTCAATAATATTCGTTGTGTTTGGTTTTGTTTTCTTGGGGTTTCTGCAGATTTTTGTGTCTAACACAATGGTTTCAAAGCGTTTACAGAAGGATTCTTCAAGCAGCGCAAGTAACTTCTCTTTTTGGATTCTCAGTACAGTTGTAGCTGAATAGCGTTTTTAGTATTGATGCATAATTTTCTCCTGATATATGCTTGTTCTCTGAGATTTTCGCGTTTCTTAGTTGAATCTTGCTCTATTTCTAAGTAACAAAAAGTCATACATGAGACTAGGGAAGGGTTTTAAAGATGATTAAATACTTTGTTTGATTTTCTTGTTCGGTTTTATTGAGCGTAATTAAGATGCAAAGGGTACACAATATACCCATTGCTTAATGAATTTTTTTAATGTGTTTGGTTAATGATTCTTTAACATGTTTATTATTTCAGAAAAAATGGATGACAATGTTATAAACTTGAATGATGAAAACAATTTGAGTGTGTTGTGGTACGCTAGGAATTCATCAACATGTGTATCTTCCTTCTCCCATATAAGTTTAATGACAGCTGATGTGTTTTCCCTAGAGGAGAGTATCTTGCCTATAACTTAATGAATAGAGTTTTGACAACAAAAAGAAAATCGATTTAGGATCTGGAAGTACCCTTGGTCCATTGATCAAAGGTTTAAAGGCTTATACACCAGTTTTGGACCTCAATTTTCAGAGAGCGCAGTTTTATCCAGATTAATGGATGCTAATCTTTTCAGAAGTTCCAAAGTGTTGCAGATAAAGTTCGTATGTTGCAGAAAAAATATGTTCATCACAGAGATGTCGTACATGCAGAACCGTTTGTCATAGATCCGAGTGTTACGGAGAGAGTATGTCAATCATAGGAATGTCAATCATAGGAATGTCGTACATGCAGAACCGTTCATCGAAAAAAATTAACGTCGTGATATCATTATTTGCAGAAAATGTTCATCGTATTCGCATTCGCATATACTGAAAGTAGTTATATCATCGTAATAGGATTAGAACAATTATTTCTAATGATATAATAGATGACAAAAAAACCTACTTAGGATATATAATAAAAATAAAAATTCATTTTAAGTAAAATATTATAATAAATAAGAGTTGCTTATGAAATATAATTTTCTACAGAAGTAAAATGATATAAGATACCAAATATAAAAGATGAAAAGATGTCCATTTAATTAAAAGAAAATCAGCTCTTTCCATGAAAACAATTTAAATCTAGTTTTGGATATCTTACGGCATTTTGTTATAAATTATTGTATCAAAAGTCAAGACAAAATATATTGGTTGCATATTGATAAAATCAAACGTACAATATCATTTTGAAAAAATGTTTGTCGAGTTCATGGACGTGATGTTGGCTTTTTTTACGACTGGATTATGATGTGTACGGGAAACTACTAAAAAAAGAAAGGTGTTAAATCTTTGGAAAAATTTTACATTTTATAGTTTGGTCAACAGTAGGCACCTTCCATGGCAAAGAAACCCAAAATTTTATGAGTTCTGGAAATTAGTCTGGAATTCGATCTAGAATTCATCTAATCATTAAAAACAAATCTTAGAAAAGTCTGTTTACCATCAAAATATTTGTCACCGATTTTATTGCATGTTATGCCTTTATCTTGAAATTTTGTATATAAAATAACGTTTTTATTGCATGTTATGCCTTTATCTTGAAATTTTGTATATAAAATAACGTTTTTATTGCATGTTATGCCTTTATCTTGAAATCTAGTTCGCGGTTTATCGGCTTTTTATATTTATGAAAAAATAGTTTGTGTTGATTGATCCACTAATGCTGATATTGATATAACCATTCCAAAAAGGTGCTACCATTTTCTATTATATTCTCAAGTCAGTCCACATTCGTGTACCACAAGAAAAATGTCCACTTGAAAATAAAAATTCAACAATTTTTTTAATAAAAGTATTGAACACAAATTAATAGTTACGAATTTAAATGTTTGGCTTTAATTTATATATTATTATCGCTATCAAATTTACAAATAGTCGGACCTAGAGAATAATATTTAATAAGAATAATAACTACTAACAAAATTGAATTTTAAACATTGCCTCAAATACGTGCTAAATTTAAAATAGATTTTGGATGGAGTTATTAACTATTCGTCTAGGATCTTGCATCCTCTGGAGTCTACACGGTTCAAGGTCGGTACTCATCTCTAATCATCTATAAAATGTATATCAAACGACGTTTTCTCGAGAGTTGTCCATAACAATCGAACACAATATAGTTATTTAAATCGGATTCCTCAAACTTTTAACATTTTCATTTTATAACCCACAAAATTAACGTATTTAAGTAAACATCAAGATTTATTAATTTCTACATAATTTGATATTCAATTAAAACTCTTATTTTCGTTTACTAAATCACAAATAGCATTCAAGTAGCACTTTTAGCTTTAATCAAATTTCAAATTACTGACATGATAACTTAAATCAATCTCGATAACCAAAACCCTTTTACTGTATTAGAGCTTTTAGGGTTTTATCTTTGAATTTGATTTGAGTTATCAGGTTAAAGATTTGAAAACTGGATAAAGGTAAATGTGGTACAGTGAACAATATTTATGGTTTATTAAACAAAAATTAAAGTTCTAATTGTTTATATCTAATTATATAGAAATTAATAAATCGTAACTTTTATTTAAAAACATTAATTTTCTGGATTGTTAAATGAAAAATTCAAAAATTTGAAAATCTCCGATTTAAACATATATATTTTTGGGGTGAATTGTTACAGTCAAACCAAAAAGCGAATTGTGCGGTTCAAGATAGATACTATGAATTGCTACATATATTTGTCTTTTGGTTACCAATTTACGTACCTTGTGTTTTTTTGTTATTTCCGAACATCTAATATTCTTCTCTCCATTTTCTTACAGAAATAACCAAAAAAAATTAAAAAAATTACATGTATAGAAGATCTCATATTTTTTTATTTCGAGTATTCTTGTAAATGAACAACATACAAAAAGCTGGATACAAAGAAGAACAAAACAAACGTGTGTACACGCAATTTAATATATAACAAGTTAAGCTTATTAGATGCTTACAAATCATACTAATCACACGCGTATAAATTATATAATGTAAGCATACATTCGTTTCACGTGTAATGCGTCGGTCAAAGGATCGTGATATATAACTATTTTTGTGGATGGACCAATGTAATAGAAAAGAAAATAAAAATTGATGTGATAGGAAAACAATATTGTTGTCAAGTGAGGATAACAAAATTTGATTTTTGGTATTTTTATCTCATGGTACATATCTAATTATAGATACAAAGGGGTAATCATAGATAAAAAGGGGTAAACGTATGTATAATAAAGATTATTTGTAGTAAGTACATAAAATTGTAAGTTCCATTAATAAATATGATATCCCATATTTTGCAAGTTCTCAAGAATATGACTAACATTTCTTTTAACATATTCCATAATAATTCAGCTACAAATAAAACTACAAAAGATATATTACATGGTAAAATATTCATAAATGCAAATGACAAACTCTTATAACAATTGTCAAACATTTATGTAAGAATGAAATGACGTTAACATGAAATACAAGGTATTGATATACGTAATTATCATTGGGTCGGGCTAATAAGATCTTTTTGAAGGCAACAATTGAATGCTATAGAAGCATGACCGGGCATAAAAAGAGGTTTGAATATGATCTATAACCTTCCAACGTTTCATAACTGCTAACACCAAATTTTAGGTTTGGGTATTTCTTGACGGAAGCAAACCGAACCAAATTTTGGTTGATTTAGTTTGGATTCGGTGTAATGTTGTAAACCGATTGGTTGAAGTGGAAATTTTAAATTTCAGTTTTATTCAATTTCAAAACTAAAAATCAAATTCAAACTGAGCGACCTTTTTTTGCCAATCAAAAGCATATCGACTTAAACAAAACATATTTACCTTTTTCTTTTTTCTAATAATATAGGTGTAGTTTGTTTCCTCTACTTTCATTTGTGCGTTGGTATCCCCTTTTCTCTTTTTACATGTTTTCCATTTGAATATTTTCGTCAAACCTTGGAAGAGTACATGATAATATTAAAGAATGCAGAACCCAAAAAGGGGAAACAAAGCCCCAACTAACTAGGAACCTACGAAGAGATAAAGGGGTTATAATCTACAAAAACGAAACGAGCAAATAAGAACTAAAAACATGAACTATAACCAATTAGACTTGCAAAAATATCTCTCCATTTCCCAAATGATCAAAGCCAACCGAAATGAGTCAGTTAACAGCTAATGAAACCTCATATAGTGAAACTAGAATACCTTCCAAATAAAATGATCATAGACTTCAAATACGGCAAGACATGATTACATTTATGTAAAAATGACCCATAGTTCTACCGCAAACGGCGATGTCGAGAACCACCGAAAATTAACGTCTTAATAAAAGCCTTTTGATCTGATCAGACCTTGATCAGATCTTCAGTATAAAAATATGAACGAGACAAAATTCCAACTGATGATGCCAAACTCAAAGAAGAAAACAACCAAATTTTAATGCTATAAAAGGATGAGCGGGCATAAAATAGGTTTGAATATGATCTATAATCTTCCAACTTTTCAGAACTGCCAACACCAAATTTTAGGCTTGGGTATTTCTTGACGAAATCAAACCGAGCCAAATTTTAATTGATTTGGTTTGGATTTGGTGTAACGTTGTAAAATATAAGTAAAACATAAAGTAAAATATAAGATATGGTTCAGTTTGTTGTTATGTATGTATATTATACATAATAATTAATTACTTACTATTAATTTGTAAAAAATATTAATCAAATTAATTTAGAATAATGTATATGTTGTTTTGTTTGGTTATAACTATTAAATTAATTTCATTAATACTGTGGTTTAGTCTTTTAATTTTTGTTTACATGTACAAAGATGTCAAGGCATAACCTTTATGCATCGAAATGGTTTTGCAGGTGAAACACAACGTATCACGCAAGTTTAAGCAAAACCCAGATGAGAAATTAAGTAGATTACTTCAAACAACCAACAGAGACTTGTGAGGACGAACCTGAACTGAAGTTACCAGTAGAGGTAGGTGTTGTTGTTGGAGGAGAATCAGATGGCGATCCCCAGCAAAGCCCCATCCCAACAAAGATAACTAAAGCCAAAACCTGTTTACCCTCTTTTCAAATATATAAACGTATCCGTCTTTAAACAATCATAGAACTCTTTATCAAGATTTTATATATGTCAAAGACAAAGAAAAACTGGCGTGTGAAGCTAAAACAGAGAGCTTTACAGAGAAAGATACAATAGAGATTGGACAAGTACTGTGAAAATTATAAATTGTTATTTCTTTCTAGTTTATACATCATTATATAAGTTATATTTTATTGTATTTGTTAGTGTTGAATTTTTTTTGTAAATATGGTGTTCTTTAGATATTAAATAGAATTTCAATACCTTAAAATTTTATTATATTTATTAAAAAATTAAACAAAAATAATAGTTACTGATGTCCTAGATTTAATTTTTATACAAAATATATTTAACATTTGAAACTGATAATATTTTTAAGATATTTATCATCATATTAAAACTACATATTTGTTATTATAGTTCTTTCATGGAATTAGTGTAAATAGTCTGATTTAAGAAAAAAAGTCTATCAACTAAAAGGTAAAACCGTATAAACTATATATTTTGGTCAATTATAAAACTGTATAAAACCACAAAAAAAAGCTTTATAAAAATAAACTAAAAGGGTAGTTTTAAAATACAATACAAAAAAACATTTAAAAATCTACAATAATCGATCTTGTGATGAAAATTTAGCCAATTCTATCTAGTTGTTCATGACATATTTTTTAAACTTTTTTTTTTTAGTGTAAAATTGTATTCAACAAAAGACACTGTTACAATAGACTGCAGTTTTTCTGAGTTTTAAACTGTGAAGCAGATAGAAACAGAGACTTAACAAAGTAACAGAGAGTTAAAACACCTAATCAGTATGGCATTGTAATTGCAATCACCCAATGATCTGATGGAACTGATCCTGTTACGAATAGATTTGTTGACCTGATGGAAGTTACATATTTTTTTGACTACTCAAATAACTAAACTAGCTCATTATAAACCAGCAGCAAAGCCGTAGCTATTTCCCTAGTTATTAAGCTGTTAGGACTATCAAATGGACCAAGCTCATCCCACTCAATCCATCCCCACGGTGAGCTTTAAAAAAGTTTGACCCGCGAAACCTAAAATTGTGGGCTCTCGTAACGGGATGGATGAGACCAAGTACGCAGGCTTTGGCCCACTTTTACATGCCAATTTGGAACATTTTAACTTGGATTGCCGAAAACATCAATTATCTACAGTTGTGAAATAGAATAGGTAATGAAGTGAAAATAGCAAGAATAAAAGGTTGAGGTAATAAATGCAGTTTCCACAGACATTGGTAATGATTGTAGTTTCAAATGGGTCCCTTCCTTTAGCTGTCGTTCATGAACACTTTCTCAATGTTGTCTCTACCACTCGCGTATTCTCCAAACTCTTCATTATTACATTGCAACATATGGTAACACTAGTTTTTAGTATTTAGATACTTGATTGGTAGGAGAAGCAGGGCCTCATGTATAAACTTTCACCAAATTTCTTACTAGGTTATAAGTTCTTGGTAATTTCCTCCTTTTTTAAAAAAATTTTGAAAACAACATTATAAACTCTAGAATACTCTATGTAATATACATTTTGCGGCAACACTATATTTAAATAATTGAATAATATTTAATTTAAAGAATGATCCTACTAAAAAAAAATTTCTGGACTCATCAACAATTAGCTGTCTAGTCGAGAAGATCAGTGTTTGGAATAGGTACAAAATAGTACAACAAAATAGTATATAAAGAAAGTAAAAATTCTCTTATTCTAAATTTAATTTAGAGCAAGCCAAACTAGTCTTGAATAAAACAAAATTCGTATAAAAGTTTGTGTAGCCAATCAAATAAAGGAAAAAACTCGTATAATTAGGATTTCATCGAACATAATATTTATGGGTGGGCAATCGGGTATCGGGTTAGGGTTCGGGTAAAAGCCGATCGGGTTCAGGTAAAAGCCGATTGGGTTCGGGTATTCGGGTATAGAAAGTTCATACCCAATGGATAATTTTTCGGGTTTGGTTCGGTTCGGGTAAAAAGTTTCGAGTTCGGGTCGGGTTCGGGTCGGATTTTCAGGTCGGGTCGGGTTTTCATGTTTTCGGGTTTTTTTGTTTTCGGATCGAGTTTTCGGGTCGGATTCTGGGTTTTCGGGGTTATTTCGGATTTTTGGGTTTTTTAGATTTTTTGGTTCGCATTCGGCTCGATTTGTGTATATTATACGTAAAAAATTCCACATTTATAGGAGTCTTCGAATTAGAATATTTTCTTATGAGTAGTTATGTACTTTCTTATGGGTAATTATGTATTTCGGGTACGCTTGCGGGTTTCGAGTTTTTGGGTTCGGAACAGATTCAGGTTCGGAACAGGTTCGGGTACGTCTTATCGGTTCGGGTATGCAGGTTCAGGTTTTTTGCCCAGTCCTAATAATATTAATACATTAGTTATAAATTGTTGCCTTATTTCATAAAGACCGTCCTCATTTATACATAATTTACACCAAAAAAATAAGTAAACCACCGCATTTTTAATGAAGGATACTAAACATTACTAATCAGTCTAATATTAGAATAAATTAAATTAAAACAATGTAAATATGAATGCTTGGCTAGATTATCCGACAACTAAATCTAATTGCAACTGGATGATTAATTAAGAATCTTACCTTGTAAGAGTTTTAAGATTCGAATTTCAATATCATGTCAGTCCTCAGTCCAACAAGCCTTTCTTTTATCTTTATTAGTATTTGTCTTTTCCTCAAAAACTGAAGTCATTTTACAAGTAAGTTATTGTTATCGTACACTTACATTTATTAAAACCGATCACTACTAAATAATGCACAGAAAATATCTAAAAATTTGAAATTCAAACTTTTTCGCTTCCCGAAGTGTACATAAAAGTTCTTTAAACATTACCAATACTGTTGTCTGTGTTAAACAAAAAGAGGTAAAATGAAAATTCCATTCCAAAAATTACAAAAGCAGTATACATAATATTATCAAAAAGAAATAATTATGGAAAAAAAAATCAAACACACTACTAATATAATTCTAATATAGATCTGTTTCATCATTATCATTGTGATTACCACAAATCACCATCATTAAGATCATAATCACTTTCTTCTTCGTCTTCTTCCTCTAGTCCTCAGAGTTAGGACCAGAGCAAGCTTTCAAATTAGGGTTCCAGATCCATTGAACTAAAAACTTCCTTCCTCCTTTACCATTCATATTAAACGTCTTTCCTTCTCTATCTCTCATCACTTGACCAATATACCCTCCTCCTCCGCCGCTTCCGTACAATCCTTCACACAAATCTCCAATCTCCGTCGGCGCCGTTGGATCCTCTCCGGCGTACCACGCATTAATCAACGGATTCGAAACAACTTCCGCTAACTCATGCCCAATCACACTCACCATCCCATCGACACCTGTCTCTCCATTCGGTGGCCGGAGCTCCCCAGGACCACCGTGTCCCATATATCCCGGTAAAGCGAAAGGATAAGCACAAACCTCCGGACATAGTTTTCCCGATTGACCAACCCAAGCATAAGGCATTGTATAACCAACCATCGACGGGAAAGTGAAATAATGAAATCCACAAACGGCGCGGCAAAAGTCTTGCATAGTTACGTCATGTGACGTCAGCACTAAATACATCCCGTTCTTGTGGTCCACCGGAAAAGAAGCGGATCTCGCGGCGGAGGCTATAACTTCTTGAATCGAGAGACGCGTTAGGTGTTGGCCGTGGGAGTACTTAGCGTCGGAGTATTCACCGGCGATGAGAACCGATCGAGATACGTTAGCTCCGGTTTGGTCAGTGTAGAGAGAAGCGGTGCGCCACCATTCGGAAACGGAAGGAGAAGGAGCTTTAGCATCGGAGATTGAATTGAGAAAATCTCTAATTAGAGATTTGTGTGGTTTAGACCACCGTCCGTACCAGATAACGTAGATGTTAATCGGAGAAGAAGAGAGGACCGGTCCCATATGGTACCGGAGATGGATTAAATCGGAAGATCCTTCGAATTTTTTTGACGATGTGAGTGTGAAACTTCTCGGTGGAAGTTTAGGGTTTACTCGCTCTATCTCAGCGACATTTAAGGGTTGATCAGTGGTTTGAGCGAGAAGAAGAGGAAGAGAAGAGATGTAGAAGAAGAGAGTGAAGAAGAAGAAGAAGGTAATAATCGCCGGCGACGACATTGCCTGAGTGAATTTGATGAGAAGAAGAGAGAGTGGTGAAGCGATGATATAAAGGAAGGAAAATGTTTATGGCTGTTGCCAGCTGCAGCGCGTGTCCTGTCACGCGCCCCACCTTTGCTGTTTGTTTGCCTTCTCAGGGATCACATAAATTTGGGATGGGATTCCAACTTTTTTTGTTTTTTGTTTTTTTTTAAAAAAATTTCCTGTCATAATCTTTTATTTAAATAGTGTAGCAAATAAAACGACTATAATAATAGTTGTAATTTGTAAATAATCGGTAAAGCACTAGTTCGAATGTTTTTATTTACAATTCATAAATTTGGTTTGGTACTTAATTCAGATAGAAAAAAAACATATGTTGTAAACTAACTACGATTCACAGCAATCTGTCTCAAGCATATAAGACTAGTACACTAGAATATACAAACAAATTAGTTCGTAATAATTATTTAAATATTGAAACGATAGTGTAGAAGATGATGTGAAATAGTGAAAACGAAGAGCGTTTTGCACTATTTGGAAAATCGGTTGGAAAAAATTATTAAAACTTAAAAATATGTTTTTGACCTAAAATAGTTTCAAAAGAGAATTAAAAATCCATTTATATGTATATTAGATTTATATGCCTCAATAAATGTCTATATTTTTGAAAAACTTAAAATTATGAACCCCAATTTATATACATATTTAAAAAAATATAGTTTTCATTAACTAATTAAACTTGACGGATACATTGTTTTGGGTCTACCAAAAAGGCCTTAAAAGGAGTTTATTAGTCAATGGTCAGTTATTATAAATAGTCACGAATTAGGTATTACCTATACGAGAAAATAAACCTAAGTTATTCGATCGGTATTTAAAGGGACAAGAGATACTGTTACATGTATTTGATTCGAATGTTTTTAATTACCTATACAAGTCTTGGTTTAGCTTCAATAGTCAAAAAAGAAAATATCTTCTCTACTTTACTCTTTTCCAAGTCTTAGAGTATTAATATCTTAAGTTAAATGCAAATGTTGGCTCTCTCTTTCTCTATGTACTTCTTTTTGTCACTGACTATATTTAATTAAAGCAAATTTTATAGAGATCTGTGGATGGAGAAAATATCTTAAGCTTATTGAAACTTTTGAGTCTTGATGCATGTCTTTTTTCAATTTCTTATATTCTTCTCATTTGATATTTTGTTTTCATCCAACGTTACATCACATGTTCGGCAGTATCTTTGCTAAATAGCATTAATAAATTCATTAATACTACTAATAATAGCTGGATAGTACTACGACGATAATTTATGTTTCATTCTATTATAAATTTACTCTCTTTTTTTGAATCTGCTTTTTTCATATATTGAGATTGAATGGACAAAAAATCATCATTTAAAACTACTATCCAAAAAAATCAATTAGATTATCTTCTTATAACATCTTTAAGAAATATAAGAACTAAAAAGTTTTGATTTGAACTCAACTCACAAACTTTTGCTCATTAGTCTGGTTTCGAAATTCAAATATTTGTTTAATTCCTCTTTCGCTGAAATAAAATCTCAATAGCCAACATTAATTTTGGGCCGTAGAATTATGTTGGTAATAATTGAGCCTTTTTGAATGGTGGTCCATCATTATGTAGACTTATTTTGCTACATATATAAAGTTATCCATATACATTACATACAAAGAGATTTATGTATGTATTTAATGATAAATTGGCACACGATTTTAGGTGTTTCTCCTTTGCCAACTGTGTAAGATGTTGCGCTACGTAGGCCAGTTACTTGGTTTCTTGTGACTTTTATTTCCTACGAAGCGGTGATCCAAAAATTTAACAGTGAGTTTTGTAATTAAAGTGCCACATATAATCTTTATTTGGTTAATTGGTTGTATCCCTCCTAAAACTTTTTTTTTTGTTTGTTTTCAGATTATCGGCTGAGTTCGTGAGCATTTTACTCAAAAGAGTTAAGGTTTAGGGACATATTAACAAGAATGATAAAAATGGTGAAAAGAATGGTAAAAATGGTGAAAAAAAGATTTTAATGTATGCTTTATGATATGATTATCATGTTCCTAAATGAGATATATTAAGTTCAAGTTTAATGTTCCAATAAATAAGATTAAGTTCAATTATCCAAATTTTAAAAATGATATAGATTTTTTTGTTTATTGAATTTGTATGTGGTCTTTCCGATATTCGGTTTTGAGTAAGCCGTGAAAAATTGTCCCAAATTGGTATGCTTCTAAAAGGAAAAAGTGTTGTTTGAGGCATGAATTTAAAAAAAGTGGACGTTTAAAACATAAACTTTCGAAATGTCATTTAAATAATAAAATTTTTGTTGACATTCAAATTAAATAGCAAATTTTCGTTGACTCGACCAAAAAGACATGCCATGCCGTTACAGAACACGATGACTGAGGTAACATGTTGTTAACGATAAGTTAACGTCATGCCTTTTTGGCTGAATCAACGAAAGTTTGCTATTTAATTTGAAAGTCAACAAAAAATTCAGTATAAAAATGACATTTTGTATAAGTTATTTTTTCTTATTTATCAAAATTATTTTTTTATTTTTTGTGAAATATAAATAAAAATAATTATATTTTTAGTCCAATAGTAGATATTAATTGTTTTTACACCAACCAATATGTGATAAATCCATGTCAAATAAAATTTTTCTAAGTTAATAACAAATATTTTCTTTCAAATAACTTTTTAATTCGATCACTAAAACATATTTTTCCATAATGCAATACATATTTAAATAAATTTTAAAATTTAAAAGCTACTATATAATATGTTTTTAAACATTTAGTTGCTTTTCAATATAGTTAATTTAATATGTTATCGAGATTCTACTTAAATCATATAAATATAAAATATTTAAAGATATTTTTCTAATTTTTATTACTATTTTCTTTTTTCGATTTTAGTAAAAAAATATTACAAATTGTATTTAAATTTTACCAAAATTTTTTTTTAAATAAAATAAAATATGGAAAGAATTGTAAAATTTAATTTTGAACTGATTCAACAAGTGAGAAGGAAATGTCAAATTTTTAGTTTTGATCTTAGAATTGGCTAAGCTAAAAAACTTATCATAAATTATAAAATTATTGTTTCAAACCACTTGAATGTATAAAATTTAGATTTCACCAATTAATCCTCAAAAACTTTTTAACATAAAGGAACAAAAGACATCGATGTAGAGATTAAGCTGAAATTTTCTGAATCTACAAACACCTTACCCGGTGAGTGTTAAGAACGAATCAGATGGAAACAATTGCAAACTTTGTAAACAATTGTAAAAAGTTTTTAAAATAAAATAAAAGATGGAAATAATTGTAAATTTCAAAATATGAATGCATTATTTAGAAAAAAAAACTTAAACTGGAAAAAGAGAAAGTTAAATTGATATTTTTACCGAATGTCAGTGACACCTGTAAAATTTTAAATTTTATTTAACATGTATTGTATTATGGAAAAATATGTTTTAATGACCAAATTAAAAAAATTATTTGAAAGAAGATATTTGTTATTAACTTAGAAAAAATTATTTGACATGGATTTATCACATATTGATTTGTGTAAAAATAATTAATATCTACTATTGGACTAAAATATAATTATTTTCGTTTATATTTTCTCAAAAAGATAAAAAATAATCTTGATAAATAAGAAAAAATAACTTATACAAAATGTCATTTTAATACCAATTTTTTTTTTGACTTTCAAATTAAATAGCAAATTTTCGTTGACTCGGCCAAAAAAGGCACGACGTTAACTTACCGTTAACAGCAAGTTAACTCCGTCATCGTGTTATGTAGCGGCATGCCTTTTTTGGTAGAGTCAACGAAACTTTGCTATTTAATTTGAATGTTAACAAAAACTTTAGCATTTAAATGACATTTCGAAAGTTCATGCTTTAAACGTCCACTTTTTTAAAGTTCATGCTTCAAACGATATTTTTCCCGTTTCTAAAATAGTTTATAGTTCTCTTGTTTTGACTCAATAAACTGCAAAATGACTAAAAAAAAACCAACAAAAAGAAAAAGATGTTAGTCACACAGAGACATCCTCTCCCATACTTAAATTACACCGTCTCAATGTAAAAACAAATCATTAAAAAGGAATACTCATAGTAAAAATATTCAAATAAACATCCTTAAAAGAGAAATAAAAGTTAACAAAAGAAAAATACAAGGGTTTACAAACTGAATATCGATCGGTGTAAGCGTAATAACGATCGGTAGTAACCCAGTACTGATCGGTTATCATGCTAATGAACCAGTCGTCCGAGCTTGGGGACTGCTATCCCAGATCTCTCGCTTGCGCAATGCCCTTGTGGTACTATAATTTCTCTTTAGTGTGCAAAGAGGCTTCTGAAACTCTGTAAATCCAAACTCGATGGCAATCCCTATTAACATTATGTTAACACCCGAATCGGTGTCGCAAAGTGAATCTTTGAACTCAGTCCCTAAAATTGTACATGTGACAGCAAAACTTTCTGGATCTTCAAGTTTTGGGAACCTAATCAAAGTCTTATTTTCCTTCATCAACTTCTCCTTATTCTTGTCTAGATCTTTCTCTCCTTCATCACACACTTGAAAACCTCTTTAAAATCAGCAAGATTCTCTCTAGCTTCATCGATTATCAACCCCTCAGTGATTTCACCAATAACCTCTTTAAAACGATTCATCTTCCCTTCTGCAATAACTTTGTCAACATACCTCATATAAAGAACCTTCAGTACATCATGTATGGGCTGTTCAGACTGAACCAGATTGTCTGATTTTCCCATCTTCTTAGCTTCTACATCAACTGGGTTAGAGAAAACAAAAAATTTCTGGATTATGGCATCACACTGATCGGTTATGAAGGTGGTTGTATATTGATCTGTAGATGTGTTTTACCGATCATTATTCTTGGCCTTGTCATTGACTTCAAGTGCATTAACCTGCACTCTGAGATTATCCTCCGCTTTTCTTGGTAGAGTTCCTGCACGTACTCTATATTTTGCTGCAACTTGAGCCAATTGGTTCTCCAAAACTCGAACATGAATGTTCACAACATCAATACTCCCATTGAGATTAATGTACATTCCATCAAATTTGGTGTCTATCTCTTAAGAACTTTCTTTTGAGTCTCCATTAGTTGTTGCATCATGAGCTCAAGTTTGCTCTCATGCGGAGCTTGGTTGATAGGTGTCTGGAAACCAACTTGATTATGTTGAACTGAGGCCTATGTTGGGAGTTGAAACCATTGTATCCTACTCCTCTACCTTGGAATCCATTCGAGTAATTTGGATGGTTTCGATAATTTTGGTTGAAGCCTCGATTTTGATAATTCCTTTGGCCTCCCACGCACCTTATATCTTAAGTTCTTTCGTACCAAACCCCGTCATCTACATCTTGACACATCTTTTCTTAGAAGCTTTTGACAAGTAATCAACCTTCTCTCTCAGCTCCTTTACCTCATTAGTCTCCACACTGTGTACAACAATATTCCGGGACCTATTGTAGTTTAAACAATGGTTGTTATTACAAGATGCAAGATTCTTAATCAAAACAAGATGCAAGATTCTTAATCAAAACAAGATGCAAGACAGTGTTGGTAGTGAAATTGCCTCTACTAGCGGTGTCCAATGCCATTTGATACTTATTAGCAATTCCTTGATAAAATATGTGTATTAATGTCTCCGAAGTGTAAACGTGATGTGAAAAATCCTTCAAATACCCTCTGAATCTGTCTCAAGCCTCAAAAAAGGATTTAGTACCACCTTGCTGAAACATGGATATCTTATTCCTTAGCGCAATAGAAGTCATTAATGAACTGATCTATGCACTGCGCCCAAGTAGTAATTGATTCTAGCTCTAACAATTTGAGTCATCTTGTTGCCTTATCTTCCAGGGAGAACTTAAACAATGTAAGCATCAAATAGTTTTGAAGTGTACTTTATCCCTGGCAACGATGCCAAAACTTGTTATCCAGAGTTTTTATCCTAAAATATACCGCAAGTGCATAATAGCATTCACAGTAGTATAATTGGGATCGAATCCACAAGGACCAATATAGTACACTATGAATTTATACTGATTTAATTTCTAACAGTGCAATAACTTTAACTGTCGTTGGCTAAAGACACTTTAATCATCAAAGATATAACCAGAAATTTAACAACACTTTTGGTGTCACAATAAGATCGATTAAAGGCAAAGCCTAATTGGCCAAATTAGACAAAGCAATGAAGAATAATCCTAGATGAAGAATTATCCTAGATGAAGAATTATCCTAGATGAAGAACTACATGAATCATTCCCAAACAACCTACCAAAGATCTACATGATTATCCCTTTAGAAAACTCAAAACCTAATAATAGATCTACTCACCCATGCACAAAGAATACATGTTAGACATAGATAAAGAATTCATCATAGATTAGCAAAGAATAACAAAAGAATTAGGAGAAAAATCTCTAAAGAATAAAACTAAGAACAAGACCTGAAACTAGGGTTTCTGAGTATTTTTCGTGTCTCTTTTTCCTCTATGACCGAGACCATATATTTATACAACAAAGGGAAAATTCTAAAAATGGAAAAAGACAAGTTTTGTAAATCACATACCAATCGGTTACAAGTCTTTACCGATCAGTTTCCTTCGTCTTTGATACCGATCGGTCTTCGTCTTCGTCTTTTCTTTTCTTGACAGTGCAATGCTTAAAATCCATTCCAAATATCTCCTCTTGACTCCAGCAAGTGTTAGTACCTAAAAAGATATAAAAGCACCAAAAAATATCTTTACAGGTGAAAACTTATGTTTTATTATTTAGGGAGGATTTACGTTATAACGTTTTATAAAGTTTTAAAACAATATCTCAATTTTAATGTTTATGGTATTGTGTTTCGGGTTTAAGAGTTTATGATTTGAGTTTTAGGTATATGGTTTAGTGTATAATGTATTGTAAAATGTTAAGTTAATATTTTAGATTTATGGTTTAGGTTTTAGCGTTTATAGTTGAAGATTTTAATTTTAATTTTAAGATTTTTTTTCTAGATGATACATAAGAAAATTATATAATGATAGTGATATGGTGAAAGTTAAGTCTTTAGGTTTATATTTTAGATGTCCAAGACATATTTTGGATGGCGCATGAGATATGTTTGGATTTTGTCGATGTCTTTAAGATGTAGAATTATTGTTTAAGATTTAGAGTTGTGGTTTAGTGTTAATTTAATATATTTAAAAATTTTCGTATTTAGAGTTTTTAATCCCTTTTTACCATATATCGGTTAAGAATGATATACTACTGTACACTGATATTTTTAGGTTATCTTTTCAGTCTAGGGTTTACTTTCCTTTTTGTCGATAACGGTTAGTGACAACGTAATGTACATTTATATAATTGGATTTTTCATACTTCCATTTAGAATTTACATTTTTTTGTTACATATTAGTTTGGGTTTTTTATAAGGATGACATATCCATTATTTTGTTAATCCCCTTATTAAACGTCAAGTAACTACCTGATCATTGATTAGTTTGGGTTTTTTCTTTTATTTTATAAAAGTTTAGATTCATTCTTGTTAATGTCATATTGTATAATAATCGTTTTTAAGTTCTTAATTCTAGCTATTTCCTCTATATTTATTGGTTTGAGGTGACTTTTCTTTTAAGATATAGATTTCATTTTTAATGTTTGTTGTCGATAATATATTATACATTGATTTGTTTGAGTTACCATTTAATTAGTGTTTATGTTTTAATTTTTAGATTTTAAAAGATATTATGAATATCCAGAAATATTATTTAAGTCCTAATAACTATACTAACGAGTCAATATTTACAGAAACATAATGAACCAAGAAAAACAATGTCTAATAATACACATAAATTTACAGTAATATTGTATCTTATGTTTAAAGTCTTCCTTACCTAGTGTTTTATCCCTTATTACCAGTATGTCAGTTAAGAATAATATATTGTAAATTGTTATGTTTGACTCATTTTTATTTCGGGTTCATTTTTGTTTGTTTGTTAGTAACAATATATTTTACATTGATATATTTGAGTTTTCACTTCTATTTAGGATTTAGATTCTCTTTTGTTAAACTCCGTTAAATATGATATACTATTTGTTGATTCGTTTGAGTTTTCATTTTTATTTAGGTTTTAAATTTCTATTTGTTAAAATTTGTTACGGTATATTATACGATGATCATGTTGAATTTCTAACTATATTTATTTCCACTATTAGGCCTATATAAAATATTCGGATATGAAGAATCAAACCTGACCAATCTAAATTGGGAAGCATCGAACTTGAACCAAACCTACAAAATTATTGGAATGAATCCTAGACAAAATTTTCCTTTCTATAACTCCTACATAAATTACTTCTAAATCTAAAATAAACTCAAGCAACTAAACAATTGTACTTCTGACATGAAAAATGAAAAAAAGCGTTGAAACTAGTGAGTTTACAGCAAATTATTAGCTAATTAACAACGATTGCGGTTAGAGTTTAACATAAAATCTATCAAAAATATATATAATATATAATTCATATATATAAAACCTTTATTATTATAGTAAAAGTTTTAAAATATAATTTTAAATAAATCTTAAAATAACTAATTACAATTATTTATTTGAAAAGGTTTGAAACATTTTTTATAAATACAAGAAAATGTTATAATATTTATATCATACTCTTGATTTCAAACACTTTTAATCAATAATCCCTGAAGGCCTCATAGCGTTGTGTTTATGGGCCATCCAATCAAGCCTGCTCCACTATCAAAACGCAAACGCAGCATAAACTTTTAGGAAAGCTGTGACGATAATTCTAGGTTGGTGGAAAACTCGATAACCCCCGTCCGGAGCCATGGCGTCGCTTTGCTCTGCGAAGTTGCTTCCTTCTCCATCGCTCGATGTTCTAGGGTTTCTATCTACCCCGAAGATGTTCTCCTCGTGCTAGCATTTTTGTTCATCGTCGCGTGTTCATGGTTTCTCGTCCGTTCGCTGTTATCGGAATCCGAGTCTTGGGATGGAAAGAAGAGGGACGAATGTTCCCTTGTTATGTTCCTCGCTAGAATTGGTTTTAATTTTGTTGTGATCTACTGATAAGAGTGGGAGAGACCTAAACCTGGGAGGAGGCCTGACATTTTCCCTAAGTTTAGCCTAATGAAGACACCATTGCCACCGCCAATGCCTTATGATCCTCCAGAAGAAGATGAAGAAGAGGAAGAGAAGAAAGAAGAGGAGGAAGAAAACCCAGAAAAGGAAGAAGAGGAACAACCCGAGAAGCAGCAATAGATTGTAATATGAGTTTGGAGACAAGGAAGATGGAAACATGGAGAGAGATCTAAGAGTCTTTCTGTTTCGAGTTTTGTAGTTTTTTGGAAGAGAAAAAAAAAGAAAGAAAAATCAATCAAATCTTTCTCAGGTTTTAGTTGCTAGAATTTAAATCTCATAATATCTACTGTATTTGTCTAATGCTACAGTTTCAGATACTATCGTTTACACTATCCTTTCGAACCATGTTGCATGTTGAAAATTAGGACATGGCAATCGCTATAATCGGTTCGTATCCGAAGTTAGGAATTTAGGTTTGGGAAACAAATTCACTGAAAATTTTTGAAATTAAAGTTGGCTTCATTTTGTGAAGGGTAAATTTCGGTTCAAGGTAAAAGATAAGTGCAAAATTGGAATCGAAAACCGAATTCGGTTTGGTTTACTAGTCTGAAAATTTGAATTTTTCAACAATTTTGATCAAAATTGGTGGTACCAAACAGAACTAAATCCTCCTTTTGTCTCTTGGTTTCGCACAATTAAAATCGAATCTGAATCGAATTAGACAAATTTTGGTTCGGTTTATATGCCCACACCTACTTTATTGGCTTATAGCATCAATCATACCTTAGTGGCCATAGCTGAAAATAAAAAAGGTTTGGGCCAAATCTTGATATTTTACATGATTTAGGGCTTATATATAATTCGTCATTTCGTCAGTACTAAATATGACGTCGTATTGTTTCCAAACTACATCGTTAGGTTTGTGTAGTGCCTCTTCCGTCTCCGCCACGAACCAGAAAGAGCTCAAAAACAATGGCGTCGATCCTCTCAAAAAAGCAGAAGAAGAAAGAGAAATACACCTTGAAAGAGCTCAAATCACTAGGTGTTGAGCTACTGTCTTCTCGTTCCTACATCAATAACCTTCCTCTCCTTCTCTCCTTCATCTCACCTGAATCTCCGCCGGAATTCGTCGTAGAATCACTCCTCTCCCTCCAATCCTTTTTCACTCCTCTTCTCTCTCAGCTTCCTTCTACTTCTTTTCATCCTTCTTCAACCAAACGCTCTCACGATGATTCGTCAAAGACAACTGAAGCTGATGACCCTGAAGTTATCTTCAAAGCTTGGCTTAGATCAAAATTTGACGAATTCGCTAAGCTTCTTCTCGATGTTCTTGCCTCTCAACAATCAGAAGATGCTTTAAGAGTAAATTTTTTATCTTCTCTGTTTTCTCTTGAAGTTAACTTAGCGTTGTTTGTTTCTAATGTTTTCGTTGCATTTAGGAAATTGTGTTGGGAACATTAATGGAGTTTGTAAAGCTTCTGAATGTGGGAAGGTTTCATTCTTCAATCTACCATAGATTACTTCATGCTATTGTAAGTTAGCTTCAGACTTTTATTGAAACTACTATTCTTCTTTACTCATTGTATTGCAGTGCTTACTGCTTTTACTTTATCTTTGTAGATTCACTCTGCAGTTGATATTGATGTATTCTTGAATATACTTACTTCGAAGTACTTCAAGTACATTGATGTCCGGTATGTTGATAAACCCTTTTGCTTTATATGTATTCTCGATGTTCAATAGTCTGCTTTATCTTGCTGTTGTTTGCTCATTTGGGATTTGAATCTAAGTGTTGATTTATTGCCAGCTATTTCACCTATATCAGCATGGAGAAGTTTGTGAAAACACTGGAAGCATCAGTCGTGTCTGGTGTGTTTATTCGTGCTTTCTTTCTTGACATCCTATCTTTTGTTTTTCATCTTGATGCACAATGTAAGTTTCTGTTTTATTGTTGTTGTTGCTCTTAGCTGATAGAATGGTGATCGGAAATAGTGAGGCTGAGAATTATTCGAAAGAAAGGTTAGTATCAGTAAATATTTGATGTTTCTTTGTATATCATATAGTTTTTCTTTCGTCCAGACTGTTTGAATGAAACTTTTAAGCTCTTTTTTGTTATTGTGTTGTTGATGATTTGGAAATATTGTAAATTGTAGCCTAGAACTCTCTGTTCGCAACATCTATCAAGTTTTATCTCAAATTCCACCTCCTGAGAAACAAGCTGAAAAGTCTAACCACGAGATGTGGAGTGGGTCAGGTGACTGTTTCTGAGCACTTGACTATTTGTTTTCCAATTTGGTTGAAAGGACTACCTCTGTGTTTAGATTTGCTAATAAGGGTTATTGGTATTTCCAGATAAAAGTAGTAGCGAGAAACTGAAAGACAAAAAGAAAAAAACTGAGGAACAAGACAGCAATGTGAGTTTCCAGTTGCAAGTTTGCTAAATATTCTGACACCATGAATAAGTTTTCTTCATCGCATGAAATTGCTTACTTTTGCCTCTTAATTTATTCTTATAAAACTCTAGCTCCTTTCTCCGACTTCAATTAGCAAGAGGATGAAGTTAAAATTCACTAAAGCATGGATTTCATTTCTCAGACTGCCTCTTCCCCTTGATGTCTACAAGGAGGTAAGCCAATTTACTTTCACAATGAACCATTTGTCTGGAATTTTGCATGGACGACTTACCAGTATATTATCTTCTGATAACCAGGTTCTTGCTAGTATTCACCAGACGGTCATTCCCCATCTATCTAACCCTACAATGTTATGGTGGGCATATTTTACCAAAGCTTTTATCATTCTGTATCTGTCTGTTTCCTTCAATAAGCACTTTATATGTTTAACCATACTTTGCAGTGACTTCTTAACAAAATCATATGACATTGGGGGAGTTGTCAGTGTGATGGCTCTTAGCAGCCTCTTCATCCTCATGACCCAACATGGTTTAGAGTATCCAAACTTTTATGAAAAACTGTATGCATTACTGGTTCCTTCTGTCTTTGTGGCAAAGCACCGAGCAAAATTTCTTCAGGTATTGCGAGATTTTAGTAACCTACAAATTACTGTTTTATAATCTATTATTCTTACCTCTATATCTGAAACGCTTTCTGCAGCTTCTTGATGCTTGTTTGAAGTCATCATTGCTTCCAGCATATCTGGCAGCTTCATTCACAAAGAAACTAAGCAGATTGTCGCTTTCCATTCCTCCCGCGGGATCGTTGGTCATAACGGCTTTGATCCACAACCTTTTGCGAAGACACCCTACAATCAACCATCTTGTGCAGGTACGAGCCGTATGACCTATTTTGTTAGTGCTTGAAAATGCCAAAAATATGTTACCATAAAAAGCATGGACTTACAAAGAGTTCCCTCTTGTTCAGGAAACCATTGAAAACACCAATGAAGCCAACACAGAAGCTGATGAAAACAATGAGAGCCAACCAAAGACCAACAAAAAGCAAAAGCTTGGTATTGACTATTTCAACAACCAGGAGAGTGATCCCAAGAAATCTGGTGCCTTAAGTAAGTTAATTGACATTCTATTCCCAGGCGTTTTAAAATATATGGTCTGCTCCGTTAGCACAGAATTACACCCCTATGTAGAAGCATTGTTCATCCACTGGAAATTTATCATGTGTATAATTTCAGATACCCTGATTTCTTACTTTCCTAACGGCAACTTTGTAGCATAACTACATATATTAGTTTGATAAGAATGCCCTGGTTCTCTAGATTCATATACATAAAGTAAAGCTTTTGTCGTTTTAAAGCTGAAAAAACAGATCATTTTTTGCTTTCTTGTTACGATATTTCATAAGAGAACTCATGTTGCAGAAAGTTCCCTTTGGGAGATTGACACTTTGCGCCACCATTACTGCCCACCAGTTTCAAGGTATGTATATTTATACACCAAACAATTATATCCAAAAAAATTATAAGGTTTTTACATTTGGGCATCTCCTTAATACCTCTTTTTTTTTGTTCCTTGTATAGGTTTGTTTCATCACTAGAAACTGATCTAACCATCAGAGCGAAAACAGCTGAAATAAAAATTGAAGATTTTAGCTCTGGTTCATATGCCACCATATTCGGGGACGAGGTAATGTAGCTCTGGTTCATATGCCATCAACTCTTTGTTAGTAATTAGAGATCACTCGACTTTTGTATGGGTGCAAAACCGATACCATAAGATGAACTAACTTGTGGAGATCATAAAATTGACAGATTCGGAGAAGGGTAAAGCAAGTTCCTTTAGCTTTCTACAAAGCGGTTCCAACATCTCTGTTTGCTGATTCAGATTTTCCAGGGTGGACATTCACCCTTCCGCAAGAGTAAGGCATATGCTGATGATTTGAAAGAGAAGCCAACTCATGAACTAAAGTGCAGGTTACTCAAAGATTTGTGATGCCAAATTTTGTAGTTTTGATTGATCAGAAACAGTTTTGATTTTGATACTGAATGTCTTTTAATCTTAAATCCTAAGTGGCTGAGCAAATTTTGATCCATTCATGGTGGTACAAAAGTCTCGGCTAATCTACAAGGGCGTAAATTTATAACCTCAAGTTTGACTCTACCGTGCGCAAACACTTCTCATGGACAATTGGGGCTTTCGTCCGAACGCTCTACCAATAGACTCACTATAGTTGATTTACGGTAAATTCTTTCGTCCAAACCGCAATATATCGTTAAATTTAGTTTGAGAAGAAAAGAAGAAATTCAAAAAACCTTAGTGAGAGAAAGTTTATGATATCATAATAGATTTAGGAGAATTTTTTCATTAACCAAACACTTATTATACTATTTACAAGTACCAAATAGGTAACTACCGTAAACGAAAGTGTAAGTATATTTTGTTCCATTATAGGCAAACAAGGATCTTTGGCTCACTAATCGGAGTGCGTTAAGAGTTAAGACTGTATATGGCCCAATTTTGGTGGACATTCCACACAAATCCCATTCATTCCTTGGGATGGGCCTTAGCCATTACACTTTGTTTTCCTCATTCCTAAATATTACTCGTAAGTTCCTTTCGTTCATCATTTCAATCTTTTCATCGTGCCTTGGTTGGTGGTACGATACGCACAACACCACCTTTGCATCACAAAATGATTACAACTTTCCATCGTGCCTTGGTTGTGCGTAGCGTACCACCAACTTTGCATTATAAAATGATTAAACTATACTTCAAATTTTAGTAATGCAAAACATAAAATTGATAAAACTACACTATCATGTGTTTAACAGTTTCCAAAAGGTTATATTTTTTTTTTGTAATTTTAACAAGTTTTAAAATATATTTTTTCCGACATCTTTCAAACAAAACAAAATATATTTTTTGTAATATAATTATGTTTCCAATTCTACAATAATTTTTAACAAATTTGGGATTTTTGTAACTTTTATCATCTTTCTCATGTTAGTAATTATTGTTCATATATAAAACTTAAATCGTAATATTTAAACATTAAATGTGATATTAATATTATCGAAATCTAAAATTTAACACCAAATCATAAATTCTAACGATTTTTAAAGTATCATCGAGATTTATCACTACCGAATTTAATTTAGACATATTTTTTTTCATTGTACATGCGAATGTATGCATAAAAATAAAAGAGAAAAAAAGATAGAAAATATTGTTGTTTTTTTTTATTTCTAATGGTATTTTAATCATGAAATTTCAAAAGATTATTAACCAAAAAATAATATATTTTGTATAACACTCCAACAAAAACCTTTTGCAGCAAACTAAAAATACTAAACTATGATCTCACTTATTATATACCCAAAAAAGAGAGAGAGTCTGGTATTGAATGAAATAAATATGTATTTTGAGTCAAGAAAAAAAGATAAGAATTAAAAAAAAAAAATTCTCAGTCATCTAGACAAATTTATTTTCCTCCTTTGGGATAGATTCAGACTTTCAATGTCTGACAAATTAATTTAAAAATCCAAATGGATATCTTCGTTTCGGTGACTGGCCATGTCATTTTCCACGTTTTCTTCTTCCCTTCATCCACAGTTTCCCTCTGTTTTTTATACTGCAGCTTTCTCTCCTCCATGGATTCTCTTTGTAAATAAATCAAATTTCAAAGCCCATAAAGAAATAAGTTTGTTCCTTTCTCAAATTTTCAAGTATACCCACGATTCCGATTCCCTATCTTGTCATTTTCTTTTCTCTTGCTTGTTCCATGTCTTCACTTTTCAGCCATCAATTTAGCTTTTGACGAATCTTCCTTCCTTTTTCTGTTTAGAGGTTTCGTATAATCTCTGGCTCTAATTTCATCTCTACCGTCTTTTATGGTAAAGGTTTCAATTTTTTAATCCCCGTGACACTGGTGAAACTGAAAGCTACTTGCTTTGGCTTCCTTGCTTGTGAAAACTTGCTCAAGGTCTCATTTTGTTGTTCAATGTTAAGCTCAATGAATTGGGTTCTATGGAGTTTCATTGTTCTTGGTGGTGGTGTGTTAATTTCAGAAGGAGCTTCTAGTACTAGCTCTAGGCCTCCTGTTATTAAAGTTGGTGCAATATTTGGTAAAAACACCATGTTTGGTAAAACTGCAAGTATTGCTTTCAAAGCTGCTGAAGAAGATGTTAACTCTGATCCTAGCTTCCTTGGCGGATCGAAATTGCGGATTATGATGAATGATGCTCAACGCAGTGGATTCCTCAGCATCATGGGAGGTTGAAAGAATAAAAAACCTATCTTGTTTCATTGTATACATTTTCTTGATTGCTTTTCAATGGCTACTTCACTTCACTTTTATCCTTTGTTGTTTGCAGCATTGCAATTCATGGAGACTGAAGCAGTAGCTATAATTGGTCCACAGACCTCAATAATGGCTCATGTGTTGTCTCATCTTGCAAATGAGCTTACTGTTCCTATGTTATCATTTACGGCTCTTGATCCTACCCTCTCTCCACTCCAGTTCCCATTCTTTGTCCAAACAGCACCTAGTGATCTGTTTCTGATGCGTGCCATTGCCGAGATGATTACACACTATGGCTGGTCAGATGTTGTGGCGTTATATAACGATGATGATAACAGTAGAAATGGCGTTACAGCGTTAGGCGATGAGCTTGAAGAGAGGCGTTGCAGGATTTCTTACAAGGCGGTACTTCCGCTTGATGTTGTGATCACTAGTCCAGCTGTGATTATAGAAGAGTTGATTAAGATCCGGGGAATGGAATCTCGGATCATCATTGTGAACACTTTCCCAAATACAGGAAAAATGATCTTTGAGGAAGCAAAGAGGTTAGGGATGATGGAGAAAGGCTATGTTTGGATAGCTACACCTTGGTTGTCTACTGTTCTAGATTCAGGTTTGCCTTTAGATACCAAATCTCTCAATGGAGTTCTAACACTTCGTCTTCACACGCCTGATTCGAGAAAGAAAGGGGACTTTGTAGCACGGTGGAAGAACAAGTTGAGTAATAATAATAATAAGACAATTGGTTTGAATGTATATGGCTTGTATGCTTATGATACTGTCTGGATCATTGCTCGAGCTATTAAGAGACTTTTGGAAGCTGGAGGTAATCTTTCCTTCTCTCACGATGCAAAGTTAGGCCGCTTGAAAGACGAGGCATTGAATCTAAGTGTATTGAGTAGATTTGATGAAGGACCACAACTTCTTGATTATATTGTGCATACAAAGATGTCTGGTGTAACAGGTCCGGTTCAATTTCTTCCAGACAGATCAATGGTACAACCTTCATATGATATTTTCAATCTGGTTGATGACGGGGTTTGCCAAATAGGTTACTGGTCTAACCATTCTGGTCTTTCTATTGTGCCTCCTGAATCATTTTACAGCAAACCTCCTAACCGTTCTAGCTCAAACCAACATCTGAAATCTGTAACTTGGCCTGGTGGGACTTTGGTTAGGCCTCGTGGATGGGTTTTTCCTAACAATGGTAGGCGGTTGAGAATTGGTGTTCCTGATAGAGCAAGCTTCAAAGACTTTGTCTCAAGGGTCAATGGAAGTAGCAATAAAGTGCAAGGATATTGCATTGATGTATTTGAAGCTGCGGTGAAACTGCTTTCTTATCCAGTTCCTCACGAGTTCATCCTTTTCGGAGATGGTCTTGAGAATCCAAACTACAATGACCTGGTCAACAAGGTCACCACTGGGGTTGACTTTGATGCTGTTGTAGGAGATGTAGCCATTGTCACAAAACGAACAAGGATTGTGGATTTTACTCAGCCATACATTGAGACAGGCCTTGTTGTGGTTGCTCCTGTCACATCACTTAACGAAAATCCTTGGGCCTTCTTACGCCCTTTTACTCCTCCTATGTGGGCAGTAACAGCAGCTTCTTTTGTTATCGTTGGAGCTGTAATATGGATTCTTGAACACCGAATAAACGATGACTTTCGAGGTCCGCCAAGGAGACAAATCATTACCATTCTCTGGTTAGTACACAAGAGTCATCTTATTTGTCTGCACAATAAGATTACCATTGCTAATGCAAGCTCTAATCTTTAATTACAATGCAGGTTCACCTTCTCGACTATGTTTTTCTCTCACAGTAAGTCTTAAAGTCCCTTCCTCAAGCTAGTTACCGCAATTCCTGTGTGACGTTTTTTAATATCTTTATGAAATCAAACTCTCAGGGGAGAAAACAGTGAGCACGCTTGGTCGTATGGTGCTGCTCATATGGCTTTTTGTGGTTTTGATCATTACATCTAGCTACACTGCGAGTCTCACATCCATACTTACAGTACAACAGCTGAATTCTCCTATAAAAGGAGTAGATACACTCATCAGTAGCACTGGTCGTATTGGCTTCCAGGTTGGTTCTTTTGCTGAAAACTACCTGATTGATGAGCTTAACATCGCCAGATCCAGACTTGTGGCTCTTGGCTCTCCTCAAGAATACGCTGAAGCGCTTCAAAACGGCACTGTTTCTGCAATTGTTGACGAACGTCCTTATATCGATCTGTTCCTCTCAGATTATTGTAAGTTTGCCATCAGAGGCCAAGAATTCACTAGAGGCGGTTGGGGATTTGTGAGTCATCATTTTCTGAATTTCATCTCTCTTTATTGGCATTTTCGAACATAACCTGATCAAAGTTATTTGCATTTTCTGTTTAAATAAGGCATTCCCTAGAGACTCTCCTTTAGCAGTTGACATGTCAACCGCAATTCTTGGTCTATCCGAAACTGGCGAACTTCAGAGCATCCATAACAGATGGCTTTCAAAATCTAACTGCAGCAACCCACACGACTCTCAGTCAGATGACTCAGAACAGCTCAAGGTGCATAGCTTCTGGGGCATGTTCCTTGTGGTTGGGATCGCTTGTCTTGTAGCTTTCATTTTCCACTTCTTCAAGATACTCCACGACTTCTGCAAACACAAGCCAGAAGAAGAAGAAGAAGTTATAACTTCCCCAAAACCTTCACGTTTAACAAGAAGTTTAACAAAACTGCAGACTTTTCTTGCATTTTTTGATGAGAAGGACGAAGAATCAAAGCGAAGGTTGAAGCGCAAAAGAACCAACGATCATTCTATGAATGTGAATAGTATCTTAAGGATATCTTAAGGAGTACATCTAGAAGATCTATATGAACAAATCATAAGGACTGTACATTTTAACACACCTCATTTGTAACCAAAATGGGAATTTTTTTTAGATATATACATTTACAATCATCTTAATTGAAGCCATTAACTTAACCTCAGAAGTACTTGTAAGAGCCAAACAAAACTATCTAAACTAAAGTACAAATTGGACAAGCCCGGTCCGGTTCAGTTCGGTTTGTGGTTAGACCGTTAATTTCACTGGTTAGGTGTCTGAATCTGAATCTGTGATCTCACTTCACTCTAAAAGCAACCAGCTTTAACTGGTAAAAAAACATTAGGTTAGGTGGTCACGTTTGTTCATTCTGAGACGATTTCTCTTCATTACTCTTATATATCTGTGTTACAGGTTTCGTCTTTGTTTGTTCATTTGCTCTTGTGATCTCTCATTTTACTGTTCTTTAATGGCGAGTCTCTGTTTTCAATCTCCTTCAAAACCTATTTCCTATTTCCAACTCAAATCGAATCCATCTCCGCCGTTGTTCTCAAAAGTCTCCGTCTTTCGATGCAAAGCTTCCGTACAAACCCTCGTAGCCGTCGAGCCGGAGCCAGTTTTCGTTTCCGTCAAGACTTTCGCGCCAGCTACAGTCGCTAATTTAGGACCAGGCTTCGATTTCTTAGGATGCGCCGTCGATGGTCTAGGCGACCACGTGACTCTCCGTGTAGATCCCTCCGTTCGTGCCGGTGAGATCTCAATCTCGGAGATCACCGGAACCACAACAAAACTCAGCACCAATCCTCTCCGGAACTGCGCCGGAATCGCCGCCATTGCTACGATGAAGATGTTAGGGATCAGATCGGTTGGTTTATCATTGGATTTAGACAAAGGCTTACCTTTAGGAAGCGGTTTAGGTTCAAGCGCAGCTAGCGCCGCCGCAGCTGCCGTAGCGGTTAACGAAATCTTCGGTAAGAAATTAGGGAATGATAAATTGGTTTTAGCCGGTTTAGAATCGGAAGCTAAAGTTTCCGGTTACCACGCTGATAACATCGCACCAGCGATCATGGGTGGATTTGTTTTGATTAGAAACTACGAACCGCTTGATTTAAAACCGTTGAGATTCCCAACGGATAAAGATCTTTTCTTTGTGTTAGTGAGCCCTGAGTTCGAAGCTCCAACTAAGAAAATGAGAGCTGCATTGCCTACAGAGATTCCAATGGTTCACCATGTTTGGAATAGTAGCCAAGCAGCTGCTTTAGTTGCGGCTGTGTTGGAGGGAGATGCAGTGATGCTTGGGAAGGCGTTGTCGTCTGATAAAGTTGTTGAGCCGAAGAGAGCTCCATTGATTCCGGGAATGGAAGCTGTAAAGAAGGCAGCTTTGGAAGCTGGAGCGTTTGGATGTACGATTAGTGGAGCTGGACCAACGGCGGTTGCGGTAATTGATTCGGAGGAGAAGGGAGAAGTGATTGGAGAGAAGATGCTTGAAGCGTTTTGGAATGTTGGACATTTGAAATCTGTTGCTTCTGTTAAGAAGCTTGATAGGATTGGTGCTAGGCTTGTTAACAGTATCTCCAGGTGAGTTTATGGTGTTTGATTGGAACAAAAAGTTCCTCTGTACTGTAATTTCTAGATGATAATAAAGATTCCAACTTTAAACTAGAAAGAAGAATATAGAGATGTTTGTTTCCACACAAATAAAGTTACTAAAAGGACAATGTTATGTGAGTTTTGTTTAGTTTCTTTTTTGGCATGACTTTGGTTTATGGGACTTTGATTTGAGAGGATCTCTCTCCAAATCAGTAGCAATTCTACGTTTAAACCCTTTTCAATCCTGATTTGAATTCAGAAGTGTGAATAGAACATGATGCATATTTGGTAGGCACGAAATCGTTAAAATTTTGAAAACTTTAGAGAGCAGCTGCAAGACACATTAGGCATCGCCATTCAAGAAGAAGAAGTTGGAAGAAAGCGAATTCAAGGAGGAAAGCGAATTCAAAAAACGATCCAACAGATGAAGAATCTAGTGATATAGTGGTAGAGAGCTTGCCTCGTGATATTCCAATTTGGTATACGGATGGATCGTGACATGGATCAGAAGCTAGAAGTGGACAAAGATATATAATAGTTATCGGAGATAAGACATTACACGTAGGATTGAAGTGTTCGCTAAGATAACTATCTCCTCTTCATACAGAGTTGGAGGCTTTAATTTGGTCCATGCAGAGTTTGGTGGCTATTTCTTTGACGGAAGTATTTTTTGCTACAAATTGTTCAGAACTTATCGCTATGACTTTTAATCTTGAATATTGGTCTGTTTTTGCTTCAAAGTTAAAAGTTTTTTTGTATTACAAGAATTGATTTATGCATTTTAAAATTAGATTTATTCCACGTATTGATAACTTTTGTGATGATTATTTTGTAAAATGTGGAAGAATACGTAATTTCTATTTTTTCATGTAAGTCCATCAGAATACGGGGTATTGATGAAAAAAAAATGAGGAAGCAATCATATTTGCTAAATACTAATTGAATGATTTGTGTTATTCTATCGATTAACCAATCTCATTATTATGAATTCATGATATTCTGTTTTCACTAACGGAAACTGATGGTATTGGCGTAAAATTTGAAGAAACCCAAACTATAAGGCCCATATAAAGCCCAATTAGAGAAAGGAGGACTCATAAGAAAACTCCGGTAAACAGTTAGCACGAATCTTTCTGCCGGCATGAAACCTAAAACTGAAATTACCTTTTTTTTTTACAACATTTCGCGAAAGATGCGATTTTTCCGCCAACCCGTTCCTGAAAGCTTGGAACTTTTTGTGTAGAAAAAGTAAAGAGAGCGCTCTGTTTAGTTCTGGGCCTTGCCTTTGGCGTCCGTGAGACGTGGACAAACGATCTCCATCAGAAATGAGAACCTTCCACGTACGCTATTTCCCCCTCTTCTATACTTTTCCTGTTGACACATTCGTGACATGTTTCTTCGTGTTCTGGGTTCTGAGTTTTCCAGAGAAAACGCCAAAGACCAACTTTTGTTTCGACTTCTGAGGGATTTAGGGTTTATCGAGATTTAGAAACGTTTTTGGTAAGAAGATGACAAGAGTCAAGAGTAAACTAGATGATGAACTTTCGTCTCCTTGGTTTTATACCGTTTGTACCATGGGAGGAATGCTCAGTGCTGGAACAACTCATTTGGCTATAACTCCTCTTGATGTCCTCAAAGTCAATATGCAGGTTTGTTTCATTTCTCTACTTCTTTATTTCATTTTTATGCCATAAATCTCTAATCTTGATTGTTTCTGCTAGTTATTTTTGTCTCCTGTGGTCTTAGGGATATGTAATGATGGATAAACCTGCTAGATTTAGGGATTTTTTTGCTCTTTTCTGTGCTCAAATTGGATCAGTCAATTGAGGATCGATCACTCTTTTGTAGGTCAATCCTTTGAAGTACAATAGCATTCCATCGGGTTTCTCCACTCTCTTAAGAGAGCATGGCCATTCCTATCTATGGAGAGGTTGGTCAGGGAAGCTTTTAGGCTATGGTGTTCAAGGTGGATGCAGATTCGGACTCTATGAGTACTTCAAGACACTCTACGCCAATGTGTTGCCTAATCATAATAGAACTTCCATATATTTTCTCAGCAGTGCTTCTGCTCAGATATTCGCCGATATGGCTTTATGTCCTTTTGAAGCCATAAAAGTTAGAGTTCAGACGCAGCCTCGGTTTGCAAAAGGGTTGCTTGATGGATTTCCAAGAGTATATAGAAGTGAAGGTCTTGCTGGGTAAGCCCTTTTTTCTCAGAATCATTCTGCTTGGCTGTCTCACTTTTGCGTTCGTTTTTGAGTCTTTATCTATCCGAATGCAGCTTCCACAGGGGACTTTTTCCGCTCTGGTGTCGCAATCTTCCATGTAATATTTCTGCTTCATGCATTGCATGTTTATACTAAATCAATTTTAACATGATCTCATCTCTCTGCATCATTTTGATCTTTAATCTATTAAGACTTCTCAAACTCTCAGTTATGTAATCTAATTTGTTCAGTTTTAGGCATTAGGGTCGAGGATATGAAACAAATACTTGAGCTACAGATGTAGATTAGTCTTTTCGTAGACTTGGTTATGTTCTCTACCAAAACCATATCTTGTTGACTATATCTCCTATGTGGTTTCAGTTTCTATGGTGATGTTCTCAACGTTTGAGCAGTCAGTTGAGTTTATATATAAAAAAATCATCCACAAAAGGAAACAAGATTGTTCTAAAGCTCAACAACTCGGTGTCACATGTCTTGCTGGCTATACAGCTGGAGCCGTAGGTACAATCGTCTCTAACCCCGCAGATGTAGTTGTTTCATCTCTCTACAACAACAAAGCCAAGAATGTGCTGCAGGTAGATTCTTAACCAGCATGAACAATTCAATCTTTGAATTCCATTTCGAAATTTCGCAATCATAGAGCAAAATATTATTGACTGATGTTGGTTATTTGCTTGAGCTTTAGGCTGTGAGGAACATTGGGTTTGTTGGTCTTTTCACGAGAAGTCTTCCTGTTCGAATCACAATTGTTGGACCTGTCATTACCTTGCAATGGTTCTTTTACGATGCTATCAAAGTCTTAAGTGGATTGTAAGTAGACATCTCTCCAATTTTTTCCATATCAGAAGCTCTAATCTTTTAGCTACAATTCTCATCTAACTAGCAATTATGCAATTGTGAAAATATAGCCCTACAAGTGGAGGAGTGACGAAACCAGGTGATGCAACTAAATTATCAGTGTGAAGCTTAGAAGAGTAGATTTATCTCTGTCAACATCAGAACTAGAAACTCGAAACACACTATTATGTAAGATTCTCTTGCAACTATATACCAAGTGTTGTGTAGCGGTTGGAATGAGCGTTTTGATATTTTCGTTTCGGCCGCAAATGCATTTGTTCAACACCCTGGAATTGCATTGTAAGTAAAGTGCTAATGAGTCATACTGCTTGTAAACAGATATAAAGATCTTTTAACTGATTGAGGTAAAAGGAAAGTACATGGTTTATCTTTGTTATGGTTCTGGACCATTTTGTCTGAGAAGAGAAGACTGAGATATTGTTGTTCTTAGATTGCTCATCAGGAGTCTCTCCACAGTAACTTGTCACGAGCTCAAAACCTTTCACCTTCCGTATCTCCAGCCGTTCTTGGCATCCTAATTAGGGTTAAACCCTCAAAACTTATCTTTCTACTGTTCCAGATTACTTTGCTAGAGTTGTGCAATCATCTTGGTAAGCAATAAAGCTTTTTGTAGAGTAAAGTTTTGTTTCTTGCAACATTTCTATTAGTTTCTTCCTTGGCATGGATTTTAGAATTGTTTTGTTGAAATTACATAGCACTCTCAGAGATCATCTGTATAATGATTTACATTAGGCTGATACTGTTATTGACTTGATTTTTCGCCAAAACATTTCCCCTGACTAGTATGAACAAAACAAAACATCTAGTCACCTACCGCGTGCAAAAACGTGAGTTACGTGACACGTTTCTTTGAATTTTGATACCATTACCATTGGACGAAAAGAATGAGTGACGGTGGCAGCTCACGGATCTATTGGCTCTCTCATTTTCTCAATCTATCAATTATTTATGTGTTTTCAAAGTAATTAAAAAATAAAAAATAATAGAGATTGGAATATTCGAGGGTTTTGGATCTCCTCTCTTCCCAACGATATTTTCATAAATAAAATATTTGATTTCACATCTTTTGCTTCTTAGTTACTTCTAAGGTCTATGAGATTCTGATCTGATCTGAAGATATTGTTGAGAGCCATGGACGAAGAAGGCACAGGTCTTTACCCGCTTCATCGTTGCAAAACCATTCATCTGGTTCGTACAATATAAAAATGTGTGGTTCATATTCTCTACCAAGTTTCTGAGACACGTTTTGTTTTGTTAGGTGAGACATGCTCAGGGTATTCATAACGTTGCTGGAGATAAAGACTACAGTGCTTACTCTTCTGACAAGTTCTTTGATGCTAATCTCACTCCTCTTGGTTGGCAACAGGTATATATATCTCTCTGTTCTGTCCTGTTCTTGTCTGGTTGCTTTACTCTCATCATCTCTCTGTATGCCACAGGTTGATAATCTACGGAACCATGTTCAAGCAACTCAACTCTTAAACAAGATTGAACTTGTCATTGTTTCCCCCTTGCTTAGGTATAACGTTTTCACAGCTTGAAACAATGTTGCCACTTTAAGATTATAAGCTGCTCTTTGATCTTAACTGAAATAACTATCCAAGACTTGGTTTTTGTGATCTTTTTTCAAATGGTAGAACTATACAAACAGCTGTTGGTGCTTTTGGAGGTGAAGAAGATACTAATGGAGTGGATGCAGCACCACTAATGGTGGTTAACGCTAGCAGCATCGGTCGCGCTGCGATTTCAAGCGTAAATAGTCCGCCTTTCCTTGCTGTTGAGCTCTGCAGGGAAACTATGGTATATAACTAACTAAGGAGTGTTGGTATAGATAGATGAGTGAAGATCACATTGTTAAATGATTTTTTTGTGTGGATGCAGGGTGATCATCCTTGTGACAGGCGAAGAAGCGTCACTGAGTACAAGGCTCTCTTTCCCGCAATCGATTTCTCAATTGTAAAAACAATCTTATTTGGTTAATTATCTCTTTGGAAGTGTTGGCAAGTTGCTTATGCTTTGCTCTCTATGGAGTTAGATTGAAAGCGATAAGGATGTTTTGTGGAAGCCAAGTCCAAGAGAGAGTTTAGAAGAAGTTGCAGCCAGAGGTGTAGAGTTCATCAACTGGTGAGTTTCATTTTTGATTACTAATTTTCCCATGGAGATATGTAAATAACTATATGCTGAATCTTTCTCTACTGCCATTTGCTTTGTGAAGGCTATGGACAAGAAAAGAGAAGGAGATCGCAATTGTATCTCACAGTGGCTTCTTGCACGGTCTCTTGAGCTCTTTCGGGAAGGATTGTGTTGACGATATAAAGAAAGAGCTATCTCTACAGTAAGAGCTTAAACACAAACCTTATAATATATATAACTTTCAAGAATGCAGAAACTGTTTAGTAAACAAAAATTTCTAACTTTTTCAGTTTCAAGAACTGTGAGCTTCGCTCAATGATCATCGTGGATCGAGGGTAAGCAAAATTTTTGAAATAAGTTCTGACAGATTAATAGAAATAAGATTTGAGAGTGTGTTGAATTGTTATGTTGTTGGGTGTGTAGGAAGCTGGGGACTGATTCTGCAGAGACCACAAACTATCCTGGAAAGGTTCCTCAAGGACTTGATGTTCCAAGTAGCTAATTGGCTGAAGAGTAAGAGAAAGCACAAGTTTCTGAGATAGTTTCTTTCCTTCTAAAAGAATAAATTACATGGTTCTTCCATTGGACTAGAATTTGGCAGTTTCTGTTATTGATGAACAAAGTGAACTTTTGGTATTTATGTTGCGACTCCACTGCTACAAGAATTTACTGGTTATGATTATTATTTTTTGACAAAACTTAACGTTCAGCTCCAATTCTCATCTAACCAGTGATTATACAATTGTGAAAAATATAGCCTTTAAGTAGAGGAGTGGAGTAATATTGCTCGAAACAGAAACAATGATCTTTAACTGACTGAGGTCAAAGGAAAGTGTACCGTGTACGGTTTATCTTTGTTATGTTCTGGACTATTTTGTCTGTAAAGAGGAGATTGAGATTTGTTGTTCTTAGATTGCTCAGAAGCTCCCAAGTACTTGGAATTAATCTTACCAGTGATATAACCGTATAAGAAGATTTTGAGTCTTTATCTATCCGAATGCAGCTTCCATAGCTGCAGCAACAAAGCCAAGAGTGTGCTGCAGGGTAGACTCTTAACCAACATAAACAATTCAATCTTTGAATTCCATTTCGAGATTTCTCATATCTACGAGGAAAATATTCTTGATTGATGTTGGTTATCTGCTTTAACTTCAGGCTGTGAGGAACAGTCTGTTCTTCCTGTTCGGATCAGGATTGTTGGACCTTTCATTACCTTGCAGTGGATTGTAAGTAGACATCTCTCAAAATTTCCATACCAGAAGCTCTAATCATGCAGCTTAAATTCTTATCTAACCAATGTGATTATACAATTGTGAAAGTATAGCCCTATAAGTGGAGTAAAGAAACCAGTGGATGCAACTAAACTATCAGTGTGAAGCTTAGAAGAGTAGGTTTATCTCTGTCAGCATCAGAACTAGAACACAAATGTCGAAAATTTTAGGGTTTTTATGTTTTAGAGATCAATGCTCTGATACCATATAAGATGTGAATCGTAATCTTTAATCAATAGGTACAAACATATATACACAAGAGATTGTATCTAGAAGATTCCTAAGAGATTGATACACAAGGAACAGCTTGATACCCTCTGAAAGATTCCTAAGGCATTGATACACAAGGAATTGCTTGATAAACAAATAATATATATACACATATAGAATATATCCTAATATTATATCTAGTGGTTTAGGATCTCTTCCTCTTCTCAACTATTAATCTAGTACTATATATATATCATCATCTAAGGTAATATCTGATTTCACACCGTTTGCTTCTTCTTAGTTCCTCTTGGGTCTATAAGAGATTCTGATCTGATCTGAAGATATTGTTGAGAGCAATGGAAGAAGAAGGCACAGGTCTTTACCCGCTTCATCGTTGCAAAACCATTCATCTGGTTCGTACAATATAAAAATCTGTGGCTCATATTCTCTCCCAAGTTTCTGAGACACGTTTTGTTTTGTTAGGTGAGACATGCTCAGGGTATTCATAATGTTGCTGGAGATAAAGACCACAGTGCTTACTCTTCTGACAAGTTCTTTGATGCTCAACTCACTCCTCTTGGTTGGCAACAGGTACATATATATATATCTGTTCTTGTATGGATTAATGCTCTAGCAACGATGTTGTTGTTCTCAGCATCGTCTCTCTATGGCACAGGTGGATAATCTACGAAACCATGTTCAAGCAACTCAACTCTTAAATAAGATTGAACTCGTCATTGTTTCCCCCTTGCTTAGGTATAACGTTTTCACAGCTTCCTTGAGTTCTCATCTTGAAAAAGATTATAAGCTGCTCTTTGTGCTTAACTGAAATAACTATCAAGACTCAGTTTCTATGATCGTTATTTTTTTTCAAATGGTAGAACTATACAAACAGCTGTTGGTGCTTTTGGTGGTGAAGAAGATACTAATGGAGCGGATGCAACACCGCTAATGGTGGCTAACGCTGGAAGCAGCGATCATCCTGCAATTTCTAGCTTAAATAGTCCACCTTTCCTTGCTGTTGAGCTATGCAGGGAAACTATGGTACACAAGTAATTAAGGGTGTTAGTATAGATAGATGAGTGAAGATCACATTGTTCAATGATATTCTTTTTGGATGCAGGGTGACCATTCTTGTGACAGGCGAAGAAGTGTCACTGAGTACAAGGCTCTCTTTCCCGCAATCGATTTCTCACTTGTAAAAACAACATCTTATAGTAAAACCTCTATAAATTAATATTCGATAAATTAATAACAATTATAAATTAATAAATTTTTTGGTTCCCAGTCATATCAATGTAAAAATTAACAAAACTTAACTAGGTAATAAGATAATACTTTTTTGAAATCTCTATGGAAATATATGATCTCATTAGTATTATAAATTAATAACCATATATACATATATTATATATATATGATAGTATACTAATATATGGTTTTAGTGTGTTTAAAAATTGAATATTATTAGAATTCGTCTCTAATTTTAACTGAATCAAACAATTGTTGTTTTGTGTTTCAAACTATCGAGTTGTAGTATCGTCTATAACTTCGTCATCAAAGTAAACAACATTTCTTTAAATTTTCAACTTTTAAACATGTATCATATTTTTTCTATTTATTCTTATAGATTGTTGAAATAGGAAAGTTGAGGTCATTAATAATAAATCTGAATTTATGCATATTGTTTGCATAAGTGAATTCATCAATAGTTTTTCTTATTTTATCGTCAAAATATTTTTCTTCTTCTAAATGTTAATATTCAAGTTGAAACTGCAAATTTATAGCATCCAATACATTAATTTTAAATACATCAAATTATTTCAACTTAAATTTTAAAATTTTTATTGTAAAATCTTAAATGAAAAACCAATTGAAACTAATCTTTTTTACACATAAACTAAAATTACTATAAATTAATAAAATATCAAAGTTCCAACATTACTAATTTATATAGGTTTTACTTTGGTTAATATCTATGGGGAAATGTCGGCAAGTTGCTTATGCTTTTTCTTTATGGTTTTAGATTGAAAGTGATAAGGATGTTTTGTGGAAACCGAGTCCAAGAGAGAGTCCGGAAGAAGTTGCAGCCATAGGTGTAGAGTTTATCAACTGGTGAGTTTCATTTTTGTTACTAATTTCCAATGGAGATGTAAACAAATATAAATGCTGAAGCTCTCTCTCTACTGCCATTTGCTTTGTGAAGGCTATGGACGAGGAAAGAGAAGGAGATTGCAGTTGTGACTCACAGTGGCTTCTTAAAAGGTCTCTTAAGCTCTTTCGGGAAGGATTGTAACGACGATATAAAGAAAGAGTTATCCATGCGGTTAGAGCTTAAACACAAACCTTATAGTATATAACTTTCAAGAATGCAGAAACTGTTTACTAATAAAAATTCTCTAACTTTGTTCAGTTTCAACAACTGTGAGCTTCGCTCAGTGGTTATCGTGAATCGAGGGTTAGCAAAAAATTTACAATGAGTTTTGAGTCTTGACGGAATAGAAATAAGATTTGAAAGTGTGTTGGATTGATATGTTGTTGGGTTTGTAGGAAGCTGGGGACTGATTCTGCAGAGACTACACACTATATCATGGGAAGGTTCCTCAAGGACTTGATCTTCCAAGTGGCTAATTGGTTCAAGAGTATGAAAGAGCACATGTTTCTAAGATAGTTTTTTTTCCTTCTAAAAGAATAAATTACAGTAAATCCTCTATAATATAATATTCCATAAATTATTAAACCTATAAAATAATAAATTCTCCTGTTCTGAGTTGGACCAATGTAAAAATCATTAAAATTCGATAAATAATAAGATAATAAATTTTAAAAAATCTCTATGAAATTATATAGTTTCAATATTATCATAAATTAATAATTATATAAATATACACAAATATAGCTAGGATTAGTATATATTGTTTTCTTAGATTTAAAATTTTCATACATTTTTCTAGTGTTTCTATATTTTAAAAATCTAATTGCATGACATATTGTTGGTGTTATGTTTTGGAACTGCAAAAGAAAATTATAAATAGTTTCGAACATTACAACTATTTTTAGACGCATTATCGGTTATAAATAATCTATATGAGCATCTTGAACTTTATAAGCTAACAGTTATAGATAGTTACCACAATTTATTTAGATTTCTGGACATATATCAATTTTATTTTGGTACTATAAGATACTATTAATATCTATTTTTACTATAATTAAGATCATTAATCAATATTTCCAATTGATGAACTTTATTTTCAAAAGTGAACTTATCTAAATCTTTAGTATTGCATCACCAAAAAAAAAATTTTGCAATGTCAAATTTAATTTGGACTATTTATTTTTGAATTTTATTTGGCCAAAGTGAGATTTCATGATTGATAATTTACAAAATATTATTATTATGTGGTTTAAATTGTTCAAAATTTTGCGCTTTTAAAATTTAACGGTGAAATTTTTTTTTATAATTTTTTTAATATCTTCTTGAAATTAAAAAAATATTAATTTATGAATAAATTAATATTACGATAAATAATTAATAAAATATCAGTCACAATAATATTAATTTATAGATGTTTAAATGTACATGATGCTTCCATTGGACTAGAATTTGGTTATTTTAGTTATTGATGAACCAAAGTGAACTTTTGGTATTTATGGTGCTCTACTGCTACATGAATTTATTGGTTATGAACTTATGAATATTTTTTCACAAAATTTAGCGATAGCTATAATTGTTCAGCTCCATTTCTCATCTAACCAGTGACTATACAATTGTGAAAATTTAGCAAAAGTATCAGTGTGGAACTTAGAAGCGTAAATTTATCTCTCTCAACATCAGAATCAGAAACTCAAAACATATTAGTCTTGTGAGTTGTGTAGCGTTTTGGAATGAGCGTTTTGATCTTTTCGTTTCACGCACAAATGCATTTGTTGAACTCCTAAAATTGGATTGTAGGTAAAGTGCCAATGAGTGATAGTGATGTAAACATAAACAATGATCTTTAACTGACTGAGGTCAAAGGAAAGTATGTATGGTAATCTTTGTTATGTTCTGGACCATCTTGTCTGAAAATAGAAGACTGAGATTGTTTATTGTTCTTAGATTGCTCAGAAGCTTAAAAGTACTTGGAATTAATCTTACAACTTGTTTTAGAAAAGTATTTACTCCACAGCTAATTAATTTGTGATGTCTTCATAGCTTTTGTCTCTTCTTTTTGGAGTTTGTTATTTATAAGAAGATTGGATTATTTTATGACAGCTCTATATGACTTCTTATGACCTGAGCATTTGAATAAAACAAAGAGAAAGTTCCATAAACTACAATTCAGTTTTGATTAACTTTTCAGATTTGTTCAGTGTTGGGATATTTTCTGAATATCATAAATTCATGGGTTTTTGTAATAAATAATAAAATTCATGGGTTTTCAGATTTGTTTAGTATAATATATTTTAATAAGATTTTTCCTAAATTAAAGTTAATTGCATTGTAGTAGCAATTTTGTAAGCACGAAGAAAAACATGCAACATACTTCAATAGAATTGGGTCATGATGACAAGTGCTCGAGAAAAGTCAACGTAATTAATAAACAACAGCTGACCCTAGTTTCAAGGTAACAATTAGGGGTAGTTGTTAGTTTCAAGGTAACAATTAGGGGTAGTTGTTAGTTTCAAGGTAACAATTACGGGGAGTTGTTAGTTTCAGGTTTAGAGATTTATATTCTAATGAAATAATTTAGTGGTTTGGGTTTGGATTTGGATAGAACCTTTCGGGTTTGTGTCGGATTCAAGTTTCAGAGTTAAAATCCTATAAAATTCGAGTTTTGATCAGGTTTGTTCAGATTCGGGTTTTTTGAGTTTTTTCAGTTTTTCTAGGTTTTTTCGGAGTTTTCGGATTTTTTCGAGTTTTCGTATTTTTCGGTTCGGATTCGGATCACGTTTGTGTATATTATACATACAAAACTCACTTTATATGATAGGATCATCGAATTATGGTATTTTCACATGGGTTATTATGTATTTTCGGATTTTTGGGTTCGGATCGAATTTGAGTACAGGTTTTCGGATTTAGAGATTTAGAGTCTAATGAAATAATTTGTTGAATTCGAATTCGAATTCAGATAGAACTTTTCGGATCGGATTTGGATCGGATGTTCGAATTCGATTTTTTTTACCACCCTTAGTAACAATTAGGTAGGCTCGGATACTTGAAGGTGGTTAAAGAAAAAAGCAACGGAAAGGAGTAAAATAAGAAGAAAAGAAGTGACGTTAACTAAGAGGAAGCAACCTCACATTTAATGTGCGAGTGATGATGGCCAAGCTAGGTGGCGTGATAAAACCCATACGGTGAATCCAGTGGGTAAAAGGATGGTTTGTGGCAAGAGATAAAAAGAGATGGATTGATAAAGAAAGTGTAGCTAGAAAACGTAATATCTGTCGTGGGTGAAAAAAGGAAGAGTTGGTGAGTGAACAAAGAGAGATAGACTCTGTAAGTTTATAGTCTCTATGGTGAGTTGGGTAGTTTAGAAATTTGTTCAGGTTCAAGTCATATAGGTGATGTTGAATAACACTGATTGTATAGCATATTGTGTATGTGTAGTTCAACTTAAATTAAGAGGTTCGGATACTTCACAATATGAGAAAGTTTGCATCTGTTGTCAAAAATCAATTATGTTCTTTCTTCTCTCTCATACGAAAACTATACAAAAGAGTTTATATACATTTGATCTAAACCACTAAACCAATATAAATCACTGTACAGTCAATCTAAACAGAATAAAATGATTTAATATAAACCCGGTATAGCCTTGATACACAATTAAATAGCAATAACCATGTTTTCAGATAATACTACCTTTGTAGTCATTGTTGTATTTTGCCATTACTTTGTAGTAGCACCATGTATTAAAAAAAGACAATGATATCATTACATAAGCTGATCAAAAAATGTCCAGCATATAGTGAAGGCTAGGGCTGGGCAAAAAACCCGAACCTGCATACTCGAACCGATAAGATATACCCGAACCTATTTCGTATCCGACCAAATTATTCCATTGGGTACGAGATCTCTAAACCCGAAAACCTGAACCCGAACCTGTTCCGAACCCAAAAACCCGAAACCCGAAAGCGTATCCGAAATACATAATTACCCATAAGAAAATACATAACTATCCATAAAAAAATACCCTAACTCAAAGACTCGATCCTATAAATGTGGAATTTTTTATGTATAATATATACACAAATCGAGCCGAATGCGAACCCAAAAAATCTAAAAAACCCAAAAATCCGAGAAAACCCCGAAAAACCCCAAAATCCGACCCGAAAACCCGACAAAAAAACTAAAAAACCCGAAAAACATGAAAAACATGAAAACCCGACCTGTACCTGAACCGAAAACTCGAAAAAAAACCCAAAACCCCCCAAAAAACCCAAAAAACCCGAACCGAATCCGACCCGAAAACACGAAAAAAATCTGAAAAACCCAAAATATCCGAACCCGAAGCGAATCAATACCCGAAATTTTCGGGTATCAAGTCTTGTACCCGAACCCGAAACTTTTTATCCGAACCGAACCCGAACCCGAAAAATTATTCCATTGGATATAAATTTCCTATACCCGAATACCCAAACCCGATAGGATTTTACCTGAACTCAAACCCTATATCCGATTGCCCACTCCTAGTGAAGGCGAAAAGAGAACAAAACTATAAATATAATAATTCAGAAAGCAAAAAAAACACTGTTGCGTATCTTGTCTTAACATTAAAAGCAAAAAAGAAGAAGCATATCAACAAATATATAAAACAATCACTACATTGACATTTTGTTTTAGAATATTGCGTATTATTTTTATTGCCTAATAAGAAAATCATTGTGACGTTAAAAGACAAATAATTACATCATCATATTTCTAAAATTTGAATATTAAATTCAATCTTCAGAAAGCGATTTTAAAACCAAAAATAAAAAATACACACGATTTTTAGTGATTTAGTGTAAGAGATTTTACTATAACTATCTAGCATGTTGTTCGATCATATATGGATCATATAGCAAATCCAAAATATTAGAATCCAAAACTCAATACATATATGGATAGAGGCTTATAAAGAACACTGAGCAATGTAGAATTAAAAATAGATCTAGCTTCTTATCGCCTCACCGAGTTACCGTTTTGCTTTTTTCAAAGAAATTTTATTTTTAAAATAATAAGAAAAAGAGAACCATAAGTCCATAACTAAATTTATACCACGTGCGTGCCATTGTAGTCTGCGATCTTAACGACTAACAATGACATGTCTCTCACGCCTTAGTTCTTATAATAAAATTGATATATTTGACTAAATTAATAATAGTATTTTTTGGTTAAATTTTTCAATTTAATTGATTCACTACAAATTATCTAAAACCAAGTTTTCACTGCTAAAACTTGAATTACAACAAACCATTGTTTATTCAAAAAAAATAAATTTTGTACACTAAATGCTACAAAAAAAAATAATGTACAATCTTGACGAACCAATAAGAAAAGTCAGCATAATAAATATTGACTTTTGTTTGTTTGACAAATTAGTTGTCCACTGTTTCGTTATAAATTAACTCTTAACTCTACGCATCTAGTAATGAATATTTTGTAGTTAGCCAAGTTGGGCATAATAAGCCCAACCAACTCTAAAAAGTTACTATAACGTTTGGTTTATAATCACTCTTAAAAATAAGTTATCCTAAACTAATTATAGTAAATTATAAGTAAAAGAGAGGATTAAGCTAATAATTAAATGAGCAATTAACGAAATGAAGAAGGTGAGACGAAACCGCGTAAGGTGTTGAGCACAAAGACCTTTCTCTCCGCACCATCCTCTTTCCTTCGTCAATAACAAATCCTCAAAAAGAATAAATCTTTACACTCTGATGATTCAACGAATCCAATTACCCAACCAGAAACAGCAACACATATATTTTTAAAAGAATAAGAGATTGAAAGAAACCAAATTTTCTTTTGTTATTGACTTAAAACTATCTAACGAATATTTATCTTTTGAGTTTTTCTTTTCTCCTTTTCTTCTTCATCCCCCAGAAATATTAATCAGATTTCTTAATCTTAAATTCTTAATCCTAATCCATTTTATCGTCGTCTCCTCGCTGTTCTGCTATTCCGGTACTACAAGATCCTCTGTTTTTTTTGTTCATGTATCTTTTATTACAGATTCCTCATTTATTGTTGTGTTTGATTCTTTTTTGGGATCTGGATAAATGATCGATGAACATTTAATGAAACTTCTCCTGAATAATCTTAAAGAATACGACTTTTCAGGAAATCTTGTCTTTTTCTTGATTAAATTACAAAACTTTACAATTTTCTGATCTGATATGGGTTCTCTAATCTCTTTCCAAGTCCAATACTTTTTGGCTTCTGTGGTTTAATTTTGGGGTTTTGTCAACAGTTTCGTTGGATGAGGAGAAGAAGAAAGTAAAAAAAAAGTTGTGAAAAACAGAGAGAATTGTTTCATGGGCAATTCATGTCGTGGTTCTTTTAAGGACAAAATCTACGAGGGCAGTAATAGTAGGCCCGAGGAGAATTCCAAAACCTCCACCACAAACGTTTCCTCTGTTCATTCTCCGACAACAGAACAAGATTTCCCCAAAGAAGATCCGAAACAGAACAACAACAATCCAGTTCTTGTGATTCCTGTAAGAGAACCTGTTATGCGGCGTATGGACAATCAAGCTTATTATGTTCTTGGCCACAAGACTCCAAACATTCGTGATCTTTACACTTTGAGTCGTAAGTTAGGACAAGGACAATTTGGAACAACCTATCTATGTACTGAGGTTGCTACAGGTGTTGACTATGCTTGTAAATCTATATCCAAGAGGAAATTAATATCTAAAGAGGATGTTGAAGATGTTAGAAGGGAGATTCAGATAATGCATCATTTAGCTGGTCATAAGAACATTGTTACTATTAAAGGAGCTTATGAGGATCCTTTGTATGTTCACATTGTGATGGAGCTTTGTGCTGGTGGTGAGTTGTTTGATAGGATTATTCAAAGAGGGCATTACAGTGAGAGGAAAGCTGCTGAGTTGACTAAGATCATTGTTGGGGTTGTTGAAGCGTGTCATTCACTTGGTGTTATGCATAGAGACTTAAAGCCTGAGAATTTCTTGTTGGTTAATAAGGATGATGATTTCTCTCTTAAGGCCATTGATTTTGGGCTCTCTGTTTTCTTCAAACCAGGTAATGTGGTTTCTTGTTTAGTGTCTGATATGTTTATCTTAGATAAAGAATCTAGTTTTGCTATGTTTGCGAGCTTCTCTTTTGTTCTGTATCTATTCAAGTAACATGATGAGTATTGTGGTATACAAAATTTGTGCAGAGATACGTTACTGTGGTTTCTATTTACAAATATTGCAACTTTGTCTAATGTGTCAGGCCAAATATTCAAGGATGTTGTTGGAAGTCCATATTATGTTGCTCCTGAGGTTCTTCTCAAACATTATGGTCCAGAAGCTGATGTGTGGACTGCTGGTGTTATACTCTATATTTTACTAAGCGGTGTTCCGCCTTTCTGGGCAGGTATGCGGGATTTGGCATATAGCCACTTAAATGTGTTCTCTTAGTGCCATAGAAGAGATTTTCTGAAGTTTGGTTTTGTGTTTTTGGAATCAGAAACACAGCAAGGCATATTTGATGCTGTGTTGAAGGGATATATTGACTTTGAGTCAGACCCATGGCCCGTCATATCCGATAGCGCTAAAGATCTGATCCGGAAGATGTTATGCTCCAGTCCCTCTGAACGCTTGACAGCTCATGAAGTCTTGCGTACGTAATCATTTACATCTAAATAAATGGTTACATTTGGAAACCACACAACATTAGACTATATCTCTTTTGTTTTTTCAGGTCATCCATGGATCTGTGAGAACGGAGTTGCGCCAGATAGAGCACTTGATCCGGCTGTTTTGTCTCGTCTCAAACAGTTTTCTGCAATGAATAAGTTAAAGAAGATGGCTTTAAAGGTCAGTTTGTCTTCGTATTCTATCTTCTATTGTCTCCTCATTTGAGATAAGTTTACTCGATACTAGTTGTTCTGAAATGATCAGGTGATAGCTGAGAGTCTCTCAGAAGAAGAGATTGCAGGTTTACGAGCAATGTTTGAAGCAATGGATACTGATAACAGCGGTGCAATCACTTTTGATGAACTCAAAGCTGGCTTGAGAAGATATGGTTCAACCTTGAAAGACACCGAGATTCAAGATCTTATGGAAGCGGTAAAAAAGTGCATCCTCTTGAGAAAATATACTAACTATTTCATTTCGTTATATAGATGAAAATTAACCATATTCGGTGTTGTATTTTAGGCTGATGTGGACAACAGTGGTACAATAGATTACAGCGAGTTTATTGCAGCAACAATTCATTTGAATAAACTAGATAGAGAAGAGCACCTTGTCTCCGCGTTTCAGTACTTTGATAAAGATGGAAGTGGTTACATCACCATTGATGAGCTACAACAATCTTGTGTTGAACATGGGATGACCGATGTTTTTCTTGAAGATGTTATCAAAGAAGTTGATCAAGACAATGTAAGCTTTTGCCTCTTGACGTGTTCACATTTTCACCATTGGTATTGCCTGTTAAAGTTCCGGTTTTGTTGGTTATAGGATGGACGTATTGACTATGGAGAATTTGTTGCGATGATGCAAAAGGGAAATGCGGGTGTCGGGAGAAGAACAATGAGAAATAGCCTAAATATCAGCATGAGAGATGCGTAGGGACATACACATATCGTCTTTAAACCATTTGCTCGGTGAGGCTGCAAATGTTTCCATGGAATCAACATTTGCTGTATTCAATGACAGAGAAGGAGGAAGAGAAACCAGATTCATAAACTGCAGCGAGCTAGCCGGATCTTTGAAGGTTTGATTTTAACTTGTTAAAAACTACTGTATGATTAAAAAATGGTGGATGAACAAAAAAAGAGTGCATTCGTTCTGTTTCATCAGTAGCTGTGAGGACTATTTCCATTATCTCTCTGTTTTGTTTGTTTGTTTGTTTGTTTGTAACAGTTGTTAAGGTTTGGTGAGCTTTGTTTCATCTCCATCGTTGAAAGCTTTGACCCTTTTTTGGGTTTTTGAAAGATCAATCATCTTCCATTAGAGCACAAAGTGTTTTCGAATTTGAAGACACTAACATAACTCTATGCTACAAGTTTGTGTCCACCTAGTTCTCTAGTTACAGCCAAATACGTAAAATACATGAGTGTATAGATAGATACACATAAGTAAGTGTATCTTTATAGTATAAGAAAAGAGCCATATATGTGGAATATGATGAGCTAGCTAGTAAGTCTCAATCATGTGATCAAAGTGATGTCTTGGAACCAAATTCAGGTTGTTCGAAACAATCAATCATATATTGGTCCGAATATGGTAGATTGGAACATGACAGGGAAACCATGTGCTCCCTCTTATTTATACCTATGCATATATATATACTCTTCATAGCACATGCATTGAGTTATTTTGTCACCTTTTATTAGTTTACGAACATGGTGAAATAGATTTGATTCATGTTGATATTTTAGTCATTTTATTATTCTGCGAGTTTAATGACAAGCTCTTTTTTTTTTTTTAACTCTTATGTTTCTAAATAAATTAAGACTTTTTTTTAACGATTGTTGTCATTTTATTCTGTATCTTTTTAGTGAATATGTTCTGCAATTTCACTAATCAACCCTTTTTAGATTAAGGGAATCTCCAACCCACCTCCATTTTCATTTCCAAAACCATCTCCATTTTTATTTTCAAAATGGAGATCTCCATTTCTTGCCTACATTTTGGAGTTGAACTTTCTTATTTGCAAATCAATTCCTTAAATTTAATATATTTATATTTTATACTCAAATAAAATTATTTGTTAGTATTTTATACTTAAACAAAATTATAAATACTTAGATTATATATAAACTATAAATATATGTATATGGTATAATTGTACATGTATAATAGTACAAAATTATAAATACATTATATGGTATTTCTATGTTTTTATTTATTAATTAATTTTATGTATTTTAATTTATTTTATAATAAATTTTAAATTTAAATAATATTACAGTTTGTTACTTATTGCTTAAATTAAAATAAATGGGTAGATTTTATAACTTTAGAAAATAAAAAGTTAAAACAAAAATTAGTAATTAAACAAATATTATTTTATAAGTAACAAATGAAGAAATCGGTTGGTTAGAAATAAACCCAACTCCAAAACAAAGTTAAGGTGGGAAGTCTAATTGGTGCAAAACTCTAGGAAAGATATGGTCCATTAAAAGTGGAGTAATTTGTTCAGATGTTTTTGAGAGGAGTAAAAGATTAAGCTTGAAAAAAAAACATTTGAAAACAAAACCATTATTACTCTAAGATAGTGGATATTACTTTTCACCCTCACTTATTCTAAAATTTACTCATCAGCCAATAAATAGTTTTACATTTACAAAGCAATAAGTGCGTAAAATCAATAAACCTTTTTCTATGGTAAGGGGAAATTATTCATTGGGAGTGATTTATGAGTCATCAACCAAACTGCGACAAGTACTATTCGTCTATTCCGCTTCCCGGACGACCACCTAATAGTTAATACACAAGAGCTTCAGTGCCCTCTCTCGCAGAAAAAGGTTCTACGTGAATAATTAATAGTAACTCTCATTCTTTGGGTCCTGCAGGGAGCTTTGGCCTAATTTAGATCTCCAATCAACTCACCGTCCTTGGAGTTAGCAGAATGCTCCACACGGACCCGGCTAAACATCAAATATAATGTATGCGTACGGAGATGAACATTCACTTTAAATACACCTAGCATGCTTTCCCTATAGAAGTGACATCTATTAGGAGCATTTTGGTCGGGGCAAAGTTTTCACGAAAGCACATTGTAGTTGGCCTCCTAATGTCCCATGTCCATGAGTGACGACTTGACCCGACTACTCAAAATCTAGTATCCTGATCCATGTCAAATATTTTTCTAATAACCCCCACTTCTTCTACTGGAATGAATAAAACTTGTTATTGTGCATGTTTACAAAAAAAACGAAATTATTAAAACATAAATAATAGGCTATGTTTACAAAAAAAAATCGAGACAAATCATTCATCATGTTTTATGTTTGAATCAAATTATATTAATATGTCAAATTCTTTTTCTTTTTTGATACAAACTGATTTTTAATTACTTTATCGAAAAAATGATAAGTTATTTTTATGTTTTTAATACAATAAGTTTTTTGTAAAATTAATATTTGAATATATTTTTAGAAATATATGTATGACCAAAAAAACCGGATTTAAGAAATGCGAAGATAAATCGTATCAAAAATATAAAGAAGAATGATTTAAAGCATAAAACGATTTGAAAAAAACGTATAAAACCGATTAGAATCGGAGGCGAGATATGATCTCTCTCCTTAACTCAATAAAGCTTTCGTTAGTGAGACGGATCCACAGAGTTTTTCGAGTTCCATGATACAACCGATGCGAGACCACAACGCTACACTCGGTGTGGAATCTACGAACGTAGATAACTACGATATACTCTAGGCGAACCGTTTTCCAAAGGAATTGAGAAACGTTAGCGAGAGAGTGATGGATCAATGAGAGAGATGTTTGTGTATTCAATGAGTGAATTCTCCAAATGAGATGAGTCCCTTACATAGGCAAGCTCGGAGTGAGTTTAAACGCATGCACTTAAAAGTAAGATTCTATCGTTACGATTGCATGACATTAACACGTTTTGAGAGTTACGATTTTACGACATTAACAAGGTGCAATTAGTTTTGAATAATCAATCAACGGTTTTGATCTCGGATTTAATCTCACGTAACCATTATGATTATGAAAAATCAAAAAATATTTAAGAGGATATTTAGACAATTTTAAGATATAAATCTTCATAAAAAATTATCCAAAAAAAAATGAGTCATTCGACCACGAGACATTCCCAAAGCCCAAAGCCAAAGCCCGCGCCCGTGCCTGAGCCTGGGGGTGGTGAGCGCGTGTGGTTCGATTCCATCCTCTCTCATATGCACCATAAGTTTTAGCCAATTTAAAATTTTGTATCACCTTTTAGTATTTATACTAGAGTGAAAAAGTTTGGGCAAACAATGTGAGACATTTTACAAAACTCACACTTACACATTTACACTTAAATGGATCTTTTTTAACATATGACCCAAAATTCAATCCATTATATAATTTATTTTTATTCACATTCTCAAATATTATAACTCTAAAGACATTATAATTTTAGAACCAACAATATAAGAAAACTATAACAACACTAGATGCTAATGAAACTCTAACCATCTAAAAGTAAGAGTTGAATTTTAACCATATGTTTTGGTTCCTGGTCTGAAGATATTATGGTTTTAGCTTCGAACTTCATGTTAATCGAAAAAGAATTTACAAAGCTAAGTTTGGGTTGGTTTTAAATTTTTCATTGAAAAAAAAAAAAAAAGTGTCGTTTGAGTTAACTCTAATAACAATCAGCCACCCAATCACCCATGTGATTTTTCCTGTTCCCACCGACCACAAAAAGCTAATGGCTACCTTAATTGTAGCCGACGTTTCGGAGATACCTTTTTTTAGTAAGACGCAACGCATCAAAAGCTACATCCGGCTAATTACACGCAAAGACAAAAAGAAAAGTAAATAGAGAAATTTGAAAAATCTACTCAGCTCGAATACTTTGACTTTTAATTGAGATCTCAAATGTTTTAAATTGACTTGTATTGTAATACGTTCTTCGATCTTAATCATTGTAAATCATCTTCTTTTCTCAATCATCACCAGCCTGTAATAAACATCAGCTTGTATTAATTTGAATCACTTTTACTACAAAGAACAACATCTAAAACAAATGAAATAATTACACATTTTACAAGAAAAGTTAAGAATGACGAGAATCAAGAAATAACAGCAAATAACTTCAAGTAAATTATACATTTTAATTAAGGAAACTGAAGAAGAGATTTATAATTTTTATATAAGAATAAAAGTAGCGCCACATACACAAAATCTTAAAACCTCCAACGAGAGAGAGATCATGAGGAAGATTGCCACGTCATCGCTGTCCGTGTTTACATGATAAAGGGAGAGAGTCTGAAGGACGGAAGAGGCGGCGGATCTCAGATCGGAGCTTGAAGAAGACGTGAGTGAAACTCCCCATCGAGGATTTGGCTTCGTTCTTGTTAAGCTCAAAGATTGGTAACTTCCCCAAGAGAATCCATGACCAACTCCATTCCCACCATTCTTTCACGGAGCTCCCTCCTTGCTCTCCCATGGCGGAGACCGATTTGGATCTGGGGACGGTGGAAGGCTGGTTACGGGTGAGATTCAGGGAAAGAGAAGAGAGACGACGGCGGAGAAGACCTGGCTCATCTACTGCAGTGGAAGAGACGGGGAGAGAAGTGGGTTTACGAATCTGGATGGTTTTCATAATTGAGGAGCTCATGATGGTTTGAGCTTAAACTTCGATAAAGAGAGGGAGAGGAAGATGAATACGAAGAAGGAAGAGATTGTGATCAAACAGCTTTGACACAGGCTGGCTTTTATCCCGTATATGTTGTGGACCCCATTTATTTTTATTCCTTATTACATGCCATTTTCTTTAATATGATTGATTATGTGGATGATCTGCCGCAAAGTTGGTCGGTAGCTGTAAATTTAAAATTAACTTTGAAAACAAATATAATTATGTTATAAGTTATAATACAAAGGGTTTATATATATATATATATGTTATTTAATTATATAAAATTTTTGGAAAATGAGAAGAAATTGACATGATCACTACAAAAAAACATCGTAAAACTGATTATTTTATTCGTTAAAAATCTGTGGGAAAGAGTTGTTTCCGATGGTTATACCCGTATGTTATAAATGTTCGAAAACAAAGTTATTGTTAGAATTTTCGACGGATTTCATATATCTTATATCTGTCGGAATTCCATTCTTTGAAATTTATCGGAAAAAACCCATCGGTTATTAGATGGAAAATCGTTGGTTTTCATTCCAACGGAACAACTGACGGATTTAAGACAAACTATATTTCGACGGCTTTTCGATGGATTTCCAACGGTTCACCGAAAGACTATGTTCCGACGAATTAGTTTCCGACGGATTTAGAATAAAAGTTTTTAGAAAAATATAATTAACTATAAATATTAAATAAAATTGTAATTATAATTAATAAATATAAATTTAATTATAATTAAATAAATATAAATTTAATTATAATTAAATTTAAATTATTCCAAAAAATTAAATTATGCAAAACAAAATAAAAATTATCTAAAAAACTATTCAAATTAAAAAAAATGAAAAACTAGAAATGTAAAAATTTCTAATTCTGAGAAGGCAGTTGGAATGAATGGAAAAAGACATTCATCTGATCATGTATTGCTTTGAGCTGTGCTACCGTGTTTTATTCGATAGTCTCAATCTTGTTGTTGAAAGTTTCGATCTCGCCTTACTTTTCTTTGCGCTCTAAGTTGAGGATCTCTGTAATACCTCGAAATTGTCAAAGATGGCGACGAGTACTCCTCTGGAAGTCCAAAAACACGGCCTTTGGACTTTGGAGTGACTTAGTAAATCATTAGAAAAAAATTAAATCAATAAAAATGAAAAAAGAAAAATACAAATGTTACTTACTTTGTAGACAAATTCGTTGAGTTTATCGATCGGAACTTTGGTGCACAGAGTTGTTGAAAGTTTCGATCTCGCCTTACTTTTCTTTGCGCTCTAAGTTGAGGATCTCTGTAATACCTCAAAATTGTCGAAGATGGCGACGAGTACTCCTCTGGAAGTCCAAAAACACGGCCTTTGGACTTTGGAGTGACCTAGTAAATCATTAGAAAAAAATTAAATCGCTAAAAATGAAAAAAAGAAAAATACAAATGTTACTTACTTTGTAGACAAATTCGTTGAGTTTATCGATCAGAATTTTATTGCACAGAGAAGTTCCTTCAACAATCGGCTGTGATTGATGAAACTTCTCTCACAGTCTTGTCACGTTCTCCACGGTTTTCCGAACAACCGGATCTTTGATTTGTCCCGTCTTGCGATTTGTGTGCGCATCTTGTAGCAAAACAAGATGCAAAAGGTCGGACACCTTCTTGACGAGAATTTTTTTTAAAAATTTTAGTAAGTTCAGACAACGACATAAGGGAATGTCACATATGGACGCTGTAGCATTTTGTTGAGCATTCAGTTGATGGATTCAGTTACCCATTATGGGATATATGGAACCTATAAAACAAAAATAGTTGTAAATTGTTAAAGAATAAAAAAATTAAATAAAAAAAATATGAAAAATAAATTTACTAAGTGTTGTTGCCATCACAATCGGAATGAAGATTAGACTATCTTTTCTGGCCAGGTTGAGAAACAAAGTTCTCTATGCTCATCTGGATCAGAGCGGATTAAGATTAGGTTCATCCGATGGATTCACAAAATTTTAGGCATCATGGAAATCCAAAAGGTTTTTCCCGGTGAAAATTTTGCGAGTCGTCGGATTAGCAAAATTTGAGGTTACGCGGGAAGCCAAAAGTAATTTTTCCGGGTAAATTTCGCAAATCCATCGAAAATTTGTCAGAAATTCTAACGGATTTTCGATGGATTCGCAAAACTTGTATGTCACATCATTGGTCAGTCAACCTTAAACATCCACACATGTATTCCGATGGATTTTCGACGGATTTAGGGATTTGAAAGTTTGTTCGAAACATCGGGGTTAGAATACGTTTGTACGAAGCCGTAGTAACCATTTTAGTGAGTAAACTACAACATCAACCTTCTACAAGTCATTAATTTACAAAAACAAAATTTCAAATTAGTTTACATATATATGTTATAGGATTGATATGTATCAATATCTATCATTTAATCAAAATCATTTTGAAATGTTAGAATTTCTAAAATACGTTGTTTATTGGGATAATATAAACCCATAATGTTTAACCAAGTGTTAGAAGTTGTTTCTATACTAGTGTCTGACAATTTCATAAAACAAATATACTGAAACTCCAAATTCGTCAGAAATTTCTGACAGATATCTGACGATACTTACTTACATTTTGACACCTATAGTTTTCATGGTTTATCTAGTCAAAGTAAACGTAAACCAAAATATTGAGAAGAGAATGTACTTGAAAGAAAATGGAATTGGCGAAGACATTGATCCAGGAGATTTAAGTAGGAGTAGCTTTCTTGGGATCATCAAAAGGGAATTTGTAAGGAACGGTGCAAGCTTGGTAGCTCGATTCTATCGGCGTTGGTAATTGAGGAAACGGAATCATTTCCGAATTGATGACGACCAAGAACGAGTGTATACAGAGCCAGGACGGGTACGGGTAAAAGATTTAGATTCCTGATACCACCACCACGCGAAATAAATGTCGCATTTAGTTAAATAGTAGCCAAGCTCCAAAATTTTGGTGTTTGTTTAGGCAACTTAGCTAAAAGCCATCGGGCGTTTGGTTTTGAACTACTCAAGCAGTCATCTTTGCCTCTTTGTGGGCTTCAAAGACGAGGGGCAGTGACATGAGTTGTCGTGCTTGCTGGATTAGTCCCATCAGATGACAAATCCAAGTGAATATTTTCGTGGTTGAAGTTGAGAACTCAGAGCTATTGCTTAAGGTGGAGTGAACCAAAATACAAGAAGATGAACTTGTATCTCTTATGTTCTTAGGAATCGGGTAGTATTGTTTGTTGTCCACTGTGATCATACAAACTCCTCAGGTGAAATGGTTAGGGACCGTAGAGTATGTAACCTACCTGTCCCCAAAAATGATGCTTATAGCAGTCATTTGAATATTTCTTTGTTTTGATTGATGTGCCAAGCTTCAATCCATGTTGATACCATATCTGTGCTGGGAACAACAATCTGTATTGTCGAAACCACTGAAGTTGCTGCATTGAGGAATCACTGTAGCTATCTGCCAAGCAAAATACCAATGCCCTCTTGGATTCAGGAGGAAACTGTCAGTAAAGAAACCTATAGAAATATTCAGATGGCGTAAAGAAACTACAGTATGCAGGAGTTCGCAATTGAAATCAGCTGGAAACATATCATAAGACTACACCGAGGCACCTTGACGAGCAAAGGGAGCTCTCCCAGGTTAGGGTTAATTAGTCACTGATCTAAATTCAAACCAACCACAACATCTAATGCTTGAACAAGTCCATTGGATAGGTATTCCCGCAAGTTTGTTTTGTAGACTCAATTCAAAGAGAGAATGTGCAAAGCAAATGAAGGCATATGGATCCTCTTACCTTCAGATAGATATTGATGTTGGACACATTTATGCAGGTCAAGCATATCTAACAGGGCCAGGAAAGAATTCATCTTTCGGATCAAAAGATATTCAAACCGCTCTTCATTTTGTTCAACTAAAAAGCCCCAAGTAAAAAAATTAAAAAACCAGCAAGAAAAATGGTAAAGGTACGATGTACCACAATGTAAGTTATAGCTACAAGACAATCATTACTATTGTACGATAGAGGATAATGGAACCTAGCTCATCTGTTTGACTATTAACTTGAACACTAACAAGCGCACGGTTTACCTTACAGACACAACCTTCTACTTCTTCCCTAGATTCTGAAACTCCTTAAGACTTAAACCAGCTACTGGGTGCTGACTTCTTCAGAGAGCCAAGCTGAAAGAACAGGAAAAAGGATTCTAGGAATTCACAGTAAGTGTTTTTATCTCCCTAACCAAAAACATTTGTCTATTATTAACTCATCATGATACTAACACGAATAATCACACTCTTCACTCTTACTCAAGCACTCTTGCATCTTTGGTTCTCTTTATGCCATACAAAGCTTGCACACTCAAGATATGTCCCCCGTGTTGCCATTGTTTTTCCTGAAAACATGTATACTAATCAAAAAACTACATCCATCATTCAGAAAGACGACAAAGCAATCAACAAATGTTTGATTTGAGCATGAAGCACCTTTGAGTGATAATCAGACAGCTCGGTTTGCAGAAAACACAATACTTTCTTCACTGAATTTAATTTACACAATTCCAACAAATTCCCTATCCATCATAAACGAAGAACAAATCTTTTCCTTACCGAGATGGAAAGAAGCATCAAGTATTAACCTTTGTGCCCTATCTTTTGAACTCAATTCCTCATTTCTTGGCCTTAGAGAATCTAAGACACCGATACTTCTCACCACTCACAGTAATTTCAAGAGCTCCGTCTTGATTATCCTGGTTCGACGCTGTCCCCATCAAAACGCTCTTTTCCTTCTCCAGATTCTCTCTTTCCATCTTCAACCTCGCTTCTTGTCTCGCAATCTCCGTCTGGAAAAAAATTCACAAAAACAATCAGCATCCCTAAAACTTTTCACTAAAAACACTAAAAAATGAAAATTTATAAACGTACATCACGGCGAGAAAGCTCAGCTTTCCACGCAGCTTCTCGCTCAGCGACTTCACGCTCACGCTCTTCGATATAACTCTGCATTTCTCTCTCCTTCATGATCCGATCTTGTATATCAGCGTCAAGAGCTTGCTTAAGCTCCTCCACAAACTTATCCACCACTAATTTAATCCTCAGCGACATCGTCTTCGAAAACAATTCTTAACTACATACAAATCTCTTCCTTCCTTACACTAACCGCTTCTAGACATTAAATACAATATCTTCCTTTCTGGTTTACCGTCTTTTAATTACGGCGGCGATTCACCGACGGCGTGATTTCTGATCGTTTCTCGTCGAGCTTGCGTGAGAAACTGAGAAGGTATAGAGACATTCACAACCTTTTCTTTTTCTTTTTTCTTCTAATCTTCTTGAGAGAGGGAAAAAATAAATAAAAGAGAAAACAAAATGGGCTCTTAATGGGTCTATACTGGGCCTGCATAATTTTACTGTACTCTCAGCTCAGTTAAGTCACACGTGTGGCAGCGAATTTTTGGATACATGTTAAAATTAGGGTTTTCAAATTCGCTTCTCAAACCCTAGAGAAATAAGTGGTAGTCGCTTGCTTAGCCGCGGAGTAATCAGAACCCATTCGCTGCAAAAATGGTTCGTCATCTTTGTCTCTCTAATCCTCTTATTTGTACGTTGTTTTGATTGTTTATCTCAATCTGTGAATTCATTTTGTGCTGGACGATAATCTCTGTCTTCTCCCTGGGTTTAATCGATGTGTCTACCTGAATTATGGGTCCTTGATATTGTTTCTAAGTCAATTGTTTTGTTAGATCTGTGAAATGGGTTTGGTATCGATTTTGATGAGATCTCAAAAATAAGATTTGATTATCCAATTAGTGATATGAGGTATTGAATGATGGGACTTATAGTGATTGAGCTTAAATGAAGATACTGTGTTTTTTATTTTTTAGATTTATCCTTTACTCTGCAGGCAAGAGGTTTGAAGAAGCATTTGAAGAGGCTTAATGCCCCTAAGCATTGGATGCTTGACAAACTTGGTGGTGCCTTTGTAAGTCACTTGTTTGATTAAATCTTATTAGAGCGTAGTGTTTATAGGATCAGTGCTTATAGTGCTCTTTCTGCGTAGGCCCCCAAGCCATCTTCTGGGCCACACAAGTCTAGGGAGTGCTTACCCCTTGTCCTTATCATCCGAAACAGGTTGAAGTATGCTCTGACATACAGAGAAGTTATTTCAATCTTGATGCAAAGGCATATTCAAGTTGATGGGAAAGTGAGGACTGACAAGACTTACCCTGCTGGTTTCATGGGTGAGTCTGGTTTTACTTGTTTGTGCTTCTTGTGTTTCCTTGTCCTTTTGTTACTGGTTCTTTTATTAGTGATCTAACTAGATTCATAATTATTCACAGATGTTGTGTCTATCCCAAAGACAAATGAAAACTTCCGTCTTTTGTATGATACCAAGGGACGTTTCCGTCTCCACTCCATCAAGGATGAGGAAGCAAAGGTTTGTTCTCCAAAATCCCTGACATTGCCTGATACTGAATCTGTCGAAACAAAGTCAAGTCTGTATTCAATACTCTAGTCTGGTAAATCTGCATTTGTAATATGTTCCAACAATGTATCCTCATTTGTTGTTGTTTCAGTTCAAGCTATGCAAGGTGAGATCTATCCAGTTTGGTCAGAAGGGCATTCCCTATTTGAACACATATGATGGTCGCACCATCCGTTACCCCGACCCGCTCATCAAGCCTAACGACACAATCAAGCTCGACCTCGAGGCTAACAAGATTGTGGAGTTCATAAAGTTCGATGTGGGCAACGTAGTGATGGTCACCGGAGGAAGAAACAGAGGGCGTGTTGGTGTGATAAAGAACCGTGAAAAACACAAGGGAAGCTTTGAAACTATCCACATTCAAGACTCGACAGGACATGAGTTTGCTACAAGGTTGGGAAATGTGTTCACAATTGGGAAAGGAACAAAACCATGGGTGTCTCTTCCAAAGGGTAAAGGTATTAAGTTGAGCATCATTGAAGAAGCCAGGAAGAGACTCTCTGCTCAACAAACGGCTTAATGCTATACTCTGTTTCCCAGAACAAACCATGCTTTAGTTTGCAACATTTTTAATGAGTTTACTTTTGTTTTCATAATTTGTCTTTCGGGATTATTAGGAGCCATTTTTGGACTTTTTTTGTGCTACTAACCATGAGTTGGTATCTTCAACATTCTCTTTCTTTCCACTCTTTCGTATTATTTTTTCCTCAAATTTAGTTGTTCAAACTTGGCTTTTGTTAGTTTTATTAAGAAGCAATGTCAATTCTTACTTGGCATGTTAGAATTTTAACCCGGATACTTATGAGTGAGGTCTACTAGATTGTAAACAAGCCTTTGGACATGTCCATGGTCTTATAACTTTCGGGTGGGGTCGACCAAAATTGTAAACAAGCTTTTTAGGCAAGGGTTATGATCTCTAACTCATGGGATTGTACAACCTCCAAAGTTGACTCATTTCACACAGCGAAAAGGCTTGCAACCTAAGAAAATAAAATAAAATTATATAAGAAGAGAAACAAAATTAAATTGGCAGTATCATCATCAGTTTCTAACCGAATTAAACCAAATAATACTTTTAACTTTGGATGCTTGTGAGGTTGTTAAGTCAAACAGCTGGACTCAAATTTTCCGCTTGTTTGAATTTGGAATCATTTTGTTTTTTTTAATAATATGATGTTGAACTGTTGTCCAACGTATTGTTTCATTGATTGATTAATATATGTATATTTTAAAAAATTCGAGTTACAACATATAAAAAAAATAAATTTTATTAGCTATATGTATTATATGATAATTCAAAGCAAATTAAATATAGGATAAAAAAAAATGATATCGAATCATAAATTTATATCTTAACCAAATATTCTATTTATAATAACGAAAATAAATAATTTGCTATTTTTCGATCTCAAATCTTAATTTTGCAATTCTAATTGGTTAAGAATTAAAAAAAAAAAATTCGTTGTTTAATTTGTTTTATAGTTAATTTTTTGTTTAATTAAAATTTTATTATTATCTTATATGATTTATTGTTTTATTTTTTATAGATTTTTATAAATGTGAATTATTTTATTGAATTTATGATTTCTGTATTATTATTATTTAAAATTTTTAAATTATATATTTTGTAATATACTCAAATATTCTCATCATAAATTGATGATTTCTTATAACAAATGTTTAAGTGTTGTTTTTATTGATATGTTATTAATTTCTACATCAACAAATTATGAAAAATTGTTTAAAAGAAATGGTTGGAAATATTTAATTAGAGTAAAAAATTTATTTATGAAAATAAGAATTTGATTTCAGTCATTTATGAAAATATAAATTAATTAATTGTGAGTGTTTGACAAATGGAATAAGACTAATATAATAATAAAAATCTAAGTTAAATTGGAGTGTTTGGCAATGGAAAATGTTTTTTTAAAAGCTGAATTAATTAAATCAAAAATTTTGAGAAAAATGTAGACTTGACCCATCACCAAAAATATTTCTATATTAGTATATAAAATATAGCTTTTATAAAGTTTACATATCAAATATTATTCCATTTTTAAATAAAACACGTTAATAATTCTATCCTAACATATTTGCAAGAGCCAAAGGAATCAAAACCTTATGATACAATACATTGTTCTCATTTGTAATCGGATCTTTTTTTTTGAATTCTTTGAATTCTTCATCGCAACCGGACGATGCTTCCAAAGCAACGTTCAGATGCTTGTTAGCACCTTTGTAATCTTGTGATTTAATGCTTGCTAAAGTTTTGTTAAACGCAGCAATTGCATAGCTAAAATATCTGAGGCAAAATGTGTAAGGAATTCTCAATTCCTATGCCATATTTCTGGTCCTTCAAAATCTGGTTAACAATATCTATCACATTTGTAGTTTTTGCTGGAGTGGTTTTTGTCGATGCTAAAAGCAAACCTGTGAGACTTGTCCCTGATTTGCTATGTGGATCTTGTTGAAGAGATTTTACGCAGAAATCATATTTTAGTTGATTATTTAGAAGCTGCTTTCTTGCAAAAATCTTGAATGATAGTTTGTGCGGTTGAGAACTCGTTTCATAGAACAAGGAACATAACAAATAAAGCAACAAATTTCATTATTTTTTACTGTGGGGAAGCAGAGAGAATAAAAATGATTGATAAAAATATTTTTACTTTGTGATTCAATATATAGTAAATAAAAATAATAATTTAAGAGTATGAATCTTATGTGTTTCCTTAAATTATCAATTTATTTGTTTGAAATTGGTCAACATGCAATATTAATTTATTTTTTCCATATATGTTTGTTAAATTTAGTCAACTTATTTTAATGTGTTTCTAATTTCCAAAGCATGTAGGTTATATTAAAAAATGGTAATCAATACTATTAATTGGTAAGCACAAATTGTAAAATGAAACTTTGTTTGGTAAGAATTTACATATATTGCCATTGGTTTAAAATCAATCTAAGAGAAAAAAAAAACTTTTATGGGCAGATTGGGGGAAACTACAAACATGAGAATAATAGCAGATTAAGTCAATACTTTTTATCCCAAATCTTGCAAACGGATTTTGAAATTAAATCTAACTTGAAATTAATAAATTGGGCAGAGATTTAGGTAATCTCAGATTTAATTCTTAATCAATAATTTTCTAATCTAATATTTTGCAATTAATTTTAAGCATACAAAATATTTAAACAAGTAAATCTAAACAATAGATTTGATATAAAATCTTCAAAAGAAAGTTAAGATGTTGATTTCTAAAAAAATTCAAAACGAGTAAAACTAACTTTTCAAATTAACTCTTATCTGTCCCTGTAAATATATAAGATTCAACGCACATAGAAATCAGCCACCTTCTTTATAAATCGAATTCTCATGGAAACATATCTAATTTTCTTTATTTTTACTTTTAACACAATGATACTTAACGATAATTTATTGTTATGCATTGCTTCTAGGGGGTTTGCATACGATTTAGAAGTTACTAATTATCAATTTTTTCTTTTGTTGTTGTGTAGTGGCTAGGCAAGCATGAAGAACTTTTGATGATTGGCAACGTAATAGGGCCTGGATAAAGATTGCATTTAGAGCGTTTGATCTTTTGACCAACAAAGATTAAAAATGCTTAGGTATGTGTCTTCATGGTGGTCGGAGAAGGCGAGTTGTGAGGATCCAGCGAACTGGGATAAGGCATCTACGTAAGCTTCTTCATCACCATATGTAAGCATATCTAAAGGTGTGTCATCTGAACCCCTGAACCATTTTTAAAGTTGTAATCTTTCATTTGATGACTTTGATGTTTTTGATATTTTGACTCTCACTTTGTTTGTGTTTGTTGTTGTAGATAAAAGAAAAAGAGTTTTTATTTTATTTAGTGATTTTAGTTTAAGGATACGAGGTTGACGTGGTGGCAGTGCGGTGCTGGAGCGGGATGGTCTGATGAAGTAGGGAAGTCACATAGGCATGAGCAGCAACGTTATTGGAGAAACATGACAAGTGCTCCGACGCAAAGGAAAACATTATATAATTTTGACACATCATGCTTAACTCCCAAGTCAGCCAAAAGTCATTTCATCCACTTGAGTTCTCGCAATGTAGCTGCCATAGCTCGGTCCTCTGCCTTTGATGAGGAATGTGACACATAATCTTGTTTCTTTGTCTTCCAAGATACCAAGAAACTACCTGAATGAACCACAAAAGCAGACTAGGAACGACGTATAGAGGACATGCATTCCAATCAGAATCGATGTAGGCCAGTATATGAAGATCACCTTCACGTTTTAACAATATTCCCTGACCTGGGCATCCCTTGAAATATCGGAGAACGCGAATAACAACGTCCCAATGTGCTTCTCGTGGAGCATGCATCACCTGTGAAAGCACACATACCGCGTAACAAAGCTCGGGCCTAGTAGTCACAAGATATACTAAGTGCCCTACCATACAAAAAATATGACCGGGTCTTTGTAAAAAGGACATTTATTTGAAAGAAGATGATGGTTTTGCTCAATCAGTGTGGAGACCGGCTTGCATCCAAATTGTCCTGCTTCAGCAACTATGTCAAGCCCTTATTTTCTCTGTTTAAGAAATATTCATGATGGTCCTCTCGTAATTTCTATGTCGAGAAAGTATTTTATATTCCCAAGATCTTCCATATGGAAACAATCACTAAGATAAGATTTGAATTTAGTAATCATACTTAGATCATTCCCCGTGATCACAAGATCATCAACATAAATCAATACCCGCAAAATTTTATCACCTTTAATGTACGTAAAGAGAGAATAATCAGAATATGATTGAAGAAATCCAAAATCTTTGAGTGCACTTGTTAGCTTAGAAAACAACACCGTGGAGCTTTATTTAAGCCATACAAAGACTTTTTTAATCTGCAGACTTTTGTAGGATCATCTGTATAAAAATCGGGAGGAAGCTTCATATATACCTCTTCATCTAAATCACCATGAAGAAACATGTTGTGCACGTTCTGGTGAACTTCCCAGTCTTGCACTGCCGCTACTTCCAGCAAGGTGCGTATGGTAGTCATCTTTGCTACATGAGTGAAAGTATCATCGTAATCTTCACCCTCCACCTGGTGATTACCGAGACAAACGAGTTGTGCCTTGTATAGCTCCACCGTCCCATCAGTGTTAAACTTCAGTTTCCAAATCCCATGTTTTATTTTCCTCAAGCGCCCCCACCTTGCTTGACAAAGCATTTCTCCAGTGCTCATCTTTCATCGCTTCAGCAAAGATTCTTGGTTAAACAGCTTCCAAAATTGCAGTAAGGAACACTTGATGTTTCTCGAAAAATAAGCATCAGTCATAAATTGCTCAAGAGGATAAAGTGTTTTACCTGAGACCGGTGTCGAGGACGATAATTGAGCTTTTGGAAGAACGGTGTTGTGTTTATCAAGGACGTGAGTGTTGTAACTAATGTAGTTCTTAAGACGCACTGCGGGTATGGGCACATGTGTCTCTGCTGAAAAGGAGCTAGAGTAGCGGGAATCACAGTTGGCGCAACTGATGCTGACACCAGCACAGCCGGTTCAACCTGTTCAGCACTTGGAGCAATTTCTTCCTCTCAATTTACTACCTCTGCTTCAGTTACTCCTTATGTTCTAGAAACTACTTAGTTGTCGTTATTCCCAATGCTCCCCCTGTCGTTGAGAAGCTCTATTGGCTGTCCAAAATCAAAGTATTATGGGTCAGAAACCGGAATTCCAAGAAGGGCCTCATCCTCACACGAAGCATTTATCACAAATAGAAAAATCTTTTCATGGAAAACTACGTCTCGGGAAACAAAAAAACTTCTATGTCTCAATATCATAAAGCTTACAGCCCTTTTTCCCATAGGGATACCCAACAAAGACGCACTTCCTGCTGCATTCTCCAAACTTGTTCTTATCTTGCAATGACTTGTGCGCGAAGCATAAGCATCCGGAAATCTTAACATCATCATAACTTGGCGACTTGCCATACAAACTCTCATACAAATTGTTTCCTTTAATAATGTTGGTCGGTGTGCGATTTATCAAATATGCAGTCCCAACACACACTCTCCCCCCCCCTCCCCAAAAAAAATTGATCGGAAGATTTGCTTGAAAAAGCAAGGACAAGGCCACATCAAAAATGTGTCTGTGTTTTCATTTCACTCGGCCATTCTATTGAGGAGTGGCTATGCAGGATGTTTGATGTAATATCCCTTTGTCTGCAAAATATTTAGATACACAAAGAAACTTCATACTGTTATCACTACAAACGGTCTTTACTACTATCTCAAATTGCCAATGACCCATACTACAAAAATTCTGCAGAATTGTTTTAACTTCAGATTTCTCCAAGAGCAAATATATCCATACTTCTCAGGAGAAGTCGTAAAAGAAGTGAGAAAATATATAGCCCCACATGATGATTTATTATTCCCTTCAGTAGCACACCACTCCTTTAAAGGCTAATCGAGTGACTTCATTCCCCCCCCCCCCCCCCCGTTCAAGCATGCGGTTTGTTTGCTAGCTTAGCACGTGTGTGTGTGGAGATAGACTTCAAATTCAAAAAAGTTCCCAGTTTTGCCAACTGGTACTAGAGCACACCCGTCTGATTCGTACCATCATTGGCTTGTTCATCCTTCACCTAAGTCTAGAGCGGACCAACTACCGAGTGAAGAGAGTCGAATAAGTCAAGTGAGATCATCTCCACTCTATATGGCCCCCGTAAGTCATAGTGAATTAATTCAAATGAAACCGAAGCTTTATTAAAACTTTCAAAAAAAAACTTGCGAGTTTTCTTAAACTTAAAACAAATATTACATCCACCAAATTTCTCGTGAATGTTGTGAACACCACTAACAAAAGGCAATAATCCTAAAACACAATACGAATGATGCCCCAACTGTTGATGCCACAAAGTATCATCTTCTGTAGCTTTAACTATGAGACATCCCGATAAAAATAAATACCACCCCGTTCTTCACTGGCCCCAATCATGGTCCTCGTAAAACAGTCATACATGATACACAAAGTGTCAGAAAACACAGCCAAAGAACCTGTTGTTTAAGTAACTTTGCGACAAACATCAAAGTACAATTCAAATTTGGTACAAAAAGAACATTGGGCAAAATAATATTTGCCAACAAATGCAAATTTCTATTCTGCGTTGCCAAGACTTGGCTTCCATTTTCGAAGCTAACTGGACATGACACAATGTCCTGCACATTAGAAAGCAATCGAACATCCCCAGTTATATGGTGAGATGCCCCTGTATCAAGTATTACTTCTCCCGTTTTCACCTTATCATTCAACTTATCGTGAATAGGAGTTGGTTTATGTTTCTCAAGTAATGCAGCTAAGGAGTTAGTTTTCTAAATTTACTCCTTGATTAGTTTTCTAAATTTTTTATCAAGGAGTTATGGATTGTTTTGACGGATCCGATATTTTGTCATTCAGATTTGAATAAGAATACAGATATTCAAATATTCTATTTTTTACAATGGATCAGGACGAGTCAAGACAAGGCAGAACATATAACGACGAATCATAACATAACTCGGATTGAATTTCTAATAATCGATAATAATTGATATATATGACTAAATAAAAATGTTATATATATTTTTGAATAATATGAAAATATATACATAATACCACTTAACTTTTTACAATCAAATTATATCATAATCTAAATTAAATAAATTTATGTACAAACATAACACCGCACATACATGCGGATCTCGAACTAGGTTTTCTCTTCTTTCTAAATTTTCAAACTTAAATTTCTATTATAAATTTATAACTATGAGACACCAAACTTATCCAACAAAAAACAAATTATGTACCAAACTATTTATCAAAACAAAAACATAAATTTACGATTATTATGCTAACTTTATAATATTTATACTATTATATATAGTTCACTAACATAACAAAATAATATATTATTTAAAAATTTTTGCAAACAAATTTCTATAAATATTTTTTCTCGTTCTCTTGATGCAAATTGTATATCATGAATACTTGTTTAAACCCCGGGTATACATTTTTCTGATCTTGTCTTCTTTTTCAGAGACTCAGCTCACCGGACTTACTATAGAAGAAGATATGCAAGCGCATAGATGGATTAAAGCATTGTCAAACCTTCTCCTTGGGAACCAAGAGAATACTGCTTTCGACGAGGCAGTGATTGCATCGTCAAAAGCTGTCCAAGTTAAGGTAAATGGGAGTTTAAAATTTATCTTTTGGGAGAAGGATGAACTTGCAGGGAAGAAATAGCAAAATCACACTTTATAGAACTTTTTTCTTTCTAAAGTTTTTAAAGTCTAATTGCATTTTCCACTTTAATATTAGCTGTATAAATTTTACTTTAAAACCTGAATTTACTTGACAATTGTTTCAAATAATTTTATTTTGTTTGAATAATTAAGCCAAAATAGTTTTAAATAAATAATAAAGTACAGTCAATTAATAGCAGGTAATACATCAATAAATTGTTTCGAATGTTTTGTTTTCTTGATGTATATATAGCATATATGTTGTTTAAATATTTTCATTACAATATATATTTTTCATATTAAACAAAATATCAGAAACAATTTCAGCAAATAAAAACCTTATAAATACACAATTATGTGATTATGGAGAAATTATGGCAACAGAGGTGGTCATTTTAGCGATAAGCCGAAACAAAATACCATTCAGAATTTTAACGATTTGAAGCTAATTTGAATTAAAACACACATAAAACATCGTTTAGATTGTTTGAAGAGCATGTACCATATTTATTATAATATTTATCTTCATATTATCTGAATCCAAAACGAAACACATTCATCCAAATTTTATTCAGTTTTTCCTAAACCAATTATTTATAAAATTTCGTATTTTGTTCCCTAAATTTTATTAATAATATAGTTATTTATGTACTTATGTTATTACTTCGATTTAAATATGATATAGTGAACTTTACTTATATAACAACTTTTACAGTTTGTTACCCGTCAGAATTTTAAAAAATATTTAAAATCACAATTATAGTTTCTACAACGTAAATCTCTAAAATCAAAACAGTTTTAACCGGGGATCCCTATATCTACGATTTTTAATGAATAGAATCAATTAAAACCACTTGTTTCTAAAATTGAAACTATCCCAATTTATGAAAATAATTAATTGGCCCCAAAAGAAAAAGTAAATACAAACCCCGTGAAAAAGTTTGGATGTTGATTGGGCCGATATTAGGTGAAGCCCATGAGCCCAAAACCTAGAACCCCGATTCAAATCGAAAACCCTCGATTACATTTGTGATTTGTGAAATTCATCCCTTGTCGTCTTCATATCTGCTGCTTCTTCTTGCTTGCTTGCTGTTAAGTGTGTTTGTAAAATCGTATTCCTGTGTTCGAAATCTGAAATTGACTGCATAATAGGGAGAGTTTTCATCGGAGATATTGTGCTTTGCTTGTGTTACTGTAAATAGTTTCAAGAAATGGGTATCTAATGTGGGCGAAAAAGGCTTCTGGGTTGGATTTAAGAACACGAGATTATGTGCAAAACTGTTGCTTCTTCATTTTTGTGTGTATTGTTTTATTTGCGTTGTGGTGGTCTTTTGAGTCTGGTGAAAGTTAGTTGAAAATTAGAAGAGAGTATTCAAATTCGAATTTTTTGGAGTGTAGTAGTTAGTTGAGAATCTTGTTTCATAAATTCAGGAATTGAATACCAATTTTTTGCCATTTGAATCTCCTAGATCCTCTCTAAACGTTATATCTTATTTTTGAGTATATGTTAAATTCGTATATCCGATTACTGTAAGGTTAATATTTGTTTATGCCCTTGTCTTTAAGGTTTTAGAAGATGGATATAATCTCACAGTTGCAAGAACAAGTGAATACGATTGCTGCTATCACTTTCAATGCTTTTGGGACACTCCAAAGAGATGCACCTCCGGTTCAGCTTTCACCTAATTATCCTGAACCACCCGCCACAACTACGGCTGCTGATGATGCCTCCGCTTTTCCTGAGCAATCTAAGCAGCTCAGTGCTGGTTTAGTTAAGGCTGCTAAACAGTTTGATGCTTTGGTTACAGCACTTCCCTTGTCAGAAGGAGGTGAAGAAGCTCAGCTTAAAAGTATTGCACAACTCCAGGTTAACCAAGTCATTGATATTTTGATTCCTGATTTCGATTCTCAGTGAATCCATTGTTCTACTTTTTCTTCAGGTGGAAAACAATAGTATTGGTCAGGAACTCCAGAAGCAATTAGAGGCTGCAGGTAAAATTTCCTGGCCAGCTTTACTCTATAATTCCCACTTGATCTTTTTCGTCATTGTTGGTGTGTCTATCTGTATCTGGAGTAGATCCGTTTTTCGATTTTCAATGTGTACATTTCAGTTGCAGGGAGTGGGTTTTAGTAATGGTTTCTTTCGTTTTCCTTCATTTTCTTGCAAATGTTTCTGACATTGAGGTGGTGGTCTAAAGCGGTGCAACCTTGTTTGTTGACAGAGAAAGAGCTAAAGCAAGTCCAAGAGCTATTTGGACAAGCTGCAGACAGTTGCCTGAACATGAAGAAACCTGAATGAAATGCTTTACCTTGTATGAAGCTGATTTTCAGAAACTAATATGATTTTGTTCAGCAACAATTATCTTGTAGGTAGAGTAAAAAATTGTGGCAGATCAATTACATTAATATTAGCTCATAACAACAAAACCATTATTCTAACCTTACACTTGTTTACACCTGTATGAGTTTTCACCTGTATGAATACAGTGATCAACTGTGCAACATGTGGTGGACATCTTTTGTCAGAAGGTTTCGCCACTCCAACCGATGAACGCCATTGCGTTAACAGCTTTTCGCTTAAGTTCACACCTGCAAAGCCTTCCTTGTAATTCTTGACATACAGATTATTGTTGGTGTATCTCATGTTTTCACTCAAGTGTGTGATTATATCGATTCAATAATGTTCTCTCTTTCAAGAGACTTGACTTAGGCTTCAAGAAACCATAGAAAGAATCTTGATAAGGTGAAGCAGATTAGGGAAATTGAACCAGGAATTGAGATGCAAATTTGTTTCTATGTATTTAATCCTAAAACATAAGCAATAGCGAGTTTAAGTCCATTTCGAATTGTGGTTTGAGGAACTAATGAAAAAATTATCATCTCAATGATATATAGCGGTTTTGTCTTTCTTTTTTGGTCAACTTATCATTTCTTTTTTAATTGTGTGGGATGCAAAACTCCACTTTATAAATCAACAACAAAGTTCAATGCTGGATGTGGCTGGCCAGCTTTCTTTCAAGGACTTCCCAGTGCCATTAACCGAACCGTACGTAAAGATTCTCATTTTGTATAGTGAATAACCGTGAAAGAGTTCTTAGTGTAGCTTATAATAAAATGTATACATCATTTATATATACAAGGGATGTCACAATCTACACAAAGATAACTACATAACTAGATGGAGATTAGTATATATCTTCTGTACACCCCTTCGTAAGATGAGAGACCAATAGAGGAACCAATCTTGTCATTGAATTGTTCAAGTCACGGCTGAGACGAGCATCCACAATCAGCTTCTTTGAATCTGCTTGGTGTGAAAGGATCAAACAACGATGAACCTGGCTCGAACGCAAGGCATTTGCCAAGAATTGTGGCTGGTTCGGTTCTTGCAGGAGAGCTATCGTTAATGTCTGCTCTAGCAGAGACATTGGCCCTTCGTCTCAGGTCAACAGATAATGTTTGGAGCACGACGAGGCAAATAATAAAACAAAACAAAAAACTTAAAATAGATATGATGTAATTTTAACCTCATTTGATTTCTTCTTCATCGATCTCTTTTCTATCTACTTGTTTGTACTCCCAAGTCTCCAAATTATCTTAATTTATGTAAATACTTTTTTGGCCTTCCATAATTATGGCTTGTTCATAATCTTTGAAAACAGAACGTATCAAAGTCCTCATTGGTTAAAAAAAAAATCACTCACCAAATTACAAAAATCAGAGCAGTAGTAATAAGATGTTTGTTTCAGTTTGAAGGGGACGTGGGAGTGACCTCTTCAAATTCATCTCCCTGATTGCTTAAACCCTTAAAATATTAATGAGGCAATGACTTAGGACATAAAAATTTTAAGAACATTTTTTAGGCAAAACTTCTTTTTGGTCTATAGGCTTTTTTAGTAAGGTAAATTTTTGTTGGATCTTTTATTAATTATGATTATGAGTTTTAACTTAAACAAACCATTAATTGAATGTGTTATTAATGATTTTTTGTTAATAAAATGCTCATTTAGAAAAAAGAAAAGAAAAACCTAAACGATACAAAACCTTTCTTCTAATTAACTCCAACCAACTATTTCCTTTTTGGTATGTAAATTAGTTATAAGTATCAGTTTATATTATTATTTAGTACTAACATTCATGAACAAAATTATTATTGATTATACTTTGCTTTGTACGAACGTGGATCGATTAATATTCATAGCTTCATAAAAATTAAAATCATAGTGAGATTGTTCATAACATTGTTACCATCAGAAATTTCTTCTCTTTCTTTAACCATCACCACATGATTATCATGATAGATTATGGGGATTGAAATTGGAAAAAATGGAAAGTGACTACTGTTGTAAGTGAGACAGAAGCAGTTGCTACATAATCTCCTTAGACGTTCATAACAAAAACCACTTATTGCGGGCTTTTCTAAATGAAATCGAATTCTCCTAAAATTAGGGTTTAGAGTTTAAGGTTTAGGAAAGTTATTTGAGTTATTGTTGATACTGGAAAACCATTGCTACAATTTCACCAAGAGTTTCAGCTATTGTTCTAACGCTTTCATCAGATACATGAAGAAGGAAAAAACCTCGAATATGCACTCACAGATCAAGAGTTGTACGAAAATCAAAATCTGCAGAATTCTCCCACCTTTGAAAAGCCACAATCCAGTTATTGAAAATCCAAAGAAAGACTCCTTTGTTGAACTGCTAGCAATTCAATTTTTGAACGAAAAAGAAACTGCACAAAGCTGTCATCTAAAACCCTTCCATGAACTCGTGAAGCTATGCCCCAAATTCTTGGCAACTCTAAAACCATTGTTCTCAAATTTGGTGTCTTGGATTCTACGGTCTAGCAATCAAGCTCAACATGTTCCTAGCAAAGACTCCAACATAAGCGCTAAGTGGTATAAAGAATTCAAAATTTTCTCTTTCAAACGCTAAATTATGTAACTCATTCCACAATTCATTTGTCATGATAAACAAGTAATAGTTAACAATAAAAATTTAAAGAAAATAATTTATATTAGTCAATTTGTTGATTCATTTAATTCTCTCGGCTTTTTAACGGGCTTTTACAGTTTTTAACCTAAGTCAAAATCTTCGATTTTGTAGAAATCCAATCTGTAACAGCTGACCGTCGGATTGCTCCATATTTTTTTATCAACGGTCCGGATATTTTTTGTGTCAACTGTCCGGATTTAAAACACTACACAGTAAATACAAAAACGGACTGAAAAATTGGAAAGAAAATAACTTTTGTGTGAACCCGACCCGGGACAAGATCCGTATCTAGAAACTTAGATTACTATTATACCCCTAATTTTCAGGCCATTCTATTATGACGGAAGGATTCTTTTCGACGATCATCAGCTTGTGGAGATCTCTTCTGGGAATTGAACTTAGCTTTTCTCAATCGGCTAAAAATGGTAACAATCGTCACTCTCTTTGCTTTTCGGCTACTGTGTTATGTGTTCAAATTTTGGATCTTGTGCCTTTGTCTCGTAAACAACAACTTTTGAATCTGAATTTCGCATCTCTGATACTCTCTTTATGATTTTGGTTTGCTTTGGTAAATATAATGCTCCGTTGTCTGTAGATTTCTGCTTGGATCTGTTGATCGATTTGTTTTTTTTTCGAATTGATCGATAGTTAGGAAGTTTATGTATTTGTGGAGCTTGACATTGTTATCTTTCAGTTCTCCATTCGAATCTCTTGTGAGGTAGAAATTGCAATTCCTGTTTTTTTTTTCTCCCAAATGAAAGTTTGCTGTGGAACTAATTTAGCTTCGTGGGTTAATATTTAGTAGGAAGTTTCTATGCTCACCTCTAATTATGTGTCTCTGTTTCTGAATTGGCAAAAGAAAGCTCGTGAATCTATACATTTAGATATGTCGTTGTTTTTTCTATGTTGGAAACTGAAATATCTCTTGAAATGGACTTAAAACATTTCTTGAGACTCTTTTTGAGTTGTGCTCCCGACGCATTTAGGTAAATGAACGTCTATTGATTTTTGAGTTCTGCTTGTTGACTTCTCACAATTCCTTATTTTGCCTGCCTTATCCAGTTTTTCTTTTCAAATCTTTCCGAGTTGCCAGCAATGGTGATATACTGCTGGTCTGGCTGGTCCTTTTTAAGGCTTTTGTACTAGTAGAGCTACCTTGTAATTTGCAAATTCTCTTCTCTCCTAGTAGCCATAGTTTTAGAAATTTTGTTTTTTTATTTGTGATCCATAATTTTCTCATGCTTGATAACTTCCCACTGGTGAGAAACTAATGATTTAGAGCTCAAAGCTAGTTAGACTCCCATGTAATGATTTTAGTTGGGTTAATACCATGTAGGGTAATGATTTATCGAATTGTTAGGACTCTTGTTAAGCTAAATCTTTTAGTGAGATGATCCTGAAAAAGGGGGAAAATCCTAAGGTGGCTGTTTTGGCTTTTGTTTGTTTTTCCAGATACATTTTGTGCTTCTAGTTAGTCGGCAAGGTAAAGTAAGGCTCACCAAATGGTATTCGCCTTATACGCAGAAGGAAAGATCTAAGGTATGTATGGTGTATGTGTTATTGTGTTAATAATCCCGGGTTATGCTTTGTATGCCTTTGATCATACATTTGGAAACATGATCTGGGCAGGTCATACGCGAACTCAGCGGCGTGATTCTGAACCGAGGTCCCAAGCTCTGCAATTTTATCGAATGGAGAGGATACAAGGTTGTCTACAAAAGGTAAAAAACGCTTAGTCCATGTTTCTATACTCAGCAATTTCAGAATATTCGTGGGCTACTTAAAAACACTGGTTATAAACATGATGGTTGTGTATATTTGCAGATATGCAAGCTTGTACTTCTGCATGTGCATTGATGAGGCGGATAACGAGTTAGAGGTATTGGAGATAATTCATCACTACGTTGAGATTCTTGACCGTTACTTTGGCAGTGTGAGTAAATTCATATCCAAAAGTTATTCCTCCACTCTATCATAGCCTCAAATACATCTAGATTTTGAGTAAGAGCTGTTTATTCTTTGATCTTCAGGTGTGCGAACTCGATTTGATTTTTAACTTTCACAAGGTAACTCTACACTTTACAGGACCTTCTAAGTGAAAAAACACTGATTCACTTACTCTCTGTATTTCATTTCGTTATGACATGTTTCGGAATTTGTTGGTTTCATTCTAGGCGTATTATATATTGGATGAGCTGTTGATCGCTGGCGAGCTTCAAGAGTCGAGCAAGAAAACAGTTGCAAGGATAATATCAGCCCAGGTATGGTTTTCTTAATCTTATTGCCGGTGAGATGAAAGGAGTAATCCTTAAGGGTTGTGTTAATGATGTGTGCTATGATATTTGAAGGATCAATTGGTGGAAGCTGCGAAAGAGGAAGCGAGTTCCATAAGTAATATAATTGCTCAGGCTACCAAGTAGTTTCTTTCTTCTTCTCTGCTCTTACGCAGTTAAAACATCGTAAATGGTTCATATTTCCTTATCTTCAAAGTAATTCTCTTCTTAATCATACTTGGTTTGTCAAGTCATGTGTTTGTTTGATTGATAAGAAGAAACAAGTATTGATCATTGTGGGTTTATAAGTAGTGATTGGTCTTGATCTTTGGGTAATCTAGTGTGATAGATGGTACAGCCTTTTTTCACCTATCTACGGTTTAAAATGCAATTCCACTTTTTGAGTAATGCAATATTAAAAAACTGACTACTCTTGTGGGGGTGATCGGGAGTGACTTAAAGAACTGTAGGTTTAAGTTAAAGTTTTAAAAACCAAAAGTTTACCAATCACACTTCTAGAGCTTTTTTTTTCTCACAGCTTTTAAAGTTTAACTACTCACTTTTACTTATTTTAGGTTCAATTTTTAAAGGATTTTGTGAACTATAACAAATAAATAATTAAAAATCTAGTATTTTTCTTTTTCTTTTCTTCAGTGATTGAAAAAATTCGTTTTGGTGTAATTTATCACAAAGATATTTTGATTAATTAACAATAATCCTTTTATTTCCGTTTTTGATATCCATTTTTCATAAAAATTATTTTTGTATGAACGACTATCATAAGATATCATTAATTATGTCAGAGTGATGGTTCTTCAATCTAAAAATCGAACAAGATCTTTATATGGGTTAAATATATTTTTTTATTTGTCATTATGTTGCCACATGAATTCATTTTTGACATAATTTATATTTATAAAATATATAATAAAAATAACAGTCACCGCTTCTATAGCTCAAATACCTCTATACGATCTTATCAAATATATCTAATAATAATGATGTAATAATAATTTCTATAGCTTTTTGTGACCAATCATATTTTAATTAACATCGAAAGTCTTTATAGCTGAAGTTTTTCACTGAAAGTTTCTACAGTCAAAAATAGCAGTCGTTACCAATAGGTTCCGTGGTCGGTTTACTGCTAGGCAGAAACAAAAAAATTTAATGACTGATTTGGAGTGAAAACCATTTATATTTTTTTGATGAGGTTGTACCAAATTTATTATAATATTTATCTTTGTGATTTGGAAATTTCCGAAACGAAATCCATTCACCCAAATTTTATTCAGTTTGTCCCACTTTTGATGAAATTCTTGGTTACGAATTATTTATTTATGAGTTTTGTATTTTGTTCCCTAAAATTTTATTACTAATAAATGTTCTTTATGAGTTTACGTCATTACTTCGATTTAAATATGATATAATAAAATTTATTTATGTGACAATTTCTACAGTTTTGTTACCAATCAGGTTTTTAAAATATTTAAAGTCACATTTTCTACAGCTTTTGTTATTAATCAGATTATTGTATAAAAACAATTTTTACAGCCAAAACCCTACAACGAAAACATAAAATAACAGTGCTAACAATTCGGGCCCACAATGGGTGGGTCGAAAGTGGTAGAGACTACGGTTGATACAATGGGCAGTCAAAAATAGTGGTAGACACTCCAAAGGTGTCAAACGGACCGGTCTGCATCCATTTGATCCTCTTCGTCATGGACAATTATTTTTGGGACTGCAATTTATATAATTATGTTCAACCTTGTCCTGTTATGTTCAACAAATTAGCAGGGCAGCCCGCATGTTTAATTTTTGTAATTTAAAATAATGAATTTTTTTGTTAAATTAGCAACTTTTAAATAGAAATAATTTTAATATTATTTATTTTATAAATTTTCTAATTTTATACCTAAAAATTCTTTGCATTTTCAAATATATCATAGATTATACTTTATCAATTATATCTATATATATATTTTTTATATATATAATTATTTATTTTATTAAAAATTAGTAGTGTGAGGACGCTAATACGCGGACAAAACTCGTTAAATACGCGATCTATTATGGGCTTGTCTATGAAGTTCGCTTTTTAATAGGCATAAAATTTACGTCCATACCCCATGGCAAATTTCTTTGGGGCTACCACGCGGGTTATTGGCCGGATTGACACATCTAACTCCAGTTTACAGCTTAATTTCATTTGTTTTCTTGGTTTTACGGTTTATTTAACCATAGAAAAATCATATGTAATTCGTTTGAGAACGGTTTGATATTTTCTAATTTAAAAGGTTTCAACTTCTAACCATATAAAAACCAAATGCTTTTGCAATATGTTAGCCGAGTTTAAAGTTTAACCAAAACCAAACCAAATCACATGATAGAAAATTGTTTTTTCCGTTACTGTGTTTTTTTTTGCTCACCTAATCTAGAAAATAGAATTAGAACTCTGAAACGTCATTAACAAACGTTTCATAGAAACTTCATTTAATCAAAAAGTGTATTCAGTATTTGATCACTTTATTCAATTGGACATTACTTACATAACCAAAACCAATGTTTCATTCGAGTACATATGACAATGACATAAGTCACACATCTTCGGTGGGTGAGAAACTCTCTAATCTCACAATTAAAATCATAATATTTTAAAGGTTTTTAATTCAAAAGTTAAAAATATAGAGAGTGTATTGGATAAATCTTTGGAGTGATTTGAGTTTTAATAAAATTTTAGATAATTTTATTGATTTTTTATAAATTTAATAAAATTGTTATAATTTAATATTAAAATTCTCTGCAATTTCATGTAAAAATCCTAAGATTTGGGTATTTATATTCTTAACTAAGAATTTCCTCTAAAATTCGTGTAATCGTTAAAATTTCAATTCTTAAAATATTTTTAATAATAGTGGATGAATTATTTCAAATAATTTATTTATTAACACAAAATTTTAAAAGACATTATAAATTCTTAGATTTATAATTCTTTTTTAAATCTTATTACAATAATATATGGTTTGTTATTTAATTTAAATCATTGACAAATGGCATGGAGAACTGATTTTCACACTTTCTCCCTCATTTTCATTAATTTTTTTACTTTTTATGATGAAAGATTCGGTGAGAAATTCCCACTATAATTGCTCCAAGAGCCTCTGTTATTGAATAGTGCAGAAGAAACTTTAACATTTATGGGATTGGGCTGGATGGTACAACTATTTAAAAAATCTGTAGGCCCAAAATTCAACGTGATTGCGTCGTGTTCTTTCTATATTAATAGTTGGGCCAATCTATTTGATAACAATAATGTGATAAGTGACAATAATTAAGCTTTAAATATATAAAATATTTTATTAAATTATAAAATGAGGAATGAATATCCGTTTTCTCTGTGTTTGGCCTTTGCCACAAACATTTTCCTTTGGGGGGTTTCATATTTTTTTTTTGTGAATTCTTCAGCTTCTTTACTCGTTCGCTTCGATAGGTATCGCCTTCACCACCTTCTTTCCAATTTTGATTTATTGGATCATGTTTTCAATTTCAATCTCGAAATCTTATTTTATTCGATCTCTGAATAAAATCTCTGTAATTTTTTTGTTGTTGTTTCTAGGGTTTTAGTAATATCCGATGGCTTCAAGTTCAGGTATCGTGTAATCTCGATTTCACGCCTTGTATTCAGATTTTTTTTTAATCTCGATTTCACGCCTTGTATTCAGATTTTTTTTTAATCTCGATTTTAAAATAAACAAATTTGTTTCATGTTTCCGTAGATGAGAAAAAAGATTTGAAGGAAGAGGGTAAGAGTACTAGACCTGAATCAAGCTCACCTTCACCTTCACCGGCTGATCATGGACTTAACTTCGGTGCTTTCGATTTCTCAGGCATGGCTGGTATTCTCAATGTAAGTCCCCTTTTGGATTATGATAATTGAAATTACTCTCAACTAGCTTCTGTTGAGGGTTTGATTGTTTTTATTTTTAAGGATCCAAGCATCAAAGAATTGGCTGAGCAAATAGCTAAAGATCCTGCCTTTAATCAATTAGCTGAACAACTCCAGAAATCTGTTCCAACTTCATCACATGAAGGAGGTCTTCCTAACTTTGATCCAGAACAGTATATGAGCACAATGAATCAAGTTATGGCGAATCCTGAGTTTAGAACAATGGCTGAGCGTCTTGGTAACGCCTTGGTTCAGGTTGTAAATACAAGCTTGTTTCTGGTTCTTTGTTAATCAACATTCGAAAAGGCGTGATCTTGATATTGAATCTCTGTTTTTTTTTTTGTGTTTCAGGATCCACAAATGTCTCCCTTTCTTGAGGCTTTCAGTAACCCTGGAGCGACAGAACAGTTTGCGGAGCGTATGGCGCAAATGAAAGAAGATCCAGAATTGAAACCTATTCTAGCTGAGATAGATGCTGGTGGTCCTTCTGCTATGATGAAGTATGTGATAAAAAAATCGCATCATTTGGTAGAAATTATTAGACTTATTTTTGTGTATGGTTAAGAAAATTTGTTTTCTGTTGTTAGGTATTGGAATGATAAAGATGTGTTGAAAAAGTTGGGTGAAGCAATGGGTATAGCTGTTGGGGCTGATCAGAGTGTTGCAGCTGAACCTGAGGAGGCGGAAGGAGGGGAAGAGGAAGAGTCTGTCGTTCACCAGACAGCTAGTCTCGGTGATGTGGAGGTACCTGCTTTGTCCGCTCGGTCTTTATTTTATTCTTAATTGCATCGAAACTCAATGGGCATTGGTTTCTTGAACCAACCAGGGTTTGAAAACTGCCTTGCAATCTGGTGGTAACAAAGATGAAGAGGACTCAGAGGGAAGGACGGCATTGCATTTTGCATGTGGATATGGCGAGGTATGTCGTTGTCTTAACAATATACCATAACAACAAAAGCCTTTCGAAAATGTCACTATTACAGAATCATGGAAAGCAAATTAAATGGCTTTACAAACTAAGAACCTTTATTATCATAGACTTGGTGGATTAGCAGCTTTCGCTTCACTTGGTAGATTATTACACAATTTTATATAGAGTTAACAATTACCATCAATCTGTTTGTCCTTGCGTGCCGTTATAAAAGCTTCATCGTAGGGTTAAACCTAACTGACCTAGGTTGAGTATGTTTTCTAGATGAAATGTGCTCAAGTTCTTCTGGATGCTGGAGCAAATGTGAATGCGATTGACAAAAACAAGAACACACCATTGCATTATGCGGCTGGTTATGGAAGGAAAGAGTGTGTAAGCCTTCTCCTAGAGAATGGTGCTGCAGTGTAAGTTTGTTACAACAACAACAACGCAAATTCTATTACAAACGAGTGCTTAAAATGGTTCTATATTGACTCGAGTGTTTTTATTGTGTATGCAGAACTCTGCCAAACATGGACGGTAAAAATCCTATTGATGTGGCCAAGCTTAACAACCAGCTTGATGTGTTGAAGCTACTTGAGAAAGACGCTTTCCTCTGAGCTTTTACTTTTGAAGGATATGTAATAGTTTTACAGATAATCGTCTGCTTTCAACCTTGTCATCTGTTGTTTTTTTTATTTGTTTAATTATTAAATCTGGAAAAAAAAATGGATGTGTATTTAATTATTTGTGGTTTTGTAATGAATTGTTTTCTTCTTGAATTGGTTCTCTTTTCACTTCTTAGGTTTTTTTGTTTGTTTTTAATTGTTTTTTGTGACATTTAATGTCGATCTCTTTGGTCAACGTATCAAGCAATGAAGCAAATGCTCAAAACTCAAAAATCTACTTCAACATATTCAAGTTGGAAGAGATGTGACACAATAATAGGATATGATTGATAATTTGGATGATGTCTTCTCCTAAAAGTCTAAAACACGTCACGTCGATACGCAGCGGATCGAAGATCGGATCTTCTGCAAAATTACATGTGAATAAGACATGATGAAAACTCTTTGAACATCTGCAACACTTAGGATCTAACATTGCCAACCAATCACACCATGGTTCCAACATGTTCAATTGTTCACATCACATAAACTTCCAAATTCAATATTTGATATATTCATTAACAAATGATGCGTCAAACTGTGATCTCATTTGCCTGTTGTTTGGTCCAATTGGAGATACATCTTTTTTGGACCACGTGACTTTCTTTTTGTTTTCGCATCAAAAGCTTTTCAAAATTTTAAATAGATCTTACTAAATTATTATCCGCATAGGGAATTGGACCCGTGGTCTACGGATTTTGTGGGTTTTGGTCCGTATGGATTTTTAGTTCTGAGTCTATATTTTAGCGGATCTCGTGAGACGGATTGAGATTTCTTGCGGATTTAGCGGATAAACCCCGCAGGCCCCGCAGATATCCGCATAAAAAATATTGCGGATTTAGGGTTTACATGCGGATTTATACGGATTTATGCGGTTTTTTTGAATTTTATGCGGATTTTAAGCGGATTTGAGTTTTATGCGGAGCGGAACGGATAACACGAGATTTTTTGGATAAACCACAGGATCTGCAGACTGCGGGACAGATCAGATTCAGGTTTTAAAAATTTAAGATAATATCTGTAAATTTTTAGTGCGGCGGGGCAGGTTGACCCGCCAACTCAACTCTACATAGAATAATAAATACTAGGATCCAATAGTATATATATCTTTAATTAAAATTATACTGTAATAGTGCATACTCTTTTGGTATAATTTAAGAATTTTTTGAAAAGAAATTTTAAGATTGTTATCTTTTTAAAAGAGAAATACCCTTTTATTTAGAACAACTTCCGATACGTGTAGAGAAAATTAGGATATTGATTGGGCCGAGATTAGATCAAGCCAATGAGCCCAAAATAGAAAACCCGGTTCAAATTGAACACCTCGATTTGATTTGTTGAGTTTGTTCAATTCGATGGGAGGAAGACGAGAGAGTGTTGAGCTAGGAAGCGAGTAAGCCTGGCCGTAATCCGCAATCCGCAATCCGCAATCCAGCAAATTTAAAAAAACAAATAAATAATCGAATTCGTTTCATAAAACAATAGATATAAATGAGTAGATTCGTGACCGTCCGCTAATCCACGGTCTTAAATTTATTAATCCGTAATAATGTGAGAGCCGCTCCATTAGACCCGCAGAAATATTGTTTTCATCTTCCATACTCGAACCCGCCTTGCGATGAATAAAAACCCGCAGGTATTAGATCACTTTCCCAGCAGTCCAGTCATTCTTCTTCTCTACCAAGGTGCGTTTTATGGTTTATAGTAATCGGAATTAGGAATTTGTTGTTGTTTGTAGTTACAAAATGAATCCAGAATTTTCGAGTATCTTGCTTCTTGTTATAGGTTTTGTAAATCGTATTCTTCTATTAGAAATCCGACACTTACTGCATCAAATTCGATGTCTGTTGTTGGAATTTTGTAGGAATTATGCTTAACTGTTGATAAATTTCGAGAAATGAAACAATGATATTGATAGGTTCAGAGACAATTCTTCTTTTGATTGATCTTGAATCGCAGGTTAAAACAAGATCTTCTTGTTTAGGTCTCTTTTCATTTTTTTTAATACATTCCAATCTTGATTTTAACTAGTAATTGATTATAACTTTGTTTTTGATTTGTTTATCTGTTGTTAAATTGTAGATAAGATTGAGTAGCTTTTGTTGTCGAGCTTTTTCCAGCTTCTAGCGATGTTTGTTCTCAAAGTTCATTCGGTTGACTTAGAGCGGCTAATCTCAGTTGAAGAAGATGAAACCGGTTTCAGCTCTGCATCGAAGAGAGCTCAGCCTCCTGATAAACTCATACCATCCCTAAAACTCTTTGAACGCAAAGGGCTTATTCATCTCTACCGCAACTCCTCGCATAGCTCGCTACCTAACCTTAGCTCTCGTTCCACCACTCTCTTTGTTGTTGCTGTTCCCAATTACTTCTCCTCCCTTGACTTTATCCGCTTCTGTGATTCCCGCATCGCTCATGTCTCTGAGATCCTCTTCATTAGGTTTGTTGAAAGTTCCATTTTCGTATACTCTAGTTCCATTGTTGCTTGCTGTGTCTGATTTGGTGCTTCCTGAAAATTATTAGGAACGATGGAATGGAAGATCGATATAACGTTTTGATCAAACTTTCTGATCAGTCCACAGCAGATGGGTTCTACAAGAACCTGAATGGTAAAAAGTATGAACCATCTGAGGTATAATATGGAAATGAGCTTCTCGTTTATTCTTTTTTTTTGTTCAGTTCATTGCATGAAACTAAATTTTATTGGGTTTTAGGCTGAGGTTTGCCATATTCTCTATGTAATGTCGATGGAATACACTGAATTTGATGAGCTTGCTGCTTCTCCACCTGCGGGTTTTACTGAGTTACCTACTTGCCCAATATGTCTTGGTAAGTTGTGCTAAAGAAGAAGATTTCCATGTTATTTTCACTTTGAATTATTTTAAGTACCTCTTTAATATCAATATTTGGAATGTGACTCATGCAGAGAGATTAGATCCTGATACCAGTGGTATAGTCAGCACTCTTTGTGATCACTCGTTTCAGTGTTCTTGCACTTCAAAATGGACTTATCTGTCTTGTCAGGTGAGTGGTTCTCCTTCATGTCCTTCAGTGGGTTGGTGTTGCAATTTGGGTGTTAAATTATCGACAGTGTTCGCTTAAGTTATACATTTTGTTCCATAGTTTGCATTAATGCTTGCATGTTTCTGGCGTAAAATGAATTTCAAGTTTGTAACAAATACCTTCCACATGTTTTACCACATGCTCATTTCGTTTGTATGTTTGCCGATTGTGTCAACAACAAGATGAGATATTAAGCTGTTCGATTTGTGGGAAAACAGAGAACGTATGGGCATGCCTTGTCTGTGGCTTCTTAGGCTGTGGAAGGTAATGCTTGGTTTGCGTTTCTGTTGTAAGAAGATTTAGATAACCTGAAATTATAACTACAGCTATATCTTCCTCGGAGGTGGATGTCTGATTGACAGTGGATTATGTTTTCCAATTATAGATACAAGGAAGGGCATTCTATCAGACATTGGAAAGAAACGCATCACTCCTATTCTCTTGATTTGAGAACACAACAAATATGGGATTATGTTGGTGACAGTTATGTTCATCGGTTAAACCATTCAAGAATTGATGGAAAGTCAGTAGAAATGAACAACCGTTGTCTATCACACGAAGGGGAGTGTGGTCTCTGTGAGTGTAGTGAGGATACGGGAATTAGTGGAGCCATCTTCAATAGCAAAGTTGATTCAGTATGAATTTTAACCACCCTTAATCATTTTTTTTCCTGCATAAAGCATATGAATCACTTAGATCATCAGTTTGCTTTAGTGGTTTTATGATTTTATTAATTGACTAAGCTTTTGTGGAACAGATCGTAATCGAGTATAATGACCTTCTTGCAAGTCAGCTGAAGGCACAGCGACAGGCAAGTAGTCCTTCTGATACATTTTTTGTCTCTTCTTATTTATATATGAACACATTTAACATAGGATGAAGTTGTAGCCACCTAATGGTATATTTATGCAAGAGATCTCAGTTACTTACGATTGTTGTCTTTCAGTACTATGAATCACTCATTGTTGAGGCGAGAAGCAAGCAGGAAAGTAGTATAGCCGAAGCAGTTGAGAAGACTGTTGTTAACAAAATGCAGGAGCTTCAGAATGAGATTGAAAAATGTGAAGAAGAAAAAAATGATATCACTGAGGTGAGAGTCTCTTAATCATTGTTCCATTCTTACTACGCCGCTAACTATTGATATTTGGGATTCAGGTTAATAGAAAACTTATAAAAGGCCAAGGAACTTGGAGGAAGAAGGCCAAGGAAATAGAAGAGAGGTGCAAAATGTTATGCGCTTCTTTTATTTTTACATAAAACAATTATCATCCATAGTAGTTGATTGATTTTTTGGTGTCTATATAGGGAAGCTGCATTGCTAGTATCAAAAGACTTGATTATTGTTGAACTTGAAGAACAGGTAAGCTTCTAATACTCATTTGAGGGTTTGCTTTTAACAATTAACTGAGTGATTGTATGAACTGGTAATAATGGATTGTGTACAGATAAGAGACATTAAGGTCTTTGTTGAAGCTCAGAAAACGCTAAAGAATATGTCATCTGATTCGGATGGTATACGTGAAGGAACAGTCTTACCAGTACCTATCAATGACGAGCCAGTTTCCTCAGTTAGAAGACAGAAGAGGTCAAACCGGAGAAAGTAAAAAGAAATCGGATTTGTAATGCTTTTAGGGATCTACTTGGTTTTGTATATTCAGTAATACGAAATTGATCTATATCAGATTAAGAGGACACAAAAGCTAAGGTTTGAGAACTTATCTTTGATAAAAATCTGAAACAAAAGCTCTCTTAGGACTTGGGAGCAAGGCTCCAAAACTGTACAGAGAAAATGAACTATATTACTGTACAAGCATGAGCTATATTATTTTGTGTGTTTTTACATTATTGTTTTAATGTTTTTATCACAGGTATAGTCAATTAAAAATATATATTAAATAAAAATATATATATAAACAATCAACAAAATCACTTGGTTTTAAATTTGAGACTCCCAATTTGTGAAAGGAATATTTGGCCCCAAAAGGAAAAAGTAATACAAACCCCATCAAAGTTTGGATATTGATTGGGCCGAGATTAGGTCAAGCCCATGAGCCCAAAATCTAGAAAACCCGGTTCAAATTGAAAACCCTCGATTACATTTGTGATTTGTGCAATTCGATCGGTGGGTACAATTCTGAGGAGGACGACGAAAGAGTGTTTCAGTCAGTACACAAGGAGCTCGGAAAATTTCCTCCCTTGTCGTCTCCATATCTGCTTCTTCTTCTTCCTCGTCTTCTTATCAGCCACCAAGGTTTGTTTTCAAAGCCGTTTCGTATTCGGATTTGGAAATTTTTTTTGTTATAAAACGAATCCGGAATTTGCGACTATGTTGCTTCTTGTTTAGAGGGTTTATAAATTGTATTCGTCTGTTAGAAATCTGAAATTTACTGCGTAATAGTGAGACTTTTCATCTTAATTTCGATGTCTTTTAGTCACATTCGTGGAAATTTTGTTAGGAATTAGGCTTTGCTTGTGTAACTGTTAATGAATTTTTAAGAAATGGATTTCTAGTTTGGGCGAAAAGGGCTTCTGGGTTTGATTTAAGAACACGAGATAAGGTGCAAAACTGTTACTTTTCCTTCAGGAATTAAAAAAGTTGTTACTTTATCTTGCCTTCGTTTTTGTGTGTATTTTTTTTTTTTTTTCCTCTGCGTCGTGGTCTTTTGAGTCTGGTGAAAGTTAGTTGAAAATCAATTATTGGACTTCTATACTTTTTTTGTTTATATGAAACAGTTATACTGATAGGTTTCAAACGATTCCTCTTTATTGATCTTGAATTGTTGATTACAATCTACAACATAAAACCAAAACCCTAAGAAGGAACCAAATATATCCTGGAGATTTGTTAAAAAATCGTCAATTCTCCCAAACCCTATGGCTCCCATCAAAAGACCTTTAAGCTGTTCTCCTTCCCACTTATTTTTATCATCCCTATCTCATTCTTTTGTTTGTTTGGGGTTTATCGAATTATTGAACGAGCTTCAACGAAACCTGTGGTCATTTCTTTTGTTTTCTGCAATTAGTAATTGATATATTTATTGTATGCGTGAATTGGTATAGGAATGCTGTCGAGATGGAATCAACAATGGAGAATATAACGGAAATGGAGAGTGAGGGAGTTGAACAGGGCACCAATAAGGATATTGAAACTGGAGAGCAAAGTCAGGATAATGCAAAGGAAGCCAAGAATGAGAATCCAGGAGCGATAGTAGGGGAGGAATCTCTCGTTAGGGAACAGAATGATTCTCCTTGTCCCGTGGTCATGGAAGAAGGTACTTCTCTTGATTCTAGCCTTGAAAAGGGGACCAATGATGATGATCCACCAAAGATTGATGATGAGAAGAATTCCCAATTAGAAACAAGCCCGCATCTAAGTCCTCCTGCAGTGGCTTTAGATCCTGAAGAAGTTTTAATCAATCCTACTGAGGGAGATACTATAGAACAGAACATTGGGTCCAGTGAAGTAAGTTCGGATATCTTAAAAAATGATGGAGATTCTGTCATGGTCGGCAAAGATACTGCAGTAGTCCATGGAGAAACGACGACAATACCTTATACCGAAATCTCTGAGGACAAAGGTTCACCTCGTCATGATGCTAATACTGTGATGGAGCAGGAAAAAGCTGCAGAAGAACACGACATGATATCATCAGGAGACCACGACGAATTTCCAGTCAATCCTGATACCAAACTCTCCGAAGAAAATGGATCAGCTCATCATGATGCTAATACTGTGATGGAGCAGGACAAAGCTGCAGAAGAACATGAGATCATATACTCAGGAGACCATAAGGAATTTCCAGCCAATCCTGACGATACCAAAGTTGTTGAGAGAAATGACAGGATGGACAAGGGTGAGGCTAACAATATGAATTTGGCTGACAAAGAAAGTGGACCAGTCGATCATGATCAAAGAACCACAACAGAGGTTGAAAAAAGGCCAGAGGTTCCTGGTTCTGAGACCGTATCGAAACTGGAGAATAAGCCATCCGAGCTTCTCATAGAAACTTCAATGAATGTGGAAAGAGAGCCAGACATGCCTGCCACTGAAAATTTGACAGACAATGACATAGACTCTGATGTGTTGGCAGTTGGAATTTCAGGAGACGTTGACAAAGGGTTATCTGTCTTGCCGGCTATCCATACTTCCTATGATCAAGATGAAGGAATGACTGCAGTTGAGGATGAACCTATGGAAGACATGAAACTTGATGTTCCTGATTCTAAATTGGTTGCTGATGCTACTGTTGACTTTACTAATAACCAGGATGCCAATGTTGAGGCTAATACTGAAAAGGAAGATAATTCTAGAGCACCCAAGGTAAATGATGCAGATAATGAGAGTGCACTAGTGATACTTGAACCTGGCCTTCCTTGTGTTGCATCTTCCGATATAAAGTTTGAAGCCCGGGTTACTGGAGATTTGAATAATGGAGTCGATAAAAATCTGCCTCCACCTGGCTCTGATGCGACCATGACGGGAAAGCATAAAAATTTGCTACCACCTGGCCTTGATGGGACCATGAGCGCAAAGCGCTCTTTCCTCTTGGATGATACATCTGAGGGTAATGAATCTGGAACGGAAGAGGATCAATCTGCTTTTATGAAAGAATTGGATAGTTTTTTTAGAGAGAGAAACATGGATTTCAAACCTCCAAAATTTTATGGGGAGGGACTAAACTGCCTTAAGTAAGCTTGCGTCCCATCATTATTTAGTCACTTTAGTGTGTTATACACTGTAAAATTTTCAGCAGAAGCTGATATTCAATCAATTTCTTTGGCGCAAGGTTGTGGAGAGCTGTAACTAGATTGGGCGGATATGACAAGGTATGGGTCACTATGAATACGCCTGATGAACATCATAGCATTTTTTTTAACAAGCAAATGTGGCTTTTGCTTTTCATCTATTCTTCTCTCCTACTTATTTCTCGCATGCATACTGTTGTTCATGATCTAGCAGTGGTATTTTTTGGTGATTCTCTAATATGACTAATATATCCTTTTAAACTGCATAGGTTACTGGAAGCAAATTATGGCGGCAAGTCGGAGAGTCTTTCAGGCCCCCTAAGTAAGAAGAATGCTTCTCTTATTTGTGGTTTTTCTTAAGTTTTTAGAAAATCATGTGAATATTTTCAAGACTTGCCTCTAATCGCTCAACTGTTTGTTCAGGACATGTACAACAGTATCATGGACTTTCCGAGGTTTCTATGAAAAGGTGAGACTACATATTCACCACTTTTTTAATTCTCAACTCTGGTTTCTTTCATGCGACTTTTGTAGAAACCTGTGCATGAATCCTTCTGAGAAGTAATTTATATGATTGAACAGAGAACAACTGTGAATTATCTAGAGATATGTTTTCCTCTAAATACAGTAACATTACAGTTTCTTCATTTTTCAGGCTCTTCTTGAATATGAGCGGCATAAAGTCAATGGAGGTGAACTTCAGATACCCCTTGCTCTTGAACTAGAACCAATGAATATTGATAATCAGGCAAGATTGAGAAAGTCATATCATGCGTCTATTTTTGTTCGATCTTCTTATGAGTAATGTTTGTGTTTTAACTTAACCTGGTGCCTTGTTTCTGCACTAGGCATCTGGATCAGGTAGAGCGAGGAGAGATTCAGCAGCTCGTGCTATGCAAGGTTGGCATTCACAGCGTCTTAATGGTAACGGTGAAGTTAGTGATCCTGCGATTAAGGTCTGGCAGAATCTTGTTACCAAACATATGTTTCATTTTACATTCACTATTTATCTTTATTGTCATAGTCTGAACAAACATCGTTTTTTGTAATTTGTAGGATAAGAACCTAGTTCTTCATCAAAAGCGCGAAAAACAGATTGGAACCACCCCTGGTATGGGTTTTGTTTGATGAAGTGTTGGTTCTCATTTGTATTATTGAAACTTTGATTCGGTTATTTACTTACATGTCGAAATGTCCTCAGATTTGCTCAAACGCAAGAGGCCATCATCTGCTGAACATGGTGCAAGAAATGCCATCCAAGTTTCTAAACCTATGTATGATTTTTAGCTTCGTAGTCTGAGTTTCGACGGGTGATATTATAGAATTTGAATTCTGATTCCAATTTTATTTTTCGTTTCTAGGTTGGATGTGACAGTTGTTGATGCTGGACCACCAGCGGACTGGGTGAAGATTAACGTACAGAGGACGGTATATAATCTATCGCTACTTTCTTTAAAACATGAGCAATCACTTCCTGGTTTTCCATGTATTAATAACCTCTTCTTATATCCACAGCAAGATTGCTTTGAGGTGTATGCATTAGTTCCAGGACTAGTCCGCGAAGAGGTTAGCTCTCACATTTGAAACACTCAGATTTGTTTACATATAGATCCAAAGATTGAACGTAGCACTCATCTGTTTTGTCTGGCAACAATAACACAGGTCCGAGTCCAATCAGATCCGGCTGGGCGGCTGGTAATAAGTGGCGAACCCGAGAACCCTATGAACCCCTGGGGAGCTACTCCTTTCAAAAAGGTAATACCCGATCCATGAATATTCCGCTTATACTTAGAATGTTGAATTGACTGACAGTTTAAAACCTGCCTCCATTGGAACTGTAGGTAGTAAGTTTGCCGACGAGAATTGATCCGCATCACACATCGGCTGTGGTAACCTTAAACGGGCAGTTATTCGTCCGTGTGCCTCTCGAGCAAATTGATTAGAAACATTTTACAGTTTAACAAAGCCTTTGAAGATCTGAAAGAGAGAAGATTGTTAGAAGTAGTTGTGGAGAGTCTTTTGTTTGTATATTATGATTATGATGAGAGCATAACAGCAATCTGAGAAGAGCCATTTTAGGGATCCTTATTAGGCCATCTAGTTTATGATCTCTCCTCTCTTTGATTAGATATCTTCCAAGTATCACTACTGATTTGTTGTAGCACTAGAACATCTTTAAACCTTTCTCCTATTAAGAATCTACAGCTTATATATATATATATATATCTTACCGTTGGCCACCTTTTGGTTTCTTCTCCATATTTATCTTTTACATAATTGGCAGTAAATTTTGTATTTTCTAGTTTACATTGTAGTCTCAAGTTTGTACACGCCGTTAGAGAACAAAATCTAAAATAGGCTGCATTTAAAAAATAAACAGTAGATTTTCTTGTTTAGAAGTTAGGGTTTAGGAATGGTTAACGGGTCTCCCGTTCCGGATCTAGGAAGGCGAGCCTCGGATTCCGGCTGTTGAGGGTTGGTTTGAGCCACCGTTCCTCTCGGCTCCCGTGGTCTTGTTTTCGTCTCACTGGATTGAAGCGGCTTGGTCAATGGTTGGTCGACGCCAGAAGGTGAGGGTTAGAGCCGACGATCTCTCTTTTTGCTAGGTAGGGGACTAGAGGGGATTGGGTTATCAGAACTTGGGGTTCGATCCATTCTGCGAGAACTGTAGCGGGCAAGGTTTGACAGTGAGAACGGCTTTGCGGCGAAACCGATTACTCCGGTCAAAGAGTTCAAACTCGCCGCCGTAGTTGCAAAGCCGTAGTTCTTGTTATCGCCGGTGCTAGTGGGTGTGTTTCCTCGGTTCTGTCGACCGAGCGGCTCCGATCTCGTCAAACCGGAATTGCTAACGGGCTCTTGCTCATTTTGTACATGTTGGATCCATGTAAGGTCCATGGTCATTTTGCCTTTTGGCCGATTTTAATAATATTATTATTATTAAAAAAAATAATAATAATTTGCAATATGGGCTTCTTCAACTCCCCAGAACATATAGTTTTATAAAATTAAACTAAATTCGAAATCGTATGTATTGTTTTAATATAGATGTGTAGTTTTTTCTTTTTTTACTATTTATAAATATATTTATTTTGTTAGTGTAATTTTAATTTTTTTTTTGATTTTTTACTGTTTATAAATATTTGTAGTTTGTTTGTTTCTTTACTATTTATAATATATATGCCGTGCTTTATTTTATTTCTATGTAGCTATAACAAATGTACACCAAACGAATTATTTTTTTTACTTTCACTGAAATAATTTAGATAAAATCCTACCGAACTAAATATTAAATTCATCGGAATTAAAATATATTCTAACAAAATGAAAACCAATACAATCATCAGTCCTATGTATAATTAATTTTCATCATAAATAAACATCCTCATTATAAATTAAATTTAAAGAAAATGTGATTCTAATCCTATTTATTGTTTACGATTTAATGTTTTGTGTTTAGTTTTCGAGATAATATATATATATATATATATAGATTTTGTTCGCTTATTTTATATATTTATTTTTCTTCTAGTTATATGTACTTTCAACTTCATAAATTTGTAAGGTGTTAGTGTTGTACCCAATATTTTTATAAAATTACATGTTTTGGATTTGATTATTTTAGTCAAACGAGTAAGGGATTGAGTAAGAGAACGTGTAAGGACATGTCCCGAACCCTTAAGTCCGAGAGGAATCCTTACCTCATTTCAAATTCATTCCTTAGATAATTCTCGTTTTGAGGTTCATTCTGTGATTCAATACTTATAGTTTTAGAAACACAATAGTTAGAGTAAAAGAAAGAAGAAATCGAATTCTTTATTTATATAACAAAGGATTCATTACACTTATGAGTTTGCATATAAGTTATTACAAGTTTTAACGATCCTAACTACCTGGTTCCTCACCACCCATCTTTCTTACCAGCATTGAGTCTCACACATAAGCCTGATCTTTTCCATGATCACCTTCTTTCCCTGAAAGCCACATATTCATAAGTTTTTCCATACTACATAGGAAGTATCGGATGAATGCATATGCCGTAAATGATCGGGATAATACTTCCGATCTAACCCCCAATAACCCTTTAGTCTTTATTGACATAATGATGAATACGAGTCCGAGCACAGAGCCCTGAATGATCCGACGTTTCTCCGTTCTTTGAACCGACGTTTCTCCATTCCTTGAACCGCCGATTCTTTCCTTGGCGATGAATTCCTCTCCGATATCCGCTATCGGCTCGTAATTCCTTAATATTTTCTCCGATATGATCTTTGGATTCCTCTAAGATTTTTCCGTATTTTTCCTTCCTAAAAAGAGTCCAGTGGCCCTTTTTATAGTTTTTTCTCGAGAAAAGACGGTTATCAGATGCGAAATGCAGATTCATTGTATTTTTGGTAACTGCCCAACAGTTATGCAACCGTTCATCACTCGTGCTTGTTCGGTCATCGACCGAGTAACTGCTTCAGTCATTCCAGCTGGTCGGTAAGACCTTACTTGGTCAACTGACCTTCACTCCTTTCAGTTAGGTCGAGCTACCGAGCGGCTGACCCAGCTCGAGTGTCTAGCTCTGTTTCTCCTTTTCTAGCTAACTGAGCTATCGGCAGCTAGTTAGCTCGATTCTACCTCGATTCCTAGTTTTCCTCCTTTTCTTGACGATCTTCGTATTGGGTCCATCTAAACCCAATACCCCTTTACTTAATTCGAGTTTTTCTTTCCCGTTTACTCGGACCAAGTTCACCCAACAATCTTATTAAGGATTTCCCCTTTTCTATCTAATTGAGCTATAGGCAGCTAGTTAGCTCGATTCCAGCTCAATTCTACCTCGATTCCTAGTTTTCCTTCTTTTCTTCACGATCTTCGTATTGGGTCCGTCTAAACCCAATACCCCTCTACTTAGTTCGATTTTTTCTTTCCCATTTACTCGGATCAAGTTCACCCAACGATCTTATTAAGGATTGCTGATGCTACAGAACAACATATCCGTGTAGAGATTTTATCAACCCACTTATCATTATGACCCAATCAATGTTTTAGATTGTTTTGAGTCTCATTTCTATTCTTAATTTATTAAAAAAATTAGTAAATCTTTAATTGCATTTTATAATACCTAAGACATATAAATTAATTTTCTAAATGTACTTCTCAAATAATAATATATAAATTTCTTGTTATTATAGAGTTTAAATATTATTAATATTTTAAAAAGTTTATAGAGTTTAAATAATATTAATGTTTTAAAGTTTTTATAGAGTTTAAATATTATTAATATTTAAAAGTTTTATAGAGTTTGAATATATATTTACAATATTTTCAACCTTTTTATAAAATTTTTAAATATTTATAATATTTGAAACTTTTTAAAAGTTTAAATATTTATAATATTTTGAAATATTTCAAAAGTTTTAATTTATTCAATAAAAATTTTTTAATTTGGATATCTGTAAGTCACTGATGATCATTTGTATTTGAAATCATTTTGGTTATTTTTATAATATGACTCTATACTGTTGTTCAAATTTTTTAGCCGATATGAGACATTGAACAAACATATATTTTTTTGAATATTATGTTAAATTATATTAAAAATAAAACTTTTTACAACATGCGCAATTGTTTTTTGAAACTTATTTGAAAAAGCAAGAGCTCTAATTTTAACTATCGATAAGTAGTTGTTTCGTTAAAACCCAAAATTAGAAAAATCATTTGGGACAAAACCAATTTTTGGGAGAAAAAGTACAAACCACTTTCGAAAGAGCTGAAAAAATCAAAATAAATTGATAGAAGATGGTTGAAATAGCTGTTGAAAAAATCCCTTCTAAGCTTGGTTTTAAAGAGGCCTAGTGGCGAACCACAAAGAGAGGCCATCATTATACGTGTAATTTCTTTGATTACTGATTGAGCTGAAGCAATTTCTGACATTCTTATCAATGAGTTTCACTATATGAGATAGAGAGATTGATGCTTTTTCATGACGCCTCTTGTTTCGCTATCTCCAAATGTGATACACAAATGTTTGAAAAGCGTACCTATAAGTGAAGAGCTGAGTCCGATTATGTAAGAGACTGCTGAATATGTTCACCGACTAATCCCAAGGTAGAGAGAAAACATTTCTAAGAAGCCTACCCACAAGAGATTCCCATACTGTCGCTGAATCTCCACATGAAAAGAATATTCTTTGGCATGTGTTCCGTCCGAATTCAGTTATCCGTTGATAGACGGTTGTTTATCGCTGACCATGTAATAAAAGAGTACTTGGGTGTTGCGTTAGTGAACCAAACTCTCTTATACACAATCTTTACTTGGGTATGAGATACGTACCGAACTTGTTCATGTATTTGTCATTGTTGTCTCTCTATAAAGAAATATCTTCATTTCCTGTGGTTGAAACCTTTTCGATTCAGGTTCAATCTGGTTATATTGATCAGTATGATGTCTTCGCTTGAGACGATTATTCGTGACTGAGGTGACCGTAACGTGTATTATTTCTTCATCGATTGACTAATATATGTCCGTTTTTAAAAATTTGAATCACAACATATAAAAAATCTAAAATTTTATTAATTATATGTATTATATAATATTTTAAAATAATTTAAAAATAAGATAAATAAAGGTGAAAAAAGTATAATTGTTTTTCTAATATATCAGTTTGAATTAGATAAAGAGATTTTAAGAAATTTGAAATTAGTGTTAGAGATTTGTATTTTTGTTTTAATAGTTGAGTGATTAACTATTAAAAATTTGTGTGATGGATACAGGAATAGATAAATAGTATTTAGATGTAATGATAAAAATTTGTGTGTAGTGTTTGTAATGATAAATTTTTTTTATATAGTATAGATATTAAATTATCAAGGAGAAAAGTAAATTCAAATAAAGTAAGTGGCGTTTTGAATTGAATAACATGTGCTGGATCTCTATGAGCCATTCAAGAAACATAAAGTCCATATTACGCAGAGCAGCAGGAAGCTTTCTACTTGGATCTGCTCTCTACGCATCTACCTCAAATCCGCCGTCTCTAGCCACCGCGTTTTCTTCCTCCGCCGTCATGGAAACTCACAAAGCCAAAGTTTGTATCGTCGGAAGTGGTCCAGCAGCACACACGGCGGCGATCTATGCAGCTAGGGCGGAGCTTAAGCCTCTTCTCTTCGAAGGATGGATGGCTAACGATATTGCTCCCGGCGGTCAGTTAACAACAACCACCGACGTCGAAAACTTCCCTGGATTCCCTGAAGGTATTCTCGGTGGTGAGATTGTTGAGAAATTCCGAAAACAATCGGAACGATTCGGTACTAAAATCTTCACTGAAACGGTTAACAAAGTTGATTTCTCATCGAAACCGTTTAAGCTATTCACTGATTCGAGAACTGTTCTCGCTGATGCTGTTATCATTTCGACTGGAGCTGTAGCTAAACGGCTTAGCTTCACTGGATCTGGTGAAGGCAATGGTGGTTTCTGGAATCGTGGTATCTCCGCTTGTGCTGTATGCGACGGAGCTGCTCCGATTTTCAGGAATAAGCCTCTTGTGGTTATTGGCGGTGGTGATTCGGCTATGGAGGAAGCTAATTTCCTCACTAAGTATGGATCTAAGGTTTATATAATCCATAGAAGGGATACGTTTAGAGCATCTAAGATTATGCAGCAGAGAGCTTTGTCAAACCCTAAGATTGAAGTGATTTGGAACTCTTCGGTGGTTGAGGCGTATGGAGATGAAAATGGTAAAGGTGTTCTTGGAGGATTGAAGGTGAAGAATGTTGTTACTGGAGAGGTTTCAGATTTGAAGGTTTCTGGATTGTTCTTTGCTATTGGGCATGAGCCAGCGACGAAGTTTTTAGATGGGCAGCTTGAGCTTGATGAAGATGGTTATGTAGTGACTAAGCCTGGTACTACAAAGACGAGTGTGGTTGGTGTATTTGCAGCTGGAGATGTTCAAGACAAGAAGTATAGACAGGCCATCACTGCTGCAGGAACTGGTTTGTTGTCTCTACTTAGTCTTTTTACATTTCTCAGAATCACTGAAATCTATGATTGTGTACCTGATGTGCTTATTGCCTAATAGCGTAATGCATTATGGAGTATTTGGTAGTTAATTGAATCATTTTTATGTATTTAGACTTGTTTTGTCCATCTGTACAAAAGGATTTTGGTTTTCAAAAGTCATTAACTTCTTATGATGGTTCTTTCATGTTCTTAAAGTGCTTTCTTTTGTATAAATTTGATTCAATTAGCAAATTAGTTGAAGCATGATTTTGTTGGATTTGTGTTTGCTACAGAGGGTCATGTTGCTATTAAAGACTATTTACGTTCATTCTCATACTCTGTTAGAAGACTAGCAGTGGTCATTAATTGTTCTTAGTAGGTGTCTTGAGAGCCTGGAAGATTGGTGATATGTGCTTGTTGCTTAATAGCATAATGTATTATCGAGTATTTGGTTGTTTAGTGAACAATTGTTTATTTTCTTAGGATAATTGTTTGATTGTTCTGTTCAAAAGGAGTTGGGATTTTGAGAGCCATTAGTTTCTTATGATGGAACTCTTTCATGTTCTCAAATTGCCTTGTTTTGTATATCATATGACGATTCACTTAACAAAGTAATCGAGGCATGATTTTCTTGGATTTGTGTTTGATATAGAGTGGTCCTTTGTTTGCGGTTAAAGGCCATCTACGTTCTCATTCTCTTTAATCTTTATAAGACTAGTAGTGGTCATTACTAAGTAGTGTCTTGATAGCCTGCAAGGGAAATCAAATTGTTTCAAGTAATCATTATAAGATTTGTTACCTTAATGTTCTCTTGCTATAAGAAGAAACAGACATATTTAGATGTTTTACACAGTATGGTGTGTGGTCTTTTGAACTCTGCTGATGACTAAAGCTAAAATCAGATATGTTCTCGTCGGTCTAGAGTGATTGTTTGTTAACATCGCATCCAGTTTGCAAAACTTTCTAGAAATTGAGTTACCTTCAAATTTTTATCATCATTTTGTTTTGATAAACAAGTAATGGATGGTGCAGGATGCATGGCGGCATTGGATGCAGAGCATTATTTACAAGAGATTGGCTCTCAGGAGGGTAAGAAAGATTAAAGAAAGGTGTAGGAGAAGTATCCATTTATAAAGTTGCTCTCTCTCCCCTTATTTGATGTCATTTTCATAACCAATAAAGATTCAGATTGATCTCAAAAAGACAATCTGAGTAGAGTTTTGTTATTTACGTTTGCAGTTGGATTGTGTGCCAAGTTGTAAACTCTTTATTGGTTCACAGCTTCGACCAATTCCTCTTTAGATTTGTTCCTCAGGTGAGAGGACTTTTTAATTTGATTATGTAATCACAGTTTAAATTGAATCAATGGATTGGAGTAGGGCTGGGCATTCGGGATTGGGGTTCGGGTGGGGCTAACGGTTTTATGTATTTATTATCCAATGAAATAATTTTGAAATTTCGGTTCGGGTTCCAGATTTAAAACTTTATAAAAACTTGAAAAATAGGTTTTAATCAGGTTCGGATTCAGATTTGTTTTTTTCGGGTTTTCCAGTTCAGATTTAGATCGGTTTACACATACAAAACTCACATTTATAGAGTTTTTCGGATAGGGTCCGCAAATTAGGGTAATTTTCTATGGTTAATTATGTGTTTTTGGTTTTGGGTTCGGTTTGTGTTTTATCCGATACTCGCGGGTACGATTAAACACTCTCTAATAAAATAATTTGTCAGATTCGGTTTTAGGTAAAAATTTTAGAGTCAGATTCGGGTTGAGTTCGAATTGGGTGCTCGGATTCGGGGTTTTTGCCCAGACCTATATCAGAGTTTCTGGTGCTCGAGAAAACTGTGAAATATTGGTCACTGATCTCAAGGAAACTAAGAATATTTGTTAATTCTTGACAACTATGAATTGATTATCGCCTAAATACTATTTCAACATTCTTGACCAAAGACAAATAAATTATTTCAACATTTTCCAAATAATCACAAATGTGTAGGTATCTCTATCAAATGTTGCACTTAAATGTTTTAACATGTAATTAACTTTGCTAATGTAACTTCCATTGATTAAATGAGATGAGTTACAAGACTGAACTACACTTTAATTTTTATTCGTTTGGTCAACACTCAAGTACTTTACCATATGAATGGCAAATACACAATTTATTCTTTGATTTATTTTCAAAACATGTATGTACTTGTACCTGTTGGTTTTAATTAATCTCACAATAAACATAGTCAAACGAAAACAAATTCTTTATCTAGCTAATACTATAACTTATGTAATTAAGATGCACTAACATAAGTTTTAAAATCAACGTTAGTATCTTCTTTGTTTCTACCTCTCGCTTCACTCATGATCACAAAAACAAGGTCTCAAACATCTTTGTTATGGTTTCTGTTGTTCCACAGCGGAGCTACAGCCACCGGAGCTCCCTCCGGCGAGAAATAGCTCTCTCAGACGCCCACTTGGGCCGTTGCCGTAGTCTGCACGTTTCTCATACTCATTTCCCATCTCCTCGAAAAGGGTCTTCAAAGACTTGGCAATGTCTGAATTAGTTCTTCTTCTTGTTTTTCTTTCAACTGTTCTTGATCAAACACTCAATGTCTGAAACATTTTTAATTGTTTCTTCTCAGTGGCTATGGAAGAAGCATAAAAACTCTCTGCTAGAAGCCTTAGAAAAAATCAAAGCCTGTAAGTAAACATATAGCCTTGATTGTCTCAAAAGCTTTCTTGATTTGGTTTTGAAATGGTGATTGATTCTACAGAGCTGATGATCCTTGGATTCATTTCCTTAGTAATGACCTTTGGAGAAACATACATACTAAAAATCTGCGTTCCTCGAAAAGATGCTCTCTCTATGTTACCTTGTTCATCTGAAGACACAGAGCTCGCTCCATCTCTTAGCAGCATCTTTTAGCTGCTGGTGATAGATCTGTGAACAACAAACAAGGATCTGAGCCACTCATAACATTGAAAGGCTTGCATCAACTTCACATCTTGTTGTTTATATTAGCCATATTTCATGTCCTCTATAGTTTAATCACCATGATACTTAGCAGGCTCAAGGTAAGATAAATCTAGTTTTAATCGAAACTGTGCTTGATCGAGTGAATGAATGGTTCATTTTGTGTTGGCTTTGTTGTCGATTCGTGGATGGAAAAAGTGGGAGCAAGAGACATTATCTCATGATTACGAGTTTTCTATTGGTAAATGTTCATTAGATTCTTGTTTAAAGCTGTGAACTTTTATTCTTTTATAGACTCACTTTTTTTTATGTAGTGTAGATCATTCAAGACTTAGGCTCACCCATGAGACTTCTTTCGTGAGAGAACATACAAGTTTCTGGAAAACAACTCCCTTCTTCTTTTACGTTGTAATGAAACCATTTATCTCCTTCATCTCTTCCAAATGCATCAAAACGTTCTTGATTTGATTGCTCTGAGCTCTTTGGTTGCAGGGATGCTTCTTAAGACAGTTCTTTGTATCCGTTGGAAGAACCGACTACTTGACTCTGCGCCACGGATTCATCTCTGTGAGTTTTAAAACTCTTCCATCTTTCCATTTTCTTGTCTTACAATTTTGATGTGTGATTCTCATGATGTTCTGATTCAGGCTCATTTAGCCCCAGGAAGAAAGTTGAACTTCCAGAGATATATCAAAAGATCTCTCGAAGATGATTTCAAGTTGGTAGTAGGAATAAGGTTACAAGAAAATCAAATCATCAAACTCAAATGAAAGTTTGCTTCCTAGTCCTGTCTTATAACGGTTTTTAACATTTGTTTTTTTGGCTCTGCAGTCCAGTTCTTTGGGCATCATTTGTGATCTTCTTGCTATTTAATGTTAATGGAAAGCTATATATCAATCTTTAAATTCAAATTCAGTTCACATACTAAAATCTTTCTATTCAACTATCAGGCTGGAGAACATTGTTTTGGGCATCAATACCTCATGTGCTAGTAAGACGATCTCTCTCTTTCTCTAAACATATCTTCTTGGAATTTTTTTTTATGAACACAAGTCTTGTTTCAGATAATCTTAGCTGTTGGAACAAAGCTTCAAGCTATTATGGCAACAACGGCGCTAGAAATCGTAGAGACACATGCAATAGTTCAGGGGATGCCTCTAGTGCAAGGTTCAGATCGATGCTTTTGGTTCGATTGTCCTCAACTTCTTCTTCATCTTATCTACTTTTCCTTATTTCAGGTAATAACACTATGAAACATCTTCTGCTTTATTTCATCTTGAACTATCATGTTTTTGCAGATTCTATAATGTTTCTCTCTAATAAATATTTATTTCCTCTGTGTTATGTAGAATGCTTTCCAGATAACACACTTCTTCTGGATATGGGTAAAAACAGAGAACCATATCTTCTTAAGTTTATTACTTTTGAATGATATTTACTGAGTGGCATATTATCTTTGGGAGCTTGCAGTATTCTTTTGGATTAAAATTATGCTTCCATAAAGATTTCAATCTTGTAGTCATCAAACTCTTTCTATGGTAAAAAGCTTATTCAAAACCTTACTTATGTTTCAAGTTATTATGGAGGGAAAATGTATAAAAAATGTGAGGAAGTATATGAATGTGCAGCCTGGGTGCTTTGATCTTATGTAGCTACATCACTCTCCCATTGTACGCCCTCATTACTCAGGTAATCTTGTAAACAAGAGTTTTCGATATTTGATATTTTTCTCTCTTAAAGAAAAATAGAGAAATGGTGTGTGTAGCAGATGGGTTCACACATGAAGAAAACAGTGTTTGATGAGCAAATGGCAAAGACATCAAAATGAAGAAAGGCAAAGCGAGGAAGCTCCCGAGCAAGACATTTGGTAGTTGAGAGAGTTTCAGCATCTCCTCCTCTTCCTCTGCAACCACTCTTCACCGTTCCAAGACCACTGGTCACACTCTTCTAACACCAAATACTACAAACAAGAAGATGAAGACGACGAAATGTCTGATCTTGAAGCTGCAGCAGAGGATGTTATTGACAGCATTCAACACCATCAGTGGCAATTCCACCACTCTTAGCTGCTTTCTTATGTTGTTGCTGTTTACATGAAAATGTCGTTTACTAACTTAGTCAGAAATCAATGGTCGTACAAGTGTTTTATGTGTGTTTTTCTATGTTTTAGCCAATAGACTTATATTTAATAACTTGATTTATAGCCAATAAACTATTGTCATCCCTATATTAACATATGTGCAACCTTTCAACCAATTAGGGATGTTAATAAGGATTTTGGTTTATCCTTGCGATCCGGCTCTAAATTAGCTCTAACCCATTTTGATTATGTCAAAGTTTGTGGAATGCAAACCAAAAACTAAACCCATTATAAAACTACAACGAGTCATAACCTAAATCTCCAACAATTAAAGCCAACTACGATGCTACTATGGTGATTGGATACTGAGAAAATTAAATGCTATGAAAGCTAAATCAACATACCGCTGCTAGTTGTGTTTCCAATAGTTTAAAATTTTCCATCTGTAAACGCCTTCATCTCTAGTTCGAATTCATCCAAATAGATTTCCAAATTCGACCTGATATTTTCTGAATCTGAATAAGCTTTGCTCAAAAAGTTGGTGTGATATACATATAAATACAAAAATTAGTTACATATGATGAAGATAGGTATCATTATGAACTTATAAACTAAGAATGATAAAAATACTTATTATCATTGTGTTTGAAAATCACAGAACCCACAAAATTTTACTGCTTAACCTCGAACTATCATCATTGTAGTACGCATCTAAACAAACATATATCTTGCCAGTTAATTGATGTCGGTTCATTGTTAATGTTCCATATGTCTTATCAAATTATACTGGAAACATGAGGGAAGAGGCAAACAAAACAGTGAAATGCCTTACAAGAACCGGGTTTGCTCCGGTTCGTTTTGTGGATTTGACTAGAGTTTATTTCGGTTTGGAGTTGTCTTTGGTTCACTATTTCTAACCAAGCCGTTGGAGCTGTTGGACCGCGTTTGTTCAGAAATAGCCGGAAAGCTCGAGAAACTTCCCATAAGAAAAGTGGTTAGAAAACTAAGTCTGATAGAACTAACCCATCAAAATACAATCAGTTTGGGCCTTAAAAGCCCAATTGTTCCTAATAGACAAATATCATACACATAAAAAGGTGTAAACGAATTATTATTTCGTAATTGACACTTTTATTATTTACCATCTCCAATTTAACTATCTCCATAATTGTTAAAAATTGTCGACATGTCAGCACTAATGAAACACAGCTTTGTTCTATATCTAATGGGATAATTGTAGCAATTACTAGATAGAATTTAAACGGAATCCATCCAAACTTGTTGACTTTTAATTTGGCAACTCAAAAAATTTCAAAATTTTACTAAACATCACAAACAATTAAAATTATCATAATTCAACATATTTAATTGAAATATTGTTTTTTATTTAGTAAATTGGTAACTAGGTTTTATTAAACCGTGATTACTGGTTTTAATCTGAATTTGACCCAATTTTACCCAGTCCAACATCTGAATCAAACCACTCCTTCACTTCCTCTGCCGTCATCTCAGGCAAATCGGATCGTTAACTCTGACGACGGAGAGTCGTCGGATTCAGAGACATTAAAATAAGATTTTGGAAGCAGTGATCTGTCTGTGGCGGAGATCCGACGAAGATATCAACAAGTATGTTGCTGTCGTCGGCAAGGAGCGAGAGATGACTCATGGCAGAGATCGTGAATGGATGTATTCCTCCACCAAGAACCACCACCTGAGACGAGTCTTTTTGGATTCCGGATTTGAAATCCACCACCATGATCGAATTGATTCACCGAGAGAGATTAAAGGCCTAAGAGCTTGAGATCATATGCTGGAGCTCGAATCAAACGAGAAGATAGATTCAATCGCTTGCCAGTTCTCGGCGATCGCGCTGTACATGTTCATAAGCTGAAAAACTTTTTCCGACAGTGAATTTTTCTTACTAGTTTTGGTAGAGATAATCTCCGCGAATCCGAACAGAATAAGCGCTCTGTCTCGGAAATGATACTAAAGCAAGACTCTCTAATTGTATTGGAGGATTCGAAGACATAGAGAGTCTCCATGGAAACGTTCACAACTTATGGAATCACCATTGTTTGATACGCCATATTCAGAGAAATCGGAGTAGTTAGATTTTGCTGAGGTAAGTGAAGATATAGTAGAGACAGATTCTGGATGAAGATAAGCACGATTCGTCAAAAGAATCTTCGGTTTGACTTAGATTGGGTCGGGTTAAATGTTGAATTAGATAAAATTGGGTCAAATTCAGATTAAAACTAGTAATCACAGTTCAATAAAATCTGGTTACTCTGGTTACTGATTTACTAAATGAAAACTGACATTTTAATTAGATTTATCAAATTATGTTGATTTTAATTGTCCGTGATGTTTAGTTAAATTTTGTTTTAAAAAATGGTCAAGTGAAGAACCAACAAATTAGGTTTCAACGACCAACCCTTATATAATTGATTGCGAAACCAATAATTTATCCAAAAAGTAAGAAAGTAGAAAATTGTTATTATTTTCGGATTTTGACTTCGGAGGGACCGAGGAGGAGTCCATAGGTTTTTGCTCAGATAAGCTCACATGGCCGACTTTATTTGTAATCCTTAGCTGTCCAATCAATAATCTATTTTTTGTTTGATAACAAAAATCATATAATTAGATTTTTGGCCTATAAACAAACATCTCGAAATCTGAACTCCATCTGAGATTTGATTAAGTACAGTGGATTACAACAAAAAGAAGCAAACTAAAAAAAACGTTTAGGATCTCTATTCCTAATTAAACTCACTTTACATAACATTTTCAATTAATTATTTCCGATACTAAACAAAATTAGTGTTAAGGAAGAAACGTAGGAATGACGGAAGTAGAGTGTTGGTGATGTTGATCTTTCATCTCCGTCTCCGCAGTCGAAGCATAACCGCACCGGTTATATCTCCCCGGCGTAAGAATCCGGCGACAAGAAGGACACGACGACCGAGAAACAAGCCATTTGTCAATACACGCCATGTGGAAAGAATGACCACAAAGAGGAAGCACTCTGATTTCTTCACCGTCGGCGAAATCAGTGAGACAAATCGCACATTCCGTTGAATCTCCATCGTCACCGGCGGCACCGGGGGTAGATTCCGCGGCGGTGAAAATGGATCTTGGGAGAGACTGAAGAGCTTTCTTCTTTAAGCCTTTGTTCGGTGACAGCGAATGTCCGGCAATAAATCGCCGGAGCCAAGCACAGCGTACGACGGCGGCGAGACCAGCCACGCACATAAGAGCGCAAAGAAGAGCTGACAAGATCACCACCATGTCGGATTCCGCTGCTATCATCTCTTCGGATGGTTGTGGTGGCGGCGCCGCCGTCTCTAGGAATCCTGCCGGTCGAGTCATTTTGAGTTTTGGGGAATTTTTGTTGTTGTTGTTCTTTGTGTGAGTTTGAAGACAAGAAAATGTGTGTAGTGATGAAGAAAGAAAGAATCTTGATCCACGTTATAATACAGACATATAAAGATACATACACATATACATATTTACTTATATAATATTGTATAAAAATATAATATTATAATATTAAAAACAAAACCATATAATAATATTGACACGAAGAAAAGTTTGGATGAAGAGAAACAAAATTAAATTTTATTTTGTTGGTTTCGTATATATATATATATATATTACGTTTTTCAAATTTAGTGGCTGAATTAGTGTCGACATGCAATTTGCATCTGCTAATTATAGTATTTGTTGTTTCGTGTAAACAAACAATTTACACATAATCTCCAACTTCTTACATGACAAACCGTTTTTGCTTTGGATTTTTTAAATTCAAAATAGTGTTTTATATGTGTGTGTTCAATTTTATTATGAAAATATGTCTTGTGGACTAGTCAATTGATGTTGAGATCATCGCGACTTATGTCAATAGGAATATTATGAAATGATGATTTCATTAATCACATAACACACATATTTATACAAGTGTTTCACCTAAAAATTACCATAAATCTATACAATATATTCTCAAATCTTCGATAATAATATTCTCAAGGTATATAATATAGGCTCCAGTTGAGGTATAGTGATCTTTATTTCTACCCCAGTTCGCATCCGAATATGCTAAAAAAATATAATTTTGTTTGGAGTATCTGCGATCTGTGGTTGGGCGATACATTTATTGAGAGAGACGGTTGACCTCAAGGCTATGTCGGGACGAGTGAGACCAGGATACTATAGACTACCAACTGTTGCACCATACTTAATTGGATCATCAAGAGGTACATCAGTCGTGAGCGTTAATGTTTGAGAAGAAGACATTGGCGTGGCAACCGGTTTTGCATTTGCCATTTTTATCAGTTGAAGCAGATCAATTCTGTCTGTATTTTGTTTGAGTGAGACGAAGACCTGCATATGTGCGAGAGGCTTCCATACCAAGTACGACAAATCACCTAATTCCTTGAGAGAAATTTTGTTGCAAGCAAGCTAGTAACTCGACTTTATTCATCCATAGAGGATCTTGTGATGATAATAATATCGACATACACAAGAATGTAGAGGAATGTGGTTCCTGTACGAAGCACAAAAAGCGAAGCAACTACAAGAGAATTTTTAAAACCAATCCCAATAAAACAGTCTTTAAGCTCATCATACCAAGCGTGAGGAGCTTGCTTAAGTCCATAAACCGCTTTCTTAAGCCGAAGAACATGATTTGGATGATCCTTGTACACAAGACTCGCTGGTTGAAGTATGTAAACTTCCTCTTCAAGGGGACTTTGAAGAATAGCGTTGTTAACATCAAGTTGTTTTAGCGGCCAATTTCTCGCAACTGTCTGCCAAAAATAAATCAAATTGTTGCATGCTTAACAACCGAGCTGAGTGTATCATGAAAATCAATTCCAAGGCATTGGTGAAACCCTTTCGCCACAAGCCTTGCTTTTTACCCGTGAACACAACCATTCGGCAAACACTTAATCCGATAAACTCACTAGATCCAAAAATATTATTTGACAAAGCCTATCAACAAGCACAAATGTATAATTGCGAGCAAAATCATCATATTCAACACTCATAGCCCTGCACCATTTCTTATCCTTGAGATCTTGCGTATGATTCTCAGGCTCAATCTCCTTGAGTATAGCTGTAAGTCTATACTTAGGGTTGGGCTTGACAATGTTATTCATTGACCATGTAGTCATGGTATGAATGCGAGTGTTCTGCGGTGCATTAACAAGCTCATCAGTTGTAGGAATAACATCTGGCAAGGGATCAGCAGCGTTGGTATTCAGAGGTGGAGAGGCAGACGGTTGTGGCAGAGTAGGGGGTTCCGATGATTGATCCGCTGAAGATGATGGTGGTGTAAGCACATGTTGTGGCAATACGACTATTGCAGGAGTAGGAGCTGGGCATGGTCCAAGAACGAGTGGCCGATGAAACACAAGCGTAAGGGTAGCCAAAGTTATCTCAGAAGGAGAGAAAGTAAGAGGAGAAGGCAGCTTTTGTTGAGAAAGTGTAGTGAAAGGAAAAACTGACCCATGAAACACAACATGTCGGGAAACATAGACTCGAGAGGTGAAAACATCTTGACAAAGAAAATAACTCTAGGTTAGGGAGTATCCTAGGAAGACACAAGGTGTTGACTTGGGAATGAACTTTTTTTGTCCATAAGCACGAATCCAAGGGTAGAAAATGCAGCCGAAAGTCCTAAGCTTTGTGTAATTTGGAATGGTTTTGAAAAGAAGTTGAAAGGGAGAATACTGGCCAAGATTTGGTGTGGTGAGACAGTTTATGAGGTAAACAGCCGAATCAAAGGAGTAAGTCCAATAGGTGGATGAAATCTCAGCATGTAAAAGGAGAGCTAACCCCGTTTCAACAATGTGGCGATGTCTCCTTTCCGCTAAACCATATGTGGAGGATAGTTTTAAATGGGAGATGTCGTGTGTACCAAGGTACTGTTTAAAGGCAATTAACTCGCCCCCATTGTCTGGTATAAGGTAGTGATTTTTGTTTTAAACTTATTTTCGACAAGAGATTTAAAAACAGGGAAGAGTTGAGTGTCTTCGGACCTTCGTTTCAAGGGATAAAGCAGTGAATATCTTGTAAAATGGTCAACAAAAATTACATAATATTTGTAACCATCAAGGAAAAGAACCGCCAAACATCAGAAAAAATAATATCAAGCGGACCATCAGATATAAAGAGTAGAAAAGGAGAATGGTAACTTGTGACTTTTATTACTAGAGCAAGAGTTGCATATCAAAGAAGACAAAGGAGAAGAAAGCGGTAAAGAAAAACTAAAAAATATATGGCAAAGTGTTTGAGTGTTGGGGTGGCCTATTCTAGAGTGCCAATCCGAGAGCGAATATTTCGAGCAAGGAAAGATTGAGATGACATTTGACGGTGGTGTAAGTTTCATTGGCCATTCGTTCACTCTCTCATTGGCCTTGCCGTTGAATAGTGTTGTCCCCATGTGAGATCTTCTATGGCTGAAATAAGTTGTGCTTTCTGTTGTGGAGACAGTTTCAGAGGGTGTGTGATCTTCATCACAAACGAACTAGTGAAATTCATGCGTCTCAAGAAGAGCATAAACCTGTAGCCGCCATGTGATGAAGTTTGATGGAGTTAGTTTTGTGATATTGGACATGTTAAGAGAGATAAGTGAAGGTTTGGGATTAGAGAGATTGAAGATAAGAGCTGATCAGCTATATCAAGTGAGTCTTTCGCCATTGAAAAAGGACGAAAAACAGAGATGAAACAGATGAGTTTTTGAAAGAGAGAGAGGCGGCGTAGGAAGAAAAAGATGAGAAAAATTTTTTTAAGCCAGGATCAGTTGCTATGATACCATATAGGAATATTATGAACTGATGATTTCATTGATCACATAGCACACATATTTATACAAGTGTTTTACCTAAATATTAACATAAATCTATACAATATATTCTCATATCTTCGATAGTAATATTCTCGTATCTTCTATACGAATAAATTCAATTGATTATTATACGTATTAAACATTGTTTTTATTATGGTATTTAAAATTCTAAAATTCGGATAGCGAGAGACATTTGTATTTATTCAAATTTGAAGAAAACTTGGAGTAAAAAATTATTAAAATGATGGGTTGTGACCGGTGTCCGGCGGCTTAGTTAGTGTGAGTTGTGACTAGTGTTCGGCGGCTTAGTTAGTGTGAGTTGTGATTAGTGTCTGGTGACTTAATTAGCGCTGATGCCGGTCTGATCATTAGCGCCGATACGGCTTGAATAGATCGAAGTTCGTCACACAAAGGTCTAGAAAACCTTTGTGATAAGAACACAAATCAAGGTCTCAATGAATCCACACAAAGAATATTACTCAAGATGCTCACTAAGCTATGGAATACACCAAATAACTTAAAAACAAGAAGAAACAAGCATAAGGCTTAAAGAGAGTAAACTCAGTTTTTATTCAATCAAAGAGTGTTTTTACAATGAAACAAAGAGTGGGTTTATATAGGCTCCTACATGGCTGCTCTAAGATATTAAAAGAGAAAACAAATCAATATAAATGACAAACTAAATCAGTATAAATTATAAATTAATCAACAATTTGATTGACATGGCCTTTAAAGCTTAATTTTTAGCCAAATGAGAAAAATGTGAGGTTGTTTGTATCTAGAAAACATGGGCATGAAATAGTGACGCCTTGGAGGTCTCTTGATGGTGTGTAAGGTTTCTATTCTAGCTAATTCGAATAAATCAAGAAGATATACATGTTATTTCATATTTACTCTAATTGGCGTTGAATATGGAAAGTTGAGGTGTGGAGTGATCCACTGGATCTCCTGTTTGATGGTGCACTTTAAGACACTACTAGAATCCTCTAAATCATTTAAAACATCTCATGGATGCCAAAGATAAGTCTGCATTAATCCAAATAAGAAAATGTAGGAAATTGGACAGTTTTGGATCACCATGTTTATAATCTTGGTTCTTGTCGGGTCTGAACTGTTCTTGATTGGATCTTGGTTCTCCATGGGTCCTTGATGATTCAAGAATATGGACCAAGTCGTTTCTGCTCTTAAATTCTAATGGTTGAGCTGGAATCTTTCAAGCGATGCCCATATGTTCTTATCGGACAATTGAAATGATTTCATGTTATTGGGCTTGTTTTCTTAAGGTTCCGTGATATGGGTTCTTGACAGGCTGATTAAGACATGGCAATGTGTCTTGGGCCGTGACTGATCTATCTTGGACTCATGGACTTTATCTTTTGGTTCAATGACCACATTATTTCGGGTTGGGCTTCCGAATGGAACCAAGGCAAAGTCGAATCAAAATTCAAAATTATCCGAAAAGATCTTAAATCCTTAATATCAAAATATCCAAAACCCAAAAAAACTGTATGAACCCGAATAGATATCTAAATATCCATGCCTAAATTTTAATTGATTTGGTTTGGTAAATTTGCAAAAAGAAAAAAAATCTGATATAACTGAATCTAATTTTTTTGTTTAGGGTATAATTAACATGGTTCAGTCACAACATAAATTTAGCTGTACTACATACTCCTTTATTCCTAAAAGATTTATGTTCTATTTTTCTATTTTGTTCCATAAATTTTGATTTTTGATTTCTATTTATTTTATCGATAAATTGTAAATTTCAAGATGTAATGGTTGAAAATATACATTTACTAGATTACTATTTGTTCATAATTATTAGAATAATTTTTTGTGAAAGAATAATAATGTATTTAAAAATATTAATTATTTTTTTATTTGTGTAAAAACGTATAAACATCAATAAGTTAAGATCAGATGGAGTATTAGTTTAGCATATAGCATGACCACTTCTTGTGATTGATTTCGAAAACCGCCAACTCTGCCGCAACAACTAATACTCCCTACATATTGTTGGAGTCTAAGCTTTGGTTTAACTTGTAAACCAAGTAACACTATACCGAAGGAATGGTTTAGTGTTAAAAGGATTTATTAAATTATAAGATAAGTTTAGGATAATATTAGATAAGTTTGGATTTGTTTAGGATTTATCTAGATCCTAATTCTAATAGGTTTAGGAGTCATCTAAACTAATATATAAGCACAAGTCGAATTGTGATTATGGCTTATGAGATTAGAGAGATTTGAGAGTTGAAAACTACGAATATGCTTGATCCCTTTCAAAGGTACATAGACAGCCTTCGAGGTGCAGCCATCCATCAATAAAGATATTTCGTTATTTATATATTATGCGTTTATCATTGATCGATCTATCATGATCATGTATGGGACTTGAATTGGTATTAGAGCGGTTAATTCTTGAGCCGACGACGAGAAGATCCATGACGGGATCTAACCTCAACGAAGACAACGAAACCGATAAAACTGTGATCAAAGGTGTTGATCACCAAACTTTGTCACCGAAGGGGAAAGAAGACGAGGAGATGTCACCAAACTTGGTTAAGATTAGCTTCCTCCTCTCCATCCGAAAGAGAGTATGAATTTTGAAGCATTAGTTTGAGGAAGGTACTATAATGTGGAGGTAGTTATTAACGTTAGTCAAATGGAATTATTATTTAAATCTTGACACAGGAATTTGTATAGATCTAATGACACAGCTGTACAATGTTGCACAAGACGAGTGCTCAATGCTCATGCTTTGGACATACTTGATCGCGATACTTGCCCTCACCGTTTGGTCCACCATCTTCCTTCACTTGTTAGTCTAGAGAACCTGCATTTCTGTGTGAGTACAACTACAGAGACCATGAGGAAAACAGATGCCAAAGCTCTGTCAAAGGATCTCACCATTCTTTTCGTCTTATCAAATTTGATTTGATAAGAGTTTTCTGGTTGCATTTGTACCTTTCTCTTCATTTGTCTCCATATCCCCATTTGTAAACGCGAATATATTGTATCAAGTATTACATCAAGTTAATGAAAAAGTATACGGCTAACTTGCATCCATCTATTAGATAATGAAATGATGATACAATGTCTTTGACTTCGACAATGAAAAGAGGAAAGCAAACATAAAACCATCTGAACTCTTGACAATCGGTTCTTTGCCATACAAGTGAAAGCGAAACTTAAAAGTTGAAGAGTTTTACAAGAGAGTGAGTTGGAGTTTCGGTCTGTTAGGCTGAGGCTCTACTACCTCCATGTGAATCCTCACTGTTTGCAGGACGCTGTAAGATAAACTTCCATCCATCTTAACAATCTTCTGCTTCTCCTCATCTACGTACCAGTCACCAACTCCTTTCTCACCCTTTGCTGTTAAATAAACAGGGCCTTCTATTCCGTACCTGCATAAATCCACGACGATTCCAGTGTAAGAAAATACAATGTTCTAATAATCAATCCTTTGGTGGGTACACTTTTTTCCATAGAATGCCAATTGCAACGATTTTTTTTGTGTCCTGAGTTGAAATCTTTAAAGGCACAACATTTGCTAGGGGAGTAAGAGGAAGAGATGAGAAGAATCGGCTATACTTGCTACAAATGCTACTGAATTTTATTATGGTAGTGAAATAAACAAAGAATGGAGAACGTACTTCGGGACGAATACTATAAAACCATTGGATCTTATCTTCACAACTCTCGCCTCTGCATCTGTGGGTCTGCAACATAAAACACGATTTCTCTAGTCTTTACCAGTCCATGCCATTAGAATCAAGTAAGATTCAGCAAAAATAGACGATCTATACCGGTTTCTGAAGTAAATAAGAGTGTGCAGCTCTACTGAAGCTCGACTTGCCATCTGCGCATTCCTATGTCGATAGTTTAAATCTGAACAAGTCAACGAATTAGAATATTAAACCTCCGGCACACGGAAAATCATCAACAGTGATCTTTACAAAAAACAAAAACAGTCAAATTTTTGACATTTTCTCCTTATCGCAGAGCTAGATATGACAAAACAAGACATTAACTTCCAAAACCAAACCAGTAAGTGACAAAAAACTCTGAAGTTAACGAATTTTGTTTGAGAACTCAGAATACTGGAAAATAATAAACCCTTGAACAATCCAATCCACGGGGGGTAAGTGAACTCTTACTATCAGCAACACTAGTAAGTTGAGGTCTGTCTTGGAACACCGTGGGAAGCTTGTATATGCCTAAAGACGCGGCAAGTAACCTGTGCACAAAGACATCTAGAAGCAGGGAAAGAAGCAAGGTTATAGCATCTAACAGGTGAAAGAGAAGACGGAGCAATTTTCACTAACCGGCATATCTCCGAATAGGGGATGTAAAATGAGTATACAGGGGTGCTGCAAGCCCATAATGATGATATTCTGGAGGAGTGAGATCCCCACTACAGAAGTACACAGCCTGCATAGTAATCAATATAAATGTTAAATACGGCTATATCCTGAGAAAATCACCAGCAATTTATCACGGAAGCATTACCTGTGTCATGCACCTAGTTGCCAATATCCTGATCAGCTTATTGAAATATGGATCCTCACCCTGAAGAATTACGATTTTGTTAAGATTGAGAGAAGAGAAAGAAAACAACTAGAAACAAGGAAGCAAGTTACTTAGTTAAAAGAAGTATTGCATTCAATAACCACTTAGAAAGACACAGTTGCACTTAATTACGGGTAGAATTTACAAGCCTGGTTGTAGCAATGGAATGAAGGAGGTACTAAAAATGGCAAATAGTGGCTGCAAAAAAAGACAGTGCACACAAAAAAACTCACCACAGCTCGGTCCAGTGAATCAGCCAAAGCTTTAGATGAAGAGACATCTAAGGTAAGCCCAATAGCTCCAGCAGTACGCAACAGTGGTTCAAGCATTTCTCTTGTTGGAGTAGGATGACGCCTGCGTGAGGAACCAAACCAGAAATATAGTGAACTACAATCAACAAAAAAGTTAATAGAAAATGCAACAAAGATCCTAAAAATTAATCAGGTCCTCAACACTTGGGATCCCATAATATTCATTATGCTAAATATGCACAACATTATCTAATCAACGACTTATGGCCACATTTTACCAGAACACAATGGTAAACAATTCGTGTAACCAGTACAGCAGTATAGTCATCTTTGGCAACAAATGAAAGCTAATTTGGTTACATCTCGGAAAAAATTGAAATCAGCTAAACACAGAGAAACACTTCAACAAATACAGAATGATTGCCATCTTTGAGAAGCAGACCACCAATGTAAGAGAAAGCTATTAAACCTTCAAGAACGATCGCAAACTTTACCTTAATAGTGAACAAGTAGGGAAGAGTTTAAGGATTTGTCCAGCAACTGAAACATTTGCAGCAAGCATGAATTCCTCAACCATTTGGTTTGCTTCGCGAATCTGATACATGCCTGCACAAAACACAAGTCATGTTGATGAATGGCAAACAGATGAATAAATTGAATACATCTTTCAAAAGGATAGAGGTGGTTGTACTTTATGAGTGATGTATGACAATTAGATGAATAAATTGAATACACCTTTCAAAAGGATAGAGCTGGTTGTACGTCATGGTTGTTTGGTTGACATAAAGACTAAGGAAATATAATTTACACTCATCAAGAAGAAGCAACTTTTTCTCGGGAAACATACCAATGTCAAGAGGATCATGAGTCTCCGTATCAATCTGAAATTTGACTTCAGCGGAAGCAAGAGTTAAGGCTCCTCTATCGATACGCCTTTGCCTCATTATCTACAGGTTTCAAAAGCAAAAAAAAGGTAAAAATATGTAGCTCTTTCTATGATTTCTGAAACATACAACATGTGAGAGGAGGTGTCTTAAACCTTTGCCAAAGTATTCATATTCCTCAGATCAGTAGTCAGGGAGTCGGTTAATCGGCTGCAAGAAAATAATTACACCTGTCAATCTTGGGCATAATGTAAAAGAGGGTCTGAAACAACTCTAGAATTCAAAATAGCAGAAAAATTCATGAATACATTATTAAAAAGGTTAATTTTCTGATTAAAAATGCAATAATTATGAGCAATCCTTGCTACCATTTTTTCCACGGTCAAATCACTAGAAAGCACGAAATGAAAGAATTTTATTGTAGCAGCAAAGGTAAGAAACCAAGCCACTGTCCGTCTAACTATATGGTAAAATAGAATGTACCTGTCATCCATCCGAGCCTGAGCTTCAACATAGGACAATGCTGCGGAAGACTTGATTATACTCTTTGTAAATCTCGTTGAGATAATCTCAGCTTCAGGGCTCATTTCCTAAATATATGAATTACGCTTAAGCTAAGCATTTACCAATTTGTTCATGTGTTAACATAAATTTGTGGGCCTCACAGTAACAAATAAAAATGGATAAAGCATACCCAAATAACTGAGAATGCAAGCCTTTCCACATCAGCTCTAAGCGAGCAAATATCTGCAGGCAAAACCATGTTTCATGAGTACATTGGAATTCCAACACAAAGGGAATTTATCCTGTAGGAAGATATTACCTTCAGTTAAAGGCTTCGGAAGCATGTCAATACGACGTTCAACAAGGTACACAGATGTGCCTCTTTTTGATGCCTCATCATCCAAAGGAGTACCAGGGTGAACAAAATTTGTTACATCAGCAATGTCTTGTTAAACGTGGTCAAGGATAAGCATCATAAATTCACTCCCCAGATATGAAGAGAATACAATGAAACTAGCTCATTCTGAAAGAGACTGAATACTAAATGGCATAAAATAGATCACCTCAAAAGCACGTTAGCACACTAGATACTTATAATCGATCTATGAAGCTAAAAGGTAACAGGAGCCATTCAATGCTATGGTAAATGTAAACCACAAAGTGATTTGTAACTCATTGACTCTTGACATGTCCTAAATTGAAAGCTCAGTCATATTTAAATGAGATTCTGTGGACTCTAGGATACGGACTCCAAGTTCAAAGTTCCCGTTTGGAAGCGATGTACAGTGCAATGCGTCATCAATATCCTTGCAGCCTGTAAGCATGAAAAAAAGTTAATATGCTTGTACAATTTACATAACTAACCGCAGACTCTAAATTGGGTAAAATTATATACTATCAAATAGGTAAAGCTTTATGTACATACCCGGAGGGTCCACACTAAAGACAAGCAAATGTCGTAAGTCTTCCCTAACAGGATTGGATACGTCTTCAGAAGATACAGACCAGGGTAAGGGTGGCAAGCATGCCAAAACTTGAGAAGAGAAAGGCGAGTAGTCAACATCATTCTCTATCAATACAACCTGCAGCATCCACAAGCGACAGTATTGATGTTATTTTCAATTATCTTTGTCAATCACTTCCCTGAAAAAAAGAAACCAATATACTTTTCCTACTCCTACTAGGACAGAACCCAGTAATTTAATATATTGCCCTTACCTCTGTTTCAGTTTCCCTGTCACCTATTTTCCCGATTGGTCGAACATAATGACCTGAAGGATATCGAGATTGACGGTCCCAAGAATCAACTGCCACTACTATCCTCATATCCAAAAGGTTCTGCAGCTGTCGAGTATTAATGCGAATCTTGGGTATTCTGCGATCTTTAGAGACAAATAAAGCATGTGCCGTTCCACCACTACCAGCGGGCAGTGACATTGGTTCAAGAGATCCACAATAGCTGCATGATATCAAGCAAATTAGGAACTGTCATCTAGAAACCAGGGCTTGGAAAAGACTTCCAGAGTAAGAAAAATAAAGGAAAAGCAATGCATAATTGCACAGACAAAAGCCATTGATATCAAGAGAAACAAAGATAGTCGTCAAATCATAATGTAGTCACCTGAAACAGGTAACTCTGAGAATATATCAGCATGTCTGGTAACATGATTTCACTTGATGCATGACAAAAAAAAAAGCAAGAAGATAGGGGTAATCAAGTAATGAACTCACGAGTGCCAATTTCTACGGATAACACCGACTACACGGCCTGATGGCCGAGCAGGGGTAGTATTTTTATCCCCAGAAGTTTCTTGGGATAAATTTGAGGTTCTAGGAGCATCATCAGCACTGTTGGGAGCCAAATGAACAGTATCGTCCTCTTCATCATCTGCATTTGAATTTGATATGCGAAAGAAACAATAAGTTTAGATAATTTCATGCAAGCAGATAACTAGTTTAAATATATGTAGATATTAAAAGAAACCTTCTTCAGCTATAGATAATGCCTTCTCTTCTTGCCATTGATCACGAGGCAAGAGTTCGACTGCAACAATATCACCATCGAAAGCCCTGTTCATATTGCTGCGCCCATAGATAATTATCTCTTCGCCAATGCTCTCGCTTCCAACATATGCTTCGAAAGGATTGAAACGATTGACACGGAGTTTTCCTTGATGATATATTCCACGGTGTAAGCCAGCGGTAATCTCAGACATGGGCTTATGCTGGAGGCAGGAAAAAACACAATTGGAGACAAAAGTAGTTTGATAGCAATATCTAGTAAAGCAAATCTGAGACTGAAAAATAAGTATATTCATCTCCTTTACCTCCAGATATATCTGTTTTCTCTTCGAAGATCTAGAATCATCTGCATCTTCCATAGTTACGTCTTCAGTGGTTGGTTGAGCAAGCAGATCCAGCAAGTCAGGTTGTCCGATTGATTTTACATAAGCCTCAACTGATACAGAAACATTCATTGACAAACTTCTATGTCATGCAAAACCGAGCTTAGATATCTGGAATGCTGGAAAGTAAGACAACTTCTATGAAGAAAAGAAAAAAGAGATGATTTACATACTTGTCTCTGCAGATATTCCCTCTTCAATGGCCTTTCGTTTATTTTCCCTGTCATTAGTTACAAGCAACACCTGAGATGTACCTCCAAGATGCTTCTGGTACCATAGCGTAGCGACACGAATAGCTGAATTCCAGATAAATTTAAAAGTTTAACAACAGATGCATATGAGGAGATGAAAATTGAAAGTTGTAAAAGATTTTCTACAAATGAATACAACATCAAGGAAGTAACAAGATATTAGCAAATGAGGAAGGTGATTATATAGTAAATAAAACCTCTATCGTTGTGGTCATTCGCACTCTCTTTCTCCATGGCCTGCACATATGTATCCCTGTGACGAGTTTAGTAAAGGCGAGAAAACAACGATAATAACACGGAAAAGAGAGGATTACAGCTCAGTAAGTTCCAGTGATCATAATGAGAGAATCCAATCGATATCACCGAACAAACATATCCCTAATCATTGAAATATCACATTCACTATCTATAAATATTTAGTCCGCCTAATATCTAAGGAAAATAAAAAGCTCAAAGTTCGAACAATGGTCTTACTTGTGGACATGATTGGAAAAAACATAGAATTGTCTAGCTGGATTGCTGCAGAGAGCTCTGATTCTGTTGTAAACAGATCTATTCCTGTTCTTAACCTCATCCAGCACCACAGAGAGAACAACAACATTGTCTATAGCCTGATTTTCCAACAAATCAATCTACCAAAAACAAAACGATAACATTAACAACATCCAAAAATCTGAAGCTCAAAATGTTTAAGCTAATAAAAAGGATAGCAAATTACTTGGTGAAGAACGACGTTGGTATCAACAACAAGAATCTTAGGAGAAGACAATCGAGCAGCTGAAGAATCACATGACTTGCAGGAAAAAGCTCCACAGTATATGTCATCTCGTAGATAAACCTCTCTCACTTGCTGTTGCGAGAAAAGAATAACTTACAATAACGAACAAAACTAAAAAGAACTCGGAAGGAAGGAGAAAAACAGAGAGAAGAGAGACCTTTTGGATTCTACCTCCTCGGGTTTTCTTATTGAAAACCTTGCTCTGCAACATCTTCAATTTCTTGCTGGAAAATTTTTGATTTCGCCGGTGAAGATTTCAGTCGTCAGAACGGAGACAGGACGCTATTTAAAAGCCTTTAAAACCTAAGCCAAAGTGAGTCCTAAATTTTCAATTTCAGCCTCCTAATTCGTTCCTTGTAAACGAAACGATGACGGTTTAAATCGATTTGGTTACTTTTATTTCTCCAACCGGCTTAATCTGATTAAACCAAAGTAAACAAAATAATAATAAAAAAAAACTTTTTTAGACAAAGCGGGCAAAAAGTCTAACCCCAAATAACCAAACAGACTTCAATCAAAAAAAAGAAAAACCAAAACTGAATCCAAAATGAACCGAAAATTAAATAGATATCAAAAATGCTCGAAATTTAATTATATACTAAAAGTATAATTATATATAGATTTAATATAATTTAATTATTTAAAAAATATAAATATAAATCTGATAATATCTATATTTTAATATCAAAAAACCAAAATATTCTAAATAACCAAAATATTTCAAAAATTTTAGTTATTTGTGAAAATTTAACTAAAATTTATTCCAATTTAATTAATATTTAAAAATTTCTCTATTATTTCGAATATTTAAACTCGATTTTAACTCTGATAAAACCAAATCAAACCTAAATAAAAAATTATAAATATTTAAATGAATTTTAAATCTCTAAACCTAAAAATTCGTATACACAAGATCCGAACGAACCGCCTAGAGCCGTATACACATATTTATATTTACAGTAATTATATGCGTTCAAAAGTATACATGTTGACACAGCTAGTGATTTTACTCGAAGTTAGTGAAAGTCAAAAGAGTATTTGTTCGATGTGTTTCCTTCTTTTGTTTTTCCTTTTGTTTTTCCTTTTGTAGATTTTTTCTTTAGAAAAAAGTATAATTGTTAGAAGATTCAAAACGAAAAAGCGTTAAGACAAGAGTGTGGGGCAAGAGAGGAGGAGAACCTGGCCGGCACGGAGATCCAAAAACCACAGCTTCAAACAAAGTCTTGGCATATTATCTTCATCGTTGACTTCACCCTCAGGTAAAATTCAAAAACCCCTAACTTATCTCCACCTCCCGATTCTTAAAATCCAATGATCGAACCATCCTCTCTTTTCACAGCTGATTCATCTCTATCTCTCTTCGGATTCTCCAAATGATTCAAACGCTCCGCCATCTATTCTTCTTACTACTGTTACTCTCACCATGGACGCCTCTTTGCGGCGGCGCTGCAGTCGGTGAGTCGACGAATCCGATCTCAAAATTGAAACAGCATAACCGCTTTTCCATTGATCGACCTGCCGGCAGATCGCTTTTGCACTATCCGTGAGTTTCTCCTCCTCCTCTTACTTTGTATTTGATTATCATTAGGATCGAAAACGTTATGGACTAGTGATTAGGTTTTGTAAAATTTTGGTTTCTTCTCTATGTGGTTACTGGTTGTGATGTTATTTGTCTTCTAATCAGTGAACTTACAGAGCCAAATACGGAGCTTGTTGTTGATCATGATGGGAAAGTGTCCTTAAAGCAGCAATTAGGGAAAACATTTTGGTCCTTGTCGACGGGATCCCCGATTTATTCGTTATATTTGGCTCCTCTAAATGCTGTGAACAACACAGAAAATGCTACCGATATAAGTAGCACTTTCGTTTCGCGATATATGGACTACTCAGAGCCTACTCCACTTGATGATCAAGTAAAAAACTCAAAAAACTTTGATAATTTCATACACATTACTGGCTCGTCGTTTTATTATGTTAATACACATTGTTGGTTCACTAAATGCAGAAAGTTACTATGGAGGAGTTGCTGAAGAAGATGCCAATAGTAATGGATGATGGTGTGACTCTTGAGTCGAAAACAACTATTGCATATTTGGTTGATGGTATATCCGGGAGGCTAATCCATGTTTATAAATCCAGTGGGGATGATAACTATACTAATGCTATGCTGAAGCCTACTAGCACTGAAAATTTCGTAAAGCTACAACTTCTTATCACGCGAACAGATTCCAAGCTGGAGCATTTTCATAAAACTACTCGAAAGCTTGCGTTGAATGTGACAGTTTCTCACTTCAGAGCTGAATTACTCTGTGATCCAGTTTTCAACTCAGGCAATGAGCTCGGTCCTGAAATTCAAACTGGAATTTATATGCCATTGCAATGTGGAAATGGAGTTTCCTTGTCTTCTACTAGAACCAAAGAATTCAGGAAGTTACAGGAGCAACATGGGAAAAAGTATACAGATTTGTTTGGACAAGTTTTCAAATGGTCGCTAGTAAAGTTATTGGTCCCTTTAGTTCTTCTGGGTGTCGTAGTCTCTGTTTTCATAAAGAACTTTTCGTCCAGGGGCAATGATTTTAATTCGAAATCTGGACCTTCCAAAAAGAAAAAGAACCGTAAATCAGGGAAGGATGGTAGTACAAATGGGCAGAGAGATCAATTCAATCTCATTGAAGGAGGTCAAATGTTATTAGGCTTCAATAACTTTCCAAGTGGTGCAGCTAATGGGAGAAAGATCGGTAAGTTGTTTGTATCAAGTAAAGAAATTGCGAAAGGAAGTAATGGTACGGTGGTGTTTGAGGGTATTTATGAAGGCCGACCTGTAGCTATAAAACGCCTTCTTCGATCTCATCATGAGGTTGCTTTCAAGGAGATTCAAAACCTCATTGCATCTGATCAACACTCAAACATCATTCGGTGGTATGGTGTGGAGTATGACCAGGATTTTGTTTACCTTTCTCTAGAGCGTTGCACGTGCAATTTAGATGATTTAATCAAATCCTATTTAGAGTTCTCTATGACAAATATATTGGGAAAGAAGGAATCTATGGAAGCTGTAGCTGCGTATAAGATCCAACTGGATCCTTTGGAGGAATTTATCAAAGGAAACAACTTTTGGAAAGTTGGAGGCCACCCATCACCGCTCATGCTAAAACTAATGAGGTTAACTTTGACTTTAGATTTGTTCCGTATGTCATCATATACTTAGACTAAGAGATGATTTTTTGAATATCAAAGGTAGCAACTAGCTAGTTTGATAAGTCTAGGCTAGGTGATACTATAAAAGCTAGATTAGTTTGAATCGTGCTTGCTAACTTACTTTTTAATCTTATAAAGACTATTTGTGTTGTGATGCAGGGATATAGCTTTTGGGCTTGTCCACTTGCATGAATTGGGAATAGTTCATCGAGACTTAAAGCCACAAAATGTATTAATAACTAAAGGGATGACTTTGAGCGCAAAGCTTTCTGATATGGGCATTAGCAAGCGTCTGTCTAAGGATAAGTCATCATTGGGTCACCCTGCCACAGGTAAGTTCCTTTTTATTGTCTTTGTTTGGTCCTTATATTGTTGGATTTGTAACTCTTTCAGCAATAAAAAAACTGATTATTCTCAGAAAACAAAATTAAAATAAGACTCTAAATGTTCTGGATAATCGCTGGTTGAACTTGTGATTATGCTTATGAAAAAAAGTTTCAAACAATATTTTAGAAATAACTACTTTAATAATTCTAGGTTGTGGTAGTTCGGGTTGGCAAGCACCCGAGCAGCTTCTACAGAGTCGTCAAACTCGTGCAGTGGACATGTTTAGTTTAGGTTGTGTTCTCTTTTACTCCATAACTGGTTGTAAGCATCCATTTGGAGATGATCTTGAACGCGATGTCAATATCGTGAATAACAAAGTCGACCTCTTCCTAGTAGAGCACGTTCCCGAAGCTTCAGATCTCATCTCCCGTTTACTGAACCCAAACCCTGATTTACGGTTGTTATTTTACTTCTCTGATGATTTAAAATTCACTCGACAAATCTCAATCTCTTATGCACACAACTTGCTATTTGCAGACCTAGTGCAACTGAAGTGCTGGTCCATCCTATGTTTTGGAACTCAGAGATGAGATTGTCTTTTCTTCGGGATGCTAGTGACCGAGTTGAGCTTGAAAATAGAGAAGCTGATTCTGAAATCTTGAAAGCAATGGAGAATACAGCTCCGGTGGCTATAGGAGGGAAATGGGATGAAAAGCTAGAACATGTTTTCATCACAAACATCGGGCGTTATAGGCGTTACAAATACGATAGCATTCGCGACTTGTTACGAGTCATTAGGAACAAACTGAATCATTACCGAGAACTTCCGCCAGAAATTCAGGTTTGTCTTATAATTGTATCCATCAAACACCGTTAGACACGAGCTTAAACTGGTCATCTTGAAACTTGATGTGTTAGGAACTTGTTGGAACGGTTCCAGAAGGATTCGACGAGTACTTTGCTATTCGGTTTCCAAAATTGCTGATTGAAGTCTACAGAGTCATTTCTCTGCACTGTAGGGAAGAAGAAATATTCAAAAAGTACTTCAAATGCAACATCATCTAATAAGACTGTTTCGCTTCCCGCCTCCATTTGTTGTTATTGTAATTTATGTTTGTTATTGTCATATAACATAAAATTAACTGACATCTAAAAATGTTTAGCCTATAACTTAAACTGCAACATGTCTTACTAATCTATGTATATATTTCTTCTATGTTTCAAGTAACTTATTCTACAACCAAATAAGATTTGTATTTTGCAATGTTTTTTCCTTCTTAGAATCTTGTTTGCGATGGATATTTCCTTTTCTTTTTTTAGTTTGTTATTATTTAATAGACATCTAGGTTAAACCGACTTTACAAATTGTATTAGGCCTGAAATTATATAAAGATCCACCAAAATATTGGACTTTTATTAAGCCTGAACTTAATTAACGATCCCGATTCATATTAATTAAAATTTTGATAAATACAATGGCACAATCTCGTTGATACACGATTCATTAATGACATTTAGGTCATTGGTTTTCAACTTTTAATCTCAGAACTTCTGACTTCTACTTTTAATGTGCAGTATAGATAGATGTGGTATATATCCCATGGATTTGAGTCTTTGTATTTTTCACTTCCAAATTCATTAAAATCCACACATTAGATTTTAATCTAAAAGTAAATTACTAAATGAATTTAGAAATCACTAAACCAATAACACATGAGTTTGATAAGATTTTAAAATCAATGATTTAATAAAATATGATTTGACTAAGATTTCCAAATTCATTAAAATCCATGGACCAATAAATTCATGAAAAGTACTCACATAATACCTCTCATACCTTTTTTTTGTGCAAACTTTTTAAATTTTAAACTAAAATCATTACATTTTAATATCACGCAACTGCATCATATTATATAAATATTGAATTTTCTCTGAAATTATAACCTAGAGACACCAAACTGAAGACCTAAAAGTTAGAAAAATTAGACTTGCACAGATAGAATCCCACATAGCTAAAATGATAAAGTTCAGCTAGTAATTAAACTAAAATGCCCAAGCAAATGATTTTCATAGATTTAATTGGAAACAACCTCACATCCACACAATTGAAAAAAAATAAAAAAAAATAAAGAGTGAACTAAAACTATATCAGTAAATCCCACTTATGGAATCGTTAAAATATTTTTTTTATTGTGATATGAAAAATTGAAACAAACAAAACTCCCTTCAACTCTTAAGGAATGAAAGCATATCAAAGAAGAAAAAAACTCTAACGCACTCAAAACAAACAAACAAAAACATAAAGGAAGAAAAAATCACACAATACTGTAACTTATAGTTCCGAGTGGCCGGCATCCTCAGAGACATTGATGAAGTCCTCATTGGCCTCATAATAATTCTCTTCATCATCTTCTTCATCAAGGTTTGCCTCTGGAGCTTCTCTTTCAAGTTCCAACCGCATATCCCATTCCTGCACCATTCTCTTCTGACCAGTCTCTTGTTTTGCTCAACAACACAACACATCATCGTAATCTTTCTCGTACTTGTGATTGTACTTCTTCAGATTCTTTTGCCACCTCGTCATCCTTTTTGTCCGACAACAAAGACAGTAGTCTTGGACGCCAAACAAGCTGAATACGAAAATGGAATCCAAGATATGTTACTACTGATGATTTGTTTCTCTTCATTGTCGACTTCTTATATTGTTGTGGTTAAAGTTTTCGGGTCAGAGTAGGTTAATCCTAGGAGAATATTGCATTATCAATAGAATAACTTCGTGTGGCAAATGTTAAGGACAAACCAAAATTTGCTTTGAATAAATTTATAGTTGTATAATTAATTGATACATAAGATAACTTGTATGCATTTCTCGGCATGCACTGCATAAGATATGTGCATTGTCCTTCTCACATTGGTCTAAACAGTAAATCAATTAAAACTATGATTCTCTTATTATCTTCATCTTATTTTCAAATTATTTTGAATTATCTTATAATATTTATAGTTAATAAAAATGTATATGTTTATGCATATATTGTGAATCGAATTTTTAGAAACGAATATAATTTACTCAGTCGATGAAGAAAAAATTATGTGTTCAACGTTGCATATCAGTTAACATTTTATGATAATTAAAAAAGATTTTGGTTTCAATTTAAAATAATATACGATAATTATTTATGAAAATAAGAACTCAATTTCAATAATTTATCAAAAATGTAAAATTGAGTAATTTCTAGTGTTTGACATATGAAATAAGGCCAACATAATAAAGAACATAAGTTAAATTGGAGTGCTTGACAAATTGAATAGTTTTTATATAAAAAATTGAATTGTGGGTTTGACATGTCATAACTAATGTTTATCTTTTAATATATATAAGATAAAAATTAAAATATTAAACAACATAAATATGCAGGAATATGCTTAAAAGATATATTTTTCAACTCTTACACATTCTTTTATTGGTTGGTCTATTACATATTTTGTGTTTGGTTTGACTGTTTATAAAGTACATTTAACAACATAAATATGTAGGAATATCAAGTTGTAAGGTGAGAGATAAGATATATGTGTCTTCATTTCAATTGATTGATTTGACTAATTTTTTATTTATCATATATATAATATATATGACATATATTTTGTTAGATTATATGCAGGTTCAAAGAGATCCATGCACAATATCTTGGAAGATAAAAAAAAGTGGAAAAAACTACTGAACATGAAAGTCAAAATGTAGATGCCCATCGAAGAGGCTATCGAAGATATGTGGGTGAATTTTCACATGCAAGCAAACAAAGATTCCTTGCATGATAAGCGATTTATTTTCCTCATTTATGGTTTCTAAGAGATTCCTCATTTTTGCTTGGTTTTTGATTCCACATCTGTAATTTCTCTCTAAATTCACCACTCTCTTTGATGAGGTATTGAATTTTAGTCCCTGACCTAGACTATAAGATAATCTTAATGTTAATGAATGCACCGTTCTAATTTCTTTGATGTTCATACCATAGTTTTATTATTTTATAATTTGAAATGAAACTAGTGACATATCAATGAGCTAGATCAATTTTTGATGCGTTCAAATATTGTGCACAAGGCAGATAGAATCATTACCTCTCAATTTATGAGTTTGAATGCCAAAATAAAAAAAGAATATTTAAGAGGAGAGAGAGATTAGAAAAGAGATGCAAAAGAAAACTAACTCTAGAAGAAAAAAAACCATTTTTAATAAAGAAAAAAGAAAAAGTTGAGGAGGATATTATCCTCGTTATTGATGCTTATTTCTTATTTTGTCCTAAAACCTCCTATAATTAGAGGTCATGATCACAATATTTAAACACATCAAATATTGATCTAACTAATTGATATCAGTCAATAGTTTCATTTCAGATTATAAAATAATAAAGCTACGGTTAAAACATCAAAAGAATTAGAACGATGCTTTGTAATTTTCACTTAGTTAGAAAAAATGAAGAGTACCTTATAGTCTAGGCCGAGACTAAAATCCCATTTCTGATCTAGGAGAGTGATGAATTTGAAGAGAAACCAACAAGAAATGAGGAATCTCATCAGAAACCAACCAAAAGATGAGTAATCTCTAAGAAACCAGAACATAGAAACATAAAATGCTTACCCTTCACGAAATCATTTGTCCTTGAGAAAGTTACAAAAGAGCTTTAAATCTTTGCTTTCTTGCGTGCGGAAATTCCTCCACATATCTTCAATAACCTCTTCTATGGGCGTCAGATTTTCTCATCAACAATCTTTTTCATTTTTGTTTTCTTATCTTCCAAGAGAATTTGCATGAGATTTTCTGGAAACTGAATTTAACCAGGCAAATATACATTAAAATATATCAAAATCAAAGAATAATCAAAACAGTCAATCGAAATGAAAACAGATATATCTATCTTTCACAACATAAGAATGGATTATAATAAATATTCGAAAAAACTCTAGTGAAATCAGATCAAGATAGTTAAATAAATCGAGACAAAAGCACCTCTCAGCCTCACCTCAATACATGACTTAAATATTCAGAACTAGCATTGGACTTGCATATTTGTACGAGATTATATTTGTAAACATATTATTTGGTTATTTGTATATAATTCATAATTCAGACTCATACCAATTCGATATTTGGTTCAATATTCTTTTTGGTTTTAATCTGCTTTATAAATGTTAATAATAATAATGTTTTCTCTAGTAATTTGAAACTTAGACCAAGATTGACCGTGAATCAAATTAGTGATTGATTAGATTTTTATTAAACTCAGAAACTATCAAACCAGTTAACAACCACCAAAACTATTAAAATTTCGTGAACCGGATCCGAATGTTTTTAAAAATATATATACAAGTTCTACTCTTATGACTGAATTTAGATTCGTTCTTAGTAGGAATGGACATAAGTCATGTCGAACATAATTTGTGGTCCATTATGTTACATCTTGTCCGTTTTGTATTCGTTCTCAAATTCATGTCTCATATGAGAATGCATTTCTAATATGGGACAAGTTTTGTATTCCCGACTAAGAGAGAGTTGAATTCCCAAAATCATGTTTGAGAAAATGCAAACATTAATATATATTTTATAATTAATTATATATAGTCATAATATATTTATATATCATATAATATAATTTTTTAATTTTTTAATTTATTTATTCTTATTACTTTATGTTTGTTTTATCTAGATTGGTTTATGTTTCTTTATATTAATTTTTAACTATTATAGAACATACTTTATTGTTCTTTTATTTTTAATCAAAATGTTTATGCTAAATAAATTGAAAGAAAAATATTAAACACATGATTGAATTATTTGTTTTATTTTACCGGTAACATGTTCTAAGACCATTTTTGGGATTTTTTATTCTTATCTTGTCTCGTTCTTGTCCCAAATTTTGAATTGAACATAAATAGAATATGTTTCCTATTCTTAAAATTTCCGTTTTCATTCTCTAGTTCTTGTAAATTCAGGTTCCGAATTTTTGTTTGCCAACCCCTATTTTCAATATATCTTGATTAATATTCGAGACAATATAGATCTTGATTTTTTAAAACAATAAATTTTGAATTTTTTTTTAGAAAATTGATCAAAGAATAGAGAATCGGTTACATGTTCCACACCTTATGTTTGGAGAGAAATCGACACATTACCACCACCATGGTTTACCTTGCTGCTTTTAAAGCCGTACAGAAATATTATTTAACACTATAACATTATTCATTATCAATATTTTAAGTATTTGGATATTTGAAATATTTTATAGAGATTATGTAAACAATGGTCAATGTTCCAAAATGTGTTAATTAAACAATCTAGACGCAAAAATTTTAACAGTAAATTATATCACGATTGGGAACATTCACAAAAAAAATATACTTATCTCATCAAGATTTTGGTATTATTTATTTAGTTATATCCATACATATGTTTTTATATATAGCAGTTATTATTTGTAAATGCCGAGTGACAGTTTTTTAAATAACAAAACATTCTAGTATCATATTTGATTATTATGTAACAGAACCATCAAAACCATATATTTTATATCGTATTTTGATTTTAATAGTTTCTATAAACAAAAAGTATATAGATCATTATCAGATCCGTATAATGTGGATTGAATCTTTACCACAACAATTTAATTTTTAGAATATTTTAAATTTATGATGATGAAAATAATAAATCACTCATGAACTTAACGATTTTGGTATTTATCCATGAAAATTGTTTTTATGAATTATCACAATTATAGTAAGTACAAATCTAATTAAAGATTGTTTTCAAAATAGAAAATATTTGAATTAAAAATAATTTTTAGCATATTCTTGTGAATCAGGAGTTTAATGAGTGAAATGAAAAACCCAAATGATGTAACTTTTAATATTTTGATATCCTGCTTATTGCAATGAGCAGAAGTTGAATCAGGCGATGGTGTTGCTGGAGAAATGTTTTAGTTTGGGTCTTGTTCCGGATATTGTGACTGTAACTAAGATGATGGAAGTTCTCTGCAATGAAGGCCGTGTGTCTGAAGCACTCGAGGTTTTAGAGAGAGTGGAAAGCAAAGGTGGTAAAGTCGATGTTTTAGCTCGTAACACCTTGGTTAAAGGGAAGATGAGAGTTGCTCAACACTCTTTAAAGAGATGGAGAGAAAGGGTTACTTGCCTAATGTGGAAACATACAATTTGTTGATTGCCGGATTTTGTGATGTTGGAATGTTGGATTCAGCTCTTGACACTTTCAACGATATGAAAACGGATGCAATTAGATGGAACTTTGCTACATTTAACACATTGATAAAAGGGCTATCAGTAAGAGGGAGGACAGAGGATAGCTTAAAGCTATTAGAACTGATGCAGGACAGCGAAAACGTTCATGGGGCCAGAATTGATCAGTACAATAGTGTTATCTACGCGTATTACAAGGAAAGCCGTTGGGAGGAAGCTCTGGAATTCTTGCTAAAGATGGAGAAACTGTTTCCAAGGACTGTTGATAGGAGCTTCAAGCTGATAAGTTTATGTGAGAAAGGTGGTTTGGATGCTGTAGAGATGGAGTATGATCAAATGATTGGAGAAGGAGGAGTTCCTAGTGTTATAGTATCCCATTGCTTGATTCATAGATACAGCCAAGAAGGCTACATGGAAGAAACACTTGAGCTTATAAACGACATGGTGATCAGAGACTATTTGCCTCAATCATCAACATTCAATGCTGTGATCACTGGGTTCTGTAAGCAAGATAAGAGTCATGAGTGGCATCAAGTTTGTGGAGGACATGGCTGAAAGAGGTTGTATACCTGAAGGAGAAAGCTACAATCCATTGCTCGAAGAATTGTGCGTGAAGGGTGATATTCAGAAGGCTTGGTTGACTTTCTCACGAATGGTGGAGAAGATATTGTCCCTGATTCTTCTATGTGGAGCTCACTAATGGCTTGTCTAAACCAGAAAACAGAGTTCCACTTAAACACCTTATTGCAGGACATAATTAAAAGTTAAAGGTACAGGCAATGACAACTTCTATATGCTTGTTGGGCTCGAACTTGCGGTCTTGATAGTGCTTCACTTGCAATGACAACTTCTATATGCTTCTAAACTAAGGAAGCAGAGAGGGATAAAAGATGGTTATTTTACTTAAACAAGACCATGAGAGAAAAAGGGCAAAATTGAGAAATGGACAACGTTTAAATGTTTGAAGCACCCATCAATAAAAAAAAAAGGACAAGAGGAGCAAAAAGTGGAGATGGTCTTACGTTTCGTGCTATTCCTCTTTCTCTTTCTCTCTTTGTTTGAGAAATTAAAGAAAAGGAAGCTCTTTTGTTGAAAGATCCAAACTTTGACAATCCAAAATCCACATAACTCGGATCAAGCGGTGTAATTCAGACAGAGATATGTCGTGTTCATCCTCATCTGGATCAGATGAAGACGATGAAGGTTTCGATGCTTACCGTAAAGGTGGATATCATGCCGTTAGAATCTGAGACCAGTTTGCCGGTGGTCGTTACATCGCTCAAAGAAAGCTTGGTTGGGGCTAATTCTCAACCGTTTGGCTTGCCTATGATACTCGCACTTCTGTACGCATCTCTCGCCATTTTACTTTTCCAACAAGATCTTAAATGCAGAATTTTGATTCCGTAATTTTGTTTAAAGCATGTGCACATTAGTCTTTTGGATTCCTTTCATTTGGGTTTTGATCTGTTTTAGTGCAAGATCTTGGTTTCTTCCAACATCATCTTGTGAATTAATCTATCAGAAAAGCAAAGTTCTGAGTTTTGTGGATCATGGTTCTAGATTTTGGCACTGCACTCTGTATTTAACCAAACCATAGCAGTTTCTTTAGATAGCTGAGTATTAGAAATGAATGTATATTAAATGGCGCTGTTCCTTAAATGCCATCGTGACTCTATGGTTGTTTCATTAACTATAAGCTTAATTTAATGTTTTGTTCTCTTCTGAGCTTTATCTTTGGACTTATTTACCTTGTCTGAAACAAGGAAACACTTCGACGCTCTTTGTTTCTTTCATTATGAGAAAAATAATTCTGATGATTTCTCTTAGAATTCCCTAGTTTTAGAAGAATCGAAATCAAATTGTACAAGCTCCTTGTCATAGTAGTCATCCTCTGTTTTGACTCTTATTCCCATTATTTATAGTTTCTCCTCCTTTTTTTTCTTTTCTACTCACCATTTGGCTTGTACAATAAACCATGGTTTTATCTCTTTATTGCAGACTTATGTTGCTTTGAAGATTCAGAAGAGCGCCTTACAATTTGCTAAAGCTGCAATTCACGAAACTGAACTTCTTCAAGCTGCTGCTGATGGGGATCCTGAAAATACCAAATGTGTTGTTCGGCTTATTGATGATTTCAAGCATTTATGCATGGTGCTTGAGTTTCTTGGCGATAACTTGCTTCGTTTGATCAAATACAACCGTTATAAAGGGATGGAGTTGGATAAAGTACGGGAGATTTGCAAATGTATACTGACTGGTCTAGATTATATACATGGTGAACTCGGTATGATTCACTCGGACTTAAAACCCGAGAACATTCTTCTTTGTTCCACCATTGACCCTGCCAAGGATCCCATCAGATCCGAACTAACACCAATACTAGAAAAGCCCGAGGGGAACCAAAACAGTACAGCAACAATGAATCTGATTGAGAAGAAGTTGAAGAGGAGAGCAAAAAGAGCTGCTGCTAAAATATCAGGAAGAAGAGTTTCCATAGTAGGTTTAAGTGAAAAACCGACTAAGACCAAGAGAAATTTGGATGGCATTGATATGAGATGCAAAGTTGTCGACTTTGGGAATGCGTGTTGGGCTGATAATAAATTTGCAGAAGAAATACAAACAAGACAGTACAGAGCTCCTGAAGTAATACTTCAGTCAGGTTACTCTTTCTCTGTTGAAATATGGTCTTTCGCATGTACTGCTTTCGAGCTTGCCACCGGAGATATGCTTTTCGCTCCAAAAGAGGGAAACGGTAATGGAGAAGACGAGGTAAAGATGGTTTTCAGTAATCCCAAATCGATTTAACCGAGAGTTCTTTTTTCTTTATTAGCTGTTTGACACATTCTTCTTCTCTGGTATGGCTTTAGGACCACCTTGCTCTTATGATGGAACTCTTAGGAAAAATGCCGCGAAAGGTACCCGAAAACACTTGTTTCCGTCTCTTTATTGCTTGGTTATAGTCTCTTTGATACTTCGGATTTGATTAGATTGCCACTGGAGGTGCGAGATCAAATGATTACTTTGACAGACTTGAAGAGGATCCGGAGATTGAAATATTGGCCACTCGACCGTTTACTGACCGATAAATACAAGCTTCCGGAAGCAGAAGCACGGGAATTTGTGGATTCTTCGCCTGAGAAACGACCAACTGCTCAACAGTGTCTGCAATATCCATGGTTGAATCTCAGTACACAGAACAATGAAGATGATATAGAAGGTCAAATGCGTAACTTGCAGATCAAAGGTTGAAGAACTGGAATTTCTTGTTCTTGATTTTTTTTGCTTACAAATGAATGATATAGAAACTGCTATTTTAATTTTATTTTCATTCTTTGGTTCGTTTCAAATTGAACAATTTTGATTATATTTTTATTTGTTTGTTCTTTTTCTTTTCTTGTGTTGGGAGATATGATCTGTGACTAACAATCGGTTTCATATATACATATTATATAAACACATTGCGATGTATTGAATGATTTGAGTTGAGTAACAAATTTTGGCGAGCTCATGTTCAATATTACCTTGGATTTTCATGTTTTGAGGAGATAATTTGTTTCCTGAAAAAAATAATCAAAACAATGTAGTTTAATTGTTTTTTAATTTAAAATTGTAAAAAAAGCAAAATCAATCACATTTATGTGTGAAAATAGCTTCTACAAGGATTTTTAAGAGTTTTCAAATGAGAACCGATTTTCCTCTTTTTTCTTATTTTTTATAATTTTATTTTTTATATTGGTGAAAGACTTATTGAGAATCTCTCACTGCAGATTGCTCTAATGCTCTTGGTATGGATCCCATGTTTCTTTGGCTTATTGACGTAGAGGAGATTAAAAGATGACGAGGTTGGGAGATTTAAAGGCTTCCTTACGGTACAACCGCACCTTTTAGAGAACGGTTTAAGATATGAGGACGTATAACAAACGTAAATGATCTCCATTTGAGTGGTCAAGAGAAAAAAAAACAGATGCATAATTGAACATGTATAACGAGAAACATGTTCTTTCGGGTCCGCAACATGAATTCTACTTGGTGAGACCCAAACTCTTAAACTATTGTTCTTCAATATGTTTAGTAACTATCGAATTTTGGAAATTTTACTTTTTTGTTGGCAAAAATTACATTGAGATTGGTATCGATATACATATTGATATAATGCGATTTTGACGCATTCTAACCATAATTTTTAGAGAATTTAAGATTTTTTTATTTATTTAAGAGTTTTTTCAAGTTGAAACACATTTGAATGTAATTTTATGCATAAGAAAAAAAAATCAAATATCCATATTTTGTTTGGGCTAATTGAATTGTTTGGGCTATATTGAAAATTTGAAAGGAGAAATTTAATTTGAATGATGAAGTGGTTGGTGATGTGGATGATTTTATGGCATAATGAAAAGAGATAAAAAACCAATTTTATATATATATAATATTTATGAGGAGACAAATTTCACGTTCACTAAAAAGAAAGAAAAAAGGAGAATTCATATGTGGACTTGCTAGCAAAAAGAACCTTGCATAAAAATAATTAGCTAAGATTACAAAGATAATTATACCAAATAACACTTTTCTGGACGAACTTTGCGCTCATAACACTTATTTGAGGAGATTTGTGGTTATAACACTTTTAGTTATTGTATCTCACTGTACATGACATTTCTATCTTTGAGATGTTGAGATGGTAACAAACGGACGTACAATTGCTGTTAAAATTGTAATGTTTTGACTTTGGGATTTCTTCCGAGTAATGTTTTAGTTGTGGCATCTTCTCACTCTCGCATTGCATATTGGTAATGAAAATAGTTTTCGATTCTCTTTGAACATTGATGTCCACAATTGGTGTCATGTCTAGATCCATGAAATTCAGTTTTTTCAAGACCAAAATTCCGGGATCCCATATTTGAATTTACTCATAGATGAAATTGTTATCAAAACAATACGAACCCCGGACAAACCACCAATTGCTATAACATTTCGAGAAATAAACTCTACTAAATAGATAAGACACAATTACCAAAATGAACTGACACCAATCAAAGGTTACCATCACAAAAACATGAGATGATGTATTGGACATCATCATTCCAATATACAATCTCATTGCAGAAGCCACTACTACAATCACTGTAAAACTCAAAATCTCAAGCAAATTCAGCCATAGTTTTGTTACCAAGTGCGATAACATACTCGCCACAATCTCATAAAGCATGTCTCCTCCACTGCATGACGTACACACTATCAACACAAACGTAGAGATAATTTGGGTGAGGGATGGCCGAAACTCGGAGAATTTCTGGATAAGTTAATTCATTACTCAATTTTCTTCGAGAGGCACTGTCGGTATTATACAGGTGTGAAATTGAATTTAAGCTAACGCAAAAGCAAAATATGGAAAGAAGGATTTGGCTGCCGAAGCCGCCGACATGAGAACTTTTAGAAAACAAGGGAAAGACTTGGAGAAATTGCCTCTCTTTGAAAGAGACAGAGGAAGTGGTTTTTTCACTGATGATAACTTTTCTTTGTAGGATTAGTTAGGAAATAATCGTGATATTTCATTGATTTGATTTTGTTCAAAACTTCTATATTTGGGAAACAAATTAAAACACCTTAAAACATTTATATATGTGGAACGGATTAGTAACTAAAGGGATGGCTTTGAAAGTACACGTTTATGATAGGGGCATTAGCAAGCGTCTGTGTCATCCTTAGGTCATCTTTTGCCCATGTAAGTTTTTTTTTGTTTGATCCCCATATTGTTGAATTTGTAACTCAGATAACTAGAAAGTTATATGCAATAACTATATTTACATTTTGTATTAGGTAAATAAATGACTTTGACATTTTTCATGTAAATAACTTGGAATAATTACCCAAAAAATAAATTTTTGAGACTTATTTAGCCAAAAGGTAATAGAGATTTAGGCCCAAACAATATTTTACCATATTCTTTTCCAAAATAACCTTACGATCCCAAAACCTCATCTTCTTATAGCTTGCCTTTGGATTCACCCTCTAAGCAGTCGCCGCTTGTCACACATGTCTCTCCTCGCTGTTTCATTTTCCGATCTCGGCGTTGGATCGACGACCAAGAGGTATAGTTGATTTTATATGTTTTTTCTTGTTGCTTTCTAGCCATACCGATCTACATAGTTAAGTAGATCTTCGGTTTTATTTTTGAACTATATGATTTTCCCAGAAACAGTAGATATCTATTTTTTCTGTCGAAATAGATCTTCACCATTTTCGAAATTTTAGAAAACCTTCTATTTTTATTAATAGATGTAATGAAATTTGTTGGGAATGGTGTGAGTGTTGTAGATCAGTATCTAGTTTGTTAGATCTACACACGTATAATTTTATAATTATATTTGTAATTAATCTTCTCAAAGAGAGGAAGAATCTGTATGTTTTTAATAGATTTCCACAAATCACTTCTTCGAACTCAAATCACTATTCACAAAATCAGTTTTTGTAGATCACTATTTTTACTAAACATGTATATATCATAAAACAACACGTTATATGTATTTGTATAAAATATGTTTTGAAAATGCATAATTATAATGCAATAGATCTTCATATTATAAATTAATTATCTACCCACAATTGTAAATTTTAAAAATAATCTCAACATTTTCACAAACAATGATCAATGGATATATATATATATATAGTTAAATAATACATTATATGTTTTTCACAAACAATGATAAATGGATATATATATATATATATAGTTAAATAAGAAGAAGAATAGAGAGATGAAAGAGAAATATGAGATGAAAGAGAGAATTAAGAAGGAAAAGAAGGGGCATGTTTGGTTGTACATTCAGATGAATCATCTGAATGAAGTTGAAAAATTATGTTTGTTTAGTGTTAAAAGCTGTTCATTTAGATGTCTCATTTGAATGGAACATCCGAATGAGTTTTAAAATTTAGACTAAATTTTCAAAACCATTTGGATGAACCAAATTGGACCATTTTGGATGGAAATGGTTTATCCAAAAATAACAACTGACAAATATACCCCTAACTTTATTAGTTTAGTTTGTTTTAAAAATATTTACATCAACAACATTGGTATTTCATGGTTTTGACAGAAACTATAATCCAATATTTAGTGGTTTTGGCAGAAAAATTTAGTTCTGCAGTTTTGCAATTTCACGGTTTAAAAATATTGATATAATTATTTTCATAAAATATTGTGATTTTCATGATTTTTATTTTAAAACGTAATTTTGATAGATCACGGTTTTGGCTGAAAAATATAAATCCATGATTTTTTTTGTAAAAATTCGGATTTCACGATTTTGGTGAAAATACAATTCGATATTTAGTGGTTTTGGCGGAAAAATCTAATTACACAGTTTTTTCGCTAAAATTGGGATTTCACGGTTGGCGAAAAATATAATTCCGAGATTTAGTTGTTTTAGCGGAAAACTATAATTCTACAGTTTTTCCGCCAAAATTGAAATTTGACGGTTCTGGCGGAAAATACATTTTTGAGATTTATTGGTTTTGGCGGGAAAATTTAATTACACAGTTTTCTTGCGAAACTTGGGATTTTACGGTTTGGCAAAAAAATACAATTCCAAGATTTAGTTGCTTTAGTAGAAAATTGTAATTCCACAGTTTTTCTGCCAAAATTGAGATTTTACGGTTTTGGCGTAAAATACATTTATGAGATTTATTAGTTTTAGCGAGAAAATGTAATTTCATAGTTTTTCCGCTAAAATGTAATTTTCACATTTTCCTACCAAAATTGAGATTTTATGATTTTAGTGAAAACATAATTCTGAGATTTAATGGTTTTGTAGAAAAACGTCATTTTCTAATTTTCGTACAAAAAATCGATTTTATGATTATTCTGATTAATAATATTATGTGATTTTGCGGTTATAAATATTGTTTTTGAATAATATAATTAATATTCAAATATGATTAGATAAAGTTATTGATATTTTAGTCATTTTCTTGTTAAAATTATTTAGATGGAGATGAAGATTTAGAAAAACTAACCAAACAAACAAATGTTCATTTAAGTGGATTATTCAAATGAACAACCAAAAATAAAAACAAACAACATTCAGATGAATTATGTAGATGGAGTATTTGGATCAACCATTTGGATGGAAATGGTAGATGAACAAACAAAATCTTATTCCACTCGCACATACACTATATTTTGTAAATAGAATGGTATGATTACACATTTTAAGTATCCTTATACAAATTTGTTTAGACAAAATTCCTTATTGTTTTCTACCAATTATGGATCCGATTATATTGCTCTTTCAGTAATTCACTCAAATAAATTTGTGGGTGACGACAAGTTTATCTTCGAATTATTAAAGGTTTTGCAAATGATTTAGACAAATAACATGTTATGCTACCTTATATCATGTAGTTGTAGGCAGGGGCGGAGGCAATATGTAATTATTGGGTGCATTTGAAACCAATGAATTTTTGAAAATTAGCTTAACTATTATTAAACCCCCGTCCAACCAACATATTGACTTTTATGAAAATTTTACTTTGATATAAGTGAAGCCCAATAATGATATTGTCTCATACATAATTTTAATGCCCAATAAAATTTATGAAAAATAAAATTAATCCATTAAAAATGAACCTGTTTATTAACTCTATCCATTAACAAATAAAACTGTTTGACTTCCTTGTTCTTCTTTGCTTTTTTCCTATCACGTCATTAGAAATCACTTTTTCAATCTGATAAGTCAACAATAGCGTCAACTCTGAAGCCTCAAGCCTCCATCCATGACTTCATGTAAAAAATAGACGTTGTATTACATAGCAAAAATACACAAGTAATTTTATCTCCAACGGGAATTGTCTCTAAGTTTCATCAATAGATATATTAATATTTTTGTATCGATAGAATAGAAATTACTAATAATTTAGTTGTTTGAGTTAAAAATTTAACTAATTATGATGTATACATTTGTAAATAATTGTATATAATACTGATTCTGGTTTTTTATGCATGTAACGACAAAAATTTAACATATCGGTTTTTGAAAAGAAAATCTCCACCTCCACTATCTGATGTCGGTTTGGATGATTTATCGTGGGATCCATATAAGAGAAAGAGTATTCTAAGTTAACAACATAATCAAAGAGATGAGGTATGACACAAATATTTGATCAGAGGGCCTTATCAATCTCATAGTCATATTTTTAAATAAACTCTGGTTGTGAATGTATTGCAACGTTTTAATAAAAAAAATGGTTTGATTAGTATGGTGATTGGTTAGATTATAGTGTGGAGAAAGAAAATTTTGCTTGTATTGTTACTTATTTCGAGATCAAGCTGTAAAACAAGGTAGGTGTGATAACTTTGTATCAATTGGTTTTTGTGGGTGGAATAAGCAGGCTGAAAGGTTGGAGCAGCATATGAGATTTAATGTGAATAATTTTCACAACAACACCAAAAAAATGTGAGTATTTGATGAGATGAGGTCAGTTTATCAAACATGTCTCAATAGATAAAGTGATAGTATGAAAAATGATTATCGAATTCGGTTAAATACTTTTGTTGATGTTTCTAAACACTTGTTACACCAAGGAGTACCATTTCGTAGTCATGATGAGTTAGAAGAATCAACAAATAAAGGTAATTTTTAGAGCTTTTAAAATATATTGCTGATCAGAATGAGGTTGTAAGCAAAGTTGTGTTGAAGAATGCTCCTAAAATAATCAGATGACATCTACTCCAATTCAAAAAGACATTGTGCATTGATTTGCGGAAGAGGTAACTAAATCTATTATCGAAGAACTAGATAACGATGTATTTTCCTTGCTAGTAAATGAATCTGCTGAGTTTCAGATAAAGAGCAAATGACAGTGATTGTTAGCTTCGTTGATAAGTATGAGATAGCCAAAGAAATATTTGTTGGCATTTTTCATGTGAAGGAGACATCATCTTTATCTCTGAAGTGTGTTATTGATTTTTTGTTTGCTAAATATGGATTGAGTTTGAAAAAAGTGAGGGGGCAAGGTTATGATGGAGCTAGCAATGTGAAGGGAGAATTCAGTGGATTGAGATCATTAATTTTGAAAGAAAGTGGTTCGACATATTATGTTCACTACTTTGGTCATCAGTTTCAACTAGTTGTCGTGGCAGTTGCAAAAAAGCACTTTGAAATTAGAGAATTCTTTAACATGGTTTATGTTTTTTTGAATGTAGTTGGTGCTTCTTGCAAGAAAAAAAGATATGTTTCGCGAAACCTATCGCAAAACATTTGAAGAAGGGATTAGCAATGGCGAAATTAAGATTGGAAATGGATTGAATCAAGAACTTTCCCTTCAAAGACCTGGAAATACTCATTAGAGTTCGCATTATAAGACTTTGTTGCGACTTATTAAGTTGTTTTCGTTTATAGTTAAATTTCTCGAGTATATCCAGGAAGAATGCATAAACATCACCAAAAGACAACAAACCTATGGTATTCTCAACTATTTTCACACTTTTGATTTTGTCTTCTATATATACTTGATGCTACACGTCTTGGGACTCACTTATAATTTGGCATAACCAACTTGCATTAGTATAAAGTGAATTTTTTTTATACTGTCTTATATATGCAATTTCAGGAGTTCAATGATCGTTTTTATAAGGTGAATTCTGAACTACTTGTTTGCACACCATCTTTAATTCTGTTAGATTCTTTTCGTCAATTTGACAAGTCAATGCTCTGGGCTGAGTTTTATCATGATGACTTTAGTTTTGTGGAATATAAATCTCTAGATCATTAACTTGATCTAATGTGCAAGAATCTTGTTGATCTTGCTTGTGTGATGGTCGAGACAAGAAAACATCTTTCATATTCTTTGGTGTATCAACTTCTGAAGCTATTTTTGATTCTTTTTGTTGTAACCGCAAACATCGAAAGATTGTTTTTGCATATGAGTATTGTGAAGATGTCTTTGTCTAATCGTATTGGTGACGTTTTTTAAATGATTGTTACATTGAAAAACAGATGCTAAACAGTGATTAAACGATTCTAAAATATGAGTGAGCGTAAATCGTATCTTTAAAATGTATATTTGTGATGACATTTTTATGATTTTAATACAGTTTATGTTTTTTACGTTAAATTTATTTTGACTCCAATGAATAAATTTTTTGCCTCTGCCACTAGTTGTAGGCGTTTTGTTCATAATACACATTTGCTCCGATAACATATTATTTTATCAAATATCATAATATTTCATAAAATCACATAGTTTCACGTAGACAAAAAAATAGTTTAGTTATCCACGCAAAGTTATATTTACCTGTATTTACCATTTTGCTACTATATTCATCTACGTAATTTCCTTTTCAAATTAGCCCATCTACCTAAATAGTTATCCACCCCAATTTTTCCTTTTGCAAATTAGCCTATCTAACAATTTAAGTATCATTAGGAAAAAAAAGTAACTATCACTTCACATGTGAACGTGACAGATGTTTTTTTGTGGGTAGCTGTGTCTTTACAGATTTGCATTGTTTTGTCATGTTTATTACTCAAATTACGTATCTGCACGTGACCACGTTGTATCCATTCTTTAAAATAACAAAATAAAAATAAATTAAACTCTTTTCGTTTAATTATTTACAGACCGGATGTCTCAACCGTATCATATATATATTTTAATAAACCATATTTGATCCATAATTTTTTCGGTATCTGAAACCAGTAATTAATATAGAGTGTATGAAATTAGAAGCGAGTACACTGAAATAAAAATGTATAGAAATATAAAAGTGATTTTTTTGAAAAAATAGGAACGGATAGATGTTGGAACCATCTACATATACATATATATATATATACATATATATATATATACATATATATATATACATATATATATATACATATATATATATATATATATATTTCAAAACGGAAACGTAAGATTCCAACGTATTTTTAGAAAAATATTTTTGAAAGTATTCTGGAAACAAGTTTTCAAAAACTTCTAAAAATTTGCGATTCTAATTCTAGTTTCGAAGCGGGTAGTGGACGTTGAATAAAGCTTTCGTGATACCTAAGTTGATAATACCATATTTAAAGTGTAGAGTTGAACGATCAAATGTTCGTAATTCTTTTTTGGGATATATATCAAATGACACAAATAAAGAACATAAGGTTTTCAAAGATAAATTATTTCTTAGCACTGGGAAAATGGATTAAAACAAAATAAACTTAAGAACCAAACAACAAAATGTCATGACTTGAATAAATTCGATTCTCAGCTACAAATCCCAATAACTAGACCTTGTTCAACAACACTTACATTGAATCAACAACCAACATATATATATATATATATATATATATAAGAAAATCTGTGTACCTAGATATTATTCCCAAATATACAAGTAACATACATTAAAGCACATTACCCAAAAAAAGCAAAACAAGAAATAAGAAAACAACATTCGGATTCTAACTGAAAATGGTAATGTTGCTGAATCTGCACCTTCTTACCTCATTTAAGTCCTGACACTATGAACGAACAACCTTGTTCTGCTTCACACATTCCGGTGACTTTAGGTCCTGACAATTCCACGATGGTCCTGCTATGACCTGACTCACACCACCATCAGAACCTTCTGACTGAGCCAGCGGCTTACTCACGCCAACGTTGTTTTCCGCTAATAGAGATTTGGTGTTACCGGTTTCTTGATCCTTAGAGGCACACATGCTCAAATGAAGCTTCTTTACCTTCACTCTTCCTCTTCTTTTGCCAAATGAGCTACTCTCTTCCCCTGTTTTCTCTTTTAGCGCGTTATAGCATAAGAGCAGCTTCCCGTTTACTCTGGTCCTGTCTACTTCTTCGTCAATCGAGCTATCTGAATCCACAACACCAGAAACGTCAAGCCCATCATACATAGTACTAGTTACCGAACTATTCTCATAGATAACTACACTTTTTTGCTTCTTGTTTCTGTGACCAGAACAATCCTTCAAGACTCTAGGAGAATTTTTTATAGCTCGATTCAACCTCCGCGATAAATCCTCATCGGAAACTCCTTTCGAATACAAAAGCTGGAACGGTACATGTCTCTTCTGCTTGTTCTTCCTAGGAGACCTCTCTTTAGAAACCACCGCTTCACCGGGAAAAGAAGCAAACAATTCCAAAGCACTCTTGGCTGCAGCCACTACTTTTGAAGCAATCATGGCCTCCTCATTAGCATTAGCTCTCGCCGCCTTTGCAGCCTTAGCCGCTAAAGCAGCGGTAGCTTTCGAGGAATGAGCTAACTCTTCAGGAGATAGACTCTGGTCATTGAGTTGGGATGTCAATAAGTTGTCGATATGAGTCTGCACATCGGTTGAAGCAGAGGAGCCGTTTGAAGTTGTAGTAGACGAAGAAGAAGCGAAACTCGGAGATCCTCCATTGACGATATTCGAGTTCTGCTTCTTGTATCCGGCGAGTAATCGCTTCCGAGGAGGCAGGAGCGAATCGGATTCGAGCTGATTCACATCGCAAGCATTTGTCGCCATTTTCAGCCAAATCTCTACCGATCAGCTAAAACCCAAAAATCAATGAACAAGATCTCGAAATTAATACAAATTAGATAATTAAATCAAGATCGGATATCAAAAACAAATCGGTAATTATGAATCTCACATTATAAAATCTGTAACAATCAAATTGCAAGAACATAAACGAAATTCTAAAAATCACATGGATCAAAATATTTAACAGTTTGATCAAATGAATTCTTCTAAAAAAACAAAAAAATTCAAATCAAAAGCAGAATTCTCAATTATAAGGTACTCGATCAAAGATAATTGCTCAACAATTCAGAATACAAGAATCAAAGCTAATGAAAAAAAAAAAAAAAAGTGAATTCACGAGAGTACCTTTTCCCGTTATTACGAAGTGAATTGAAGTTATCTTTATCATCTCTGTTCATCGAATAAACATAGACAACAACACAGAGGTTAGAGATGAGATGAAGAAATTAGGGTTTTCAGAAATGGGGAAGATAGATAGGAGATTGTTTTGTTGTTCCAATCTCTCATCCAATTTCGTTTTTATATGTAAACCCTACCAATCAATTTTAATTATCTCTTCAACTTTGTTTTTTTCAAATTTTCTTACGTTTTCTTTTACATTTTACCTTTTCCATGACACCCAGAATTTTTTTTATATATTTTTTTCTATTTTATTACATTCCGTTAACGGCCGTCAGTAACGGAACAAAAAGAAAGTAGTATTACAGATGTAGATTTTCTTTTCTTTTCTTTGTTCATATTTTCTATATCTAGAAATTAGAAATATTTTAATTCCTTCTTTTGTTTTGTTTTGCCAGCAATCATTTGATTTTAGTTGGTGCTATTTAATTTTAAATGCTAAGACCGTGGACGAATATGGTTAAAATGATCAGTCATAAATTGCTATGACATATAAGATAAGGCTATCATTTTAAAGAAAAAAAAAAAAAACTTTTAGATACTTTGAAGTTTGACCTTAGTTCTTAGATAAGGTATACAGAAAAAAATTTGTTTGGTAATTTATACAAGTTGATAATAGATATGCATATTATAGGTGACATATTTAACTATAAATAGAAAAGAAAAACATATACTTTTAATTTTAAAATTTCTCATTATGATTTTTTCAATTTACTAAATAATATCATCTTTCTTTAAAATTTACATGTCTTCCATTATATTTCTAATTGATTATGTACAAAATTTAATTTTTAAATCAAGAAATGGACTCCTACAGGGATAACTAAAATTTTTTGACAACCCTCCAATTTCTTTTTATAAAAAGTGAAATTTATAAAATACTTATGTTTTAACAAAAAAAAAACGGAACTAAAATTTACATGTTTATTTTTTGTTTTGTCTTGTTGGCACACAACGAATTTTCACACTAAGTTCTATGATATCGAACAATGTTTCAAAAAATGTTCATTTTCAATTAGTGTATATCTATCGATATAGTGACATATAATCATCGCTTTAGTTTTGTGATGAATAGACCAAACACTCTCCGCCATAAAAGTCTCAACATGCATGTTTTCTCTAAATCATAAGCTCTAAGTTATCTAATGCAAACCAATTATTTCATTCAAGCACATTGCACTTGATTACCACTTCATTAGAGATCAAATACAATTTGGCCGATGTACTCCCATGCATACCATCGACAATGACTCAATTCTTCTTCTCTTTGGTAAGAATGAACTCGTTAATGGTGATCTATCTTGAGAGACATATTAAGTATAATATCTTACCTATACATAGATTTGTGTATTTCTCATAATATCTTGGAGACTTTATCTCTTATGATTAGGTTGTTACGTACATGTATTTATACTTCTGTAACCTCAACCTTAATATATGAAGAGATTATCTTACTTTATAAAAAGCCTTGATGGATTATTCTTGAGAATATTGAATGACAGGTCATGCACATGGATACGTCTGTTCGTCGTTCCTGTTTTCTTCCATTTCCCATGATTGGGGTTTGTCCGGATCAATCTATTTGACTTTGAGGAATTGTGAGTGATTTTTCCTCTTGTGACAAAATACCAATAGTTTGAAGAAGGGAAGTAATTGTGTGTTGGTTTATTAGCATTAATTGGATCGTAGTGGTAAAAGTCATACTGACAAAGCAGGGAGTTTCGACGAAGCTCGTCTTCAGCAAGAGAAAATTTGAGGTTCAGGAACTCTTCGTACAGTTCTTGCTTTGTAGATACAAACCTAACACATTTGAATTGTTGATTCGCAATAACCTTTCCATGACAAAGTGAACCAGACTCTTTTTCGTTTTACTACATTCTGTTAAACTATAATCAACCAACCAAAATATAAGTCCATTGTTATAAAATAAGTCAATATTAGAAAAAAAAATTTGACAGAAATAAAATATAAAGTGATAGCTCGATAAATTAGTTTTAATAATATATCAACATAAAATAATAAAAGTCTATCAAAAATAACTAAGTCAACGAAAAAAATAGAAATCGACGAACAAAAATATAAATAAACAGTTTAAATAAATTGACTATGTAAATTAATCAATCAATAAAAATATAAGTCGACTGTTATAAAATAAGTATATGATGATAAAGATTAAGTCAACATAAACAAACAATAGAAACTAAAATTCACATACTTGTTTTTTGTTTTATCTTATTGGCACACAAGACAGATCTTCACACAAAGTTCTATGGTATCCAACACTCAGTGTCCAAAAATGTACATTTTCAACTAGTGTCAATGTCTATTCCTGTCTATATGTTCGTCTCATCATATAGTAACAAAACCATTGAAATTTATGCGTTGAGTAGACTATACTCTTCCCAAAAACACTCTCTGCCAAAAAAAATTCTCAACATACATGGTTTAGAGACCAATTCTTTTGGATTTGGAAGTATCTTGTTGCAATTTCTCACATGGCGAATTCAAAACTGGTAACAACTCCGCTTCATTCATCAATTTCTCTAACTTTATCTGTAAGATCCACACGATGACTCTACGAAGTCTCCATTATCTTCCATTCACAAGGTCATATATCTCTTTTGCCATCACAAAGCTGTTACAACTTTTCACTAACCAACTTTTTTGAATATTGGTTGGCTTAAAAGAGGATTCATTGGTATCTTGTTGGGATGGTGAATTCATGTGTCTTTCTTGATCATGAAAACAAACTATTACTCAATGTGTTTTCTTATGCCTACTGGACCGAAAAAAATAAGCTATATATTCACTAGAGCTCATGTAGTGTTTGATGGCATGGTCTTCCAAAAATAAAATTTAAGTATGCCGCTCGATCAATAGTGACAAAAGAGTATCGATTAGTTGCAATCAGTGCGTCAAAAGTTTAATTGGTATTTTGACTCTTGGTTGAACTCGGCTTCTCTCCGTCATAAGCACTAAGTTATCTAATGTGAAAACATCGGAACCACTTATCTTTATGCAAACCAATTATTGCATTCAAGCACATTGCACTTGATTAACATTAAATTAGAGATCAAGTACAATCTGGCCAACTCTGCATTAGCCATGGTTTTGTTTATGTTGATCAGCTTGCAAATGCACTCACCATACCGTTGACAAGGTCTCAATTCTTCTTCTTTTTTGTAAGAATGAAGTAATTAATGGTGATCTATATTCAGGATAATACCTTACCTATACCTAGATTTGTATTTTTTTTCTCATAATATATTGGAGATTCCATCTCTTATTATTAGGTTCTTGTGATTAGGTTGTTACATACATGTATTTATACTTAAAAATCATCAACCTAATTTCCTAAACTAGATAATTACATATCTTGGTAATAATATCAACAAATATATACGATAGATAAATTATATCTTCTTGATTCTCTACAATGGGTGTGCAATCTCAACTAAAAGATTAGAAACCTCCTTTTAGTATTAGTAAAATAGTAATTAATGTATGTGCAATAAGAAGAATCTAGCTTCCATGCACTCCAAGAAAACATTTACAGTTACCATTGACACTTGCTTCTTACATTTAAAACACCCAATAAAAACCCCTATTTACATAAACACACCAAAAACCATTCACATTCACCAAACCAAACCAATCAGATCTGCTTCAACATCTTAACTCTTATCTTAAGTTCTTAGCTTATTTGTCTTCTTAGATCCTTAACAAGTTCCTCAACAAGATCCACCATGATCATACCTTCAACTTCTTTCCCCAACACATCAACTTCTTCACCTATCAAACCACTCCATGGACACTTCTCCATGTCCCAACCAATGATCCCATCCAATGAACAAAAGGGTTTCTCAGGCTGAGAATATAAATACTCCGACATGATCCTCCATGCTGATTCCAACAGATAGTTACCTCGTATAGTCCTCGATTCAGACACAGATGAGAGCATAAGTTTCTTCTTGAAACCTGACCTTGTCAATGGTCCAAGTACCACCGTAAGTACTTCATTCAGAAGATCAAAAACTATGTTATGATTTTCTTCACTTCTAGTAATCTCTCTGGTATCGTCATCTTCTTGATTCTGATTGGTTCTTTTCTTGAAATCCTCTTTTGTTTCTTCAAGAACAGACTTTTTTATAGGCTTTGCAAATGGATCCCATCTAGACAATGATATATCTGATGTCCCTTCATACAAACCAGAAGCCACAAGAAGATCTCTCACAAATACTTTGTCTGGATTGCCTAATTCAACTATAGTCTCAATCTCTCGAGTTGCTTCTTCTTCCACAGGCGTTGGAACTAGTATGTCGGATTCAAGTTCATTTATCTGTCTTCTTAGTTCTGAATCATCAGAAACAGAAAATGAGAAACAATTCAAGAATGTATGAAACATTTCAAGAAAAATGAGAAAACTTTGTTTAGTTTACTTACCACTTAGATTGGAACTGATGTCTCTGAAGACTTGAGGCATACCGTTCTCATCTGATACAGTCACATCAGGTGTTGAAACCTGGCTGAGATAATCGACATTTCTCCAGAACTCTTCTGGTGTACTACTGCAGACTGATGCAGGGCTTGGAGGCACTTCTGTTGAATTCTCCTGAGAAAGACAAAACGTTTCTTAGTTTAGATTATGAGGATTCTTAAATTGGTCATATATATAAAGAGAGAGTTAAAAAGTTCTTACATTTCGATCATAGAAGTTGTTAAATCTCGAACCCGTAACGAAATCTTTGATTGATTCATCCTCGAAACTGTTTGATTCGATCATTGAACGTATCTTCTTACCAAATATTCTTCCTCTAAGAGTTGATCTAAAGTTGGAAACTTTCTTCCTAAGATTGAATCTTTCTTTTCTCCTGATTGGATCCATAACAACTGGTTCTGTTTCTGAATCTGCTTCTTCTCGCTCTGTTATTGCAGCCTCGTGCTTTCTCATAATCTGTGCGCCTGTCCAAACATGTCGATCCTCTAACAGGAGCTTACCGAATGATGTCCCTGATACAGGAGCAGATAGTGATCTTTTGAGATTTCTTGGTGATGAAGAATCTTTCTTAGAAACATCCCTGTTTATTATCGAGTCTTCTTGATTGATTTTCTCAGTTTGTTTCCTCAAGCTTGCTGCATCCGAGACAGTAGGTCGCAACTGGCTACTACATTTTACCTCAGAATCATCTGAATGACTAATCTCTTTTCTCAAAACATTCTTCAATCTATCTGCCAATAGTTTTCTAGTATCTCCACTTATAAACCCAGTAGGAGAGTCTGGTGCATTACACTGAACCTCACTCGCAGTGTATGATCTCATCGATTCAGACCTTGGAGAAGGTCTTTCGCTGAATGGAGTCTCGATGCCGCTTCCTCTAACTGATGAACTTCTCTTGAGAGCTGCTCTTCCTTGAAGTTCACCTTTTAACCTTTCTTTAACTTCTTCAAGAAACTCTTCTATGCTACTTCCTCTGCTTCCTTCAATGGTCGTCCCTGAAGAAGTAGTTAACGAATCTTCGTAATCATACGCTCTTTGAAGACCAGGTCTCAGAACAACAATCCTAGTTGAAGCTGTTCTATCTGATTTCAAGTTAAAATCACGACCAAAGCTCCTAGTTCTTGTGAAAAGCCTCTCTTTCTCTTCCCGAGCCACCTCGTAGCCTGATTCGACGATTCTTGAACAATCTTTAAACCTTTTATCAGCTTGCCAAGCTTCAAACTCTTTTCTAAATCTTTGAAGCTCTTCTTCTTGAGGATGTTCTCGACGCATTGGTGTCGTCTCCATTACATCCAATGCAGTCACAGATGAAGATAACCTCCCTTTTCTACTTCTTCTTCCTCCTCCTTTCTCAGTATCAAAATGATCCACTTTAGTCCGACGAGGATTGATCCAAGCCGATGATGATTTAGAAGATTCTAAAGGAAGTGCTTCCATTCCCATCAGCTTAGCTACAAGACTCAGCGAGTTTTGTTTAGCGTTGGAACGTTTTGAGAGCTCTTCAATGATCTTCTTCTTCATTGATTCTTCAACTGGATAACAACTTCTCTCGTACCATTCCTCTTCCTCAAATCCATAACTCTGTTGCGTTAAAATTCAAAAACACTCAATTTAACAATTTCAGATATATAAAAACAAAAGTTCGTTCGTTTTACCGGTTTATCTGTATCGTTATGGTAAGTTTGAAAGTTGTCTACTTGAAGCTCGAAACTATTTCTTGGAGCTTCCAGATCTGTTGAAAATCAAAAGACAACAAAAATGTTCAAAACCCAGAAACAAGATTTGATTTTTATTTCTCTGATAATATCATTCAATTTAGTGAATTTCATTCTTGACCTTCGTCGCGGCTTTTGTGATGGGAGAAAACTTTCCGGGAGAAACTATTGGTATGGAAATCGAAGAGATGTAATAATCCTCCCATTTTCTCCGGCGATTGAGATCTCCGGTGAAGTAAAATTAAAGAAAGAGATAAAATTGGTTACTTTTAAACAGAGATCTGATGAATCATCAAACCCAGATTCCGACAGGAGAGAGTGAAGTATGAATTGTGTTTTTAAGAGAAGAAAGGTTAAAACTTTATTAAGACAGAGCAGAACAGAGACAGATTCTGAAACAAGAAACAGAACAGAGATGGGTTTTTACGCAATGAATCGATCGAGAGAGGAAAAAGAATATAACAATTGAATTGTCTCGAGTGAATCAATGAGGCATCGAAGATGGAGATTGTGAAAGGGTGAGACAGAGAGAGAAGGAGAAGAAGAAGAATTGTGGAGAACAGAGGAAAGTCGTTTTCAGACAGAGAGAGAGAGAAGACTAATGGAGAGTCGAAACAGCGAGACGAAACACATCTCATCCAAAGTACGGAACTCCGGTCGCTTTCTCACTTTTGAACAGAGAGAAAGAAAAGAAACATAGAGATTCAAAGATAAACAGAGTATTCTTCTCTACTACGTACGTGCTTCCTTTGAGCCGCTCCAAATTAAGTAATTATTATTATTATGTTCCTAATTAATAATTGTTTGATTATTGATTGAGTTTTTTTTTCTGTTAATTAACCGTTATCATTATTCTCATTTTTTTTAAAACATTATTCTCATTATTGTCAATAACAAAAACTATAATTATCAGAAATTAATGTTACTATAAATTATTTTTTCTGTTTTTTTTTTTTAATTTTAGTGTGTGTAAAGGTTCGTTTTGAATATTATTAGCTGGCAGAACCATTTTCATGTATATAAGTGTACATGGAAGGTTGTTTAAAAAGCATCTAAATTGAGTAAACTGAGAAAAGGATCAAAAATTCGTCAGAGAAGTTGAAAGATTCCTTAATTAATATATTTTTTATTGAAGAAAAAAACAAAAATAAAAATAAAAAGTGAGAAATATGAAATATGAAATAAATAAATGAGAATACTCATTCTCTTTTGTAAGTTGGAACGTGAACAGAAGGGTAGTTGGATTGTGAAATCAGTCTCTTCGGTACTAACTTTCATTAACTAATTTAATGCAATAAAGATTAAGGAAAAAGTTGACCAAAACAAAGATTATGGGAAATAATTTTTAATATATAACTTGAACAACATAAGAAACCATGTAACTAACAGCTCATCATGACATTGGACCGTCATGTTTCTTATGATCATAAAACAATTAATCGTTTTTATTTTAAGAAATAACAATTTGTCCCGCAATAACTCTCATTTAAAAAAGCACATTTCAATTTATGCTTTTACTACTTTAAATTAGAGCTAGACAAAAATGTTTGTTAGAAAAAACACACTTCAATTTATGGTTTTACTGCTTTAAATTTTAAACACAATATAAGCAAATGTAGGTGTGAGAGTTTGACAAAACGGCATATAGAAAAGCTAGATAATAGTTTTAAATATACCTGAACGATTTATCGATTGATATATATATATATATATATAATATAATATATAACTTGAAAAATATTGCATCATCAGGGCTGCGATAGAATTGAACATCGAGAAAAGGACATGTTGTGGTTCTTAGTTACTTACATGTCATACACACAACGATGATTTGTTTTTTTCCCAACATAATGAACACACAAAAGATCTAACATGTTTGTAACACACGAATTTTAAAAGTGTAAGTCCAAAAATTTTACACATTAGGGAATATGGACCATAACACTGAACAAGTCTTCTCGAAATATGAAATTGAATCCCAAAATAAATATATATTTGTATTATAAAACGGTTTGATTAGTTGCGAGACCATCCTAATTAAACTCATATTTTAAGTTAAATGAGTTACCTATTACTCGTTTGATTTAACAACTACTGATCGTTAGATTTAAATTTAAATTATTTAGTTTAGTGATTAATCAATTGAATCATGTTTCTAGAAATAAAATATTGTTTTTTGTTGTTGTTCTAACAATGACATGTTCTTATTTTGGGAAATCAAACTCTCGTAAAGTTTCTCTTAAATCGAATGGCCGATTGACTAACAACAACTGAAGTGACTAGCAGTTTTACTACACTACAAATTATTCTCAACTTTTTCTCAATAAATCTAGTAATAAATCTTTATAAAAAAAATCTAGTAATAAAGAAATTACCAAATATTTCATAGGAATTTAACCTATTATATAAAACTAAGTTCCCTATAATCTATAGACGTTGCTGCATCCTTGCAAAACACTAATCTCCCATTACAAGCTTTTAGTTATGTATATTTCCTATTATAAATATATGCAACGTCAAAGCAGACTCGCCCCTATTTGCAAAAACTTATAACTATTAAAAATCATTGTAATAATTGGCTCTTACGATTAATTAATAATCCATCTACGTACGTACCGGCCGGTCAATAAACCTCAAAATTAGTGACTATTAGAGAATGTTATAAGATTAAAAAGAATTTTGATATCAGCCAATAAATTACACCATTTATTGTCCCATACTTTATTTATCTAAATGCTGATTTTCCTATGATTCATGCAGGTATATTACTATAGTTTAATATAACGATAATATTAAAATCAGTAGGCTACGACTCCGATCATTAACCAGTAATCAAAGCACAAATATACTTTGTGTTTTATATAAGGAAACTCAAAGAGCACCAACTCATTTCCCGCACAAAAAAATCTAATTCACAATGTAAACGACCTAACAACATTATTATAGCTCATGAAAGCTAATACTATATAATTAATTCATATAATACAAAGAAATGAAAAGGTGGGAATCGATAAGAATACAATACACACAACTCATGGTGATGGTGATGGCATTGTCGGGCATTTAGTTGTAAAGTTATGACTCCAAACACGATTTGTTATTTATATATATATTTATTATATGTATTAATGATGGCTCGTCATGTGCTTCGCAGCCTCCCTCGACTCTCCTCCATTATTACATCTTTCATTTCATCTCATTTATTTTATTTAAACTCCCCCCAACCTTCATTTATTCATTCCCACATCTGTATGTATTTGGGAAAAAAATTTGAATGTGAAGCCGTAGTTCTAGACATTGAAACCCTAGAGGCTAGAGCCATTAAGACTATATATGCCACGACTCCCCTATATTGGGTATCTAAAAGCTCACTTTGATTCTCATTTGTTTTTACGTGCCTAGCTACTATTGTGAAACTCATATGTTGAATGACTATATTTGAATTAGTGTGTTTAGATACTCTATACCTAGATATTCAAGATTAATTGTTTCTACAGTGTGCTAGAAATTTATTGTGATATTGGTTCAGTTTCTATTTACTCACTCTAGTACTTTTTTTGTAATGCTGTTTTGAAGATCCATCGTCACTAGTGTCTCTTGTGAATGATTTTAGTTGTTCAATTAAAACCATTAGAAAAGAACTATAATAAGATAAAAACAAAGTAGAAATTGTTTCTCGTTAATTGCACATTCTAGTGTTATGAATATGTTTTATGACTCGTAAGTAGTGAATTTGCGAAGAGATATGTAGCATTGTGAGATGATCAAAATTATTTCACATTAATATTCTTTTTATTTTTGAGTTATTTTGGTATATGAATAGAATTATTACTCTTTTTTGTCAACTGCACAATTAAATTAAAATAAACATGTCTTGGTTATTCAATCACGAGAAGAAGAGTTTAGAAATGAAACAACTTTTCTAGACGACCAGGCCAAACAATTTTTTTATAAATTCATAGTATAGTATATCGAATAAAAGATGAGAACAATATTAAAACCTACCCCGATGATAATATGTCTTAATTATTACTGACTATATATTAATTAGTTTACATCTGGTAAATTTTAAAGGGCATTTAGCGGTGGAGGAACAAACATTTTTTTTGTACAAGAATCACAAAAAATAAAATTTAATTTCATTGTAAGAACTGTAGATGAGAATATAATTTTAAAAGGAAATAATTCAAGGAGAATTCGCTGAAAAATCGATTTTATTATTGGTCGGAAAGATGAGATACTGAATTTATATTATTCATAGCAAATTTCTAATATATTAGATGTTTAATTATATATGTATTAAATTTTTATTATTCATACTAATTTTTAATATAATATAATATTTAATTATATTATATATGTATATAGTATAGGTATACACTTCCAACATGTATCCGTTTCTTACTTTTTTAAAAAAATTGTTTCTACGTTTTTTATACGCTTCTGCATATCTGCTTATGATTCCATAGAATCTAATCAAAAATCTTAAATTTTGAACAATCGAAAGATGTGATAGGTGGTTTTAGAGTAATTAGAGTTAGAGTAAATGAGACTAATTGGGATTGAGAAATCAAAAACAAAAGTGAGTTACTCCACTATTTTTTTATGGAAAACTTTTCAACTTTTAAAGTAAATGTACAGCAAAAGACAAAAAAATGAAAAAATTCAGCTGAAAATGATATTTTCTTGATTGGATCAATATTAGAGTAAGTGAGAGTAATTATATTTTACTCTACTTTTTTTACTCTAACTATACTTTCCAATCACACCTAAGTAACAAGATTCAAAACTATTATCCTTTAAAGTGCTATAATTAGGACATTTATATAAAATGCTATGAAATAATGAACTTTATAACATATAAAGCACGAAACCAAAACTTACACGTCTAAATATGTATGGGGCCGACCATAATCATTTTTGTCTTTGATCACATCAGTTTCTAAAAGTCGCATCAGAGTCGCATGCAATCGAATTCTTCCTCTCCTAGCGGCTTCTTTAATCATATCACAAAAAATGGAATAGTACTTTACTTTATATCAGTTGTTGCTTTATAGGTTGGTCCCAATTAGAATATCTAAGAGGGTCTATTTAAATATAGTAAGGGACACAAAAGTATATGAGAAGGCCCAATTAATATCCAAAATATCGGCCTATTAAAACATAGCCCAAGGTTAGTGACAAATGATTTGAAACAAGTTCAAGCCACATTCAATAAATAAATATCTTACGGCTTCCTAATCTATGAAGGGGGGAAACTAACAAAGAGAATTACGACGAAACAGTCTCTTATCAAGAATGTTCACTATTAGTAATCATTTGGTTTTAGACTATTACTAGTAACATACTAACATGTTTCTGAATGATGGTGTGTGCTATTGTTTATTGATCAATTGATTTTACGAGTTATAACTCAAAACAAACACAACCAAATACGCACAGTAATCGTGTAAGACGGATGTGTGTAATCAAATCATATAAACTCAATATTAAATTATTTTCCATCATTTTCAGTTAATTTTCTTTTTGTTATATTAAGTATAGTAAAACTATACTTAATAGTGAATATGAATTGAACACTAGCAAACCAGATTTTTCATCGAATCAAACTAAACAAAACTTTTCACCAAACAAAACTACAACCAAATCTAATTACAAATACTTTCAATTGATTTTAGACTTTTTGCCTACAAATCTAAATCCATAAACCAGATTGTAACTTCTAGTTTTAAATAAGAGGCTCAAAACCATAATAATGTAACGTCACAAATTTCTAAAAAGTTTTAAGAGATCTGACAGGGAAATACCATTTGATGAAAACTAATATATTAAACTTATTCAAAAGTTATGATATTCACCCAAACAAGCAGAGATCTACCACATAAGAACAAGAATGGATGCTTCCATGAATAAATAGAATCCAACATAATGACAAAAAAAAGCACAACAGCAAACAGACAGCAAGAAGATTCTGTCCTAATCCAAAGATAAATCAAATATTCACTTAGAAAATGCAAGAAAGGTAGAACTTTCAAAAGTCAAACGAGTCAAAGAGCAATACAACAGAAGAAAGCACAAAATGACAAATTTAACTCGAAAGCATTCATAAAGATGAAATGAAGTTGAAACTAAAATCATACCATTCATCCAAAGTTGAAGAACATAAAAATCCTAGTAAACACAAGGAAATTGGGAAAATATAGCAGTCAAGTGATATTATCCCTACAAACTGATCTAAACACATAGCAGTAGCAAATGAGGTTCCAATATCACAAACACAAAGCATAACCAGAATTGTTAGTTTTTGGTCATAATCTAAGCAAGTTTACATTCTCAAATCTGAGTCAAGTCAACTAGAAGCCTCAATCTTCGCCTTCTTCCTCCTGCAAAGCAAAATCCAAAGGAGACCCAATGTCACACATCAAAAACACATGTCAGATGAATCAACATCAACCAAAACAATAGATTTAAGTCCAAGTCAAAAACCTCATCGCTTCCGGCTTCATCCACTTCAGACTTGGATTTGTCAGAGTCATCATCTTCACCTCTATTGGTTCCACTAGCCTAAACCAACGATATTCATATACAGTAACCGCATGAGAAGACCAAAACAACTCATTCCCTTGAAAAAATGAAAGCTATCAAATAGAGTTAATACCAGTTTCATGTTGTACTGTTGCATAGTCTTAAGATATTCAGTCTTTCTACACTCCGCCTTCGTGGCATATGGAGCTTTAGCCTTGTATTACAGATTCAGGAAAATACCAAAGAGATCTGAGTATTGATAGATCCACGAGACCTAATTGAACAAATCAAGCATTTTAATGGCCACTAGGACTTACTTCCTCAGTCATTGACTTCCACTTAGCTCCAGCAGCCTTACCAACCTGATAATACAAACACATATGAGTATAAGTTCTATCAAAATCGGTATCAGTTTACAGATCTGAGAAATTTCCAGAAATTTATACTCACAGTAGCGACGGATTTATTATTAGGATTCGCCAGGTTAAACTCTTTTCGGAAATCCTCCCTTTAGATCAACAAAATCAGTTAAAAATGACGAAATCAAAGAAGTTCGAAATTCAAATCGGAAGAGATTCGTGAATTACTTACAGGAAAACGAAGAAAGCACTTGGAGGTCTCTTAGGTTGATTTGGATCCTTCTTCGTCTTCTTCCCAGGCTTTCTACCTCTAGTTTTCAATCTAACAAATCCAAAACGAAAATCGGAATTGAAGATTCAAACAAATCTAGATCTCAGATGTATAGAGAAAACGAAACAAAACCTCGAATCAGTGCTCGTAGCTTCAGCTTTCGATTCAATGCCTTTCATCTTCGAGTTCTGCGATAGAAGAAGAAGAAGAAGAAGAAGAAGAAGAATCGTTAGAGAATCGGATGACTCGGACTGAGTTTAGCGAAACGGTAGGATCGAGTTTTACCTTAGGGTTTTTTTTTGGGTTTGACGAGAGCGTATGAGGAATAAGTTTTTTTTTGGGGTTTTTGATGGGAATAAAATAATAATTTGATTTTTTAAATAAAAGCAGATTGAAATTCACACTGTGGCGGGATTTTGGAGCGAATAATGGATATGTCTCTTCGAATCCTGACCTTCCGTTTGACACGTGTACTTGTTTTGCAGATCTCCACCTTTAGTTACATTTATAAAGTTCTTAAAATGATAAAAGGAGATTTCAATGAATACATAGAAAGATTTTATTTATTATGCTAAAAGAAGATTTTATTTTATTACTAAAAATTTTAGGTTTTTTGAACAACTTTTTTGGTATCCATTGAATAAATGGATAACATGTTTCATATTTATTTTAAGGTTTTTTTAATATCTAATCTATTCAATAAAATCAAATCGGATATGATAAATCCATAATCTATACTACATCAAAAATAAAAAAATTTAACCACACATCAACAAATACATAACTTGATCATTAAAAAAACAAATAAAAAGTAAATTTCAACGATGTTTTCAATATCAAAATCTTATTCAACAATATATTATTTAATATATTTATTTCCTTTTTTATAGTCAATTTTAATTTGGTGATATCGTCGTTTTTTGCTATTATCTTTTTGGCTATCATATTGGGATGAATCTTGATTGGTTTTTACTAATTTCAATTTTTTTGTCAAAGTCTACTCAAAACTGAAACTGATAATTTTGATGACACATGTACTTTTATTGATTTCAACAATCATTTTAGAAAGTGGATAATTCAATTGCAATTGCTGTAAATAAATTTAATTTTGATAGTTAATTGATATTTTTGTTGCGCAATTAATAGTATAGATTATTTGGTTAGCTATATATAGTCTAAGTAGATTGTTAGCTAGATAAAACTTTTATTTTGATAATTAAATAATTACCATTTACCCTTTTTTTCTCCAAATACTCTGAACGAATATTGTATGTACATTTTGAACTAATATTGGAGGAAGTAAACATGGGTGTTGACGTGTTGTGATGGGTAAAATTATCCTATCGTACCCTAATCTTAGATAAACCTGTCGCCAACAAAAATTCCTGATTTAAAATACCTTAAAATATATTATACTGATAGGATAGTCCAAATAAAACCTTAAAATCCTAACTGTTTCTAGTTTTTTTGTTTATGCTTAATCACCATTATTTTTTTTGTTAGTTTTATTATTGAAGACATTAAATTTCATTTAATATTAACGTCTTGCATCTTATTCACCTTAAATAGTTGTAAGATAAAATAAATAACATATGTTTAATTTAATGTAAAGATAAATTCATATTTGTAAGATACAACAAAATCATCAAAAACCTTGTCTCTTGAATATGTACGAACTAGAACTGACTTGTTTTTTTTTTTTTTATAAAGGATATTCTATTGAAATTGCTTACATGATGATCAAATTACAAAACAAGAAGAAAACTAAGGTTAACTAGAGACCAAATTGAGCATAGCTAAGCAAAACTTGAAGGATACTGAAGGATATATCTAAACCAAGACCTTTGCTGAAGAGCCACGAGCCCCATAGTAGATAGTGAGAAGCCACTGTAGACAAAAGCTCAAGATTGCCGGCTAAGAAACACACATGCGGAACCTTACCTTTGACGGACTCCAAGAAATTTTAGCCGAGCCAAACTAGGAATCCGAAAAGGGATCAAAACCAAAAACTCACGCATTCTTCCAACCCCTAGCTTCCGCAGACCCGAGCCCACAACACAAAACCAAGAAACCAATACCCATCAAACAAATGAATCAGTCCACTAACTACTCCTATTCTCCATGGGCAGACCCGACTTTGACCTAAGACCCACGAAACAAGGAGTTTAGGCGCAAAAATATATTAACAATTTAGAGACAATAAATATTGTAAAATATTTTGTAACACATTGGTTATATTTTCATTTATGGGCATGAAGTGTTAAGTTCGAGGCTTAATATGTCTCTAATTCTCACTTTTTTGTTTGTCTTGTATGTTAATGGACTAAAATAAATTTTTTATGGGGTTTAGATGTTAAATGAATTTGAGACGGCCCTGTCCACGGATAACGTAATCAGCACCAAGGCGATCCCAATTAATCAGCGACGAAATAACCAAGTTGATTCTAGTAGACCGAGGGAAGAGAAACTAGTCTAACCTGTGACAAGGGTAACAGTTCGGAGAGGAGGCTGAAGACGCAACATACCTTGGGGAGAAGAAAAGAGATAGGAGGCTTTGCCCAAGAGGTGAAGTACCAGCAACATAAACCCTCTGCCACCCACAGATTGAGAAGGAGGCTACACATCGGAATTAAACTGACCCACATTGTGGAGGCGAGGGATAAGAAGAGAGCGCCCACATCGAGTATGAAATAGGAAGAAGCATTTAGGCGGAGAACAAGGAAATACAACACCCAGAGCAAACACATTACCTAACTAGAGCCTGAACTACAACCTACGAAGACTAATTCGGGAGAAGCATAAACTGAGATCAACAATAATAAGTCTGGAGAGGAAATAAGCGTAGAAAAGGCACCAAATCGAGCAGAAAACTAGGCCCTAGCTCGCTACATCGAGGAGGCATAGACAAGGATATATAGGAAGAGGAGCTAACTACATCAATCTGTCCTCACGCTTGACAGATCCAGAGGCAGAACCCGCAACAACCAACTCCGAGATCCTCAAATAATTCGAGAAAGAGCTAACCAGAGACCGGCGAAAAGACAAGCAGCCGAGATACACTGGAGCAAAGCACGATGTCGAGACTAACCCAGAAATTAGACTCCGTCCTCGAGAATCTAGATAACTTTGTTACGTAGATATATGGGTTACGTAGGAATTTTAGCTGTATAACTTTGTTATTATATAAAAATACCTATAGCCCTTTGTCCAAAGACAAACAAACAACGATGCTAACTATATGAGTTTGGGCAGAAAATAAAAGGGAAGTTTCTAAGAGACATATATTTAGGTACTCAAATGTATTTAACTTGGTACAATTTTTAACAAGTTTGGTAGATTTCTTTTTTATCGAAGTAATGGTTTTTAATAGCCAACAATATAAGTAAAACAAACACTTAGGTAGACATTAACCATACAACCCTTGTCGCCTTCCCGATACTAAGTAAATGAGGTGTCTTGCAAAAAATGTAATCATAAGAGTTGAAAAATCATGCAAAATCATATCAGATACTGATTTTAGCAGCTAACCGATTTATCCAATGATAAAAATTTGAACTCCTATTGCGATACTTATAATTACTAACATATTTTTTAAAATAACATTAACACCATAACAAAAAATATATCTAGATAAATTGATGTAGTCTAACAGAATTTGTATTCTCAATTAGAACCGATTGGTACTGTATGTTTGAAGAAAAACAGAGAAAAACCATATTAAATGCACTGTGTTTTCGAATAAACCTCAAATAATCGACCAAAAGGAGAAAAATAAGAAAAACCGAACCGAGATTTACCGGTTTAGTTATATTTAACCGGTACCGGTTATTTCCTTTATTTTTCCCTGGTTATTTCGTCTCCTTTCCTCTCCTCTCTGTCTTTCGCTTTCACAGTCAGAGCTAAAGTTCGACGGAGAATCTCAGTCGCGCCGTCAACTCTTTGTTAAAAGAAATTTCATCTGTTTTCGATCCAAATAGAGTAGAGCTTCTGTTGTTTTGAGTTCTTTCCTTTTCTTTTCTTCCCGTCCTCGATTTACGCGGCTGATCTCAGGTAGGAACACACTCTTTACCAATTTTCAAGTGTTCTCGAGTTTCTGGGTATTGTTAATAATTGGAGTTTTGTTTCTTATTCTCTAAATCTATGTATTGATTCGTTTGATTCATCATTTGGGGTTTCCCGAAATTCGCAAACATGCAATTTAACTGCTTATAGTACTCTAGTTCCTTTTGCCGGGAACATAAAAAACAAACCCTAAATCCCTATTGTTCTTCGTTTGTCATCTTTCAATCGATACTAAAATCGCAGAGATTGAGTTCGAAATCGCTTGGCTTCTAGGAAAGTTAGTGAAGATGTTTTAATGTTTTACTTTATTTTATTACAGTTATCTCCTTCGGTTTACTTTACTCATCTTGTTTCGTCTTAGCTTATCGTTTCTCTGCAAGGTGAAATATACATCATTTGCAGTTCTTAAGGTTTTTCTGGGGTTAGCATAGCTGCAAGGTGAAATTTTTGAGATTTTTAGGTTAGAGATGTGTGGGCGGTGATTAACTTTGAATATCTTGAAAAATTTTCATTGGAGATGATTAGTAGATGTCAAAAATCTGAAAAGCTCTGGTTTTGTTTCTTATACATCAATGCTAAAGGACATGACTTCTTTGGATACTCTTTCCGCCATATTTTGGGTTTGTGTGAAAAGCCAAAACTCTTTGATTGGTGACGTAGTTTCTTGATAAAGGATTTGGAATTCTTCACCTAATGGGATACATTTAGAATTCGTTATAGAACTGACTGATATGTTGAACATAGACAATTGTAACATGTAGGATTAGTAGTTATCTGCTGTAAAATTACTTGTTGTTCCAAGAGCATCTTGGTTTATCATTATTGTTGCTGTTTTGTTACACATGAACTGTTTAAGATGAAACATGTTAACTAGCAAGTATTGTTAAGGTGTGTAGAACTAGTATTTTCATCTATGAAATGATGGAGTAGGTTATGGCGTGTGCTGTTAATATATCTTATTTTCCCCTTTTGCTGACCAAGACTTTTGAATGTTTTGCATTCCCTTAGATCTGAGGATATTGGAAGGTGGAATCTCTAATGGCTGAACTTCCGGGTCAAATAAGACGTATGGGTGGTGGAATCAGTCAACTGCTAGACCAGATATGCGGGTTTTCGAGAAGATGTTTGTTTCGGGTCATATCAATGGGTCCTATACCTAATCATGTCGCCTTTATCATGGATGGGAATCGGAGATATGCAAAGAAGCGCGGCCTAGAAGACGGTTCTGGTCACAAAGCTGGGTTTTCTGCGCTTATGTCGATACTGCAATACTGCTACGAGTTGGGTATCAAATATGTAACTATATACGCATTTAGCATAGATAATTTTAGAAGAAAACCTGAGGAGGTTCAGACTCTCATGGATTTGATGCTGGAAAAGATAACTTCTTTGCTTGAGAAAGAAAGTATCGTGCATCAGTATGGGATTCGGGTCTATTTTATCGGTAACATGGCGCTTCTAAATGACCAAGTGAGAGCTGCTGCTGAAAAAGTCATGAACGCTACAGCTAAGAATAGTCGGGTAGTGCTTCTAGTCTGCATTGCCTATAACTCGACAGATGAAATCGTACAAGCTGTCAAGAAATCGTGTATCAACAAATCAGATTATATTGAAGCGTCTGGTAATTATAACCATGAGGATATAGATAATGGTATAGAAGGAACAGATACGAAGAACCAAGAGAAGAGGATACAGTTGGTGGAAATTGAGGAGAATATGCAGATGAGCGTGGCACCGGATCCTGATATACTCATCAGGAGTTCAGGAGAGACGAGGCTGAGCAATTTTCTGTTATGGCAAACAGGTAACTCCGAGCTCTGCTCTCCGGCTGCTCTGTGGCCTGAGATTGGTCTGAGGCATTTGGTCTGGGCTATATTGAACTTTCAGAGAAACTATTCATACTCGGAGAAGAGGAAGAAACAATTGTGATTGTCCTCGAGGATATACAAAGGCTCTCATTTCGTTTTGGGTTTTAATGTGATACTATCAAAAGGAAACTTGGGATTACATAGTATAAGCAATGTATTTTACACGCCAACTCATTTGAGACTTTCTTTAACATCCTTTTGATAGGGTCTTGATTGGATCCTTTAGAATTCCAAGCAACACATCCAAATCGTTTTAGAAACAAAGAACCTTAATCAAAGACAATGTTGCCTAACATGTTAACCGTGTTTTGGAACAAGCTTGTTCTGATGGACAATTTCACCAAAATTAGATTCTAAAGCAAAATTTAGATCGTTGAGGGTTCATTCTTTGATTGCAAATTTGCAATACTAAAATTTCGGTTTAACTATATTAAATCAAAGGAACCCAAAACCGGGATTGGTACCTAAACCATACCGGGCGTGAACTTTGGTTCGGTAGGTTAGAGTTACACTCGGACTCTTGCAATTGAACCCTAAAGAGTCGCGACTCAATTCTCTGCAAAGATGCTTCTACTTGTGGCTTAAAGAGCCATGATTTCGAGTGTTTGCAATGGTGGGCTTCATTAAGCGCAAAGGAAACGTATTATTTCGGTCTCAAACCCTAACCGCTGTCTACTCCAAGGTGGGTCATTTTTCCTCATCGTACTTTCTCATTTGGTTTATTAATCTCTTTGCAGCAATTGGTCGAACACTTCATCTGCGTGTTTCTTCTGGCCTCTAGTTGCAGAGGAGTAATTGTACGCTTGCTGAGGGAGTCATGGAGATATGTTCTAGCATTCGTCCAGTTATTGATGAAGATATAAATACAGGTGCTTTTCTGTGTGTTTGTGATACTACTAAGCTGGTTCGGACGTAATTACATTTTCAAAGCTAAACGTTGTCCCTTTTTTGTAATGGGTTGGTTTTAATAGTTGATACATCGAAGTGGAAGAAGGTACGAGCAAGTGATGCTGGACTTAGAAATTCAATGATCCCTGAATCTTCTTTGAATGTCTTGAGACTCCTTAGACGTCAAGGTTTGTGTTTTGTATGTTTTTTCAGGTTTACTGTTAGCATTGTTGTAGTGGGATTAGAAGAAGCTAAATTTTTGATCATTGTCTTAGGTTTTGATGCATACCTTGTGGGTGGATGTGTAAGGGATTTGATACTGCATAGAGTGCCAAAAGACTATGATGTGATCACTACAGCTAATCTTAAGCAGGTTTAGTGGATTGATTTTATGATTACATTATCTTGTTTAGGACCTTATCTTTTGATTATTGCTCCTTTCATCTCGTTTGTTTTATAGATCCGGCGGCTGTTTCATCGTGCTCAGGTTATTGGGAAACGGTTTCCTATTTGTCACGTGTGGATGGGAGGTTCGATAATTGAGGTCAGTTTTCTGGCCTTTACATAGATTTTGCCTAATCTAAGAGTTTTGCTATAATCTTCTGTTTTCAGTTCCCATATGCTTTTGCATTTTTTTTTTTGTGTATTCCCTGACACTCGTCTTATAGGTGTCCAGTTTTGATACCGTCGCACACAGTGACAGTGAGCATGAAAATGATTTGGGGAATAAGTCCAAAGAGAAAGATGGTGTTCCAGAGAATACTGAGGCAAACAAAAATAACAGCCTCTTCGAAATGTATTCTGGTGGCGATGTAAAAGACTGCAATCGTTGGAGGAATAGCTTGCAGCGGGATTTCACAATTAACAGGTGCCGTTTCTGAAAATTTGCTTGTACAGAAAAGGACTGTTTTATGTTTGGCTGCATCATACACACCAACTTACTTGTGGTATTAAATATTGGTGCAGTTTGTTCTATGACCCCTTTGAGTTTAAAATTTATGACTACACCAATGGAATGGAAGACTTTACGGATCTTAAGGTGACTAACGTAGCTTATTCGTTCTGGATACATCTATTGTTATTTCTTATGTTATTAACCATTGCTTGCTAACACAAATGCAGCTTCGTACACTTGTCCCTGCACATTTGTCATTCAAGGAAGATTGTGGTATGCCTTACTTATTGTCCTCATGGTTTTGTATAGACAAGGTGCTTTATGTAGTTTAATGTCCTAACCATTGTGTTATGGTTTTCTCCAAATACAGCTAGAATTCTTAGGGGATTAAGAATTGCAGCACGATTGGGTCTATCATTATTAAAGGATGTTGAGACTGCAATACCTGAATTTGTATCGTCCGTTGCAAATTTGGGCCAGGTACGTTGACTGCTTGAACTTGGATATACCTGGAATCACCGCCTTAATGTTAAATAATTTGTTCATTGTTTTAGCTATGAAAATCATGCTCCGTCTTGCTCAGTTCAGATTAATTATGGAAATGAATTATATGCTTGCATATGGAGCTGCTGCCCCTTCCATCCTTCTTCTCATGAAGTTCAAACTACTTCACATTTTGCTTCCTTTTCAGGTATGCCATTTGCTTATTCTCAATCTTCAAACTAATTTTTTGTCCTTTTTAACTTGGATGGGTTTGAATTTCAGGCAGCTTACCTGGATCAAGCTAGTGAAACATCTCTATCAAGTTCCTTGATGCTAGTGGTACGTGATGTGTTCCTGCAAGGAGCATTTTCTAGTGTACCCATTTTGACATTTCTGAGTTTGGTTAATTGTTGATGTAAAGGTTATTCTCCAATATGGATAAATTGGTTTCCTGTGATCAACCTGCTGACTCCAAACTATGGTGCGTTATATTTTTATATCTATAGGAACTCAAATCTACATTTCAGTGAGTTCTGATTAATGTCTTGATTTGTTTTGAACAGGATTGCTGTGTTGGCTTTTCACATTGCACTAGTTCACATTGAACATTGAACATTGTAGTGCGCGCTTTTGCCGCTTTGCTCTACCATGGAAACTGGAGGAAAGCTGTTGAATTTGCTAGAAAACATGAAAATTCAGTACTCAGATACGCTCCTGAGGTATCTAAATCTTCGAGAAAGAGATCTGATGAAGATCTTGACTGAAGTCCAAAAGAGTAACAAGCGTGGCACAAAAGCACCAATCTCTGAGCCGCCTAAACAAAAGACTTCAAAGAATCGTTTGAAGGAGACACGGAAAGTGAAATGCAGCGACATGCCCATGAAGGAGATTCAAGAAGAAAAACATGGCTTCATAACTGACAAATCTATGAGCGATCTTCTAAAAGTTCTTGAGAAATCAGGTCAGCAAGCGACTAGCAAAGGGGAGAGCGACTCGTTATCACCAGAGAAGACGGAAAGACCGAGAAATCTCTCAAGTCTCTTCAGGTGAAAATGAAATGGTTCCCTTACAAATGACTGGGGACCTAAAGTCAAGATGGAGAGACCTTGACGAGAAGGGTCTTCTTCAGTCACACCTGCGCTCCATAAATTTATCTTGTTTTGATTTGGTCACTGGTAGAGAGAAATTTTTGCCCTGAGTAAAATAATAGATGCAAATTAAATGTTTATTTTGTATATTTGTTTGATTTAGATTGAAATAATTTCGCCATTTCTATATAATATATATCAAACTAGATATTCTCACAAATTTACATCCTTCTTGCCTTTGGATTCTGTTAACTACACATTTGCTCTGTTTCGATTACAAATTTGCTTAGTAACTTTCGGGCTTCTCTTCATATACCTTTAGGTCTCTTAATGGAAACTATCTAGTTAATATTTATTTTGGTCGTCTACAGCTCACACACCTTAGATTTGAAGCCACATTATAACTCGGCAGCGACACTAATACAAACCACTAAGGTACAAGTCCTTTAGTCTATTGTGTTACAAGTATAAACGATCTTGGGTTCTGAACACTGTCTAAGATTGATTTGGTTGCCTCTGCATATACAAAGTGGATAATAAGTGAAAGATCGTTGTTGTTGATTGAAAATATGGTCGATGGTGCAAAGCCATCTCAATTAGAAGATTGCATTAGTTAGTTTCTTTATGGTATGAACTGATTTGACACGCAATGTGAATGTACTCATTTTTATTATCGAATTCAAAAATTTTATTCTTTAGAAAAACACACACACACGTCCAATACAGCAGAAAAGAAGTTTATAACGTTTATGACATTTCACAGTACATTTCCAAAACAACCAAAAGAACAAATAAACTTCTCACGACACAAGTTGAACTTCAAGTATACATAACTGGTGCATCGGCTGTCACATCCATAGCAAATTGGTCGAGTGTTAATACTGTTGCGAAGAACTATCACACTCAAAGATCCTTTATACAACGTGTAGCCTGACTTCATATAACTGGAGTTCCCAAATACACAACTCGAATGAATAGTGGTGTAGGTTTTTGTTGCATGTATAGAACCATTTGCTTGGATCTAGTTCTTTTTCACACACTTTGCACCAGTATGTTTCATCCGGGACATCTCCATAACAAAGGGAGAGAGGAAGTGCATCATATTTTTGGTGTAGCTGATCTGGAATGGTGCCACATTTAAAACATATAGCAAATTTGCATAGAATACTCTGTAGATAGTTACCACCATATTTGCGACCGCAACCGTTACAGAAAAATCTTCAACTTGGCATCAAAGATAGGGATGAATAAGGGATGCTCATGACTTTTTTGGATGAAACAATCAGGAACTAAGATGCATCTTAGATGATGTTCATGACAAAAATACTTTATCAAACCATCAACAAGTGTCTTAAATGGCTCAACATCCTCGGTAGTTTCACCAGAGTCTTAAGGCTCCCATTCGAGTTCACTCTCATCCCATACTTTATTATGTGTTGCACATTTGGAATGTGTTGGAGTAAGTTTGAAGATAACTTGATCCACAAATAAAACTAATCCTAATCGATTATAAATTTAGGAGATTAAGATAAGAATATGATTTAGATTTAGGAGTTAACTAATATGATTTTCTAATTCTATTAGAAATAAATGGTGCCTAAACTACTATAAACACAATTGTTGGGTTGTGACAATTGAATAAGAGAGTTATATGAGAGAACAAGAGTTCTAAGAATTTTAGAGAGCTTTGCATGTTCAATTTTGTGAGAGTTTCTAAACGTATATAATAAGAGAGTGATTCTTATTAAAAGCTAAGTTTGTGTTTGATTGGATATTAACACTTGAATTGGTATCACAACTATTGGTTATCAATCAGTCAAACACAAGAAGCATACCCGAGCCATGGGAGATGCTAGCTTCCCGACACGAGGTCGAAGGAGCTTGGACCTTCATCGATTCAATGTCCAATGCTCAACTCATCAAACTACACGGTTTGGTCAATGAGAATGAAAGTGAACTTGTGTGTTCACAAGGTATGGGAGACGATCGAGCCATGATCGACCATAGACGAGAAGAACGACATGGCGATTGCCTTGTTGTTTCAAGCCATACCCGAGACACTCATATTACAAGTTGGTGATCTTGATTCGCTAAAAGATATAGAGGAAGCGATCAAAGCAAAAAATCTTGGAGCTGATCGAGTGAAGGAAACGAGACTTCAAACCATCATGTCCGAATTCGGAAGTGAAGATGAAGGAAATGACTCAATAGGATATTGTAGCTCGTCAGAGAGCAAGAACGAAGCTAGAGAGAAAACTAATCTTAGAGTCTCAAGAGTTGAATAAGTGTTTTCATCAAGTGAGAGTAATTTAGATTCTAGTATGGATTTAGAATCAATGAATAAAAAGTTTCATGAAATAGAGAATAAGGTGGTTGAGTTCACCAGAGAAAACCAGCAACTATTAAAGAAGGGAAAACTGATGAGTGAAGATCTTGGCAAGGAAAAAGAAAAAACAAGTTGTTGGAACAAGAAATCGCTGATACTTGGAAGAAGACTTATATGCTCAACAGTGGTACAAGGGATATGAACAAGATTTTATCTATGGGAAGAACCGAGAAGATGAATCATAGTCTGGGGTGACCAAGTTCGTGAAAGGGAACATCTCTGCTAATGTTCCAACACAAGGAATCCACACTGAAAAGTCAAACTATGGTCTTAAATATCAAGGAGGTACGTCCATGAGTGATAAAAAATTTATTCAGTTTGTTAGAGAAACAACCTAGAACCTGTTCCAACAAAGTTTCAGAAAACTGAGACAAAGAGGAGAACCCCACGTAGGTGATATTACTGTGGGAACTTGGACATATCAAGAGGTTTTGTTATAGGTTTCAAGCTAGGATGAGGACGTTGATGAATGAGAAAAGGTATTATCAATGTCATGATGACTCTTCACATGGTTATGTGAGAAAGGATGATCTATATCAAAGGAAAAAGCACGCTTACACATCAAGGAGCTCAGTTGATTGGCAGCCAAGATTTTGTGACAATAGAAGATCCAAGATTTTGATGAGACATCAAAATTCCTTAGAAAGATGCACAAAAGAGGATGAAAGTGTGGTGAAGACGGAGAATCTAGAGTTGATTGCTCCAGAGCTAAAACAAAAGGACCAGACATTTAAGAGAAATAATGATGGTCATGTAAAGAAGCATTCAGAGGAAGATCAAGCGTTCTTTGATTTACAAGAATTTTTGAATGAATTGGACCAATCATGTAGGGGAAGTTCATTAGAGGAAACTAAACACATAGATTGTCAAATTCAATCAAAAAGGGGGAAAAGGAAGTAGTACGTGAACAGAAGGTTCAAGATGGGTGTGATCTTCTCAACACTGCTTGAAGAATGGTGCAGTTCCAGGTAACTCCATTATCGATATTACATTCTCACAGGAGCTACAGAGAAACATAAATCTGAAATTGCAATAAGGAGTATTGATTACATGTGGAGCATCTGTAGAAGAGGTTCAAGAGAAGACAGAAAATCTTCATTAAGGGTTCTTAACTCGGAGGTCGAAAGTAAGCATTACAAAGGTCAAATAGATTACCCATGGAGTTATGAAGCTATAAAAAGGAAACTCAAACTTCATGTGGAGTATCTAGTAGGAAATGGATCCAAGGAGCTAGATTGGTAAGGATGTTAAATGTGAAGGAATCAAAATTTGGGCTAGAAAGTTTGGGCTGGATTCACTAAGGCCTATCTGGAGATTGTCAAGTTATGGGTCTCAATCAATTTCATATGATCAAAATCCAAGTCTTGAGAAAGTTGCTTAGACGAGAAACGTGAGCAACATAAGAAGATTTAAATCCAAGTCAAAAGTATGTCCAACATATTGTCAAGTTGACTAAGCTCGTGTGAGGTCGAGTTTATGGCAGCAACAATTGAAGCTTGTCAGGCCGATGACTAGCGAGAAGGTTGTCATGAAAATCGACAACGAATTTATAATCGCTGGAACAAAGAATCACGTGTTCCATGGCCGAAGAAAACATATCCACAAATGATATCATTTCATCCGAGAGAGGGTTGAAGATGATCAAATCAAGGTGGAAAATGTATTTGGAGAAGAAAAATGTGCAGACATATTGACTAAAACCTAGCAAGGATCAAGTTCAAGGAGATGAGAAGCTTGATAGGAGTTCAAGACATCATCAAGACTAACTTGAAGCTTAAGGGGGTGAATGTTGGAGTAAGCTTGAAGATAACTTGATCCACAAGTAAAACTAATCTAACCGAGTATGAATTTAGGAGATTATGATAAGAATATGATTTATATTTAGGAGTTATCTAAATATATATTAGGAGTAATCTAATAAGGTTTTCTACTTCTATTAGAAATAAGTGGTATCTAAACTACTATAAACATAATTGTTGAGTTGTGACAATTAAATAAGAGAGTTCTATGAGAGAACAAGAGTTCTAAGAGTTTTAGAAAACTTATATGTTTAGTTTTGTGAAAGTTTCTAAATATATATAATAAAAGAGTAGTTCTTATTAAAAACTAAGTTTTGAGTTTAATTAATATATTTAACTCTTGAAAATGGAATACATAAATGCAATCATCGTGATCAAGAATACTGACCATACTTAATATCCACAGTCTTGTAACAAATACGACACAATGAAAATTTCGGTGAAAGAAAAGGAGTGTGAAAAAGACGATGAGGGTGACGAGTGATTTTTATGATGCGTGGTAAGTCTATACAACTCTCATGTACCACATAATTACATTCAAAACAAGCATAACTTTGGGCCGATTGTTTTACCAGCCCACAAACATCACAAGGAAGCAAAAGTGGCCGAGGAAGGAAATTAAGTGAATGGTGATGGCTTTTTGGAGCTACGATAGTTGGAAGTGGAAATTTTTTGGAACAAGACGGATCTAAACAAAAGGTACAAACAGAAAATCTGTAGAAAAAGGCAAAAAAAATTAATTTCGTCCACACCAAGTGTACTTATCGAAAGTATTACCACGATTAGGTATGCTGGAATCAGCATGCACAGTTAATCCCACGCCATAGCACTCATGTATATTAGAGGCATATGATCCTGGCCTTAGGGTTTATACAACTGAAAGTGAGAGGATATTGGATGATAAGGACGTGTCATTTTCCTTGGTGACAAATGGCAATCATCATGGAACTCTACATCACATGTGGTACAGTAATAGTGGAAGTGCTTCGATTTCGTCAGAATGTTGGGTGTTTCTCCGCCGCCATAACAACCAGCCGGAGTTTCTTTGCCAGCTCTACGGGAGAGGGTATGAGGATGCCCTGGATGAGACAGACGACATATCAGCTCTTCCATTTCGCCAGAAGACATTTTTTACTTCTTTAATTATTGTTTTTTTTTCTTCTTTCTAACTTTTTTTTTAATGTAATGATCAAATATGTGTGTGTCTATATAAATTGTGTACGTGAACGGAAGTAATTTAACTAGTGCCATATTTCAAATAAACAATAACTTATGATACAATTTATGTATTATTAAGCCTATTAAGAATGATCTAGAGTTTTATATAACCGGAAAAATGACCCATAAGTACAGTTTTACATGCAATTTGTTTTAGAAAATATTATGACATTTTTTTTTCATATACATGTTTTCATGTTGTCATGCTATTCGCAAATGGAAAATAATCCACAATACAGTCTAGCCATGCGCATTTGAGTTTCTGATCGGATTCGGTTTAGATTTGTTTGGATTCAATTAATTCGGATAAAAATATTTAGAATCAGTATCCGTATATATGAATATTTGTATTTGAAAAGAATAAAATTTTTTTTTTTACCAGATATCCGAAAAAGGGATATCCAGAAATAAAAAGAGGATATACGATAAAAATATCTTTTTTGGGCTAGATACAGATATTTACGGATATACGTTCTGAAGTTTTTTAGTATTTCGGATCCGAATCCGTTTTACCCGGATATCCATTTTTTAGATTCGGATAATCATGCCTCCCATTGATATGTTTGGAATAGAGATAACTATATCACAAAACCATAGCTTAAAATGCCTCCTATGAATCGTCATTTAGTAAAAGTAAGCATGTCAAAAAATGATTTAACCTGCGGGTTTTGACCCGCAGCGGAACGGGTACGGGTCGACAGGGGAAAATTTTTGCGGATCAAATGTTGGTTTTTTTAATAGATATTTGGCGGGTTGGCGGGTTGACGAAATTTTAATATTCGGCGGGTTGGCGGGTTACCCTCGAGTTTCGTGGGTTTTGAATGCAGGTTGATCGATTTTGATTCACGGATTGAAAATTTGTGAGTAAAAATTTTAAGCTAATCTGCCGGTTAGACCCGCAGATCCCGCGGGTAAATCATTTTGACAGGCTGTAACGTTTATGGATTTACCTTCGAACTGGCATAATCTTACTGTTTATGTGCTTAAAAAATCGTAAATGAACATTGGCATCGTGCCAGGCCGGCTCTGAAATTTTGAAAATCCTAAGCAAGGAAAAAAATTTGGGACCCATTTAAACACTAATATTTGATAGATGTATTAAAATAAAATTTGATTTCTGAATTTAATTATATGTTGATGTGAAATCCTATGAAGTATACTCCCAAATAGAGAGGCAAGTGTCAGTTATTTTCCAAATATATTTGGTCCCATTAATTGAATATTAAAACATTCACTAATTAATAAATAAATTCAAATGGGAAAGAACTCTCACGGGTCAGCATAATTCTCGGTACGGAATCTGGTCTGTCTGCTACTGATTTTTCTCTGAAGAGAGACAGCGAGGGCATGATTAGCTCTGTAAATCTGGTTATTAATAAGCTAAGATTAATGATTTTAATAATACTTATCTTAAGATAAGAAATCATATATTTATAATCAAAAGTTTTTAATAAATATTTGAAATGAGAAGAGACGAAACCACATGCCTTGAACCGAAGTTACCGTTGTCTTATACAAAACTTAGAATAAAAATTAACACTTTTGCTTATTTTGTTTTTTCTTCCTCTTTTGCTTATTTCATCCCCTTCTTCAGATGCGACTGTATCAGACTAATATTCTCTTCGTTTAATACTCTTCTTCAAATGTCTTTGTAGGTTTCTCTTGGAAATAATCAAAACGAATAAAAAATGATTAATTCCAGTGAGAACAAAGTCGCCGTTAAACCCATTACAACGATGATTCTTCAAGGTAGTAGAATATGTCTTGAGTAATATGAGGATTCGAGGTCTTCTATACCAATGGAGAAATTCTAACAAATGTGTTGTGTTATTTTGCGTTTTGTTTAGATGAAACGAGAAGTAAAAAATTCGGAGAAGAGATGAAGAAAGAGAAGAGAAGAGTGTTGGGTGTGATTAACCAGAATCTAGTTGGTGCAAAAGCTTATCCTTGTGTTGTCAATAAGAGAGGAAGCTCATTATCTAAGTAAATTTAACTAAGTTATATAGGTACAAAGTGGAGATTTGAACCTTAAACTTCTTGCGTGATCCATTACCATAGGAGATACCACGTTTTGTTTGACATCATTTATAGGCAGTACTATATATATTTAGAATTTTCAAATAGTTATACATAGTTGTACCACACATTTGTGTACAATTGGATACAACTAACTAGTTGTACCAGAAATATGAACGTTAGTTATACCATAAAAATGAGATTTGAACGCTTCGCATATGCGTGTGTTAAAACCATTTGCATTAGTGTATTATTGTTAGTATAATTTATAATTACAAATATTTAATCCCAGTTGATAAAAATTCAAATTTCATTAAAAATAAAATAATCATTTTATTTTTATAGCATTTGGGATCATGTTTTTTTTTCATTTGTGGCATTCGAGACTCTGACTCAAACCAAAAGCACTGCCGAAAGATGAACAGAATCAGTCCCGTCTCTTGATCAGTTCAACAGGTCGAACAAAGCTCCAATCCGAGAAGTCAAACAACGACAATTAAAGCGTGTTAAGCCATGAGATTCTTGTTAACCAATAGAGCATTCAAAATCTTCACCCCACGTTTTCATAGACTATGGTTGTTGACCCATTCTCCCTTCTCCTCAACCTCAGATTCCGGTAGATTTTCCGGCGATTCCGAGCCGGAATCATGGAAAACTATGGAGGGTTTACTCCAATCTCCCGCCAATTTCTCACCTTTATCCCCAATCACGTTCTTGGAGCGTTCCGCCAAGGTTTACAGAGACCGAACCTCTCTTGTGTTTGGTTCCGTCAAGCACACTTGGTTCCAAACCTATCAACGTTGTCTCCGTCTTGCCTCTGCTCTTAACGAACTCGGAATCTCTCCAGGCGACGTGGTTAGTCTCTTTAAATTATTCGAATTTCTTATTGTGTATTCGTTTTGATTTAGGTTTTGTGATAAATGAGGAAACTTTAGGTTGCAGCTTTAGCACCGAATGTTCCAGCAATGCATGAGCTTCACTTCTCTGTTCCAATGGCTGGTTTGATTCTTTGTCCACTCAATACTCGACTCGATCCTTCCACATTGTCGGTTTTGCTCGCACACTCTGAAGCGAAGATCCTCTTCGTTGATCTCCAGTTACTTGAGATTGCTCATGAAGCTCTTGATCTTGTTGTCAAATCAGATAGAACAAGAAAAAGTCCGAAGCTTGTTTTGATCTCACAATCATGTTCAACACTGTTGGTGCTCCTCCCATGTGAGTCACATTGTAATCCCATTCAGGTTTCCACACACAGTATGTTCCTGGACCATATGTCTCTGTCAAACCATAAAGATGAGACACAGTGAAACCTAATTCTTCCATCTTAGCCAGGATCTGCGGTAAAGGCGGTGATCCACCCGTCATAACCTCAACCCTATGAGGAAGCGTTTTATGTTCAGTCACAGGAGCTAGACAAGGAATGCAGCATTTGGGTCTAGACGAGCTCGAGGTGAAAAATCCGGTGACAATGAAGACTGTACCTAATGATGGTGTAACCATGGGTGAAGTTATGTTCAGAGGAAACACCGTGATGAGTGGATATTTCAAAGACTTAGAGGCAACACGAAAAGCTTTCGACGGAGATTGGTTCCATAGTGGTGATCTTGCTGTTAAGCATCCGGATGGGTACATAGAGATAAAAGACAGGTTAAAAGATGTGATTATCTCAGGAGGAGAAAACATAAGCACGGTTGAAATCGAAAGAGTTTTGTGTAGTCACCAAGCGGTTCTTGAAGCCGCGGTTGTGGCACGTCCGGATAATCATTGGGGACAGACTCCTTGCGGGTTCGTGAAGCTAAAAGACGGGTTTCATACAATCAAACCCGAAGAGATTATCGGGTTCTGTAGAGATCATTTGCCGCATTACATGTCTCCAAAGACTATTGTTTTCGGAGACTTACCTAAAACCTCAACAGGGAAAGTACAAAAGTATTTGCTGAGAAAGAGAGCTAATGAAATGGGAAGCTTGTGATTGTGATGATCTTCATGTATAAGGAAATGAAGATCAGAGAAATTAAAAAAGCACCGCGTGAAAATGAAGAAACAGATCAGCCATGGATATGTAAAATGCTATAATTAGCTTTCTTTACGCGTAAAGGCCAACCATTTTCTACCTCAGAAAAGTTTTTAAGACATTAAAAAGAAAGAAGAAGCTAATAGAATATTCCGTCCGCGTCTGAAACGAGTCCAATTCATAGGAAGGTTTCAAAGACAAATCTTACTTATCTGTTTTTTTTTGTTCTCTTTCTTCTTATTCATTTTTCTCCATTATATAAATCTTCATCGTGGGTCAGAACCCTTTAAACAAAATCATCAAAGAAGAAGAAGAAAAGAGTTTTGTGTTCTTGTTTTGGGAGAAAGATTATTACTTTCTTGATTGAAAATGGCATCGAACGAAGCTGGAAGGCCGTTGCCGAAATTTGGGGAATGGGATGTGAATGATCCGGCGACGGCTGATGGATTCACGGTGATATTTAGCAAAGCTGGTGAAGATAAAAAGACGGGAAGGAGTACGACGAAGACGACTTCCCAGAGGAAACAAGATGGTGATAAACCAACCGTCAAGAAATGGCTCTGTTTCACTTTTGCTTGATTTTTTTTTTTTGTTCCGAAGAAAATTTAGCTTTGAGCCTTATGAGCCTTCGACAACTCTTGTCTTAGAAGTTTTTATTTGGTTTTTAGTCATCAATTAATATTAATAAACAAATTCTGACGTCTTGTTATCTAATGATGAATTTCTGCATTTGGTAAAATATCGAATCAACCATATTGTGGTTAACTTGTAATTAAAAGCAAAACTTATATAAAGAGAATGCGGAGACAGAATTAGTGATTTTGAGATGAACACAAATGATCCATAATACCATAACATTAATGAAATATTGTGCATATAGTTTAAAGATTTGTTTAACATACATAAAATCTTTAAAATATATTCACAATATTTTCATTAATCTTATGCATAATGTAGATCCTTCTACATATCAATGAGTTTTTGAATATCATGTAGAGAACATTTGGCACATTAGACTTCAGAAACTGTTTGAGCTTAGGGCTTGACCCAAAAACTTGTACAGAAAGCAAAGAACTGTGTTGAAGGCAAAGTTTTCAGTCTCAAACCGGTCAAACAGCGCAACATAGCCACAAATCCCATTCGAGTCTTATGCTAAAATCCGCTAATTAAAAATCCGGTAAAATCAAGTAAAACATGTAACTATAAACCTAGGATCATGTGTGATTGGTTGAAACAAAACGGGTGAAAGTTCATTGACACATTTAGAAATAGGTTCGCTATTGTATAATAATAATTGTTTTTGAGGTGAACATTAGCTCTTGAGAACATCATTTATGTTCAGATTCTGAAAAAATAAATGGTCTTCTTCCATAATCTCTCTTGATTTCGTCTGCAAATTACAACAATGAAACATTTGCCGCAGTTGGGCTCCAAAACCTTTTGTTCATATGGACTGGGCCACCAAACTTGTCCAGAAAGTAAAGAAAATTAGAGCGCTAAAGAAAGAATTGGGTTCGTTATCGCAGAACTACCCACTAACTTTTTGGGCCGACCATTTATAAGCTCAGTAAGCCCAATATGTTTTTACTGTTTCTCCATCTGCTAACGTACGCACTAGAGTGTGCGAATGTGATTACCATACGCCTTCTTCTATCCATTAGACACAGAGGCGCTAAACCTCTGCAAGAATAACCCTAAAACCTCTGCGGTTAATCGAAGCAAAACGGAAAAGATAAAAAATGGGGAAAATTCCGGCGTCGTTTCGATTAATGACGTCGAAGCAATTGGTGATGAAACCAACACCATCTCCTTCACCGCCGCCGCAAGATTTCCGCAACAGAAACGCCGCCGTGAGAGAATCAGCTAAACTTCCTCAGAATCCAACTCGCGAGCCCTTGAAGAATCCATTCAAAACAACGAATCTCGCAGACGCCAAAAGCCTCTTCAATTCAATCGCCGCCACTTCTAGAATCCCACTCGATCTTAAATTCCACAACTACGTTCTTCAATCCTACGCCTCAATCGCCGATGTCGACGATACAGTGAAATTATTTCACCACATCTTGAAATCGCAGCCTAATTTCTCACCGGAACGTTCTACGTTCCATATATTGCTATCACATGCTTGTAGAGCTCCTGATTCATCTATTTCGAATGTTATCGAGTTCTCAATCTCATGGTGAATAATAGTTTTGCTCCCGATCAAGCACAACTGATATTGTGATTCGATCTCTTTGCGAATTGGGTTGGATTGATGAAGCTAAGGATTTGATTAAGGAGCCGAGTGAGAAACATTCTCCTCCAGATACATATACTTAGAACTTTCTTCTGAAGCATCTGTTGAAATATGGATCATTGAGTGGTGTTTATGATTTTATCGATAAAATGTTGGAATTTGATGTGAAGCCAGACCTTATCAGCTTCACTATCTTGATTGGTAATGTTTGTAATTCTAAGAATTTGAGAGAAGCAGAGAGTCTAGTTAAAGCATTAGGTCACAATGGGGTTAAGCCAGATTGTGTCGTCTTTAATACTATTATGAAAGGTTATTGCACAATGAGCAAAGGGAGTGAGGTGATTGGTATTTATAAGAAAATGAAGGAAGAAGGTGTTGAGCCTGATCTTGTTACTTACAATACTATGATTTTCGGGTTGTCGAAATGTGGGAGAGTTGAGGAAGCTATGAAGTATTTGAAAATTATGGTTGAAGAAGGTTACGAGCCAGATGCTGTTACTTACACGTCGATGATGAATGGACTGTGTAGAAAAGGCGATTCTTTAGGTGCGTTGAGTTTGTTAGAAGAAATGGAAGCTAGAGGTTGTGCTCCTAATGATTGTACCTATACTACTTTGCTTCTTGGATTGTGTAAGACAAGGTTAACGGACAAAGAGATTGAGTTATATGAATTGATGAAATCAAGTGGTGTAAAGCTTGAGACTGCTGCTTATGGCACGTTTGTGAAGGCTCTAGTTAGAAGTGGAAAGATTGCAGAGGCTTATGAAGTTTTTGATTATACAGTTGATAGCAAGAGTTTGACGGATGCTTCTGCGTATTGTACACTTGAAACTACCCTGAAATGGTTTAAAAATGCGAAAGAACAAGGCTTGGCTGTCTAAAGTGGTATTCTCTAGCTGAGCTTTCTTCTTTGCGCAAGTCCTGTTATTTTCTCCAAAAGGAATGAATTTTGATTCGTTATATTAACATGAATAGTAAATTTCTAAGGGACCAGCAGTGATTTATGACATTAGGTTGTTTATCTATGTTGGTTATATTCTTAGCACATGGTTTCGTTGAACACTCGAACTAAGGATTCGGGGATTTTGTTTTGCTGTGTTTCTACAAAGCAGTCAGTATCTGTTATTCTGTTCGTATCGGCTTCTTGCCTTTAGTGTCCTGTGAGCTATTGTGAATGCCAATAATTGGCTATTGATCATGCATGTGGTTGTTGCTTTAGAGATCAAGCAAATCATATTTGCTTTGACAATTACGTCATCTGTTCGAGTGTTCTTATGAGTGTGCTGTGGTTGTTACTTGAGAGATCAAGCAAATCATATTTGCTTTGACAATTACACCACTGGTTCGGATAAATCAGGAAGAGTATCTGAATAAAGATTGAAGAGATTGTTATCTTCGTTGAACAATCTTCTCGTATATGTTCTGTTTTAACACTTAAGTAGCCAAGTGCAGAGTATTGTTGATTTTTTCAGTTGAATTATAAACCAAATCATTGAGGGGGCAAGAAAACAGAGGACAACGTTATAAGTGGTCAACGTTCTTGTATTGGTCTTTTTTTTTCAATGATTCATTTCAATCAATTGGAGGATAAATTCTTTTGTTTATTTTTATTTCTCTTCTGTCATGTTTTATTATATATTGTATATTTCTGCAATAATCTGTTTCCTTGTCTCCTCCATTAAACAATTGAACGCTACGGAAAATACACACAATAAGAAAAAATGTACGTACCACGAGGTCCACGAATACAAGACTCTCCTATACATTATTGTAAGTCCATAGATTCTTGAATCTACCATAGCCTCCAGCTTTTTTCATTGAGTTGTATAAGTTTCTCTGAGCTGTCATGTTCTTATATATCTATCGTATAGATATTTTTTGTATGCCAGAGCTGATGAAGGAAGCAAGAATAGACAATAACGGAGACAGGATAATAAGAATAATCTGAGAATTTTAAGAGAATTGGATCTTATCCGTCTCTGCATCTGGATCTAATTTTGACCAATTGAGCATTTGTGTTTGGATACATTTTTGGATGCAAAAATCAATATTTTATATTATATATGAAAAATTAATAATGAATTTGGATATGATTTTTGTATTCGAACTTACCAAAAGACCAAGATACCTTTACAAAATTTTATTTAAAAAAAAAGAATATCTCATGTCAAGTTTTATATTTTAGGTTAAAACTAGATTCAAAGGGTCAATTATTTTATTTTCATGTACCAAATTTCTTGTATTTGTTTTCTTTTGTATATGATATATATATATATACTTGTATTTTTTGTTCTTAGTTTTTATATATTTGTATATGTAATTTTAACTTCAGTTAGCTTAAAGGTTTGAGTGATTTTTTGTATTGTATGTATACGGAGATTAATCGTTTTTGGCGGTCTCATATAATTCATTCATGATGTCGTATGGTTACTTTATTTTTTTAACATATCTGATTACAAATAAAAAAAAATCTATAAAGTGATTAGTAGGTAAATTTAGTAATTGTAAATATTATGTATAACTAATTTCTGTAACATAAATAAATATCTTTATTTTCAAGTTAAATTTTAAGAGAATATGATTATAGAAAAGATAAAATGTTTAGTTATATACCGAATAACATTTTTTCCTAAGTAAATGAAAACCAAAACCATTGTTTTCAATAATCACTACATAAATCCAAACCATTATAATAATAAATTATGAGGTTGTCAGAAACGTATTATTGGATTTTGTACGATGACGTCTTCTAATCTTTTTTCTAAATTCTGAAATACCTCTTTGAAACCCACATTCATTGTTTATCTTTGAGGTTTGTCTTCTTTATATAGAATAAGCACTTTCAAACATTTTTTTAATGTTATCTTTGATATAAAACCACATAAATTTGACCATGAGAAAACACAGGTTGTGGCAAATATAGTCATACTTCGGTCAGAAATTGTCATTGACTCTTGTTGATAGTCATCGCAAAGGCCAGAAATACCAGAAATTGTTTGCCACGCATTCTAAATGGTAGTTTGGCATCAGATGGCAATATGAAAATCTTGGGAATCAGAACTTTTTCAATGTGATGACTATTGCCTCTAAAATATGATTAGCCATTTGTGTAATCAGCAGTCTAGTTCCATTGCATATCCCACCTTTATGATTTGAATTCCTTAGCAACATAATATGAGCACCAACTTTCAAATGTAAACTATGCATTAGCAAACCCAAGATTTTGATAGAGTTTAAGAAATCGATAGTAATGTTCTTTTGCTTCAATGAGGTACGAATATAGTTACAATATAATCTGTGCAAACTTTGAAATCAGTAGTAATGTTCTTTTGCTCCAATTGGACAGTTAGATCTCCCGCCAATAAGTCATCATTCTTAGTTCCAGTTGAAGTAATAGACTAAAATTATAACACGAACGAACCAACTTATGAGTAACGATTTCCAATATATAAGATCTAAAATTATCAATTTTTAGATTATTTTTAATCTCATTTCTATTCTGAGTGAATTCAAAAAATATAGTATATCTTTAGTTGCATTTTATAATAACTAACAAACACATTTTATAATTAGTCAGTATTATAAAATTAGTTATCCAACAATTGTCTTTCACCTGTCCATTTTGGGATAGAAACCTGTCATGTTTCATATCCGTCGGGAACTTTCCGTCTTGTACTTAATCCCTTTTATATAATTACATGTTTTGAATTTGATTATTTTGTTCCAACGGGTAAAGGATTGAGTAAGAGAACAGAATACTCATGTAGAGATTTTACCAACATGTTAATCACTATGATCCAATCAATAATTTAGATTATTTTTAATCTCATTTCTATTCTTAGTGAATTAAAAAAAAAATATTTCTCCTTATTTCCTCTATTTAAAAAACAGATATTTTTTTACTAAAATAATCTTATGGATAAAAAAATATTTTCATATATAAATTAATACAACTTATATTATTTTATTTTTTTGGTTAATTTCTAAAGACTTATCTATGAGTGGATTTAATATAACAGTAAAACATTTTTACCTTAAAACTTTTTAAAAATTATAATAATAATTATAGTTATTTATAAATTTTGTTTTTATTTATTAAAAATATAAATTACTTGTAAATCAAATGAGGGGAAAATTATCATATCTGATATATGTATAATAGATTTTTAAAAATGAAGGTGTATTTTTCAAAAAAATCCCTAACAGTATAGAGATTTCTTGTTTTTATTGAGTTTAATTATTATTAATATTTAAAACTTTTTAGAGTTTAAATATTATTAATATTTAATTTTTTATAGAGTTTAAATATTATTAATATTTTAAAATTTTTATAGAGTTTAAATATTAAATATTTATTGAGTTTAAATGTATATTAATAAAATTGCAAACTTTTAAATATTTACAATATTTGAAACTTTTTTAAAGTTTAAATATCTATAATATTTTGAAAATTTTTAAAAGTTTAAATTTGTTCAACTAAAGAATTGGATTAAACCGAATAATAAACTTTTAAATTGGATGCAAGATAATTCAAACTTACTGATCATACGTATTTGAAACTATTTTGGTCATTTTTATAATATGACTCTGAACTATTTTCCAAAAATTTTAGCCGATATGAGATATTAAGCATACACAATTTTTTCATCGATTGAGTAATCTATGTTTGTTTTTAAAAATTTGAATAACAACATATGCAGAAAAATTTAAAAACAATCTAAAAGCTTAACCCCTTGGTTTGTTAGTTCATACAATACTTGAAAACTAAGCCAGTTACAAGAAACGACAAAATAAATAAATAGACTTATTAATTTTAAAATTTTTATTAATTATATGTATTATATAATAATTCATAAATTTTATATTAGGTAGGTGATTGATTGGATGTTGCGCAGTAAATATAGACATGTTTGGATACGAGATTACTCATTTGTACTTTTTTTTAATAGTATACAAATATAAATTAAACTTTTTGGCCGATATTGCAGAATACAAAATTGTGAAAATTTCGTTTTTGTGTTAAAATCTGAGAATCAAGCACTAATACCGATATGCTTAGACTAAGAAAAACATAAATCTCTTTTAAACAGTTTATTTCGCGGGTTATGTAATGCCATTACCAACGTCCGCTCATTCCGCCTACATATTCTTCTAATTAATTAAGAGAAAACGGTAGGGGAAGAAAACAAAATGGGAGGTTGTTCTTATTATAACAAGTTGCTTTTTGTTTAATGCTAAAACATATTTGTCACTGATTCAACTTCCTAAATGACACTTATCCATCATATGTATTACATATTATGTACTCTGTTTTTTTTTTCTTTGACCAAAAAAATGGTTTGGCCTCTCGAAAGAGTAGTTTGAGCTTTCTCATCTTACAAGAACAATTTCCACCGTAAGTGTGTAAGACAGAGGTTGCTGACAATAAAAGCAAAGCTATATTCTAATTGGAAAAGTGACACATCCTAAGTAAAATTCCAGTAGAGTCGATGCCACATACTTCAATTCTGAATTGTGTTTCTCCCACTGGTTCCAGGATCGATAGAGAGCGATCGATCCGTAGCATATAACATAAATTTTAGGGTCATTAGACTAGCTAACGATCACAGTCAATAAAACATTAAACTAAAAAAAAAAAAACCAAGACACAAATATAGATAATGTTTTGGTGACCAAAATTTTTGAAACTGAAAATCTAACTAACAGTAATATCTATAATTTATAGTTGTCATATAAATTATGAAATAACTAAAATAATATTTAAAAATCGTTTTTGTTTGGCTCGACCAACAAAATAGTAGCCATAAAACTATTATATGTAAACCAATTGTAGTTCTATTAAAATTGTTTAGTTGGTTAAAGCCATTTTAGTTTTGAAACTACTTTAGGGAACACACCTGACTTGCGCCACAGAAAATAACCTTAGAAAAGAGAATGTTTTTGGAGATCTATGCTATATACAGTGTTCGTAACATGATTGAACATTCTTTGGAAGCATGCAATATGATTGGTGACTGCCAATGGGATCTACAATGAAAACAATAATAAAAGTGGCTTTTACACGTGTACATAATGTCGGGGCTTGGACATATGTTGATGAACGTTTTTACAAGTCGACGAAAAGGACACATGGACCATTAAAAGCAGATTTTACAATGTACGAGAAAATATTATTGGGTGTGTTTTCTCTTCTTTTTTTAACAAAGGATTTGCTAATAAAATTGCCAATGGAAGTGTTACAAGATGGTGAAATTACATTCATAAGAACAACTATTAAGTGAACCTATTAACAACCAACCAAACAAAGAAGTAATAAAGGATACTAAAAAGGATAAATGGATTCAATCCGAGCACTAAACCCGATTTTATAGAAACTGATCTCTTCAGTTTTTCTTTCATCTTCTCCAACTTAATTACGGTTTTCTGTTTTTTTTTTTGTTAAATAGCCAAAATTTTGGTTGATACTGTAAAAAAGAAAATGCAAAGTAAAACTGTACATCATGTACATGATGTATTTTTTTTCTTTCTTACGTGTAATTTAAACAAAGAGCATAAATACAATACAAAAGAAGTGTTATCCAGAAAAAAATGATATTTTTTTTGTTTTTGTTATATATATTTTTTTAAAATGTTCAGCAACATGTTTTATATGGATTAAATTCTAGTGGTAACGCATCAACATGTTTTACATAATCATAAATTTACATTTGTTATAAAAAAAAACCCATTAAGCGCAAATGCACCTCCCTCACCTTTAGTTTATTTTTTGGTCGCTCAAAATACCTCCCCTTTTATACTATTAAAAACATTATTTTACTAGTGGCACCATTATTTTATGAATTTTGGTCACTCTAATTTTATTTTACTAGTAACAACATTATTTATGATTTCTAAATTTTCAATTTTCAATATTGTTTATGAGCAAGAACCTTGTGCCAGACCCAGCACATGAAAAAACATTAATAGAAAAAAAACTACACGTTGCAGTGTTTTATTTTCCCACGAATACAAGGAAATCAATCAAATGCCGACGATACAACCAACAAAAGATTCCACTCTTTTCCACGTGTCATCACCCACGATGTTGAAGCCAATAAGACAGTATAGGTAGGATAGGACGGGGTATATTATGGTTGAGGAAGATCTTCATTTCTTTACCTACCCAGACAATTTATAGACCGTTGACATTATTTTAATTATGTGGCGAAACCGGAAGCATAATAGACGATGAGTCATCAACTATGTGGCCAACGAATTACGCATAATTTAACAGACGACTCATACTTTAACAACGAGCTCATAATCACACATTTTGCCCATAACAATCGGACAAAATTTTAAAATAAAAATCTTATTATTGTTGAAGTTTTGTTGGTTGATCTTACAAACTTGTATGATATAAATAGAGCTCGTTGAATAAAATCACTTTAGAGAACAACAAAGTTCAAAGACAAAACTAAATAAATATGGCGATGATGATCATCAAGAATCATGTAAGATCTATAAGCTTACCTTCGAGATCTCATCCTAGCACAGCAGCGATTGAGGAATCGCTCGACAAACTTCTTATCACTATGAACACAACGATGACGTCATCCGAATCTGTTTACTCCGGTCTAGCAGGGCTGGAGGATCTGTACGATTGTACTGAAGAGTTTCTGAAAATGAGTTCGACGCAAAGTGTGTTGTCGTTTAATGATGGGAAGAAGAAAAAGAAGAAGAAGGTGAAGGGAGATTTTATGGAGGAAATGCTTGATGGTTCGTTGAGGCTAATGGATATATGCAACGTCTCGAGGGATCTCATGGTTGAGACTCATGAGCATGTGCTTGGTCTTCAGTATTGTGTTAGGAGAAAGAAAGATGCCGATGCCTCCAGCTATGTTGGGTTTAGGAAGACCATGAGGAAAGAAGTGAAGAAGCTTCTTGGATCCTTGAAGAACATTAATGTAGGGTCAGTGATGAGAGATCATGTTCGTGATCAAGACGGTGATGCTCATTTCTTGGCCGTGATTCACGCAATGAGACGTGTTGTCTCGATGACAGGTTCGGTCTTGAAGTCGTTCTTGGAGTTCTTGTCGGGACGACAAAACGGGAACGACATAAAGAGCAAGTTGGCTTTTGTCCTCATGAACAAGAAGTTAGATCAAGATAAAATGGTTAAGAACGACTTGGAGGATTTAGATTTCGCGATTTGTGGAGATTACATCTCTCAAGAGGATCTTCATATGAAGCTTGAGGAGGTTGAAGTATGGATTGGAAGGTTTGAGAAGAATCTAGAAGGATTGTTTCGAGGGTTGATTAGAACACGAGCCTCACTTCTCAACATAATCTCTCAGTAAAATGTATATGTAATACCGTAATCTTCGTGGGTATTCGATTTTAGAGGGATTTGCCGGAGGGATACGTAATACAAACATAAGATTTTGCCACATTTTAATTTTCCGCTAGGCACTTAGTCGAACGCTTGGAATGGGATTAGCGCCTAATAAAAAAAATGGAAGAGTAAACAACGTTGAATCGAAAATTATTTTTTTGGATTTTTTAGTATTTTTCAACTTTTTTTAATTTTATAAATCTTAACTAAATTTATAACTTTGATATAATATAACTTTAAGTTTTATACACTTGTCATTATAAATAATTTGCTAGCTCTGATTCACAAGAAAATGACATTCATCACAAATATATTCAAAATACAAAATTAAAGTTTCAAAACACATGATACACCAAAAAAAAAGTATGATCTTGATCTTGATGTCAAAAAAAATAGTGAAAATTTAGAGTGAAAGACTATATTTTTTCTCTCTTTTCTTTCTTTTACGATCATATAATCATCATGTGTTGGATTTTTTATTTTGTTAAGACTTCTTGGTTATATCCAAATGAAAAATAAAAATGAAACATATCATATATGATTTCTTTCAAGTAGCAAATAAGATTTTCTTTCCATCTTACAATATAAACAAAAAGTAAAAAAAAAAGCAGCAAGTAAACGAACATTACTAAACCAACGGTGTGTCATGAAACACACAAGTTTCAGGGTAAGCATCAAATTCAAATTTCAAGTGAACCATTACTTCATCTTCTTCCTAGGATTCAAAATCATCGTCATAAAGCTCTCTTCCCTTTGAAGGTTGGGTAGTAGGTATCACACCAACATCACCATTTTGATCTTCTTGATGTTGCTCCACAATCCAATTAAACTCAAATGAGAAAACAAATATGGATCAAAATTTTCATCATTGTGTTCACATCCTTTTAATGCTAAGCTTCTTCCAAAAGAACTAGATTTGTTCTTATAGAGATTAATCTCATCATTCATAGTCTTATGTTGTTTATTTGACTTCCAAGTTACCAAATTTCCTCCAATGAAGGTGCAATAGCCGGTTGTTGATCTCGTATCCAATGTATTCCCAGCATAATCCGCATCACAATACCCCCACTATCTCGGTGCTATCATTTTTTTCCATCCAAATTCTTTGGCCCGGGCTCTCTTTGAGATATCTATAGATCCGTTCCACCATGTTCCAATGATAATTTATGGGAGTTTTCATGTGTTGACTGACCTGATTCATAACAAAGCAAATGTCAGGTCTAGTGATGGTTAGATAGATTAACTTACTAACAAGCCGGCGATATTGTGTCGGATCTTCAGATGGTTTGTATTTTTCCTCCTCTTCGGCTTTCTCCCCCTTTCGCTTGAACTTATAGCCATCGATTAGTGGAGTCTTGGACGGTTTTGGTGGATTAAATACCTTCTTTATCATCACCGAAGATGATAAGATCATCCACATAGATGAGAACCACAATGATACCTTAAGAGCTTTGGAGTGTGAACAAGGTGTAATCGGCTTCAAGGCTTTGGATTTCTTGAAGCCTCGGGCTTTGAGTGTGGAGCTCAACTTGTGGTACCAAGCTCTTGGTGATTGCTTCGGCCCATAGATAACCTTTCATAGCTTTAAAACCTTACCGTAAGCAATACAATTTTCTAGACCGGGTGGATGTGTCATGTAAACTTCTTCCTCAAGTTCACCTTGTAAAAAAGCATTTTTGACATCCATATGTCACAACTCCCAAGAAAAATTAGTATTCAAAGAAAGGACAACCCTTACTGTGTGGAGTTTGTTGATGAAAGCAAAGGTATTCATGTCATCTTCTCCATAGGTTTGTGTAAAACCTCGTGCCACAAAGCGAGCTTTGTACCGTTCAATATATATATTGCTCAATTATTTGATGCTAAAGACCCATTTGGAGCTAACTGCTCTTTTCTCGGGAGGAAGATCTGCTTCATCCAATGTGTGATTGCGGTTCATGGCTCCAACTTCATCACCAACTGCATCTAACTATTCTTTTATTTCCTTGGCTTCCTCATAGCTTTGAGGTATCATATCTATTTTAATCTTTCCAAGAAAAGCTTGATGATCAATTGGTAAAAGGTCAAGCGAACATACTGATGGAATTGGATGAGCCACAACTTGATTATTATAGTAAACCCGTGTGTTCACTCACTTTGAAGGATTGCAGATCCTTGTTCTTTGTCTAAGTGGAGGAGGAGAATCTTCATCATCCTCTTCTTCCTCTTCTACCTCTTCTATCCTTATGAGGTCTAATCGCTTCATTTTTAGGAGTCACAATATCCTCCAGATCAGCATGGTCTTGGTCATGATCTTGATCACAGTATTGTTACTCTAAAGGAATATCTTTTGTACACCCCCTTTCCAAATGACGTTTGGTGTACACCCCCTATTCAAAGGAAAGTTTGGTTTACACCCCCTTTCCAAATGAACGTTTGGTGTACACCCCTTTTATTTTGCCATGTCCGCATCCGTATGTGGTACATGATTTCCAAGGTGGTCTAGGAGGAATCCTAAACTTGTGGCTAGATCGGACGGAGAGTGAGATAGATCTTTCACGCCTTCATAATCCTTCTTATCATGATATCCTTGGTTTTCAATTAACTTCACATCCCGAGACACAAAAGTGCGGTTGCTAATAAGATCATAGCACTTGTAGCCCTTTTGTGTTATTGAATAATCGAGAAACATACACTTAGTGCTCCTGGCATCCAACTTGGTTTGTTGTTCACCTGGTACTAACACAAAATAAACACAACCAAATACCCTTAAGTGATCAATAAATGGATTAGTTATGTTAAGTACCTCAAATGGTGATACGTCTTTTACAACTTTGGTTGAAATCTGATTGATGAGGTGGCATGCAGCCATGACCGCAGCACCCCATAATGTTCTTGGTAAATTGGCGTGGAACATCATCAATCTTGTAACCTCCATAAGGTGTCAATTCTTCCTTTCTGCCACTCTATTTTGTTGTAGTGTGTAAGGGCAACTTGTTTGGTGCATGATATCGCGTTTTGCTAGATGTTCTTTGAATCTTTGACTTGTGTATTCTCCTCCATTGTCCGATCTTAACACCTTACTTTTAGCATTAAATTGGTTAATTGCATAATTTTGAAAATTAATGAATGCATCAAACACGCGATCTTTAGACGGAAGCAATGTAATCCAAGTATATTTTAATTTTTTATCTATGAATGTCACAAAATACTTGTTATTTGTCTCTAGAAACGCATGGTGATGTCCAAACATTTGAATGAACTAAGTGAAAGCAATTTTCATAAATAGTAGAAGACTTTGGGGAAACAATTCTACAATGTTTACCAAGAATACAAGCCTCACAAGTAAAATGATCAAAAGAAATATTAGGCAAAATCAATTAAAGAGCACGAGAATGAGGATGTCCAAATCTAGCATGACACACAACACTAAAACTACCAGCAAGACAGGAACTTGAAGACAATGAATTAGAAGGACTTGGCGAAGTGTTCTCAAGAACATATAAATCCTCTTTTGAGTTTCTTTCTCTAAATATTTTCTCGGTCTCAATATCCTGAAAATGAACACTATTAGGTCCTAATATCGTATAACAATTAAGATCATAAGTTATATTTTTTACCGACAAAAGATTAGAACTAAAACTAGACAAAAATAATGCCTTTGAGATTTTATCAAATAATTTTAAATCTCCTACTACTTTTGTAGGAACCATATCCCCATTAGCTATAGAAACATACCAGTTTCCGATTTTATATTGTCTATAAGATTCGGGTTACTATTCATATGGTGAGAAATTCCCAAATCTATGACAAAATATTTACTCGGTTTACTAGCAAAGAAATTGGTACCAGATTCTTTTAAGGAGGCAATGGACCAGATGAGAGACTGTAAGTCCGACTTTTTGGAACTTCACCAGCTCCTTTCCTTCTTGTTTTGATGAGCCGGCTTGTCCTTGATTACCCACGGCTCCATGAGAAAGATTGGCCTTTTGGTCTTTGTTGAACATCTTCGCCTTGAGATGAGAAAGCAGCCAACATTTATTCTTGAGATGACAATTCCTTATGAAATGGTCACACACCCATATCTTATTATGCTTGTACACTTCCTTGTTTTTCATGAGGGGTTCATTTTTTCCACCAAAAAGACCAAGTGAACCTTGTTCCCTTTGGATTTGAGAACACACGTCTTCAAGGCTTGAAAGCTTGTCGGCCCTTAGGAGATGCTTGATGAGATCATTGAAAACCGTATTCAAGGTGAGAAAGAGACCAAAAACTTTTCTTGCTCTCGTCTTTCATTGAGCACAACCGGATCCAAGGTATTTGGCCTTAACATCTCAAGTTCGGCTCATAAAGACCTAAACTTTTTGAAATGCTTGGTGAATTCCAAATCTTCTTGGCTTAGGTTGTTGATGGGCTTCTTTACCTCAAATACACGGGTGAGGTTTGACACATTGCCGTACACGTTCTTGAGAGTATCCAATAATTCCTTTGAAGTTTCACAATAGGAGTAAGTTTCAAGTATGGAGGTTTCAAGAAATTTTTGGAGAAGCCTGAAGACGGTTTGTTCTTCTTGAAACCACTTGGCTTCTTTCTCAAGAGCCGCATCCTCTCTCCTTCTATGATGGTTTCTTTTCCATCCTCTTCTCCTTCTATGATGGTTTCTTTTCTATCTCTTTTGGTGCCTTTGTAGCTTGACCAATTTCAATATGGTTCCAAAGTCCGCGACCATAAAGCGCGGTGTTTATGGTCCTACCTCACAACAAATAATTTTTTTTTTTAGGACAACTGGAATTATCATAGGTGTTGAGTTTTCCATAGTATACATAGAATGATAGATGTAGATGAAGATTAAAGAGAATAAGAGAATCGAACTATTGCGCTGATACCTTATTAGAATATTTGCGGAATAAGATTAGAGAAAATAGAATATTTTTTCTTATTAATTTGTTGTACAAATATAATAAATATATATATATATATATACATACAATTTAACCACGATATAGCTACGTGAAAATCATATAAAATCGTCATTTGATAGATAAAAGTAATATAATAAATAGTAAATAAAAATTGTGCATATTGAAAAGACAATTAAAGGCAATCACTCCTACTTGAATTAAATGCAACACATCTTCTTTATTTAGGATAATATGTAATTAATCCATGAACAACATATTTTATATTTCAATAAACATCAGCATGGCTTCCGCATGTATTAATTCCCCACAATGGTCCACTTCCGCAACATACTTTCTTCCCTTCCTTCAAACTCTTCAAAATTAACAAACAAAACACAAAACGTTCCTAAAGTTATTCTAAAGATCGATCACAACCATAAATGTAATTAGCCAGTAAGTTTAGTTACCATATTTTGAAAGATTATTGCTTATTTCGGAAAGAGAAGTGTGATATTCCCGAGAACATATATGAATCCGGATAGTTCACGTTGTAACCGCTTTAAAACATCCTCAAACTTCTTGTTGTGCATATCGATCAGCTCAGCGGCAGGTTTGCAACACGATCCTATCTTTGTCCGGTCTCTTTTCAATGAATTTGGTGCACACTCGTACGGTCCCACGCTCCTCCCATTTTATACACTTCCTAAGAAACATAACATACATGAACGTATCTCTCATTTTTAGACCAAAAGTTAATAATTTGAAATTAGCTTTCAATTTTATTTTCACCTCGATCACGGATGTCGTGTTACCAAGAAACCCTCCAAATCTAAAAGGGATGTGTTTTGATGAAAGACATTTCAAAATCTCCGTGACTAATGAGTTAAAGGGATAACTTTTTCCACAGTACCTATGTTCTACTGAAAACACACTTGCTGAAAATCATAAAAATAATGATTTTCAAAAACCATAGATAAACATGTGAACAATAAAACTGACTCAAAGCAATATTTCCATCAAAGAAAAATAAATGAAAAAAACTACATTGAAACAAAAACTAAAAATAAATAAATAAAAATTACCTTGCCCATTTTTATAAACACCATCAACCCTGCCAAACACAAAATTACATAAAAAGAAAAAAATTCAAAAAATTCAGATCAGAGATCAACGAAAAATCAAACAGATCATCAATAAATAAAAGAAAAACTTTTTGATTACAAAATAATCATCAATAACTAAAAGAAAAAATTTCTGATTACAAAATATAATTTTCTAAAGAGTTACCTTTGATTTACATAATTATGAAAAGTATGACTAACCTTTGAATCTTAGAGAATGAACTCCATTGTTTCTCTAAGCTCTTCGGATATGATATTCTACATCCAAAAGAAGCATATACACGCAAATGTTTTTACTTTCTACAAATGATGTATACATATTTCATAAGTAAGGAAGAAAAAATAAATAATCATACCTTTGCACAATTCCATCATTATAAGTAACTATATGACGTCGAAAAACACCATATTAATCTCTCTATTGTTTAGGAATTTAAAAAGTAGAAGAAAAACCTTCTTATATAGTAATCAGAGAAAGAGTGAAGTGTCGTGAAATTTTTAAAAATATTTTATATATTGTTATATTTCTTGCGAAATATTTTATATATTGTTATTTGGTTATTAGATATTATGAGTAAATACTTTTGAAATTAAAAGAAAATAAATACAATTAGACTAATGATTTGGTTGATTGTTACGGTTTTGAAAGATTGTAAATGCTTGGCAAAAATTCAAAATAATTTCAAAATAATATTATATTAGATGCGTAAATGGATATTTGAAAATTTAGAATATTCATAATTGATTGAGGTATTAAAAACATTTTCTTTGTTTATCGAAATCTATATTGATTATCGCATAAAATTTTGCAATTGATGTATACATTTTTTTCAAAAAATTCAGTTGTTTTGGGTTAATATATATATATATATATATTTATTTATTATATAAATATCTTAAACATTATTTTTTTATTGAAAACATGAATTTAGATGTAAATTTTAATATCTAACATATAATTTGTTTTCATTATCTAATCTATTAATAGATATAAATTTTCTAATGATTCAGTTAGTGATTTAATATACGTAATTTTTTTTTCAATTCTGATATTATACATTTTAATTAAAAATTATATATAATATTATATTATATTATGAGTTGAATACAAATTGTATTTAATACATATTATAAATTAAAATTATATCTATTCATATTTTTTTAATGTATGCCATTATACTATAATAAAAACTTTTATTTAAATGGTATCATATACTATGAATAAATAAAATTAGACTAATAATTTAAGTCCAATGACAAATTTTGTAATTAGTCTACCAATGGTTATCTTGTTTCTCAAAAAAATCTAAAAATCGTTCGGGTGGTAACACGTAAGCATGACATTTCCGTAAATATCATTGGAGGGCAAGGTTATTTTTTAAAGTTTGCTTCTCAAATAATATTATATTAGATTATTGAATGAATGTATATGACACAATTCAACAAAAACCAACGGGGTGAAATCTGAGTTACCAAAAAGTATCGGGAACAAAACCAAAAAAGAAAGAAAGTTAAAGACCGAGTCTAAAATTTAAAAAGTCAAAGCCACCTTCCTAGTCATGCCTGTATCTAACAAATACGCATAGACGAAGACAAAGAAGAAGATAATCAATCCCACAAGAAAAAGAATAAAACAATTTCTTCATTTTATTATAAATAAAACTCCAATCACCAGAATTGTTAGCGTCACTGTAACTTCTCTTTCGTTAAATGTTGTTCATTTAGATTTTGGAGAAAGAAAACAAAAATTACAGAAGAAAAAAAAAGTCAATCAATGGCGCCTAAATCGAAGCAGCACCTTCGTTATCAGCCGCGGAAATCTACGTCACGTTCGACTCAAGCCTTCACGGTGCTAATTCTTTTGCTTGTAGTGATTCTGATTCTTCTTGGTCTCGGGATTTTATCATTGCCTAATGCTAATAGAAACTCATCGAAGCCTAATGATTTGACCAACATTGTACGCAAGAGGTTAGGGCTATGATCTGTGGTTTATTTTGTTTTTGATTGGAAAGTTTGATTTTTTCTGATTTGGGTTTTGAAATTTTATTAGTGAGACGAGTTATGGAGATGAGGAAAGGAATGGTGAGCGTTGGGTTGAAGTGATTTCTTGGGAGCCTCGAGCTGTTGTTTATCACAATTTCTTGGTAAAATTCGTGTTTCTATTCTGATAATTTTGATTTGATTTACAACTCAGACTAGTATTTCTTGTCAGACAAGATTTGATCGATGGAGTTGACTTTGTTGTCTTGTAGAATTTAGATTTTAGATCTTCCTTGAATCTTCCATTGAAGAATGTTTAGTGAAAAATGGCTTATGTGGTGGAGATACATGTTTCTCAGTGAGAATTTTGATCGATCGAGTTGACTTTGCTCTGCTTTAGAGTTTAGATTTTAGATCTTCCTTGAATCTTCCATTGATTAACATTGGAAATGTTCAGTGAAAATGTCTTAAAAGGATTGGAAATGTGATTTTGGATGATTGTGTTTGAAATGAGCTATTTCAATTGGAATGTCTCATCTTTTTCATTTCTGTTTCTTTAGACCAATGAAGAATGTGAGCACCTGATCAGTCTCGCTAAACCGAACATGGTAAAGTCAACTGTGGTTGATGAGAAAACCGGTGGGAGCAAAGATAGCAGGTTTGTAGCCACTCTTTTCCGTTGCCCCTTCTAGTTTAACGTGGCAAGGTCTGTTGTTTGTTATCAAATGTTGAATCTGCGAATACGGTTGCTGGGTAGAGTAAGGACGAGCTCAGGAACTTTCCTTAAAAGAGGACATGACGAAGTTGTCGAGGTGATTGAGAAAAGGATTTCAGATTTCACCTTCATTCCTGTTGGTAAGTGCCCTTTGCACCCAATACTTTGATGCACAGAAGGATGTGTTGAAACATCTTAAGATCAACAGTTACACTTGATATCTTGATTTCTGTTCCTTTGGAAAACCCTTTGTGAATTTGTGGATCGAGCTTTTGGTTGTAGAAAATGGAGAAGGTCTTCAAGTTCTTCACTACCAAGTTGGACAGAAGTATGAGCCTCACTATGACTACTTCTTAGATGAGTTCAACACTAAGAACGGAGGACAACGAATCGCTACTGTACTTATGTATCTGTAAGTAACTCAAAAAACTGTATTATCCCTTTTGTTCTCAGATAATTTGTTTGTGTTTAATCTTCTTCTTTCGTTCTTCACACAATACTTTAGCTCGGATGTGGATGATGGTGGCGAGACCGTGTTCCCTGCAGCAAAAGGAAACATTAGCGCAGTCCCATGGTGGAACGAGCTCTCAAAATGTGGCAAAGAAGGACTCTCTGTTCTACCAAAGAAGAGAGACGCTTTACTTTTCTGGAACATGAGACCTGATGCCTCTCTAGACCCTTCGAGTTTACACGGTGAAGACCCAAAACTCTCATTTGCATTCTCTTGAAGATAGTAATATCATTCTCTAAACCTTAATGTCCTCTGCTTTGATTTTTCAGGTGGATGTCCAGTGGTGAAAGGAAACAAATGGTCATCAACGAAATGGTTCCATGTCCATGAGTTCAAGGTTTAAGAGAAACAAAAACAAAAAGCTAAACTTTGGGGAGGTAATAATCACATAAATCTCAAGCTATCTTAGATTAATGACATTTTCAAGATTGCCTAAAGTCTTTATCTTAAAATGTCTCTTTATCAATCTGTAGATTCGCACGAAAGCTCAAATTTGTGTGGATACAGTGAAACAGGTGTATTGTGTATTTTCCCTTTTGTAGTGAGAGAGATCCTTAGGAAATTGGAGGCTGTGTTTTTAATGAGGGATATTTGAACTTTTTTGTACTTCTATGTTTAAACTATTTGAATGTTTATACTTTACGAATTACGACATTTTCAGGTCTGAATTTTATAATTTTAATAACTCAATACCATGCATTTTCCATTTACACTTGCAACTATATTTTTCTTATGTTTATTGAAAAAGATAATACAGCTAAAATGTCAATAATATGTTGGTTCTTGAAATATGTCCAAAAAGTATTTTTTTTTTGGGTTAAATTATCGAAATAAATATTAAAAATAAAGAGGATAATAATATATATTCTCATTTTTATTTTATTTTTGAAGTAAATCCAGCATTAATAGACCAACTGTGTATTAATATTTGTATATTTACACTTTTAAAAAAATTTCTAATTATAATATTTTATGTCGTGTAGTTTTTTGTTTTCCTAAAAAAAATTACTTCATATTAATTATGAGTCTAAAGTCACGTGATTTTAATTTGTTAAAAAGAAAACTATTTGTTGGAAAAATGTAAAAAGAAACCTAAAATGAAGGATGAAAAAACCCTAAAATGCAGATATGGGCCGATGGTCACTTAAGCCCAAACAGAATGAAGCAAAGTCTTCGTCTTTCGCTCTTTTACAACGGTCACTAAATAAGTAGATAACATCTGTGATCTGTCTACATTAGTAATAGCGAATAGCGATGTACGCTTTTGTGAGCCTGATTCTCATAAATTCAAATTCGTTTTCTTCTCTGGAGCGATACCTAGTTTCTCCGAAGGCCATCATCATCACCATCATGGCCAGGTTTTGTTTTGTTTTGAATTTTTTTGTTCTTTTGGTTTCGTGTGTTTCTTCGGTTTGGGGAGGTACGTGATTGTGTGTTTTCTTAGATTTTAAGCCTCCCTTTTCCAAATTCAGAAGTTCGATTTGATATTTTCATCAAGCAAATCCAAAAACTCTCTTTAATTTCAAAGTTGAGGTTCTCTTTTAAGATCTTAAATTAACAATTTCTGCAAACTAAAGAAAAAAAAAAACTCTTTTTGATTTGTGTTTTCTGCTTTCTGAGGGTTTTTCTTATAGTTGAAACCTTTTTGATTAATTTGTTATCTCGCAAATTCAAAAGCCCTCTTTTTATCGTTAGGGTTTCTAATTTCAATGTTGTATTTCATCTTCTCTTCAAAGGTTTTTATCTTTGTTGTTGCAAATTAGGGTTTCTATCTGTTTCGAACCAAAAACCCTCTTTTAGAATTTGGTTTTGGCTTTACGTTTTAAATTTGTTTAAAGTTTTTTTTTTTTTGTTTTCTTCAACCCCAAAAGAAAGGGACGACACATAATATGATTGTGCTCTGTTCGGTTTCTAACTTGGGAAAATTGGTCCGATGTTGCCTAAGTAAAACAGAAACAAGATTATGCTTGAAACAGAGATATATATGTCCCTAAGTAAGGCTTGTCATATGATAATTGAATCTCTGTGATTAACTTCTATGTCTTGCTGGCTGGGCAGCTTGATATATAAAACTTCAGTTTCTGCAAAGATTTGCCTTTATTAAGGCTTATCTAATCATTGTCCCGAGATTGATTTATTCAATTCTCTGCTTTAAATACTCTAATACATGGGACATCATGATAACAAAAATTCAGTAATCTGCATATTGATGGGGGATGATTGTTCTTTAGTAAGGCTTGTCTAATCTAAATGATGTTCGATTGGGAAATTCAATTGTATGTATTGGGGCAGCATGGAAACATTTAATATTCTGCATATTGATAGAGGAAAAAGCGAGATAAACTTCAGTTCTCTGCTTATTGATACAAAGTTCAATGTTCTGCATATTGATGGGAGATAAAGTCTTTTAATAAGGCTGATTTAATGATGTCACATTGGGAAATTCAGTTGTCTGCTGTAAGGTATATATCTTGGTGGCTTCAAATAGCATGATAATATTCAATATTCTGCTTGTTGATGGGAGGAAAATTGTCTTTTATAATAAGACTTCTCTAACAATGTTAATCTGGGAAATTCAATATTCTGCTCAAAAATATTCAAGATTCTGCATATACTGATGAAGCATAATGTCTCTTAATAAAGCCTTGTGCTAATACTCTGATCTTACAGGAATGGGACAAATGTTCCAGAGATTTTGGAGATTATGTAACTCAATTGTCTGCTAATACTGTGATCTTACAGGGCTGTGATAAACTTGGTAATATTCAATATTCTTCCTTGTCTAACGATACCCGGTTGGAGAATTCAAATTGTCTGCTTATAGTCTATTTTGCATGTTGATGGAGGAAAGTGTCCTTATATTAGGCGTCTGCCGTGTGTCTGATAATCTTGTGGGGCTGAGACAAGAAATAAATATTCAATTCTGCATATTGATGGAGGTAAATACAATTATCTGCTAAAAACTGTATATCGTTGAGCGATTGGATGATGTTCCAAGATAGGAAGGAAGTTCAAGTTTTTGCATAGATCTTTCTGGGTTGGGACAGTATGATAAACTATTCAGTCTTCTGCTTGATGATGGGAATTTAATATGCCTCCTAATGGTATCCCAATATTGGAAATTCAAGTTTTTGCTTAAACTAAAAGTTCTTGCTGAGCTGGGACAGCATGAGAAACAAAACCAAACCTTCTGCACCTTGATGGGAAAATAAATGTGCTTTCAAGAAGGCTCGTCGGATGATATACCAAGAACTGCGTAATGAGAAAAAATCAATATGCTCGTAATGAGGCAGCATTATCAATACTCTCACATATTCAGTTTTCTGCATATTGATGGAGACTAAGCCTCCCTTTATAATAAGGTTCGTCAAATTATGTTCCTAGATTGAGAAAGTTCATTATTCTGCATAAGCTCTATATCTTACTGAGCTGAGACAGGGAAATTCAAGTTTCTGCATGATATATATTCAATTTTCTGCTTAGATCTGCCATTGAAAAGTTTTGTTGAAATATGTATCTACATCAAGAAATTCAAGCTGGGACTTTATGAATAATGTAGCTAATCCTTTGTGCCTAGCTCTTGTAGCTCTTCTTGTCAGCGAGGGCAGATCATTTTGCAACGCTTGATGAGTTTGAGGCTCGAGATTGTGTCTGGACAATATGTATAGAAAATTCATATCTGAGCATACTACAAGAATCTGACCTCTTGGGGTGGACTTGGGAGGTATGTATCTTATCTTCAACTAGATTGTAATTGTCTGTGTAGTTTCTTATTACCTTATGTTACATCAAACCAGCGCAATGTTGTATTTTGGCATTAGTCTATCAGCAATGGTAAGTGTTTAAAGAATAAATCAATCTCTATTTGCCTTACTGTGTTGTAACCAGATGTTACTCGTTCTTAACAGGCTCAACGAGTGGTAGGTATGTCTTTGAATCCTAAATCTACTTGTTTATATAACAAAAAAATTCTTCTCTCTGTTTCCATTTCAGCAATTTTTGTCTCCAGAAAAATATATCAGGTACTTCCTCGTTCTATTGCTTTTCGATTTTCAATAAAATTAGTTGTTGACTAACGTTAAATTTTTGTAGCAGTAGCATGAGTTTGTTTAAGGTTTGAGTCAAAGACAAAATGACTTGTTCTTTGTAACGTTATCTTAGATTATCTTAGAGTAAGCCATTAAGAAATGTGATTAGTAGATTGTTCATAAAATTCGGATACTAGAGTGTGTAGTCAGGAACTACACATCTCATGATTGTTCAACAACATATAGCTTCTGTCTGACGTAATATCAATTCGTTTTGGCTTATCCTCATTAGTGTCTATATTAAGAGATAAAGCACCATTAAGGGCAGTTACCGCTTCACCCATGTCTCTATTATCATTTGTAGAATCGATTTCTGAAAATTTCTGTAACTTTTTTTGTGTGGGTCTTTGACTTTATCTGATGAAAACATGGGAAGCTATTATGAATTTAGAGAAGATGCTAGATATATGGGAAATTCAACCACTTAGCAAAGCATGTATGTATTAAAACTCTTGAATCCTATTAAGTCTTGTAAGTTTTATACATGCCAAGACTCATGATCATAAATCTGATATGTTTCTCAGATCAGGACATCTTTGGTGGTAGTGGTCTGTCAATGAATGATCTATCTTAGCTACATGTTCTTTGTGTCTTCTTTCAAAATCATAGTGGTATTTCTTGCGTTTTACATTTTTAACACAAAATTTGAAATGTGTTAGTAGATTCGAGGTTTTAAAAGCATCTGACATAAATAACCTTTTACATCTAAGAAAATTAAATCCACATTTTAAAGCTAAATCCTAATTAAACCAAATTTTTTTTTGCCATAAATCTTTTTTCTTTTGGAGATTCATTTGCACAGCTTACCATAAGTTGGATTTTAATAATTACTTTTACAATATGTTGGGTTTAAAATAAATAAGTCGATTAGGTGAAATTATTGTACGTAATGTGTGTATATGTTGATACTTTTTTTTTTTAATCTTTTTCTTTTTTGCATTTTTCCCGAATACAATAATGGTTAACAGTAGACTATTCCATGAAGATTGAAGAATAGTAAAAATGTCAACAACCATTTAGACAAAAATTGCTTGGTTACGTGTTCCCGTTTTTGTGTTAATTGAATTTGGACACAAATTGCTCACAAATTCCCAGCTACATTATTAGTTTTGTTTTTTGTTTAAAGTAAACGCAATTTGTAATTGTCATTAGAATACGATACGAAAGTACAGTTTGCATCGAAATTCACAATTTTTTTGTACTATTTTTCGAGTATTGGAAAATTCTGAACGAAGTTTAGATCAACTTAAAGGTATACTTGTTATAATTGATATTTGTATATACCATAGTGGTCTTTTCTGTCAATCTATACAAAATATCGTGGTGATTAAATAGGTGTATCTAATAACAATCAATATTGTTCTTTAATTAGTGGAATGAGACCAGTGAACTCAACTACATTTCCTTTGTTTTTTAATTGATGTGTGCTATCCTTATTATACAATTATCTAAACATGTTAGGTGCATTTTTCACATCATATTTTTATTCACACACTTTGAGAATATCACAAAATAACCTAAATACATGTTAATATATATATATATATATATATATATCACAAACTATAAAACGAAAACTATGACCTAAGAAACAAATGTTTGTTTGGTGCCTTTGTTTTCCTTCTGACGTATATTTGCAATGTTATGGTAAGTCAGATTTTTTAAAAATATCTTAAACTCTCAGATTTTTTAGATGAAAATTTTATAAGTTGAGTTTTTGCTGTCGTAATTTTTCCTAACTTAGGCAATTATTATAATCATCTAAACATCCGATCAGACGAATATGATTAGCACCAAACTAAAATTTGACCAACCATTTTACAATTTAAAGGAAAAGTGTATTATATAAAGCAAATTGCAAATTGGATACCTAAGAAATAACGTCTTTAATCAAATTGGTTTAGCTAAAGAAAGTTAGTTAAATTCAAAAAAGCTTTTGCCAAATGAAAAATGAAGTAAATAAGAAAGTTGTCCCGTGAAGAACTCATCTCTCTTCAATCTCTAACTCGTGCTTCCTGAAAATGAAAGTTTGAAACTTTGTTCTCTGTTTCAGACAGTGATAGTGACAGACAAAACCCTAAGATTATCTTTCACCTACAACAAAGAGGAAACAAATTCTGCCTATTGAAAGCAAACACACCCGAAGCTTTTAATGCAAGTAGCGAAACATCGCATCTTCTTCTCTTAATCACTAAGCTAATCCCAAATCTCTCTTCTATATAAGCGTCTCTTCGAACTCTGCCTTTACAAGAAATCGTTTCTGGGTTCGTTTCGTTCACGCTTAAGGATTCAAGAAAACATGTCATCTTATAGGTTCCAATCTGGGTTTTATCCAATTTCGTCAAATCCTTCTCTTGAGAATTTCGTCGAACGGATTAAAGATTTCCTCGTCTCTGCTGTTCTTGGCACCATTATTTCCGCGATCTTGACCTTCTTCTTCGCTCTAGGTTTGATTTTTCGTTTCCTATTTCTGTTCTTGAGACTTTTGAAACTCGTTTGTGGATCCGTCTCAGTCTCTGTTTTGCTTATCGTTGATTGGATTGATTTGAATCATTGAATAGACTTTGCTTTGTGGAATTTATGTGATTGTTAGAAAGTCTTTAACTTGGAGCTAAGAAAGCTGTTTCCTTTATCTTATTTAGTGGGCACATTGCTTGGGGCAGTTACAGGAGCTTTGATAGGTCAAGAAACTGAGAGTGGTTTCATCAGAGGAGCAGCTATTGGAGCCATTTCTGGAGCTGTTTTCTCTATTGAGGTCTTTGATTCATCTCTTGATCTCTGGAAATCCGATGAGTCAGGTTGTGGATGTCTTCTCTACTTGGTGAGTAGCAACACTTGCTCTGTTTTTAAGTAGCCTTGGGATTGGATTGGATTGAACTTCGAAGTGATTAGTGTTTTCACTTGTAAATTTTTGTGTAGATTGATGTCATTGTTAGTCTTTTAAGTGGGAGACTCGTTCGGGAACGAATAGGTCCTGCAATGCTAAGTGCGGTGCAAAGTCAAGTATGTTTTGCATACAAAGCTTTCAGAATTTTCACCATTTTCGGCTGTTTTGTTTCTTTATTGATCCTTTTTTGTCTTGCTTCTCTTGATCAGATGGGAGCTGTGGATACAGCTTTTGATGACCTCTCAAGCCTCTTTGATACAGGAGGCTCAAAAGGATTAACAGGAGACCTAGTTGAGAAAATCCCAAAGATGACAATCACTGGAAACAATAACACCGATGCTTCTGAAAACAGAGACTCTTGTTCTGTTTGTCTTCAGGTTCTAACATCTGTTTGCTTCGTTTTTAGCTCATTATATCGAAACACAGGTCTAATTGAAAAAATTTCTGATCTTTTTTTCTCCTTCTTGATGTATGATTATACAGGATTTCCAGCTTGGTGAAACAGCTAGAAGCTTGCCTCAATGTCATCACATGTTTCACTTACCTTGCATAGACAATTGGCTCCTTAGACACGGTTCTTGCCCGATGTGTAGATGCGATCTTTAATCTAATCTGTTCTGTCTTCTTCCTCCTCAGTTTTTATGTAAATTACAGTTCTTTTGGCTGCTTACAATTACTATACCTTTCTCTCTCTCTTTTAGAGTCTTGTTAGGGCTCCTAGTTCTCTAATGCTATGTTTAGTCAGCATATGTACAAAGAAACACTAAAAAAATAGAGTTTTTGTTTATTTAATTCTCTACTCTGGCTAATGTTATGTGACTTGTGTTCCATTGAGCCAGAAACTAGTTGGTCAGCATTTCTTTGAGCACTTGAAACCAGAGACACAAGCGACGAGACCAAGTCCATTAAACAATGGAGTACTAGATTCTTGTCGAATGTTACCAAACTAAGTACGCGTACATATTTAAAGCATTCTTTAATGTGATTTGCTAATTGGCTAAACATAAAATTTTTATGTGTGTGAAGTCGTCTAGCACCAAACTGCAATATTCAGTCGTAATTATTATGACTTCTACTATCAATTTCTGTCCTCTAACTCTACTTGTGGTGGCTCTGTTGGACCCAAGTTTTTATAATCCGGATTTTCACGTCCTACAGGCTCAAGTACCCTAAACCCTCTCGATGCCTCAGATTCTTTTTAGTACTCTTGATTTGTATACAATCATACAAAGACACAAAAAAAGTTTTTATTTTTTAGTTTGTTGTTCTGGCCAATGTTGTGTTCCATTGAGGCAAAATCTAGTTGGTTGGCTTTTCTTATTGAGTATTTCAAACAAGAGACACAACTCAAGTGACCAAATCCATCAAACGATTGTGTGGTGTAGCCATACTTTAAAACTTATAAGTACTCTCACATATAAAGTCTTTAATGTAATTTATATTAGAACTCTTTAATGTGATTTGCTAATTACCTAATAATATTTAAGATCCATTTAAACCCAAAAAAACATTTAAGATCCATTTTTTGGTATGTGTGAAGTAACTATCACTCGTAATGGTTTGAGTCGTTATCCAACACTAAACTACAATAGCCAATCGTAATTAATATGACTTCTAGTATAAATTTCTGTCCTCTACTTACTCCTACCAAATAACTTAAACAAAAAAAATCGATTCTCCCATAGATTCTAATACATAGTTTCTTCACGACCTTTGTACAAAGCTGTGCAGTAAAATAGAAGAAATGAATGTGTGGCCTCCAATTTCTGCGGTGTTTAGGGACAAACTCAGAATAATTAGAGTACTTACAATTAAACTTATCTTCATACTAAAGGCTTGCAACAATTCTACGAAATAAAACCAAAAAAGAAAACAAACAATTCAACGAAAAGAAAGAATTAAATACAAGTAAAAGATAAATGACTTTTAAGTTTCAAGGTCATATTTTAGATCATCTTGAGCATATGCTTTCTTGACTTTTTAGCACTCTTAGCTATTTGCATCTCCAGGTGTAGAGAAATTTGCATCTTCTCCATCTCTCTTTGAGCCTTTAACATCTTAGCTAGTTCTGAATTCTCCGACCTCCTTGCTCCTTTCACTCAATTTCCACCACTTCCTCCTTCTCCTCCTCTTCCTCTTCCTCCTTTCTTTGGCTCTTCCTCTTCATCAGCAACGCAGGAATGTAAATGTGTACCATAGTCACACTTCTGGCAATAGTACAACCACAGATTACGCGGCATAATTTCTTGGCAACATCGCAGGTAAATATATGACCCTCTAGGCTGGGAGGACTATAGAGCAAAGTGAGCGGGTGCGTGTGCTCTTCATGCTTTATGGTCTCAGGCATAGACACACATGAACATCGTACTGGCAGATAGAACAGTTGTAAGTGAACTCAGACCCGTACTCACCACACGCGTTACATGTATATGTGGAATGATCATATGGTGGGGAATAGATGAGGGTCAATGGGTGATTAGGGTGAGACTTGTGATGAATCTCTCGTGGAAACTCGAAACATGACTTTTGTAATAAGTGATCACACTCTGATTTTGTGCAATTGAAAGCTGCACCGATCAAGTCTAGGTCAGAACCAGAGCAAATGATCTCGTCTTCAATTTGGGCTTTGTGACCGCGCAAAGGATGGTTGTGGAGCAGGTGTCTTACTGAAGGCGAGTTGTAGTTTTCCTGAAGCCATTAAAGGTAGTACTCTTGATTTTATGTATGAAATCTTTTGACTTTTTTTCCTAATTGTAAGCAAATGGGTTTCAAATTACTTATAGGAAAATAGAAGAAGACTTGGGATTATCATTTTTATAGAAATAAAATTAGCAATACTAGAGAGTTGTTCTGAACAAAAAAATTAGGATATTGTTTCTTATTCTTGTTATTATTCATCAGTTATAAGACAATATATATATAAGGATACAAAGTTAGAGTTTATCTTGATGAACAAGTATTTTATAACATTCTAATTGGCCGATAATGGATATCCAGATAATATAGATTTATTCATAACATAACTCCTTGGATGATCATTATAATAAGTTGGTATCCAATGCGGTTGATATGATGTCTTATTAAAAACCTTACTTGGAAAACTTAATGGAAAAAACCATACTTAAGGAAAAAAAGAGTGCATCGCGTATTTATTCTCCCCCTCATGACCACATCACTGATCTTCGAGATAATGCGATCAAGTCTTGGTGAACTAAATTCTTGAAAGTAACAGTTTGAAATGTTTTGGTAAATAGGTTTGCAAAATCTTCATTTGAACAAATCCAGTCCACATACATTGATGTTCTTCTGCAGTTCATAGGTTTCGTAGATTACTCATCTTGACCATTCTCTTTTTGATATTGGCGATCTCATTGATGTATGATAAAAACTTGAAAAGAGTGATAGACCTTCGTCATTGAGATTACAAAATTTCTTGTTAGGTATCTTATTAATTGTGTGTGTTTTTGTGATCTCGTTAAAAAAAATTTCATACAAAACCCATAATAAAGGAAAATAGTACAAAACATTTTAAATATAATACCCTCGGACCAAACATATTTCAGTATCTCATATGTAAAATCCTATAAAGATCTTTTCATCATAATACTTGCAAAAACTCTTCAAAAGTTTTGATGATATTCAAGTTAAATATTTTTTGATCTGTGCAAAAGTCGTGCAAACTGAAAACAGTGCAAAAATCAGTGTACAAACATCGTGTAAAATCCTAATGAATGCTCTCATCTTAAAATCATTATTTAACGAGTCCACATGACTGGATTGACTAGTGATCCAAATTCAACTGGTTCCATAGTAATATACTCTACTATATAGTTTCTCGTGTAAACGACCGCATATCATACTCTACTTTGTGACTAGTGTACGTGCATCGTATTTTAAAATATTAATCGTAATAAACTATCAATCTATGATCTGAAGCTATCAAATAATATAGCATGATTACGCGAAATGCAAATGGTTTTATAAATTACAAAGTTATAAAATAAATATTGTGGATGCTTTTGAATTTCAAATCCACAAAAAAATTAAAACTGCGGTAGTTAAGTTTCAATAATTTGTTTTCGTGATGGATTTAGACGGATGTGAATTTGACGGATTTTCAAAAACAAATTCTATATACTAAACCCATGAATTTCTCTCACTTTCCATTTTCTTTTTCACTTTCTCTCTGTAAATATTTCTAACTTTCACCCAAAATTCTCTCTTCATCTCCTCCTTTCAGTTTCCAACATGTAAGTTTCAATGTTTTATGTTTATAATTTTGTTACATTTGTTATAACTTTAGGTTGTTAATTAGATTTAATTTAGGTTTTGGAGTTATAGATTAGATTTGAATTAGGATTTTTAGATTGTTAGATTTGTAATTTTGTTAACACCGTTAGAAATATGATTTTGAGGACAATTTGTGTTTTTGTTATTGTTAGAATTGTTATTTTGTGGTGAAATAAGAAAATTGAAATCTTTTATAAAGAGATGACCAAAACAAATTATCAGAAGAAGGTAAGGAAAGCCTCTTAAAGCAAAGATGTTTTAGTGAGAGACGAACACTTAAAATATCAAAACAAAATTCAAGTTAATGATGCTAGATAAATTACAGAAACTTTTCATGTAGAAAGAATGGCTTGTTTTTGCAAGCTTGCCAGTCTTGGAGTAGTGCCATGGATAAGATGTCATCGTTTTGTATTAATAACATCGACAGCTCCATCGTCTTTTTAGAACATTCTTCTCTCCATGTGGCCAAGTTGCCACACAAATAAACCTTCTGTCTCCTTTGTTTTTTTCTTTTATTTCCACGAAAGAAAGAATATCTCCAAAACATATATCTCCAAATTAAAAAAAGAATCCGTAGTCTTCTCTTTTTTTGCATCACTCAAAAACAATAACTCCAAACAAACGAGGTTTTCTAAACAACTGAATCGAGCAAACCTTTTTTCAGAAGCAAATTAACCCCGGAACCATAAAAGTTAGATAAGTTTCTGATGGCATAATAAATTTGAAGAGAGTAAAAATACAAATGTGATAGAAGAACTATACTACTTTCATAAAAATAATATTAGAAGATACAATGATATTTATTAACACTAATTTATTTTTATTTTATTACAAATTATGAAAATTATAATTTTATAGCCAGATAACATCCACGACAAATGGTTTTATCTACACCATGTCGAAGATCTCCGATACAATTGTTAACCATTAGGCCAAGGGATTTCGAAAAATACTGATTTATATAGAGATGAAATAATCTAAGTTTCATAAATTAAAATAAATAATATATTTAGCGATAAACCTAAATATTGATATTTGTCAACAATTTTCTAGAACTTTCTAGATTCTTATGTAATCAGATGTTCGTGATTTCCATAATTCTGATTAGTCATATCTACAGGTTGATCTTGGGCGATATTTGGTTATCGATCTCCTAATACTCTCGGCAACCTCATACATGGAAACACAAATTAGATTGGACATATCTTGAAAATAGCGATATTATACCCGACCATCAGGTTATTATCGATATTTATACTTGGTCGTAGGGTCAAAGCGGTTGGCGGCTGCATCATCCGGCCTTTAGATCAATAACAACATTTATATCCGGTTGTAGGGTCAAAACGGGTACAATATCCAGTCGTAAATCATCAACGTTTATAATCGATCGTATAATTATTAACGATATTTATACCCGACCATGTGATCAGTAACAATATTTATATCAACCTTTATTTTTAATACAAATTGAACTCGTGACATCTTTAATACATGAACGTGACGATAAATAGCTTTTCGTAAATAGTTACCACAAGTTGGCTAAGTAGAAGGTTTGATAATTTTTGGATTCAGCCATATGTGGTTCTTTAAAGAGGTTCAACTTTTATGTGGTTGGAGCTTTAATACAAACTTCGCATGGGATTGTAGATCGATCACCTAAATAATTGTTTCATAGTTTTAATTTTTATGTCAACTTGATTAATTTTCATTATACCTTTAAAGAGATTTTGTAAACATATTTCCTTGGTTTTTTTCGGGGTCGTCAAAGATTAGACTATTACATCTTCTTGAAATATGACAAAAAGTGTAAAACACAATTAGAATTGGAGAGCTTATAATGCCTGGGGTGTGTTGAAGTAGTAGAAAGACATTCACATTGGAGGTGATATGCTATCTATTCATGCTATGAGGTGAGGCGTGTTATCTATTCAAATTATGGGCTGCATGTACCTATCAAACAATGTTCATGCTACTCTGAAATTCAAGCCCAAGAAGAAGCATCACCAAAACAAATTATTTTCATCAAATTTGTTCTTCTGGCATTTACCATTTGGATCACTACATAAAGTCCTTATCTGAAAGTTTATTTGCACCATCAAATACATACTCATTTTATGGTACATTTAGATCAACAACATGTATATAATTAATCATTTACAGTTATAACCTAGACCAGGACCACCATAAAAAAAGTAAACCCCCCACTGAGCTTCATATGCAGACCTCATGTTGTAACAACTCTCTTGCGTCATATAAGAATAACCTTCATTAGGTTTTTTCTTAATATCATGTTCATCAAGTATCAAAAGATTCTTGAAATAACTAGTTTTTTGATATCCTTCATTTGCAAAACGTCCACTCCCCATATTCGTCGTCGTGTGTTGGGATCCATCCTTAAAATTTAATATCTCTCCTCCCCATTGAATTTCGGTCGCACCATCTTTTAGATGATTGAACAATATGGAAGGCCAATACCCAACCAATTCATTATTCATTGTTAACCACCAATTCCCTGAATGTGCGTCCTATAATAATATAAAACATTCATTTTCAATTTTAAATTACCATTAAAAAGATATTTGTGTAGGTTATATATAGGGTAAAAATTAGCCCGAATTATATTGACCTTCCATATAGTTGTAGGAATATGATATTGTTGACCATTCATGGTGGAAACATTACTAACAGCCACACCTAGGGCAAAATTATTGTTGACAGGAACAAACCCTCGGCAATCAAGATTGTAGCATCCTGAGTGGTACCCATCCGCCTGTTACCATGTTACCATCACAATATTAACTCATATTTGTCAAACATAAAAATCAACTGTAAATATTAACTCACAGTCCAGAAAACAAAGTATCTTGGGTTGTCATCACCATAATGATCTTGATACACCTAAAACAATAGGAGACCGAAGAAAAGAAGAAGATGATAAGAGTATAATTATATATATATATATATATATATAAAGATGCAGCTGTAAAAAGAAATTAAAACCTGCCAACCAGCTTCAATGCTATTAACTTCAGAAAAAGGGCCAGCCATAAGCCACATTTGTGCTAGGCTAAACTCTTTTGGTGTTTGTACATAAGGTTTCCAAACATTTATAACTGCATGGGCTCCATGAAACTTTCCTTTCACTTGAATTTGGGCGTACTATATATATACATACACATACACATATCAAACATATATATTCGACTATTGATAAGAAAAAATTTATGGCTTTTCAAATGCTTATTGAATGATATATATTTATATGCACCTCATGTATGGAGTTATTAGTTGAACTGGATGGTTTAGGATGGTGTATACTGTTTGGATTTTTTTTTTCCATATCTTTGTATTGATTTTGTTCGTAAAATATCTTCTCTTCTTGTTCTTCTAATTGGAATACTATTTTGGGGACATTTTCCGTTGATTGTCCAGAGTTGAGTCACGATACTTTGTTTCTCTATGTCTGAAGATTCATTGTTCCATTTTTCTGGGTAAGAACTTGGTCTCATCTATACAACACAAGAATGTTAGAACCAAAAAAGCATACTAAACATAAGAAATGTTAATCCAAATGTAATTAGGTCAATCATTTAAAACGGTCTTGATTTAGCATTATTAACCTGATTTTGAGTATAGTTCTAGTTTTGAGAAAGATTATATACGATATTTAGGAGTATTCCATGTATTATATATCTAATGATGATGGTTTTGGATATAACAAAATTATAAACCAAAAGTCAAGAATTTTAGGTTAAAAAATATAATGATAAAAAATATTAAGAACCTGAATAGTGTGGTTTTTGAATAAAGGATGATCATAAATGAGATGATTCTTCATATCAACACAATCTATTATATCTCCATCTGGACTCTGTATAAGGGTTAAAACGTATGCAACTTAGAAAAATGAAAAATAAAATTTAGTTAGGTGTAATAATTTCCCGTGTAAATCCAAAACTTTACTAACCTTGATGGATTTAAGAGCAGGTTTATTGAGTTTCTTTAAGATTCTATCTACTTCTGCATTACGAGTATCAGAAAAGTCACTTCCGATGACCATCACAGCTACCATTAGAACGTTGAACACAAAACGTTCCATCATTCGACTGATTATGACTAAGAGTATCCGAAATGTTTTTGTTTTTGTTAAGTGCTTCTTTTTCCTTGGATTAATAGATGATTAAGTTTAAGGCCTTATATGTATACACATGCAATGAAGAAAGTTTATGCAAAAGACTCTTAATTTAAAGCAAATTAAAGTGTATTTGTCCTTGAAATATATTAATTCATTTTAGACATATACAAATAAAATTAATGTAGTAATATAGATTTGTACATATGTGGATAAAGCCCAAGAAAATCCATTTTGTTAAGAGGAGGTGTCAAACTTTGAAATTAATTTATGATTCAACTTATGAATAATGGCAATGGTCAAAGATTTGAACTAATTTGTGATTAATTCCATGAATTAATTATTGTGGTCAAAGATTAGAATTAACTTGTGATTAATTCCATAAATTAATTGTTGTGGTCAAAGATTAGAATTAATTTGTGAATTAATTCTGATATTATGGTGAAATAGAGAGGCATGAAATTGAAGGAGGTTATAAAAAGGAGGAGAGACATACTTACAAGGGTTCTCTTTTCTCACCAAATTTTCCAAAAAACCGATGTTATACTAGAAATTTATAGTCTATTATCATATGTAATCAAACAATTATTAATAAAATACTAAAGCTTATTTTTTTTCTTTTTGATTTTCTATTTATTGGAATCATGTCCATTCTTTCACTAGATTTGGTCTTTTCCCCTCGAAAGTTTTTATCTCAATTTCTTTTACATTGTGAATTGGATTAAATCGATTTCTGTATCCACAACAAGCAATATTAAAGCATAACAACAGTGGAGTCAGACGGAAGTGTAAGAATTAATTTTGTCTTTAGGTCTTTGTGTAACTAAGAAGTGATGTTCATTGTCAGAGGCAAGTGTAAGAATTAATTTTGTCTTTGAGGTCAAGGGTTCGAGCTCTTGGTTCACCAAAAAAAAATTAAATTGATATTTTTTAAATTTAAATTTATATATTTAAAATTTTGAGTTATACACGTAAGAGTGTTGTAGTCAATTTGTATAAATCATTCGCTAAAGAGTTTTGAGATTGAGGGTTCGACTACACTGTACTAATATAAAATTTTAGCAGGTAAATTGTGTGTTAGATCAGTTAAAAAAAGAGGAAAAGGATAAGGTGCAAAAATGAACAATAAAAAACATTTTACCTCATATGATAAAACCGATTTATGGAGAAGCACAAACCAATGTCCAACAAAACCAAAATCTGCATCCATAACATCAATTAATGGAGAGTTTTGTTCCATTCTTTTCATATGTGCTGAAACATAAGAGTGAAACTATTTTAAAACTGCAATTAGCGGAGTCCTTCGCTTCATTTATCTCATATGTGCTTCAACACAAGAGTGAAACTAAATTAATCTCTCAATTACAATGCTCATCAACACCTCAAAACAACAAGCTTCTTGCTTGACAACGAGGCTTAAGTGTTGAACAATCGCAACAATTTTGGCATAAAAACCAGTCAATGAATCATCATCAAAAGGGGCCAACACTCGCAATCCTCCAGAGTTCATTAACATCTTCACATAAACTTCATAAACCAGCAACTCCAATTGCAGAAAGCTATAGATCATCTCCATAGAGGTCTAACCAGCATATAACAATAGCAAACTTTAATGCCTAAAACCACTTTCTGAAACTGTACATAGGTCATGAACAACACCACACCATAAGGTGAATGACTCAACAAAGAATCTGAATCTTGTGAACTTGCAAAAGTCATAATTGAGAATCAAGCAATTCTTATTATATTCCCTCAAAACTAACTGCATATATGATCGGAGTATGAAGACAAGATACTCTAGCAAGATTACTAACCATCCGTCATCAATTCCATATTCAAGATTCTGTTGAAAACTTCATCTCTCTAAGAACACATCCATATTCCAGAAATCTCGATATTGCAACAACATCATTAACAGAGATATACAGGGCCGGCCCAATGTATGGGCTGCCTAAAGCAAAAGAAAAAATGTTGGCCTATCAAAAAAAAAATTAAAGATTTTAGAGAGAATCAAACCTAATACCTTTGAACTTAATGACATAATCATTAACCACTGCACTATTAAGAGATTTTACAAAATTTATGCCCTTTTGCTCAGGGGCGGACCTGGAGATATATATATATATAGAAGCTATATGCTTATAAAGAGATTTCGGAAACTGTAAACATTACCAAACCAGCAATATTGCATCGCAAAAGCAAATCGGAACAATTCTCTGGTGGTCGAGTTAGAGAGTTAAAGATATAACCGTAAGATCCAGAAAAAACGATTGATAACAATCTGAGAAGAATCACGAGTTGAAACATTCTCCGGATCAGAAGTTGAGTTGCGATTCTTGAGCTTGGATCGTTTCATCGTCATCGGAGCAAATACTCGATCGATGAAAGAAATCAGAATATAGCAAGTTTAAATCACAGAATTGAGCTCAAATCTTGATAAAATCTAGCTCAAATCTGAAGAAATAAACAGCAAAACAAGATGAAATTGAAAATCAAAACTCACAAAAGTGACTTGGAGGCTTCGAGTTCAATTAAAATAGATTATGGTTCGATTCAACAAATAACTGGTGAAATCGAAAAGAAATGAGAAGAATCTGAGTAGAAATAGACTAAATCGAACTCAATCCGGCGGAATAATCGAAGAGCAAGATCGACCAATATTGATGAATCGATGATTGAGATTCAACAAAAGAAAGCCAAGAATCGGTTGAGCATGAATTCAACGCTTTGATACTATATTAATTTTGGTGAATCTGAACAAAAAATCTAGATTTCACTTTATTGGAAAAGATGAAAATCATCTCGAAGAAGATTTAGAACTGATTTCTATTTCTGTTAACCATAAATAAAAAGATATAAAAACATTATATATCTATTTGGTATAAACTGGTTTTCACTAAATCAAATTCTAATGTGTAAACCATATTATCTAATATATAATTACGTTTTAAAAATGAGAATAACGAAAAGTTGGTCCAACGACATATATTAGTACCAAGCTTTAAATATCTCAATGACGTGTTGACAAAACAATATAAATAATTCAATGGCGTAACTCATAATAATTCAGTAACAATTGATTGTGGATTACAAATCTACATAACGTTGAATATTCTACAAAAATAGCTTTGGGTCCCACTTCGACGACTTCTTATGTTGACTTTTGCCGTGTTTGAGGTAGAGAAGGAAAATTACCTGCCACCTTTTCACTATAATTAATAAATAAATAATAATACTACTAAAAAAATGTGGAAAATAATAAATTGACTTCAAAGTTCATACAAAGAGAAGATTTTGGAGCTTCAAGCTTCCCTACTTCACACGATCCTTCTTGCCTAATTTCTCGGTTTCATTTCGAAATTCTCATTTGATTCTTTCTTCCTCCTTAGCTATAGTAGGTTTTGGATACTGAAATCTCGAAAATTTCGTTTTTCTTAGAAAGTTTCCGAGATCTCGGCGAAGTACATTTTTGACGACGAAGAAGCATGATTTTGTTCTCAAGCTGTAGAATTATGTTTCTGGGTCTTCTTCTTATGCTAGTTTCGAGCTGGGTATTGGATAGATGTGAAGGAATTGGCGAATTTGGATTTGAATTTCACCACCGTTTCTCAGATCAAGTTGTTGGGGTTTTGCCTGGAGATGGTTTGCCTAATCGAGACTCTTTACAGTATTACAGAGTGATGGCTCATCGTGATCGTTTAATCAGAGGTCGTAGACTCGCATCTGAAGTTCAATCATTAGTCACTTTCTCTGATGGCAACGAAACTGTTCGTGTTGATAACTTAGGATTGTAAGGTTTTCTAAATTCATTTATTAATTACTTTGATTCGTTTTCAAAAGGTTCAATTTTTATAGAAACTTGTGATTGTTTTGAGACTTTGAGGTTTTGGAGATGTTTATGTTGAGTTCTTGATTGATGTTTCATTGTTTTGTAACAGTTTACATTACGCTAATGTATCGGTTGGGACGCCGTCTGATTGGTTTCTGGTAGCTCTAGACACTGGAAGTGATTTGTTCTGGTTGCCTTGTGACTGTACCAATTGTGTTCGTGAATTGAAAGCACCTGGTGGCTCGGTAATGTTTCATTTTTCTTATATATACATATACTTGCATTTGAGTATGTTGTTAGCTGATCTATTTTTTGTTATCTTGAGGTTTTGGTTTAGATTGAGAAGAACCTGATTTGTTCTAAGTGAGGGTTTAAGATCAAATAAAAATATGGCTTTGGGAAGCTCTTTGTTGACCAAGTCTTTAACATTCAAATCCAATGAGACTAACACTTAGAGTTGATAGGGGATGCATCTATGGTTTCGCTCGTGATGTGGACTAGAAAAATTTAGTGAATAAGATAGTCTTACCTTATGTTTTGATTTTGTTTTATCCACATTTGATGTGTCATTTCTTTAGACATTTTTATATCTACAAGTTTTTAGGTTCCTTACATGTGTTTTTTCGTTGAATAGGGATTGGACCTCAATATTTATAGCCCTAATGCATCATCGACAAGTTCTAAAGTTCCTTGTAATAGCTCGTTATGTACAAGAGGTGATAGATGCGCTTCCCCTCAAAGTAATTGCCCATACCAGATCCGGTATCTTTCTAATGGTACCTCGTCTACTGGAGTCTTGGTGGAGGATGTGCTTCACTTAGTTTCAAATGATAAAAATTCCAAAGCTATTCCCGCTCGGGTTACCTTGGGGTAAGTAATTTCTTCCTTGCAGATTTCTTAGTATGTGATATAATATCATAGAACTTTTATGTTTCTCAAACTATCTATTATGTCCGCAAGCCCTATGTCTTTTCATCTTAACAATCTTTCTGTGCTGGAACAGATGTGGTCAAGTTCAGACCGGTGTATTCCATGATGGTGCAGCTCCAAATGGTCTTTTCGGACTTGGCTTAGAAGACATATCGGTTCCTAGTGTATTAGCAAAGGAAGGAATTGCAGCAAACTCATTCTCAATGTGTTTTGGAAACGATGGAGCTGGTAGGATCAGTTTTGGAGATAGAGGTAGCGTAGACCAACGAGAAACACCATTGAACATAAGACAACTACAGTATGCAAGCGGTCGAATCATATCTTCTTTATGCTTAACTGAACATATCCATATTCTGGAATATACTTCGAGTTGTTTCTTCTAATTATTGTATTGTTTTTTCGTCAACCAGTCCTACTTACAATATCACTGTCATGCAAATAACCGTTGGAGGAAATACCGCTGATCTTGAGTTTGATGCTGTTTTCGACTCTGGAACCTCATTCACTTATCTGACAAGTGAAGCTTACACCCTTATTTCAGAAAGTGTAAGTCTTCATCTACATTGTATATGATCTTGGTTTGATATTACATGGCTTGATAAACCCGATATGATTTTGCAGTTTAACTCTCTAGCTCTGGACAAACGTTATCAAATTGATGATCCCAAATTTCCTTTTGAATACTGTTATGCATTAAGGTTGCTTCTTTACTCTGGTCATCATCTTCTGATTCTCTCTAAAACCTTGCTCATTAACTTTTGGATACATCTATTTGCAGCCCGAACAAAGACAGCTTCCAGTATCCAGCTGTGAATCTAACAATGAAAGGCGGGAGCTCATATCCTGTTTATCACCCGTTAGTAGTGATCCCCATGAAGAAGGTTTGTTAGGCCTCTGTTATATTACGGCGCACCTCTGTTCTGTGTCTGCCATTATACTTAGCTTGTTTCTCTTTGTGATGTTTTCAGGACGAAGATGTCTACTGTTTAGCCATCATGAAGATCGACGATATTAGCATCATCGGACGTAAGTATCAATATGGAAAAGTTTACCAGAAAATGTCTTGCTAAACTTACAATGCAAGATTTTTTATGGGATTTCTTCGTTATAACAATTTGCAGAGAACTTCATGACTGGCTATCGCGTTGTCTTTGATCGTGAGAAACTGATTCTGGGGTGGAAAGAAGCTGATTGTGAGTTCCTTGTAGAGCATATTGATCAAAAATACTAATTATAAGATCAAAACTTATCTCATCTTCTTTCTAATCTGACTTTACTTTCGTTGCTAAGGTTACACCGGCGAAACCTCAGCTCGGACGCTTCCATCGAACCGTTCCTCTTCAGCTAGACCACCAGCTTCTTCGTTTGAACCAGAGGCCACAAACATACCATCTCAAAGACCAAGCACGTCGACTTCTTCTTATTATTCTCTTTCTATCTCACTTTCATTCTTCTACTTCTTCTCAATTTTGGCCATCCTTTGATTATTATATATATATATATATATATTTAGCCATCTTTTATACACAAAATTATATTCTTTAGAAGATTATTGGGTTAAATCACAAAAATTCTTACCAGAGTTGTATTATTTTTGTCTATGTTGTCTGTTAATTAATTTATTACCCTGCTCGTCGTTGGTTTGTATTTTGTATATACAATATATATGCTCTTTAATGAGAAGACATAAAAACATTATAGTATATTGTTTTTTAATTTTTTTTTATTCATAACTAATATTTTGTTGACTCCATCTGTGATAAATGTGTCAAATTTGTCTTTAACAAATAAAATATAATTACTTATTTTTTCTAAATCTAAAATATTGTTAAAGCTATCAACAAATAATTATAATTTAGATAACCTAATAGAAACAATTTTGATCATGTACTTTTTGAATTGTTGTGATATGTAAGTATAACAAATCTTTTTTAAGAATTTGTAAATCTTTTTTTTTTTTGAAAGGTTGGTCAGAATATGCAGTTTACCAAATACAAATAAATCATACCAGCATTTTCATATTTTGAAGTGCATACTTATGCAACAAACATGATATACAGAATATTAGATAGTAGTATACAATAAAGTCTACATAAAGTGTACTAGATTGAATGGTGAAAGTAGACTAATATGCAATATGAGTATATTGAAACTCAATTTTAATATTTTAATAACTAATACTCATATATCTAATAAAATATAACTGTACAATTAAAATCTATTTATCAAATATAATTATAAAATTAAAATATATTATTATGATTTTTCCATAACATATCAAAAATACTTTTTTCGGATGTTTGCCATATATTGTTTATCTGCTTTTTCGATTTTTTCATGTTCATTTGAGTCATTTTTTTATTTTTATATGCGTTTCCTAGAAATCTTTAAAAAATATATGCATTTAAAATTTTTGAAATTTTGATAAAGTTATGGAATCCGCAAAAATACTCTTTTCTACACCTGTAAACCATATTTAGGATTATCATTATATTAAATATCTTTGCTCTAATATAAATATAAAAAATTATGAATTATATATATATATACGTTTCCTAGAAATCTTTAAAAAATATATGCATTTAAAATTTTTGAAATTTTGATAAAGTTATGGAATCCGCAAAAATACTCTTTTCTACACCTATAAACCATATTTAGGATTATCATTATATTAAATATCTTTGCTCTAATATAAATATAAAAAATTATGAATTATATATATATATATATATCTAATGAAGGTAGATTTATGAAAATTTACCGAAATTAATATAGATAAAAGTATTGGATGGATGAAAAATTGTATATAATTTAAAAGTTAACAACAAAAAATATATTTTAGATTCTAATTAAAATAAAGAAATATTTTAGAAGATTTTGTAAATATTCTTTCTTTATCATGTTGCAATCCAGAAATCGACTTATAAAAAAAAACTAAAAACTAAAACTAGAAGAGACTTCTTTCGTTTCCTCATCTCTATTTGATCAAAGTTTGTACAAGAAAAAATCAATAAATCCTAATTTGTTTCTTTATATCATGAATCTCTATTGGAGTCAATTTCATCTGTATCCGCTGCTGCATCAACAACATAGAGAACGAAAACTCAGAGAACTCTGGCAATGCAGAAACAAGACGAGCTTGGAAGAAACTCTCTAATGGCAATTCTAAGATCAAGCCCATCATGGAAACTTTTTCGTGGCCATCACTTTCTGAGGCGCAGAAAGCTCCTTCAAACAAGTATTCATTGAGAAATGTTGGCTATGTATCAGGAACAAGTTCATCATCATCATTTTCCGTCTCTCCTTATCAGGTTTGAATTATTGTTGGTTTTGCTTTATTGATTAACGTATCTGTTTTTTTTGTTTGCATTGATTATTATCGTTTTTGTTTACATATGCAAATTTATGAACTATTGATTTTTTAATGTTCTTTGTTTGACAGATAACTTTATTTGCTATATGTTTTTGTTTGACGAAAAGGTGGGAAGATTAAGCTTTTAGTTGTCATCTATGGTCCTTTTTGGGATGATTATAACAGTTCATGATATTTGATTACGCTTTTTAAATTTAGTACTTGAAAATTGAAATGTTAATTTGAATCTATCAACTTTTAGTTCCTTTGATTTGATATATAAATATTAGCTTAATGGTGTTTTTGTCACAAAGTATTCTATTTTCTCTAAATTTTCAATGCGGAAACTGTCTAATGTTTTTTTTTCTATGTTTTCTATTACTAATGTAGCTTATGTCTTTGCTTTCAGGAAATTAAAAATGCTAAAGCTACTCAATATCTCATGTACTCCGGAGAAGTGTTAGCTGAACGGATTGACGCATCTGCATCCGCCAATGGTAATGTTTCTCAGCCTTTAGGACAAAGGTTATCTTGCTTTCCAGAATCTCCTTCGCCCTATCCTTTTCCTAGAGGACAAAAGCAAAAGAATGAGACTCCATCACAATCACAGAATGGTATCCAGAACCAATATCAATGGAAGTCGTACAAGAACCAAAACGTTAATCACCATCCTCATATAAGTCATGGAGGCACACACAATCACGAATATGGTAAATTTACACAACCACCAAGAGGTATACCCGAATTTGTTAGAAATGCACCACCACCACCACATATGCCGCCAATCCACGCACAATACATGTTGCCAACACATCAACATTTTTATCCTTTTGGCGGTCCCATGGCCTTCCATAGTGAGTCAACTCATATGTTTCATTTTAGATTCAGCACCATTCATTGATGTTTAATCCTCCTCCTCCTCGCATACCATTCATCGAACCTTCTCTGGTCTTCTACCAAGCTCAAGAAGCTCCCTTGAAAACCAGAATACGAAATCAAGTTCATTATTATTTTAGGTAACATCTTCTTTTTGACTTTAATACCTTCTCTCAATGATGTTTACCACTGCTTAAAATGTCCTTTCAGCTAACTTTAGTCATAATTTTTGTTTTTATTGCTTTGACATAGTGAGGAGAATTTAAAGAGAGATGATTTCATGCATAAGCGCATGGATGACGAAGGTTTTGTTCATATACAATTTATTGCGGGTTTCAATAAGGTAAAATTCTTATCTAGTTATGTTTTTTTTTTGGTTTTTCATTATCTAGTTATGTTTTTCATGCATGATTCATTCATTTTCCTCTTCCAAAAGACTTTGTTCGTTTTCTTTTTCAGCTCAAAGCACTAACACGTAATATCCAACTTATATTAGACGCTATACAGGATTCACACCTTGTTGAATTGAAGGTATCTTTTTACATTGATAAGCTTTATTATAAGTTTGACTTTTTTTGTATTATCAATGAGTCCTACTTGTTTGTTCTAATGTGGTGATTTTATCATTTTGTATGTGATTACACCAACTTTTTTTGTATTTTTTATAGGGTTATGATATAAGGAGTCGACATATGTGGAGAAAATTCTTAATGCCTCTACATACACGGGTTCCTTTTTATCCGAGCTTAGAATATGGAATGGTTAACTAAGTTCAAAACCTATCGCTTGAGCAGAAATAAGATGAAATCAGATCAAGTTCAGGCAATCAAAAATAAATAATTGAGAAACAGGGATGGTCCAACGTTTTCTAATGCTCTAAGCAAATAAAAGAAAACATAGTCTTGTGATTGTTTAGGGCCTTAATATTTCTCTGAAGGGAAAACCAAAAAAAATTGAAAATCCAAGAAAAAAAAAATAAGATTCTAAAATACTCAAAAGTTTGATGATTCCAGGCTTTTGGTTCTTGTTGTTTCTATTAACACGAGGTTTACTCTTTTATTAGTGAGGATCCCGTGACAAAAATTTGATTGATTATGATTATCCCACAACATAATATATAAATTAAGTTGTTTCTTCCCAATCAGAAAATTTTCAACACACCTTGGGATAATTTGCTACATAGTTAAGGAGCAATAATACTTTAATCTACGTCTTCTTTTTAATTTATCTAATGTTCATCTCGATTCTTGTTTTTACTGTGAATCTTTTATGAATCCGATCAGAAGTATTTTCTATAAATTTTGTATATTTATTGTGAAGATATCTTGGTCTTCGTACGTTATATAAAGCTCGTACGTTATAAACTTATAATGCTAATAACTTTCGACAACTAGTTGTGCTCACTTTTTCTCTCGCCAGAAGCGTGAGTTATGTCGGCGCTCTTGTTCGTTGTTGGTCTTGTGGCCGGAGTACTTGGTGGTTCCTCTGGTCACAAGCTTGGCTCCGACATCTGCTCCCCGCCGGTAAGGATAGGGTTGGAATAGGGATTGTCCTTGCCGACTAGTCATGCAATTTTTGTCCGATTGGGTCTAGCCGATTTTTGTTGGATTGTAGGCATTTTGTAACTTGGTTTTCTCAAACCGGCTCCTAACCAATGTCCAATTAATTTTGGGTTGTAATTGTTTTAATTTCTGCATCATAAATGAAAAAAAAACAATTAACCAAAAAAAAACTTCCAACAACTATTAGACTATCCACAATAGAGTGTTGTAAATAAAATTACAACAGTTTAAAAAGTGCAATGGGTAGTTGTAATGAGGTGTTGTAAAGATGGAGTGTTGTTGAACACAAAAAATGGGGTCACTTGTGTCATGTGTTATGTTTTCATTAGTTATTGGGATTTTTAAGATTTTATATTTTTTAAATTATTTAAATTGAATTATTGAACGTAAATTAATATATATTTTTAATTTTTTTATATCAAAATTCGTCATTTTTTATCCTCTATAAATAGACACTTGTTTCATTAGATTTGGACACAAAAAAAACATATTTAAATTTCTATTAAACTTTTTTAGTACTAAATGTTTTTAATTATGTGTCGTAATTTTGTTTCAAATTTATTTTAATATTTTTTAGTTTAATTTTGATTCATAACAATAGAATTACAAAAACATGAAAAAATAAAAAATAAAAAATAAAAATAGTAGAGTATGGTGTTGTATATTTTAAGATAAAACTATTGTAAGTGGATGTTGTATAAATGAGTGTTGTATAATTAGGTGGAAGAGAAAAAAAATGATGTGGAATATTAAAAAGTAAAAAATAGGATGTTGTAATTTAAAACCAATGTAGATAGTTTTCCGGCCGAGCCGGGTTATAAGAAGGAAGATTTTTATCAAATACGAGATGGGCCCTTCTCAAACATTCGATGGAATGGCCCATTAGAAACTATTTATTCCACATACACACAAACTGCGTAGAAAATTAATTAATTATCTCCGTAAATGCATACCCTAGTCTCTCTTTTTTTTAATGATTACTTCTTATCAGACTTATTTTAATGTTTTCCCTTTTGGTAACAAGTTTAAGGTACATCGATCACAACATCGCTTAGGGATACACTAGCGTAGTTTGATTAAGAAGTACTATAAAACTGTTCATTTTATAATTGTAGAGTTATTTTGAAACGTAATCGAAATCAAATTAATTTTATAAACGTTGTTAACAAAAATTTGCGTGGTAATCATCACTATTTCATTTCAACCTATTATTAGGTATAATTTTATCCCATGAAATATTCGATCCTAGAAAAAAAAAGTAATAATGAATCAAATCCTAAATTATTTCAGAAAGGATTTATACTATTTTCGGACCGTTTTTAGACTATTTCCGGACCAATTCCGAACTGTTTCTAGAGAATTCTTGGATTTTGGGAATAACTATATTCTAACAAAAATCACTGATCATATCATAAAATATTCGTTATGGCCATATCAAAAACTATTTAAACGACTTTATCATATTCTAAGTCGGCCACATAGCTCCGAATTCCATGAAAATAAGGATGGACAAGACTTTCCTGTAAACGAAAAAATCGAGAGCAAAAACAAGAGATTCATCAGTAAAAACTCCAAAATCACAGCAATCAATTCCTGGAAACAATTAGGGTTCATAAATTGATTAGTTGTTTCTTGATTCTTCTACTTGCTTTCTATACTTTCATCAATAAATGTCTATTCAACATCTAATTTTTGTGTTTTCTGTGGATTCTAAACCAATCGGTTATTTTTTGCTAAAACACCTATCATCCTTTAGGTTGGTCTAAAAATGAAAATTCAATTTGTCATACATAAATTTAAATAATAACATTCCAACTCTCTCTTAAACACCATTATCAAAAAATAAAATAAAAAGCATTCCAACTCTCTCCTAGCAAGATGACATGTATATGATTGAAACTCATAGGTTTTTTTTTTCCTTTGAACTAGGTGAAAATAAATCACACCCGTACGTAAAATCATTATCAACGTACTATATATATATATATATTAATATATATGCATAGCTACATGTGGAAGAAGACTGAAATAGAAAAGACCAAACTAATAGCTACAGGTAACAATGTCTACGAAACGAGTAAACTCACATTTATTCATCAGAAAATAGTAAAAGGAAAGACTCTAACGACCTTCTTCTCTATCCAACGGTTAGCATTGATTTGGCTCTTTGAACTCATACTTCTTCTTTTTTTTTTCTTTTTTTGGTTGCTAGTTTTAATAATATAATTATTATAACTACTACTGTTACCGTCGTACGATCTAGAGACAAGACAACCTATTGATAAATGGTCAAAGAAACTCATGGGGCATTCTCGTTGTCCATCAGTTCATGTTAAGAAGATAAAAAGATAAAGCAACCGAAAAATTTGTCATTGAGGTTAATGCAATCATACTTTTATGTCTTCATTTCACTTTTATATTTATGCTTGATAATTCATACTTGATAAGAAAATATATTTGTTAATAAATATTAACATTTAAACGTAAATAAAATGATCATGGATATTCAAACACAATCAACTTCATACTTGGGGCTTAATTTTGTTTTCATTCAATTAAATTTTGATTTTTGTGTTTAACTTTACATGTTGGAGTAATACTCTCTTACCTGAGATATATTATCTACTCACAAAAATAGAAAGTTATTATTGTGTGCTTATAAGTTGATTACATTTAAGAATTTTAAATTAAAAATCCTTCAAAAGACTATCACAATTAGAGAAAAAAAGAATTCATATAAATCATTTAAGGTGTTAAATAGTATATTTTTTTAGAAAAAATGTGTTGTAAATTTGGAAATGGTATTTGATCAAATTTACATATAAATGTAAACGAAAGTTTTACGTTTAAACATTAAAATTTCTACTTTCTTTTTATAATTTATATAGAAATTAAACCTCTCGTAATGGAGTCTCAAAAGTCAAGCATGGAAGGTGAACATGAAAAAGCAAAAGTATATAAAAATACGATGTGGAATTAAAATAAAAAATAAATTTAAAAATGAAAAAAACTAATGTTCAGCCATGAAACTATAAATATTAAGATATGAAGCAATATAATCATTAAAAAAAATTATTAATGAGGTCCTAATTTTGCTCTAAAATAAAAAACTTTGGACAAGTGCCTTATTTTATAATGGTAAGCACGCCTTGACTTGACCATTGCTATTATTCGTATAGTCTTTAATATATGGAGGTTTGCTCAAAGGAGACAAAAAAACATCATCACCTTTGTAAAAAGAAAGGAAAAAGCATAGAACATTATCACCATTAAGAGTCACGTCAACCGAATCACTTATGAATCTTTTTTTTTTGATTTGGCTCATTGTTGGTCAAATTTAAACTTCGTCTAAATTAGGTCATATATGTCGTGAAAAATAAGTAAATGAAAGGTCGATATTTGGACGAGGACTCATGTGAAGAGAAGCAAAGTTAATGAAGTCTGGGAAAGGGCAGCATAGATCTGACACTTGTCCAATCCATAGGAGCTTGCCACGTCATTCTCATTGTCTTTGGACTCGTAGACAAAATAAAAATACCAGTTATTAATTTCGAATTAGTTTTTTTTTTGGGTATTCGATTTGATTTTTCTTCTGAGGTGCAGAAAAATTCTGTTTGGTTCAATTATGTTGTACTAAACTTTAGTTTTTATAATTTTCTTTGACTTATTCGGGATAAAAATTGCCGACAATATTGTCGTTATTTCCTTTTTTTTACTTGTCGGATTTTACAAATAGTCGGTTACACCCGATTATGACGGTTTAAAGAAAGATAAAACATTTTAGTTTATTTATTAAAACTAGATTGCATGAAAATGGGAATAGAGATGCGGACACAAAACAAGAAGACTGATTTAAAAAAAAAATATGAGTGTGGAAAAAAATATATATACATTTGAATATATATAATATATATAATGTAATGTACCATTAAACATCTAAATTATATGAAAATACAATGTTAAAATCAACAAAAATTAAGTACTTAAATATTAAATAATTGAAAGTAAAAAATCATATCGTTCTTAATCAAAAATCATAAACATATTTTTCATTTTCTTTTTCATCAGTTTCATAAAAATATTACGCATGTAATTCTGCTTCGTCGAGTGAAAGATTCCAAACTCAAGTATTCCAATATTAATTTCATATAATAAGCAAATTGATGGGGAAGCAAATTGGTTAAAAAAAGAATCAAATTTATCAGTTAATTTTCATACTATATTTATTAATTATTTATTCATTAAATTTCAAAGATAAAAAAGTAAGTTTCCAATCTGAAAATGGTCCGTACAAGACTACAAGACTTTTCTAAACCCTCAAGATTTTTTCGGACCCTTAAAACAAAATAGAAATTTATCTAAACCCTTAAAACAAAATAGAAATTTATCTAAAAAAATTATTATATTTTATCTAAAAAAATTGTCATATACTCATATATATCATTGTTATCCATATAAAACTTTTAGATCTTAAAATTTTATTATAATTTTATAATTTATATTTGAGTTTCTGTATTTCTTTATATTCACAGTTCGAAAAATATTGATTTAGTTGGTAACTTTTTACTGGTGTATTATTTTTATTGAAATAATAAATAAAGAAAATGGTAAAATAAAATGGAACAAGAGCAAAAATTTACAAATTTGAAATTTATTATTGATTTATCAATTAGCACCATTTCAGACTCTTTAAGCTATTTTGTAATCATTTATTATTTTTATATTTACTTTCTGTTACCAATTACGGTTTTGAAAAGAGATATGCTAAACAACTGCAAAAAAAATACGGTAAAGAGACATGCTGAACAACTAATGCATTTCACTTCGAGACCTTTCAGTTTATAAAGATAAATATTGTAATAAATGTGCTACATGTTCTTCAAACAATGTAAACGGTGTTTTATGTGTTTTTAATTCAAATTAATTCTAAATCGGTCGTTAAAATTTTGAAATGATATTTTTTATGTGAATCACTAAAATGACCACCTTGGCATTATTATGTTGTTCCATAATCACATATTCAAAAAATAAACTAAAAGATAGAACTAGTTTTGTTCTTAGATACAATCAAACAATTATTCGTTATTTTATTTTTGTTTTAATGTTAAGATTTGTTACTTATTTTATAAAGTTTTTATTTGTTGAAATCGTTTCAGATATTTTGTTTAATATGCATAATATCTTTTGTAGTGAAAATATTAAAACAATATATATATATATATATATTATATTGCTATATATACATCAACAAAACAAAACATTTGAAACAAATTTATTTGATATATTATCTGCTACCAATTGATTGTAATTTTTATTATCTATTTTAAATTGTCTTTTTGCTTAGTTAATAAGACAAAACAAATCATTTGAAACAATTGTCATGTAACTTCATTTTTTGAAAAGCCTTTCTACATCTTCAAAAATATCGGTTTTCAGACTTTTTAAATTTAAACTAATATTAAAGTATAAGGGACAACTAAACTTTAAAAACTTTAGAAAAAACCTTTAAAGCGTGATTAGTTGAAAAAAAACTGTTAAAACTTTTAAACTATCTAAAATTTGCAACTAATTAGTCTCTTTGTTACTGTTGAAACCGCATTATTTTGTGCGGTTATGGTCTCCATTCGATAAACACAACAAATTGATTGGATAAATTTTATGGTCTCCATTCGATAAAACAACAACTGATTGGATAAATTTTATCAAACAAAATTTGTTTTTTGGACCAATTAGAAAAGAAAGAAAAAATCTTCGGAAAAGAAAACCAATGATGAAGTGAGGAACATATAACATATCTTTTCGTCACAAGTGAATAGTTTTCGCAATAATCTAGAAACTAGATTCATCAGAAAAAGAATACGATGATGACGACATGTGACTATTTGTCCTATACATATCTTTTTTTTTATTTTTTTCAATTTCCCTTAACCATTAAGCCTCTCGATTCTTGGCATACAAAAATCAATCACATCAGGCTCAGTTATCTTCCACTCAACCACTTTTGCTTCTATCAAAGCAGAGTTGGTTTCATCACCACCTTGCCACTACCAATATATATACATTTTATATGTATAGTACTATTTTTCATTTTTTTAATCACTTGTTGTGATGTTGAGATGACAAATACATTTCTTCTTTTATTATTGTTTCACTACACCATATTTAACTCGGAATGAGGTAACTAAGTGGTTGTAGTGCATTGATCCACTCTTTAGAGATATATTGTGTGAGCAAAACTATTATAAAAGTTGAAAATATAAAAGTAAAAAAAAACAAACAGAAAAGTTGATAAACATTAAAGTAAAGGCCAGACATGAAAAATGATTTAAAGGGTAAATTGAATTGTGTGATATAAAAGTGAGATCAAAACCAAAGCTTATTGGCTACCTTTTTAAAACCAAAGAATCTCTTTACCCACCAACTATATATTTAAGGATAATGCTAATTGGTAAATAATTCTTCTGTAACTTTAAAATGATTATCTTAGGAGAAACTTTGACGTTATAACCATAGATTTATCACAATGACATTTTGGATTGGGTGAGAAATCATTATATTAACATATTTTGATTATTTTTTAATTTAATGAACAATTACATCTCTGTCTCTTCTTCTACTGGACCCAACCATCATAACACCAGAAATAACCATTGGACCCAACCATCATCACAATCTCTCTCTCTCTCTGTCTCAACTCTAAAAGCTATAAGACTTTTGACACCTCTAAGCCAAAAGACAAAGCTTTCTATGCTTCTCTGTATTGTTCTCCAATGTTGTCATCAGAAAAGCATAAGATCAACCTTGGTCCTTTTTCAATTTCCTCATCATCATCATCAACGTCGTCATCATCATCGTCGTCATCATCATCAACGTCGTCATCCTCATTAGGCCAGAACAGGTCTCAAGTCACCATGGAAGAAGTATGGAATAGTTCACTTCACCAACATCGTCAACTAAACATTCAAGAGCCAATGTTAAAGAACCAAAACCCTAATAACTCCATCTTCCAAGATTGTCTCAACATGCCTCTTAGTCAACAACCACCACCACCACCACCTTCTTCTTCTTCATCTATTGTTAATGTTCTCTACGGCTCTCCTCTGCCTCTGCCGCCGCCTGTCACTGTTCTAACCTTAAACTCCGGCGTTGGCTTCGAGTTTCTTGATAGTACAGATACTCTTGTTGCTTCTAACCCTCACTTCTTCAAGGAATCTGAAAATTTTGGTTGTTTTGGGAAGAAGAGAGGTCAAGATTCTGATCAAAGTAGAGGAGACAGAAGGCATAAGCGTATGATCAAGAACAGAGAATCTGCTGCTCGTTCCAGAGCTAGGAAACAGGAATGTGTCTCTCCCTTACTCTTCTGGTTTCCAATTCTTGTAAATCAATGGAAAAGAAACAGAATCTAGTGTTGAATCTGTATTCAAAATGGTTTTATTTTTTATAATCTTTCAGGCATATACAAATGAGCTTCAGCTTGAAATTGCTCACCTTCAGACAGAGAATGCAAGACTCAAGAGACAACAAGAAGAGGTAAATAAAAAACCAGTATTGAGTTCTTGCTATTAAAGTCTTGTTCTGTCTTAAGATACTTTACATTACTACTTTTTTGTGTGTTGAGGACATTGTGAGTGTAAGTAAGATTTTTATAGTTAAGGTCTAGTTTTTTCTGTTTCTGCTTTTGGATAATACAGTTGAAAATGGCGGAAGCAACACCACAACACCAAGTAAAGAAAACACTTCAACGGTCTTGGACAGCTCCATTTTGAGGAAAATCTACAACAAGTCCTATTATTTTTCTTTTTGGGGGAGTTTTAAGTGTTTCTTATGAAGAAAAAGTTTGTACATTTAGCTAGTTAAGTTAAATTTGTCGACGTAATGTAAGGAGTGTAGAAAAGTGTCTAAGTGAAAGAAAGAAATAAAATTTCTTCTTCTTATCACTCTTTTTGACTTTTGTACTATTTTCTCTACTTAACCTCTATTATTGTAATGCCATTGCCAAGTCATTATCTAGTACATATGTTTCTGTTTTTTTACTGTTTAACTCATTATTGGACTGTTGTATTTTTGCTAATACTGGTCATCACCAAAACTGTGGTCCACTAATTACATAAGTCTCGATGATAATGTCCAAGAAGATTCTTCTGGATCTACTTATCTTGGTTGACTTTATCTTGTGTATGCTTTATTAGCAACCAAAAACAGAGAGTCAAATAAACACATTGTCTGATTGGTAACAATAGAATAAACAAGCTGAAAAATAGTGAGAGTTAAAGGGTGGAAAAATATATATACAATAACAAGATAGAAAGAAAAACTAGAGTAATTAGTTTTAATGCAATGACCAAATTTACTCTATTTTAAGCGTAACTGAGTGAAAAAAGAAATTTTATTCTGACTGGTATAAATTAAGTTGAAGTGAGAGTACTTTATTTTCAACCTATTAATATTACTCTAATGATGCCAACCAGTAAGACCCTAAAACCAATTATGGTGGCATCTAATGTTTACTTAAAATGGGACACACTGTAACCATGAATTTCCTAATCATCTGATATATTTATATTGCCTCAACAATGCTTTTGTCGATTAAAGACAACTTTAAAGATTCTACAAGCAGCAAGTTAGAATAATTCATCGATACGTTTGAAAAGTCTGAAATTGTTCTCTAAGTGTGGAACAACTTGCTTACTTCATTCTGATACAATAATATTTGTTCTTCTGATCTGATGCAGCGCAATTTCAGATTTGTCATGCTTTTTACGATGACGCAACGCAAGTTTAGTTTCGTCATACGTTTTGCGATAGACACTGGTTTTGGGTTTTGTGTGTTCATCACGTTTTTAGCTTTTGTTTAGATGTCGCTTTAGCCTAAGAAGAGTATTCTCGCCCAAATCCTATTGCTTTCTCGTCACGTTTCGACGACCAAGCAAGATCCGTGCTTGAATTCAAGCTTCTCCTCGAGATCTTGAGTCCTTGTTCGTTATATAGCTTCCGCTCTCTATCAGTTAGTATCAAATTCATCTCGTTCCTGGTATTGACAAATTCACCACATCCATGGCCAAATCGAAGAACCACTCACCCGACGACAACGATGGAGACAATACGATGCTGGCTCTGGTAAACGATTGGGCCAAACTTCGTAATGCTCTTCTAGCGATGCAAGAAAATATCAACCTTAATTCACAACTCGATTAATGAATTGAACGAGACTTTGGTTCGGCACTTGGGTCCTCGTAATCAATAGCTCGACGACGAGAACCACAGTGATCACCCTTGTGTGATATTCAACATCAAATTGACTTAGCATCCGGTGCAACCCTTCCAAATAGACCTCACTACAGGAGCCTTCCAAATAGACCTCACTACATGATGAGTCTTCAAGAACATGAAGACCTTCATCGACAAGTGGAAGAGCTGTTAAGCCAATGACATATACGGGAAAGTTTGAGTCCTTGTGCAGTTCTCGCAGTGCTTATTCCCAAGAAATACGGCTCATGGAGGATCTGTGTTGATAGTCGGGCTATAAACAAAATCACAGTTAGGTACCGCTTTCCAATACCATGATTGGATGATCTCCTTGATCAAATTGGGAAAACGTCAATATTTTTCAAAATCAATCTTTAAAGCGGTTACCACCAGATTCGTATATGTCTTGGTGATGAATAGAAAGCAACTTTCAAGACTCGTGAGGGATTGTTTAAATGGCTTGTTGTGCACTTTGATTTGTCTAACGCGCCTAGTACATTTATGTGTGTTATAAACCAAGCCTTGCGACCATCTATTGGTAAATTCGTGGTGGTATATTTCGATGATATTTTCATCTTCAGCTCATCAAAAGAGGATCATGCCATGCATTTGCGTGAAGTTCTCCTTGTTTTACGAAAGGAGAAATTGTTTGGCGCGAGACAGAATACGAATTTAGAACCTCATAAGTTCAATTTTGGGTTACGTCATCTCCGAAAGAGGCTTATCCATTGACTTAGCAAAGATTGAAAAGATTCGCTCTTGGCCAATCCCACGCACGGTAACTGAGGTGCGCAGCTTCCATGGATTGACCTCATTTTACCGCAGGTTTGTGCAAAACTTTAGTGCGATTATGGCACACATTACAAGTTGCATGAAAAATGGTCGTTTCGAGTGGACTCCAGAGGCGACATCAGCTTTTGAGCTCATCAAATCCAAGCTCACCTCAGCAACTATTTTGGTACTACCCGACTTTATCTCATATTTGAGTTATATTGTGATGCTTCGAAACTAGGTATTGGCGCAGTTTTGAGTCAACAAGGCAAGCCCGTGGCTTTTTTAGTGAGAAGTTGTCAGGTGCGAAAGGGTGTTATAACACTGATTATGTTAAATTCTATGCCATTGTACAAGCTATTAAGCATTGGCGCCATTATTTAGTACATCGTAATTTTGTAAGCTTTACGGGATTATGATGCATTACGTTATCTCGACAGCCAAGCGAAGGTTTTGGCCGTCATGCTTCTTTGATTTCATTTCTCCAGCAGTTTACGTTCTCCATTAGGCATCAATCGGGCAAGACAAACTGCGTTGCTGACGCACTTAGTCGGCATCACACATTACTTTTGGCGGTTTATACTTTGGTTCCTGGATTCGCGGTATTTGCTAAATTATACCTGACAGATTCTTATTTTGCTTGCATTTTTTGAACACATAACATGGGCTCTTCGATGATTATACGATTCACGAGCGATTTCTTTTTAAAAGTATTGTGCCTTTGTGTCCCGAGTGTAGTTTACGACTACAAATTATGCGCAAGCTCCGCTATGAAGGCCATGTAGGGCGTGACCTCACATTGCAATTAATCACAACTTCTTATTTTTGGCCTTCACTTCGTCGTGACGTGGAGAGATTTTTGGAACGGTGTCATACTTGTCAACAAGCGAAAGGCAATGCGCCGGTTTATATCTTCCGTTACCAATTCCAACTCAACCGTGGACGGATCTTAGCATGGACTTCATGTTGGGTCTTCCTTGCACACAATGGGGTCATGATTCAATCTTTGTGGTGGTCGATTGCTTTTCCACGATAAATCATTTTATTCCTTATAAAAAGACGACCAATGCGATTAGTGTGGCCCAATTTGTTCTTTCAGGAAGTGTATCGTCTTCATGGGTTACCACAGTCTATTGTCTCATATAGAGACATGTTTCCTTGGACACTTTTGGCGATCTTTTTGGAAGCTCCTTCACACTAGTTTGGATATGAATTATGCTTATTACTCTCAGACGGATAGTCAAACTGACGTGACAAATCGTGCGTTGGGTCAACTTCCTCGATATTTGGTGGGTGATAATATCAAGAGTTGGGATGCTAAGCTTTGCCAGACAGAATTTACGCATAATCATGAGTTTAATATAAACCTTGGGTTTAGTCCTTTTCGAGTAGTCTTTCAACCTCGCTGCCCTTTGGATTTGACGATGATGCCCAAGAAGTCTCGTTTTCACGGCCAAGCTATTGACTTTGTTGATGATCTGCATCAGTTCATAAGCAAGCACACGACAATTTAGAGGTTTCGTCCGCAAAGTATACAGTTGTCACTGATTTTGTTTGAAGTGTTTAACTAAGGATCGTCTTTCTGTTTGTGAGTAAACAAGCTTAAGTCCCGCAAAATTAGACCGGTTAAAGTCATTGAACGCATTAACTTCAACACTTACAGGGTACTTCTTCCTCCACATATGCGAACCTCTAATATGTTTAATCTGAAACACTTATCTCCATAACATGGTGACAATGAGGCATCAGATTTGTGGCTGAATCCTTTCCAACCTGGGGGGACTGATGCAGCGCAAATTTATTTTCGTCATACGCTTTGCGATGATGCAGCGCAAATTCAGTTTAGTCATGCATTTTGCTATGAACACTGGTTTTGGGTTTTGCGTGTCCATCATATTTTTAGTTTTGGTTTATTTTGATTTTCTCTTTTATTAGTTCTTTTGTTATGGATTAGTTCAGTTCTAAACCAATAACGAATAAATTAATTTAACCTATTTTTTTCTTATAAATAGATATCGTTAGGATTATGAGTTTTATAAAAGAGCTTTTAGTCATGAGAAGAAGATTCTCGCCCAAATCATATTGTTTTCTTGTCACGTTTCAACGACCAAGCAAGTTTCAAGCTCAAATTCAAACTTCTAAAATTTTTGATTTTTTGTTCGTTATATAGCTTCCGCTCTCTATCATGATCCTCAACATGTCATTCGAAATCAAAATTCAGAATAAATTCCTTGACTTTATTTAGTAGGAAGCACATGAAAACTAATAATCCTCAAATGTGGAATTAAAAAAAAAATTCTGAAAAAATCAATTTTCAGATTTCCAGTGACTTGTTCAATTTGCAAAACTTTCCAGTTTTGAGTTGACATGAAAAACTAATCTATCTGGCGATAATAATATCATCTGCATTGAAAATCTAAGGAAATTGAAATATCATCATATAAGTTGCAGATTCCTCAAATGTCTAATGTTAAAATGTTTAGTCACCTACATAGTTACACATTGCATGGTAATAGGAAAGTAAAAGGAACCTTCTTAAATCTCGATGGATTATTTTTCCCAAAGTAAATTACATTAAATCAAGAACTTGATGATTCATTTCATCAAGAACTTGATGATTCATTTCATCAAGAACCCCCAAGAGAAGAGTTTTATGTTCCATGTTGAAAAAGTATCATTGTTCCATGAACTGAGGTGTTGGTGGACTCATTTTCTTCATCTTCTTCTTCTCTGTACCTGCTTCAAATATTAGATTCAAAATCGATGTTTAATGCTAATCTATCTGTAAATGTATATATATTTACCTCCACGAATCTCGACTTCTCTCAGTTCTTGGACAAGGGCACAACAACAACACATTAGATGTGACAAAAAGTCGTCAATGGACCCTCCCTGCCAAATCAACAGATCCTTATTTTACCATAAGTCCTTAACAAAGTATTGGTGGTGTGAAACACAGGTTTAATTGATGTACCGCTATGTTCAGTGTCTTTCGAAGCTTCTTTCTTATGCAGCAAGTATAGCAGCAGCATGAGAGTATCAAAGAATACACCATTAGCTCCTTACAAGCTTCAGTTGAAGCTGGAAAGCCATAAATTATTGTATCAGATTCTTGGAAGCTTATATAAAAGATCACAAAAGAATCTGCATTTATAGAAGATGTCTTACATATTTGTCTATTAGTTGCCACAGTTGAAATCTTTGCCAATGTACCACATGGGAAAAAGAATGTCTTCAAACCTTATTTTACAAAAATAAAAAGTAGAAAAGTTTGAATCTTGAATTGTAACATTGTTTGGTAATCACATTAGAAAAAACAGAAGGAGATGGCTTACATAGAGAAGGTTCTGAACAACAATCCAACAAGTCAGTTTGCCATTCTTCGCGATGTTGCGATGATTTTCCCGATGAAACATAAGACGTTGATCTGCATTCAACAATTACACACTCACCAACTTTAGTCTTTAACATCAAATGTGAACTACACACTTAGAGAAAAACACATTAGTATATGAATCTTTTCATCAACCTTGAAGCTGCCCGTATACTAGAATCCGGATCATTTTTCTTGTTGCTAGAGGTAAGCTCTTCTTTCCTAGAAGTCTTCTTAGTCAACTTCGTATCCGAATCAACAGAAGCAACAGTTTGTGTAACATCAATCAAACGTTGTATAACTTCACACTGATCAGCATCATAACGCGCCCGGGAACGTTGTAACTCAAGTTGCAATTTCTCCTTCTCTGTTTTCAGAGCTTGGCAAAAACCCATGTTCGGATAAGAACGAGATAGCGTCTTCTTTAAAACCGATGTAGCAGCTTCTCTAGTAGATTCTTGTTTCAAAATAACATCTTGTACTTTTCTATCTTCTTCATCAAGAGTGTACTCACGTTGATCATGGTCAATAACTTCAATCCTCTCCTATACATAACAAAATCATATTACCATGACAACAAGAAGAAAAAGAAATTTGTAAACAATGCAGCCAATTTACCCGAATCCGAACGTTATCCACCATTGTAATGAGTGGAATGATCTTGAGATAACGATCAATCTCATTCTGAGCTTTTCGAAACTGGTAAACAATGTTCCATCCCATAGCTAACAAGTAGAGATAACTTTTGTCTTGACAACTATTAACTAAAATGTAAGATCTTCGAAGAGCTTCTTCAAGCCCTTCAAGTGGTTCAAGAATCTCTGGACGTTGCTTCATCTCAGAGATTTTTAGCTGTTCGAGTAAATTACCAATGAGTTTAAGATGCTGAGCGAATTGACGACAATTCTTCTTGTGCATTCGAGCGGTGTTTGCAGCGTTGACTATCATTCCAATCAGTTTCACAGCGTCTACGCCTGTAAGCTGTGCCACTGACGCAATTTCTCCTAACTGATCCCATGAATGAGCCATTTGAAGTTAGCTGCTGGGCATGAGTAGCTTGGGCAGTCTTAGTGAGTAGCTTGACTTGCTCATGTGGGAGCAATATCCACACATTCCCATAGAAGGCCAAACTTAAAGACCTGTTGGTCGAAGTCGTCGCTTCCTGCTCGGACCTATTTCATCGACTCAAGATTTATGAACTAAGTGGAAACAGAGCAAGATGATGCAGAACACAAGAAAGTTTTAGTTTTTACCTCTAATGAGTAGATTACGACTACAAATCACACTGATGTTTGAAGTTACCAAGGAATCATATTATGGTTCGACTATGACAACAAAGCAACAAAGAAACACAAGTTTATTAAATTCTGGAAATCTCCAAAACAGAGATCATCAAAACTCAAAACAGAGAACATTTTAAAAAGCTATTTTTTTGTAAGAACATTTTAAAAAGCTTTAAAAAAATGTTGAAAATTTCTCTGTTAACTTTAAACTCATCGGAGAATACGGTTTCTCGGCGAGTCATGTCGGTCAAATCAAACGGAGCAGATATAAAAATTCTGAGAAATTTTTTAAAAAATAATTATTTTTTTTGTTTGGATTAAAGAAATTTAAAAAATCTAAGAGAGGAAACAGTGTTGAAATGCTTACCTCATATATTGAAAGTGAAGATTATAACAGAGATTGTTCTTATGGCCGGAGAATTTATTCGTCTAGAGAGATAATCCAGAAAAAGAGAAAACAAAAAGCTAGTGGAGTAGTGCGCATGACGGCATGAGTAGTCACGAGAGTTTCAGTGATGGTTTGGTTGTATTAGCATTATCGATGATTCTCTTTCACAACTTTATCCACTTTCACTGCCACGTCGGAGTTGCGAATTACGAATTAGCCAAGTGTCACTCTCCATATTTACAAATCTACCACGTATTATTAAGCTCCCACAGACCGTGAAATTTGAAGCGGTGTAGTATCGCTTTTTTTTTTATTTTTGGAAAGAGCTTTAAGGCTGTTGCCCCTCTAGCTACCAAACGGGTCAATTCACAGATTATAAATTTTATCGGTAAAATTTGACTCTTTTGATCCGCAATTATAAACTATTGACTCATAACCATTTCGTTCAAAATTTGCGGATAACTTATTAATCCGTATTTTTTTATTAAATTTTTTAAAAATTAATTTGTAGATTATTTGTTAATCTACATTTCCAATTCTCCAACCTACTAAACTCGAGATATTTGTTTAAAAGTTATATATACAGATTATTTGTTAATTTGTTGATTTTTTCTATAACATGCATTTATCCTGCAATCTAAATCTTCTATTCTTATTTACATTTAATCTAAATCACACCTTACGAAATAAATAAAAAATTGACAATTCTAGTTGCCCCAACAAAAACGGTTTTATTCGGCCTAAAGCAATCAATCAAAACTTAATCAATACTGATAGGATCATATTTTCGGTACTATTATTTTATTTTATATTCAGTTAAATGATTAATAAAAAAATAGATGATATCAAGTGTTAAAAAAAACTGAAAAAATATTAATATATTAATCATACGAATAGATATAAAATATTTGGATAAATAAATTATCATATACGGGTTCAACCAACCATAATAGTTGTAAGTTGTCACTAGTAATTTAACATTTTTATGGGCCTGCTTTTGGGTCAATACGGTCCCAAACGATCCTCCATATGTAAAAGACAACCACAACTTTACGACACCGGTTGGTACTATTCTTGTTGCCAAACACGACTTTTGTTCGTTATAAGCCCACCATCCTTGTTCTATAAATAATGCATCTATGAGGTAAACGAGAAAAGTTCTGGATCGGAGAGCTTCGAAGTCTGGGAATTTTCGTTACCTCCTTCGATCCTCTCTGATTTCGAATTCAATACTAAATCCTGCAATCTCTCGATTTGTTTCTCGGGATAACAAAAGCCCCCTAACGTTCTCTCTGTAAACCCAATTGCGATCTCTCATAACCAATCTAGGGTTCCACGAGTTCGCCTCTGAGTTTGTGATCGCGAGATGTCTCGTTGTTACCCGTTTCCACCACCTGGTTATGTACGGAAAGAGTGTCTGATCGAACCGATCAAGGTTGGTTTGTTGAGCAATTTAAAGTCCGTGGCTTTGGTTTCTTTAATGTTCTGGGTTCATGTGATTTTGATTGCTCAGCTTCCTGCTTTAGAATCGTTCAATCTTATGTCAAAATTGAAATATATTTGATAAAGAATGAGAAAACTGTAATTTGTAATGTAGATGGTAATCTAAATCTTAGTTACCTCAGCTAATGTATGTCAAAGTATGAAATTGATTCATTGGACTCTCTGGATGGTCTCATTTAAGATGACAATTTTAGTAGATTGGTGACTTTGTAAATAACTATAGCCAAATATCAAAACTGAGTGCTTTTCGATTGGGGAAACTTGTTGGTGTTCTTGCTACGATTAGCAAATTATGGACATTTATGGTTTGTTCAATTGGTTTGAGAATCCAGGGGGCAAAGGAGGAAGTTAAGAAAGATAGAAAACACAAGAAGAAGGATAAAAAGAGGGAAAATGAGGCGGGTCAAAGCAAAAAACACCGTCATAAGAGACGGCGCAAAGATGAAGTTGCCAATGTTAGTAATAAAGTTGATGATCATTGCAAATTAATAAACACTGAGGTTGAGTTGTTGGAGAAGAGCTGCCTTACTGTGGAACTTGAGCTTCAAACATCGTCTCAGACTTCGTGTGGTAGCACTATTCATAGCAATGAGAGACCTAAGCAAAGTCAGAGTCAGAGTCAGAGTCAGAGTCAGAGTCAGCCTCTTGATGGTAGACATAACAACGACTCTGGTGAGTTTGTGTGTTTTACTTGTGTTGGGTCTGTTTGCTTCAACGTGCTCGATTGTGATATTCTTTCTTCAACTTTGTTGCTGTGGATTCAAAGAAACCGGCGTAGGAAACCGGTTACCTGGCAAAAGGCAGAAAGATTTTGAGGCTGAGGTGACCAACAAGGATCAAAAGCGGCGCCAAAGGTTGGATGCTTCTCAGGCTGCTCCTATAGAGTCCATTGGTCATACTCCACGAGATGCTTTAGGGGTCTATCAAGAGAAAAGAAGAGATCCGATTTTTGATTCAAGAGAAATCAAAACAAAACTTAGTAAAGAGAAGAAACCAATTCCTCTGAAAGATAATAGAAATACCAGTAAAGAGAAGATGCCATCATGTACTCATATGGAACAAGAAAAACCGTCCTCTAGTAATCAAGAAACCGTTGGACCTTCAAAGCTATTATGCCGGAAATGTCCTCCTTCCATGGCCGTGCAGTTCTTGAATCTCATTGAGAACTGGACTCCTGATCGGTTTGAAAGCAAGCTCACCAACTCTGAAGATCAAGAACGCTGGTTGTCCATGAACTTTGGGGCCAAAAGACATCAAGTTTGCAATCATATTACCGGGCATGGAACTAGTTCGACGATGTGGCCAACAGGTAGATATCTTCCGGAAGCTGAAGTATACGCATTGCCGTTCACTGTCCCGTTCTGATTATATCAAAGTTGGTCCAGAGAGTTGTTAACATTAAACTTAACATGACCAACAAATAGTTTCTCCTATGTATTTTCGATAGCCTTTAAACTCGGAGATTCGGAGTTATATATGTGTGATTCTTTGTAGATATGCTCGTTATATAGTAAATCAACATTATATTACGGTTTCGAATCTCTTCTTTTTGAGAATGAAGTGAGAAAGGAGTGGAGAAGGAGACTTTTCTTCCTAGTTGCATCGTAGTCCCACAAGCCCAAAGTACAGTTGGATTTGGGCCGAAGCCCATAATAGTTGTATGTGACGTCACGGTGACCGTTGGTTCCAAAAGAGGAGGAACACGTCGCAGCGTCAGACTCGCCGGAGTGAACCTCCGGGAAGCGCTTGAGAGGAGACGCTGAGCTCTCTTATTTTGAGAGAGAAATACTCGCGCGACTCTGAAGAAAAAATTTTCCCCTCGAATTATATAGCAATTACAAAAACGTTTTGGTGTGAGAAAGTCTGAGGTCTCAAAACTTTCATCTCCATCTATTGAAACCCTAATTTCTTTGAAAGTCTAACCAAGTCTGCTTTAAAGATGATAAAGACGAGAAGCACAGTATATCTTCCGGAGGATTTGCTAGTGGAGATACTCTCTAGGGTTCCGGCAATATCTCTAGCATGATTAAGATCTACATCCAAAGGATGGAACGCTCTGATCAAAGATGGGAGACTTGCTAAGAGGCACTGCGTATGCTCCAAGGCAGTATCCTCTGGTTATCATGTTGATTGATTTCAGGGTTCATTTAGTGAGCGTTGATCCTTGGATTCCATATGCAAATGCAACACGTCAATACTTAAAAGACTTCTTTCTAACTCTACAGTAGAAGTTGATATACTTATATCTTTCACTGCGACGGCTTGATGCTATGCACCACCAAGGACAATAGACTTGTGGGTTGGAATCCGTGTTCATGTGAAACAAGGTGGATCCAACTTAGAACTAGGTATAAGGATTTCGACAACTATGCTCTCGATTATGATAACAAATCCTCCTGTTACAAAATCTTGAGGATGAATCAGATTGAAACTGAGTACCTAGTCTATGACTTTACCTTTCATTCGTGGCGGGTTGTTGGTAAGATTAAAGAGCATGTGTTCATACCACATTATGGGAGTCGCGGTTGTGGCTTTTCTGTGAAGGAAAATACTTATTGGCTTTCTTTTAGTCACAACGGGCAGCCAAAGTTGTTACTAAGTTTTGATTTCGAAGTCTGTCTCTTTCGGAGGATGGTCCTGGTGATTATTATGATGCATATTTATCAGTGACTAGAGAAGGGCAACAACTTTGTATGTTTGCTACTAATTATGACTCTCAATTACAAAAAAACAGATGTATGGATAACAACTAAGATTGAGAGTACCGGAGCCATTTCATGGAGCAAGTTCTTCCATCATTTTCACTTAAAGATTGAGATGAATATCTTGGTCCTCTAGAACGACCATGCGAAAAAGTTTTAATGTGTCACCATCTATGCAGCCGCGGGTACTGCGACAACGTCTTACACCTTTTGGGAGAGGATCTGTACATACAAGTGAATCAACATGGTGCACCTCTCCTAACTTATATTCCGAGTTTGGTCCAAATCCAACAAAGTATATAGTTCTTGCAGGAGGTTAAAGCTAGTGATTTATGGATTGTTAGAGTTTTTTTTCATCAAAATCTCATACATTAAGTTGTCAGTTTAGAAATTTTCCTCTAAAAAGCCAAATGGCCACTGATGTACTTACATGGGAAAAATAGAAACACGTGCTCTTGTATATTTTGCAAGTTAATCTGCACGGATATTCTCGTTATACGGAATAAATCTAATTCTAAAGGATACAAATAAGTTCCTAAACATCAAGAAATTTCTCTGCTCTGATGCAAATGCAGGCCAATCCTCCGGATATGTCGTCATATTAATGAGGTCTAAGCAATCCGTGATAAAAATAACGTCCAACAGAAGGATTGCTACCAAGTTTTGCATCTCATATACAAGAGCCTCTAACTTTATATGAAGAGGAGAAAGACATAGTCGAGATCTTTTCAGACCAACATGTAGAATCTCGTCGTCAATGGTAACAACCCAACCTTATCCGCTCCTACTATCTGAGTCGTGCCACGAACCATCTGTGTAACAGAGAAGAGTGTCCTCGGATAGACTCTCCTCCGATGCACTACCTATCATTCCTTCAGGCGGATCCTCTTTCGAATTTGCTCTTCTCCATGCTTCCTCTTCTTGTATGGTGATATCGAGTGTATCATGTGGGTGTTCATTAAAGTTGTCAAAGATCTTTTTGATTTCTCACCTTCCAGATATACCACATAACCCAAAAAAAAATCCTTAAACTCTCTTCATTCGCTTTGTAATCATTCCCTCGCCAATATAAATAATCCACGTTGTAAAACAATGATTGCGAAGGAAAAATATTTGGAGCTGAGAGAATATTCGACAATGCCCAAACATGTCTTGCCGGGGGGGGGGGGGGGCAATCGAAAAGTAGATGATTAATCGTTTCTTCCTCCAAACCACACCGTAGAAAAACCTTATCTTTCCAAATATGTTGATAAAAGAGGCGTTGGGATGAAGCCAAACAACGTGAGATGCATTTCCACACGTAATACTTGAACTTCCATGTAGTTTTTTTATTCTATGCTTGCACTTGAAGTATTGTAACACTCGGTCCCTGAAGAAAGTGGTCGCATGCAGGACAAGAGAGAGCTTTCCTGGCCCAATACCCAGACTTATCAATATAGTTGCTAGATTTTGTGAAGGTCTAACTATATATGTTACTTGATGCTTGCCGACTGAGTTGATCCCTAGTATCAGGGTAATATCTTTTGGGAGAAAGAGTTCCTGAAGACAATCCATCTTCCACTTCTTGGTCTCAAAATCTATTAAAGTATTAACAAAAACAAATTGATTTCTATCTTCATTGAGGCTCTTAGGAGGACACGCTGGCTCAACCGGGATCCAAGGCTCAGACCATATATTCGTTCCGAACCCTGAGCCAATCGTCTTCCTAAGATCCGATCTCAGAGGAGATTTTGCTACCATCATACTTCTTCATAAATAAAATAGTCGGTATGACACTTATATGTTTAGGGGTTTGCTGTATTTAAAGTATCTCCTTTTCAATATTTGATAGAGTAAATATTGCATCATATTATAGTAGAAATGGATTGTTGATTTAAATGCCGAAATAATGTCTAAATTAGGATGGATTTCTCCTGTTAAACGAGCATATAAATATTGTCTTGATCAACATTTTTTTATGTGAACACTTTAAGATCTGATCCCATATTTAATTAATTAGCTTGGAGAATGGTTAACTACTCCATTGCAATAGTTTTAGGCATCACATAAAACCATCTTGAAACCACCAAATTGGTGTTCGTTGCTGAAATCTTTTAGTTTAAATCTGAATTCAATGGTTAACTAAACTGCATGCTCAGTTAGTTAAACGAAAGTTAAAATTTGTGTTAACGGAATTAACTATTCTGTTAGAACTACTAACGTTGCGCATTATGATCTCGAAAAATACTAGTTTGAAGGTTAATGGTGTAGTAAAATTTTCTAAAAGTTTATAGTGCAAATTATATTGAATAGAAACGGAAAACCCAAATTGGTTATTTCTTCCGGAAGCTGAAGTACACGCGTTGCCGTTCACTGTCCCGTTCTGATTATATCAAAGTTGGTCGAGAAAGTGGTTAACATTAACTTAACATGACCAACAAATAGTTTCTCCTATGTATTTTAGATAGCCTTTAAACTCGGAAATATATATGTGCGATTCTTTGTAGATGTGCTCGTTACATAGTAAATCAATAACATTACAGTTTTGAATCTCTCTTTTTAAGGATATAAAGTCAAAAGGAGTGGAGACTTTTCTTCCTAGCATCATCACAGGCCCATAAGCTCAAAGTACAGCTGGATTAGGGCCGAAGCCCATAATAGTTGTATGTGACGTCACGGAGACTGATTTGATTCTCTCCTCGAATTATATAGGTGTCGGCAATTACAAAAGCGTTTTGGTGTGAATAAGTCTTAGGTCTCAAAACTCTCATCTCCATCTCTTGAAACCTTGGAAAGTCTAAGTCTGCTTTAAAAGATGATGAAGACGACAAGCCCAATTATATCTTCCGGAGGATTTGCTAGTGGAGATACTCTCTCGGGTTCCGGCGGTATCTCTACCAAGATTGCGATCTACATCCAAAGGGTGAAACGCTTTGATCAAAGATGAGAGACTTTCTAAGAAACACTCTGCGTATGCTCCAAGGCAGTATCCTCTGGTTATCATATTGATTGATTTTAGGGTTTATTCAGTGAGGGTTAATCCTTGGACTCCATCTGCAAAGTCAACATGTCAATTCAGCTTAAAAGATCCTCTTTCTAACTCTTCAGTAGAAGTTGATATATGTAATATCTTTCCCTGCAATGGCCTGTTACTATGCACCACCAAGGACAATAGACTTGTGGTTTGGAAAATCCGTGTTCATGTGAAACAAGGTGGATCCAACCTAGAACTAGCTACAAGGAATTCGACAACCATGCTCTCAATAATTATAACAGATCCTCCTTAATACGAAAGAATCCGAGTCGGAGTCGTGGCTTGTCTATGAAAGAAAATACTTATTGGCTTGCTTTTGGTGATCACGACGGGCCAAATTCTTACTAAGTTTTGATTTTCAACTTATGAATTTCGAAGACTGTCTCTTCCGGAGGATGCTGCTCGTCCTTATTATGATGTGTATTTATCAGTGACTAGAGACGATCAAAAACTTTGTCTGTTTGCTGTTTGCTGTTTGCTGTTTATGGTTCTAAGTTATTCAAAACAGATGTATGGATAGCAACTAAGATGGAGAGTACCGGAGCCATGTCATGGAGCAAGATCCATCGTTATGAACACTTAAAGATTGATATGTGTCCTTTATAAAAAATGATTGAGATGAATGTCTTGGCCGACCATGATAAAAAGAGTTTTAGTGTGTCGCCATATAATCGGCTACTCCAACAATGTCTTACACATATTTGGGAAAGGATATATACATACAAGTGGATCAACATGGCCGTGCAAAAAAATCTACATGTCCATCTCTCCTCATTTACATTCCGAGTTTGGTTCAAATCTAACAAAGTATCTAGTTCTTGAAGAAGGTTAAAGCTAGTGATTTATGGATTGTTAATTTAAATACCGAAATAGTGACTAAATTAGGATGGCTTTCTTTTGTTAAACGAGCATATAAATATTTTATTGATCATCACTTTTTTCTGGTCTTTTTTTTTTTAATAAATGGAACACTATAAGATCCGATCCCATACTGAATTTGCTTGGTAAGTGGTTAACTAGCCGATATTAAAATAGTATTAGGCATCCTAGAAAAGTGTCCAGAAACCAACAAGTTGGTCTTCTTGTATGTCAAATTTTTCAGTTTTAACCTGAATGCAAAGGTTAAAACCTCGTAATTAATCTGCATGCTCAAACCTTTCCAATCTTAAATCTCTCCAATCAATTAGTTAAACAAAAGTTAAAGTTTCTGGTAACGGAACAAACTATTATGCTAACTAGTATTACTAACGTTACACACTCTGATATGAAAAAATGTTAGTTTAAAAGTTGATAGTGTAGTAAAATTTTCTAAAAGTTTATAGTGCAAGATATGTTGCATGGAACGAAAACGTGTGAAAGCGTAAAATTGGTTTCTGAAAAAAGTTTAAGAAATGGGTACAATTGAAACATGAATATTATACATATATAATAATAATAATAATAATAATAATAATAATAATAATAATAATAATAATAATAATAATAATAATAATAATAATAATAATAATAATAATAATAATAATAATAATAATAATAATAATAATAATAATAATAATAATAATAATAATAATAATATTAATAATAATATTAATAATAATATTAATATTAATAATAATAATAATAATTATTATTATTATAATAATAATAATAATAATAATAATAATTTAAAGAAAATTCTGGGAAAATACCCTACATATGTTTACAAATTTGAAAAATATCTTTTTTCTTAAAAAACAAAATTACTATGTTAAAATATTATTCTTTCAAAAAATACTTTCACGAAACTAATAATAACTTATAAAAAATCTAAGATTTTAAATAAATTAAACATTTTATTTACACAAAAATTTAGTGGTGATCATTATTCTAAATAAATTTTAAAAATATATTTAATATTCTGATACATTTTAACGATTTAAAAAATGTCATATATTTTTTATTATTGAACCATTCAAAATTAGAATATAGTTAAGAAAAAACCAAATGGTTTAAGATCTATAAAGTTTTTGAGGGATTGCTAATGACCATCATTTTCCATTAGATTAAAAAATATATTATGGATTATGGTTAACATCAAACCGATGGTAATTTATTAAAATCTTTTAAAAGTTCACTATGATATCTTCTCTTAAAATTGTGAATAATTTCATTTCACTGATCTAATTTTTGTGAGTTTTAATCATCTCATATCATCGTATTTAATAATGTTTATTTTCAAACTGTAATGAATTAATGATAATAATTTTGGTAAATTTTAATGTTAGTTATAAAGATATATACTTAAACAAGGAGACACAAAATAATTATCAATTTTTTTTTTAATCTAGATATAGGGTACTTTTCAAATTTACAAACATAAATAGAGTAATTTACAAAAAAATCCCTAAATAATTAAACACCAATTTGTAACAACACAAATCCAAAACATAAAGTCTATAAGTAAACTCCAATTAAAATGAGAAGTAACTAATTGAATCCGAAATTATTAATTATATTTAATTGGAAAAAGAATTACCTTTTTCATGGTTTTGACTCTTCCAGTATTTTTCTCGAGCTCTAGGATTCTAGTTTTTCAAGTTAGATTATTAGTAGTTATTAGGGGAAAATACCATGAGGGGTTTACATTCCTCAAATTAGTTAGTGTATTTTATTAAGTTACCGAAATACTATGTACTAGATAGTGGTCCGCGCTATGTAGTGCGAGAGAATGTTTATTTGATAAATTTTATCTAGTTAAATGGGAAAATTCGGCGAATCGAATCAGCATACTCACATATTTGTCGCCATCGATCAAAAGTTTCGTGAAACGTTCGCCGAGAACGATGATGGTGTGGTATTAGTATAGATAGTCAACCACCAACTTTATATCTGTAAAACAATAAAAATTAGTATTTTATTGGATCAAGATAATAATTTAATTGAAAAATTTTTAAACTATATGCTAGTATCTGAATCACATGTTTGGATAATATAATCTCAAATTTTACTTTTTTATTTTGATTGGTTAACAATATTTTTAAATTAATTTTAATTTTACGTTTATATTTATTAGTAGAGAAAAAATAAGTTTTATTTTTTGAAAACTAATAAATATTTAAGATTGTTATTTTTGATAACAATTTTTAAAATTTAATTTTATATTTTTCGTTTATATTTATTAGACGAGAGAGAGAAAATAAGTTTTATTTTTTTGAAACTAATAATTATTTAAAAGATTTTATTTGGATTATTTTATTAAATTTTTTAAAATTAATTCAAAATTTTCGTTTATATTTATTAGGAGAGAGAAAATAAATTTTATATTTTAGAAACTAATAATTATTTAAAAGATTCTGTTTAGATTTTATTGGATTTTGGTTGCATATTTTTTTTACTTTTTTATCCTTCTAGAGATTGATTTGTTTGGTCATAAATATATAAAAATATAATGGCAATAAGTGTAATATAACACGTAATAGCTGGTTAAACTGTTTTTAGAGTTACTTAAATAATATATATAAGATTTGCATATAACGATAATTAATTTTAAATTATTTCAACATAATCCATTTTTGGTATTTTTGAGATTTTTAGAATCTCAAAATTAAATGCCTGATTTTTAAGCATGGCGTAAATTGTTTTTTTTTTTGGCACCATATGGAGTAAAGTAATTCAACATGATATGTGAGATATATATTTGAAAATTTGCAATCTTCACAATTATTTAAAAAATATATTAATCATTAAAAATATATTAAAATTATATTAATCATTAAAAATATATCATCACGTAATTATTGTTTGGATACTTGGATTAGATTAAGATACAAAGATATTTTTGTCATTAGTGAGAGTTTTTTTTCTCTTCTTTTTAATGGTAATATATGTAAATTAGATAGTGGCCCGCGCTATGTAGCGCGAGAGAATGTTCATTTGATAAATTTTATCTAGTTAAATGGAAAAATTTGGCGAATCGAATCACCAGACTCACATATTTGTCGCCATCGTTCAAAAGTTTCGTGAAACGTTCGCCGAGACCGATGATGGTGTGGTATTAGTATAGATGGTCAACCACCAACTTTTATATGTAAAATAATGAAAATTAGTACTTAATTGGATCAAAATAATAATTTAACTAAAAAAGTTTAAACTATATGCTAGTATCTGAATCACATGTTTGGATAATATAATCTCAAATTTTACTTTTTTTTTATTTTGATTGGTTAACAAAATTTTTAAATTAATCTTACATTTATATTTATTAGCAGAGAGAAAATTAGTTTTATTTTTTGAAAACTAATAAATATTTAAGATTGTTATTTTTGATAACAATTTTTAAAATTTAAATTTTTTATTTTTCGTTTATATTTATTAGAAGATAGAAAGAAAATAAGTTTTATTTTTTTGAAACTAATAATTATTTAAAAGATTCTGTTTGGATTATTTTATTGAATTTTTAAAAATTAATTTAAAATTTTCGTTTATATTTATTAGGAGAGAGAAAATAAATTTTATTTTTAGAAACTAATAATTATTTAAAAGATTCTGTTTGGATTTTTATTAAATTTTGGTTGCATAATTTTTTTACTTTTTTATTCTTCTAGAGATTAATTTGTTTGGTCATAAATATATAAAAATACAATGGCAATAAGTGTAATATAACACGTAATAGCTGGTTAAACTGTTTTTAGAGTTGCTTAAATAATATTTATAAGATATATTTTAATGATTTCAAATTTTTTACTAATTAAGTTTCCAAATATGAAAACAAGATTTTGGCTGTGTTTCCAAAATTGAATCTGACTTGTCTATTGCATTTCCAAATTAGGATTTTTAGAAATCATGTTTCCGTCGCATTTCTTCGAAAATATTATAATTCCAAAAAATATTTATGAAATAGGAAACGAATTTAAAATGGAATTTACATGCGATCTATAGTGCAAGTTAGAAGGTTTTTAATTCGGTTTTCCTCTTAAACACAAATTTCGGTTTAATTTTTTTGCATATAACTCGGTTTGGGGACAGAGACTTTAGACCGTTAGATCTAAAGTTAAGTAGAACATCGGACGGTGAGTAGAAAGGAAAGCGTACACGTGTTTGTAGGAGATAATTTCCCATCCAAAGACATCATAAGGTCGTTTTTTGACAAAATGAAACGTGAAACCCAGAGATCGAGATTTAGAGAGATTGAAGAAGAAGAAGAAGATGATCGCAGACGGAGCAGAAGATGAAGATAAATGGCTCGCAGCTAGTGCTGCTGCTTTCAAGCAGAACGCATTCTACATGCAACGCGCTATTGTAATTCTTCTCTCTTTCTCCTTTCTTCCCTAACTTCTTCTGTTCGATCTCGCTGACTATTTAGAAATTTAGAAATTTAGAAATTTCTTAATTTGTTTAGAACTTGTCATCACACCATGAAATTAATGTTTGGGATTGGAGGAAACCCTAATTTTGATTTTGGTGCTGTTTTCGTTAAATTAGGACACGAATAATGTGAAAGATGCCCTCAAGTATTCGGCTCAGATGCTTAGTGAGTTGCGGACTTCGAAGCTTTCACCTCACAAGTACTATGATCTCTGTGAGTTGTTTCCGATGTTCTGATTTCTCATGATCATATGTATCGATCATTCCCTAAATTAACTTGATAGGGTTTAATTTTGTGATCTGATTTTAGATATGCGAGCTTTTGATGAGTTGAGGAAACTTGAAATTTTCTTCATGGAAGAAACTCGGCGTGGCTGCTCGGTTATTGAACTCTATGAACTGGTTCAGCATGCTGGTAACATACTACCACGTTTGTAAGTGACGAATACAAATCCCTTTCTTGATCGTTCAAGCCTTCGTAAAATGAATAACTCCGAGTTTTAATATCACTTTGGTCCTTGTTAGCCCGGATTCATATAATGTCAAAGATTGTTGATTTGATCACTACTAAATGTTGCTATAATTTCATCGGATATTTAGTTTGTTCCCTTCTATACCTAAAGTACTATCTGTTCATTTTCTTTTCCCTTCCCTAGGTATCTCCTATGTACTGCAGGATCTGTTTATATCAAAACCAAGGAAGCTCCTGCCAAGGAAATTCTTAAAGATCTTGTTGAGATGTGCCGTGGGATTCAGCATCCTTTACGTGGTCTCTTTTTGAGAAGTTACCTTGCGCAAATTAGTCGAGATAAATTACCTGACATTGGTTCTGAGTATGAGGGGTAAGCTCGTAGACACTTAGACACTACTGTTAGGTTTGTATCGCTAGTTTCTCTTGACGTCATTTAGGATGTTGGCAGTCTGCTTGGTCAATAAGCCCGATATTTATTAGTATCTTTATTTATTTCTGTTATGATCAATAAACTTTTGTTACTGACATACTGAAATCTAGATTCATCTAGTTGGTGACTCGTTTGCTGCTCTCTACAGAGATGCTGATACAGTCACAGATGCTGTGGAGTTTGTACTACTGAACTTTACTGAGATGAATAAACTCTGGGTCAGAATGCAACATCAGGTGAGTTATGATTCAAGATTGTTAGATAGCCTTCTACTCATTTCGGAAATGAACTTGCCAGAATGTTTGCATGTCATATGAGAGCATGATTCTGATCACCCAGGTGTTGTATTGCTTGTGAATCATTACCCTTTGATGATCCTGAGTTGAGGCTTGCTGTCGGGCTTTCTGGTCTGCAGGGACCTTCTCGAGAAAAGGAGAAGCGGGAGAAAGAGAGGGGCGAGCTTCGTGACCTTGTAATGAATTTCTCACAGCTGGTAACAGTCTACTGATAGTGCCTGCCATTCGTTTGTACTGATGGAAGCATATGTTTTCCCTCGCGTGTTAGGTTGGAAAGAACCTTCATGTGCTGAGTCAGTTAGAAGGTGTGGACCTTGATATGTACAGAGATACAGTTCTTCCTAGAGTCTTAGAGCAGGTAAAATATTATATCCTATACACACACATACACATGCAAACTTAAGTTATTCCCTAACCAAAAACTGATTTTGTGTCTGATGATTTCTCAGATAGTAAACTGCAGAGATGAGATTGCACAATATTACCTAGTAGACTGTATCATTCAAGTTTTTCCTGATGAGTATCACTTGCAGACTCTTGATGTACTTCTTGGGGCTTGTCCACAACTTCAGGTAGTCTGAGTACTCCTCTCCTAGTTAGAATTATGCTCTGCTCCCATTCATCTAATTTCGCTGTATTAGGCAAGAAGTTGTGTGTGGCCCTTTGTTACGGATTAGTATCAACTGCACTTAGGATTTTTTTGGTGCCAGTAGTTCACTAAGCTCCTGTCTTTCTCACTTTTTCCCTGGCTTCCTTCTCAGCCATCAGTTGAAATCATGACAGTGCTTTCACGTTTAATGGAGAGGCTGTCAAATTATGCTGCCTTAAATGCTGAAGTTTTACCTTATTTCCTTCAAGTGGAAGCTTTCTCAAAGTTGAATATTGCTATTGGAAAGGTAACCTTTATGTGTAGGCTGTGATCAACTTGCTGCGTATGTGCAGTTGCACTTTGGTTTCTATTAAAAAGGATGAAAGTAATGGCAGCTTAGAAATCCTGTTGACCTGACTGGTTAGTGTCACGAAAGAAACATGTAATGTCCTTTACGTGTTGGATGTGTTTGCTGCAACACTTGACACTTGTTATCACAGTTTCTGCATATATATTCATTTCTGAAATTGCGATAGTTTTGACACCTTATTTCTTCGATGGAAAATTTTTCTTAGTGGAACTATTATGATGTTACAGGTGATAGAAGCACAAGAAGACATGCCTATTATGAGTGCAGTAACCCTTTATTCCTCCCTTCTCAAGTTTACTCTCCATGTTCACCCTGATCGGCTTGATTATGCAGACCAAGTGTTGGTCAGTTTTCTTATATCGGCTGTATTTACCTATTATTCTCTTTTTAAGTCACGTTTAAGTACTTCTTGTTCTGTCAATGGTGCTTAATGGCTCTATGGACCTCATTATGTAGATAATTTTGTCGTTCTATTCACATTGCTGAGACATTGATAAATTCGTGATATTGGTTGAAAGAGTATGAATTTGATGTTCTCCACATTCTCTGTCCAGGGATCATGTGTTAAGCAACTAACCGGAAAAGGAAAGATTGATGACCCCCGTGCAACAAAGGAGATTGTCTCGCTTTTAAGTGCTCCCCTTGAGAAGTATAATGATGTTGTCATTGCCCTTAAACTAACAAACTATCCCCTTGTAGTGGACTACCTTGATAATGAGACAAAGAGAGTAATGGCTACTGTTATAATTCGAAGCATTATGAAAAACAACACTCGTATTGGTAAAGCGGAGAAGGTAGGAGACCTTTATGCCCTTACCTTTTGGGTTGAACCATTTGTGTGGTAAAATCAAATATCTTTGTCTTGTTTTTCTTTGGCAGGTTGAAGCACTGCTTGAACTAATTAAAGGACTTATCAACGATTTGGATGAGCCACAAGGTCTTGAGGTTGTTAGAAGCATTTAATAATATTTTCTATCTTGTGCTTCGAGACGTATCCTCTCAGTTACTTGTGAAATACAAAAGAAAACAAAAAAAAAGAGAGTAAGAACTACAAAAGAAAGTTTAATTTTGACTTCTGTACATATCTTTCTATGCTTTTAGGTTGATGAAGATGATTTTGAGGAGGAGCAAAATTCTGTTGCGCGTCTCATTCACATGTTATATAACGATGATCCGGAAGAGATGTTTAAGGTGCGTGGAGCTCTTTCACATTCAGATTCATTCATGTTGTCTCATCTCTTTATGTTGACATTAGGCTTTCTAGTTATTGGCTTGCATACAGAGTTTTTATGTTTTAGGACGTCAGTTCTATTGCATTCATTTTCAGTTGACTCTATTCTTTGTTTGTAATTTTCGTAGCCAGTCATTTATTGTACTTTTCCGCCAGGAGTCATAATGTACTTCAATATTCTATTATATTTGGTTTCTAGTCTTTGAAGCTGTTTCATTGAATTTCAGATAATCAGTATCCTGAAAAAGCATTTCCTGACAGGAGGGCCAAAGCGCTTGAAGTTCACCATTCCTCCCCTTGTTGTTTCTACTCTAAAGGTTTGATTTAATAAACGAAGTTATTCAAAATACATAGTGTTATGTGTTTTGTTGCCAATCTCTTAAGCCCCTCATAGTTTAAGTTGAGTTTGATTTGCATTGACATGGTTTTGTTGTTTCTTTTAATCTGTTATACCGCATACGAGTGTATTTGTTATAGGTTGTTAAGATTTTCTTCATAAAAGTGTATAATCTTTGTTATCTATTTGTTTTCAATTATAGCTAATCAGGCGATTGCCAGTGGAAGGAGACAATCCTTTTGGAAAAGAGGCTTCGGTTACTGCTACCAAAATGTTCCAATTTCTAAATCAGGTAAGTTTTCATAATATTTCACATGCAGAGTGTTCAAATCTGGTTTTCTAGGTAGAACAATAGGTTTTGGAGCGACATTTTTTAGTTTAAACTTGGCCATATTTAGTTCTTACGAGCTGATTGAGGACATCGAAAATTCTCAATCCACAGTTTTTGTAGATTTAGCAAAGGAGACTACTGATATTACACTGACTCCGCTTTATTCTTCAGTTCTTGTCTTCATCTGTTGGATTTTTTTTGCTTGTTGCAGATTATCGAAGCATTACCTAGTGTTCCATCACCTGACTTGGCATTCCGGTTGTACTTGCAATGTGCCGAGGTAGATAAATTAGCCGTTTATTTAGAATCCACTGACATCAATAAAATGCTCACAGGTTTTTCCTCTTTCACCAGGCTGCCAATAAGTGTGATGAAGAACCAATTGCATACGAATTTTTCACCCAGGCATACATCTTATACGAAGAAGAGATTTCGGTTAGTTTCATATCTGGTATCTTAAGCAAAGTAAATGCGTAAGTTTATTTTTTCTCACGCTTCAAAAACTTGCCTTTTTAAAAGGACTCAAAGGCCCAAGTGACCGCGTTACAACTTATAATTGGAACTCTGCAAAGGATGCACGTATTTGGTGTTGAGAATAGAGATACTTTAACACATAAGGCTACGGGGGTATTTCCTCATGATATGTTAATTTTTCTCGGCAAGATTCAATTGTACCAAAGGCTGATAAGGGAAAAAATTTCAATCTTCTTGCAGTATTCAGCGAAACTTCTAAAGAAACCGGACCAGTGTCGAGCTGTTTACGCCTGTTCTCATCTGTTCTGGCTTGAAGATCATGAGACGATACATGATGGAGAAAGGTATAATTTCGCGAGTGCAATAGAAGGTGATGCTTGCAAGTCACTCACCATCTCATCATAATATTGTACTTTTGAAATCAGGGTTCTACTTTGTCTCAAACGAGCGCTTAGAATTGCAAATTCGGCTCAACAAATGGCCAGCACAGCTCGGGGTAGTACAGGATCTGTTGCCCTCTTCATCGAGATCTTAAATAAGTAAAAACTAAATTTTTTTTTACATATAATTTTCTCGTCCCTTGTGAGCACCAGCATCATATAATGTGAATTTTCGTAGGTACCTCTATTTCTATGAGAAAGGAATTCCACAGATAACAGTTGAATCTATCGAGAGCCTGATCCAACTGATCAAGAACGAAGAATCGATGCTATCTGATCCATCTGCTGAATCGTTCTTTGCAAGTACGCTGCGGTTCATGGAGTCCCAAAAGCAGAAAGGCGGTGCTATTAGTGACAGATACAAGGAAATCAAAGTATAGAATCTCATTGGTTAAAAGAGGTCACAGTATGTTAAAAGCTTTGGTTTTGAGTCGTTTAAGAATCAGGAAAGGGACCATATGTGTGTTGTTGATTGTTGCCTGAAATGTAAACCGGTTTAAATCTGGTTTATTCCTCAGATTTTTCAAGGCGGTTCATGGTTTGTAACTTGTGGAGTTTGCTGTCTATACGAATCTGTATTGGTGACTGGTGAGTAATCTGAGCTTAACAATGGATATTAGATGAGGTTTTTCCTCATAAAATACATAATTGTCAATTATTTTTCATTACAACTGAATTGACGCACACACAAATACTGTTAGTACTAATGAGTGATTAATTTGATCATATTATATTTACATTTAAGTTTGTATAATTTATATGTACAATTAGCACTGGAAAATGGGTAAGTCTGCGACCCACAATCCACGGACATTAAAAGAAAATTTAAGCGTTTGAATCCGTCTTTTAAAATGGTGGATGTAAACTAATAGATCTGAGATCGTTTTACCAAATCGATGGGTCGCAAACAAAAAATGAGTATGTAAAACCTGCAAACTAGTTTTTATTAGGCCAAATTTAGAACCAGATGTAAAACCTGCAAACTAGTTTTTATTAGGCCAAATTTAGAACCAGTTTTACATATAATATCAATTTTTATTAGGTCAAAATTAAGGTTATATACCTGTTAACCTGCAAGTTTTGCGGTCCTATATTTGCTAACCTATAACAATGTAAACTTTGTTATGTTAAACCCGTAAAATATGATATTTATATTGCATATCTGATCTTTACTCGCAGCGGATAAAAATTAGTAGAACCATAAATTTTTGACCAATTTCTCAGTACAACTTTCACGACCTTTGTGGGGCTTCAATATATAGTCAAAAGATATGTGAGTGTTTTTTTGCAGAGAATGTTACTCTAGTACTCTTAATACTTTTTTTTCTTTTTGTGTCAATAATGCTTAATATTTTATAATCAAATGAATTTCGAGTATATAAAGTTAATAATATCGTACTAAAAAAATAAAAATATAGAATTGTGGTGGAAATGGAATTTTAAAAGAAATAGTAGGTTTAAAAAACATAAAAGAAATTAACAGAAAAAAGAAGGCAAAAAAATCGGGGAAGTTGATGGAGGAGGTTGTTCGTTTTGTGAACGCTTCAATGGCATAAATTTGCGGACATCACATTTCTTCTACTTCCTCTCCCTTGTTCTCGTTCCGTCTTCTTCTCATCTCTCACATTTCCAAAATTTCATTTAGGGTTTTTTCTTTTAACATTTCTAGGGTTTTTCTTGTTCGTTTTGTTCCGGAAATGGCGAATTGAACGGATGAATTTCTGTTTCTATTAGGGGATTATTTTTGGTTTTAATCGCTGTTTCCTCAGGTGTATAAGATCTGAGGTTGCTAATTTTGTTGCTTTGTCTTGGTGGAGGAGAAGAGAAGGCCAAGGCAATGAGCGCTTCAAGGTTCATAAAGTGTGTCACCGTTGGCGACGGAGCTGTCGGTAAAACCTGTTTGCTGATTTCTTACACCAGCAACACTTTTCCTACGGTATAATCTGTGCCTCCTTCACCTTCTCAATCGATTCTCAAATTTTCAACCTTAGATTGAATTATATATATATATATATATATATGCATTTTGATTTTTGGGTAATGAGGATTTGTATCTCATAGGATCTTTTATGTGGAACAGGATTACGTACCAACTGTTTTCGATAACTTTAGCGCAAATGTGGTTGTTAATGGGAGCACTGTCAATCTAGGATTGTGGGATACCGCAGGTACTCATTAAGATCTTACTTATTAGCAGCAGCCATGGCTTTTTTTTTCTTTTTCTTTTCTTGGGTCTCAATGAACTTTGTTTTGTTGTTAACAGGGCAGGAAGATTATAACAGATTAAGACCTTTGAGTTACCGTGGTGCTGATGTTTTCATCTTAGCCTTCTCTCTTATCAGTAAGGCTAGTTATGAGAATGTATCCAAGAAGGTGCGTTCCTATTTTACTACTAGACTAGTGTTTTAAAATGAAAACTGAAAAAGTCTTCTTTTTGCAGTGGATTCCTGAGCTGAAGCATTATGCCCCTGGTGTCCCAATAGTTCTTGTTGGAACAAAACTAGGTATGTTCCTTTGATTCATTTATATGTGCTGATTTATTTGGTGTCGCATTGAGACAATACGCACTGTAGCTTTTTGGTTTTCGTCATTGCTTCAGCTTCTCTGGATTGTTATGACACTATCTTACATTCATTGGTTCTGTTTTGATTTGTTCACGTCCAAGATACACTCATTTGGTAGTTGTTCGCCCTATTGATCTAATGGAAACTAGGGCTGGTTTTCTAGAGTATTACAATGCTGCAATAATCTAGGTTTACAAGCTTGTCTGTGATGTTTCTTCCTTTTTATGTTTTAATGAATTTTTGGGATATTTTATTGATCAAATTGTTTCTCGTGATACTTAACCTGCCACCATCATTGTAAGAGACAAACCATATGCACTAAGCCAGCTGTTGGATTTTAAATATAGCAATTACAATCCTCTTTACACCAAATTATATAGAGACATACATGGTAGAAAAGGCTTAATACAAGATCATCATTCAAAACTGGTGTGACAGATTCTGTTTCTTACTAATATTATAATACCTATGCTTCAGTTTCGGCTTCCTGATCCATCTTAACCCTTTTGGAATTATTTGACTTTCCACTGCTGCTTATGCTTTTTGTTCATCATATGTGGCAGATCTTCGAGATGACAAACAGTTCTTCATTGACCACCCTGGTGCTGTACCTATTACCACTGCTCAGGTAAACAAAAATTTCTTTCGAATCGGTTCAATTTACTCCAGGCTTGGTACTTAAACAAAACCCTCTTAACCGTTCCCCGTTTTGTGCACCCCAAAGGGAGAGGAACTGAAGAAGCTAATTGGAGCTCCTGCATACATCGAGTGCAGTTCAAAAACACAGGAGGCAAGAAACAAAAAGTATTATTAACTTTACTCTTTTACTTAAAGCTTTCTTAAGCTTGAATCTTGTTTTTTTATGAAGTGCAGAACGTGAAAGGGGTATTTGATGCAGCGATCAGAGTGGTTCTTCAACCTCCAAAGCAGAAGAAAAAGAAGAGCAAAGCACAAAAGGCCTGCTCCATTTTGTAAAGTTTCTACGTTTTCCTATCTCTTCCACTCTCTAGTGACGGCTTAAAAAATATGGTTCAGAGTTCGTTGTGATAAGCTCTCTTAATCCTCCTTAAGAACAATTACTTCTGTCTTACTTATAAATAGTTTCCAGCTTTAGCTGAGACCTCCTAATATTCCACTTACTACTCTCTTTCTCCCTCTATGTTCCTCCCTTCCATTTCAGGAACTAAACAAAGTTACAGATCAATTAGTCTTATTTCTAAACGATGTCGATTCAAACATCTACAACATTATTGCTCAGATTATATAATGGATGATGCTAGTAACATGTTTAATTCACGTTAGCACTAAGCATCATTTAAATTTTTTTCACATAATTACGATATTCATTAATCATTTTCGTAGGAGGGAGATTTGATCTTCGCATTATTGAAAACAGAGAAATAGTGTTCATTAAACTATACTATTACAGATGTTTTCTTCCTTTAGCCCTCAAAAACATGATCAATGCATCAACATTCAGCATAGTCGGAGGCTCGGAGCTAAACATTGAGAAAAAAATTGCTTATTCATTGAATTTTAAGGAAATAATATTGTACGAGGATAAAATAACAAATTGGCCCATTAGCTCAGTTGGTTAGAGCGTCGTGCTAATAACGCGAAGGTCGCAGGTTCGAAACCTGCATGGGCCATTTTGTATCCTTTTTATTCGGCCTATATACGAATGAACAACATGTCGTCTACTTTGTCTTCCTCGTACTCAAAACAACATACAGTGTCTAACTTTGGCTTAAAAACGACAGAGCGTTAAAAATCCGCAGGGTAAATCTCAAATTTGGTCTTCATTGAGCAATGAAACTTGTTACTTAATCGTTTATCTTCAAAACAGGTATAGGTATCTTATTTAATTACAAACATTCTTTGTATCACAGTAAACAAAAAAATGACCAAAAAAAATGACCAAAAAAACTGAATTCTTTACCCCCAAAAACCTCTTCGTCAAAACTAAAAAAAAAACACAACAAATTCACATATATACGAATCCAAGATTCCGAACCTAAGAAAGTTCTCTTGTTAGATTTTTACCCTTTGCTTCAAGCGGAAAACGAAGTTACGATTGTTGATGGTTTAGTGAGTGTCAAAATGGTTGAGACCATCAGCTTTCGATCAATAGGCTTTGTGAGATATGCATCCATTCCTACCTCCAAGCATTTGGCTTCATCAGAAGACATTGCATGAGCTGTCAATGCCACAATTGGAACGTGCACCCTGGTTCCAATCTCTGCTCTTCTTATCGCCTTTGTTGCTTCATATCCATCCATTTTTGGCATCTACCATGAGAAAATGTTGAATGTATAAATGTGATGTCTTTAAACGTCCAAATGAGAATAGAAATGAAAGTACATCGTACCTGGCAGTCCATGAGGATCAAGTCATATGGTGACGAATTCCCAAAACTACTTTGCAGATTTTTAATGGTTTCTTCTTCTGAAAATTTGTGTTCTTGAGTTGGATCTTGTGCACTGATAGACCTGTAGTTGAGCAAATCAACAGCTTGCTGTCCATCCCCAACTGCTGTTACAGTTGCTCCCATTTTCTCAAGCATTATGGTGGCTACTCGTTGAAGAACCGGTGTATCTTCTGCCAGCAAGATCCTTATTCCTTCAAGAGATTTTGGATTCTTTCCATCCAAAGCAATTCCTGAATACAGCTGGTTACTTCGATCTTTCCAATCTTCTTCTTCTAAGTTTTTTTGAGTCATGCTTGCAGATGTTGAGTCATCATCATTGCTGTTAGTGGTGTCAACGAGATAACTCTTAAGCACTGGAGAGAGCAAAGTGCTTGATTTAACAGGTTTATCTCCCTGTTTCTCGCCAGATGTTTCAGAGGAATCATCGGAACTGCAGGTGTCGTAATGTGTTGGATCGATTTCTAAGCAATCGTGGGATTCATCAATCCTGTTTTCTCTGTTTCTTATGCCATTACACAAGCCTCTCTTCCGATTTTTTATCACAGCCTCCAGAATCTGGATCATTTTGGTCTTGTACAATGGTTTGTTAACCATCACGACATGCCCTTTTCGTCTAAGCTCTGTTTTAACTGTATTGGAGGTGTCATGCTTCAGCAGCCAAGCAAACTTTGCTTTGCCGGAGAATCTGTCGAGGTAGTTAAGCTGTTCCCTCCATATATCTGTAGTGATATCAAGTACTCCAATATCCACCACTATGACAAACACAGGATTCTCGATTTCTTGTATAGTTGAAAGCTCTGCTCTCAGTGAATCGGCAATGGTGCGCTGTGAATCAAAGCTGTTGTCACGGCTTCCCGTCTCCAAGAGGTCTCTAATGATCTGAGTCAGCTCGTTCCAGTCTGATGCTTCAACAGTTGCAATTCCGTGTTTACGCAACCACTTTGACGTGATCATTCTTGCTGTACTTCCATACATGGAGAGCAAAACCTGTAGCATTCAAAAGCAATAACACATTCACAAACACATAAGCTTTAATCCATGATGCACTCGTCATAATTTCTTTCTCAGATTTACATACCACGAGACCGTACTTGGAGAAATCTGGCTGCAAGTTTTGATCTGCAGTGTCAGGAATACTCAGAATCAGGTATAGTCTCATTAGAGTCCCTAAGCCATTCTTCTGCACTACTTTGATTTCGCCACCCATCTTGTTTACCTGTAAAATTACAAAGTAGATTTCAGATTATGTAATTGCTTCTATAACTCATCAAATTGTATAATTCCAGTAACTTTGACGCACCAAGTTTCGTACGATACACAGTCCAAGACCAGTTCCTCCGTGCCTGAAGAAATATAAGACCAGTGAAGTGTACGAGTCAACTAACAGCATAGATTTGCTTAAACATTCAGCGGGTGCACTTAATCATGATCACTTACGTCCGAGTGGTAGAAGGATCAGCTTGCTCAAAACTTTCAAACACGGAGTCCAATTTGCTTGGATCTATTCCTGCAGATAAGATTTTATACAATAAAGAAATTTTCAGAACCTGGGAGATCGATGAAGTGGATAGCAAAAGGATACATAGTTAAGGAACTCAAGTGTCATACCACATCCAGTGTCATCAACCTCAAACCAAAGAACCATTTTGTTCGCGTTCTTACAAGACTTCTGCAGATGATTTCTGTGTTGCACCAGTTTTGTCTTCATTGGAGCCCATGGTTTCTTTCTGTCAACAGTTAAGCTCATCCCATCATGTAGAGAATTCATGTTCTCACACCATCCACGAAGAATAATGTGACCCGCTGCAAAACAACCATGTTTTTAAGATTAGCAATGCATCTCTATCATGACAAAAGAAGAGAAGATAAGATAGTAACAAAACTTACTTGTTGTAAACTTTATAGAATTGCTTATAAGATTTGCAAAGATTTGAACAAGTCTTGCCGAGTCCCCTCTGACTAATGCTGGCATATCATCTGCGAACAGAGCAAAACGTATGAGAGTTCATAACCCAAATGCGTTAGAAAATTCATTATTGGCTGTCTAAAAAATAATACTGAGTCATACCAGAGAGGTCTAGAACTGTCTCTACATTGTGGTTAATACATTGGACGGAGAACATGTCGACAAGTCCTTCGAGTTCTCGTCCCAAATCGAACTCAGCTTCTTCCAGAACAAGTTTTCCCGACTCAACCTATGGCGGAAAAAGAAGAAATCAGAGGACGGTTTGTAGCTGATAGTCACATGATTGTTTCAGGAAAACCACAGCTGATACATTTAAATGTTTACACAGAGCCTAACTTTATAGTTCGCAGATGTAATACTAAAGCTTGAAGATTTTCTTCATAAATCAGAATTCTAAAGAAAACGGTTTGTCTTCTAATCCTAACCTTGCTCAAGTCCAGTATGTTGTTGAGAAGCCGGAGGAGGGCTGTGGAGCACTTTCTGATCTGAGTGACTGTTGCGTATTGCTCATTTGAAAGACAATCATCTGATATAAGAATATCTAGCAATCCAATCACAGCTGCCATAGGTGTCCTCAACTCATGGCTAGAATGCAGAACATTCCAAAGATCTCTTTTCAGTATACAGAATTAAGAATGTTAAACAATCGAAGAACTTGGCTTTTGCAGATGCAGTAATGACCAACCTCATATTTGCCAAAAACTGGCTTTTGTAGTTGCTTGAAGCTTCAGCTCTTCTTCTCGCATCCAGTTGCCTTATCAATTCTGCTCTTAGTTTCATCTCCTTTGAAACTCCATTTGTGAGAATTAAAATGCAGACACATCCAATAAAGAAGATGCAGACAGAAGCAGAAATCAGTATAACCAAAGTCTTGAAGGCTCTTTCATCCACTTTTCCCATAATGAACTTCCTGGGAATAATGACTACACCTATCTGAAAATTGCGTAAACCAAAAATTAAACAACGTGACTCTGGGAATTTAATCTACCCTAGACTCTTGATAGGTAAAACTTACAATTGGAAGTCTTTTGAGATTAAGATAGAATGAATCAATGTAATATTGTTGGTCCCCAAGCCTTGCGTTCTCCGCATGAACAACGTGAGGGAGGTTATTCCCATAAGTTTTCTGTAACCACTGAGCCCCCGTCTTTATAGCCCACTCCTCTGAATCAGTGGCTTTCATTAGCTTAGGCCCCTTTGATGTGTTCCTTAAAAGAGGACCATTTGTGGAAGTAGCAAGCAAGTATCCTTCTTGAGATGTCAAATAAATATGCCCACCATGGACTTCTACAAGGTCTCTCATCAACTGCCCTACGCTGTAAAGCGCAGTTGTCACCCCCACAACAGCCACAATACTCTTGTTTGAAGCATCAAAAACAGGCAAAGCCGCTGAAAGAAGCGGAGAGTCCATGTATTTGCTTACTGTCACATGCCAAGAAGCTTCCCCATCAGGCACTTGTGAGATTCCAGCGATGCTGATCAGATCATCCGGTGGTATTTGACGAGGCTTTCCTAACATTGCCCCTGTTATTGGATCAAGCTGTTGCTGGTACCAAATGGCAGACATGTTCCCGTGTATTGTTTGATTGTTCCACCCGTTTACATCTTTAGGCCCTGTTCCACTGATGGAATAGTTTTTTAGATCGGAGAAGATGTAGAATGTGTTGCTAGTTGCTGGATCTCTGTGAAAAGCTTGGACAAATTCATTTCTGTAGTTTATAGTTATGGCATTTAGAGCTTTGGCACTAGCAAACAGAGTCCATGTCACATCCTTCATTGCTTGATACATCTAATAAAGTTAACAAAAAGAATAATTAAAGTATCTCAAATCATACATAGGACCACAAAGAATAGACTAGGAAACAGAAAATCAAAACCTCGACGAGTTCTTCTTGAGTTGTTGGTTTATCATATTTTCTGATAACATATTCAGATAGCTTGACTTGAGCTGTTGTTAGTTCAGATGTAGTGTTTAAAACGTTCCACATCCGTAAGATTGGACGCTGAAGAAGCTCGTATCGAAGACCATATGCTAAGGTTTGAAGCGATTGCTTTGTATAAATCCTTGTGAAATGCCATGTTAGAATGGTTAAAAGCCCAATCAAAATTGCTAACATCACCTGCACACACAAACACAGCAAACTTACAAAGCTTCCACCTTTCTCATCAAATGGATTGGTTCCAAGTTTGATCATAAACTAAACATGCCAAATCAGAGACACCTGATGGAAAGATTCAAACTTTTACTAACTTACAATCAAACTAAGAGAATTTTCAACCTGATCAATTAGATGAAATCAAACAAAATTGAGTTCAAGAATCTAACCATTATAGCGAGGCGAACAACAAAGACACTGTAGTAAGATGATAAACAGTGACTACTTGCGTATTGAAACTCATCTTGCTCAACATCTCCACGCAAAATCATCCTCTCTCTTGGACTCTCTGAATTGCTTCTCCAAAGGGTAACCCATTGAGTCATTTTATCGAACACGTTTCTCATCTTCTTGCTCGAACCCATTGGAGAATCAGGAAGATTCTCAATATTCACTGAGAAGCTATCTCTTTGCATGTTGTTTTGTTTCAGATGATCCCAAATCACAAACAAAGACACATCTTAGGTTTTTGTTTTTGTTGGTGAACTTAGAGTGCTTTGCTTAGCGGTTAGCTTAATAACTATACTGCTTCTTGTGTCACTCCCCACTTTTTTGCTAACACCCAAATTAAAAAATCATTAATTTAGTAGAAAAAACAGAAACCCATGAAGAAAAAATTGCAAAGCTTCGAAATTTCTACTCATCCACAGAGAAGACTGGCAAAGAGAAGAGTGGAGAATAGAGGAGAAGCAAAATCTGTTCCAATTTATAAAGAGAATAAACAGAAAGATGAATCTTTTGCTTTTCAAAAGAAAACACATAAGGGAAAAAGTAAGATTTGGGCAAAAATTTTGCGATTGTTCTTTAGAATTTGGCCAGTGGGAATGTGTAGAAGGTAAAATGGCCAATGGAAGGTATTTGGCTTCAGGTCCAGAGAAATACAGAGACTGTATTACGGTTTCGAAGAATTTTCCAAGTTTTTTAGTTTTAATAAGTTAAAGAAGAAATTAATGAAATTAAAGGATCCAACTTTGTGTTGTCACTCTCTCAGAAGGTTTCAAGTATTTGTGGTCTGTGATATGCTGTTTTAGGGGGTTTTGTCGTTTATTTATAGGATTCACCAAAAAAGTGTTTTATTAGGTATTTGGCCCACATTTGTACGAGTATATAAATATTAATTGACTAAAAATTATAGATTAAATTAATTTAAGTCTTTATTATTAATGGCTTTTTCTTAACAACATAGTAATTAGTGATTTGTGGTAACATATCATAAGTAAACAGTATTTTGTGGTAACTAGTCATAATAATTAACGCCGAAAAATATGTAGTGTTTTAAGTGTTAAGAAAATTTTCACAAAATATCATACATAATTTTAAAGTTAAGATTTTTTTATTTAAACTTTCAGTATAGAAATATTGGAAATAAAAATTATTTTATTAAATAGGTTGATATGAAATGAGTGTAAATAGTTTAAAATGATTAAAAATGTAAATAGTTTTTTTCTTCCTCCGTTTACTCAGAAATGGCATTTTAAAGAACGAACAAAAACAAATGTTCTTCATGAATTTTCTTAAAAAGTATATTTCACTCATTTTTACATAATATATAAAACGATATTTAAATTGGTTATCCAGCAACGGTTATATTGTCATTGTTGGAAAAAACGAAACTGTCATCATATCAACGGTGATAATTATTTTTGACCAAAATTTAGTAAGAATCTTTTGGAGCTTCATGATCAAGTAACAAATCTATAAAGCATAGTCGGTGATAATAAAGACCCGTGAATTTGGTAAAAAAAAAGGGTTAATGATAGCTCTCTTCAGTAATTAACAAAGATTGAAAGTTTTTTTTTTTCAAGGTTTCATTTGAGATAGTCCAATTTTCTTTGTGTTGTATGAATATTAGGGTTATCCAAATTAGCTAACTCAACTGAGTCAAGTCCACTCTTCTCAATATGGAATACATTTTTATCAAAAAATGGAATATATATTCGTTACAAAATCGACAAGTGGTCTTGGATCTCAACTCACATTATGGAATCACAAACTAAATTCCTGAATTTATCCATACTGGAGTTAAATTTGACAGTATATTTGCTAACTAAAGAAATAGAATGCAACTCCATCTGTCCATTGTGGTTTTCTGTATTTAGATAAATGTATCTCATCTTTTGAATAATGAAAATATATTTCGAAATTGAACTCGTATATATGCATTCAAGCATTCAAATGTTTGGCACATATTAAACTCAATTAGATGACACAATATTATCTAAGGTTTTTTTTAGATATAATCTGATATTAGAATTTGTGTGTATTGTTTGTGTTTAAAGCAAGATTCAAATCTAGCTTTAGCATCAAATCAATTAACAAATGAGATCACAATCCAAAGAAAAAGATTTCAAAATCTAGAGAAAATCTCAAAAGGGTTTATTTAGAAGACTTGAGGTGAATGGTAATGATATCTGCTTAAAAAAGGAATGTGCATGCATGGTTAGTGAAACATGTAAGCCTATGAATCTTCAAAGTCTCGCAAGCATTCCACTTATATATATATATATATATATATGTATACATATATAGACATAATTTATATAGTCTTTTGATTAACATTGTGTGGTCTTTGGTGGCGGCTCATTTGTGGTCGTGAAAACAAAAGACAAGTTGATAATAATAACTAACCTGTAGGGATATACAGCTTTTGAATACTGTTACGCATTTAAATTTAGGTATTTGAATGATTATTAGTGTCCTAAACGATCTAATAAGTAATAAGTAATAAGTTGAAATTGCTGATGATAAGAGATTTTTGTCACACATATAATAAGGTTTATCAGCTATAAACAGTGAATGAAAATACTATTTACTAAAATAATTAGAGTATTTGTGCTGCATACTAAAATAATTAACGATTCTTCATCTTCTTTAGTTATTATTATATATATTGAGACGTACGTCATATATAACGGAATCAGTTTTCAAAAAATAGTATATATTTGAGACGGTGACGGAATCAGTTTTCAAAAAATAGTATATATTTGAGACGGTGACGGAATCAGTTTTCAAAATATAGTATATATTTGAGACGGTGACGGAATCAGTTTTCAAAATATAGTATATATTTGAGACGTACGTCATATATAACGGAATCAGTTTTCAAAAACTTAATATTTAATAATGTTGTAAATAATTAAAAAATTGCATAATCATGTTCCCATAACATAAAAATAGCTCGTTCACTTTTCTTTTTTTTAGTTCAGCTCTTGTATTAACTATGTAACTCTTTTGGAAAGTTATACTAAAACCAACCAAAAAACATAAAAATATGAATAAATGGAATATCATTTAACACGTACGATTCATTTACGGATAGATCCCACAACGAATTGTGTTCAAAAATGAAGATTCTTTGTTAAAAATTTAGATCTATTTCATGTTGTAACACATTTTGTAAAAGTATCTTTAAGATATCGCATGTAAGGTCAAACAAATCATAAACGCATTAAACACATCAAATCTTTCACGTTTAAAGTTTCCTCCGGTCTTCTATCGCATCTCATGATTAATCCTCGTTAATGGAGAGTTTACATGTTACATGATAAAAAAAAATGGTTTAAATTGATAATAACATTGTGATCAGATTTTATTTACAGCCACTATAATACTTAATATTTATTAATTAATATTATAGATTACGTGACTAGTCCTAGGCTCGAAATTTAAAAATCTATATATGACCATCTCAGCTGCTAGTAGTATTTGTATTATACTCTTATAATTAAGCCATAGATGACCACTTTCATTTAGCAGTCGAGTCGTCTCTCCAAGATATTCGAAAGACATGTTAACTAGTACTAGTTGTGCAAATCACCACACAATTTTTTTCGTATTTTATATTAGTTCACACAGTATACAATATCATAAATTACTTTCTACTAGAACATCCACCCTAAAATTGTTCAAGTTAAAACATAGTTGTGAATTTTTCACAAGATAAATTACAGAAAATAAATGCAATTTATTGATATAAAGTATAAGCAACCAAATCAATTCTTTAACATTTCTTGATTGCCACATATTGCACCATGCGCATATTTAAAATTTCTGGATACTAAAAGGATCTTATAAATAAACTCAATTTTCTAAAAAAATTAATAGACATACAGATAGTCATTTACTTTTGGTAATTTCATGTTCAACTACTATTTCACCTGGTATCAACCATTCATGACTAAATTCATCAATATCTCTTATAATTCTAACGTTTGTTTACGCTAATTACAGAGGCCACAACCGCATCCACGTAAGTAAACACCATCATTTATAACTATATTTTGTTTTGTCCCTCAAGTACTACAAGGCTTTATAAAAATAATACTTTCTCTGTTTCACAAAGATAGATTTTTAAAATTATGCACACATATTAATAAATTTTTGACAAAATCTAAAATACCCGTATTTTATAATTAAATATTAATTATTTTATTCACTTAAAATTTAATTAATATGGGCAAAATAAAAAATGTTACATAACTTTTGCATAGAAAATACTACATCTATCTTTATGAAATAATTTTTTTTTCTAACATATTTATTTGAAGAAACGGAGGGAATAGTTATTATTGATTTTGGTTTTGATAAAAATTATTATTGTTTCTTTTTTATATCACTTCCTAGTTCTTACCAAATTATGTTTAAAGAACATAAAATACAATCGCAAATGAACCATTCTATGAAAAAAAATTTCAATCTAATTTCTGTAAGAATTAATTCTGAATTTATAAATACTTTAGCTAAACCACATGTTAAAATAGAAAAAAATCTAGTTTCCTTTACATTGAAAACGTTAAACATAAAAATCACACTAAATAAATATTACAGTCCGTAAAATTTCCATTATAAGATTTTAAAAATACTATATTTATAAATCAGAGGTGGACAAAAAAATTAAGTTTAAAAAGTATTCACGAATAAGATTGTGTTCTATCTATATATTTTTGAAGGTAAAATTTATTGAAAGAGATACATTTAAAAGATTGCTTCCTGAACTGAAAACAGAGCACAACTAGAAACGCAAAACAGAGCAGATTATGATAAACAATGCAGATTATTTTAGATTGTGATATTTTTGTTAAACAAAGTATAAGAAGATTGCAAAAAATCTATACGTTGGGACGTTGGGTCAATTTCTTTCTAATTGTATATTACTCGTAAGATAATCCTAACTAACAAAAAAATTATAAACATTCCCACGAGAGAATCGGACTAGAAAGATAAAAGTGAAGATGCTGTAAGCATATATATATATATATCTCTTATATAATTTTTGGATTTAATTTGATAACATATAAAACCAATAAGATGATAAGATTAAGTGGTATACAAAGCACTTAACCATTGGTGGTTTCGACACTTAGCAATGAAATTTGAGAAATGTGAAAGGTTGGAAAATTACAAAAAAGGAAATTCGAACACCTAGCAATTTTATCCAAAATAAAAACCTAACAGTTCAAATATGTTAATTAATATTTCAAATTAGATTAGGTTTGTTTAGGTGAAATTAGCTTGGATTATATTTCCTTTTGCAATGATTTTGAAGGCTGTTTTCCCTTGGATAACAACCATAAAAAAAAATCGTTTATTGAAAGTTTAGAATTAGTAGATGGGTATGAAGAATACAACTATATTCTTGTATTTTGAAAGCCCACGATCGGCCCAGTGGGTTTCTATGTGTTTCCAAAGCCTACGGAAGCACCTCCTCTTATACAGTTGGAAGAAATTATGGGAAAAGGGTTTAAGAGTTTTCGAAGCTTTACCCTAAGATACAACAATGGCGATAATGTCAGATCTTCAACGGGATATAGTAGAGGAGGTGCTCGCTAGGGTTCCGTTAACATATATAAGAGCAGTGAGATTTACTTGCAAAAAATGGAACGATTTATCAAAGATGGCTTCTTTATAAAGAAGCAAATTGTTGAAGCAAGCGAAGGAGTTTGAGGTGATCATGGTGATGAATTTTAGGGTTTATCTAATGAGCGTCAATCTCAGCAATATTGATCCATATATTAGTCAAGCTAAACTTATTAGCCTAAACGATGCAGATCATCAAGTCGATATATCTACAGTCTTTCATTGCGAGGTTTACTCTTATGTGTCACCAGTGACATCAAATCTACGCTTGTTGTTTGGAACCCTTATTTTGGGAAAACACGGTGGATCAAACCCATAAATTCTTACCACAATATGGACAATTACGCTCTTGGCTACGAGAAGACGAAGAACATTTCGCATCTTAGCCACAAAGTCTTGAGATTTGTGGATCATTGTTACGCTTATAGTGAAGAAGAGCGAGTTTGTGAGTTTGAACTTTACAGTTTTAAGTCTAATTCATGGAAGGTTGTTGATTGGGTTATAGAGGTTTATGACTGTGGCTTGTCTCTCAAGGGCAATACTTACTGGTATGCCAAAGAGAAGAGGCTTCAAGGACAACTAGGAGATGCTAATAATTTCTTGATCTGTTTTGATTTTACAACCGAGAGATTTGGACCGCGTTTGCCTCTGCCTTTTCACTCTCCTTGTTCCCAAAATACTGTTTCTCTCTCTAGTGTTGGAGAAGAGCAGCTCGCGGTGTTATTTCATGACTCATATACATTGGGGAAAGAGATTTGGGTTACGAATAAGATTGAGCCTAAAGAGGTGCCGTGGAACAAGTTGTTCTTAGCAGTTAACGTGACACCAGTCTCTGGTTACCAGTTTCTTTATTGACCTGAAGAAAAATGTTGCGGTGGCTTTTGATAAAGATGTTCGTCTGTCTTTTTCTTACATCATTGGAAAGAAAGGTTTACTTTAAAAAATTGGATCTCGGCGAATCAAATTATTACCCACTTGTGCGCTCTTATGTATAAATCGACCACTGTTATCCGTTATTTGGTTTTTCAACATGCCATCTCCTTTCTTTACTCTGTTCATCTTTTCAACATGGCTCTTCCAAACATGTTTTTAAAACACTCAAATGCATCTTCAACTTTTTCTTTTGGAACTTTCTTTACCATATCTAATTAGCTGAAAAGATAACTAATTGTTATGCATGATGTAATTGCTCTGTTGGACGTTGAAAAACAAGAAAAGTAATTTCAAAGTACACATACATTACAAATTCTCAGAGAAACACACAAACACTTAACAACAACTAATCCACGCCACTTTTCAGTTTTACTTTGTATCAGAGGCAAGAAGACGATATAAACAAACATGACCAGTGGATGGGCCTGTTTTGCTTCATCAAGAAGCCTTACTAAGCTTTCTTTTGTGAAGCAGCAGCGGTTTTCGCAAGTCTCGAAGGCTTGAACACGCTCTTAGGGTTAATAGCTTTTTTTATTTTTAAAACAGCCCAGGCTGTCCCAATAAAATGTCCTGCTGCTCCTAGCCCTTCGTTTGTCGCCTCAGCCGCTTTACCACCATACCTACATTCATCAGCACCAAAATTTACATTTTTCTCTTAAACACTTCCAAGAGTTCCAAATCCCAAATAATCAATTTACTTACTTGTGATCAACGAGTTCAGTTGTGACAGTAGACGAGGTTGACATTACATTCCTCCCAGCTACTTCAACAGCATCACAGACCTTATCTATCAAAACAGGAATCAACAGATTCAGTGATCATGAAGATCTAAAGATGGGCTGCATAAAAATTCTGATTAAGGCTGGATAATATAAGATCGTTGACTTACCGAATCCATCAAGAGATGCAAGGATGACTTCTCCAGGAAGAAGCCTAAAGAACTTCTTTCCTACTTTGTTGTTTGCCACTGATCTTGTGAAGAATCCAGAAACTTTAACGACTCCAGACAGCACGCTATTTGCTACACTTTCTGTCATTTTGGTCATCTTCTTCACTCTGCATAAGCGGAAACAAAAAAGACACCAATACACATACTTATGAGCCGAAATAATGACATTTAACAACACTAACTGCGCAGCATTTTCATGAGTGGAACATCTAGAGATGATGGACACAGAACACTGTCATCTAAGCTTTCAAATTACACTCTGCAGAAACACACCAGAACAAATCAAGGATCAGCAATCAAACAATAGGATTGCCAAGACATACTATTTAAAGACGTTCACACAAGTTTCTATCCAGACATTTTCCTAAAATAGAAGTCACATTCCACCTATTTAGCGCAAACACTCCATCACATAGTTAGAAGATAAACATCACAAATCTCTCAAGCAAACATATGAACCACATAAACTGAATTAGGCAAGAGTGACTAAAATCAAAAACCATTCATTCATAATACCTCTTGATTCTTTTCAAGGTGTCAGGGTTAACATCACTCTCCTTCTCAGCCTTCATCAACCTCCGTTTCATGAAATCATTTCCCCACATAAGCCGATCCATAGTCACATCTCCACACCAAAGAATCCCTTTTATCAAATGTCCAGAACCAGTTGCTATCAGCTTCGCCGTCTTTCCACTATAATCCTCCACATTCGGAGCTAAAGTTGTCCAATACGCCGCACATTGCTTCTCCACAATCTCTTTCCTCTCACCAGTAAGCTCCACCGGCGATGTCTCTCTCGCCACCGTCACATCCAAAATATTTTTCCCTGTTTCCTTCGCTTCTTCCGATACTTGCTGCACAGTGAAACAACTGTAATCCACCAAGATCTTCTCTAGCTCATCTAGCAAATGCTCTTGACCTTTTGAAACAATTGTAAGTCCGTAGTTCAACATATCGTTCTCTTCTTCCTTTCTCTTAGAGTTCTTAGCTCCGTCGTCTTCTTCGTCGCTTAATTCATGTGCGAAATCCTTGGTAGGACGGAGCGTAAAGAAGTAATGAGACTCATCGACTTTTACAGAGTTCTTGTCCTTAATTAACGGCCATTGAATCTCATCAGCGACACGAGCGAGAACAGCGACGATGTTCTCTCCTTGAGAAATACGGATGATCGTTAGATCGCCACAAGCGAGCTCGCGGCTGTCAGATTTGTCGATTAAGTGGAGAATCGCGCCAGAGATTTTCAAAATCACTTCTTCCTTCGTGGCGAGAGGAGCGGAGACGGAGGCGGAACTTTTCTCTGTTTGCTCAGGGAAGAGATAACGAGCGAGATCATTCATATCGGGAGAAGGATAGAAGTTACTAGTAGAAGAAGAGGAGGAATTAGGGTTATTAAGAGGAGCTTCGGGATTCGACATGTCAACAATAGGGTAAAGTGATGAAGATTGCTTGTCGTTGGGGTTTGAATACGATTCCATTATCGCCAGAGATTCCAATCGGAGAAGATAAAGTAAGAAATGATGAAGAATGAAGACTTGATTTGGTTGTGATAAAGATATTTATTTGAAGAAGAAAGTGACCAAGTTAAATATCTGTGTCTCTGTCAAAGACGTGAAGGGTGGAGGTTGCGCGTCAGTAACGCGTATAACGGTCTAACTGGTTCGGTTAAAACTCAACCTTGTCGACCGACATCTTTCCCGCGCTGTTAAACGGTTAATTTAATTTGACATCCGACATTTTTTCTCTTGTCGGTCTAGTCGTCTTGGAAATTGCATTAACTCCAAAAAAGAGTGTACTATTAATTACTCCCCCGGTTTCAAAAAAAGTTGATGTTTAGAAAATTTTATACAAATTAATAAACAATAATTATTATTTTTAAATATATTATTTTCTTTCACTAAAAAAATATTCAAATAATTATGAACTAATAATTTAGTATCTGTAATTATTTTTGATCATTGCGTCTTGAAATTTACAATTTATCAATAAAATAAAGCAAAAAGCTAAAAAATCAATGTTTGTGGAACAAATAGAAAAACTAAAACATCATTTTTTAGGATCAGAGGGAGTATTATTTTTGTTTGTAAAGAAGTAATTTTTTAACTGAATAATGAAATGATAGAACAATTCTTATTTAAGTGAATAAGTAACTAACAAAACTGTAATTAAAAATATTTTAATTTGAACTTATTATCAACATTTTTTTTTTACTTTTTATGTTTTGATCAAAATACTTTTCATATTTTGGCTAATCATGTTATTTGATTTAATAAAACTTTGTTAAATAAAATTAAATGACCAAATTATGTATTGTTATTGCTAAATAAAAAGTTATTTTCTCTAAATTTATTACATTAGTACAATACGAAATAACATGTAGATTGATTTGAACTAATAACATGTTAATTTTCAAAATTCGCAAATTAATGGTTATTAGTTTATATTTCGCTCTAAGCGAGGTTCATGATTTTAAAAAAATTATAAGTGATTTAAAAAAAATTATAAGTGATTTTAAAATGAAAAAAAATTAGATGTAATATTTTTATATCATAATAATAAGTAAGGGTACCTTATATAAAAAAAAAAGCATATACATGTATTGCATTTTTTTTGTTGAAAAAATATGATATACAAATATATTATATTTGATTTAGTCATTTTATGTTATTTATGTTATTAAAATTTTGAATGAGGTTAAAAATATTTAGAGAAGAATTTTTTCAGTTAAAATATAAATACATATCTATTTAAGAAAATACATAAAAAGATACTAAAAATATTATATTTTGTGTTAATTAGTTAAACTTAATTTTACTCTTTTAAGGTTTATCTGTGATGGATTGACTAAAATTTTATTTTTATAATGGCATTTATTGTTAATATTTTACATTTTTAATGTCATTCTTTAAAATGATAATAGTATTATGATTAAGTAAACGCTATGTTAAGACCAATTTTTTTTTTTTTTAATAAAATGTTAAGACCAATTTTTACATGCACTTGAATATAACTAACGATTTTACATCTAGTTAACAAATCAACTTAGCATGCTTATATTTGGAAAATCTGAATCACAGCTCATCGGATTTGAGTCCCTTCTGTTCCACTTTTACTGGAAATCTCTTATCGACCCAAGCAACATAACCACCGTCCATGTTTCTTACATTCTTGAAGCCCTGTTACATGATTAAAATAAAAAAATTCAATCTCATCAAAAAAAAAACTTAGATTCAAGGAAGAAACATTACAGAGACCCAGATCCTCTGTTTTTATTCACGTTTATGGGACAAAAAACAATGAATCTTCTGCTTTTGAGATCTTTGGTACTTACAGAAGAAACAAGAAGCTTGGTAGCATGTAAAGATCTAACTCCAGATTTACATCCCTACAAAGAAAATTAAGACAACAGATTCGAGATTAAGATCCAGTGAATTAAGTAAAGTGAGATTTATAAAAATATATACTTTCCCACATGATCAGGACAAGACTCTGTTCTTACCACGACGAGATGATCGGTATGATTACAGACAGATAAAACATGTTTCAAGAAATTTGGGTTAATTTCTTGACCTTGTGGAGTATAAAACCAGTAAGGAACATTGAAAACTTTCTCTGAATCAACATGGCCTCTCTCGAATTCTTCAACAGTTCCGTGTTAAACAGCTCTCAAATTTTAGAAATGACTGACAATAACAATGAAAATTTGTCTGAATCTGAAAGGTTTTAAATTTTACCTGACATCAAGAAAAGTGTAGCCAGAATCAAGAAGTTTCTGGACTTGGTTCACATCGATAGTAATATTAGCTCGTCCTGGTTCTGAGCTTGATAAACTCGTGCGAGGAAGATGAACAGAACCAATGAAGAGAAGAAGAAAAGATCTTATAAGGTGAGAAAATTCCATTTTATTGATGAACTAATTGTTGCAGAGATTGAACAAGGATTAGATTTTTTTTGTTTTGTTAATATAGAAAATTAAAACATACAAACATGAAATAAACGTTATCAATTACTTTCTGCAAACCCATTACGTTTATAATAAGTAGTCTAAATTTATTCGTGTTGAATCCGCCGTTGGATTCGAGTACTCTGTTTTCTTTTTGGCGGCAGAGGTGTATACGTGGCATAATCCGCCGTTGGATTCATTAGTCATCACCTGTTGTATTTTTTTATTTTTCGTCATTTTCTTAGTCATCACCTGCTATGGGCCATAGAAAGCATGTGTAGCCACCACCGCTCCAACATGAGGATTCAGTCATTATTAAGGCGGTGAACAGACCAAAAGCTTGGCCGTCTTATACACATCAAGTCTCAGAGATGTTGTCTGCTTTTGATAGTCTCAATGGATGAAAATTGATGTTTGAGAACGGAACATGTAACAGAGGAGCTCATAGCTCAGAGTGCATCTATGGATTCCTTGGCTCAGTCTTATGTCGCGAGGAGTTTTCCCTTTTGGTTGAAAGATCTCTTTGAGTTTGAGAGAGTTCAATCCTCTGTCTAGATGATTTTGTCTGCTCCTATTTTGGCTTGTGTTAGCCATATTTTTTATTGGTTGGTGTAATTAGTGAAAACACTAACCGTAACAACCTTGGCTTGATAGTGAGGTCTGTACATGTAACCCTTTAATTATATTGAAAATCAGATGACAACAAAAAAAGGCTAAATTGATCGGGCTTTATCATGGTTCATGGGTCATATTTATTAGACATTTTTCTCAACCAAATCCGATTCAATACAATGTTAACAAGCCTAATGAAATGTTAACTCTTTATTAAAAGAAAAAAAGACTAATGAAATATCTATAAAATCATATCTTTTACGATTTTTTTGTTGATAAAGAGTTTTCATTAATTAAAAAATAATATAAATCAACTGGTAAGGGATTACAAAAGTAAATTCGGCTTATAAAAATAAATTCAATTTACAAAAACCGGGGACCAACCTAACCGAAAACCAAAAAAACAAAACTCTACGGAGGAGGTGTCCTCTTCCGCCGCCAAAAGGAGAAGTCTCCGGAAAACGGTTAGATTTATTCATCGGAGCCGACGACACCTCATCCGGTCAAGAAAAGACGCTCTGTCGGACAAGCTTTCTTAAAGAAACCAGAGAACTCACTCGGCTTACACGTGTCTGGCGTTCCAAACGCGCCGCTGCAGCAATATTCCGGCGTTCCAAACGCCTCACAAGCGCTCTTGCACGCCACAGCCGCTTCCACCGTTACTTTCAGCTGCTCAGGACACATGCCGTTAAGATCCGCCGCGCAACCCGTGGCGTTGCAGTTACCAACTCCAATGGCTCCGCCTTTAGGGACGATTGTCATTGGGATGTTGTAACCGTCGACGAGGCTGACGTCATAGAATTCGAGATTTCCGGCACCGTTGAGTGTGAATTCAGCTAGAGTAGCTGGAGGGATGGCTCCGGCGCCGGAGCATTCGATTTGGGACGATCCACAGTCGCCGGTGACGCAAGTGAATTTCACAGTGGTGGCGTTTTGGTTCGAGCCCATACGCGGCCGGACCAGGCGGTGGGTATGGAGAGGACTCGTGACTCGGACGTGTTGAGGGAGAAACCGGTGGTGGTTAACGGAGCGGTTCCGGCGCCGGAGAGAAGTCCCGGCCAGACAGTGTAGTTGCATTGGTTGATGAAGGTGAAAGTGGTGGAGGAACCACTATTGATGAGAAATAGAAGCACAAAGAGAAAGGAAGAGACTTTAGTCAAACCCATTTTGGAGCAGAGAAGTCACCGGAGGTTTGATGATTGTTTACGTTAGAGTTGTATGTTTAAGGAGAAGTTATATAGTGTTTATGTTTATGTTCATTTTTAATAAATTTAATTGTCCTATATGAGCGGCCAGGGCAGAACCCCATATATGTTCATTGATCATTTCCTTTATTTCAGCATTCACATTAAAACTTGTAAAATAGAAATTACTAATTAAGTTATTTTGTTGATTTTCCTTTTTTTTTCCATTTACATATTTCGATGATCTTCCAAAATTTAAAATTTGGAAAACTCTCTTTGTTTTGTTAAGGAAAAAGATTTTGCTTTTTTTATACTTTGATAGGAAAGAGACATGCATCGTGTAGGTTATTAGAATGGGAAATTTGTGGGATCGCGTAAAAACCGACATTAAAACACTTTTATTGGAGGTTCTTCCCTAATGAATATGCTCTTTTTAAAGATTAGAGTCGATGTCGAAGAAAAAACTCGTAAGAAAATTTAATTAGTTAAATTTTTGGAATATTTGAGTTTTTTAACTGGGACTCGTCTTTGTCACATTCCCTTTATTTGTTTTCCAAAAAGATGATATACCCTTCATTAGGAGATTTTTTTTAAAAATTTTTAAAATTAAAAATATATAAATTGCATAAGTAAACATTTTTAAAAACTGATTTTTGACTAAAAATCTTAAAATACGTTCTTAAAACACGTTTATTGATACATTTTATAATAAAAATATTAGTAAAAATTTCTAATGCAATTTTTAGAGATGGTCTTAGAAAGTCTTATAAGCTTGTCCTTTGGGTACGTTGAGAGAAATAAACTCGGTTAGTTCGTTCTTTGTTACACAAGTCACATGTTTATAGCGATGCCCTTGCAACTTCACTGATTTGTGTAACGTCCCCAATTTAATACAAATTTGGCAACAGATTTGATTAAATACAAATCATGACGGGTCTCAGATAGAATTCAATATTTCTATGGCTTTTCCAATTTAAGTAGGAAGATCAACTTAGGTTAACAGCAGACGTAGGATTACTCCAGTGTTTAAATCAACACAATTTTTTGGGATTGTGCTAATCACATGTACGTTCAAAACTAATTCGATCCCAAAAGGTTTGTTTCCTTCGTAGTAGAAACAGAGAAACCAAGAACCCGCACAACCACTACAAGATCTCATCATGTCTCTCCTCTGTTCAGGAGATTCTGCTAAACAAAATCAATGTAAACTGATTATCAAAATCTGCGAATCCCTTTGACAGGTTAGTAGATTCTTCTTTGGCTAACGGAAGAGGAACCCATTGGAAAGACTTGTGATTGTGGAAATGTCTTAGCAATTAGTAACAAGTCTCTGTTTTGGCATAGAGAAGTGAAGAAACCAGATTAGATTACATCTTCAAGTCATCACATCCAACACCCATTGTAAAGAAAAACAAGCAACTAAAGCAATCACACATATCATTCAACTTATGGGAATCAACAAATACAACCATCCAAAACGACTCTAGCAATCACATTAGAGTTACCCAAAAAGGAGCATTAGGTAGATTAATAGAAAACATTACTCCGCTTTGCATATTTTGTTAAGCAACCGAAGAACATTCTCTGGCAAAGTGACCTTCCTTGCCACAGTTGAAACACTTTCCATTGCCACCTCCACCGCCGCCTCCTCCGCTTCCTCTCCGATGACAATCCCGAGCCAAATGGCCAACTTCTCCACATTCGTAACAACCACCACCACCAGACGGTCTCTTACTGGTGCAAACTCTAGCCACATGGCCAACTCCGCCGCAGGTATAGCAAGTGTTTCCACCGCCGCCGCCACCACCACCACCACCGACGTTTTGCCTGCAATCCTTGGCGAAGTGTCCAACATTACCACACATGTAGCATCCCTCACCGCCAGATCCACGGCCACCACCTCCGTATCTGTTTCCACCGGATCCACCACGACAATCCTTCGCCATATGACCAATTTCGCCGCAACTGTAACATGCGCCGCCGCCTCCACTGTTTCCACCACCGCTCTGCCTACAATCCCTAGCGAAGTGTCCCACTTCACCACACAAGTAGCAATTACCTTCGCCGCCAGATCTACGACCACTACCTCCGAAGCTTTTACCACCGTCGCAATCCTTTGCCATATGGCCAACCTCGCCACAATTGAAACACCCACCACCGTTCCCGCGGGAGCTATTTTCCTTCTTATTAAGAGAACCGCCTCCCGGAGCAGTGACATCGACGGCCTTGGTCTTCCCATCGCTTCCCAGCGTGACGGCGTACTCAACAGATTCACCAACAGTTAAGCTACGGAAACCATCGGAGACGATTGAAGACTGATGAACAAAAAGCTCATCGCCGCCATCATCGGGAGTAATGAAACCATAGCCTTTACCATCGCTAAACCAATTAACCTTTCCGGTAGATCTCACCGCCAATTGATCCTCCATCGCCATTAGATCAGACAAAAAAACTCGAAGCCGTTCGTTCGTACAGAGAGAGAGAACAAACTTGAAATGGTAAGAAAAGGAACCCTAAATTGCGAGATCTATTAAGCCCTAGTCTTGATTTGACCCTAAATTCGCCACGTCAGCTCCTTCTCTATCGACAGCAGTTACCACGTGTGCATTTGAATTGGGCCTTATCTTTGCTAATTTATAAGTTGGCCCATGGTTAACACAAAGTTGAAGGATTTATGAAGAATAACTGGCAAAATTGATATAAGGTTTTGATTTCACACGCTAAAATCACCTCTTAAGCATCTTTTACTATTTTATTTTATAAATCCTTGGAGATTATTGAAAAACAGTTTTTCAGTTGCCTCTTTATATAGTAGTATATATTTGTTTTAGTCTTCATATAATGATTAATTCAGAAAACATCCAATTTGTGGAGCAAAAGGTTAAAATATTGTAGACCACCAAATACCAATTATAAAATGTATAATCTACGAAATTAAGATACTAATCATCGTCTTTTTTTTTTGAGAGAGATCTATCATCGACCTCGTGCAGTTTCATCTTACGAGAAATCTTTTATTCTTTAGGTAAAAGCGAAATGATGAATCAACATGTGATCTGTCCCAAATACTTGATGATGTGGTCGTAAAATATAGAATAAAATGAGGAAGGAGAAGTCAAACTTGATAACTAGTGACTGATGCAAAGAGATTGATAATAAGTAAGACTTAATTAAAAATACAGAACTCTTCTCATTTTCAATATATTACTGACTTCTATAAGGTTTGTAGATGCAGTGTGCTCTCTACTTTTTAACAGAAAACAAAACTATGTGGGTGATTGGTTGGAGCTTTTAATACTGTCATTTTAGTTTAAAGTTTTAACAGCTAATATTTTTCCAATCAGACTTTTGGTTTTTATTATTTCTCTAAAGCTTTAACTGTCGACTTTTTTTGTTTCTCTTCTTTAAACTTCAGTATTTTAAAAGTCACAATAATGAGACTTTAATATGACTGTAGGTTTTGTTTTGTTCAAATTTTTTTGTTTTGTTTTTGAAGATCTATTTCTCTCCATTGCAAAATAGCCAATGATTTGCTAATAGAAATTAAATAAATCAACATAATCAAAATAAAATCTCAATAATTATTTAAATTGTTTTTTTCTGTTAAAAATAGAATATTAAAAATCTTGAACATATCAATCTGTTAGATTTTTGGGTACAATTACAAAAATTTTAAATAAAATATTCAAAATAATTAATAAGAAAATTTGCCTACATTATATTTTTTGGTAATACATATTTGGAATATTTATTCAATATAATATGGTAGTTTTTTCAAATTTTGTTGTTATGTCATTGTCAAATTTAAATTTAATATTATTTAAATTTAGTAAAATTTTGGTTACTAAACCAATTAATTATGAATTTTCGTATTTATTCCATAAAATTTAGTTATATATTTTTTTATGTATTTATGTCATTACTTCGATTTAAATATAATAAAATAAATTTTATTTATGTGATAGTTTCTACAGTTTTATTACCAATCAAACTTTTAAAAATATTTTTAAAGTCACAGTTTCTAAAATCTTTACACCCAAAACTTACAACAAAAATCTAAAATAACCGTTCTAACCGATTAGAAATTTTTTCTCAATCATAGTTAGAAGTGTCAAAATGGGTGGATTATCCATGATCTGGCCATGTCCAATACATAATGATCAGTTTATGGACAAATATATTTACGGAGCGGGTTAAGATGCTTTAAGTCCAACTTTGTCCACGGAAAAATGGATCGGACACTGTTGGACAATGGGCAGCCATGGTCCCTAAATTTTATGCCAAAATCGAATTTTTCTAAATTGAAAATTGCAATGGGCGGCCATGGTCCCTAAATTCTATGCCAAAATCAAATTCTTCCGATTTCTAGCGGTTTCTGGCGATTTTGGTGGTTTCTAGCGATTCTCGATGATTTCCAACGATTTTTGACGATTTTCGGCTTTTTAATCTTACGAAAAACAAAAACATAATTGAGGCCCATGGTCGACCCATGGACAACCCATTTGGAGCAGACATTAATGGGATTAGTCGTTAATGGACACATGTATTAATGAACACAGTCAATATTTTCTCCACAATCAAAATGGACAATATTGGACGGATCAAAATGAACTTGGACAGTCTATTTCGAGGCGAATTTTGGGAAAAATCTGTTTTCGCCATTTGATATGTTTAAATGATTATTTCTTTTAAAAACTAATCTCTTAAAAAATGTTTGGACGAAAACATTATTGAGTTGACAGAATCTCACAATTCACTGGTAAAAAACTTTTTTTGTTGGTATATCTTTGTAAAATAAATCCTCAATTATGATTTTCTTTGAAAATGTTATTAATAAGATATATACATATCTTTTACATGTTTTTAGAAAGTTTTACAAGCTTACACTATATAAAACTATAAAAGGGGAATTCTATAAATACCACCACATAAGGATCCATTTTCAAAAACACCACATTCCAATGGACATTTTCAAATATACTAATGTTCAACTGTAGAAGGACTAAACTAGCGACGATAGTCACTCGTATCTGGATTCCACCGAACACAAACCCTAAAATCGCTGTCAAATTCTCCGAGTGTCTTCATCTCCGTACCAAAATTCTTTCAACTCTGAGTCGAATTCGGCTTGGATTAAGAACCATAGCTATGAGCAGCGTTGAGAAAATCGGGTCAGATTTGGGAGCAATCGAGAATCAGGCAAGCAAGATGAGAAAGAAGCTTCAGAAGAACCGTGGAGTTAGTGATGTTGACTTAAACTTAAATTTAACTTGAGTTGCAAGTTGTTCTAATCCTATCAAAATATGGTTTCTACAGGGATTAGGATTACGAAGAATAATATTAGGAGTTATCTAATATTATTAGGATTAGAAAGAATAATATTAGGAGTTATCTAATATTATTAGGTGTTTTATTAGGAGCTAAATCTAATAGAATTAGGATTGATCTTTCACTATATAAGGAGATATCGAATTGTGATATAACTTATGAGTTGTGAAAGAGACTTTGAGAGCTTAAGTTTCTGAGAGAGTTTTCTTAAGCTAATAAAAGAAGAGTTGATTTCTTTTAATCTTTCTTTCTTAATTCTTCCATTGTCAAATTAGAAACTAAAATTAGTATCAGAGCCTTGTAATCGGTAAGGAGGACTCAAGATCATTCAGAATTCCAATCAAAGGAGTTGATTGTCGAACCCAAGATAAAAGTGCCGCCACCGTCGAAGAAGAAGATCAAGTGAACGAACTCGAGAAAGAGAAAACAGAGTCGATTGACGAAAACAAAGCAGCATCACGTGAGGTTGAAAGCGAGCCGACTTTAAGAAGATCAACACGTGAAAGAACACTCCCAAAACGTCTTGAAGACTACTTGTTGTTGGCGAAGATATGTTGCGGGAGAAGAACAAAAGGTGGACATTCTAACAAAACCTCTATCTCAGATCAAGTTTTCTGAAATGAGGAGTTTGATAGGAGTAGAAGACTTTCTTAATTCAGGTTTAGGAATTAAGAGGGAGAATGTTAGAAAATTCCTATTTGATTAAGGAATGAATTAACTCCTAAACAAGATAGGATTTAGGAGGAAAAGGAAATACAAATAAGGTTTATCTTAGGGTAGATAAGGTTTTGTATTTATATTCTTATTAGGAATTAGAAGATGCTAATCCCTATAAATAAGAGGTCTTTATGAAGATTTGTTTCATGAGACTTGAGACAGATTTAATTTTTGAGAAGTTTTCTAAATCAATAAGAAAAGTTGTTCTTATTATCTTTGAGTTTCATATATTACAATTGGTACATAATCATTCTCGGACAAGCTACAGAGTCGGGTTGTGAAGTGAGAATGAAAGGAGACTATCTAACTTTACATGATCGCGATGGAAAATTGCTTGTCAAGGCAAATAGATAAAAAAAATCGGCTCTACAAGCTACGAATGAGGATAAGAGACTTAATGTGCCTACAAATAGCCTCGGAAAATGAATCATCAATAAGGAATTTGCGGATCTTGCCTTCTTGAAAAACAAACAAGACGGATCTTTCCTGGAGCCACTTCATATCGAGCAAGTAAGAGTCTTCAGCTTATACATGGTGATTTGTGTGGTCCCATTAACCCACGTACAAGCTGGAAACATGTATATATTTGTACATATTGATGATCACTCTAGGTATATGTGGACAATATTGTTAAAAAAAAAAAGTGATGCTTTCAATAAGTTCAAGAAATTTAAATCCTTAGTAGAGCATGAAACAAGAGAAAACATACAAGTTTTCAGAACGGATAGAGGAGGAGAATTTTGTCACAAGAATTTATCTCCTTTTGTGAAGATTCTGGCATAAAACGACATCTTACCGCTCCATATACTCCCTAACAAAACAGTGTTGTGAAAAGGCGGAATAGGACTTTGATGGAAATGGCAAGAAGCATCTTAAAACACATGCAAGTGCCAAATTATCTATGGGGAGAAGCGGTAATACATTTTACGTATATCATAAATAGGGTAGCTACGAGAGAAATCAAAGATAGAACTCCATACGATATATTTTGATGCAAGAAGCCAAACATTGATCATTTACGAATCTTTGGTTGTATCGGGTATGAGAATATTGAGATGCCACACTTGAAAAAATTAGATTATAGATCTCGTATGCTTGTTCACCTAGGCACTGAACTAGGTTCTAAGGCATATCGTTTATACGATCCTCAAACTCAAAAGGTAGTGGTGAGTAGAGATGTTGTATTTGATGAATCTAAAGGATGGAACTGGAATCAAAACAACACTAAGCAAGACCAACCTGGAAGCTTTAGTTTCAGCCTTGGAGAGTTTGGGAACCGAGGGATACAAGATATACATGTAAATCATGAAAACGAAACAGGGGATGAATTCGGGAGTAACGACACCGCCGAAGAAGAGAATGATGATGAAAATGATGATAATGATTATGAAATGGTGAGTGAAGATACTAGTAATCAGTCTCAACCGGTGTTAAGGAGGACACAAAGGCAAATCACAAAACCTAAGTACCTTGAAAATTTCATTCTTTTAGCCGAGGAAGAAGGAGAAAGATTGTTACTATGCTTAAATGATGAGCCAAGGAGAAATATTGTTACTATGCTTAAAGGAATGGATACTTGCTAGTGAAGATGAAATCCATTCCATCACAAAAAACAATACTTGGGATCTCGTAGATCCTCCAAGTGGAGTGAAACCAATTAGGTTGAAGTGGGTGTTTAAAATTAAGCGCAATTCAGATGGGAGCATAAACAAACACAAAGGTAGGTTAGTCGCAAAGGGATACGTGCAACAACATGGAGTGGACTTTGATGAAGCATTTGCTCCCGTAGCTAGAATTGAAACAATTCTCCTTCTTATAAATATTGCAGCCTCTAATGGATGGGAAATACATCATCATGATGTGAAAACGACATTCCTTCATGGCGAGTTAAAGGAAATCGTATATGTCATGCAACCTGAGGGGTTTGAAGTAAAGGGGTTTGAGGAAAAGATTTATAAACTAAGCAAAGATTTATATGGTTTAAGGCAAGCTCCTAGAGCATGGAACACAAAATTAAACCAAATTCTTAAGGAACTTCAGTTTGTAAAGTGATCAAAGGAACCTTCAGTTTACCATAAGCCTATAGGTAATAAGCTTCTTCTTGTGGCAGTTTATGTGGATGATCTATTTTTCACCGGGATAAACGAAAGGGTCACTGATGAATTCAAGAAGGAGATGGTTTCTAAGTTCGAAATGAGTGAGCTAGGAAAGTTGACATATTACCTTGGAATTAAAGTATGTCAACATGACAGAGGTATCACGTTAAATCAAAAATGTTACGCCTTGAAGATTTTAGAGGAAGCGAGAATGTTGGAATGTAATGCAGTCCACACTCCAATGGATTCCGGGTTGAAGTTGTCTAAATCCGAAGAAGAAGGCGTACATGCAACAAGTTTTAGAAAAAACATTGGATGTCTTCGTTACTTGATCCACACAAGACCAGATTTGTCTTATTGCGTAGGTGTTTTGAGTCGTTATATGCAGAACCCGAAGGTGTCTCATGGAGCCGCAATGAAGCAAGTCTTAAGATACATACGAGGTACTGTGGCTCTTGGACTAACTTACTAACGATCTTCTTCACCAAGGTTAGTAGGATTTAGCGATAGTAGTCATAACATGGATCCGGATGCTGGGAGAAGCACAACCGGTCACATATTCTATATTGGCAAAGGTCCAATTTCTTGGTGTTCACAAAAAAAAGAGACTGTAGCTTTGTCTTCATGTGAGGCTGAGTTTATGGCAGGAACGGAAGCATCTAGACAAGCAATTTGGCTCTAAGACTTGTTACGTGAAATCACCGGCTTGCCATGTGAGAGTTATTATTCGGATTGACAATCGCTCAGCTATTGCTCTCACTAAAAACTCGGTTTTTCATGGTCGGAGTAAACACATTCACACAAGGTATCACTTCATAAGAGAATGTGTTGAGAATGGACAAATAGAAGTTGAGTATGTTCCCGGGAATGAGCAAAAGGCGGGATATCTTGATTAACGCATTAGGAAAGATCAAATTCAAGGAAATGAGAGATCTCATTGGTGTCACAGATTTGGAAAAGGGTAACTTCAAACTTAAGGGGGAGAATGTTGATTTAAGCTTAAAGTTAACTTGAGTTGCAAGTTGTTCTAATCCTATCAAGATATGGTTTCTACAGGGTTTAGGATTAGGAAGATCTAATATTATTAGGATTAGGAAGAACAATATTAGGAGTTATCTAATATTATTAGGTGTTTTATTAGGAACTCAATCTACTAGAACTAGGATTGATTTTTCACTATATAAAGAGATATCGAGTTGTGATATAACTTATGAGTTGTGAAAGAGAGTTTGAGAGCTTAAGTTTTTTAGAGAATTTTCTTAAGGTAATAAAAGAAGAGTTGATTTCTTTTAATTTTTCTTTCTAAATTCTTGCATTGTCAAATTAGAAACTAGAAGTGATCGAAGATGTTTCGTATCAACACGCCGGGATGAAAGGTAGAATCAACGGAGATACACATTTCAATGTGAAGATCATCTGTAAAGGATTCGAGGGAATGAATCTCCCGGACTTCCTCCTACTCCGTTACAACCATTACAGCTTCCTTCTCCATCGTTACAATCTCCAGTCTCTTTCTCTTCCGCTACAGTTTTCGCAGCCTCCTCCTTCTACGTTACCTTCTTGCACTCTTCGTGCTTTGTTAAGTCCATTTTCTAACGTTTTTTCCGAACCCAAAAGGGAAGATTGATCAGTACTATTAAAGAACGTCTTCGTGGGTCGATGTCGCAGCCCATGAACAGAGCTTGAGCTCAACAACAACACAGCACCAGTAACTAACACAAACACTAAAAAGCTTGACATTCTCACTGATATCTCCATCTAGATTTATCTCAATTAAAAGTCCTCTCCATTCCCCTCATTTTTTATACTCTTCTAAACCCAAATCAAGACCGTATAATTAAATTGAGCAAATACTGAATTATCTTTCTTCACAGATATCAAAATGAATCACAGACACAGCATAGCAGAATAAAGATAAGTTCAACAAAAACTTCAGAAACGAGTATAGAAGAAGACGATAAACAACAACACATGAACACAGACCCTTCCTTGAAGCTTTTCTACTCCTGCATTATGATCCAAACCAACATACACAATTGTTAACGACATTATATCTTTTTTAAACTAGTAGCGAATAGATTCAAGAAACTTACATATCTTGTTGAAGGCAACAATGTCACAGCTCTGAACATATTCATTGATTGGTTCAACAGTGAGTTGCTCTTCGATCATGGTGTCAACAGACACAAGGTCATCAACAATGGTGCACATGATCTGCAACTTTTTGATACCGTAACCAACCGGGACAAGCTTTGATGCTCCCCAAAACAATCCTTCCATCTGAATGGATCTCACAGCTTCCTCTAGCTTCTTCATGTCAGTCTCATCATCCCAAGGCTTGATATCAATCAAAACTGATGACTTTCCGGCTAGTGAAGAAAAAAAAAGAAACACAATGAGAATTCCACAACATCTCCAAATCATTAAAACTACAGAGTGCAAAAGAAAAAGACTCAAACTTACATTCCTTCTTCTTTGTAGAAGCCTTCACAGAAGCTGCTCTCTCCTCAGCAGCTTTCTTTTCCTCTTCCGTCTCCTCTCCAAAAAGATCAACATCATCATCATCTTCTTCATCAGCCGCAGCATCCTACAATTAAACATATAAGTATGAATCTCCCCGATGTACAGAACATAATGAGTAACCATAAAAACAATCAAGAGTACCTTAGAATCAGCTGCGGGGGGAGTAGCAACAGCCTCTTCTGTGATAGAGGCAGATCCTTCAACAATGACTCCACTTCCTTCAGCAGAGACACCACTGTAAACGAGACAAGTTACATGGAAGCAACATTAGATTAATCCAAAGAGCGACACTTTATTCCATAAGTAAATGGGAAACAATAGAAGGCAATGATGAAGGAAGCTTACGAGATTCTCAAGAGAGCATCAATGTGGTTGAACCAACGAGATGCATTCACATACTGTGAAGTTGGAGGCTTTGAAAGGGCTGCAAAGACAGTGATATCATCCTTTGAAGCCTGGTACCTATAAACATACACAGAAGGATGAGTTACTAACTACTGTTAGTACAAAAGTAGAGATTTAAGATCTAACCAACCCTTAGGAAACAGATATTCACATCTTTATAACTTTTGGTCCTCGATTAAATGACACAGAGAGTAAGAAATCTAACTAACCCAGTGATGTAACTACGAGTAAGAAGATGCTCATCGAGCTTCTTCAATCCAGCTTCAGAGTTAAGATTGGGGAATGCCGCCATTATTTCTAAAGGTCGAAGCTTTTCTCTAATACAAAGCAGATAGATCAGATCAGATCAACTTTCAAAAAACCACGATTAATCAAAAACCAAAAATTTTATTGCTAAAAACCAGATCACTAGCTCACAAACCATAGATTCTTGAAGAAAAACAACATAAAGGGTTACTAATCAAAAGATATTAACTAAACTTAGTTTCATAATCATCTAAATTTAAATACTTTTACGTAATTATATCCCAAAGCTGTATACTTTGAGGTCGAAAGAAACCTAATTGGAGACGAAAGAAGAATTGAATCGAAGAAGAACAAACCTGTAGCAAAAAGGAGCCGACTTGAGAAGAGTAAGAGCGAGGAATGTGTAGATTTATTTAACCCTCTACGTTTTTCTGTAATTGGCCTTCTTTGGGCCTAATTGACTCTTCCGTTCGGCCTTTTTAGCGGATTAGTTCTCTATCCATTCTGACTTTGGGGTGGATTTTGTATGGTGTGACAGTGACGCTGACACAACACATCCAAAAATAGAGCTGAGCATTTGAAATTTTGGGTCGGTTTGGGTTTTCAAATTTAAAATTCTATAAAAATTCCAGTACCGTTCGGATTCGGATTTTTTAGATTTTTTTGGATTTTTTTTGGGTTTTTGAAGGTTTTTTGTGTTTTTGGGAGTTTCTCCGAGTTTTCCGGTTCGAATTCGAGTAGGATTTCCGAATGAAGGTATTTTCCTATGGTTAGTTATGTATTTTTGGATTTTCGGATATCTTTACTCTCCAATAGAATAATTTGCCTGATTCGGATTCGAATTTGGGTAGAACTTTTAGGGATACCTATTTCTTATCCGATATCTCAAAGTTTAGAGCTGAAGATGGTGTTTTGTTAATGAGAATAGTGGCAATATGTGTTGCTTCTGCCCAAAATCTTTTTGAGAGACCATAATCACTTAACATATTTCGAACTTTCTCCATGATGGTTCTGTTCATACGCATCGCAACACCGTTTTGCTGAGGCGTATGCACAAGTTTTGTGCCTCTGAATTTCTTTAGACTCATAGAAGCCATCAAACAACTTATTGCAAAACACAAGGCCATTGTCTATTCTAAAAGTCTTGACTTTCTTCTTACTTAGATTCTCAACCAAATTTATCCAGTCAACAAATTTCTCAAATGCTTCATCTTTTGTTTTCAAGAAATAAACTCATATTGTGTGTGTAATCATCAATGAACGAGATGAAATACTGGCATATACCAAGAGATAATGACATTGTTGGTGCTCCCCACATATCTGAGTGAATGTACTCAAGTATCTCCTTTGTATCATGCTGAGCCAAAGTAAAATCCACTTTAGTGGCTTTACCAAATATGTAATCTTCACACATTTCAAATGTGGAAACTTTCTTTCTATCGAATAACCCTTTTTTAATAAGAGATTCATGTTTTTCTGACTCATATGACCTAATATTATATGCCATAACACTGTCTCATCTTGTCGTTTTACAACTGACAGAGATTATTGAGTAATGGGCCTCCATTGAAGCAGATAGAGAGTGTCGTATCATCTTCCAATAAGTAAAGCATGATCACCAGCCCTTATGCTTAAGACTCCATTATGAGACTCAAATATGTAACCAGCTTTCTCAAAATTTCCCAAAAACAGAAGATTTATGTCCATATCAAGGATATACCTCACATTTGTGAGCAATACACTTAAGCCAACCTCATTTTTCAACCTGATTGAACCAACTCCTTTAACCTTAGCCATTTTTTTTATTTCCCATACGAATAGAACCACCTGCATCTTCATTCATTTCCTCAAACCACTCTCTTTTATGTATTATATGGTAACTATAACCAATGTCCATAATAAAAAAAAGCTCTTTCTCTCTGACGCTGATATCGAGACATCATCGCTCTCTTTTTCCGACGTCGGTGGAGCCTTAGCTCGCCGGCGTCGTGACTGTCGTACTCCGTCCGTCTCCTACTTGACATTGCTTGAAGCCAAGAGGAAGGTTGTTCTCTCGGTTCTAAACCAAAGAGTCTTGAAGCACGACCCTCCACCGCGCTCCAATCAAAATCAAGATCCGCTACAAAAGGCTCCGATAATCGGAGATCTCCATCACTTCTTTTGGTGTGAATCTCGACTTCTATTCGTAGGTGGGTTAAAGGTCGGTGAGGCCTTTCCACCATCAGACTTTGTTGCCGGCGAGATCTGGGTCTTGTTATGGTTTCTTTCGGCTCGCTTGAAGCCCTTGACTGGGAAGATCTGCAACCATCCTCCTCTGTGGCTGATCCACTGTCTTTAAGACCTGGAAACCACCTCCCCCCTCTTAAATTTGAAGATTGGAGATTTAGATCCAGAAATTGGAGACCCCCCTTGTCTCAACCTTGGTACCTTGCTCGATCTAAAAGAAGCAAGAGGAATTTAACGGTTTTCCGGTGGAATGAGTTATCATCGTCGAGATCTAAATCTGGTTCACCTAGTCTGCCTCTGTTGGCCGAAGCTTTAATCGAGTCTGATGTTGGTCGAAGTTTCATAGATCTGGACTGTTCAAGTCCGGGCTACTCCCAATTAGATCTATCATCGGCTTTCTTTCCTCAGGCGGACGTCCAGTCCTCCGGTGATCGAGGTTGTGACTCGGCGAGTAGCCGAAGAGCCCCATTTGATGGAATCATCTCTCTTCTTGTCTCACCGCCTTCTCCAAGCACTTATCAGACTCGCCCGCCGTTTTGCATCACCTTCACGGATTCCTTTTTGGCTCCTAGAGCCAAAGACTTCATTCCGATGAATCCTCATTGCGTTGCTTTTCATCGTAGATCTCACCTCTCTAGGGAAGATCATCACTGCCAGACCCGAGCATACAAGATTGGATCTATGTCTCCCACTGCTTGTTTAAGGTCCGTCGGCTTCCTATTCGACAAGGGCTACCAGAGTTTCAGGGGTTCCCTAATTGCCAGCTGCTGCGTCACCCTCACCAAAGCTAGGGTTGTTCTCTGGTGGGCTTGGGATGGGCCTGTATGGTGTTTGTTGCCTCTGGATCCAAACTCAATCTTCCATCTCATTAATTTGGACCTATTATTGGGTCTGGCCTTTTCTTCCTTGCTGGAGAGATTGTTTATTGGTACTAAGAGTATTATTTTGGTACCTTGCTCATTAAATAAAGAAAGTTTAAATTTTTGTGCATTTAGATCCTCCGAGATTCCGCCAAAGACTCTCTTTATTTATGTTTATAACGATTTTGCAAACCATTTGCCCCAACCCTCTTCCTCAGTGGAGCGAATTTTATACTCCCAACCCTACTCGGCTATGGAAAAAATCTCCTATGAAACCTCTCGTCCTCGTCTTCCGGCTTTTAAGCCGAGTATGTTCTCGGGTTCTATGATCTCTGCACTAATTCGGATTAACCTATTAAAGTCGGCACATGGTAAAGTTCTCGAAGTTTTCTCCACTTTCTCATGTAAAGAGAGTTTTATAGTGTTAGTCTGCTCCCTTGGGTATCAATTATCTACACTAAGTATATCCCATAGAAAGAAATTGGTTTCTCCAAAACTTTTCATTAGGAAGAGAAGCACGATTTCTTTCGGTGTTATAGAGATTGATGCTAATTGCATCGCTACAACGGCATCAGGAGCCCAAACCTCGGCTCCCTCTCTGTTGGTAACCAACCCCCTGTCCAAATCGGGGTTTGCGGGAGTTTTCTCTCGTCTTACTTGTCACTACCCTCTTCAGGGATCGAGTGTCTCGGCACTTCATGCGCAAGTTTGGTTTCTCAAAATACAGCGGATACTTTCGTATTACGTGTGGTATTTCAACTTGGAAAAGTCTATCATCACACATCAGCTAATCCTACACCACTTCGAGTGGCATATCCCAGCGGTGTGTTCCGCTTTTCTAAAAGTTAATAGTTTTTATTTCCTAGAAGGTCGTTCTAGTTATATGCATTATATTTGTTTTTGCCCGTATTTTATCTCTATTCGGATCATGTGGATCAGTAGGATCGCCATTATCCGTGCACTTTTTTTCCCATGTAACAACATCGGTTGTGTAAACAGATGATTTCATATATGGAGTTTGATGAAAAAAAAAAACAATGTCCATAATTCATTCAAATGTACATCTGTAGAGGATAGTGATTCAGACACATATAAGCTGGTTACTTCAGCTAAGTTACCTTTCCCATTTGATGTTTCACCTTTATTGACCTTGTTTAGACTGAGCTTTGTTCTTATTTGGGCAGGCATTCTTGAAGTCTCATTCTTCTCCACAGATCCAACATCCTTTTCTACTTTTGGATTTTGATCTGGCTCTTGAAGCCTTTGTGTCGTTTTCTCTTTGCTCAGATTTTCCTCTCATCTCATCTTTTCTTTTACATAAAGACCTTCAGCTTGACCCTTAATACTCTTCTTGACATATCCAAACTCCAGTTCCTTTGAGTATGTTGCTACAATAACTTCATCAAGACTTAATGTAGTTCTTCCGGAACTATACTTCAGGGTATCTCTCAGCTGGTCAAATGGTTTTGGGAGAGACATCAACAATAGAATGGCTTGATACTCATCTGACACAAGAAAATTTGTGTTCTCCAAATCTTCTATAAGATGAAGGAACTCATCGATGTCACTTTCATTAGACAGATTTTCAAACATTTTAAAATTGTAACGCTTCTGTTTCAGATAGATCCGGTTGGGAAGGGCCTTAGACATGTATAGCTTGTCTAAAGCTTTTAGCATAACAGTTGCAGTCTTCTCATTTTCAACCTTCCTTAAAACCCTATATGTGAGGCTTAACACAATAGTGCTCCGGTCCTTTCTTTTCTTCTCTTTTAAAGCTTCAAGATTTTCTAGTTTTTCCTTATCGTTTTCTTCTGTTTCTTTTATGAAGCTTTTACTTCAGTAGCTTCAGTTTCTGTGAGAGCAATACTTAAACCTAGAATATACAGGTGAGCCATTAGCTTTTCCTTCCATTGGTGTAGTCTCCACGACTATCAAACTTTTCAACCTCTATTCTTGTCGAAGACATGATTATGAGCTTGATAGAACTTTACAGAACCCCCAATAACAAACCAAAAGGCTCTGATATCACTCTGTTGAGTCTCATTGTCCCTAAAGGCGTCGACTTTCCCAAGGAGAAGACCCAACAAACCGTTTGTTAAGAGGTTGTCTGTTAAAACAGAGATGTCAAAAACATATAGTTTGCAGAAACAGAGTTTGAGTGAAGAAGACGAAGCATATAATGAAAAACAAAAAGAAACAGAAGCACACATCAAACTTTAACCTCCTTAAGGGTCACTATGTCTCACCGAGCAACACTCGGAATCCAGTAGGTTCAGATACCAATTACGAGAACAAGAAGCTTACAAGTGAACCGATCTAATGCCATTCACTAGCACTTAAAACTTACTCTGTAACTTCTAACCTTCGAGAAAACAAGAATACGTTTATGCTATTACAAGTTTTCTCTTACCTCACTATCTATGAAAAGTTGTAACTTTCTCTTACTCCTAGTGTCCCTTTTATATGATGTCCAAAAGGGAAACCCTTGCAATGATCTAACGCAGGCGCTGCTTTGATGTGTAACCAAACACATTTACTTTTTCACGCTTGTGACTTGAGGCAAACATGCCTTAAACATTTGAAATCACATGAAGATAAACAGTACGGTCTTAGCCGTGAGTTTACTGTTGCCTCCTATAGTGGTCCCAAAAGCATTTTCTAACTTGATTTTAATTTACACCAACTGTACTTAGTACTTGAGTTGAACCAGAGCACATGTTTATGTTTATTTTCCTTTTGCTTTTGCTTGCTCATCACGATTTCATCTCTACACAAATGATCCATCCGGATGAAAAACTAATCGTCCCAATAAACGTCAGAAGAAGAATCAAAGAGCAAAAAGATAAGAAAGGGAAAACGGGTAGGCCCATTTATACATTACATGACTACAATTCCTATTAACAAAAAAAGTTGACTACAATTCTATGTTCTTATGTCTCATTATGTTTCGGTCGAATTGTCTTCTAGAACGCAGAAAAAGGCATACCAATTACTTTGAGTAGGAAATTATAAGAAAAAGGTGAACAAAACGGAATTTTGAATCTATTTTTTTTTTGTGTGAAAAGAATATGATTAAGAAAAATTCGTGGGATGCAGATGTTCCAGAACATGGCATGTTGAAATAAGAGTGATGCATACAATATCATGACGAGAGGAAAAGAATCTTTATATATATATATATAGATATATAATTAGAAGAAAAGAATCTTATTTGCTCAGCAATTTTTGTGGCCTTTGTGAAGGTAATTAAATTGTAATTATCGCATTGAACGTCATTCTTAATTTCCTTAGACATGGTACATACAAAAAATATTCCAAACTAATAGTTTTAGATTTTTAAGGGGTAAAAAACTTTTTATAACCATTCATTCTCACATTTTGAAACAATGTCAAATTGCAAGTCAACCGTTAACGACGATGTGATAAAACAATTTCATTTCGTGTATTTGCAAATTAGAATTTTTTTAAAAAAATGTGTAACAACCTTGATTTGAAACTGAGACCTTGAAGCCGTTTAATGAATGTCCTAACCAATTAATCCACAATCATCGTCAAGTACTATAGCAATATTTTAATAAATAAACCTTGCTATTTTTATGTCTGAGATTCACGAAAACGACGTCGTTTTGTTTTGGAGGAAAATTTAAAACCTATCAAACTAATCAAATTAAAATTAATTTGACAACTATAAATTTAATTTGACGGATTATAATCAAAGTAAAATTAAATTTGGACGGATTAAATTTTGACAAATTTGACAAAATCACTCCTAAATTTGCTTAAGCAATCACTTCTACCTGCAACAAACACAAAAATCACTTGAGTTCCAGGAACTAGAACAAACATAATCCCCAATGATCATAAACGATGCTTAATAGAACACTCAAGTCAAGAAATTGAAGCTACATGTTGGAGATGAATCAATAAGACGAATTTCGCTAGAGAAACACAAATTACATGTTTAATTTTAAAGCAAGACAAATCAATCAAACACAAGACAAACAATTCTAAAGGGACATAGCAGGTAGAAAAAGAAACCACCATAGCTTCTCGCTCTGTCATCGTTAATAGAGTTAACATGACACAAATGTCCTTCTCCAATCTCCAATCTCTTCGTAAGAGCAAAGATAATGTCGATTTACCAAAAATTCAGAAGGAATAAGCAACAATTGAGAGCAACAATTGAGAGACGGATCATCTGAGAAAACCAGCAACACACTACAACTTAACCGTCGATGACCACTCCACCATTGTAACTGGTGACCACGCTACCACCAGAGCCACCCTCGTCTGAGATGCCCACCACCAAAGCAAAAGAGGAAACGCGAAGGAGAAGACCCAGAACACTGCTACCTACCGAGAGAAACACCCAGATCTGTCACCGTCTTCAACAGGAACCTCGCCGTAGAGAAGAGGAAGGGAGGTGAACCACCACGTTTCCTGTACGAGGGAGGAGAGGAGAAAGAAAATCGGTAAGAACTCTCATCCTCCATCTCCGTCTCCGAATAAGGATCTGAACCACATCGTGAAGCCAGATCAAAAACTCTAGGAGAATCTGCTGATGCCAAAGGAAGAGGAAGAGGAAGAAGAAGAGGGAGGTGGAGAGTTTGTGAACAAGATACATGTAAGATGCTCGGATTTCTGAGAAGACCCAAACAATTATTGGTTTGATTTTGATGATAGAAAAATATATAAAATATGATAGGTTTATAAACAAAAATATCGGTGTTATCATTGATAATGGACGTGGATCAACTGGTAAAGATCACACTAGTTAACAACGATTTAAAATTTTGCACGATAAGTTAAATTCGGAAATAAGATTCAAATTTTAGTTGTTTTGAGATATGATTTAGCACTGTTTCAAAATATATGCATGAATCAACTGAAACTTTTCTGTGTAAAGTTAGAGTTATAAAATATCCTTTACCCGATTTTAAGTACGGTATTTCAAACGTAAATAAGTTAGTTTCGGGGTCTGTCGGGGGGAAAAAAAAGAAACTTGATATTCTGATACAGTTTACAAAGAACATAATAACAGTTTAAAAGCCAAATTACACTATATTCTTTTACCATAAATTTTTCTCGCTAACAGATGACTAATTAATTGCAAATTTAGCTACTCGCGGAAGCAAATTTTGTTTATTCATTACGGATTTGGGCCACTGTAATACATACATTTTATTACTAATTAGGATTCCCAAGAGATAAAAAAACGGGTGTGGCAGAGTATTATTAGCACAACTAATTCTTGGCCATGTTAAGCAACTAATTATACGACGTCAAGCTAATAACCCCAGATTTAGCATTTACAATCGATTAATTTCTGTGTTTTTGCACTAATTACGGAAAACCCTTAATTCACTGGTTCTGGCCAACTCGACCACCGAGTCAAATCGCTACCAGCACTGATCAGTTTCCCAATTGCGTCCGCCGTAACCACCCAATCCAGAGACACCGACAGTAAACGGCCGGCTCCGACGAAGGAACCTCCGATCATAAACAGCTCGTTTCTCGGGATCCGAAAGCGTACAGTACGCCGCATGAATTTTCATGAAATCGTCCGCCGCCGAGTTATTCGGACCATTTCCCGCCACATCGGGATGACAGATCCTAGCTAGCCGCCGGTAAGCCGATTTCACCTCTTGACTCGTTGAACCGACGGGAATTTCAAGGATCTCGTAGAGAGACGGGGTCGCCGAAAAACGCTGCGGGATTTGGCGCAATCTCGGCTGATCGTCGGCGCAGGTGTAGGAGGCCGTGGTCGCAGACAGAGACGGCGGGATCCGAGTCGTGCGAAACGGTGGTGAGAGCAGCAGAGAAGAAGATGAGAGGAATGGAGAAGTAAAGAAGGTTTGGGAAGAAAATATCATCATTGTGAACCGACGGCGTTGGGGATTTTTAATTTTCAAATTTCAGTTTCCGATATGGTGTGATGCAGTGGCAATTGATGGAGGAATTGAGAAATTAGAGAGGTTTATTTATAGGGGAAGAGGTGATTGATAGTATAACGTTTACTTTACTTGATTAAATTCAAAATTAGGCTTTTCTAGTGCGATTAAAATATCCTGTCGTCGGGTTAAGCAAAATGGAACCGGGTTGGGTCGGGTGGTTTCGGATCCTGGGAAGCTGAGTCAGACGAAAAAGCTTATCCAGTTGGAAATTATTGGAGAAGCGATAAGATTCAACGAACCAAGTTTGAGCATAGTGGCACTCAAGTTTTAATTGTCATCTAACCAAAAATGGAAACAAAAATTCGGTGTCATTTAACAAAACTTAATACGAACTTTTTCGCTTTTTTCCCTTTTTTAAATTGTTTTTGGTAAATCATGATTTTTTTTTTGGTAAATCATGTAAATTCTATATCTCCAGTCTATTTTCTTCATGAACCCTGAATTAGGAACCACCAGATATTCGGAATAAAATAATTTAAAAAAAGTGAAGAATTGAGAGACGAAAACGAAAAATAACGTTTCATATTTGAAGAAGAACACATTTTAGTTAAACTTTAGTATTCTATTTATATTTAATAGAAATACTGAACGGAAGCAGGATTTATAACGCGAATTAAATATTTTCTTTTTAAAAACAATTATCTATCTCCACTTTACCACTTAAACCTAAACTGATAATTTCCTTTAAATATCTAAAAACACCAAAAAAGTACAAACAAACATATGGTTAGGCCTTTAAGTGTGCCACCTCTCTCACCCTAATACCTAAAAAAAGCTCTTTCCACGCTATAACCTAAGCAAGCCAAATGCAATAATGCATGATACCAAATTTTACTATTTTTCATGATAATTATGATGTTGGTTACGTATATTTTGTTTTTAATAACCAAGAGTTTAAGAGTTTTAGAGTCCGATCCTAATCGAATTTATGATCTTTTTACTTTGACGTACAAAGAGTTACCACTAGTCCAACTACATATCGGTGTTGGTTACGTATCTTTGTTTGTGCATGTCACTATATAAGTTTAATTCTTTGTGAAAACGCAGAACACAAGCCAAATGCAATTCATTTTTCTATTGATAATAACGAGTTTCTAAATGTCACTTCTGAAAAAATCTTCATTTTCCAGATCATAATAAACAGATAATAACAAATTAATATACATAAACTCATCTCTACATTTGATTTCTTTGCCATTGGTTATAAAATTTTATGAAAATATGTTACAACAACACATGGAGACACTGCAATTTCCGGACCTTTTGTGATTTGATTTCTCCTCCAATGTTGCAAATTATTTTAGCCCTTGTGAGAAATAAGATAACCAGGAGGGCTTCTAACATTTCTTGATTTGATACTTGCAGTTCTCAAAAGTCTACGAAACTCATGGAGACTGATTTTACCATCATTGTCAATGTCTGCTTCTTCAAGAAGTGGCTCTATGGATCCTTTCAAGCCAGTGTGCTGCAAAACAAAACAAATCAAAAACTTATAATAATGTGATTTTAATTAATTGAGTAAGGAGCATATAATATAAAAAAAATATATATATGCGACCATTCGAAGTTCCTCTGCTGTTATATATCCATCTCCATCTATATCGAATCTTTCAAATGCTGCTCTTGATCTCTGTTGCCATTTCTCTGAATCATGCTCTTCTAATTGGTTTACGTGTAACGCAGCAGCGACAAACTCGGAGAAATCCACAAATCCATCTGTGTTGCTATCAATCTACATAAACAAACACAGTTTAGAGAATTAAATTGAAGAATCTCAATCATCATTAATACTAACTTAAATAACATACATACCGCTTGAAGAATCTCTGCGACTCGCGCATCCTTAAGCTTCCAAGGATGATCTTTCGCAAGAGCCTATAGAAAACAAGATTTGATGAATCGCTTTTGCTAGTGATTGAAAAGTTTTTTTTTTTTATGATTTCATTTTCAATTTTTTACCTGCCTCATCTCTTCAAGGCTAATGGCACCATTCTTATCAACGTCAATCGCATCGAACTGGTCTCTAAGATCAGCCGACTCTTCTTCATCAAGCGTCGTTGCAAGAGCCTAGACTCAAAAACACAACTCAGGTAACAAAGAAAACAAATTAAAACCTCAAATGTAGCAAAATTATATTATCTTAATTACCCTTAAAGCAAATTGCTTAAGCCGGCTAAATTTCACAAACTGACGCATGTTGTTTAGAACAGATATGTCTATGGGAATCTCAGATGCATCTCCTCCTTCTCTAACCCATGGATGTGCTACAACCAAAAACAGCCCACAATCCTTAAAAGATAAGAACAAAATGATCGAAAATTGCGGTACCCTGATTACAGAATTCTTACTTATATAGCTCCAAATGTTATGAATGCAAGATCAGAAGATAAGAGTAAAATGATGAAAAATGGAATGAAAATGCTTACATAGCGCCTGCGCAGCTGTTAATCGCGCTCTCGGGTCTTTAACTAACAACTTCTTAACAAAATCTTTAGCGCTGTTGCTAATGGTTGGCCATGGTTTTCGTCTGAAATCAGGTTTGCTCTTCAAAACCTATATATATAAACACATTTTCATGATTAGAGATTTATGATTTCTAATGGATTTTTGCCTCAGGGAAACTACACAAACCTCCTTGAAGATACCATCTTCAGTCTTATCCCAAAAAGGTCTTCTCCCACATAGTAGAATGTAACTGATTACACCAATACTCCACACATCTGATTCGGGTCCTGACCTACGCTTCAACACTTCTGGTGCTACGTAGTACGCGCTCCCTACGATATCATGAAACTTTTTGCCTACATTGTATTGTTATATAACGATTAGATCATAGAAGTGATATATAAATACAAACTTTTTGAATCATTTTGTAACTAACCTGGTTTTATAAAGTCTGATAAACCGAAATCTGTAGCTTTAAGAGGTGAATCTTCTTCAGTTGATTTGAAAAGAAAATTCTGTTGGAGAAAATGTGATGAATAAGACTAACTCACACATTAAGAAAATAATGATGGAAGTAATTAAACTAACCTCTGGTTTCATATCGCGGTGAACCAAACCGTGCAAATGACACTCAGCCGCAACTTTCAGCATTTGTCTCACTACCACAGCCGCGTCTTTCTCGCTATAACGGCTATCTTTCCTGTGAAACAAGTAACAACAATAGTTTTGAGACTCAAAAGTTATAAGACATTAAAATTCAGAAATATTCGTATTACTGAGATAAGAATTTACCTGGCTAGTATCCGATCAAGTAACTCACCACCCTCGCATAATCTAAAGATCAATATATCATCAATAGACAAACTAATTAGCAACAGAATTGAGAAAATGTTTCCCCTGCGTCTTACTTGCATTGCAAGAAAGAAGATGATAATTGAAAAAACATGACCTAAAGGATTTAACTTAACTCCATGACTATATAAACAGAGTTCTTGTCCTCGAAGGCATTATAAAACCGAACCACATTTTCATGACCAGTTAAAGCTTGTAATATCTTCACCTCTCTCTTCACATCTTCCACAGCTATCGGTATTGTCATCTGCCACACCAAACCAAATCAAAATTCATAATAGCTTAGCTCAAGAAACGCAAGAATATCCGATATTTAATTACCAATACTAATTACGAATAATCTTTGTGAAAAAAACAATTTGATATATTAGTAATGGTGACAATGATAACCTTGGCCTTATCGATCTTCTTGACGGCGACACGATCACCGGTTTTTTTATCGGTAGCGGCATATGTATAACCGAATTGGCCATGTCCGAGCAATTTTCCAATGGTGTAACGGTCATCAAAATCTTTAGCGTACCCAAAATCGATACGCTTTCCGTAGGGGATCGCTTCTCCTTGTCTCCTACCATTATTATTATTATTATTATTAACTTTATCTCTCCCTCTCCCATGCGGTGGCGTTTGCCGCGGCGTTGGCGTTTTCTTAGCCGCTGCATTGCGTCGTGGTTGTGTTCTATGATCCTTTTGGATCGTAACGGCCAAGAAAGAACATGGACTATGAGGCGTTCTGGGTTTAGCCACCGTGAGAGGAGGATGTGGATTGGGATCCCGGGCGCTGCGGTTGTGGCCGGAGACTTTTGCGGCGGAGGAGAAACAGAGACCCATGATTTTTGTGGATTTCGGTTTCTAGATCCTACGCGATGAGGATGCTTTCTTGGGGGATTTTTGTGGCATTAATGAATAGAAAATGAGGTCGCCATTGAAACAGCATTGGCAGACAGAAATTGTGCGAAATGTAAAGAGAGAGAGAGAGAGAGATGGAGGAGGTGAAGCTTTTGATATGCGTTGGTCAAGAAATAGACTTTTTCTCGGGAGAACACAATTTTATAAGAGAGATTTTTTTTTGAGAAACTATAGAAAAATGACGATTTTAGGTTATAATATAAGCAGATATCTAAATTCTAAACTATAATAGAGAAAAACGAAAGTTTTAGGAGGTGTTATTGGTTTGTGTACTTTGATGGAGTTTTAAAGATTTAGATGTTACTAAAGTTTTATTGTTATTCTATTAAAAATTTAAAATCTATTAAATTTTGGTGTTAATAGTTTAGTTTAAATATTTCTAAAAGATTTAAATGATGGAGTATACATTTAGTCTATATATTTCAAAAATGTTATTAGTTTAGTTTATATATTTCTAAAAAGAGTTTAGTGCATCCCTTACACGTGCCCAAATTTTTCACTCAACTATGTATATTGAAGAGGCAGTGAGTTCACTGATTAATCTATAGATCATGAGATATGCAACTGCTTCAAAAATAATAGTGGTGGTTCTTTTATCTTTCCGAGCAAACTGACCTTCACACACGCCCTATGACAATTTTTTCATTCCCAGTGCTTTGATATCACCCTCAAATATCATATTATATCAAATCAAAAGTAGCATTTTATCAGTTTTTCAGCTCTAGAATTTTAAAGACAATTCAAAATATTTCAACATTGGCAGAGTAAAGAAAGTGATTCATGAAGACAAGAGTAAGATCAAACTTGCTAGTTGTCATTATAAGCGTCTTTCAATCCAAGCAGCTTATAAGAAGCTTCTGCACGAGCTTCCTCCAACTTTGCTGAGAGCTCTTTCATGAAAGCTGTGCTCGTTCCGTGACTTATCCGCAGAATGTCAAATGCCTTAATCAGTGAACTCACTGCCTCTTCAGTTTCCCCCATCAACCTAACAATTATGTTGTACATCAGCAGAATATCATAGAAACCGACGCCAAGTTATTGCACTCAGGCTCAGATTAATCAGTGTTTGTATCCACAGGGATTCAAACTTAGGGATACAATTTGAAGGCAACCTCTCTTGGTAAATTGAGAGTGTAGCATTTAGGCTAACCCATATTACTCTGACTGAAAGTCACAGTAGAATAAGAGTCTCAAGCACTATAGTAAGTAAAGGAGTTGGGAACATCTAGTGAAATGGCTGCTTTGATAAAAAACACTTATTTGGTCCGGTGGATTTTAACACAGTAAACTAGAGAAAGGATAAAAGAAGTTATGATACCATTCAAGTTTTCCCTGGGTATAGAACTGCAGTCCAATCAAAGGATGGGTTGCTGGATATACTCCTGCAATTTTATGAACAAAGTAAGCATAAGTAATATTACCACCAAAAGAGTTTGGATGATTCTACAATGACTTTATATATGTAGATGTTTCTGTTATAATTAGCAGCCACTAGTACTAGTACAGTTACCTCTGATACTGTATGCAATTAGCTCGTATAGTAATTATAAGAAAATGTACCTATACAAAACTCTACAAAGAGCTTCGAAGTTATGTTCAAAATATAAATCCCACACCTAGATCTATATCCTAGAAGTCCGGTTACTGGCTTTTTAGGTGTCCAAGAGAAAAAAAAAAATTTGAACGATCTTCCTGCGTTAAGGAGCAAAGTAATAATCAAGATGAAGCAGACATACTTTGGTAAACAGGGACTATTAGTCTGCAGTAATTCAAAGCTTCTCTCCAGCTTTCTACGTCCATAAGCATCTGCAAACGAATGCATAACGGTAAGCTTTGAGACACCACATTTGTATTATCTTTTCAAAACTCTGTACAACTTCCAAAAGTCCAAAATAAGAGTACCTTGAGAAGTTTTTCACGGGTTCTCATTAAAGTGATGGAGAAAGAATGGAAAAGCTTAACTTGTAGTTTCTCAATTGTCTTATATAGTGCAATAGCGGCTTGTTTATCTGAAAATGGTCAAAGATTCTCTCAGACAACTTGTAACACAGCTCAATGTAACCAAGATCAGTTAATCTTGTTCAGACGACATATAAATGTAGGTATTGGGAAAGCAAAATAGGCAACATATACTTTCTGCGGAAGGAGATGCAGGAGCCTTCTCTGAAAATTTTTTGACATCACTCGCTAACCTTTTAACCTCTTCCTTGCTCCTAAGAAGCATGCATTTCTGGCAAACAAAGCCTTTTTCATCTGCAAAAGTAAACAAAAGAGGATTGGGGGGGGGGGGGATCAAGAATGTTCTTGGACATAAACTACGTAGGTAAATCTTAACATACCAGGATCACGGAGTAAGAAACCAGTGCATTTCTCATTGGCACACCGATAGCCTTCTAATATTGCACTTTCTTCAATAGCATGAGGTTTTCCCTTAGGTATGAAAAATGTTAGTACAGGCTGTAAAGAATATAGAATATTGATTGGTCAAGTGAAAACTCCATTCATTGATATGTGGAAGAATTAATGACTACTTACAACGCTATTGCAACGGGCACACTGACAATGGAAGAGGTATTGTTCTTTCAGAGACTTCTGCCGAGTCAGAGTGCTTCCAGCAGTTTCAATATAGCTGATAGTGACCTGATCAAAGGCAAATGATCTAACAGCTATATGTCAGTGTGCTACTAGCATGTAATAAAGACTCAAAATTGAAACACAGCAGAAACTACCTCTGAATCCTTCGATATGTTCTCTATAGCCCGTACAACAGCCACCTTCTCTTCGAACACTAAAACAGCATTGGGAGAGCAGCTGCAAAGCAAGCAATTAAGGCAGTAAACAAAGTGATTAAGGAACACAACCAAAACAGATTAATGAAGCTATTACCTGTGATTAATGATGGAAACCAAGGGAAACAATCCTATCCCCTGAGGTCTCAATTCGCTATCACAAATGGTATGAGCATTGCATGAGAACTGTGTTCAGTAGAAATGAAAGTGGTTTAAATAATAATCCCTAAACAACGAATACAAGAATTCTCATTAGTGACAAAAAACACAACTACTTGATACTCAAATAAAACAAAGTGCCCAATCTCTTTTGACTTTGATAGCATTTCATGACTATTCAGATGCAAAACCATATCATCACAAACCTATCTGTATGATATTATATCAAGAAATTTTCCTAATGCAAAAAAGGAAAATTATCAACTCCAGCTTGCTGCAAGACAACCCAGTTTGTGTCAAGCTATCACCAGAAAAACAGACAAAAGCGCTGGAAAAGAACCTTTGAAAAGTTCTCGGTGATCTCTCTTAGGTCAACACTAGGAAATTGAAGAATCAAGTTCACAAGATTTGCCATCTGTGCATACAACAGCAGCTGCTTTTCATCAATCTCAGACATGTCTAGCAAATAAAGGTTAAAGAAGACAAAAGAATCCAAATTTTCTAGGGGTAAAGAGATTATCAATTTCACAAAACTATAAAGCCCAAATAGGGAGGATACGGGACACCAAAGCCTCCACCAAACTGTAATTGTCTGCTGTCGTGATGTGCAGGACCTGGACAAGATAAATACATTAAGAATTTAGTATACATAGACTACTACTAGTATAATATGACACTAGAAGCCAAAACACAATCTGGATGTAATCTTTTTAACTTAACAATATACTAGACTTCTTCTCCACATTTCAACAGAGTGAATTAAAGCACCAAACGCGATGAGCTATAAAAGGTGAAAGCAAGAAACAAGTAACAACGAAATACTAATAATAACCTTTTCATTTTGCAAATTCCTCTTGAGGTAAAGTTTCACCATCAGACGTATTGTAGGAGTAACATACTTCCGTTTCTCTTTCACAATTCTAGAGAGAGCTTTGCATTCATGGCTATGCAACTTCCACTCTGACTTCTGAAAAGAATCAAAACAAGCTAAACGAATCAATCATCAATTGAATTCCTCAAGAGAGGACTCATATGAAACACATCCAATTAAACCTGGCAAGAGCTCCCACAGTACCAAACCACTTGACAACCAGAACATTTCTTGAGGTGATTGGTTTTGAAACATCCATCACATCTTGATTCCGATGAGGTATTATTCGGAGCACAGATGTATGGCTCTTGGCTTAGAATCACTTCTCCTGAAATACAACAGGACTGAGATTAATCAGACGAACAAAAGCAGTTGCAAACGAAACCCTAAAAGAGAGATGATGAACCTGGACGAAAATCTCTGGTAGTGAACAGAGACCGGCCTTTCTGAGGGAGATTCGAAACGCTTAAGCAACGATCTCGTAGAAACATCTGCAAATCCGCCATAAGTGAAGCTTCCATTGCTTTACGAGAGGGCAACGGTAACTTTGAATTCAAGTCGCAATTCCGAAATTTACAACAAATTTGGGTCAGCCTCACTTTTTAGCAGCGACGCCTTTTTGATTAGTTGCATTTAGATCCCTTTTCTAATGTCTACAGTTTTTTTGAACTAATTGCATTTAGATCCCTTTAGTTGCATTTCTTTTTGGGGTCAGTTGCATTTAGAAGAGAACAGTAAGAAAATAACCTTAAGGATTAAAGAGTTCGCGGGATGGGGACTGTAACACAAAAAAAATTCATTGGAGTGTACAGAAAAGAAGGGCCAGAAATACCATTCCTGAACTTGTAAATTCGAATGGAGTTGAGCAGCTCTTGGAAGGTTCAAAAGGTGAAATTGCAGTGGAATATTTTAGAAGTTTATTCACCTCCTCTAGACCGGTTCATGCGACGGAGTTACTTACCGGCATGGCACCGCGGGTAACAGAAACAATGAATAGGGAGCTTACTAGGCTTGTGTCCTGGAGCTGATGGTATGACGGGACAAATTTTTCAATCTTATTAGGACATTGTCGGTGAGCAAGTGATTCAAGTAGTGAAAGGGTTTTTTGAGTCTTGTCAGTTGCCTAATGAGTGGAATTTCACACAGATTTGTCTTCTTTCGAAGAAGACTAATCCGACCAAGATGACTGATTTGAGACCAATAAATCTTTGTTCTGTAGCATACAAGATTGTGTCTCGCAATATGAGCAAGAGGCTGAAACGTTTTCTGCCAGAAATTGTTTCTGAGCTTTTGTGTCCGGTAGGCTCATCTCTGACAATATCTTGATTGTTCACGAGATGGTACACGCATTAAGAACGAATCCAAGATGTCATCAGGATTTTATATGGATATGTCGAAAGCATATAATCATGCTGAGTGGGATTTATTGGAGGAGCTCTTCACACACCTTGGTTTTGATAGGATATGGATAACATGGATTATGACATGTATAAGATCAGTGATGTATTCGGTGTTGCTTAATGGGAGGTCACATGGTTTTATAAAACCCGAGACGGGTATAAGAAAGGGGATCCGCTTTCTCCCTTTATCTTTATTTTGTGTGCTGAGGCACGTGCATATCATGAAGAAGGGAGAATATCGGGTCTGATGTTGACAAGCAAGAGTCCATCTATTCAACAATTATTATTTGCAGACGAAAGCTTGTTTTCATGTCAAGCAACGTTGAAAGAAGGAACGGAGATCCTCCGGTGTTTAAGGTTAATGTCGAAGCTTTTGGACAAGAGATTAATTTTCGGAAGTCGTCAATAACGTCTGGTAAGAAGTTAGACCCTATTATGAGACACACTTTGGGTCTTTACATGGATATTACACAAGGAGGAGGTGCGGAGAAGTATTTGGGTTTACCGAAGTGTTTTAGTGGATAAAAAGAGAATTAATAGCCTTTATCACCGGTAAACTTAAAGCAAGATTAAGTTGATGCTAATACTCTTTCATTGGGAGGAAAAGAGGTTCTTCTTAAATACGTGGTCATGGCTTTACCGGTTTATGCTATGTCATGCTTTAGATGACGAAGTTTCAATGCCGAAAGATCACTAGTGCTATGACAAGTTTTTGGTGGAATACTTTTGAAGAAAAGAATAAAATACATTGGGTTTCGTGGGAGAAGATGTGTCAAACAAAATCTGAGGGGCGACTGGGATTTCGTGACATAGGAGAATTTAATCAAGCCTTGTTGGCTAAGCAAGCATGGCGCTTGTTATCGGAACCTCAGTCCTTGTTGAGCCGTTTGTACAAGGCTAAGTATTATGCCAAGAAGGATTTCTTGATGCTACTCACGGGTCTAGGCCATCTTATGCTTGGAGGAGTATACTCTTTGGGAGAGAGCTTTATTAAGAGGAGTAATGAAATCCATAAGGGATGGGACTAGCACTCTTGTTTGGTTGGATAAGTGGGTATTTGATAATGAGCCTAGAACACCAATGAATAGAGAAACTCATATGAACTTACATCTATTGCTCTCAAATCTTGTTACAGACCGTGGTTCTTGGGATCTAATGAAGCTAAATGAGCTGTTTCCGAGGGTTGATGTTGACAGAATCATGTCATATCCGCCAAACAGGAACATTAAGGATGAGTGGATCTGGGCCTACTCTAAGGAAGGTAAGTACACTGTTAAAAGTGGAAGTTGGCTTGCTTCTCAACCCACTATGTATCATGTGCCTTTGCCGGCTGAGACGCGTCGGTTGAAAGGGCTGAAGTCAAAGATATGGAAGGTGGAAACAATGCCCAAAATCAGGATGTTCATGTGGAGAATCTTATCTGGAGTTCTTGCTGTTGCAGATTTTCTTCGAGCACGTGGGATGCAAGCAGATCCATTTTGTCAAATATGTAAGAACGGAAATGAAACAATAGTTCATGTTCTCGTTGACTGTGTGGTGGCAATGCAGGTCTGGAATAAAGCAAAAATCCGATTACCTCAGCAAGGGTCAGTGAGAACAATTGTTGAATACATGGAGTATTTTCTCGGGTTGTTAGAGAGGGATACTCTTCCTGTTACATATCGGCAAGCTATTCCATGGCTTCTATGGGGTATTTGGAAGCAACAAAACGCAAAGCTTTATGCTGGGACTTTATGTGATGCGGATATTTTAATAGCTCAGGCGTTAGACGAAGCAGAGGAGTGGAGACAGCTGAATGCTGCAGAGACAGTTGAATGAGGTTGGGTTGGACAAAAAATGGCGTAGGCCGCGAATTGGTGTTTTGAAGTGTAGTGTTAACTCAACTCTTCGCGAATGTGTGGGGGTTCTTGGATTGTTAGGGATCATAGGGTAGAAGTTCGATTCCATGCTAGGGATGCGTTTTTACCGGCTCAAAACAGAATTCCAGCAGAGCTTCGGTGCATCCTTTGGACTATGCAGAGTCTCCTTGATCTTCGGGTTAGAAAGCGGTGCAGTGGTTGAAGCTATTAACAACCCGCGAGATTGGCCAAGTTTCAGATATTTTTTTGGATCGTTTTAAGAAGTTGAGCTTGTACTTCCATCATCTGCAAGTTAAACTGTGGTCTTGGGTCCCAAGCTAATGTTGTGGCACGAAAATTGCGAAGAGTGCCACTAGCGATGGGAGATTTCGATCATATTTAGCTACCGGAGGTCCTGCATGGTTAAGCTCGTTAGTAGACGAAGAACGCCGAGGTTATTGGTGAGCTTTCTTCTTGGTTTTTGAGGTTGTATACAATGCTCTGTTTTGCATTGTCTATCTCGTGTCTTTAGGCTCTGTTTTCCCTTAAAGCTTATGCTTTGTTTGAGCCGTGTGCTCTGTTTTGACAATTTTCCACCACAACGGTGTGATCAATTTTACTCAGACGACAAAAAACAAAAAGATTAAAGAGTTCAAAACTACATTTATAGAACAGAAAATGTTACAAAAAAGCGACCAACCAAAGGAGTGATAAATCATAAATCCATAAAGGTTACGTATTTACAACCCCAATGAATAATGTTAGCTGCCATTAAAATAAAAGCACTGAAACTCGAATTGCAAGTATTTCGAAGTTAGAACCAAGGATGCCATGTTGGATCCATCATACATAAGTTGCGAGGCGACAAGGCTGCCTCCACCAACTCGTTCACTCCTCTTTGTACAGACTGCGGCGGCTCCACCGTGTTCTCATCCTACAAAACAAACCCACCAAAATGTTTCATATTATATGAAGATGATAATGATGATAAATACTGATGATGATGATGTGTGTACCTCTTCGGAAAAGTACTGTGGGGCTATTCCTCTGATCCTGCCAATGACATCTTCCACATTGGAGTTAACTTTGTGCTTCAGCTCGGCCGAATTCAAAGTAGCAATTCCTCCAACGGGAGGAATCGGCACACCAAGAGGTCTTCTTCCAAACCAAGACAGCAATTCATCACGGAAGAACATAGCAAGTTGATACCGTAGATGTTCGTTTTGCTGAAAATTTGCAAGACAAAACAAAAACAGAGATCAAGCAATGGCTTATTGTATCCATTAGTTTTTGAATATTTCTTTGGATGATCGCGTTACCTTGGAGGAGATCACTGCTTGAGCTGCTGAACACATGGATGACATGAGAAGACCTTCGACTCCAAACTGAGAGAAGAATGCTTGCATGTTCCTTGTGAGGCGGAAAGGCACAGGTTCGTTAAACTCAATCATCCCGTTGGCGTCGTAAGCAGGGTGAAAATCTGTCTGGAACATTTTCCCGGTGTTTTTTGCAAACAAGACCTTGTTCGGGGACCTCCCACCGATCTGTAGCATGAATGACATGAAACTGGAGACAGCTAGCTGGACTGCAAATTGCTTCTTGAAAGCCCACATATGGCTTCCGCTCATCAACGTCTTATACATGTACTGAGAGAATATAGTATCATTGACCAAAGTTTTTGTGATGTCAACATAAGCTTGCAGACGAAGATCTCCTATTGCCTCTGCAGATATTTGTCCTGATATAGCTTGATTGAGTTGCTCCTTGAAGTGGGTAATTGGTAGATCTGCCTCTCGGTCGTTTCGTGCACAGTGATTCTCATACACCTCGAGGAAAGTGTTGTACATGAGATCATCCTCTACCATCCGGACCTGAAACCAAATATGTTTGTTAAAAGACACTGAGAGAAAGAGACAGATAATTCCTGAACATCTTGAAACTGAATGTGTTAAGATTTGAGGAAACCTTGTGAAATGACCACACATAGTTACTTATCCAATGAGACATATTATAAAAATCATGGTATAAAAATCACCTGAGACCAGACAGGAATGATGATTGGAGTGTGAATTCCAATGTGTCGTTTTCTTGATTCCTTATGCTTATCAAACATTTGGTTCATCACACGGAAAAGCTGCAAGATGCGTTCGTCACTTCTGGCATTAGGCGTTAATGATGTCTGGACTATAAAGTGCTTTTGCGAGCCATCTGAGCCAATAAGAGTCAACCGCCTGAAGCTGCTTCCATGCCTTCGAACAATAGGTACATCTGCTCCAACCCTATCCAACTTTACTGTATGATCAGGTGCTACTTCCTGGATAGTTGAGCATATGATTATTTTCAGAATCAGATAGAGGGAAAAAAAAATATCCATTTGAAGACTAAATTAAATGCAAGGGAAAAGTAGTCTAAATCACTACAATTCCAGACTTCATTCTACCTGGTCAGTAAAGTACTGCCCTGGTATCTCCACATCAACAACATTGAAGTCACGCAATACCCTGCTCTCATCTTCCAATCTTAACACAGCCGGAAACCTGTCTTCAACATTGCTCTGAAGAATATTTTTCCACTTTTTCAGTCGTGACGTCAGCTCAGCGAGTGTGACCGGGAATGTAGTTGTACTTTCTGGATCAAGGTGACGCTCAAAATCCTGTTTGTACTCTTTCACAAATTCGACATGCTTGTTCACAGCATCTGCCGAGAAACAAGCTCTGCAGACACCCGAAAGTTCTTTCTTGAGTGGTTGGGGAACCTCAGCAGTGGTGGCAGTTGGATACTTGTAACAACGATGCAAAAGAGCATTCACAACGGCCAGTAGTCTTTCTTCCGGTAATGTAACAAATCTCGAACCTATTTCGGTGAGAAGAACCTGAAAAGGAAGATTACTTGCTTAGATCATTCAATTAAAGATGCAGGAAACTGCACAGTTGAGTCAGAATCTAAATCGAATCTATTCCCTTTTCCGTTAGTGGTTGTATATTCCTTCATTATTCAGGATTTATCTTTACAAAGAAAATTGTATGTATTTAGAGCAATTTTAATGAATATGGTTGATATATACAAAGAAAAAGTATCACCTCGAGTTCACTGGCTAAGTTGTTATGTTTACCCCTAAGAGCTTCCATAATATCCTTGGCAGCGTCAAAAGCACCCGCAGCAGAGATCGCCAAGGATGCACCATTCCGTCTCGCTGTGTTTTCATTGTTGTCATTGACAGTGGAGCTGCTTTGATGCATAGGTTGATCATTCCCAGCATGAACATTATTTTCCGCAGTGGAGCGTTCACTTTCTTGCCCATGTGGGTTACCACTGTCATGTGTTCCACTGGCCCCACTAATTTGAGCGCCTTGATGGATTTGAGTTTCCGATGGTAAATTGCTTCCACCATGACCCACACTTGCACCAGAGGCATTTTGCTGCATTCTTTGAGCCAAAACCAATCTGCCAAGTTCAGATTTATTTACTGCATCACGTCGTTCCAGCAAGTATGTGCGCAACCAGTAATAGAGAGCCTGAAACGGAAAATCGTCACATACTCAGATAAAATAATCAAAATGCATAACTTAGTCATAAACGCTAAAGGTAAATTACCTGTGGGAAAACTGCAGCAATTTTCAATAAAACCAATTTGCAATGGGGTGCTTCTGTTCTTTGTAGGGAAAGTAACAGCTGTGGGATCCAAGAAAGCCACACCCAGTGAGGAACTTGGTCTAAGTGTTTATCAAACATCTTGCCAACAGGCTCACTCGCTGTATCAAAGCTAAGAAGATAAAGAACACGAGCTATATGACTTCTGGAATTGGAAACTCCAAATCTTATACCCTGAAGAAAGCAACTGACAGCATATTCAAGCCAGATTTCTTCTTGTGTTTCTTGGTATGCCTACAAAAAGCGAGTAAAATATAAGTACAAAGAATAGGAATATTGGGGAATGTTAGGAGCCATATAAGAAACACAATCATTAGAAATACCATGTCACAGTAGTTTCCCCAGCTTATCCATCCTTTGGGTAAATTCTTGAATAAGGTAATCGCATTGGAATATGCGATATTAGCACTTTCAGTGTCATTCAATTTTAAATGAAAATCCCCCTTCAGACGAAATATCTCTGCTTTGATCTTATCTGGAAAATACTCCAAATTTGTGCTATTGATCAGATTAAGACCACTAGCACGCTCTCCCTTCATTTCCAGATAAGCTTTTGCCTGCTCTCTAATTTTAACAAAAGCTTCCTGCACTCGACCCCAAAAACAGAAGATGAGGAAGACACCTTATAAATAACACTATTTCAAGCTCAAACAACAGAAACAAGACAAAAGAAACCAACTATTAAACAAACTTGATGAAATATGATACCAAAAACAGAGGAAAAGAAAAACAAAGATGCAGCTCTTGTATAGAATGCTACAATTAAGAATAACCCTGCCCAAATTCTGGAGAAGAATAAAGATTTTAGAGAAATGTACCTGTACTTCCATTGTTGAGTGTCCATACATTTTTTCAAGAATCTGAACACAAACATCATAAAGCCCTTGTTTCCGAGCTATCCTGGCAAGCTTATTGACGTTCCATGCTTTGTCACGGAAACCAAGGTGATGAAGTGGAGAATTTGAAGTGGCTAAGTCCTTAAATGCATCAATAACAACATTATACATTTCATTTCTCCATTGTAGCATATCGTACCAGACTGTCATATTGTCCCATTCATTTGGAGTCCTCAGCCTCCAAGTCTCAAGAATATCCTTCAGATCTGCATAACGATTTCCATGTCCACCAACCACAGCATTTCCTGAAACTTTGTTCCCATTTGCGATGTCAACATGAATTCTAGCAGACTCTTGAACCTCAACTAGTTGTTGGAATTGCTGCAGTAGAGGCACTCTAGCATGAACAGACATTTCAGGCAACTGCCACCACTGTTCTAAGGCAAGATCAACGCCTTTCCCCACTGTGTTTTCAGCATCTCCAACACCATTTGAATTTCTTTCATGAAGGGCAAAATAAGATTGAACCAAGCGAAGCTTTGGAGTCTCTTCCACTTGTGCCTTTGGTATTACGTGATCCTTCAAATATGCCCAATCGGGTAATTTCCAAAGACTATCAAGCAGTATTTCATAATTCTCAATGCTTTTTCCAAAATCTACCAAGGCATCCCATTGACTAAGCTGACTGGCACAGTGGAGCCACTGCTCCTCCCACAGACACATTTCAGCCTTAGGGACTGTGTTATTATATGTGCCTTGGGTTGCCTTAACCATTGCCTGGTAAAAGAGGCTCTGAGAACGCTGCCAAAAACCATGCTGAACTAATGAAAGTCCAGCTCTCGTTTCAGCAGTGATGGACCTCTTCTTCCACAACCCAAATCTCATATCTTCTTCATTTAATAAACGATAAAGCTCAGCAAGAGACTCAGCACACTTTGAGTCATTCATGAACAACATTACATGGCTCTCTAGCAACCCCAATGCGAGATGCCACGCATTGTACGTTTTTCCAATATATTTGATAAGCTCACTAGGCATCCTAGGTTGAGGATGGCTTAATTGAAGCCCTTCCAGAAGTGCTTGAACAACATTTGGCCGGTGTCCTTGCTGCTTCTTATGGTAGTCCTTCGACAGTAGAGAAATCATAGGTTTAGCCAATGCTACCTGTTCTTCCTTGAGCAGGGTTACCCATACAATTGGAAATACCAAAACCCACAGATGATATGCAACATTGGCATCCGTGTGAGCCAGCTCCCTTAAAGGGATGACAACATCAGCCACCTATAGTGAAAATTTTATAAAGTTATAAACATAAGGATATGAATAACGTATTCTTCAGATAATCCTAAATCGATCAGGTTGATAAATACGCCAAGGGACTTATGATAATTAAGTAAACATTTACGATCAGGAATAACAAAGAGAAAGCATCACGATAACACAATGGAAGTTTTAAATGATTCGCAATCACCTGAAGTTTGCTTGTCGCACTCAGAAATTGTGCATGCTTCATAACAATGCTGTCAAACATTGAAGTAACTTCTTCGGGACCCTCTAAGCTAGCAGGAGCTTGGTGTTGCATTCCAGGATTATCTGAAGGCAAAAGTGGTAGTACCCTTGCAGAATTTGGTGCCAAGCTGATTGGCTTGTCTTCAACTAAGATAGCTAGAAGGAGATCAAGACCCTGTTTGAGCCAAAAAACATCACTTAAAGCTTCCCAATCCTGGATTTGAATAATGTACTGCAACCGCGCAAACAAATTTTTTCCAAGAGACTCGTGATATAACAAGAAGAACTTCCTTCTCATATCAGGATCACTTGCCCGTAAACCAAGCATGAAATGTCTTTCAACTTTCATAGAGACCTCATGTCGTAAGCCCAGAGGATACCTATTCATTAAATAGATGAAGATAAGATTATCCTTCTCCTAAAAGCAACAGTGTGAGTCGAGGAAAGAAAAAGATTAGAAATAAAAAAAACATACTTCGTTGAATCGGCACAAAGTCCATATAATAGCTGAAGATACTTCTGATCCCACTCTTCCAAAGCATCAGATGAGAAGTGTTGCTTATCAATATATGAAAGCTTATTGAGCAAAGTAACTACATCCTTTTGGGTAAGGAAAGAACCAGACAAACCAGATGCACCTGTTTTGCTTAAATCATCCTCAACCCACCTTTTTATCATGTCTAGTATGCAGAGAAGCACACTAGAATCAATACCCTTCTCGGAAAGCAGGGTGTTCAAAGTTTGAGTAACAGATCTTTTGCAATCTGCTATAAGCATGACTGTTTCATCAATAAGTTCTAAGACCAACTTTATATTACAAATGACTGCTCCAACATCAGCAGTTTGGCGAGTAGAAGTTACTGCAGAATCTGAATCTGTTCGCTGGCCCTGGAAATGGAAAGAAAAAGGTCCAGAGTAAGCCATGAATGGGGAATCACTAGGTTTTCTAGTCACTATCCATTAGTCAGACGGTAAACAAAGGTAAATTACAGGAAAAGGGATAGAAATGATATCTTAGTGGTGACAGTATATATGAAAATACCGGAAAGAGGTCAGCTAATAACATAAATCCAAAGAGTTCGAGTAGCAACTAGCAAGGTGATGTATGTGAGGAACTGATCTAAATCCTAAGATCTTACAAGACATTAATGAAATTCATTGGTGCAAAGCTGAAAAGATACATTGGAGATTCCAATACTCAGTAACGTGGCAAATGCCAAGTAAATTTAATTCCCCTTTAAAGCTCCCATACAAAGGAAAGTAAGCACTATTGTCTCTTAACACAAAATATAAGTTTAAGTAAGAATAACGTACTTGTCTAGGATGAGAACCAACAGCTGATCCCAGGTCCCGCGCAAGGCGCTGAAGGATACGCACCAACACATATGAATCAACAAAGTTTTTATGTACCTTGGCCAAGGTTTTGATGACAAGAAGTACAAAACTAATTGAACCAAATGCGTTATCATCTCCTGAAGCTTGTGGAGCAGTTACAGCATTCACATGTTTGTTTATCAACTCACTGACTTTTTGGTACAATAGCTTTATGTCGGGAGGTGTATTAGCCGCATCCAGTGGGAATGCAGTGAAGACCATCTTCAACAAGGAGCACAACGATTTACCAGCATCGAACATCTTTTGTTTGAAACACGGTTCAAGAATCTTGTGAAGAAACAAACAGTCAATCTTGTAAGTTAGCAGGAAAACAGCATTATTTTGTTTCAAATATTAGAATAAAGCTTATTGCAGCAAGTATACCTGCGAAATCTGGCTGATGTTGTTCCTAATGAAAAGATGTGGCTGCTTCTCCAGAACTTTGTTCATGACATCCAATCCTTGAGCAAGTGCTGTTGACGGATCTGACTGAGACGGCGGCATGCTGTTCAGCAGTTTTTCTAAATAGTTGAACTTGACGTTAGCATTTGGCCAAACCTCCAAAGCTTGTGAAAGCAAATCTAATGCTTGTTTGTACATAGTGTTGGTTTCCCTGTCCTTAGGCTCAATTACCAACGCTACCTGTTAAAGAAAGCAAAATATTTCAAAAACCGAGAAATGAACTAAGGTCATTTCTGCTAAATACAACTCGACTAATAGATGAATTTATAATAGCTGGAGCAATGGCACTCACATCAGCTCTTAGACATAAAGTGACATGGTTGAGAGAATTGGAAAGCAAACCAAAGTAAAATAAATGCTTAATGGTTGAAGTTACGAGCATAAAGCCTTACTCTTATGAGAAAATTAATGATCATTTCTTCCATGGCAGCATTTGGCTTGAATTCCTCGTCAGGCTGGGAAGCAGATCCAGGAGTTTCTACATTGGGGATTGATGATGCACCACCAGGTGACATTACACAGATTGATTGGAGACCAGGTTCGATTTTAACTCTTTTGCTTGGATCTTCTGATGTGGCAGATCCATCTGTTGAACGCTTAGGATCAGCACCAGATGAAATATGCAATTCATCAGCAATCTGACTGGTTCCATCATTATCTGTCACCATTTTCATTTCATTCTGTCTTTGCCTTTCCCAGCTGACAACCAATCCAGCAAGTTCAATTGCGAGCCTCCTATTTTCTGCAGTGGTATTATATGGCAAACCTAGACGACTTAAAGAATTCACCATCTGAGGGACAAATTGTGCTCTACAGCTGTAAAAGAGATCTGAATGCCGAACAACAAGTAGGAAGATGTGGATCAAATTTGGAATTGAATGGCCTTCCTCCACCAAAATTTTTTTGGTGTATCTTATCCAAATTGGCATGCGTGAATCTCCAAGAGGTAGCCTTTTAGGCAAAGCTGGCATTAGAATATCCAAGGCTTGCTTAACTAGCATCTTATTCTCCGGCTGGCATGTCCTAAGAAGTGCAACAAAAACCTACATCCAATTGGCAAATTACATTTGTGTCACATAAAAAAATTTAGAAGTTGTTGTTTTGTAGGCATATGCTACTCTTCCGATTCAGGGAGGAATACACCATAGACGAAAACTACCCAAGTGCATGTCATAGTACCATGATGTCTAACAAACATGCGTTTAGAGTCAAATATGCATTCAGATCTAGCTTCAAGTAGCTTGTCTATCAACAATCGCATTATAAATTACTTCCCCTTAAGCTAATAGTTGACCGTCTTAGTCATATACAAATGTTAAACATCATGACTACCGGGTTTTTATCAATAGAAAGAGGATATTAATATGAAATGAGCTGATATCAAGGAAATTCTTTCTTCTCACTCTTCAAGAAAATCAAAAAAAGCACAAACATATAAATTTTAACAGTACCTGAAGAATGATTTTCTCAGGAGCCTGGTAAGCATCCAAGAAGTGACAAACATTAACAAATGCCCACTGTTTACTGGCACTATCTTCCCGTTTGAGATGATTCCATCCAAACTTAATGAGCTCTTTTCTATGATGAACCAAGTCACTCTGAAGATATTTTAGAAGCAAAGTTGCTAATTGCAAAAGTTCGATCCTCAGAGGTTCATCATATTCAGCTGAAACCTACAACAATCAAGGGGAGATTTAACAATAAAACTATAATAAAATCCAAATAATTCTGAACAAGGGGATAAACAATATTTAAAAAAACAACGGTACACGGTAACCCCAAAAAAACTATACAGATACAATCATAACCAGCATGACAATTATAGAGAATTCTTCCCCAATATTTTCTTGGTATTTTCCTAGAAAATAACATTTTAGGGGAGAAAAGGACCCTACCTCTTCGGGTGGATCAAGAAGCCTCTCAACAATGGTTTTGACTATATCAGGGTCAATAACCTCCCAAGTTTGGCCGTTCTGGAAAGAATGAGCAAGCATTGGAAGAATAAGCATTTGCATTGCCTGAACTAAATGATCATGGCCGAGTTGTTTGGAATGGAAAAGGTTAAGAAAATGCAGGAGAAGTGCTCTTTTCATATTGGGCGGATATCCTTCTGCAACCTGATGAATAGATCCCAGTTATTATACTAGAGCTGAATAGTGTGAAAGCTAAAATGGAGTGAGAAAGAAATTATGACTAAAATTTAAAATCTCAATACCTCAATAATGTAGAATTCCTTCAAAAAGGTGTAGTCAATGCGGCTATGGTACAAGAAAATGGAGAGAATGTCGAAGAGAACATTGACTTCAGATTTTTCATGCCGTAGGTAATTCAAGAAGCATTTGACAAGCCATTTGCTCTCTTTCACCTATGAATTTGAGAACGCAAAACACTTCAGACCAACTTTTCACATACTTTCCATAACTGAAAAGGAAGAGCATTCAGATCTTCAAATCTCACAGGTATGTTCACCACACTCAGACTCAGAATTCATGATTAAAAAGAAATCAAAATTTCTACTTCAATTTCAGAACTTTGTTCGCTCAAGAAAGAAATAAGAGGCAGTACTGAAACAATGTCAGGACTCAGGATGGTTCCAACAAGAAATACAAGAAAAAATGTGCATATCATCATACCACATGAAAATCAAGAATTTAATGGAAACAAATTTAACATATTCCACGGTGAAGCCAACTCTGTAAGCACCAGCATAGAGCTACAAATCAGCAATCATACACTTCCTGATGTGTAATGGCTTCTAATCTCAGACATCAGTTTCAACTTTTCATAACTGGTTAGTTCCAGGAACCCTAACAAACTACACAGCTTCAGCATGAAACATCAGCATTCATTAATCTTCCTAATGCTGTAATAGTTTCTAATCTCAGACATCAATTTCAAGTTTTCATACCTGGCTATTTCCGGTAACCCTAACAAACGATACAGCTTCAGCATGAAACATCAGCAATCATTACACTTTCTAATGCTGTAATAGTTTCTAATCTTAGACATCAGTTTCAAAAAATTATACCTGGAGGAACCCTAACAAACTACACTAAGCAAAACCAAAAATATACAAATGGTCGAGGTAGAAGAGACTACCTGAACTAAATTCAGCTCTTGCTCATTCTGCAAACGAGATATCCTTGCAGGTGATTTCCAAATGAGAACCAAGGTATCAAAAACACTGCGATTACTCTGCAACCAACTGGGTATCAGTTTCACTATTGTTTTGATGAGATAGAGCCCCTGAAAATATGCATCCGATGATAGATTAGCCTCCGTTGATGCCACATTAGAACTCTCTGATTTAACAGATATATGATTTTCATCTCCAGTTGATGTAGCTGGAGGAGTTGAAGCTGTCGTGCTTGATGTAGGACCAGGTTTTGGCAAAATTTCAGGAAAAGCAAAAGAAAGTATCTTCTGTGGAGATTTCGCTAGTTCTTCTCTTAACGGTTGGCCAGCATCTGATCGGATTATATACATAAACCTGAGTTTTTTTTAAGGAAAAAAGCAGGTATAGTTAGCATAATTAGACAAAACTACCCCAAGCTTACACTAAATCTATAACAAGATATGAACGAAAACTTATCAAATGACATTGTCCTCACCTTCGGAAATATTTTGGTTCACTTAATCTAGCAAGAAAATAATCAACAGCAAGGGCTGCATATCGATTCAAAAACTTGGTAAGCGGGAGACGGTATGGGCTATTAATCTCACTATACACTTGCCCAGGAAGAAGAGCTGCTTCTAAGTCAATGGTTAAGGTTACAAGTTCATCTAGAAATTTTGATGCAGCATGTGGAAGTAAGTGGAATAGCTCGATAATAGCTGCCATGGAAGCAAAAGAAGAATTGTGTTCAAGTGAATAATCATATGAGTATGACCAGACACTGATTAATATATTTTCAAAAAACCAAATTACCAGCTGCTATTTTGGGCTCTTCTCCAGCTTTCCATGATTTCTGGGACTGGGCAAGTTTCTCCGGCTCTAACCATTTTTTAAGGTGCTCCAGCAACTTTCCTCCTAATGTAACATTAAACCAATTTGATAAAAGTTCAAGAAGGCGTGCCAGACCTTGCAGTAAAGGCATACTGAGATTTTTTGTGTGTGCCAGATTAACTAGTATCGGCCTGAGGCTACTCTGAAGAAGTTCCTTGGGCATTCGTTGTTGATTGATAACCTAAATCAGAAAATAGAGTTTCAAACAAAGCCAGTAAATTAATAAAGATGAAAAATCTATGTAGATAGATATCAAGAAATAGACCCCTATGATAACTCCATTGAGCAAGCTCCTCATATTCAATGAGGCAACTATTGCATGCAGCTTGTTAATACCAGGGTTGCACATTTCAATTACCCCCCAGAAAGAAAAACAGCCACGCTAGTAAGAGTAGGAATATCTATTTCTTCACCAAATATCCCATAAATCTCCAAGTTGAATGTGCATGCAAGAATCCTGAATAAGATAAAAGACAACTACGAACCTGTCTTAAACCCTCCTTAGCAACCGCCACGATTTCTGGTGCTCTACATGTTAGAGACTTGAAAAACATGGAAATTATCTTGGCACGTAGTTCATTGTGAGTTTGCGTTCGGAAATCAGTCCATGCCATAGTTGTGCACAGAAGCTCAATACAAGCTGTTCGAAGTCTGTTCAATGATGTAAGCACTTTAGGATTCATCAACTTCACAGCCCAAACTGTTTCATCAGCCTCAGCAATTTGTAATGCTTCTTGCAGAAAATTAACCAACTCTGGAGTCACTTTTAGAAGGGGGGGCCTCAGTGCCAAGCAAAAATTCAGAGCTGCAACTGTTCCAACCTGTAGGTAAACATAAGAAGGTAAAAATTAAAGACGAAGAGGAAGACAATGCCAGAATCAATACATAAAATAAAAATAGCAGTGTGAGGCACCTGTTGATCAACTGTCTTTGATCGAAGTGGACGCATTATAAGTGGCTGCAGCAACTGTTGGTACAAAGGCTCGAGCAACTCAGTCACCTCACTTCCAGTTCGGCTAGCCAAAAGTGCAAGGCAGTTCTGTACATTTTTCCTCACGGGGATGGATGCGTTAGGATTGAATAACTCTGTAGCAAGATATTCTACAACATCTTGAAAGCTTTTTCTACGTGCTTCACTATTTGCTTCGTCAACATTATTAACCACACGTAGAATCTGCATAAGAACCTGACTTGTCTCTTCTTGCTCTTTGCTAGCATAAACAGGAAGCCTCTTTAAAACATAAACAAGACCACGCACAATCTTTACTTGGAAATGACATAATGTTTCAACATTCACTTTCCCCACCAATGCACCTAACCCCATAACCCCTCCCATCTGTGCTTGCCATGTGCTCCCATAACAGCCATGCAAAAGCCGAGGCAAAAGTTGTTCAAACACTGGTATTCGCACACTTGGATGGGGTGAATATACTGGATTTGTAGAAGGGCTCGAGACAATCATAGAGGCATTGTGACCACCCCTAGCCATCAGCACATCAGCATGTTTGACACGAGCAAGGAACAAAAGTGTTTCAGCAAACATATTTAACGCATTCAGAGCAGCTTTGGCGTGGAGCCTATTTTCATCTGCGAGCACATCAACCAATGCATCTAAAAATATCAAAGGATCTAACTGCTTTAAATTAGATGATCGATTACTCTTGGACCTGGAACTTGCCGAAATCACAGATCCACCAAGTGAACCAGTACTAGTCAATGCGTTTGAGGAGGTATAATCAACATGCAAAATAATCGCAAAATGCCGGCAGACATTTTCAACAAAGTCATCATCCGTGTCACTGAGATCTGAATCAGAACTGGCAGCAAGTATTGTGATCAACAGTGTCTTGAAGATTGACTTCTCAGCCATTAACTGAGTCTTTGTTTTCACTCCTAAGTCAGCCTGCAACAGCAAGAAGACAACCAACTTAATAGAATGAATCCTTCTTTAGCATATTAAACCAAGTAAAACAGATAGGAAAAAAAGTGTTCAGCTAGATGAGACAACAAGAATACAAAATCAATTTTCTATTAAAAATGAATGGCAATAAGTATTACAGAATTATAATAATTTCCCACGTCAAATGTGTGTCAATATAAGAAACATTTCTCTAATAACTCTGACATCAAGTAATTTCAAGATCCTAGCCGATAATGCATTATAAATAAATGGCATTGATACACCTAGAATGTGCCAAAATTCAAGCAGTAGACGAAGAAGATAACATGTCACTGAGATAACCTCTGCCATGTAGAAAGATAACTTGATATTTGACCAGTCAAGTACATTATGACAGATTAAGATAATAAAAATGGTATATAAAACAAACCTTAATGTCCACTGATTCACTCCTGAGCCAAGATGAATCAACAGAGGAACGTAAAAAAGTTGATAATTGCCTGGGCGTTTGATCCATATCAGAGACACAGCCAGGCAAATTAAGCTGAGACAATAAGCATACACGAAGGAATCTTAGAGCTTGCTTTCTGTAGTAGATATCCATGCCGTGGTTTCTCTGAATCACTGCTGCCACAGCGAGATTAATAAATTTGTCTAATGGCACCAGAAAAGGTATCGTCGGCTCAAATGTCAGAACTAAGCGAAGCCCATGCTCTGGATTATCTTTGCATTCAAGTGTAAGTGGCTCTTTCAGAAATCTTCGGTTACGACCACCCAACTTTCCAAGGATTTGTAAAGCTTTTTTACCCCAAGGATATGGCACAGGCCTCAAATGGGACCATAATGCTAAGATCACTTCAGACATCACATTTGCCATGCTAGGTTCCAAGAAATCAGGATTCAGACTATCAACCCAGAATTCAAGGGTGCGTAATCCCAAGCTTACAAGTTCATCGCTTCCCCTCAAACAGAATACAAGAGGTTTCATGAGACGGGGAAGGTATGGCAATAAGGAGCTTAAACGTGCAGGAAGCGTCAAACAAAGCTCTAATAAAAGATCTTTCATGTCCTCCCCAGCTGGACCCTCGAGCATTGTCAGAAGAATATTAAGACAAGGTAGCAGCATGGGGATCAAATCTCTCAGAAGCAGCTCATATTTACATCCAGCAAGACCTCTGAACACCGTGCGGAGCAATTGCATATAACCAAGAGGTTTTTCAACTTCTGTAGCATTCTTCATGCAGACTTCCATAATAACAGGCACATGGTGCTGTAATATTCTTTCAAAATCAGATGGTGTTTTGGTAACAGCCCCAAAGATGCATCTAAACAAATGCAAAACTAGTTTAGTTGCAGCTGAATCTGGATTCTTCAGAACATCAAGTTTGCTGTTTACTAGTAAATTAATCAAAACATCTGCAAATGGCTTGTAAACTTTGGGAGCTTGTAGAAGTGCTGCAAATATCTGAACCAGTTGGTTATTGTTAATCATGCTCTCAAAAAGCTCTGGCATACATAAAGAGAACATGTCCATTAGATCTCGAGGTTCCATGATAGCAAGAATCTGGGAGAAAAGATTAAGCATTTCCTTCTCCTCATCCTTTTCTTTGAAGAGGGCTAAGCAGTGGACACCACTCCTCAAAACACCAGAGGCTTTCCACACCTGCTTAAAGCAGAGATTACTAGAGGTTTATCAACCATGCGCTATCAATAACTAAAGTAAACAATCTCACAAGCGATACCTCATCTTCTCTCATTCCTTTAAAACCCTGCGGAGCAGATGATTGTGAAGCAAGAACTTGAGGGTTCATTCCCTAGGCAGTATGACAAAACCTTCACAATTATTATGCTTGCATGAAAAAACTATAGAACACTGATACAAGATACAACTGAACACAAACCTGAGGTCGAGGCAAATGGGCATGGGTTATACTCCATATTATTGTTTTCATTCCTAAACACAAATCAGAAAGAGAAAAAATTATTGATCACCAAGTATAGAATCATGATTAATGTAAGAAGACAAGTCTGCTAAGATTCAGTACCCATGACCAGTGTCTTGATGAGATTCTTACAATCATTCACTTCTTTGGAATGTTCGACAGGGACCTGCAAGTTCAAAACTGCCTGCAACCAGCGTGGTCTAGCAATTACTAAAACCTTCTATATAATCCATTTGTTGATCCAAGGAAACATATCAGTAATTATCAATAAGACCGCATAATGCTTAGTAAAGAGACAAAAAGCCTGGCAAAAAATCTATGAATCCAACTTGAAATTATAAGTACTGCCTATACTCCAACTTGAAGCAAAAGTTGACAATCCGTGTAAGAAAATATGAGAGTTTTAAATTAGCAATTGAGTTGAATATAAACATGTGTAAGACAAGCTCACGTTGGCTGATAATTTGGGTTATACACTCAAACAAAAAAAAAGTCATCATTGATAAGAGAGACACAAATTACCTGGACAGGAAGTTCAAGTTTCGACCTCAAAGTGACCCGATCCTTTCCCACCTCACCCTCCTCCAAAAGCTATGAATCGCAAAGCAAGAATAGGTAAAACACTCAATAATTTAATGGAGTTGAGAAAAGAAATAGCTAAAGGTTCAAAATTCCTTCTTTTTTAACCTCTTGGCACCTATTTTAAAGGTAACATACAAATATAAGAAATGACATATCAAGCAAAACACTTTTTACAGCTATTCTCAACGACAATCTGGAAATTCAAAGAGAACACAAGAAAGCATCTTGCAATACTGCCCCTGAAAATCAAGTGATCAACTCAATAATAAATACACATCTTTCCTCATCCCAAACACCAGAAGGAAAAAAAAAACAAAACAAAGCATTATCACATGGTTTTGAAACTTACAAAACAATCACTCACAGTATACAGTAGAAAACCAAGCCATAAAAAGTTGAATTCCTGAGCACAACATTCGCTTTTGAAAAGCAACCAGCATTACCTGAGGAATAGTACGCTTGAAAGTACTGAATTTCCCCACAAAGGCATCTAGGATACGTCCCTATATACAAGTGTTGCATGAGTTAAGTTCATGGATAGAGAAGCCAACCAATTCTAAAATGAGCTCTCCCGTGAAATTTTACCAGTAAAATCCGTGCTTCATCCATTGACTGCTGATCAACACCTTTCTCAAATATTGGTTCTACCTGTATCCAATACAAGTATTAAGTATTAATTGAAGCTTGATTCAGATTAATAAATAAACTAGTACACATATTTTAAGTAATTTAGAAGTTAAACAAGACAAGCACAGTGGTTAATATATAATTACCAGATTTAGCATCAGCCGGGAACATGTTGTATGGATGCTAAGAGAGAGGGTAGAGTCGTGCATGTTTCTTGAAAATAGGTAGATAATCCGTGATAACTGCGACATTGTTTATAGTCAATCAGTAAAGGAATGCACACTCACTAAGAACGACAAAAAAAATGCTGTAAAAGGAAAGCCTGGGTTCAAAGAAAATTGATCAGTATGTTATGATTCCTAAGAATTTCCATACAGAGCAATAACTGCGTACTGTAATGAATTAGTTTCACTTATAATGGAATCCAGGCTGTCAAGATCAATGATTAACACAATTCAAAGCTCTTCATCTGTAAAAACCTGAGCAAGAGAAAGATCCCCGCGAACATGGTGAACGATCTCCGCAAGTAGGCTGTAAGCCAAAGGCCTCAAAGACTCAAAACATGCTCGCCCAGTTCCAACTAGAACCCTAACACAGAGGACAAAAAAAAGACAAAAGAGGAATACCTGAAAAAAGTCATTATTTGTTTAAAGATACTTCTGGTTGATAGATTATATGCGAAGAAAAGCTGTGCTCTATTCGACAAAACAACTCCTTGAAAAATATGAAACTTTACGAATTTCAGATGTGCTTCATAAGCCTCATACCTCTCATCTAAAAGAGTGTCAATAAGAGGAAATAAGCCTCTCTTGAAATCCGTCCCAAGTACATGCTTTAATGAGACAAGTAGTTCCTGCATTTAGAGTAATGATAGATGAATCTTTCACTGCAATTCATTGATTATGTCACCAGCAAACACACCGAAGAAAAGGAAGAACGGATTTCCCACCTTTCTGATAGATGCAGAATCTGAACAAGTCACAAGCAAATTTACAATGCTTTTGCATATGCTTTCTTCATGCGGTCGGATATATTCGGCGCAACTTTTTAATAAATAAGTCAAAAAAGAAACCGTCTGCAAATAAACGAATAAAAACAAAAGTCAATATACCATGCATGGCCCAATTACAAACAATAATAACTCAGATGAAACAAGAGTCCGTGTATGCCTTGATATAATCATATTTCCAAAATCGTAGAAAGGTTGGATTTCCTTCCTTACAGAGAAACAGTGTCTCACCTTAACCTGTGCACCCTTTAACTCAATGAACTGAGGCTTCAAATGTGAAGAGACATTCTCAGGTCCAGGGACAGATATAGCAGCAACCATCAGGGGAAGCAAATGAGGAATGTTGGTCTGAACAAGTCGGCTATACAGCTGGAAAAGGAACATAACAACAAGGGGGCTCTCTGTGATTATCTTGAATGACCGAGTACTAGGGTTAAGCTGCCCATTCCCTATTGGTGCAGTAGGGGTAAGGGACTGATCAGAAGACGTAGGCGTCTCCATAGGTTTTACCTCTTCCATCTTAACATTATCGAAAAAATGGCTGACAGTGAATCTGAAAATCTGATAGATCTTGCAGACAAAGTCTAAAAATGGTTGAACCTCATTCTCTAGCGTCGGCCTAAAGTTCCTAAGAAGGTCAAAGATTATACGAATGCAAATTAACCCGTTTTCTTCATTGTCTGTGGTGAGCACTTGCATTGCAACCTTTAAGAGGTCCTGAACAAATGGACGAAGAACCTCGCTGTGGGGAAGACGATTGAGGATCTCAACCACAATGTTCCGCAGTTTGTGCTCAGGATTATCAATAAATTGGGGTTTTGTAATCTGTAGAAGAATGACTGAGAATGCTGGGAAGTAGCATTTTAAAAAGTTCAAATACTCAGCCGTATGCGCTATCTCTAGACTGTCCCTGACCTCCACCACCATCTCAAGCCTTGTTTGAATAGCTACACAAACAATTCCCCCCCAGAAGGAAAAAATTAGAAGAAAAAAAAATATATGCTTTCGTACTTGAAAATGAAACAAGAATCGATTCGAAGTCAGACTAAAACTTATACGAGAATCATGGAAATTTCCGGATATTTCAAAATCAAAAATCAAAGGAAACTGATTTAAGTTATATAGAAGAGGAAATAAAGAGAGAATTACGTAGGTCAGGATCCACGAGACGACGGGAGTGTTGCTCGAAATTCTGAATTGGACTCATGTTGAACAAAGAGCTGAACAACACAAGACAAATTATTTACACGGCGGAGCTCTTCCGCCGATCACCGACGCGACGATCTCTTAACGCACCCGTACAAGTGTCAGACTAGGTCAAAAAACAAGCGAAACTAGCGAGGGTTTTACAGAAGCTACTGAATTAACAACAATTCTGGAGATTTCCGAGAATCATTTGAGAAAAGATCTACGAATTTGAAAAGGATAACTATGGAAGATGATGATTCTCTAAGAAATTCATTTGTTATTTTTTTTTCTGGTTCATTTGTTTTTTTTCTTTTTCTCTGTTGATTACTTTGAATAATAGTGAGTCTGTGAACTCCGACAGGATTCATAAGATCGCCGACTTGTACCGCCTAGATTTTTATTGTTTCCTTAATGGGCCTAAGTTACACCCATTTTATTTTTGAAAGGCCCGTAATGGAAACTTTCTTTTCCTTACGTAAAGAAAGGACTGTCACATTTAGAGCTACCGAATCATTTTAATTTCAATTAACCAAATTTCAAGTGTAGTGACCGCCAAGAATCTAACAGCCTCTAAATTACTATATTAAAAACTCAAGTATTCACTAACTGTGTGTTTATGGAAGGTACGTATATCATTAAAGAGAGTAATGGAGAGAGAAAAGGGTTGGAGAAGCGTGAGGCGGAGACAGAGACGAGAGCCGCGTTTGGATCGGTGGGAGAGACGAGAGCAGCGTTTGGATTGGTGAAGAGACGAGAGCAGCGTTTGGATCGGTGAAGAGACGAGAGCAGCGTTTGGATCGGTGAAAGAAGCGGTTGCCTTGTTCGGTTAGAAAATTTTAGCCGGAGAGATCTATGGAACTAGGCTTAAAGAGGTAACAATGTTCAATTATATTAAAGTTTGCTATACTTTAAGAAACATTTATTTTTTGGTAAGATATGTATCTATTAACTAGATAACTATTAACTACGTACTAGATATGCAAACACACAAAAATGGAAAACAAATATATGTAATAGTATATATAAGCTTTCCCCATAAGCAAAAATGAATCTGAACTATGAAACCATATGCATTCACACTCGTACACTTGTAGAGAGATGGTAATGTGATTAGCTATAGATTTATAGTCTCAAGATTCGATATATATATATATATATATATTGAAAGCCCTTTATCAAAAAAAAAGATTCGATAGATATGATATAATATATCTAATACGTGTGTGTATATGTAACACATCCATATTTTATTGCTCTTATATATATATATATATATATATGAACAAATCATACATTCACGTATAGTTTTACTTTTTACATCACATGTATTTGACGGTGTCAGATACGAAGAAATAAAACAAATTCAATCCCGAGTCCTCAATCGAGATTAAGATCTCTAACACTCGAGCTCGAGCAAACAAAACAAACTCTTACAAGATCCCTATACAACTAAACAACATCCTCTCCAACCAAATCAAAACCCTAACACAAGAATTCGAACATGGGAGGAAAGAGATCCAACAACTCAAGAATATGAGATCGTGTCGCCTAGACAATCTAGAGATTGATGAACTCAAGTTTTGCGGAACAAGACGTTGAACAAACGAGGTCTAAAGATGTTGAACAAGACGTTGTAACGATGGAGGAGTTGGAGAAGAAGAGACTCGTGACATTTGCGAGCTCGCCTCACGTGTGATGTCAAGCGTTGAAGACGGAGAGGAGAGGAAGAAGAAAGATAGAGTTTTTGAGAGAGATTGTTCGGTCAAGAAGAAAAAACTAAAGAAGGGTTTTGCTCCGTTCATAGGATGGTTTAGAGCAATTCGGAGAGGAGATTGATCTGTCCAGTAATGTCATGTCATATTGATTATATATATGATTTTAATGTGATGCGAAATATATATATTTGGTTATATATGCTCACATATTTTGGTTTTCTGAATTTAAAATCTCTAAATTAGTTTTCAATCGGTGTCTCGTTAAACCAAACAAAATTCGTAATGAAGTATATTTTATACTTTTACAGAATCCTAATCAACTTCCTAGATCTTCGAAAGAGCTTTCGAACTATATATATAGTTAAGCAGCCTTCATCTTTTCTTAAAACGTTGATAGGCTGGTGGTGAGAGTATTCTCTCCTCAACTTGAGGTAAATTGTTCGAACTGTATAATAACATTGTTTTTGCTTTTCACTTTTTCTTTAATACGCTATCTATTTTTGAAAGAGTGTCATTTTATCACTTAATTTTTGTTTCACAAAGAATATTATTTATGTTTTTAATGTACTTTTTAAAGCTAAATTTCAGTTTTGTACTTATTATTTCACTTTATTAATTAGAGAGATAAATTTATTTAGTGTATTAATAAAAATAATTTATATATTTTTTAATTTATATAAAAATGTTAAGATGACATTTTTATAGAAATAGAGGGAATACGATTATTTATTAATCGGCCTAATTATTATTTTTTGCTTGCAGCGTTCTCGTTTTCGGCGCCGACACTACAACTAAGTCTTAGTTATTGGTTAAACCATCATTTTCAAAATCCAAACTATACCGATTTCCGCCAAAACCAACCATCACACACACACACCGACTTAAATAAAAAATGGGAATCGACATCATTGAGTGTCTCGTCTCGGTCGGGAAATTACATTTATGAATTAACTCCACAATGAAGTCATAAAAGATTTACGAATTAACTCCGTAATGCTATACTCGCTCCTTTTATGTAAGTTTTTTTTTGCTAGCAAGTCCACATATGAATTCTATTATTTATATACATATATATATATATATATTTCATTATTTTCTTAAATATTACCATTTTAGTTTATTTTATTTTTCACCCTTTTCTAAAAGGGATACCATTTAGGAGATTACAATCAAATAATAAAAGGAAAAGCTATAAAACTTAAGGGGGTGAGGGGGGGGGGGGGGGGGAGCTAAGGATCACAATGGATCATTGCACAATTGTATTTAAATGCAAAGTGGTAAACTGTATGAACCCAGACCAAGTGGATAAATAGGTGAGCTGTAGTTGAGAAGTCAAGGGTGAGATATTTATCGCTGAAGGAGTAGTAGATGTACGATCAACACCTGCTAATTTACTCCGAATCTGAACATGAAAGTCTTTGATGATACTGTGAAGTTGTCTATGAGGAGCTCCATGAATTCTACCATTATGTTCCTTCCAGAGCTCATAAATAGTAGCTTAGAGAATGAGTTTGCAAATGACTCTAAGCTTCGGAAGCGTCGAAGCAGATCTTACCCATGATACAATAATAGAGTGCAAGGTAGAAGGAGGCAGTAGTGACGGGTGAAGAAAGAAGGATGACCAGGCCTCATATGAAAAGCAACACGAGAAGAATAAGTGATCCGATGATTCCGAGGCTGCATTACAAAGGAGACAAGATGTTGAGACTTGCATATCCCACCGAATGAAGCGGTCCCTCGTTCGCATTCTGTCTCACATTAAGATCCAACGAACGAACGCATGTTTGAGAATCCTTCGTTGAAACCACATTGAGGCATGTCAATCAACCTTAGAATTCGGAGGATGCAAAGCCAACCAAATCCTGGCCGAGGAAAACAGATCTGGAACAGTTGAAGATGAGACTTTCCACAAAAAGTCTCACCTTAAATTATATATGAACGTCAAATATATGTATATGTATACCTTAAGGTGAGCAGTTGAACGTTAAATATATCTCCACATAAATTATATATATATATATATGTGTGTGTGTGATATTTTGTGTTACGCATGAAACCACTATATTAATAAAAATTTAGTTACATTATATATTTAATAACTAATATGAATATATACGAAGAAAGTAAATAACATATATGTTTAATTTTAGTTTAATAACTGGTCCATATAAGAATTTTTGGTTTTAGTCTATATAATTTTGTATAGGAATTTGCTTCACCTATAAAATATTTGAAACAATATCTTTTTATAATTAAATGACAAACAATCATATAAAATGCTCTTCACCTATAAAATATCTAAAACAATTTATTTTCATAATTAAATGAAAACAATTGATATTTATGGATTTTGCATACCTTACATTCTTGTTTTGATCACATTTTGTTTCATTTTGCATCATCTAAAGTTGTATATATGCATTTTAATCACATTTTGTATTATTTTGAATTTTAGAGTTCTAGATTGTATATATTGTATTTTGTAATTTGTTTGATTCTTTTAGGTGAATGAAAAACTTTGGAGGATCTTGGAGCATTATAATGAAGAAGGGAGCAAGAATATATGAAAAACAAAGTGAAAAGAAATTTGTAGCTGTCATTCAAACCGTTCGGAATCCAAAATGGCTGAAAATTTTCATTATACGAACGTCTTTCCGTGCCCAATTTAATCTTATATTCGGTGTCGAGATAGAAAATTGAGTTAGTTTTCCAATGAAATAGGGCTCAAGTCATTTGGAGTTGTATTCCAATAGTTGTGATCGAATTACTGTATACATATCATTTTTGGCTCGAATAAATAAGGAAACATAATTTTGTGTCGATAAAAATGTTTAGAGTTGTTCCGGCTATTTTTGTTACTTTCATATAAATACTTGCCAAAACTAAGTTTTCTTCTCTAGAGTTGGTTTTTAGATACAAAGTCTCTTTATATGTTTTGGATTGATCTTCTTCTTATTTTGGCACTTTAGTGAAAGATTATTCACTTCTATCTTTATATATCTATGTTTTTATCTTTTCTTCTTTCTATGCTTTTGTAGTTAGCTTTTGGTTGGATCATGGATTTTTAATGCTAGTTTTGACTTCATCTCTCAAAATCTAGAATTTAAGCAATCTACGACTCCGAAAGGTATTCGATGAAATGTTTGAACCAAAAATTTTTATGAACTTTACATATCTAACTAATGGAAATTGATGATTATACTGTTTAGTGAATTTATTAAAATTATTTCTTAATGCTTATTGATTATGTGATTACGAACAAAATTTCTTGTTAATTACTTAATTAGTGAAGTGATTGATGTCACGAAAGTGAATTAATCATAATTTTGAATTTTATGTTCTGAGATGGTGCTTAATCAATCTTTTGCATTATTGTCAATACATTCTTATCATAGTAGAACCACTGTTCTAATATTTTTCTCTTGTTTTACTCTTTGCATTTTACTACTTTTTATTTTTTTGTTTATAAGCATAAAAATCAAAACTATTTGTTCTAGATTCGTTTGTATCTCGCATCTCTAATATGTGATATTTATGTCCATGTGAATTCTATATCTAAAATGCTACATCGACATATCGATACACATTTAGGTTTAATTGATGTGTTTATCAACAATCATATGAATTATTATGTATAATATAGATGTATTTTCTAATTGATAAAGTTTATGTCTCTTAGATATTGTAAAAGATTTAGCTTATATTTGGGAAGAAAGTTTATATATAAAAAAAGACTAAAAACAAGGTTGTTGTAAATACAATTTAGCATACCAAGATTGTATAATTAATTTAACATAAAAAGTAATAGGTTTAGAAAAAATAACTTAATACTAATTTAGAAAATATATCCATAGAATTTACTAAATTTATAATTTTAGCATAATTTATACTATGAAAATAAACATAGAAGACAAGGAACATTATTGGTGGAGAACTATATAAACATATGTGTTGAGCTCTAGTCTTCAAACTCCTCAAGTATTTTATTTTTTGAAAGCATTCTTAGTTATATTCTTGAGGTGGTTAAAATTTTAGGAAAATGGATCCGAATATGATGATAGAAAAAAAAGCTAAAAGACTCCGATCCTTCTAATCATGGTTATTTGGATTTATCAAAAACAAAGATGGGGAAAATATTACCTCAGAAATTACAGTAACTCGAAATGGTCTTCAAGTGGAAATTCAAGACCATGAAAAATCCTATTGGGTAAACCTTAAAAAACACCACTCCAGTTATCGAATAGGAAGTGGGTGGAATGATCTCAAACATGCAAGAGGTCTTAGAACTGGCGATAACATCAAATTATATTGGACAGGTACCAAAATTCATTTTCAGTAAGTAGTAAGTTTTCTTACTTTTATTTTATTTTATGTCATCTCTCATTAGTTTGTCTTTTCCTAAACATACCTATTTAACTCATTTTAGTTTTAATAATAATATTTTGGATGTATTTTTATGTGTTTAAATAATAATAATTTAGCAATTCAATTTTGAATTGTGATCCAAATTATGGATATGTTAATAGATATCATATTTTATGATCCTAATGCCCTATAAAAACATGTTAAAATTAGCATCTCCAGTTCGTCTTGGAGAGGTTACTAAAGTTCGAAAACCTGAGCTACCAATTCTTAGACTATTATTTTCGTTTTTCTTTTATTACTGAATACGTAACTTTTTGACTAATATTTATATGTCTTAAATTAAATTATCACTGTCAACTAAACAAACTGAAGTCTCAAGTTATCTATATCTGAAAGAATCTCATTTAGCCAACTACATTTTGATAGTAGAAATTCTTGAGTTAATTGATGATAATTATGAAAACAATCTCATTTAGCCAAACTCAACATAGAATCTGCTCTGGTGGCTCCTCTGGTTTGTTCTCCTGTTTATACATACAATCCTTCAACATAAAGCAATAAAACCCCATGATTTTTTCATCCGAAAAATGCTTGTAAACAACTTACCTGAATTGTGTTGTGCCCAGGTACATAGAGGCCTAAAGAAAAATTTTTAAATGGGCCTTTCCAATATATATTTTTATAATAAAATAAATGTGAACAATATATCAAATCAACATTAGTATAAACAAGCTTACTATATAAATAAAGTACAAGATGTTTAAGTTAACAAAAATCAGAGCGTGTTCGTAAACAAAACTGAATAAACAAAATCAAGTTCATCACTTTCATAAACAAATACGTCACTCGTCACTTTCATTATTCATAAACTCATATTCTTCATTTAATCCCTTTCTTAAAAGCAAATTCATGACTGTTATTCTATTAAGAAATTTAAAAAGTATGAAAGAAATAGAGGAAACAAACTTACCAGTTACCACCATTGAAGAAGAAGAAAACAATGACGGTGGTAACGGTGACACGCCGGTGGAAGAAGAAGATAGACGGTGCGGAGAAAGACACCGAAGACATCCTTTTAATCTAAAACTAATTGGGATTTTTTATTCTTTTGCGTTGGAGAACCTAAACCAATAAAATTATTTATAAAATCACAAAAATTAGTTTTCAGTTTGGATTCTTTTTTTTTAAATTTGTTTCATGTAATTTAGAACCCCTAAAACCACTTTGATACATTAGATTTTATAGATTTGGGAGCCCTAAAAATTCTATATATTTTGGGGGAGTTGAGGCAAAATCTTTTTTACTAACCCTTGAGGCACGCCTCTCTATAAGACCAACGTCAAGAATACATATCTTCAGACTGTTTATGATATGCTTAGAACACTTTTCGGGATATATTACCTAATCAATGCATATCGATATCAATCTCAAAATAATTTCCGCCCTACAAAAAAAAAAGTAAAATTTCCAAAGTTTGATAGTTACTAAGCATATTTTGTTTGTTAAATAGTTACTAAGCATATTGAAGAAGCATAGTTAAAGAGTTTTGGTCTCACCGAGTAGAATTCATGTTACGGACGCAAAAGAACATGTTTTCGTTATAACGTGCATCCGTTTTTTCTCTTGACCACTCAAATGGAGATCATCTACGTTTGCGACATGTCCCAATATCTTAAACCGTTCTCTAAAAGGTACGGTTGTTATCCATAGGGAAGCCTTTAACTTACTCAACCTCATTATCTATTCATCTATGCGCCAATAAACCAAAGAAACATGGATTCACTACAAAGAGAATTATAGTGTGCAAAAAAATGAACCTAACCGACCCGAGTTTTTCATTACCCGAATGGTTTCATGCAAATGAAACGGAAATCTTTAAATAATTATCCGAAAGTTTGAACTATAATAAAACAATATTCATAGATGAATTATATACTTCTATATACTTTTAGGCAAACATAATTATATTAATTAGAACGTGTAAATAAACCGAGCTTGAAAAAAAAAAATTTTAAGGGATATCAGGATATGTTTAGCCAAAGTGTGGGCTGCCATATCTATAGTTATATCTATAGTTATGTACTTATATTTAGGTCTAATAAGCATTACCCGGATATGAAAAAACATATATTCGAAATTACGGATAAAGGATAACAGATTCGGATAATAAGAAATTTTGAAACGAATATCCGTATCCGCTTCAAATTCAAAAAAAAATACCGAATATCCACTTTTTATATCATATTCTTATATATATATATATATATATTTTATTTTGTCTTAAATCCGAATACAGATAGTGATACTCCGAATATCCCTAGAAATCCTAGATATATGGATCCATAACATGCCTACTTATATTTTTGGATTAGTTACGTTATGCTTCGATTTTTTTTCTTTTGTTTAGTTTTTTTCTTCTAAATTTTAAAAATACCACAATATATTGTTTACATCTTTACTCTTTGTCATCATATTTGATTCTCTAATTTTAATAATTCTAAAACCATGATGAAGAAAGAATTGGATTTTTCTTTTTAATTACTTTTAATATTAGACATGTTGCAATCTAAATGCAGATATAGACGCATGTCATAATAATGATTTACCCCATATGTTGAATTTTTTTGAGATGCATCCAATTTTATATAGTAAAATAGTATTCACCGAGATATTCACAAAACGGATATAAATTATATATTTCGGCGCACTATATATAAAATTTAGCCAACAAAAAATGGCAAATGGACCAAACTAATCCAAACAACTCTTTTAGGAAAATTTCCACGTAAAAGGAATCACAGACCACGATGCTACACAAGCCTCACATATTTGCTTCTTATAGAAATAACGTACATTAAATCCTCAAAAAGCATTTAAAGATCTTCTCGGATCCGCAGAAAAACTCATATGTATATCACTTGTATATATATATACAAACATGTATACATCACAAGAAACTCCTCAAGACACACATATCTACATATGTTAGTGCCTAAGCCATACATTCAAATATTTTTATACAAATAACTATTAGGTACTATTAACTTGATTCACTCTCTCTCTCCTCCGGATTCAAAATGAAGATGTGCAATATGGTCAACATCGATGACCGATGTGCAATTGAGATTATGTTTGAAGAATTTAAAAGCCTATAGAGATCTTCTTGATGTAGACTCCTTCTTAAGGGTTTGCATTACAAATAAGCTACTGCAAGAGCCATGGATTTTTTGACGAAATGTCATTATATTGAGAATTTTTAATGGATCTGCGACAAGTACAACCCATCAGAAATACATCGGAAATTTATGATGGTTTAGTGTCTACGGAAATTTACTGACAAATTTTCAATGAAAAAACGTATATCCGTCATAAATCATTCGAAATATCCTAAATTCAAATAGGTATATTTAACGTTCATATTATCCGACAGATTTTCAATAGTTGTCTGTCAGAAACACGTCGATTAATATGAACGTTAATATAGCTGTTTAAATTTTGGACATTCCGACAACAACGATCTTATATATATATATATACATATATATATATATATATATATGTGTTTCGATACATGTTCATTCAATCACAATATAATTCATTACTAAAACCAAAAAAATTGAAAATATATGTCTTAGAATACGGACTAAATGTCGATTTACGAACTAAAAACTCGATTTACACATTTCCCTTTAATATGTCTAATTCAGGCTCTGATTATGCGAGTTGTCGACTTACTTATCTTGGACGACTTATCTGAGTGTGAGATTGGGATCGGCTTCGTGGATTTACGGTATGAGATTGAGCTTGGTTTATCCGTTCTTTGCGCGAGTCTGTGCTCAGTTTTGTCAGTTCATGATGCGAGATTGGGCTTGATTTATCTGTACTTCATGCGAGACGAAGTTCAACTTTGTTATTTAACAGTGTGAGAACTGGACTCAGCTTATCCGATCTTCGTGCAAGAATAAGCTCGACTTTATCTTTTCTTAGTGCAAGATTGGGGTAGACTTAGAAGATGTTAGCATGAAATGCGTGAAAAAAAGAATCAAACACGTGGTTAGGGTGACGATTTTAACTTGGTGCAAGGTTCGAGATCCGTTTTCTTCAGAGATTGCTTTTGAAGCAAAATAAATTTTATTAAAAAAAATAGTTATATTTCGAAAGAGGTTGGCTATGTAGCCGTTAAAAGAAATCCAACCAAAATATAGTTCTTATATATCAGTGCAATGCTCGTGGCGAGCGTTTGAGATTAATTGAGCTTTATAAAAATTTTATCAACTCTTCGGTCATTGTAACGAGTTCTATAAGTTGTTGGTCGAACGACTTTGAAATTAGGTAAGGTTTCCTAGTTAGCCCTAAATTTGTTGTTGTATTGGACTGTATTTGAGAAAATTTTGCGTAATACAAGGTCTCCGAATATGTTTCAGAACTTCTAAAACAATTTTCTTGTTTTTGTTTTAAAGTACAGGAGAATGTTTAATTTCTTACAAGTTATAAAAATGAGTCTTGATTTCGGTTCAGAATTCATCAGTTGTGAAAACTGGCTTAATCAAAAGCCATCAGAGTCTCTGACTCAAGATAGCAGTCCCTAATGAGCATTAATTGCGTTACATATAGTTATAACAGAGCATAAGATTGTAATCAAAATAGATATTTTGGATAATCAAACCCCCCCCCCCCCCCCACTTAATAATAGTAAAATTTTGATATTTTCATATTAAAAATAGAGAGATAAAACGAAGTCAATTAAAATTAAACCTAGACGATACTAGTAATTACAAATTACGTATGAGAGAGATATAACTACTAATAACTGCATCATTAATCACTAGCGAACCATAGACATAGAGTAGCGAAACATACGAGAACGTGAGAGATAAGGAAAGAGCTTTAATCCGGTGCGACGCCGGCGTACATGTTTAACTTTAGCTCAAGAGAAGCGCAAGGGCCTCCACCATAATGATCACAACCGTTTGATTGACCATACTTCCGGATGGCACCACCACCACCGTTCGATTGACCATAATAATGATCACCGTGCATTGGGAAGAGAGGAAGCGTACGTCTATGTTGCAGATAAGTATCGCCGCCATATTCTTCTTCTTCTTGATGACCTTCTAGACCAAACAGACGCTTTGGTCTATCGAAGAAGTTGTAAGGTGGGGATGAGTAATGATCATTATGATCCATGTTTGCCCATCCTCCACCTACGTTGTTGTAACTCATAGAACAATCTTGTTCCTTCACCCAAAATATTCCACTTTCATTAAATTTAATTATATTCATATATGCAGGACATATTATTTAAATTGAATGAGTTATAGCTTCGCACGTACCATAGATCCATATAAATGGCTACTCATGTAGCCATTAGACGCATTAATACCACACTCAGAACCTGAACTTGCATGGTTTAAATTCCCTTCAAACCAAAATACGTATTAGTGAGCAACTGAGCATATTTGTACATATATTAATGTTTCCACACCATACTACACAAAGAAATTTTAAAAAGAGACATAGAATTAGTGAATTTTCTACAAACCCAAATCCTTAATTTTGTTACAAATTACAAATAAATAAATTAAAATGCACGTGAAGCTAGTTTCCATTACACAACAAAGAAACCGTTCTCTAGATGCAAATTAGGTTTGCCCCAATCAAGATCCATAACTTCACATATACGTCATTACATATACATAGATCTATATCCTTTTCTGGCAGCTCTTGATTATGTTTGTTAACTTATGTAATGGCTAGTGGTGTATATGGTTCCTAGTAATATAAATTTAACATTTGAGAAAAATCATCTAAGTAAATTCATAAAAAAAAACATTTTAAAAATCTTCTTAGGGTTTTTCTTCTTCTTCTAATTCATGTAATAGCTAGTGGTGTAAATGGTTCCTAGTAACGTAAATTTAACACTTGAAGAAAAACCATCTCAAAAATTTCATAAAATAACATATATATAAAAAATATTAGTCACCGTTATTGAAGCTGGGATATGTCTTGTCCTGATGATAGATTTGATGATCTTGATCAAGTTTAACAGCAGTTATCTGCATGGGAACACCATGATTATGATGATTGTGGTGAAGAAGAGGATGGTGATGATGATGATAGTGATCATTAGCCGTCATAACCGAGTTGAGCGATGAAGACGTTGGTGTGGTGGTTATGGTTGTACCGTTGAATCTCTTCTTCTGACGCTCACGAGCCTTGTGGTTCTGGAACCAGTAAAAGACGTTTTTGCCCTCGATCTTTCCGTACTGTTTCAGCCTTGCAGTGATCTTCTGGATCTGATCGGCTGTTGGTGACCGGACTCCATGATTGTAATAAAGATCTTTGAGGATTCTGATTTGCTCCGTCGTTGGTGTCCATCTTGTGCTGGTTTGACGACACGTGTAACCACCAGAACCGGATTTGCTGTTGTTGTTACCGCTTACTTGGTCGGCTTGATGATGATGATGATGTTGTGGTGGCTCCATGTGTTTTAATTCGATTTTTATTCACAAAGTTAACTGTAAATAAGATCAAGAATAGAGAAGAACAAGAGAGTGATCTTGAGAAAGATAAGGTTTACTTTACCAAGAAACAACTTAGTAAAGAGATTTTAGGTTTTGTGTGTGAGAGAGATATAGAGGGAGAGAGACAGTAAGGTGTTGAGTTATATATACATAGATGGGGACCAAAAGAAAAAGTTTTCCAATATTCTAGAAAATCAGTTATTCAGTATTATTCTTTTATGCATGTAGATTTGATTATAAGATCAAAGAAAGGGTGGGAATGGCGTATCATTACCAGATTAGAGAAGCTTATCAGTTATCACTATATATGATCTAGAAAATGCGTTTATAAGAAGGAAAAAAATGTTCATTTGAATAAACATTTGAATAGAATGTTATGTTATGTGTACTTGAACAAAAAAAATGTAGTTTGGAAGAAAATTCTTACATCAAATATTTATTTCTATTTTATAAAAAATAGATACATTTTTTACAAAAATATATATATATAGAAAAAGAGAAACTAAATTCTTATTTTCGAGATATGCTACAATTTAAGAGATAATCATCTGCATGAACAACATAACATAAAGTTAACTATATTTAGAGTTCTATAACACATGTGAATTACTGACTTGTATTTTTATTTGTTGTTCTTCTGTAAATCAAGAAGGAATAAATGAACCTACTCTTGAGATTTTCTTGATTTTTAGTGACAATATATACTATTTTATTTTAAAATAGTATTGTGGGGATCGAATCAGAGGATATCTGGTGGAGAAGGATTGAAAGGGACAGAGAAGTTAGAAATAAACATGAAAAAGGAAAGGGACAAAGGAGGGAATTGGAAAGGTGATGAGGGCATCATCGGCATTTACATAGACGAAAAACAAACTCTATTTTTCAATTTCTCTGTCTCTTCTCAATTATTACTTCACCAGCTTTAATTGTTATGTATCTGTCTACGTATGAAAGATATTACCCATACACACACAACTTTTTAAGAAATTAATCAGAAAATCTAGAAGATCGATGTGAATTCTTTGTATCGTAGGAAGGAAAATGATATAGACGAATATCGTTTAATTTGATATCTTAATTGCAGTTCTTTCTTTCTTATCTATAGCATAAAATTACAGTATTCCTTCCATATGTTCATGACTCATAACACATAGACATAGGTAATATTTTCCGTGGAGATCGTCCGGAAATGTGTAAGAGAATTACTATATATTATTAGATTTATGTTTTGCCTTTTCTAAAATAAATTAATTTATGTCAGTTACAATGTGTAAAAAACCAGTGTGACGACCGTATGATGAAAATGTTGAGTATTTTTTAGTTAAATGGCCAAAGATAATGTTAATGGTATTTGCTCGAAAATTTAAGGAGCATGGATCGATCTTTGTAGAAAGATGTGATTATTCAATTTTAGTTATATAAGTTTGAGGACTTTGTTTTAGTAAAGTGCAGACTTTGTTTTAGTATAGTTGTTGGTTAGTGAATATAACATTTTTGATTGAAAAGGAACAATAACTAACTTTGATACAGTCTTATTGTTCTCCGTAACAGCCATATATATATAAAGATCTATAGAGATTTCAATACATAATTTTCGAAGAATTCTACAAATTTCATAGAAGCTATTATAGTTTTATGGGGAATGGGCGAATGGCCCTAAAGATACGGCCGAAAAGAATTGTTCAAATAAAATGAAATCGGATCACCAAAGTTGCTTGGCTATTACATAGTATAGTTTTTATATAGGCCCTCATGATTGCTCGGATTCATGAGCAATAATAATACACAACTTACAAAGAGGAACCGGAAGAATTTTTTTACAAACTAGTTATTGCAACTATTATTTGAAAAACAACCTATGGATTTAAGTCTTAAAATCTTTTAGGGAGTTGCTCTAACAAAACCAATTGATTGAAACTATATAACCCCAAATTTTATCCAAAAAAAGTGGTAAATAAATTAGTAGTATTTCTTAGACTAATTAATGAATTATTCTGTTTTTAAATTTTAGTCGATTGGATAAAGTTCTCGATTTCATTCAGTCGATATCTTTTGCCATTTGTTCTATCGAATCAACGGTCTAAGATTTATTTAACCTCCTCACTGTCATTACTCGGAGATTACACCAAAGGCCAAACTATATGATACTAACTAACAAATACTTAAAAGATATCTATCGTTGGATTTATTTCTTTTGACAAAAAAGAAATAATTTATTTGTTACTCTATACATGCATCTTTAGCGTATATCTACACAAGCAACTAAATGAACATCTGATCACATTTACATAGTGGTCGCTACTTCTCTATAGGCCCTTTGATTTCTAAACTCCTATGAGTACGTACGGTAAAGAGCATGCAGTGAGAAACAGAGGATCTTAATTTACGCCTCACGATCTTTTTCGTTGTCGTAAAGTACTGTTGAAGAGGCAGGAGGGCTAATGTCTACGTGGCCCCTAAAACCACCCTTCTTTATTGCAGAGATTTCATTTTCCTTTAGGGCATCATTAGTTTCAGTTTGTACTTTTGCCCTAATTTCATGAAAACGTTTATAATTAATTAGTTATATAATTTTCTTTTAAAATAATTGGTTTCCCGGAAATTAATGGGGAAATATAGGGTTTGGAACATGCATGGTCCCCTCTACGATCCGAGCCTTATATTCAGTCTGTCATATGTTATTCGCTATTTACCACCTTACGTTACACTGTTTATATTTAGAGCATTTATTGAATTTTTAGTTAGTTCATCGACGTACCTTATCATTAATAACAATATGTATCAATTTTCAATAATACATGACTTGATCATATATTATGATCAACTTATATGTTGCATGCATATATTATGCCTTCTTATATTCTAATTCACATACGAAGGTAATTTGTACCTTATTTCAACATAATATTTTATAAAAATAATTTTGGGCAGATTTTAAAATATAATTAAATGCAAGTACTAATGATGTCTGAGATTTATATAACTGTTTTTTGAGATTCAAAAATAAGTACAAACTACTATACACATGAGTTTAAATATAAACATACATACGCGAAAATTGTATATGACATTTCCATGTTCAAATTCCAAGTGTTATTTGTGATATATATTCGTCAGATGGCAGGGAAAAAAGCTGTTATAGACAAACACACATACTCCGGGGTTTTAAAAGTAGTTAATTACACACTATATAGGTAGGAAAATGAAAACTATTGAAAGTTTCAAATAAATTTTATATTTTAACCATTGTAGGTTTTTTTGTCAATAATCATAATTGTAAGTAATTTTAAAAATATATGTTAAATTGTACTAATATAATCAACTAAATCTCATTATTTTTAATAATCAAGTTTTGTGTTGGTAATTATTCTAGACTTTGTTGAAATAAAAACAACAAGTCTTAAGAAGAAGCATCATTGTTAATTCTTAAACTCTTTAATTTAACTTTAATTGTTTTTTTTATATAAAAACTTACTTTATTTTGTTTCTGCGCATGACTTAATTTAATTTTGTTACACCATAATTTAATTCAATATATATGAATGAATGTATATATACATATATTGATATATATAAATAGAGAGAGAGAGAGAGAAAGGGAGAAAATGAGACTGGTGCTGGTGCAGAAGGAATTTCACTGTCGAAGAAAGAGCACGCTCTTCGATAACGTAAATGCAATGCAAGCAATAAATGAAGTGAGTTCATGAGAATTAGTATCATCATCATCAACACACACATCTTCACCATTATCACCTATCTTCATTCAAACACACACACCGTACGTGAATATAGATGAATCAATCATGATATGCTTTATACATGCAAATATAAATATACATGCTTTAAAGGCTTGACATATGGTTTAAAAGATGGAATATTACATCATATAAACGGGAAATGTCTCTTGTTGTAAGCTTCTTATTTTGGATAGAAGAGTACCTTTCACCTACAACTGCACCAGTTACATTGGTGGTTGTGACTATTTATTACTTCTCTCTCTTTCACTTTCGATTTATTGATTATATGGAGTGAGAAATTGCATCGAATATTCAACGCACATGACGTTCTCTAGCTCTTGAACACTTAACGTTTTGATACATTAATTAAACATATATTGGTAATTTTCACAACCGTAGAATTGTATGTGGTATATTCAGTTTTGCATAAAGTTTTACCCATTTAATAGTGATGTCGTTTTTTTTTTCATTCCATTGATACTCCAACCATTTAAGAGTGATGGTGTGAAGGGAGTATTAATTTAAACCATATTTTTTTTTATTTTGTTATAAGAAATAAGAGCATTTCTATTGGAGGTTTTAAAAAGTTCTTAAGATTAAAAAAATATAAACTACATTGGTATATGTATTTTTAGAATCTCTTCTTAAAAACCGGTTATTAAATAAAAAAATTTATAATCAATTTTTAAAATAATTTTTTTAAAATATATTTACTAATATAATTTATAATAAAAATATTAATAAAAACTCCATAAAGAATTTTAGGGACGGAGATGACTTAAGTATCCTCTAGCATTAGAATTTTGGAAATTAATAAATGACTTGAAAGTCAGATTTTTTGTTTTACACATTTTAGAAAAAGTGATGAATATGATTATTATATTACGCCGTGCATGTACATTTTTTCTAAGAAGGAATAGAATAACAAGAGTGAAAGAAAAAGCAAAGTGTTAGTTTCCTAGAAAGTTAGAGAAGAGTGATCATTGCCTTCGACTGCGATAAAGATGAAAATATGAGGAGAGAGATTTGTTTTTCACTTCATTAATGATTAATTTGATTGGAGGGTTTTCTAAATCAAGAAAAAACTAATAAAAATAGAGAGGTAGAGAGATAAATATTACCCTTATAAAATCTCTTAACTTCCTTGATTAGTAATTAATGACATAATATTGAAATATTATATATTTTATTTTATTAAAATAAATTAACAAGCTCTAAAATCCACCCTTCCACTGGTCCCATGGGAAAAGAATGTTTGTTTGTGCTTTTGGGCGAGCTTTTCCGAATGTCTCTTAAGGAACAAAAAGGTTCAGAAAATGTTACAAAATTCTTCTATTAAAATGAATACATAACTTTAAAAAATCAGGGTTCGTTATGTGGAATGATAAATGGTCAAGATCATTGAACAAAAGACAGATCAACACATCGTGATGGGCTAATGTGAAAAGGTTTTTTGTATGCATACACACACACACAAACACATCTCATTTATCCAAATCAACAACAACACATCAAAGCTGCTTTTTTGGCTTTCCTTTTCTTACGGGTAATCATTTTCTCATCGCTCTTTTCTCTCACTCCCCTATCAACACAACATATAATAATCAATCTTGAAATTTCATTCTTGTTTTGTATTTTATATTTACTTGAGACAAGTTTCAAAACCAAACAAGGGGAATTATGTATGTAGGGGTACCTAACTACCTATTAAGCTCAAAAGCATGCTGATTGTGTCTAAATTGCAGTGTGATAATATGAGTTTATTAGTCTTAACAATATTTGAGAGTTCTTATATATGTCTAAGATTTACATTTATATATATATATATATTTAAGTAATTTAAAAAAAAATTAATATGATTTATGAGATTTAGGTTTGTTATGTATAAGCATAACAGTTCATTTTAAAAATATCTAAGGAATCTTGTGGTTTTGTAACAGACCGATTCACTGAAACCCGCAAACAAAATTACTAATCATCTACTTTTGTGTACTAAATTTAGGAAAATTGTGGTGGTAATGTAATTTCGGATACTTAAATGAACTAATAAAATGGTTAGATCGATGGATGATTTTTGAAAGACAAAAATATGAAACTAAATTATATCAAGAAAAAGGGTATGAGACATTGTTAGAAAGTAGGAAAATGGTAGAAAAGAGAATGATGATGTTAAAAAAATGAATAGGGATTTGAGATGAGAAGATCATTCCATATCTCATATATAACACATCGGCGCTTTTCATTGATATAAAGTGTCATACTCGATAGAGCCAAACCTTTTCTCTTCTCTTCTCTCTTTCTATTGATTTTAAGAAAGTGATTCTTAGATTATAAAGTGTCATACTCGACAGAGCCCACGTGTTCTTTCATTATTTCGTTCTCTTTTTTCTTCCATTTTAATTGTGATCTTGTAATTTTTTTTTATTTTTTTTTGGTTAAAGTGTGTAACCTTTTAAATTCTAAAGCATATAAAGAAAATTCTCGAGCCTTTCTCATAAGTTACACAATCAAAAATCAGATTGGCAAAGCCCTCATTCATAAAAGTTCGTCATGTTCGAAAGTTTTGATAAAACAATAAATTGTGATCCGTCAGAAAAAAAAAAGATTGAAAAAGATAATTTAGTGAAACAATATTTACAAAAACATATATAGATGAAGTACTTGGTCAAATCAATGAGCGATAACTATATATAATATATGCTCTCGTAAAACGAAATTCTTTAGTCACATCAGTCGGAAAATTTGAAAAACAAGGACGGAAAAGAAAAGCGAAACAAACCACAAAACAATTCACACTAAACAACAAATCATACTGTAATATACATTAACACAATTTCAGACTAATAAATAATTCGGTCAAAAGAAGAAAAAAAATACCCCGGACATAAAATTGTTTGAATAGATAAGAAAAAAAACCCATAACGTTATATATAATTTATGTGGAAAATTTGGTTAATTAAAGGAAAGGCCATAAATTTGAGCTTCAGAAGTAGAAGTATTTAACCGTTGGTTCTACTAGGACGTGGCTTTCCTCTTCTCTGGCTTGATGACCATTCTCCAGAGCTATTCTGTTCACTGCTTTTCTTAGGATTATAGTAACCTCTTGAGTCATAATTGTTGCTTCCTCCTCCTACTCTACGTCCATGTTCTCTTCGATTAGTACCGTTATGGTTGTTTAATCCTGAAGACCTTGCAGCAGAACCAGAGAGGTTCAGCTCCAATGGCAATGGGTCAATCCCTTGCAAATCAGGTTCAGGAGTGAACCAAACTGGGCATTTCGACTCATCCATTTTCCTAATTGTTATTGATATCCTGTTGAAAAGAACCGGGAAGAAACAATTCATACGTGAACATTGATGTTTGTTCATATAAGATAAAGTTTGATGCATTTATATATATATATATCTTTTTTTGTGGGAGCTGTAGGTACACAGTGCTTAGCTATATCAGCTCCATTTCCATTTAAAACCAGAACTGATCTGAAAAATGCCAAAAACCAATGTCTTCGTTTCATACCATTTGACAACTAGTGGTGAAAAGTTTTGATATTGAAATTCTTAAGAACTTGGTTACCCCACAGGAAGCGGTATTGAGAATGAACCAGAGAATTCACCAGGACCCTCAACTTTCAGGTTTGAGCCAAAGAGGATATTACATTCAGTAAGGAAAGAGATGGTGCAGAACGGACGGAGAAAGTCGTTATCGATGTGAGGAGGTATGCAGTAACCTTCATCATAGATGTTGACAATGCAGCTATCGGGAAAACAAGTTGGAGGTAGTACATGCCATTTGATCAACCTTCTAATGATTATTTTGAAAAGAGGAGGTAATGGATCCACTTCTTCACGCTGAAGGATACCAGGCGGGTTTCCAGCTCTATCCTATCAATATACAAAGGCAAAAGCTCTTCACTTCTTTTGTTAGAATGAAACAAATATATGAAAAAAGCCCGGTAGAGAACAAGTTACTTACTGGAGCGTAGTTGTAACAACAGCCAAATTGAATAGTCACACGTCCTTTGCCTCTCATCCACTTTTGTGGAGCAGTAAATGTACGCTCTATAGAGAGAGAACAAGACAAGATTCAGATTGAAAATAGGACATAGTTAACAAGAAGCTACCTCTAAGTTGTCCTTTTCGTCCCTTCTCCTGAAGTAGATACACTTGATCAACAATCCGTTTCTGCTCCACTGCGCTAAAAACGCCAGTGTGCAACTCAAGTCCATCAAGCACGTTAACGAGCTCTCCCTTAACTCTCTCCAAGCAAATAAAGTCTTTCTCTCTCTTCACATGCATCAGCCTGAGATTCTCTCTTTGCTTTCTAGACAACTTAGGCTTCTCAGTAGTCTTCATCAGATCAGTATCAGAAGCTTTCCTACTCGGTTGCCTCTGCTCTTCCTCGTCCTCTTCATCCTCGAGCTCATCCTCTTGTGTCATATCAGCCCATGACATTCGAGGGCTTGCTGTCTCAACAACAACTGGTCGAGAGGACAGTACACTACTAGAAGCTGCTTCAGCAAATGCAATATCACTCTCCTTCGCCGTTTTCCAAATCTTTAGTAGACTTTTCATCATAATTATCATCCACATTGTTACAGGATCCTTCTGATTCCAAACCAGCTTTACCCTTTCCATCAACTACAATGTTCTACACAATGAAACATGATTTCTCATAAGCAACTAACAAATCAAACCTAAATCCGATAACTTAATTCACCAATTTTAGAAACATTTAGGTTAACAAAAAATTATTTGTTCCAATTACCAAACCCTGAACCTTACTATTTAGCAAAACATCAATCAAAAAGCAGAATAAAGTACGAGAGTAAAAGAAAACTCTTCGTTTCCTATACAGACTTTTCATTTTCCCAAAACCAGAAACTTTCTTCGCCTGAGAAACAGTCGAGAATCGTTACCTGAGTCAAGAGAACGGATTCGATTGGAGAGAACGTGAACACAGTTCTTGCATACATCTTTAGATAAGAAAGACTGCTAATACGTCAAAAATTCCGAAACGATTTTGAGCTCCGACGGCTGATACTTCCGGAGAAATGGGTCTTCTTCCATTTGATTCGCTCGATTCCGATCGTACAATCAAATCGTCTTGTTACAGAAAATTTCTAAGTCCACGATTTGAAATCTTCTTCTCTTTTGTCAGTGTGTGATTGTACAATGTACAGCTTTAAGGTACACTTGTAATTAAAGAAACCATAAAAGGGTATCTCGATATTTACAGCTGCCGATTAAAGCTTATGGGCCATAAAGTTTCTTAAAAGCCCATTAATTTCGAGTTGCCACTTGTCGAAAAATAAGTGGGTCAAAAGATTTATACAACTTAAGTAGCTTTTAACGGTTGAGAATAAAAAAGCTTATCTTTGCAAAATCGTTTATTTCTTCATCAGTGCTCCAAAAATGAAGACGCTCCAGTTAAAAGCTTATCTTTACACAAACGCAGTTCCTGTTGCATCGTAACAACAGTCGAACTCTCTCGATAAACTGCAGAAACAGTGGCGGCGATGATGAGAAGATATCTCAGCCGTTGGATGGGTGGAGATAAGATTCAAAAGAGGATCCAGAAGAAGAATGAGGGGAGAGGGTTCAGGAGGAGGGCAAAACGGTAAAAAAACAGAGACTGTTCAAAAAGCCATGGGAAGAGATGACATTGAATGAGAAGGCATTGGAACTTTATGTTGGAGAGAAAGGTTTGTTGTTTTGGCTAAACAAATTGGGTTCCGCTTCAATCTACATTGTAATTGGAGGGACCAAATGCTCATATATCGTTAGGGATAAAAAAAATCTAATATATTTCTTTTTTATTTTTTAATTAAAAAAGAAAATTAAGATTTTATTTTTAATAAAATCTGATTGTCGATATAATCGGATTATATTGCGAATGATACCAAGAAAAACACGATAGATCAAATGGCTTAAACCAGCAGCGTGCGTCCAAAATTCGAATTTGTTATTTGTGATACAACTAATACAACTTGTTTTTAATTAGTACAATTATAACATAGCTGGTACAATTAGTTTGACCAAAGAAATACAATTTTGTTGTATTTGTTGAAAAATATAAGTAATGTAGTTTTAAATGATACAAAAAAGATGGTAATGATTTTTATATAGAGGTGAAAGGTTCAAATCTCATTAAACAAGAGATATTTTCGGATTTCCACAAAGTTGAAGAGTATAAAAATTATTTTCATATAGTTGAAAAGTAAAATAAATTAATAAATGTTATAAAAATTAATTTGGTAAGTTGAAGGGTATATGAAAAAATAGTCATGATTGAAAATTGGATACATTTCCGGTTTGTTGGACCGGCTTTGAATCTTGATCAGCTCGATACACCACCTCTTTTGAGGCTTTATATTAAAGTTAATTTCGATTAATGTGTAGCCAAATCGAAATCACCACACCAGATTGAGATACATTAAAGAATCGTCTTAATGAATCTTCAAGATTGTGTTGGAGTTATGTCCTGATCAACAGTATCTCGTTTAGTCTTGCACCTGACATGAAAAAGAAAACAAATTTTTCTTTGGCTTTTGTTTATCTTAAACTCAATGCAAAGAACCAGAAGAGATTTCATCATTAACTTGATAGACTAGCAGAAACTCACGTATTACACTCCGATCGAGATGCATAATTGTGATTCTTGCAATTTGAGCACATCCAGTCTCCATCACGCCATTGTTTCACTCTAAGTAATTAGTCAAAACAAAGAATTGGGAAGGTCACAAAAAGTTCTTAAAGAGATTATGGAAAAAAGTAGCCTCAAACCAAGTACTAGCGTTAAGGCAACAAGAAAACAATAAACCAAGTAAAGCAGGTGTTGAGAGTTGCTGTAGAAATGGGAGAGGAAGTTGCCAATTTGAGATGCTGCCTGGATTCATACCAGGAATAGATACATATAGTGCTGAATGTGGTTGCATGCTTGTCTGCACAAAATGGAGGAAGAAACAGAGCTTATAGGTTATGCAGCAAGAATTTTTTACCAATGTACTAATCTATTTATGCACTTTTACTAATTCTTACATATCCTTGGTTCAGTCTTTTGCCATTCCATTCCTGAGCCAAAGCTTCTGATGCTAGTCTCTTTGTTCCAAGGGCTGCAACCAAAAAAACTTCCCCAAATTGAAAACTCGTCTTAAATGAATACAAGAGACCTTCATGTTATTTAAAATTGCACCGCATCAATGTGCGTTCAAATTAGACAAAGACCATACCTAGTGGAGCTGCTGCATTGCACTTTTTGCACTGCAGAGACATACAAAAAAGAAGTGAACTCAGAACTAGTTATGCTTTCAAGTTCATTATATTGTCATATAGACTTTGATAATAACAAAGCACAATCTGAGAAGCTGATACCGAATAATTTCTAAAATTCCTAAGAATTAAAGGGAATCACAGTTGTATGTAATGATCGAAACAAGCTGGATTCTATCAAATACGACACGAAGTGGAATTTTCAACTTCGATACGAGGAAGCTACTTAGAGTTGGGAGAGGTATTGTTATCCATGAAAAGACGAGGCTGTTTACATCTGTTGCAGAATGATCTAAACGCGTACTTCCTATTATTGCAACGTAAACATTCCCAATCTCCTTCTCTTCTGTCTCCCATTCTTTCTGAATTCTTCTTCTGATCCCGGAAAACTCCAGTTTCCGGCGACGAATCACTTTTTGTCCAGAGAGGAGGGAGTAGGAGAGAGTCGAAGAAAGCTGTTAATGCTAGAATGTAAATGGGCCAGATTTATCGTAAAGCCTGAATCGGCCCATTAGGCCCATAGTTTTCTACAGAGAAAAACTCATTTCTACACGTCGGAATCTTCTTTCGTCGGTTCTCTTCTCCATTTTCCAGGTGATCACTCATCAGTGGTTTTTCGTTTGAAGTTTCTCTAGATCCGAGTTTAGGTTTAGATCTCTGCTTCCATTGTTTACCTGAATTTCTCAGAGCTCATTTCGTGAAATCACCTAATCTCGATCTGTGAGGAATCGCTCAGAATTGACAAGTTTTTTTTTTTTTCTCTAATCCACCAGATTTCAAGCTTCCATGGCTCTCAATCTTCGTCAAAAACAGACAGGTAATTCTCTCTTTCTCATCTTCTATGTGCGTAAAATGATCTCAGTTTCTGCTAAGATTCGTCTCTTGCTTCCTAGATTGTGTTCGATCTATCAATATTTTTAAATAACAGTACAATAGATAGGCTTAATTTTGTTTTTAGGAATCTGGAAATCACAGTAAATGTTAATGTTGGATCTTTGATCTCTTGGTTACAGAATGTATAATTCGGATGTTGAATCTGAACCAACCTTTGAATCCTAGTGGAACTGCAAACGAAGAAGTTTACAAGATCTTGATCTACGATAGATTCTGTCAGAACATTCTATCGCCATTGATCCATGTCAAGGATCTGCGTAAGCATGGAGTTACACTCTATTTTCTCATTGACAAAGATGGAAGACCCGTTCATGATGTACCCGCTGTTTACTTTGTTCAAGCCACTCAATCCAACCTCCGGAGGATCATAGATGATACTTCTTAATCTCTCTACGATACCTTTCATTTGAATTTATCGTCTTTACCTTTCATTTGAATTTCTCGTCTTCAATTCCTCGCAAGCTTTTTGAAGAACTAGCTTCTGGGACTCAATTCGGTTGAGAAAGTCTCGAAAGTGCATGATCAGTATCTGGAGTTTGTGACTTTGAAAGATAAGTTGTTCTCTCTGGCTCAGCAATCTACATATGTTCAATTGAATGATCCATCAGCAGGAGATAAAGAGATCGAAGAGATAATCGAAAGGGTTGCTAGTGATTTGTTCTGTGTGACTGTGTCTTGGTAACACTTGGTGTGGTCCCTGTTATCCGATGCCCTTGTGGTAGACCAGCAGAGATGTTGGCGTCTTTGTTGGATCAGAAACTGAGGGATCATCTTTTGTCCAAGAACAATTTGGTTACTGAATGTGGTGGATTCATGAGCTCGTTTCAGCGTCCGCTCTTGTGCATTTTTGATAGAAACTTTGAGCTCTCGGTCGGGATTCAGCATGATTTCAGATACCGGTCTCTTGTTTTCTCAGCTTAAAGCTCAACCTATTGAACGTGCAGGGAGAGAAAGGAGGAATAAAATCGTTTGAGCTGGACAGTTTAGACCCGTTCTGGTCAGCAAACAGTCCTCTAGAGTTTCCAGAAGTGGCTGTGGAGATTGAAACGCAGTTGGACAAGTACAAGAGAGACGTGGAGGATGTTAACAAGAGAACCGGCAGTGGGAGCGGCATTGAGTTTGACGGAACAGATCTGATTGGAAACACCAAACATCTCATGAACGCTGTGAACTCGCTCCCAGAATTAACCGAGAGAAAGCAAGTGCTTGACAAACACACCAACATTGCAACCGCGCTCTTAGGACAGATCAAGGAGAAATCTATCGATGCTTTCACTAAGAAAGAGAGCGACATGATGATGAAAGGCGGAATCGACAGAAGCGAACTTATGGCTGCTCTAAAAGGCAAAGGTACAAAGATGGACAAGCTCCGGTTTGCAATCATGTACTTGATCTCCACAGAAACCATAAACCAGTCCGAAGTTGAATCTGTGGAAGCAGCATTGAAAGAAGCCGAGGCTGACACGAGTGCATTTCAGTACGTGAAGAAGATCAAATCCTTAAACGTATCTGACAATTAACCGTTAAAAACGTTATTTATGGAGCCACTGAGATTCTTAGAAGTGAATTGGTGGAGCAGCTGGTTTTGGGTAAGAAGATGGGATTGGGAGGTCCGGTCGCTTCAACGTCATTGTCTGGTCACTGAGTTTAAAAGACTGTTTCTTTCTCTCTTTTTTTTTTGTTTGGCTTTTGAGAGAGTTTTTTTCTTTTATCAATGAAAAATTTAATCTATAATCTCCCCTCCTCAGTCTCCACCACCGTTTTTAACAGTTTATAAAACAATCTCGTTATAAAAAGATTTATATATAACCTGAGAAGTTGTGTTTACAATTCACTTATAAATTAAGATTATTAAATGATTTTTTTGTGATAAATTTTTCATTTTTATATTTTATATCTTTAAAATACTTCTTTATAGATGAAAAATACTTCTTTATAATATTCTATTGTTGGTCATAACAATTAAAAAAAAAATCCCAAATAAAAATTAATTTATAAATTAGATGTCTAGAAAACACATGTTATATAAAAAATCATATATGTCCCAAAGTGATTAAATCACCAAAATAAAAACTTTGAAAACTTATCTTAAATTTATTTTCCCTGGTATGAAATCTTTTATCATTACTATTTTCTTATAGTACAATGTCTTAAAAAAAAAAAAATCTATGATATTTTGCATATCAATATCTTATACCAAATTACCAAAAAAACTTCTCTCTAAAATTTTCTCTCTCTAAACATGTTCTAAATCTCTCTAAGTTTTCCGAACTTCAATAGATCTTCATAAGCTTTGTTTCTTTCTTTTCATTCATAAGTTGACGATCTGCTTCTATGGCTTAATATTCGGAGGAAACTCCGGTGGTCTTTGTAAGAATTTTCTGGTAGATCAACACGACGGTTTGATCTTACGGTAACCAACACGACTTTCGTGGGGTGGCGTGAGTATTGGATCCTAATTGAGACGGCTTGAGCCATGGCTGAGTAGCGCCTACGATGCTCGCTGTAACCTGGAGCCCATAAACCCCCTCGCTCTGTCAATACGGTTAGCGTGAGATCCGACTTAGTCAATACGGTCTATCGTCGGGTTCTTGCTTAGTTCATCATGGGTTCTCCCTCGTCTGTTATGTTACAAAAGCAAAGCAGCTGGACCTTTCCCATTTCCTCCTGTAATTTGTCTTCGTCTCTACCTTCCATCTCACCCGTTCTCTTCGGAAAACAACGACGGAGGATAAAATTCTACCCTCTAATTCCTTCCTGTAAATCTGAAATCAGCCGGCGCGAATATCGAAGCTTATAATCTCGACTTGTGAGGATCATTTTTGCATAACAATTTCAGCTCTTCAAGATTTTTTCCCGATCGATTTCGATTTTCTCTAGGATTGAGTCGATCAATCATGCTTATACTGTTTGCATTCAGAAATTTATCAATTCTCTCGTTTACGTTACCTACCTTTTCTCCGGTACAAACCGTTCTAGCTCTGATGATTTGAATATCATAATTCAACTGTTAATTTTGACCAGCCAATCTTGATCCCTAGATTTTTGGTAATCAAGTTCAATTATCATATTCTGTTTTTCAAACTTAAAAGGAAGCTAAAAGGGTAACTGTTGGTCTTGATCTACATCTTGATATTTGTTGTCATAGGGAACAGAAGCTAGATCTGCCCTTAACATAGGTTTTAAAGCTGACTTCTTTCTAACTTATTGTAGGTTGAAGAGTGTTGCTTTTTATTTCTGGGAAAACAGATGGCTTGTAAAGAAGATACTAATGCATCTGGACAAGCGTTCTTAACAAGGGAAGCCACTGAGATATGGAAGAGTGAATTGGAATCTCGTCGGTTGCAGGTTGATAGTTTAGAAGCTGAACTTGTAGATGTCAAGGCTTACCTTGAGTTTGGTTCTGAAGAAGATGCCAGAAAGGAATTAGGGGTTCTTTCCGGTAGGGTCAGAACGACTGCAACAATGTTGCGTTATTTGAGATCAAAAGCTAGAATCTTGGCTATCCCTGATCTAGCGAGTGTTTCATGCGGTATGAAACAGATGGAACTGAAAGGATTAGACTTTCTTGAGAAGGATGACGGTTCATCGTCTGAAGGGGATGTGAACACTAGAAGGTACCATGGTTCCTTGGGTATAGAGGATGGAGCTTATACTAATGAGATGCTCCAATCCATAGAGATGGTTACTCATGTGCTGGAATCTCTTGTGAGGAGGGTTACTGCAGCAGAATCAGAGACGGCTGTTCAAAAGGAGAGGGCACTTTTGGGAGAGGAAGAGAATAGTAGGAAGACAGTCCAAATCGAGAATTTGTCTGTGAAGTTAGAAGAGATGGAACGATTTGCTCATGGGACTAATAGTGTTCTAAACGAAATGCGGGAAAGGATTGAGGAACTAGTTGAAGAGACGATGAGACAGAGGGAAAAAGCTGTGGAGAACGAAGAGGAGCTGTGTCGTGTGAAGAGAGAGTTCGAGTCGCTAAAAAGCTACGTCAGTACTTTTACCAATGTTAGAGAAACACTTCTTTCATCCGAGAGACAATTCAAAACTATCGAGGAGCTCTTTGAACGGTCAGGCTCATATCTTCTTTATGCAACTGTTTCATCACTCCTTCACAAAGATTAAATCTTTTCTTCCACACCACAATTTATGTCTCCATTTTCCCGATTTTGTGAATGGTGAAACAGGTTGGTCACTAAGACGACACAATTAGAAGGGGAGAAGGCGCAAAAGGAGGTTGAAGTTCAGAAACTGATGGAAGAGAATGTGAAATTGACAGCACTTCTGGACAAGAAAGAGGCTCAGCTTCTAGCTTTGAATGAACAATGCAAAGTTATGGCATTGAGTGCATCAAACATCTGAATTTGCAATCTCAAGTTATGGCTCATCTCTTATTGTCATCTTTCTATTCTTGAGACAAATGCTTTCGCAGAAGAGAAGAACTTTTAGATGATACAATCTTCTTCCTTCATTGTTCTTTGTTTCAAATGTGACACTTTTGCAACTTTTATGTGTAGATTATTAATGGCTTATGCATATCCACAAAAATGTTCAATCTTTGATTTTCCTCAAAAACAACAGGTAGTTCTTAGGCCTGTTTATCAGAACGACAAAAGTTTTGATTTAGACTGCCGTCCTGGCAAAATCATAATGACGTGGCAAATAGAATAAGCCAACGTCTTTTATCCACGTGTAAAAATACGGTCGCTCTGCTTCGGAGACTTGTGTTGTTGACGTGTTCTAAAACCCCAAATTTTGTTTCCCTCCTTCGCGAGATATCGATCGGAGAAAGAGATAAAGTTCATTAGTGCGATTTTAAGCAATTTCTTCATTTCCATGGAGTCTGATATGGATATTTTTTCAGAAGCTGATGCGTCTACGCAGAAGCTATGGATATTGCGAATGGGTAGATCAATTGATGATCGCGAAGATAAGGTATTCTGTTCTGATGTCGATAAACCCTAAAATGCCACTGTTGATTCTTTCTCCGATGAACGATTTTTAGGTTTTTGTTTTCTTTGGTATGTTTCTGGAAAACAAATGTACTGGAATTGTAGGTATTTGCAAGGTTTTCGATTCTGCATGAAACTATGGAATCGGACATTGTCATTTTGTTTAAACTGTTTTATCGTCTTCGAAATTTGGAAATGTTGTGTTAGTTTTGATTTGGATGATATCAATCATATGTTTTGGTTCTGATTTTTGTGTAAATTTGTAGAATGGGAGAAGAAGGATCAAAGATGTTGAAGTTTATGTTCCTATTGTGTGTGGATCAATTGCTTTTTATCTTGGAAAGAAAGCTACAGAGTGAGTATTTTTCTCTTTTTTCATGTTTCAATGTTCATGAGTTACGGTTATGCTGCAATCTTTGTAGATGACTAAAACTTTTTTGATTCTATGTTTAGATATCGAACACATAAGTGGACTGTCTATGTACGTGGAGCTACGAATGAGGATCTTGGTGTGGTTATCAAGCGGGTCATCTTCCAGTTGCATCCAAGTTTTAAGAATCCAACTAGAGTTGTTGATTCCCCTCCCTTTGCATTGTCTGAGTGTGGTTGGGGAGAATTCAAAATCGACATCACCATTTTCCTCCATACCGATGTCTGTGAAAAGAAGTTGGAGTTGTGAGTTTCCTGTGTGATTTTGGATTTCAGTTGATTAAGTTGGTTTATTTCTCTTAGGATGTATTGAACTTTTTCCAGGTCTCACTTCTTAAAGCTGAACCCGGAGAATGAATATGGTCCTATTCCTAAGTCTATTACGATACCCGTTGTCACTGAGTCTTATAACGAAATTGTCTTCCCTGACCCTTTTGAGAGTTTCCTCGCCCGTGTGCGTAATCACCCGGCTGTACACATCTCTAATCTCCCAGATGGTTTCAACTTGCCTCTTTCAGGTGCATTCTTGTTCTGGTGTCTAGTGAAGCAACAGTTATTGCCAGAGGCGTGATATTCTCGCATTTTGATGTTGCAGGAGTTTCCGAAACTTATCATCAGATGAAAAAAGGAGACACTAAAGATCATCCACTCAGTCAATGGTTTTTGAAGTTTTCAGAAGCAGTTGAGCTTTTTAAACTAACTGCAGCTCGTCAGAAGGTTTCTGCAGCTCAACTTACCTTTTCATTGTTTCAGTTTACAATTTCATAAATTTAATTGGCCTCACTTTTTCGAAAAGCCCGCAATAGTTTTAACGCGGATTTCTTAGCTGATACACCCACAAATTCCTATGCTCAAACTTAAATAGTAGTTAAACTTTGGGCGTATTCTTGTTTGGCTTATAGGATGGTGTAACATTGTTTTAGAAAGAAATGCTTATTATCTGACTCTATTTACAATATAATAGGTACAAGCTGATATCGCCAAGCTAGAAAGACGTTTGATCATGGTAGATGCGCAACCTGAAGGAGAGTCTTCCTCTGGCTATGAATGTTAATGATCATACAACAACATAGAGAAGCTTGCTCGGAAAGTTTTTGTAATACAGTTAGCTAATGTCGATTTCTGAAAACCTTTCCTAACTGTTAGAACACGTAAAAAAGAAAAAAGAAAAAATTTGTGATAACTATCGGTGTATATACCTACAAAGTACAAATGCTTATTATTTTTGCTCATTTTGTTTGCTTCGTTGTTACAAGTTTCTCTCAGACGTAAGCATCAAAGGTTTGTTACTCCTATGCGAATAAGGAACTACTTGTCGTTGGTGAATGTGTTACATGGTTTGTTTGGATACATCCTGATGTTGTCGGACATAGTATCCTAGAGGTAAAGCTCTGTATATTTCATGCTTTATTTGTATAGCAGAGAAGGCGGTGGAAGAAGAAGCCAAGGAGGTTGAAAATGCTTCTGGAATCATGTAAGTGATCTTCTTATCGTCTATTAATTGTCATTTTCGTACAATAGAATGCGAAGAGTTTAGGCATTTGTAGACTTGTTTAGTCTCCTCTCTATGATAGAAGAACACATTCACTTATCATGGGGAGGGACCTGTGACAAAGACGTTGATCGGGCTCCTGTCTAATGAAATTGAAAATAATCACATGTGGCCATAGAACATGGGAAACGAACTTCCCCATTTTAGGTTATCCAAGAAATGAAATTGGTGGTTCATAGTTGATAGGTGAAGAATATATGTCTGCATATGTATTATGACTCTACTTGCTTAGTTGGTGTTGCTGGTGGTGTTTTAGGTTTTTTGGATAGTACCCACATGGGGCTGAGTTATGATTTCAAGACCAATGGACCCTTCTTACTCTTTCCCTTGGCTCTTCTTTTTCTAATAACTTGTCTTCTTCTTGTTTTTTTTTAATCAATTGTTCTGCCTAATTTATTAGTTAGTTTTTTTTTTAAGAGATACTCGTTAAACATCTAATGTCTGTGATTAGGAGTTTCCTATATATAAACAAAAAATTAGAGAAAATGTCAATGTCAAGTTGTGAAAGTCGGAATAATCTTTAGATGATCGTAATCATGTACATATGTTCGATGAAAATTTATAAATGTCACTGACCAGTGGCACGATTTTATTGGATTAACTCATTTTGTCTGTAAGTTACATGTATCTAAGTCTGAACTTGGTGAAAATGAAAATTGGGGGAATCCACTTTGTTACAGTGCTTTTGGTAATAGCTTGCATGCTAATGACATCGCATATACCTAATTAAAAAAATGCAAACCTATTAATAGCCTTATTATTTGTTGCAACATATTTATTTCAGTCATAAATAGTATGCAATTTTAAAGTTGACTACAAGTATAATATTCTAAATATTACAAATATTTAAGTTGCCTAAAGCATGAATGTTATAATTCTCACATGGGGACATAAATCCTTTATCATTATCTGATATACGTATAGGATGTACGTATATTAAAAACAAAACGAAAATTGATAAACGATTAATTATCATCTCAAGAGTCATTCGGAATATGTATTGATTCTAGAGTCTTATTAACTTATAACTATTATTGATGCTGTAAAAAAATTATGAGATGGTGTTTTGTAAGTGATTTTTTCAGTGAAACAGCTGTAGTTCAGTAGTTTTCTTCATATTTGTCAAGAACAAAAATCTATCTATCTACTGAATACACATATTTGGTCATTATTGCAAATTTTAAAATGGTAACTTAAAAGATTAGTTTTGTCTTAGATCTAGAAAAACATTGTGTCTTTTGATAAAATCTAGAAGACATTGTTAGAAAGAAAAACACAACATGCACCTCAATGTTTTTTGTTAAGGGAAATGGGCATTTATGTATGTCTCAATAATGTCCAATTGTAAGAAAATACACGTGTATACGTATGCAAAATAAAGACAATGGTTTTGTGTTGACAAAAAAATAAAAAATAAAAAGGCAATGGTTTGTGAAATCTTTTGTGTCGAGTCCTTATATATGCATACGTACTTTTGTTACAACTTACAAATTTCTTTTACTTCTTCCGTAATCTATGAACATGGATATATATATATATATATGTGTGCGTGTAAAAACGGGCCATGGTCTTATTTATATGATATTGAAAAGGTAAGAGAAGAAAATGGGCATTTGTTTTGTAAAATTGTGTCTAAGTATGTAAAGGCAAAAGGGAGACATTGTAGGGCAATGTTATAGTCCCTACCCAATTTTGTTTTGTATACATTCTTTCCCGGTTTTAATTGCATCTCTCTCGTCATTCGAGGCTCTGCCCTCAATGTTTGTTTGCCCTTGCCTCCTACATCCCACATGATTTTGCTTTCACAAGAACAAAGAATCTAGATGTCCTAATATGAATCAAAACAGGAAATTTGGCTTTATATAATCCAATAAACTAGGTTTATGATTGGATTTCTTAGGTTCAAAGATCCAGATTTACGGGATAAATTTAATTGGTTTAGTTTTTACAAATATACGACATATATAGCTTTATCGGATTTTAATTTCCTTGAAAACTTTGTATCAGCTGCCATCTTAATTGGAAGCCCAAGTGAAACCAGGACTCGAATCCGTATATCTATGTTTTCCAATGTCATATGACTAATAAAGATATCAGATATCACATCACTTTATGTGTTTCTAATAAATGGTTGATTTATTCACTAATTTTGTTAACGTCATAAATAATCGACCTAATTATGATCTATAAATATATTATTTATGAACAACCATTATCAATTGGTTAAGAATTTAAAGATTTCTATGTCAAGTTTTAGAGGTTTTAGAGCGTCGCATATAAAATTGTCCGTAGTAACTAATAATTTAATAGATGACAAAAAAGAAAAAAAATAAATTAACCAAATTGTATAAATTTATTATTATTTTTATTAGTTTATATAGACCTTTCAAAGAGATTTTCATTTTTAAATAAATATGATTTTTACTGTTTTATTTAATATTAAATTAAATCAATTAACGTAAACGGAATGCTATTTATTTTAATTTCACCGTTTGATATTTGTTTGTGAGCATAATTTGATATTCATACTTATCCATACATCTATATATTTACTAACATACATTTAATAATTCATATAATATAGTCACTATTTAGTCAACGTCATAGATTATAATCTTTTAATAATTAATATATAGCAGAATACTGTATCTATTATTATTTTATCAATAAATTTATTGGCCTTCCGAACTGTCCATATAAATACTTCTCCATTGTACCTCTTACCTCCACAACATTCTTCAAACCAAAACTAAATTCCACAACAACCAAAAAAATGGCAATAAAGAGATCGAGCAAAGCGACATCGTCTCAAGCAGCATATATCAAGCAAATGCTAAAGAGATGTTCGAGTCTAGGAAAGAAGAACGTGAATGGTTGCTATCTTCCTCAAGATGTACCAAAAGGTCATTTTCCGGTTTACGTTGGACCGAACCGAAGTCGGTACATCGTTCCCATCTCGTGGCTCGAACACTCCGAGTTTCAAACACTACTCCGACTAGCCGAGGAAGAGTTTGGGTTTGACCATGATATGGGTCTAACCATTCCTTGTGATGAAGTCTTCTTCAGATCTCTAATCTCCATGTTTAGATAAAACTCGCTCGAAGATGAGATGATTATTCTTGAGAGTCAGAAGAAGAAATCAGTAAATCGAAAGACAAGACACAAAGAAGTCACTTTTTAGGGTTTTCTGATCAAGACAGAAGAAAGTGGCTAAACAAGCTTCGTCTTTGCATCAACCCGTTTGGGCTTTTTTCTCTTTCCTTGTTAAAACTAAAACTGTTGTTGTAATAGTTGGGGCGGGGCGACTTTTTTCCTCAAGGCAACGTAAAAGGTTGACCGATGATCTTGAGAGGATTAGCTAGTTAACTTCTACGAATTAATTAGTTATGATCAATCAAGAATTTAATTTATATATTATAGTGTTGTTTACGTAAATGCTCCAACAATTCATAATTCAAGTTCTAACCTTTTTTACTAATTAATAGTACTATATTATTGTAGAAACAGCTTTATGTATTCTACCATAAGAAAAATTAGTACAAAAATACAAAGACATTATTTTGTTTGACTATCGAGGTTATTTATCAAAAATAATGATAGAAATATCACTTACTATCTACAAAAGGAAGAATACGAGCCTTGGATTCGAACTTAAAAAGCAAAAACAAACAAATATTATGAGTCGATATAAACAAAATTTTGGCTACATCAGTAAATTATTTGTCTCATTTTCTTTTACTTCTTGACTTCTAGCAAAGTGATATTTCTTTCTTTTTGTTAAAGAGCAAAGTGGTATTTCAAAAGCTTTGTAGATGTATATACCAATAAATGAGTCTGATTTTTTTGATGGATTAATGTGGTCCTACTAAACTCAATCCCTTCCACATATTTGTATCTATGCGTATTTATGGTCGTCACCTAAGTTTTTTTTAAAAAAATTGAAACAATCGTCCGTATTATATAGACTAATTAAATTTGATGTCCCAATAGTTTTTCTTGAGAAGAAAATATGTATTTGAAAACATGGTACGTAGACCGCTAAAACTATCATGTCATATGAAAGTAAAGTGGTACCATACACATGCAAGTGGATACAGATTAATAAGTATATCCAGTTTCATAACATCATCATCATTTTATACACCAATCAACCTATATTTGTCACATTAGCTCAAAAATATCATGAGAGGCATTGTTATTGTATTCATCTAGATTCAGCGTAATAAAAATTTATCTAAAGTTTGAAATAAATTAAAAATGATATGAAATTACTATTGACTTCTCTAATTTGATCCGGTTTGCGTAAATTAATTCAAAACCGGTTAAACCGATCTGACCCTGATCCGAATCGAAAATCAAAATCCGGATAAGGAATGCAGGAGCAGCAAATTACACTTTCAATTTCAATTTTCAACGAATTTAAAGATTCATGACTTTTTCTTCGTTTGGGCTTTTAAATGGGCCTGTATTCTTCTAATCAATCTTAAACTAGAGATTCGTTCAAGCCCATTAGGGTTGAATGACTTCAGTTTGCACAATAAAAGGACGAATTTTCTCACTATGGAGTTGGATCTCAAACCCTAATTGTAATCTTCGCCGCCGAGAGCATCCATGGGTCGTGTCATCAGAGCTCAACGTAAGGGTGCAGGTTCCGTCTTCAAATCCCACACTCATCACCGCAAAGGTCCGGCTAAGTTCCGTAGCCTCGATTTCGGCGAGCGAAATGGATACCTCAAGGGAGTCGTGACGGAGATCATCCACGATCCTGGACGTGGGGCGCCGTTAGCTCGCGTTACTTTCCGTCATCCTTTCCGTTTCAAGAAACAGAAGGAGCTCTTCGTCGCCGCTGAAGGTATGTACACCGGCCAGTTCCTTTACTGCGGTAAGAAAGCCACTCTTGTCGTCGGAAATGTTCTCCCGCTTAGATCAATTCCTGAAGGAGCTGTCGTCTGCAACGTTGAGCATCACGTCGGTGATCGTGGTGTCCTCGCTAGAGCTTCTGGTGATTACGCTATCGTTATCGCTCACAACCCTGACAACGATACCACTAGGTTTGCTTCAGTAATCCAATATTTAACTGATAATTATCGGTTATGATTTGATTCATTGATTGAACGAGAAATCATGAAAGTCTAGTGTTGATTATGATTCTCGTCATTTAGAAACGCTTATATCAATTCCTGATCTGGTGATTATTTGTTGAAGATTATGATGTGCTTTATGGATAATTTCGTTAATTAGAAATGCTTATCTATAATTTGCTTGATCAGTGGTTAATGCTTGTCTTGGTTCAAATTGGTTTCTTTGAGTAGCATTTGTGCTTGTGCATTTAAACCGGATCTGTTTTGGTACATTTGTTTCTCAATTTCACAATGACAAATCGATTATTATGTTTTGACAGGATTAAGTTGCCATCTGGTTCGAAGAAGATTGTCCCAAGTGGATGCAGAGCTATGATTGGTCAAGTAGCTGGTGGAGGAAGAACTGAGAAGCCAATGCTCAAGGCAGGTAACGCATACCACAAGTACCGTGTGAAGAGAAACTCATGGCCTAAGGTTCGTGGTGTGGCTATGAACCCAGTGGAGCATCCTCATGGAGGAGGTAACCATCAACACATTGGTCATGCCAGTACTGTTAGGCGTGATGCACCACCTGGACAAAAGGTTGGTCTTATTGCTGCAAGGAGGACTGGTCGTCTCAGAGGTCAAGCTGCTGCTTCAGCTGCCAAGGCCGACTAGAGTTGTTGTTAAACATAAACTTGGTTTCCCTTTTCTATGTTTGCAGTTTTGTTGCTTTTGTTTCCTTTTGAACCTTTGTTCTTAAATCCTAAAGATTTTTATGATAATTTTTTCTGTTCTTCTCTAATAGCTTATGCACTGCAAATTTCATCAAAAAAGATTTGATTGTTGTTGAGCTTTTTATTTTTGTTGTTTTGCTGAATCTTGTTTCTAGTTTTTGCTAAGATCTCTTGAGGATATATGTAATTATTGATCTGGGGTTTATGTTGAGATGTAAAGGAAAATATTGCCCATATTAAAATACGTAATTCTAGCTCACAGCTGTAACTTATATACGGTTCTTGAGGTGTCCTATTGCGCAAAACTAAACCGGGTTTTAAAAGGTTAAGTATTAAACAAATTGTGTTTAATCCACCAATTCTCGCCCAGTTAAAATGGTAGTGATTCAGCATGAAATGTGAGTTGCACCAGGGTTCGAGCATCTGAGCTTTAGAGTAATTGGTACCCCCGATGGAGAAAGCGAAGCGCTTCTCATACGCCCTTCCAAGTGAGAAATTCTCACCGAGGATGAATGACCAGAGGAGTACTTCTGGTCCCCGGGATCTTCCCTGAAGTGAAGATTCACGGTCGGGATGTTCTGGCACGAAGGTCATGCCTTTGTGTTAGAGATTTGAGGTAATCTAAATTACCTCTTTTTAATTTTATTTCTAATTTAATGTTTAAACCTGTTAAAAAAATGAAAATTTCAATCCAGTCTAATGGGTTTTGTTTGTTTGAGTATTTAAAAGTATTATCTAAATTATACACAATTGATTAGCTAGAAATTATACACTAGTGATTATATTTCGTTTGGATTGACAAATTTGTGTAGACGATTGGAGGTTCAAGGATTATTTTAGCTCACAGCTGTAATTTATCTCAGAGGTTTAGCTGCTGCTTCAGCCGTCTGGGGTTGTTAAAACATAAACTTTGTTTTCCTTTTCTATGTTTGCAGTTCTGTTGTTTGTGTTTCCTTTTGAACCTTTGTTCGAAAGATTTTAATGATAATCTTTCTCTTCTCTCTCGAAAATATTTATTTTTTTGTAAATCGTCATCACAACAGATTTAATTAGTGTTGAGCTTTTTAATTTTGTTTGGTTTATTGGTGTTTCCAGTTGGCTAAAATCTCTTCAGTTGATAAACTTTGAGATGTAATTTCTGATCTAGGTTTAACAACTTTATGTTGAGGTTGAAAAAAAGAAAACTTTGATCTAATGAAAATACACAATTTATATAAATATAAGACATCATCATAATCGTATATGCTGCAGATAGTTGAATATCATCATAATATGATAAATCCATTATTTCTAATAATAAATTTTTTAAGTGTATTAAATCATAACTTTATTTATTTTTCGATATTTTCAGTGAACCAATTTAACCAGAGCATTAAATTTTATGTTTTAAAGGGTTTATGTATTAAATAAGTAGAGGTAATACACCAATTCTCGAGTAGTTAACATGGATGTCCCTTCGAGTTCAAGTATCAGTATTGGTACCCTAGGTAATTTTTTCAAAATTAAGATGGATTTTGCAAATTTGCTTAATTTCAGTTTTGATATGCTTCGAGTTTGGTTTTGATTATACCGGACAACCAAATCGATCATACACCAAACCTTCTAGATGACCTGGAGGGACTCGAAGAGTTGTTATGTGTGTGGTTAACGAAGGGACCAAAATCTCCAATATACTTGGAGGAAAAAAAAGCTATTTATTCTATTTTTTTCTTTTTAAATGTCAAAATTGCGATTTTATTTTTAATAAAATTCAATTATCAATCTAATCAGGTTATATAGTTGTAATTGTAAATGATATAAAAAAAATACGGTACTTCAAATGGTTTAAACTTTCGACGTACTTTTAGAGTTTGAATCTGTTATTTATTTTACAACTGGTATAACAGATTTTTTAATTAATACAATTATGACATTGTTCCAAATTTGAATATGACCTGTTCCAAATTTGAATATGACAAATCCAGAGTGTTTTAAACCCTATAAATCATTAGCTTCTACTTCTTGCAAGTTGTTCACATTTGAGCAATAAAACATTATAATTGAACGTGTACCACAAGTATCGTGTGAAGAGAAACTCATACACCATAACTTAAATCTGGTTCTCAAAGTTTTTAGCGAGTCAAACTAAACCAATATTAAGTTGTATGTTTTAAAAGGTAGTGGTCTAGTGGTTTCGATTTAAGGAGAAATCGCATTGTTGGTCTACGCCAGAGATCGATTACTCTCAAACGTAAAATTATCTAATAACTTTTATTTGACCAGTTGAAATGATGTTATGTTTTAGGTCCATTTAAAAATCTGGTAAATGAGCTATTCGAGGACTATATTCACCCTAAAAGATTAATTGAGTGTTAAAAACCTGGATCATCTCCTAATTATAGAAGAAATGAAATACTTATGTAGTTTGTTGGAAATTGGAAATTTGTTTATTAATTGTATTATTACTAGTTAATGGAAATATGTGAACACACCAAAAACAGTCACGTCTTTTCTCTCAACAGGCCACAAAAAAGGATAGCAAGATGTTAGATTAAAAAGTTTTTAAGAAGGGTTCATAAGATTAAAAAAAAATATAAAATGCATTAGTAAACGTGTTTTAAAAATTTCTTCTTAAAAACTGGCATTGACTTCTCGTTTTAAACCTAGAAAACTCTATGGAATTATCTACATAAATGGACGGTTTCAATAGTGTCACATAAAGAAGTTTTTGATAAACGTAAGGATATACATAGTCAAAACAAGAGAAATTTGAAGTATACATTATTACTAAGGACGTGAATACAGACTAATTGGTATCATGTCGTGAATACGGACTAATTGGTATCATGTCGATTTTCCAAAACATGTAATGGATGCAGTGATCTTTCCTTGTACGATTTGTAAAGCAAAAAAGGACAATGCCAATCTGACATATATATCATATTAAAGTATAAAGACTTCTCTTGAAAGGAAGCATCATTCAACTTCATTTTTTCTGATTGTATGATTGTTCAGGTCCCTTTGGTCGAGGTCAAATGCAGAAACCATTTGAGGAAGCAACTTATGCTCTCAAGGTGGGAGAAAAAAGTGATAGTGGAGCTCACATCATAAAGAGAACAGCTTGATCTGATCTGATATAATAAATGTATCAAAAGTTCCAGCTGCTTGTTCTTTCTCTTCTAGACCAAAGAAGAACATAGAAGATGAATAAGAAGCTTATGTGGTTTAATTCTGAATTTGATACAACCCAAACATATGATAAAACCAGATACTGTATCTCATTTCTTCATAAAGACGTTTCTGTTGCGGCAGTGACTTGTACTAATCATATTTTCAGTTTCTGTGTCATCTATTTTGTGTTGGTCTTTTGCTTGTATATTATGATAGAGGTATCGTTTCGTCTTAGGCGTGATTAAACATTTAAACCAGTTCAGTTAGATTTTGCGTGGGATGATTTGCGCCTTGTTAACAACTTTTAGGTTAGAGCCATTTGGCAATTCATCTAAAGTGGGTTCATAAAATTCAAAAATGTTTAAAATTTAGCCCATTCAGTTTTTTTAATCATTTTGATTCTAACCAAATTTAATCATTTGATTGACTTCGTTATCTAGAAAGTATGAAACAAAATTTGAAACATTTCAAAACTAAAAGAAAATCAAGAACAGCTTTAAAATTGAGGATTTGTATTCAGTAGAAAACACTCTTAACACAAATAGCTTCAACTAAACCGCAATCCACGAAATGCCGGCGAGTGTGTTTATTTAATCGACACGTGTACGATCAAGACATGATCACTGCACACGTAAGTGATCCACTGACGAAAACAATACTGAATAGGAAAAAGACACGCGTACATTTCTCGGCACTATAAAAAAAAGCAAGCGTAAAAGGTTAACAGATAGACACAACTAAAGTATCATCTTCACTAATCCTCTGCTTTCGTCAAGTTTTATCTAATTTCCATCTTCTAATGGCCGAAGAAAATATCAAATCTCCGACTTTGAAGAAGACTCCGGCGGCAAAAAAGCAGCAAAAACCAAAAGCCGCCACTCATCCTCCATATTTTCAGGTGAATTTTTCTTTGATTTCTATCTATTACAAATATTTCTTTTAAAATTAATCTTTCTACTTCTGTTTTTTTTATGAAGATGATAAAAGAGGCTTTGATGGCTCTGAAAGAGAAGAACGGATCAAGCCCTTACGCTATAGCCAAGAAGATAGAGGAGAAACACAAGTCTTTTCTCCCGGAGAATTTCCGTAAAATACTTTCTCTACAGCTTAAAAACTCTGTCGCTAAGGGTAAGCTTGTGAAGATCAGAGCTTCTTACAAGCTCTACGAGACCACAACGAGAACAACGAGACAACAGCAGAAGAAGAAGGATCAGAAGAAAGAAGAAAGGGAGAAGAAGAAGACGACTAGGTCTTCTTCGACAAGGTCCAAGAAGACTATGGCGGTGAACAAACCAGAAAAGAAGAGGAAAACGAAGAAGGCGAGACAGCCTAAGTCCATCAAATCTTCCGGTTCGAGGAAGGCCATGAAAGCTTCTGCTGCTTGATCACCAAGAAGAAGAAGAAGAAGCTGTTTGTGAATATGAATAATAAGGTTTTTCTCTCTGTATATGGTACTAATGACTCTGTCTCTGGTTTGGTGCTAGGGTTTAATGGTAAAGAGTCTTCGGATGTATAAACTACGGTGTAATATATTCGCAGTAATTCTGGTTGGATTGAGCTAAAATTTTGTTTAAGAAAAAAAAAGACGGCATGCGAAATGAGATGTGAGAACCAACATTATAGCAACTCACGTTTTTATGATATGAGTTTGTTTTTTTTTTTAAATAAAGGAAGACACTTCCTCCCAAAGTCTCGTTATCTGTTGTGGACGACAAAGCATGGCCAACGGACACCCGTTGTGCACACTGCACGCTCGACATCTCCTGGCCCTACTTTCCCTTTCTTTTCATTTTCTTATTTCTTATCCTGATTACTATTACTTAATTAATTAATTACTCCTTTAATCATCTCTCTAATTAACTATAAAGTTAACGCCAATGGTTCCTCCTTATTCCTACCGTCGTAAGGTAACAATAACTCTAACCTAGGCATTCTCAAACTCGAATATGATTAGGTAACGTAATGTAACTCATTGACAAACCTAACGCGTTTCTAGTAATATAGTGATATTTGCATATTAAGTATAAGGCAACGTACGTACCAAGAAATCTCGGACGCCATCTATATATAGTTTCATTCAATTATCAAATACGCATATCCCCAAATCATAATCCGAATTTGTACTCAAGAACCCACTTATAAACCTGTTCTCTTCCTCTCTCTCACTCAATAACATCGACGAATCCATCTCCGCATCATTGTTGTTTTTATCTTCATTATCTAACTGAAGACCTGCAAAACCTGAAGTTCCATGATCTTCTTCGCTCATAAGTTGTGAAGCAACAAACTTGTCTAATTCTCTCCAATCTCCTGTCATCATTACTTGCTTTTTCTTCTTCCTTTTATTGTCTAGGCTTATTATTGACTCGAAGCTTTCTTCATCCTCTAATGGGGGTTTGTAGTTACAACTTTTGTCCATTGATGTTATGGACATCGAGCTCGATGGCCTTTTCATCAGCGGGAGAGAAGGGCTTTGGAGTTGTGGGAGCTGTATGAATTGATTTGATTGCATATAGTTTAGACCGTCAACCATTCCTTCTAGTTCTTGCTTACACATCACACCTTTTCCAAAAATGTTATGTTGCTCCTTAGATATGTAATCAATGGGGTCCATAACCGAGTTGATTCCACTCGAGGCGATTTCATCGTAGAAGTAACTTGATCTCCAAGTTTCCAGGTTCTTGGATTGTCCTGTTGCTTTTTTCTTAAATGCTCTACAAACCACCCACCCTTTTTCCTACAATACATACACACAAATGATCACTTAAAAAAAAAAAAAATATATATATATATATATATATACACACGTGATCATAACATGTATTCCCTCCGTTTTAAAATAATTATTGTTTAATAATTTTTTTCATATATGTTAAGAAAATAATTAAATTTTCCTTTCTATTTTTTATAATATATTTTACAAATTTTTTTATTGGTCAATAAATTAAAACAGTATAGATAAAATTATAATTTTTACCAAACATTTGTCTAAAAAATTTTAAAAGACACTTAATGTAAAACAAACTAATTAAGCTAAACGACATTTATTTTAAAATGGAGAGTACTTATTTTGGCTTATCTTGATGTTTAAAACAATTTGTAAGGAATCATACAGTCCACAAGGCCAATACAAACAAAAAGAAGGAAAGTAAGCAATTTAATTTGAGTGAGACATTCACAAGGACATGCTTAAAAAGGTTGAGACCACAAGGAAGAAAGCTAGTAATATGTATAGGTACATACTCATGCAATCTATTACAGTTTCCTTTTAACATTTATTGACTTTAGTATATTGGAAAAACAAGCACATAAATGCAATTTCAGGAAATATATATATATACTTGGCGTCAAGAAAAACTATATTTTACAAACAGATATAGAGATGATCTAAGAGAGGAAAATTTCTAGCTTACCAATATATATATGGCAAAAATAAAATACAAAAGGGATTGAATAATTTTTTAGATGAGACAAGTTTTACAGTTTTACTACTTACAAGGGAAATGGTGGATTGAACTTTTTTTTTTTGAAATTAAAATTAAAATGTTTGAAAACAAAGGGATTGAACCTTTTCGTTTATGACCAAATATGTACATCCAATAAACATCGACGTGAGACGACTGAAAGTTAAGTTTGAGTTTAAGACTTAGGAGAGACTTTACTTTCTTTTTCCTTTTCTTTCCTGATTGAATATGTGTATTATTCTACATAAGTCAGAAAAGTGTTAGACTTTCACCTAAAAGTTAGCATGTGTCTCACAAAAGATCCCAAGAGACAAGAAGCCCTAATTAAAACAAAAGTGTCTTGTCCCCATCAAGGTAGAAACACAAGGTACCAGCCCCATAGAAGTTTGTATAAAAAGAGGACATGTAAAAATGAAGTGTAAAGATGAAATGAAAGTTAACAATTTATCATGATCAATCTATTAATGTGGCCGATCTATGAAATTGAAAATGTTTTATGTGAAATCATAATACAATACCTGGGGCGGTGCATTCTCATCTGACTCGAGCCGGTACTCATGCATGATCCAATCGGATTTCTGGCCATTAGGAGCACGTCCTTTATAGAACACAAGTGTTTTCCTCATCCCAATTAGTTTTGTTTTGTCGTAAACAGCTTTGTCTCTTCCTGTGGCTTTCCAAAATCCAGCCATGGTCGCTCTGTTAGTCCTTGTCCCAGTTGGATATTTCTTGTCCTTGTGACTAAAAAAGTACCATTCATTTTGTTCCTCGTACCCGATTCGACATCGCTCTGTTACATTGAAAATATAAGCTCATAATCACGACCAAGTTTATAACAATAGGATATATGAAAGCCATGATTAAAGTAATTGAAGTATCTCTCTGTGTTTTGTAAGTAACCTTGTAGATCCCATGGTTCGATTCTGTAGAGATCGATGTCTCTAATGACATCGAGATCGATCTTTTGCGATGCAGTTTTCTTCCTCAGATAATACCCGACAAGCTCTTCATCCGTCGGATGGAACCTAAATCCCGGAGGAACGCTACAAGATTCCATTGGCTCCATTGTTTCTACACCAACAAAATTATACACCACAATGAAGACACACCATTACCATTTATAGATACTTTGGAAGAAATTAATAATCACAGTTTTAGAAGAAGCACCATTATCATTTATAGATCACTTAAAAAAATCATTTATAGAGTACTCGATAGATAGCTGACAAATGCTATGAGATACAATCATAAAGCTCATTTCGTGGTGAATTTCCACTTGATTACCATTTAATATCTCTCATGACTTTTGTGGTTTATGAACAAGAACTTACATACGTATATATATATATATATAAGGTTTCTGAATTCATCACATAACTACTCTGTTATGTCTGAATAAACTGCTTTTATGAATCTATAGGTTTGGTTTATTTCCATGTTCTTTGCGTGGAAAAGCTTCTTTTTTTTTATAATTCTAGCTGGGTTATCGCTTAGTATTTTAATGACTTAATAGAATAATTCTAATTGTATTCTACTATAAAATACTTTTGATAAAAACGGCGTTCTTGATGATCATTGCCTCCATTCAACAACACTGTGCAACAGGACAGCATCATTAGTACCTCTCCACGTCCGTTTGCTCTGATCTCATTTCCTTGTTTTCTTCAACTTAAAACCTAAATTTCATACATGTATATAGATATTTATATGTGTGTGTACATACACATATATACACATATATTTAAGGGATGAAATAAAGGATTGATCTACTAACACATCTTATATAACTAGACAACAGAAAAAAAATCTAAACAACAATATATGATCAAAATATAATTTAAGGATGCTATATGTTACAAATGACCCACACACAAAGTCCAAAGAACACACATTATCAACAAAAAGCGTCTGAGTAGAGGATTGATATGAATATGTTCTTAAATACCCTTTTGATATATTAGGGTTACCTTATAAATCTTCTGCAGAATAAATAGGAAACTATCGATCGAGGGAGTGATGAAAACAAAAGGAAAGACTAGGAAGATCAACGGTGAGAACAACTTAATTATCAATATATATATATATATATATATATATATATGGGAGAAAGGAAAGAGAATATGTGAAGAGCGGCCGAAGAAGAGGACGAATTAAGGAGAAGAACGATCCGATTTGGTGAATATAAAGGTGCGGAGAGCGTGTGGACCGCTCCATTGCGCGTGGCCTTCTCCATGTCCCCATTCATTTAAGTCACTCTCCTCTAGCTTTTAATTGTTTTTGTTTTCTTTTGACAATTTCATTTTACTTCCCCGGTTTTATTTATTAATTCATTATCTTTTTTTTTTTAATTGAAATGTATTATTATTATTTTTGTTAAATTGATCATTAATAATTTTAAAAAACCAACGTTTACAATCTTCAAAGAGTTTCATCAACGATTAACCATACTTTAACAGTGAGTGCTGCTATATTAGCCTATATGCAGGACTAAACCCTTTGCTTTAGACAATCTTGTTATTAGTTTTAGTGGGAAATATGAAATATCATGTGAGAACCATAGTTGGAGTATATTGCTGTCTTTAGACGATCATGTTGTTGTCTTTATTTATTCACTCTCAATTTTCTTTTCTTTTTTTTCCTTTTTATCACCAAATGCTGTTATTTATTAAATAATCGAACATGTTACATAACATGCATGTATACGAGCTATTAGCTAATTAACTCAGTTGAATTCGTGATAAACTGGGAGCAAAACCGATCATACTTTTTTTGACAAAAAGTTTGCTATTAAAAACTGATGGAAGAGTTACAACATGGAGAATTTACAACATAAGAATTAGCCAATATATACCACAACTAAATAAAGAAGAAGCAAAGGATACTAAAAAGGATAAAAAGTTTCGAGCCTAACACAAACCCATGAGTAAACGACCCGAGTGAAGAGGGACAGGAACCAAGGAAACGCCAAGTGTGTGCGGCGGCTACTGAATTGACAAGGCAAAGATGTGTAACCGACAGAGATCATAGATTATCTAGCCGAGAAGAATCCACAATGCTAAACCAATCACAGTCCCCCAAACTCCAAGCAATCCTCGCACATAACTAGAACTCCCGAGACCACTCCCTTAACCAAGATCGAAAGCTCACAAGCTTGGGGACCAAAATCCAGCACCCTCAGGAGATCCAAAACTCAACTTATACTCGGAAGATACCATCAAACCACACACAATGAAACAGCTAAGCGAAACTAGCAACCTTGACCGGAAGTTAACCAGACTTTCCTGAGACTACTGAGAGGTTGCGACAAGCAGTGTAGAAGCGCCACCATCCCAGGCCGAGAGAGGAAGCAGCAGGGTCAAACCCATGGAGGATGACATCAAAGACCTCTCAACAAAACCTTTCAGAACAGGAAGACTAAGCTAAATCCTAACAAGCTAACGACCAACTTGCGGGGAAAGTGAAAGTCCGGAAGCAACACTCGGAGCAGTAGCTGACGAAGGCAAGGCAGAGGAGAAGAGAAAGAATGCCTAGATCCACGCAACCCAGAACCAAGGACCACAAACTGTATTCTCCCTCACCGAGAGATGCACAGAAGAAGAGGAAGAAGTATCTAATAGCAAGAGGAGCACACAGAAGAAAACCGATCATACCTTACCAGACACTACATTGTTTAAATTAACTCTACAGTTTTTATAAATGCAATGCTGATGAAATGCCCTGCCGACTTCATTAGAGACCCAATAGATCGATTAATGACACCATCTTGAAAATATAAGGAGACCCATCCCACGGTGTTAGTTGCGATATCACTAGACCAAGATCCATTTATCCAACATACAAATAGGAAAGTTCGTCTCTACGCTCCCCGGAACGCAACTACCGAACTACGAGGTTCTTTCTGACCTCAATAAGCCTCAAAAAAGTTTCACATTCCTTTAATACGATCTTCAGTGAATACTGAGTGAGAAGATTGGTTAAAGTACACTATATTAAAGGGTTTATTATTCTTGACCTTCCAAATGTATCACGTCAAAAAGAAAACACGAAATAATTCATCCATTTTCTCTTCGTTATGGGATTCTCTATAGTAATTAATCCATATAATGTCATGCAAATCCTGAGATAAAAAAAATATTCGGCATCGATGAGATTACCTTTTCGTCATTATCGAACGATGTATTCTAAGTTTGTAGGGGATTTTGCAAATTTGAATTCTAGAAATGTCGAAGACAAAATTGTCCGTAAACAACCAAAAAATAAATTCTTATGTTATATTTTTTCTAAGTTTATATTTTTCTGATCAAATTTTTGAAAAACCAAAAAAACAAAGCGACAACAACTTGTTACATTGAAAAATTTCTTCTTTTTAATATGTCAATTCTAATATTTATAATGAATTTGTTAATATAAATTCATATAAAACACGATAATTATACATTTTTATAATTATCTATGTACATGATTTATCTTTTGACACATCTATCTACATCTAACATGGTCAAGATCCCAAAGAAGTGGTGGTGGAGGTCCTGTTCTGCCATCTTCCTTCGTCGGAGTTTTCTATGTCCGGCAAGGTCTCGAGCTTAGTCTATCCTTGGCGGCTGTAGTTCTTTGCCGCAATCTAGGGTTAAGGTGTGTCCGGTTTTGTCCCGGGTGCCGTTTAGCCTTCTTTTTTTACTTTAGTTAGGAATGCCTAACCAGTTTTAACCGGGTCTTAGGTGGGGTTTATCCGGTTATATTTCTGTACTAATATTTGAAAATACATTAAAAAAAACTTTTAATTTATTAAATATTTGATGAAATGTCAATGTTAAAATATCATGTAAAGAAAAATTTAAATAAAATTATTAAGGATGAAAAGGTCAAATGAAAATCTCTGCAATTTATTTAGTTAAAAACAAGAAAAATAATTTAATAATTTTAAAATGTTTAATAACCAATCAAATTGAAAAAGAAGATTTGATATCCAACTATATCATATTAATTAATTTTAATCAATATACTTCACCTTTCATCTTTGTTTGATTATATTTTTGTAAATAAATTAAATCATCACATCATCCATATTAATTAAAAATAGAATTTTTCACATATGCTATAATTCAAAATTTTAAAAATGATTATAAATAGCCTAACCTATGAAGAAAAATATAAGTGTATAAAATAATAAAATGATTATAATAATCAAAATATAAATCTCACTTAATATGCATATAAATATGAAATTATATATTTGGTTAATCTGATTTTTAGTGGAAATGATAAAAAAATAGCATAAGATAAATATTATAAATACTATAAATATTTAATTTCAGAAAAGATATTGTAACTTTATAAAATTTAATAAATATTATAAATCGGTAGTCTTGTACTGTATTAATTTTTAATTATAATATTATCTCGTACTGTGTGGATATTGTCTAGTACTGAATGAAATTCAAAACCCATAAAATTTTGAATACAAGTACAACTTTTATATTAAAAAAAAATGATCCCAAAGAAGAATAAATAGACATATACAAAGGGGATTATCGGTGTTGGAAAAAGGAACTTTTCGGTAAATAATTTTAGCGTAACCGGCAAAAGAAGAACCTTAAGTAGGACCCACCCAAACCTTCATGACAATGACCTTCCTCCAAATTCTTTTAATATTTAATCATTGACATGAATTATTATTTTAATATACAAATTCAACCACATAGTTCACTAGTTGCTAAATTAATGCTAAATTTCAATATATATATTCCACTGAGAGTTTAGGTAAAATTTAAGTTTTGTTTTTTGTTTTCTTGCCAATAAAAATCCAACTATCCGGAGAACTCCAAAAACTCGATCCAAACGATAATAGTTGAACACTACCGTGTTCTACAAACGACCATTAGAAATAAAAGATAACTTTTTGAAAATAGTATTATTATACATATAGCCTATTGACAAAAAACATATTATGCATGTCACATGTGGATATTAAATATGCATATGTTTTTATAATCATACAACAATTAATCTTGAGATTTACTCTTTCCTTTTTATTGTCCTCCACTAACATAATGCGTTGTACAGAAAACAATTATATGTGTATATTAAACTCTATAGCTGTGAGATACAAGCTTCGTAACAGAAATTCTCATATTTTTTAGCTTACTTTTTCATGACTTAAATATTTTAAAAATCCAGTTTTCAACGTGCGATTTTTCCGATTATTAAAATGAGAAAAAGAAAAAATAATAATCTTTATCATTTCAACTTGATTTGAGATGTTTCTAAGAACGTTATATATATGTATATGGATGGAAACTAGCAAGTTTGAACCTTTCCCCCCTCTATTTCTATTTTCTTTGATAAGAAGAATTTCTAGTCGAAACATAGACGAATGTTCACAAATCCATAAAAATCCGGAGTTTGTTTTTAGTCATATGAGAAATTTACAATAATTATAGCTCTTACTTATATATATCCACTTTAAAACTTTACGGTCAACAAAATTCTTGTCTTGAATTATTCTTGACTTAAATGAAAGTTCAAGTCTTTTATAAGTTTCATCTACTTTCGGTTAATTTCTTGTTGTTCATAATTTAACAATTTTTCTATATTTCTTTCTCTGAACAATGAGTTCTAAGAATCAAGGGTTTGCTGTTGTTGCTACTATAGTAATCAAATTCAATACACGGACACGAATGACATATATTTCACCAAATTCTTGTGTGATTAAATGATTAGAAAGATCAATAAGCGAAAATGAAATCGTGAAGAGCAAGAGACGATGATTAATCATGATATATGATAAGAGAGAGGGCAATAAATGTGTAAGAAAGAGAGGAAAAAAATCAACATGTCATCGATGGATCATAAAACAGCTCCAATTACAAGCATATGTAAGGTCTTACTTGTAACTCATATAAACTGAGTTTTGTCAGCATCATGTTATATTTAAATCATATTTTTATGAAATGGAAAGAGTATATAAAGAAATTTCCAGGCCGCACAACTACATAGAAACCTTACGCGCTACGATTGTAATTATACTTTCCAAACTTAAACCATATTGTTATTATATATTAACAAATGAACTAAAAATCATTTTATACGGTAATTTAATTAAAACAAATTATTTGATTTCAAATGAGTGATATATGAAGACGGTAGTAACTGGTGTTAGTATAGTTGAAAACTAGATTTCATTGGATCTTTCTTAAGCATCGTTACTTTTGCAGTTACTATTAGTGTAATTGGACGAGTGGGAGCTGAATAAAATCTCTGTGTACAAGCGCTTGTGTGATATAAGATTCAGCACAAGACTTTGATGTTTTTGACACAAAATTTAATTCAGAATGTTGCAGATTTTATCTACGTATCTTGATTTTTGAAATATTACTTGAAGGTAAAGCACAAAAAAGAAGAAGAAAATCTTGAAAATATTTTAAAAATTTAATAGAATGTGAAAATATTAATTTAATAAAATAAAATAAAATGAAATATTTTCTCTTGAATTTAGGAAAATTGTTATCATTGGAAACGAGAGTTGGAGGCACGAAATTCCTATAATTATAAAGTCTGTAAAACTTAGAAAATAGCCCTCAATGTAGAAAAAGAAAGAATTAGTCTTGTAACCTTTTGACATTTATAGAGAGATAAAAGGTGAAAGTTTATCTCTAAATAAGAGTCATGGATATAGAATATTAATGTTGTTTTTAGAGATTTTATAATGCGTTGAAAATATATCCGAAACAAGTTAAGAGAAAGTTTTAGGGTTGTGTAAATTCGAAATTGAACACTAATTGTAATTGTATTCAAGAAGTATTTTCAACAAAGTTTGAGGATGTAAGCATTTGCTGAACCTCGTTACAAAATGTCTCTTGTCTTTTGTCTCTTCTACACTTATAGTTACATGGCCGGTCTGAAGGGAAAGCAAGTAAAACATTTGCTTGCAACCCTCTATACAAAAATTCAGTTTTTGGGCTACAAAATATGCACTTGGTGAGTTAGCTGTTGTAAAAAATGTCAAGAGGTCGAAGTGCAAAATTCTGGTTTCATAATTTTATTTAGGGTGAATTAGCTAAATGAATAGTTTTTTGAACTCAATTATGAAAATAGACAGCTTACTATTTATAATTTGCTAATAGAAAATTTTTATTGTTCTACTAATAGAGTTATTGTGTAATAGAGAAGTGAAGATGACAAAAATGTCTTTCTAAAGAGATTCATATATAGAATGTGTCGTACACTCGTGAGTGTAGTGTACAGAGCATGTTGTACACTCATAGGTGTACATAAAGTTTCCATATAGATGTATACTCATAGAGTGTACTAAAAATACGAGTGTACAAATCATTTTGTACACTCACGGGTATACAAAACGTGTTATACATTTATGGATTTACAAAACGTGTCTTACACTTACAAGTGTACATAGCATATTATACACTCACAAATGTACCACAATGTACCATAATGTTGAAGTATACACTGTTTTAAGTCGAGGTGTACACTATGGTGCACCAACATCTTAGCATAAAAAAGTCTCGTGAACAACAAACAATAAAAACTGTCAATTTAGCAAATTTTGAATAGTAAATTGTCTATTTTATCAACTACTTAAAATTTTTTTTCCAAATGACCAATTAACTCTTCTATTTAACATTTTCTTAACTTGGTTTTTTGTTTAATAATATACTAGATAATACCGTGTTATACGCGGGATGATATTATGATGAAAAACTAAAATAGTTTCATTTATGTAATATGTTTTAAAGATTAATATATATAATGGTTATGAAATTTAATTTCTTTTATTTGAATTAATGATTATTTGGTTTATGAATGTAACTGATACAAATATGCCGACAAATGATAGATTGAACAATTTATATTCGTTATAAAAGTTCGAATCATAGAATATGTGAAAGTAATATAGTTTTTATTAATATGAATGATACGATGATTTATTTTTTCATAAAAATAGAATCAAACAAAGATGAGGGGTGAAGTATAATGATTAAAATTAATTAATATAATATAATTGGATATCAAATATCTCCTATTCAATTTTATTGATTATTAAACATTTATAAAATATTTTAAAATATATTTATTTTTATAAAGTAATTAAATTGTAGAGATTTTCATTTGACATTTATATCATTAATAATATTATTTTAGTTGTTTTAAAATGATATTTTGATAATGACAGTTCATGTAATTTTTAATAATTTTTAGTGTTGAATCTCTCAAAAATTGTTTTCCTTATTTTACATCCATCATGGATGGAGCTCTAAAATAGCTGAGAGTTGAAATTCTAGAGAAAAACCAAACCAAGAACCGGAATAAGAAACAAATATGTAGAAAAACATCAAAGATTTTGCAGGGTAAGTTTGTTTTAAAACAATTTGAAACTATATAGTAAACTGTAAGATTTTTCTATGTTCTCAAATCATGAAAACATAGATAATGTCTAACCTCTCAGAAATGGTTTTCCTTATTTGAGATCCATGGTAATTGGAGCTCTAAAATGGTTGAGAGATGAACTAGAACAAGAAACATATATTTGGAAGAACATCAAAGATTTTATAGGGTAAGTTGGTTTTAGTAAGCTTGAAACTATGCAGTAAACTATAAGCTTCTTTTTCTATGTTCTCAAATTATGAAAACATAAATAATGACTAACCTCTCAGAAATTTTTTCCTTACTTGAGGTTCATCGTGATTGGTGTTTTCAAATTGCTGAGAAATGAAATCCACCAGAACAAAAAACAGACTTGTGGAATGACATCAAAGATTCTGCATGGTAAGTCGGTTTTTAATAATTTGAGGAAACTGTAAGTTTTTGTTATATTCTCAAATATCATATGTTCATCGCAAACAGAGTTCTAACAACTTGTAGAATGTCATCTTCTTGTTTCTAAAGGGGTTTCTTACTATGCTTAGTCATTTGATTTTCTCTTATAGATTGAAATTACATTCTCCTTTTTTCTTCCTCTTCCTAATATGGAGTAGCTCTGAAATCTCCAAAAATGATCAATTTTCAATTTACTTTTGATGCATTTGAGGCATGAAGTCACTTAAGAACCGTGGAAAGCTATGAGTAAAATTTTTACCTTACTCATATGGAGAAATGTGAAGTCTGAGTTGACAGTAGGGAAAAAACAAGATCCAAGATGACTTGTCGTAACAATTATGAGAATTGAGCAAACACTTTTTTTGTTTATTTTCAGTCTTAGAGATCTTGACTATTGATCTTATTTTTCTTCGTCTCTCTTTTTTCTTTCTGTTGCAGTCAATTTGAATCACCTCTTCATTTTTTGAGTTATATGAATGTTTTTTTATTTTATTTTAGGTGGTGAGGTCATTTTTGAAATTTTCTTTAAGGATCTGCACCTACTAAGACTATAACTCTAAGATTCAACATATGTATTGTAAAATCATTCTCTGTGTTATGACACCTTTTTGATCAAACATGTTTTGACATCTTCCGATATGTTTATTTAGATAACAGATACCAATCTTCACAGTTCTGATTTTGGGTATATGGGATTGTGTTTTCATTAGTGCTCCAAGGAGATTTGTACCTATATTTCGTTGGTGAAGATGTCCATGTAATTCATAGGATTACATGAACCTTTGATCTAGCCATATAGTCAACAATCTTGACTCTATATTGGGTGTAACTGGTACGGTACTTTAGTTATTTTATCAGACATTCCACAAATATATGTTCTACATCATGTATCTTTTCTTAATCTTGTACTTTTAGGTGACAACAATTGAAAGAGACACTGAATAGCAGATACTCCACCCGGTGATGTGTTGGTCCTGGCAAAAAAGGTGCATCAAAACTGAAACAAAAAAGTTATATATAGGTGAACACGACCGAAATTAGATGGAAAAGAGTGATTAATGTTAAAATACATTAACAATATTTTCTTTAAATTCTTTCAATAGCGTAATCTCGGTTGACATCTCTTCAATTGGATTTGCAACTGCTAAGCCTAATCAAAATTCAAGTTTAGAAGCGATAAATTTGAAAGAATAAAACTCTAAAATCTATCAAAACTATAAACCACTAAAATGTTTTTTTTTATTAAAAAAAATTATGAAGACAAGAAAATTTTAGGATTTGTTCTTACAAATCACCTAAGATCTTATTTATATAGATAAGTTCCAAATAGAAAATAAGAAAAAACTTTGAAATAAGAAAATACAAATCTATGAAGAAAAGAAAAAAACACTCAAAATGACAAAAATGAAAACTTAGATAAAAATGGACGGAAAATGTTATGTTAATCTTCTACATCTTGAATCTCTGAACACTTACATGCATGTATACGTAGTACATACATATGCATGCATGCATACATATATGCAACACACACATATATATATATATATTTATGCATATACATTCATACATAGCCATTCATGACTACATGCATACACATACATGTATATATGCTTTTTTGATTCCTTATTTTTCCTACATACTTAACGTGCTTACTTGTTTTCTTCTCTGCTTTAGTGCTTCTATTGCTTACTTAGATTGTTTGCTTTTTTTTGCTCAACTTGTTTCATTGCTTCCTAATTTGCTTTTTTTATTCCTCTGCTTAGTACATTGCTTGTTTCTCTGAGTAGTTCAATATTTGCTTCTTTCTTTGGGCTGCCGTTGAGCCACTTCAGGCGGCTCCTTCATCTAGTTCTGTAGCGAATCTCGTCGCCTGGAGCAGATCTGATCTAAGCGGCGGCTGCAAAGGTTTTGATTCAGTTCAGGTTGTCTAGGTCTGGTTCTTACGAGTTTTTGTATTCTGTCACTAACCATGTAAAACACATCATATCCCGTTTGGGATGATTTAATTTAATATAATATTTAATTTTAAAAAATACAGTTATAAAAAAGTTAATCTCATATTTTGTAAAATGATTGCAGAATAATTCCTTTCTGTGACAACTTTTTAAATTACTCATGCAAAAGGACCGCTAATGAATGTCTTGGAGAAAAAAACTTATAAATATTTAGGGTCTACAATTATAAATATAGGATTGATGTGTATTTATAACTACTTCGTATAATCTGTGATGATAAAATAAATTACTTCGTATAATCATAGAGTTGGTTCTTGTCAATCCATGTCGGACGAATAAAGAAGTAATTATGTTGTTGGGATCTCATTATTTATATCTTATTATAAAAAGCAAGACCGTTGAATTTGAATTCATTCTTGTTGCACGAGTGATCGATTTCTTTTCTTCCGACAAGTAAAATAATTTTTCATTAAGGTTTTATTCTAAGAAATGGAACATTGATGTTTCATTTTTTATCAGTTCGATAATGCGCAGTTGTTTATTTCATCTTTTGATTTCTATCATTTGAAGTCAAAGCTATTTCGTTTTTCATGTTACAACTTACAAATGCATGTGTGATCCTAGTTATATTGATAAATACCTTTAACAATGACATTCCAGTGTGATATATAGCTCATATCACATCGACCTATGACTACTCGTTTAACTCGAGAAAGTCTGATTATAGGATGTCCATTATCACCAATCAGATATATTATTTACAATTGAATTTTCTTTGGTTTTATATATATAGCACTTTAGTTTGAGTTCACTATAGGGCTGATTGCTGTTAGGCTGTTACGATTATTAATGGGTTTTGAAGTTCTAACAGTTAAATTATAAATAATCAGATTTTTTATTTGTTCTTAAAATTTTTGTTTTTTTCTAAAGCCACAAAATAGACTTTTAAATGGTTGTAAGATTAATTTCTTGTATCTTAACATTTTTAATGGTTGTGAGATTAATTTATTTCAAAACTATTTTTTCACCTAAGTTCTCTTTCTCCATCAGAAATTAAGAATTTTATTTGATACAATCATAATAAAATCTAGGTGCTTAATTTAAATTAGATTTTGTTGAACAAAGTTTTAAATACTATTAATTAATAGTTTCTAGTAATCGATTGTACTAAATATAATTTATTAATTATTTACATCAATATACTTTAAATAATTAATAAATTAAAATCTAGTACTATTTTAGTTATCTATCAGTTTATTTCATTAATACAATAAGTTATATATATATGTTTTAATATTTTCATTACAAAATATATTATGCATATTAAAGAAAATATCTAAAACGAGTTTAACAAATAAAAACCAATTATTTATGTTTTTGTATTTTATCCCCTAAAATTTTACTAATAATAAAATTTAGTTATGTCTTCGTGTCATTACTTCCATTTAAATATGGTATAGTAAATTTCACTATATGATAATTCCTACAATTTTGTTACCAATTAAACTTTCAAAAATATTATTTAATATATTCTACAATAACAATTTTTACAGCAAAAATTTTTAAAACCAAAAACATAAAATAACAGTTATAACCAATTGGTCCCTACATTTTAGATATAAATACACATATTAAGACGAATTACAAGGAGTTCAACTTGACATATTTATTCATCTTTTTTTTTTTCTGTCGTCGACATATTTATCTTTAAGATGAGTCGGATGTACGTATGTTACTTTTGATCTTTTATCATGGATTTGTCTTATGCGAAAGACATAAATTAAAGCTTACCATTAACCATAAAGAAAATAAAAGCTTACTCTAGACTAGAGACCAGAACGCATTAATATTATTAGGTCTATCTTCTATCACTTCATAGAGTTTCTTTGTCACTCATGTTTGCAAGTGTCGTTACTTGTTCTACTGGAGAAAGATCTTTGTTATTAAACAAACATTTATCTCATATGTTCTTTTGATTTAATATTACTAGTAACCAAAATAAAGAACACAAAACTCTAAAATATTAGTTAATCTCGGTTATAAAACATTATCCTACTAGAAATCATTGCTAACTTTAATAAAGTCATAGTATTTGAATCGTTTTGTCCACTTGTTTTTTTTTTATATAAAAGTTTTGTCAACTAATTATATTAACACAATAATGATATCTTTTTGAGTGAAAAGATATCGAAATGAAAAATTAAAGATAAGATGAATGGTTAGGTAGAGCGCGAAGAAGACAAAGCCGGAAACTACAACCACGACATGAAAAAAAAAAAAAAAAAGTGGTTCAATTTCATTTTCGCTTTGGTCCACTTTATTTTTAATATTATAAAAATAAGCCCGTGTTAGCTTAAGACACGAAGCCTCCGCACTAAATCGATGTAAATAAGTTAAATAACAATTTAAAATTTGTTGGAAAAGACGCGCGTGGCTCCCACTACCCTCAAACTATGTCCACGTGGAACCAGCCATATGAGCGGCGTTAAAAAAAAAACGTTTTTTTTCTTTCTCTCTAGAAAGTCAAAAAAAGGAGACAGCCAAACACGGCCTTGTCACATCGTTTATCTTTCTCTCTCTTGCTTTTGTTTCCGAGGAAGTCCATTTTCCTACACGCCACCATCTCCTCCGTTCTTCAATTCCCAATTCGCTAACCCTAGTTTTAGGTTTCTTTTTTATTTTTTTACTTTACTTTCCTCGATTGCTTCGAGTTAAGGACTTTTCCGACCTCAGATCTTTCGATTTTTGTTGATTCTCGGTTTTATTTGAGCTGGAATAGTGTTCTTTGGCTTCTTCACGAGAAGCCCAAGTTGAATCGATGCCGGAAATTGATCTCATGAGAGTCGATCAATGCGTCGCTGATGTGAAATTAGATGATTCTTCTTCTTCTTCTCCGCTTATTGAGGCTCCTGGATTTGGGAGATTCGATTGTGGCTCGGTGGATTTGGAGTTTAAGCTAGAAGAAGAAGCGGATTGTTTGAAGAATTGCGTCGGACATTCGGCTAGACGCGGTCGTCCACCGAGAACACTTGGGAAAGTTTCTTCGCCTCAGACTTCGAGGAAGAGGAGAGAAGACGAAGATGTTTGTTTTGTTTGCTTCGATGGAGGTAGTCTTGTCCTCTGCGATCGTAGGTGAGTGAAGTTTTGAGCTTAGAGAAGCTACTCCAGCTCAATTTACTTTAGTAGATTTGTGCTTCCGAAAATGGAAAAATTTGGTAGTTTCTGATTATCGAGGTTTTTCTTAATAATGTCAGGGGATGTCCAAAAGCGTATCACCCAGCTTGTGTTAAGCGTACTGAAGCATTCTTCAGATCAAGAGCTAAATGGAATTGTGGTAAGTTGTTTCAATTCTTCTTCTTTATGGACTACATTACCAATTCTTTGAATAGTTTGTGCTTTGAGATTAACTCTTTGGGAGCTTTGTTGACGACAATGATGGTTTTTTTCCAGGTTGGCACATATGTACTGCTTGTCAAAAGGATTCTTTCTACATGTGTTATACTTGTCCGTATTCAGTTTGCAAGAAATGCGTTAGAAGCTCCGAGTATGTAGTTGTTAAGGAAAATAAAGGATTCTGTGGAATCTGTATGAAGACTATAATGCTTATTGAGAATGCAGCTGAAGCTAACAAAGAAAAGGTACCAGAATCTTTCAGCATTTTGTTGCTTTCCCTTACTCTTCGCACCAGAACGTAATTTATGAAAATATCTAGAATCTGAAACTGGATTCCAATGGTATTTTCTTGCGACGCCCACTTTTGTTTTTAAATTTGTTCTTAAATGTCAATTTTCCAGATTCAGGTCGATTTCGATGATCAAGGCAGCTGGGAATATCTTTTTAAGATTTACTGGGTTTCTCTTAAAGAAAAGCTATGTTTATCGTTAGATGAGCTTACCAAAGCAAGAAACCCATGGAAATCTTCTGCTTCCACTGCTTCAAAGAGGAGAACTACTAGTCGGGTGCATGAAAAGGATGATGAAAATTCGCCTGGGGTGATGAACAGTCGTGCTAAAGTAAGGAAAATGGAAGCTGTGTCTGTGTGTAAATTTGGTCCTTTGGATTCGAACAGTTCTTTGGGTGCCAGATTTCCACCATTGACTAGTACTGCTACGTGGGCAACAGATGAGCTCTTGGACTTTGTGGGGTATATGAAAAACGGTGATGTTTCGGTCTTATCTAAGTATGATGTCCAAACTCTCGTGCTAGAGCATGTGAGACGGAATAATCTACAAAACTCTCCTCAGAATTCAGAAATAACGTGTGACCCTAAGCTTATGAGATTGTTCAGAAAGGAGCGAGTGGAGTACTTTGAAATGTTAAAGCTTCTTGAATCTCACTTCCTCGATCAAGAGAGGTCTCCAGTCACAGATACCTCAGCCGGAGGAGTCACTGAAACTATCTCCTTCCAGGTCGATGCGAGCAGAAGCTGCGATAGGCTAAATACATCTGAACAGCATCAGGATAGGTTGAATGCATCTGAACAGCATCAAGAAGGAGAATCACAGGAATTGAATGTGCACCATATTCAGGTTGGACCTTCCAGTTCTGATAGCAGAAACCATGCCGTTGTAAAACCTGAAACATGTGCCACTAATAAGCCAATTGATGGCTTGGATGCGAATATGAGATGGTTATATGGAGATCCAGATGGAAAGATTCATGGCCCATTTTCCTTATTAAACCTGCAACATTGGAGTTCGAGTGGGCATTTCCCTCCTGAGCTGAGAATATGGAGGTTGGGTGAACAGCAAAACAGCTCCATACTCTTGACTGACGCACTAGATGGGCAGTTCCGTAAAACAGGGTCATTAGAGAATCATTCTATCCCCAAGCAGGAAGTGACAGCTACTATAGATCAAAACAGGAGTGTGACTGTTCCTAAAGTAGAGAGTAGAATGCTTGACTTCAGTCCCAACTCAGTGTGCACTGACCACAGTGTCATTACTAGCAGTAACAGTGTCATCACAAGGAGCTCGGATGTGAGTAACAAAAGCGGAAACAATTTTAGCCACACTGTGCCCTTGGATTTTTCTCTTTCTAATGAAAGGGAAACTGTGGGTTCTGTTTCTCTCTGGAACAAAACGAAAGTTGAAAGTCCTTTCCCCGGACAAAGCCCAATAAGCTGTTCGCTTTCGCTCGCTACATTTCCCGGAAACTCAAATTGCTCTCTACCACAACATGAAAGATGGAATGCTGGTCAAACAGAGCCAGATGGAAACAGTGCAGTAAATAATGCTTGCCATCAAAACATTATTGGTCTTAGCGGTGCATCTGAGAAAGAAGTCACGGCTACAGTCCAGTCATGTGGGCAGAATTGGAATGCCGCTACTCCAAGCAGTGCTTCAAATGTTTGGGATTCTAACTCGGGTTTGGTATCGTTCACAGACAATCAAGAAATCGACTTTCTTGATCTCTTTAGTCCGACTTTCAAATTCAACTTTGCGTCTACTACCACGGATTGGCAGTCCATTGTGGCTGGACCTGACGAATGTGACGAATCAGTCTCAGATCTTTTAGCAGAAGTGGAAGCCATGGAGTCCCAAAAACGTCTTCCTTCTCCTACTTCAACTTTCCGTGGTCCTGAAGAATTAGTAATCCGGCACTCTATAAACGATAGCTACAGTCCTGCTGAAGGACATAGCCCAGCAGTAGATGTAAGCAAAGGTGATTCCATGAGCTCAACAAACGATCTGCAAATGCATTCAAGATCTAACAATGCCGTGCATTTTTAGCTGTGGGCTCGGTTCAAATAGAGAGAAATCATAATCAGGGCACAGGTTATCATAGATCATCCAATGTCCAGATTCGTCTGATCGATGGTGGACTTTGCCCTTTGTCTCTTTTTTTGCAGGATAATTACACAACATAAATAAGTGGCAGAATCAATCATCATCAGCAGCAGCAAAAATAAAAAAAAAGTGGTGCAAAATGAAGAAGATATGATCAAAATGTTTCTTCGTGGTATTTTTGGTTGCACCAATTGTTTTTACGTTATTTAGGTTTTTGTAACGTTGTCCTGTGTTAAGAGTTGCACAGATCCAACTTCTGTATTTTTACATTGTTTGTACTTAGGAAGTATAAAAAAAATTGAAGAAATTGTTGTTCGAATGGATGTAATGAAAACATTGTAGAGGATCATAGTCTTATTATATATATATGATAATGATAGTGTAACGTGTCATTCGTATTTTTTGAATATATCATATCTCTTCCATATCTGACAAGTGTAAGCTCGAGTTTCTCTGATTCAGAAAACGGCTTCGTTTTTGTTTCTACTTCTTTTGGAAAATGAGACGAACTCGATTGATCGTTTCCGGATTTGGAAACTTTTGGTTGTTTCTTCGATTTCGGTGTTTGTTGATCGATCGAGATCAATATCTGATTTCATGGTGAAAGCTACGTCGAATTTGACGCCGTCGCAGAGATACGCGGCAAGCGCATTGTTAGCGATCGCGCTTAACGAAGCGCAGATCAGTCAGACAAAGCCGCTCGGAATCTCCACCACCGACCACGGCGGAGGAAAAGGAGAGTCTGAGAATCATCGGACTGGAGAACCAATTCGCTGCATTAGTAGCTGCGGTGATCCTATCTCCGAAGACGCTGATCTCTGGGTCCACGAGGTTTCTGGCCTTCTCCGACCCGTTTTCAGGTGATCGCCTCTAAAAACACCGTTTCTTGGATTCTGGTTTTCGTTTTATACGATCATGACGAAATCATCTGAAATTTTCATGTTCTGGAGTTAGCTATATATATATATTGAGCTGTCTCTGTAATTCGCTTTCAGATATCTTCAGATTGATTCCTCAGCTTGGCATGGCCTCGAGGAGATAGCTGCGTCTTCTTCGGCTAAGGATCACATCGGTGCGGTATGACCAATTTCCCTCGGTAGCTTGAAAATTCATGTGTTGAGGAGGTCTTCTTCATTGGCTGGTACTTTTGGTTTATTGTAGTTCATCATCAAGTTTACTCTCAGAGGATGCGAGTGATTATGATGATGGTGGTTCTAGTGAAATGGTGGAGAAAGAGACCGCCTTAGCTACAGCTGCTGATGCTATGGTTGAAAACATTCGAAGCAGCTCTGTATCTGTGGAAGCTAAGATGGAGAAACATGTAGAATTTGAAAATGAGTGCCGTGAGAAGTATTTCATTCCCGAGGCTCAATCTGGTGTGGCGGTTAAGGAATCAGAGACACACGGGGAGGACGTAGTTAAAGATGGAGGTCACATTCCTGAAGTTGTTAAAAATGAGAAACCTGTGGAGGAAGTAGCATTGCTTAGCCATGAGAGGAAGATAAATGTTCTTTACGAGCTACTTTCTGCTTGCTTGGCAGATAAACATGAGGTGAACGAGAAATGTACACGGAGTAGGAAAGGCTATGATGTGCGCCACCATGTTGCTCTGCGGTTACTTGCAACTTGGTTTGACTTTCAGTGGATTAAAATGGTTTGTTTGCTTCATTCTTTCAATTCAAGCCAAATTTTGTAGATTTTAAGCTACCACATAGCATAGCAACCTCATGGTTCCATATTATAGCTACCTTGCTGGGGACTTAGGATACGATGACATTAGCATGTGATGGGAACTGTGAAGTTGTCAGAAGCTCTAGATTTCGATCATGGATTCCATATTTTTGTGCCTTGGAATGTGGTGAGAATCAATCTCAGTATTTTCTAGGAAGCAGTTGAGACAATGTCTGCATGCTCTGCCATGGCATTGCAAAAGTCAAGTGAAAATAAGGAAGACGAGTCTCTGTCACCAAATAGTGTATGGGCTAGATGGAAGCGTGGAGGCATAGTTGGAGCGGCTGCTTTAACTGGGGGTACTTTGATGGCCATCACTGGTGGTATGGTGTCTTCTAACTTTTAATATCCCTTCCCACGTTTTGGAAGTTTGGGATTTTGAAAATGCTAATTCTTAACTTGTTTTGATTACATATTATATGAAACAGGATTGGCTGCTCCAGCAATTGCTGCAGGATTTGGTGCATTGGCACCAACACTAGGCACGATCGTTCCGGTAATTGGAGCCAGTGGGTTTGCAGCAGCTGCTGAGGCTGCTGGATTTGTTGCTGGTTCTGTTGCTGTTGCAGCATCTTTTGGAGGTAAATAAAAAGTACACCTCAGTTTTAGCTTCCTTAAAGAAAAAAATTGATTACATGTGATAATTGTATAGTTCTTTGTGAAGGAAGGACCAGCTTTATCTGATGTTTTGTTTCTTAATGTGTTTATGAGTAGCTGCTGGAGCTGGGCTCACAGGGACTAAGATGGCGAGGAGAACTGGGGACATTAAGGAGTTTGAATTTAAAGCTATTGGAGAAAATCATAATCAAGGAGTTAGTTTTAATTTCCTGTTGCTACTAGATCACTACAACAATAGTTTTGCATTGGGACAAATTGACTATTGTCTATGCTTCTTGTTGAAATCTCTTTGCTCTGCATTATCCGATTTTGAGGATGACGTCTTTTTCTTTTGTTCATGGAATAGCGATTAGCAGTGGAGATCTTAGTTGCTGGCTTTGTTTTAAACGAAGAAGACTTTGTAAAACCTTGGGAAGGGTTAACTAGCAACTTGGAAAGGTATTAACGTGAGTTATTCTTGCATACATTTTTGTGACCATAATTCATAAAATTCATATGTTTGCTACAATTGTTTCATAGATACACAGTGCAATGGGAATCCAAGAATATTATTGCAGTGAGCACTGCAATTCATGATTGGCTTACTTCAAGTAATATTTTATAGTTTCATCCATTACGTTTTAACCATGTAACTCTATTTTTTAATTATTCCCCTAAGAATAAATAGTAACATCGACATGAAAATGTTGCAGGAGTTGCTTTGGGCATTTGTTCCTCCGGAGCTCTTGTTAGCTGCTTTCAATGCCTTCTTGCACAAACACATTCAAGTCTCCACAAAGTTACATCAGTCTGTTCTCAAAAATGAGAGAAAATTTAAAACAAATTTGATGAAATAAAACGAATAGAGAAACCTATATAAAGAATATCTTGAATTCAATTAAATAAATTTACAAATATTGGAAGACACCAGTACACACAAAGAGGGAAAGGATGTGTCCTTATTATCACCAACCAAAAATGATTTTATAAAGAATCTTTTAAAACTTAATTTTAAAGACCATTACTAATTTTTAATAAGGTGATTGACCTTATTTGACTTTATTTGTAGCTTGATGTGTTCCTCAATGTATACACAAGTTACAATAATACATTACCTATCTCAAATAATATACAAGTTACAATTGATTCCTATGAAACATACCAATTGCAATATTATTCTCCGCATTTCTTCTTTCTTGATTTTGTGGTCTTCAACCAGGTCCATACCACTTCGATCTGCCTGTGACTTGCCTCTTCAGCCTTTCCACCAGCAGAGCTATTCGCTGGTTCTTCCATAGTGTACATCAGCTTTGATAAGGACACACCCTCGTGGTGAAACACAAACCATATGTCATTATATCGAGATTCATAATACTCTATATATCTAGCAATATGTTTCAAACCCTCTTGAAAGAGACACAATTCTGATGATGCTGGTTGAGAACTTGACATGTCCGTAGCAGAAGAACTCACACTTATATTTGTGTGCATTTAGAAACAATTCACCAAAATGCTTCTCCTTTAGACCACTTGAATAGACAGTTGGTCTTGGTCCTCTCTCTACCTAATTAGGAAAAATAAAGGGAAAATGTAGTAATTAAGTTTGAGAAGAACTTGCATCTACATGTCATCATATAGGTCGATAGATGACATAACGAGTAGAGAACAAACTATCGTAAAGAATAATAACCTATGCCAGATCCGAAATTATCTATTTAAGAACCACACAGTTTGAAACAATTTTTAGTATAAGCAATAACCAGTGGAGAACTATTGTCACCCCCAAATAACCGAAGAGTCACGCCCACATTACAGATACACGTCTTCTCACCATCACTCTAAGCATAAAAACCCAGAGAAAAGCGAAAAGAAAGTTGCATACACATCATATTCAAAAGGAAAGATTGAAAAAATTCCAAAAAGAACATATACCATTATCCGCTTCAAAATGAAGGAGATAAAGACACTCGGAGAATTTGTCGGCGATTTTAGGGTTTGAGTCCGGTAGAATCCAGATACTATTAACTATTGTCGCTTCGTCCCCAAAATTTAGAGTAAATGTAGTTTAGTCCTTCTACCGTTGAACAGTGGTATGTTTGAAAATGTCCATTTCCAAGTGGTATTTTCTGAAGATGGGTCCTTATGTGGTGGTATTTATAGAATTCTCCAAAATAAACTAACCAAAATTTAATTATTATTATATTTGCATAGCGTTTACTTTAAATTTAAAATTTTATTTTACGATATATGCGTGTTCCGACTTCCGCCAAATCCTTTGGATGTGTATTTCCAGTTCCGTATCACACCATGCAAAAGTCAACCCAAAGTCAGAACGGATGGAGAACTAACCCGCTAAAAAGGCCGAACGAAAGAATCAATTAGGTCCAAATAAGGCCCATTATAGAAAAACGTAAAGGGTTAAATAAACCTACCCATTCCTCGCTCTACCTCTTCTCGAGTCGGCTCCTTTTTGCTACAGCTTTGTTGTTCTTCGATTCAATTCTTCTTTCGTCTCCAGTTAGGTTTCTTTCGACCTCAAAGTATACAGCTTTGGGATATAATTACGTAAAAGTATTTATATTTAGATGATTATGAAACTAAGTCAAGTTAATATCTTTTGATTAGAAACCCTTTATGTTGTTTTTCTTCAAGAATCTATGGTTTGTGAGCTAGTGATCTGGTTTTTAGCAATAAAATTTTTGGTTTTTGATTAATCGTGGTTTTTTGAAAGTTGATCTGATCTGATCTATCTGCTTTGTATTAGAGAAAAGTTTCGACCTTTAGAAAATAATGGTGGCATTCTCCAATCTTAACTCTGAAGATGGATTGAAGAAGCTCGATGAGCATCTTCTTACTCGCAGTTACATCACTGGGTTAGTTAGATTTCTTACTCTCTGTGTCATTTAATCGAGGACCAAAAGTTATAAAGATGTGAATATCTGTTTCCTAAGGGTTGGTTAGATCTTAAATCTCTACTTTTATACTAACAATAGTTAGTAACTGTTACATCCTTCTGTGTATGTTTATAGGTACCAGGCTTCAAAGGATGATATCACTGTCTTTGCAGCCCTTTCAAAGCCTCCAACTTCACAGTATGTGAATGCATCTCGTTGGTTCAACCACATTGATGCTCTCTTGAGAATCTCGTAAGCTTCCTTCATCATTGCCTTCTATTGTTTCCCATTTACTTATGGAATAAAGTGTCGCTCTTTGGATTAATCTAATGTTGCTTCCATGTAACTTGTCTCGTTTACAGTGGTGTCTCTGCTGAAGGAAGTGGAGTCATTGTTGAAGGATCTGCCTCTATCACAGAAGAGGCTGTTGCTACTCCCCCCGCAGCTGATTCTAAGGTACTCTTGATTGTTTTTATGGTTACTCATTATGTTCTGTACATCGGGGAGATTCATACTTATATGTTTAATTGTAGGATGCTGCGGCTGATGAAGAAGATGATGATGATGTTGATCTTTTTGGAGAGGAGACGGAAGAGGAAAAGAAAGCTGCTGAGGAGAGAGCAGCTTCTGTGAAGGCTTCTACAAAGAAGAAGGAATGTAAGTTTGAGTCTTTTTCTTTTGCACTCTGTAGTTTTAATGATTTGGAGATGTTGTGGAATTCTCATTGTGTTTCTTTTTTTTTTCTTCACTAGCCGGAAAGTCATCAGTTTTGATTGATATCAAGCCTTGGGATGATGAGACTGACATGAAGAAGCTAGAGGAAGCTGTGAGATCCATTCAGATGGAAGGATTGTTTTGGGGAGCATCAAAGCTTGTCCCGGTTGGTTACGGTATCAAGAAGTTGCAGATCATGTGCACCATTGTTGATGACCTTGTGTCTGTTGACACCATGATCGAAGAGCAACTCACTGTTGAACCAATCAATGAATATGTTCAGAGCTGTGACATTGTTGCCTTCAACAAGATATGTAAGTTTCTTGAATCTATTCGCTACTAGTTTAAAAAAGATATAATGTCGTTAACAATTGTGTATGTTGGTTTGGATCATAATGCAGGAGTAGAAAAGCTTCAAGGAAGGGTCTGTGTTCATGTGTTGTTGTTTATCGTCTTCTTCTATACTCGTTTCTGAAGTTTTTGTTGAACTTATCTTTATTCTGCTATGTTGTGTCTGTGATTCATTTTGATATCTGTGAAGAAAGATAATTCTGTATTTGCTTTTAGTTTCCACCAAATCTCAAATATGAGTAGAATGTTGGCTTTTCGTATTATAAGATCGATCCAAATTGGCTTGAATTACTAATAAATGCCAATGTAGTTGACAGAAATATAATTCGATAATATTTACTTGCATCAAAAACACCCAAATTATATCAAAGATTAAGAATGATCAGTCCCATGTTTATTTTTTCCCATCCAAAATGCATGTGACATCCTGATCACATGAACATAGAATACAATATCTGTTATGAGTGGAGAAGTCGAGAGAACAAGGACTTTGGGCATGACACAATATTCTATAGTTTACTACAGCCTCGTCTCATTTTAAAGTTGTCACCAAAAGAAAATATAAAAAGATTGTTGGTTTCATATGGTTAATGCATGTTCATGTTGTTGCGCAATTTAATTATACGGTCTTGATTTGGGTTTAGAAGAGCATAAAAAATGAGGGGAATGGAGAGGACTTTTAATTGAGATAAATCTAGATGGAGATATCACAGAGAATGTCAAGCTTTCTAGTGTTTTTGTTAGTTACTGGTGCTGTGTTGTTGTTGAGCTCAAGCTCCGTTCATGGGCTGCGACATCGACCCACGAAGACGTTCTTTAATAGTACTGATCAATCTTCCTTTTTGGGTTCTGACAAACGTCAGAAAATGGACTTAACAAAGCACGAAGAGTGCAAGAAGGTAAAGTAGAAGAAGGAGGCTGCGAAAACTGTAGAGGAAGAGAAAGAGACTGTGGAGATTGTAACGATGGAGAAGGGAGGAGCTGTAATGGTTGTAACGGAGCAGGAGGAAGTCCGGGAGATGCCGGAAGAGGAGGTCGTGGAGGAGGAAGAAATGGCAAAGGAGACGACGGTGGAAATGAAGAATGCAATGACCATAAAAAGAAGAAAAGAGATGATAGGAACGACGGTGGTGGTGTTGGTATAGGTATTGGTATTGGTATAGGTGATGGACCTAGCCCGGGTTCTGGTGGCAATGGAGGTGGTGGTGGCGGTGGAGGTGGTGGTGGAGGAGGTGGTGGTAGTGGAGGCGAAGGAGATGGTTCTGGACGCGGATGGGGCGTTGGATATGGAGGAGGAGGTGAAGGAGGATGGGGATGGGAAGGAAATGGCAACGGAGGGGTATGGGGTCCCGGAAACGGCGGTGGTGGTTGGTTTCCCGGTTGTGTTAAAAAGTCAACGAAAGGTCAAAACTACTTAACATGTTTAAAATACCGTTTTACATTTATCTACTGTCAAGAACATGTTAGATTTCAATATGGATTCTTTTTTTTACTTATTGATGATGCTTATAATTGGATATTCACTAAAATAAATGAATAATACTAATATTTTGATTTGCTCTCGTTACAATATTTTTCTGTTTCGAGAAAGAAAAAGGTAAATAAAAAATTACCCTCAAATTTGCAAACAAAATGTTTTGACTTGAAAGATATATTATTTATCCTTACGATTATGCGAACTTGAATGTTCTAAATGGACAAAGCAAAGGAGAAAAAGGTGGGATATTAGGGTGAGTGGAGACGATCGTAACGTTAGGTTGGAGTTGTGTTAAGTAAAGAGAAGTTGGGAAGTGGTTGGATCTATTCAATTAAAACTTGGAATATTTAAGACTAAGATCTAATCCGAATAATTAATAAGACTTGGATTGACTGATTGACTAGTCTAGAGGCTTGGCTTGGTCCACACTTGACACTTGCATGTGATGTCGTAGTTTCAATTTCAAATTCCATCTAATGTGGCGAAAACAAAATTACTAAAAAGTTTACAATATGAACTTTATAAATAAGATGATTAGGTTTTATTTTTCACCTAGAAGGAAAAATGAAGTAGCCACTTGGATGGGCCAAGGACAAAAGGACAACGATGAAGTAAGAAAGATGACTAGGTCCTCCAATCCGTTCAATAGCTGCCGTCTTCATCATACGATAGCGAAGTTTGGGACTTGGTCCAATGAACAAAATTGAAAGTGGGACTCCAAATACACAACATCATAGGCAACCGGCCGGTCTCATTATTATAAGATAATTTTCTAAAAATACCACTTTTCATAACTACTTTTCAGATCTACCATTCATTTTTGACCATTTTCAAAAATACCACTAGAATAAAAGTTGTTTACGAAAAATACCTTTAGTAAAATAAGACTTGACAAAAAAACCCTAGCTCACACCTTATAAATCTCGCGAAACATCTGTAATCTGGAATCTCGGCGTTTCGCTGGAAATCTGCTACAGATTACAGATGTTTCTCGAGAAACATCCATTAGAAATCTGGAATCTCGGCGTTTCGCTGGAAATCTGCTCGCGAGAAACCAAAAACAGATTTTGGATTTGGAACGAATTGGGACTGTTGGGATACTTTCTCTCTCATGTTCAATTTTCTCCACACGTATTCTCTTATTTGAAATTGAAATTGGGTTACCAAATCCCTATTTCAGTTTGATTTCGCCTTTGATTCATGTTCTCCTCATTTACTAGAAGAATGAATTTCAATTAAGATTTTTGTTGAATCAGTCTAATGTTAACTTCAATTCCAGGTCTTTGATTTAGCTAATACATGAGAACAATTTAATGATTTGTTTTGAGATTGAACATATAGAGATTGCTCTAAGGTTGATTTGATTTGTGACTTACGGTTCAACAAAGTCCATGATAAGATTTTGTGATTTTGCATGTGTATAAATTTCTCAAACATGTCATTCAGTGTATTGAGTTTCACAATAAAACGTTTTCAGATGCTTTGTTATGTTTTATATAAAATGGAGTTTGAAGATTGTTTTTTTTGTTGATGATTTTTGATATTTTGACTTTGCATATTTAGAAATCATCGAGTAAAGTTGAAAGCAGTTCTCTTCTCTTAGAAATCATCGAATAAAGGTCTGTTATCTTCTCTTTGTTTTTACCTCAGACTTTGTGATTCCTGAATTTTGTGTGTGTTTTCCTCTTGATTCTTGTTTTTTTTGGGTCTAATTCATTCTCTTATAGTCATTACGTCCACAATTATAAATTCATTCTTGTATAGTTTTTATGTCCACAATTATCAACTTGAGCTTCATGAGTGTTTTGTAAAGTCATCAACAAACTTTATTTTGATGTGTTGTAATTTGATTTCTTGAATGTGAAACATGAGCATAATTATTTCTTAATTCAAGAATAGTGAATGGCTAAATTGAAAGAACCTCGAGTACTACTTTATTTCCTATTTGTTACATTATGTTTCCTAGGAATGTATTAGTTCGGTCCCTTACTCAATATGTTAGTAGTGAGCTGTTAGTTTTTTGTGTTGTGTGTGTTTTGTTCCCATGATGTTAACATTTGACTTTACTTAGATTTAGATTCTCTACACTGAGAATTTTCTAGACCAAAAAATAAACAGTTGTTTTATAAGTTTGTATATATAACCTTATAAAAACATTCATAATTAATAAAATAATATTTTATAACTCTTTTTATAAAATCTTATAAACCAATTATTAGTTTCTTGGTGGGTGGTTGTTCGATGACAAAAAAAAAAGTATAAAGCTTAAATTATTTGTGTAGTTCTTTCTATCATTTTATATTTTTTAAACAAACTTTATAAAAAGCTACATGTGGAAGTGATTGATCGACTGATGATTGTGATCTTAAGAAAATGGATCATTGTAATCATTGTGCTATTAACTAATTCATCGATCATAGTGTTCGATTGATCAATTTCCAACAGAAGCTTTTATATGTTTTTATAAGTTAAGGTTTTAAAAGTCTCTTTTATAATTTTCATAATGTTTTATAAAGTTCTTTTATAAGTTTTATAAAGTTTATAAATTTTCAGGTTTTTGTGAAACATGTTTTTATAACTTTTTATACAGATCTTTTACAAGTTTTATAAGCTTTTTATACAATTTGAAAAATTTACGTAAATTCTTATAAATCTTTTGTTATGTTATCCATGTTATAATGATTGAATCATATTTAACATGTGGATTCTGGAAACTTACAAACAACACTTCGAGTGAATTTATATGTGACATTGAGAGAGGAACATGTTATAGTACACTTGATGAAGATTGTAGTTTTAACGATTTCGTTATTGTTATCTTAGAAGATTATGGAATTGAAGCTGATTCAAGTTTGGTGAAGTTTAGTTATTAGTTGCCTGGATGTCTTCCACTATTCATTAGGAATGATAGACAACTACATGTTTTCACGAAGAAGTTTGCAGAAAGTGGACCTTTATTTATTTGTGACAGTGGATGAGGTATTTTTTCAAATAAATTTTCTTCTTTAACTGTGTTTTTATAAGATTTAATCTCCGTGTTTATAAATTTAAAGTCATCAGATTTAATCTATAGTTCTATAGCTGCTTCAACATGCTGCAAACAGAAAATCAACTATATGATTGAAACTCTAAAAACAAACTAAACAACCATCAATCAATTAGTTATATGTTTTTAGAAACTAGTTTATAAAACCTTATAAAACCTTTATAAAAACTTTATAAAACCTTTATAAAAACTTTATAAAACCTTTATAAAAACTTTATAAAACCTTTATAAAATAATATTATAAAACAATAATAAATATACCGTAAACCACTTTGCATCTATTTTTGTTCTAGAAATTACAAGTGTACTACATATAAATATTACATCATTACAAGTAGGAGTATTGGAATACATTTCCATATATTTTATATTTATTTCTTTATTAGTCAATGAAAAACTTACTTGTTCTTTCTCGACTTTATCCTGGTATCCAAATTTTCTAACCTTGTTGTATCAGCTTTTCCAAAAGAATGTAAAATCGGGTTCTTTTTCTTCTCAGATTTTTATTAATAATGTGGTAGAATTAGAACATTTACGGAAATTAACCAAAAAAGGTTTTTGAGGAAATTCAATAATTACAAAAAAATAAAATTGAATATTGAACCAAACCAAACTAAAATTTATGCTAGACATTTAGGTATATGTTCGAGTTTGGATCGTTTTATTCGAGGTTCAGATGTTTTGGTATTAAGGTTTTAAGATTTATTTGGGTATTTTTTTAATTTGGTTCAACTTCAGATCGGTTCCATCCGGAAACCCAACCCGAAATATCAAATTTTCTTTTTAAATAGTTAAATTTGAATAAAATTTGGTTAAATTTGGTATCTATTCGGTTCTTGGTTTAGATCGGGTTCAATTCCGATTCATCGAATTTAGAAGTGTAGGATCCATTTGTTTATTTTCTTGGTTTCGGTCTAGTTCGTTATCCCATTTTTATATCAGTTCCAGTTTGATTTCTATGTTCAGGCTATTTTGCTCACGTCTACTAAAATTCATCAAATCAAAATGAAACTGAATATAAAAATATTTTAAAAAGTATAAAATTTTCTATACCAAATTATCCGAGTCCAAATTAAACCAAATTATTTAATTAAATATATAAAAATATATAAAAAATATACAAAATTTAATAATACTTATTAAAATTAATTAGTTTTGTTTATTTTTGTTAAAAAATTTTTTTTGTCTAAAACCAAATTGAACTCGAACCGAATAAAATTCTCTCCGGTGGGATATATTTTTAAAAACCCAAAAAAACCTACATTATTAGATACATCACGTTTAATGCGAGAGTTAGGTTGCGCGTTACTCTGTATTAGCTTAGCTATTAGCTATATAAATCTTATATTTGTGATACCCACTTGTATGTGACATAGACATGGTGCAGTAAATGCTTTGTTGCGAGTGAGGTGGCTTGGATAATGAATGATCCGCCAGCTGGAACAACCAAAAAATAACTTTTTGTTATTCTGAATATATTATTAGATGTTATTAAAACCAAAAATTATACAACATTAAATGAAAAAAGCCTGTGAAAACATTGATATCCCTAGACTCTTAAATTAGGTTTGGACATTTTAGGAGGGGTAATTCGTCCTGTTTCCATCTCAATATTTCCAATTTTTTTGGAAAATAAATATTACAATTTTTCATTCGGATCTGAAAATAATATTTAAATGGTTAAGAGAAAAAATCGAGAAAAAATTGAGATTATCCGAATTTTTTATTGGATAATTACAAAAATAAAATTTTAAAGGTATTTGGTTATTTAACTATGCTTATAGACTTGACATAAACTATTTTGGTACTTAAAGCGTTTTGTTTTGGATAATGACACATTGTGCAGGTTAACCATGTAATTGGTACATTATTAAAGTGTATGAAATGCTATTCTTTTTTCTTATATGGAAAATGGTGATTTTAAGTTTTTTAACAAAAAATTTGAGTGATTACAAACAAACAATAATAATATTTGAATCCTTACATGTCCTGTATCCGATTTAATTTCACTTAGAGTATGTATTGAGAAATATATTTTGTGTCCCGAATTTTTCATTCCCGTCTTTTATCCGTAATTTCCCGTCCTACTTTTTTATGAAAATACTTTGGATAGTATATCTAAATTCTTGAATTACCCGTTCCAGTCTCTTATCCGTATTTTCCAGTCCCAATTCTCGAAATGCCCAAGCCTACCTTAAATCATAAACAAAGAATCCAAAATCCAATTGGTGAAGTGACAAAAAAACTTAATAATAATAAACCAGCTCCAAAGAGAGAAAAAGACCTAAACTCTAAAACTAACCAAACAAACCAGAGAAACTTCCAACTAAACTTCCCAAAGAACTCGTGAACGCCGGCTACCACCAATAAGACCAAAAATGCAACTAAGCCACAAGCAAACCAGCAAACAACACCGTAGTAAAACCAGAAAACAAAACCAAGATGAACGAAAGCAGGAACAAACTAGACCAAATATCAGAAGCCAGTACTATCAGGTCAAGCTAACCAGACAATGAGACGAAAACGAAAAAAGGACAAGGAGATAACCTTGAAATCCAACTGGAGACAAGCCAACTAAGAACAACAGTTCTTACACGCAGACCTTCGTCGACCCAGCTTCTGCCACCTACAAACATAAAACTGGTAACCTCTTTGCAAGAGAAGAACTGAAAGACAAACCCACTGCAATACCTAGGACCAAACTCCAAGATCCAAAGGAAACTTAGAGAAAAGTTAGTAGATGACTTCGCACGAATTAACATCCAAATGGCGAACGACAAGAATGAACCTATCCTATATCGCACCAACAAAACAAGCAGCATGACCCAATAGAGAAGAAGCACAAACAAACGCACACCACTCAAACTTTGAAGAAGCCAATTACAACTATAAAAGCCTCACAAACACTAACGAAAACTTACAACTAGCACATCCCAATGGAGAAATCAAATCCAAACATAGAGGATATAACCGATAGCGTATGAGGAAGACAAACCGAGAAAACAACACCATTAAAAGATCCACACTGCAGATCCACTGGAACAAAAGAGCACCACGCCGAATAATCAAGAATTGGTAGCCACACAGCTCCCACGAAACTATAAGCCACCGAGAAAAGTAAACCAAAACCCCAACTTGAACCACTTCAAATCCTTAACGGGAGCAACCAATGATCTTTGACTAGTTACCATCAACTCCATAAACAGCGAGAAATGAGCCGCCACATTCAGATTTGAGAAACCATTCGATCGAAAAACCTAGCCTCCAAGTCTCAAATCAAAACCTATGTTGACTGCACACCATGCCTTAAAGGAGAGGAAAGCTATAAACGCGAAAAAAAGAATCCGTCGACAACATCGAAAGCACACCAACCACCAGATTCAACCGGAAAAATCAAATGGGACTTATGTGAGAAGGAATTTTTTCTTTTGCAACAATTGAAAAATAACTATAAATTTTTCTTCTGAAAACCCCTTTTATAAATTCTACGGGTCAAGCCGTCGAGGATGGCTGCGTACTGGTTCTTTTGGAAAGTTGAGATAACTTATTACCTTACTCTTAAGATAATTGTAACGTTTCTTATTCACGTGTTGCTGCGAGATTGCTAAATGAGAAATTAGCCCCAATAATTTTATATGGCAGAGTCAGAGTCATATCGCATGTAATACAAACATAAAACACTATTAAATATGCCAGAGTCAGAGTCATATCAAGTGTAATACAAACATAAAACACTATTAAAAATAAACCGGAATCCCAGACCAATTTGAATTGCAGAAGTGACGACCGACGTTGATGACTGAATGGAAAATCCTTCACATGCCACCAAAATTCTCAGCCTCGAATCCTTTAGGAAGAATTAATTAGGTGGCTCACAACAACCACGAAAAAATTAGTGATTTAGTGGTCTTGAGATATCCACGATTTTCCGAGCAACTAGATTTTGGATTTGTCCTGTCTTGAGGTTCGTGTGCGCATCTTATAGCAAAGCAAAATGCGATGGTCAGACACCTTCTTGCCAAAACTGAAATATTTTATTAAAACTTTAAGTAAGTAAATAAAGTGAAATTTAAGTATAAATTTAAAGAAACTTACCAGTTGTTGTTCCCGAAAAGTCTTGCTCGCTGCTCCCAAATTGTGAGTGGCAATTCATTTGCTCTTACGGTCACTCTTCCGGTTGGTTGATTGAGTAGCCGATGTTTCTTGGGTTTCATCCATCATCCAATACTCAACCAACCCGTCCAGAGCTCTGGGTTTCCAAGCAACTCCCTAGAAATATCATTCCGATTTCACTTGTCCTTCCACTCGTTCAACTTCCTTGAGTACACTTTCGATGCCTTAGCATCGAAGTCACGTCTAACCCGAGACATGAGGTCTTTATCCTAAATGAAATCTTGCTGCAAAATGAAATGGTTAAATATAACAACTTCCTAGAAAATCTTTTATCATAAATATAAAAACATGAAATTTTAATGTTAAAATGAAAAATAAAACATACCGCAAATTGGCAAAACCAAAGATCACATTCATGCAAAGGCATAAGAGAGTATGTCGCAACGGTATTGAACAGGACCTCCAAGTGTTGTTTCTCTTAGGATGTAGATAGGAAGATGTTCCATAACATCAAAGAAAGACGGTGGAAATATCTTCGTAAGATTACAGAGGATAACCGGTATATTATCATTTAAATTGCGGATACCCTCTACTGTAAGTGTCCTCATACATAAATCACGAAAGAAAGCACCAACTCCTACAAAACATAATAAGCAATAAATAAATTAATATATAAAAATCTATATGCTAAAAAAATGGTTAATTAATATTATATACCTGCAATTGCTTCGTGGATGTTTTTTGAAGAAAATGTGCAAAGAAAAATGCAAGAAGATACTGCAATACAACATGATAATCATGACTCTTTATTCCAATAAACTTCTCTACGGAGAAATTACACAATTTTGTAGATTAGATTCGTATCCATCCGGAAATTTTACATCGTCTCGAATCCAATAAAAAAATATTTCTTTCTTAGATGTGTATAACCGCTAGGTAGGCATATAACATCTACCATTAGGCATAACATGAAGAAAATTCCGAGAACAAATGAGTGGCAAGTTTAATCTAGACTTCATATTGCATTTCGTCTTCCCTTGCACGTTTAAAATAGTGTTCATGATGTTGTCAAAATTTTCTTCTCAACGTGCATAACATCTAGATTGTGCCTTAACAAATGATATTTCCAATAAGGTAAATCCTAAAATATATTCTTTTTATGCTAGTTATGAACTTCACCAACATCGTCAACATGATCATCCCATTACCCCCACAGTAAAGAGTTCTCTCAGCTCCAAAATCTCTTAACTGCTTCAATATACAACGTTAATCAATCTCCAGAGGTGCACAATCAAACACTTGTTTTTTCTTTGTAAACAATGTTCTAGACTGACAATAAGGATGATCACTTGGTAAAAACCTTCTGTGGCAATCAAACTAACATGTCTTTCTTCCTTGTTGTAATTGGAATGCATCAGTGTTGTCTTGGCAATATGGACATGATAATCTTCCATGAGTTGTCCATTCAAATAACATACCATATGCTGGGAAATCGCTTATAATCCACATAAAAACTGCACACGTCTTGAAATTCTACTCAAATGCTTCAACCCCATGCTTCCATAGCATTTGTAACTCATTGATCAATGGCTAGAGGAATACATTAAGTGACTTTCTTGGATGCTCTAGGCCGGAAACTAGCACGGAAAGTAACAAAAACTCTCTACGCATGCACAAAGATGGTGTCAAATTGTAAGGAGTTACAATTACCAGCCATAATGAATATTGTCTTCCATGTTTTCCAAATGGTTAAAACCATATGTACATAACCCGATGTATATATTTCGTCGCTCATACGCAAAATCTGAATACATTGATTGGAAATATTTTCACGCTTCTGCGTCTGAAAGATGTATAATTTCTCCATCTTGACGATGTTCTGCATGCCATCTCATTGTCTCTGCTGTCCGTTGAGATTGATATAATCTCTTCAACCTCTTTGTTAATGGTAAATACCACATCCTTTTATAAGGAACTGAAACTCTCCCACTAGTTTCTTGAAACCTCGTTTTTGACAAAATCTACATCTTTTACAGTTTTCGTCTTCTCTCTTATATATCATACAGTTGTCGATGCACACATCTATCATCTTATACGGTAAACCAAGACCATCATCTAGTTTTTGTACCTCATAGTATGATGCTGGTGAAAGATATTATCTTTCACAAAATATGTTATCGCATCAACACATTCGTCTGCTAAATTGTAGTCCGTCTTAATAGTTATCATTATACTTGTAGATGATAACAGTCAATAAAATTCTCTACAACCACTATATAGTGGCTATTTCGCTGCATCTAACATATCAAAAAAATTTGTGCTTCTGCATTTGGTTCTTCAACCCTATCTCCATCATAACCGACCGACAATATGTTCTCCCTAAACACATCATTCATCATCTCAATTGTATTTTCACCTACATCTACTTCTGTTCTATCTCTTATGATATCCGCAATATTTGGTTCACTAGTACTACCATAATCATAATTTCTTTCTCCATGTAAATACCAAATCTTATAACCGGACATAAACTCATTACTATACAAGTGATGCTAAACTAACTCAAACTTAACATTATGAGAATTCCGGCATATATACTACATGGACATTTAATCTTACCTTTTTTTTTATCCCCGTTGATTTCCAGTCAATCCCATGAAGTCGCAGATTCCTCGTGCATAATCATCTTTCAGTAAGTTCGACTCTGGATCTATCAAAGATTCATCCATCCATGACCAAAAATAATTATCAGAAGACATTTTTAACTTTTACGATTCTATAAAGAAAGTGAATGAGTTAGTGGTGTGAATGAATGAAGAAATATGAAAACATATATATTTAAAAGTCTTGTCCGTCGGAAATCTGTCGGTATACAAAATATTCAAATGGCTATAACAATGGTCATATTAACGTTCTTATTAATCGACAACATTTCGATAAAATTTTGATGGATTTTGGTCAAAAATCAGTCGGAATGTAACGTATATTATTTTTGATGAATTTGTGCTTGTCCGTCAGAAATCCTTCGGTTATTTCTTTGTCCAGCAGAAATTTATCGGTTATTTCGTCAAAAATCCGTCAGATTTTAACAGTCGTAAAACCATCGTAAAACTGTCTGAATTTTCCGTCTCAAAACTGTTAGTTTTGCGGCTGCTTTCTTGTAGTGGCAACCACACTATTTTGGCATGATGATTGGTCAGGTCTTGGTCTTCTTCTTACTATTGCAGGTGCGAATGGGCCTAGGATCACATGGATTACTCGGTTAGCTAAGGTATCTCAGTTTATTTATGATGGTATTTGGATTTTACCTCGGGGTCGTCATCCTATTATTACTCTCCTTTGGTCTTGCCTAACAACAACACCATCACTTCAACGAGATCATACTGATTTTTCTTATGGAGAAACTCATGTACAACTCTTCAAGGTCAGTTCTCATCCTCCAAAACATGGCTTGCTCTTCATCCTAGTCGACCGGTAGTATCTTGGCATAAAGAGGTTAGGTTTTCTCAATGGATTCCCAAACACGTATTTATCTATTGGATATTAATGAGAGAGAATGACAACAAGAGATCACCTAATCTCATGGGGTCTTCAAGTCCCTCCCACCTGTCTACTTTGCAACTCATGAGATGAATCGAGATCACATCTTTTTTTCTCTTGTTCTTATGCTAGTAAGGTATGAATAGCTTTCTTTACTCATCCACTACTATCTCCTCCTTAGGATCTTCTCATAATTGTATCTTGGATCGGTTCAGCTTCGAGGTTCAAGAAAGTCAACATCATTTTCAAATTAATTCTTCAAACTACGGTTTATAAGCTATGGAAAAAGAGGAATGGTAGCGTTCATGGAGCAGCTCCTTGCCATCAATCTCTTCTCATCAAGGATATTCAACTACAAATGAGTAGCTTTCTTCTGTATCTAGACCGCAAGGTCATATTGCCTTAGCCACATGTTTCTAACTCCACTTTACCATCAGGTTTCACCTATTTGTTTACTTAGTTTGGGTTCTACCAATTCGCCACTTTAACATTAACTATGCATGTGAATTTGGGTAGTTTGGGTTATTTGATTTAGTTCGAGAAAAGTTTACCAAAATAAACTGAACAAAATATCGGTTTAGTTCGATTCGATTATTGGGTTTTTTGGATTTTAGTTTTTCTACCGATATTAACCGAATATTAAAATGGGACAGAAGAAAATTTTACACAAATGAGACAGAAGAAAAAAAACCAATAACATATAAAATTTTAAATCAAATGGACCAAAACCAAACCCAAATAACATATGAATCTTTGAGATACTTGGTTATATGGGTACTTATTTTGAAAGTATTAGGATAAATGGGTTAGTCACTATTTACAATTAGGTTATAAAGTCATCATTGTTCCTTTTTAATGGGTTCGCTCTCATAGGGTCTTAGACTACTTTTTCCGAAAAGATCAAAATGTCCCCAACATCTTATCTCACTCTTTTCGATAATACTTTGTACATCGACTCGTCTCGTACACCAAGTTGCATCGTGCACCAACTTTCTTTGTACACCGACATGTCTTGTATACTGACTAGCCTCGTACACTGACTCGTCTTATACACGAGTATATATTGTTTGAAGTGTGCATATTTGTGATGAACAAGGTGGTGTAGAAGATGTTTTGAAGTGAATGTTCGTAGTAGTTTGAGTGTAAAGAGATAGTATACGGTAGACAATGAATATGAAGATGTATGAGTGTACAAAAATGGTGTACATGAGAATTTTTTGTTGTACATCTATACAAAATGGATTTGGTTAGAATCACAAAAAAATAATTAATTGTTTTTTACATTTTTTTATGTCTTATTTGTGGTGATAATAAAAAAAATTGAACAAAAAAAAGAGAGACAAAGAAAAAAAGAAGAAAGGAAAAGAAAAAATAATAATGGCATGCGATGGAAAGTGACGTAAACAAAAGGAATGATAAACTACAAGATGGTAAGTATAACGAAGCCAAACAGTAAAAGTGACTCTCTTTTATAATTGTAAACAATATCTAAACTTTTAATACAATTACTTTCTAAAAACTATCCTATTTCCAAATTCACCATAAATCTTTTAATAAAATGGGTCAATAAGTTAAATGAGCCAGCCAATAAACCCACTAAAAACCAAAACCTAATTTTTGATGTGTGCAACATGAACATGAATGACTCAAAAAAAAACCTTGTTGCAGCGGCAGCGGTGAAGATTGAAGATGGTTCGATGGTGATGATGACACAAAAATCAGACGAAATAGATAGGTCTTGACTGTGAAGATTGAAGATATTCCGACAATAAAGTTGATGGCAGAATAAAAACAACCATATCTCTGTTACAAATCTAGATTAGTGGATTAAGGAAAAAAGTTATAAGAAATTTACACAAAGTAAAAAACCGAACGGTTTGAAGGTACCAAACCGATAATCGGACCCATTTCATATATGTGTCGATCAGTTCACCACAAACAACCGATCCAGAACTAAAAACTGAAAATTTTGGTTTGGTTCAGAAACTTCGGTTCGGTTTTAATCCTCAGACTTAATCACTAATTTGGCCTCTAATGGTTTTGTCGCAATGCTCTCATGGCTCTCTCTTTTCTCACTCTTTTACCACTAACCTTGTATCACCTTTACCTTCCATGCATTTCTCTTTTTTATTATTCGAATTGCTTTTCCAATTGTAACTCCAAATGATATCCCATTTGGATAAGGGTGAAAAAGAAAAAAAATATGCTATAGTTTAAGAAAGGAAAAGAAGAAAAAGCATTTAAAGTTCGGCGGGTCATACTATCAAGCCGACACGACCTTGAAACTTCGTTTAGATCAGACCCTAAAGAAATTAAATACCGAGAGAACCTGTATACATAAATACAATTATCTTAACATGTGAAACCTCAAAACTAGTATCCACCATTCCACCGACGCATAATTACTTCAAAAACATGTCATATTCAGGATAATGTAAACTAGATTTTAATCCGTGCAATGCATAAGTTTTATTTAAAAATTATCGATTGTAATTGTAAAATTATATATATATATATATACACTATAGTTTAGGATTAAAAAGATAAATAGTTAGACTATTATTTATCGTATAGTATTTGTAGGTATAAAATATTTGGTTGTAGTAGTAAAATGTTAATTTCATCTATCTATGTATACATTCGATTTTCTGTTTTCATGAAAAAAAAATTTCACATTTTTATTTGAAGCTTAGCTTCTCTATCTTTGATATGATTCTATTCATAACGAGGTTGTTCTTTGAATAATTTGTTGAAAATGGTAGATGGTATAATGTTTAACATTATAAGACTATTTCTATAAATGTATTTCATAATAATTATTAGGATTTAGAAGCTATCATACAATTTTTTTTTTTTGATAAAAAGCTACCATATATCTGTAATCTATCTTTCTTTTTAAAAATATTTTAATCAGGAGAATCTAAATCGAATACCAAGCTAATTCTTGTCATTTTGTGAAAAAAAAACCGTATTCTTATCGTTTAGAATATCTATATTGACAAACTAGAATCGTACTGATAAGATTTGAACTTTCAACGTTAAGTAACTTGTAGTTTGAATTGTTCAACCAAACGAACCACTATGAGTTGGTAATATCTTAATAATTTTGAAAAATATTAAAGAAATATCAGAAGACGTAAATCTCATTTGAAATTAAGTATTATTCATAATATAAAAAAAAAATCATATAATTTCCACCCCAAACATATTTGTTGGGTTTAAAAGAACAGTAACACCCTTCTAAGTAGGATGAACATTTGAAGTTTGAGAGAAAGAGAGAGGTCAATCATCCATGGAAGATATGAAGGAGATGGTTGAGCAAGAGTTAGGAGAGATGAGACTAACGTTCAAGAGCAGGACGACAAGGAGCGTGAAGTGGAGGAAGAGACAGCTTAGTGCCATAATCGAGATGATTAAAGACAAAGAAGATGAGATCTGTAAAGCTTTGTTTCAAGATTTGGGCAAACACTACACTGAAGCTTATAGAGATGAACTTGGTATCGTCCAGAGATCAGCCACTACTGCTTTAAACTGTCTTGATCAATGGGTTCTTCCTAAAAAAGTATATATATATATATATATACTGATTATGATTCTAGATCAAGAACTTTACTTTTTCTCTAACCTTTTGATTTTGTTTTCCGGGAAAAAAAAACAGACCAAACTTCCTCTGTTGTTCTTCCCAGCTAAAGGGGAAGTGATCTCAGAACCATTAGGATCTGTTCTGATTTTTGCCAGCTGGAATTTTCCAATCTGTAAGATTCAAATCTTGAATTATTAGCTAGAATGTTATTTTGTTGATATTTTAGATAAACAAACTTTGACTAGTGTTTTGTATTGTACCCAGCTGTGTCTTTAGATCCACTCATTGGAGCAATATCAGCAGGGAATACCGTGATGCTCAAGCCATCTGAGCTAAGCCCTAATTCTTCATCATTCCTCGCTAAAACACTCCCGTCTTATCTAGACCCTAAAGCCATTAAAGTTATCGAAGGAGGTCCCGATGTCGCCACACTCCTCTTGCAGCATAAGTGGGACAAGATCTTCTTCACTGGTATCAAATCCTTTTCAAAATTCCCACTATAGCATAAGTGAGATTTCTAACAATTCGCAGTGTAGATCTGATTCGAGCAATTGGTGTTATTTCCGTGGGTTAGGGAGCCCGAGGGTGGGACGGATAGTGATGTCTGCAGCTGCACAGCATTTAACTCCAGTAACCTTGGAGCTTGGTGGAAAATGTCCAACCATTCTTGATGATAAATCCATCTCAAATGATATCAAGGTCTGCTCTGTTTTTTTGTTTCCCTTTGTCAAACTTCATATTTTGAACTGTAAGAATCTAAACATGGAGCCATCTAATTTGAGTAATTTTATGATGTAACAAATTAAAAGACGGCTGTGAAGAGGATTTCAGGAGCAAAATGGGGATCCTGCAGTGGACAAGTTTGTATCTCTGTGGATTATCTTCTTGTCGAACAAAGATTCGCGTCTTCTCTGGTACGGACACATTCATTCATATATATAATCATGTTCTAAACCTTTATCTTTAAGCTAGAGAATTGAATCTTTATTGTATTTTTCAGATTGATATGTTGAAGCAAATGATCAAATCGTTCTACGGTGAGAACCCTAAAGACTCTGAATGTGTCTCAAAGATCGTCAACAAGAAACATTTCTTGAGGCTGTCCGGTTTTCTCGATGATCCTCGTGTCAAAGCTTCAATCGTTCATGGCGGTTCCACAGACGAAGAGAAACTGTCATTAGTCTTCTTGTTTCCCCTATACTTCTCTTATTCATTTTCTTGCTTTACACGAAAGTACTGAACCGTTACGTTTTTAACAGGTATATCGAGCCAACAATCTTGTTGGATCCTCCTCTTGATTCTGACATCATGACAGAAGAAATCTTCGGACCAATCCTTCCAATTATCACAGTAAGAATTTCGACTTACCTAAAATTAATTTTTTTTTTTACTATGTCAATATATTTAGTCGTTGATTTTTATATTCATTCTTCTTGTTCTTGATGTCATTAAGTTACGTGACATCCAAGAAAGCATAGAGTTTGTCAATTCAAGGCCAAAGCCTCTTGCCATTTACGCATTCACTAAAGACGACAAACTTAAGACCAGAATCTTGTCGGAAACATCTTCAGGAAGCGTCACGTTCAACGACGTCATGATCCAGGTATATACATATGCATCCAAAAATGAAGATCAAGAACATATGAAAATCTAAAAAATTTGGTGTACTCCAAGCTTTCAAATATCTATTTAAGAGATCATACATATTTAAGTAATGTTGTATAAATGAAATTACGAACCAAAATTTTACTTGGTAAAAGTTCCACTATACCACAAACTGAAGTTTAGGAAGGGTTCCTAAAAGTTTAGTAAGAAGCAAAGAATCATTTAGGATCTTTAATTTTCCTAAAATTTTAGTAATAACCTTTCCTAAATCTGAAATTTGTGGTATTTGTAGGATAGAAGGATTTTGATTGTGATTTAGAAACAAAGTTAAGATGTTATGTTGAATTTTCCATGAATAAATGCAGTATGTGTGCGATGCATTACCATTTGGAGGAGTGGGAGAGAGTGGAATAGGGAGGTACCATGGGAAATACTCTTACGAATGTTTCAGCCACGAGAAAGCAGTCATGGAAGGAAGCTTGGTACTTGAGTTAGAAGCTCGATATCCACCATGGAATGCCTTCAAGCTCAGCTTCATCAGACTCGCTATTGTTGAAGATTACTTCAGCCTTCTTCTCCTTATGCTTGGTCTCAAGAAGTAGCTTTAATATTCAACAATATGTTAATTAAAGTTTTATTTCACTACTTTCGTTGATAATATTTTCAATAAATTATAATTATTGAATACATTTTTAAACTTCGACAAATACTTCTTTTTTTCAAACGACTCAGGGGCTAAAAAAAAATAATACACCAGTACAAAATTACAGGGATGCCAGAGTAGCCAATAACCGATCAACCTTATTTATTGGACTTTAATACGATAGAGGTAGACAACCACTAATCATGCATAGGCACGTTACACAATTTGCATGAATCAAGTGTCATGACTCGTGAGTAGTCTTTTCATATTAAATTATCTCTTGACAAAAACAAATAATCTATTTTGTTCTTTGTTGGAAAATTCTGCTATGGTTGCACAGTTGACATTCTTCTTTGCAGAAACATTTACGACGGATAATTAAAAACTTCTAAGTTGACCAGACACTTCTACTTTAAACTTTCAAAATTTTTTATTAATACTTTAAACTTCTAACATAAAACTTTTGCTAGTTTAAATTTTCAAAATAGCATTTTTGTGCGTACCAACATTTTAATGATCGAACAATTAACTTCATTGACGAAATAATTTATTTTGTTGACGAAATAAATAATTCCGTCGAATCTTTTAACCACATGCAATTAATTCATTTTAATTAAAGACGCATCAATATCCAAAATTAACCATAATTCATTTTTTAAATACCCTGAATTCAATTTTCGTAAACGAAGTTAAATGCTCATTCATCTGAAATGTCGGTGCAAAGCAAAATACTATTTTAAAGATTTAAACTACCAAAACTTTTACTTTGAAAGTAACAGTAAAAAACTTTGAGGTTTAAAAGAAAAATAAAAAAACATTAAAAATTTAAAGTACAACTGTTTGTCACCTTAAATGTCTTTTTGGGATTTTCCACTTTCATTTATCGCACCTTCTTAACAATAGAAAACAAATGGTTAAACGGTAAAACGAATCGTTGATTTTGTGGCTATATATTGTCACTAGTTAAATGTACTAAATTTGGTTTCCAGTGTATATATTGAGAATCAACCAGCAATAATCAGCATAAATGTTTCTTAATAAAAAAAATCAGCATAAATGTGGAAGAAATATAAACTTTTGTTAGGTAATGACTGATGAGTGTTTGGGATAATCTTGAATCAACAAAGTTTTTAATAGATATATTTCAAAACAAGCACATTGCATATGCCCTTCAACAACAAAAAACAAGCACATTGCATACAAAGAAAAAACAAAAAAAGTAGAAAAGTAGATATAATAATTAAGATCTTGGTGGGTTCTCATAGAATTGTGTAACAGGCATAGACATGTTTTTTTGGCCTTGGTTATATAGAATTCTCACCGTCGTCTGGTATGATTGGCCCTCTCCATCATCAGTAACCCACCGGAAAAGTGCATCCGATCTCACTTCCTCTGGAAATGTTGCCTCTCCCATCTCTAGCCCTAGCAAAGTTACACAAACTTAGTACAAACGCTTCTTTTTTTTTGTTAAAGCAAACTTAGTGAAAACAATTCTCGACAAACATATATCCTAAAATTCAAAAAAAAAAAAATCATATATCAAAGTAACCTAATAAAAATATAACGTTGATACTCACAAACTTTTGTTCTTTACATTTACTTCTTTCTTTTTTTTTGGTACAATTTCTTTACATTTACTTCTTACATTAGCAAAATACAAAGTATGCTAATAATTTCAGCATTTTGAAATGAAATTTCTTTTTTATTTCTCAGATTTGTATTTGTAATTTCTGAATGAAATGTGATAAAAGAAAAAAATGTTGCATTGTCTTTTAAAAATAAAGATAAAATTTGCATCTTTAACATAAAAGAAAACAAAATAATCAATTATGGAGAAAGAACTTAATTAAAACTGAAAGCAAACCTGAGGAGTCTAAGTTATCCGGTAGATCAATCTCTCTATACCGTCTTGGGATATTCCCACCGCCACCACAGCCATATCGGTTGGAGATTGGCGTCTGTATCTGCGGCTGCCGCTCACGGCGTTTGGCGATGGGGATCCACATGCTCCTCACGTGAGTGGAACGGTCGAGCCCTTGGCTCTTGCAGCAAGTTCTGCACCGCACATGCGTGCACCCTTTCTTGGCTTGGTTTCCACAGTCTTAACAGATTATGGTAATGGATCTTGATGTAGTGGTCAAATCACAGACGTCGATCTGACTCGGATAAAGATCGTTGCTTGACTGCTGCTATAACTGATTGTTGTAACTCGTGCTTGGGTTATTGGTGTTTCTGTACCAATCCCAATTTGTCTTTTGTAGATTGTCTTCTTCGTTATTTCTTGATGATCTTATTCCAGCCATTTCCAACTTTGACCTAGCTCCTCCTCAAATCTTATCTTGAGTTTACAATATCCATAATTCAAAAACCCTAAATACCATGAAATCTTGAGCTTTTGAGCCTTTTTCTATTAATGATCTTCTTAAAACCTCAATATCTCTCCCAACATATTGTGTGATTTCATGGTAGGATTAGTGGTTTTGTGACAAAAGCGAGAAAAAGAAGAGAGAGAGAGATGTCTCCTTGCCAAAATTTATGTTTGTGTCTCTCTTGGGTATGGTTTTTTGGCAGATTTTGTGACCAAAGTGAAGCAAATGGCTTCAGGTTCTTCTGTTCGTCTGAAAGCAAAACGATGTCAATCAAAGAACCTTTCTAGCCCTTTCTCTCTACCTCTTCTATATTTCCTATCGCTTCATCTATATTTTTCTTTCTCTCTTTCTCTTTCTCTCTTTATCTATCGGTTCATCACTAGTACTTATTCTCTAGTACTCAGCTCATAGATCATAGCTAGCCACGTGGCAGTGTTATAACCGGAAAAGTCGCACATAAGTTGTCCCAAATTCTCAATGTAATATTAGTATACATGCATCATCCCAAGTTCTGTTTAATTAATCGCATAAAGATTTTAGTTAAGGTAATTTGTAAATCATACGAAATCAAAAGAGTACCCTAAAGTTTATTTTTCAAATAAAAGATAAGGAAATCCTATTACATTTCTGTTCCGTTTTAGTTAACATAAAGTACAAAGGATGATCTTATTGTTAAGATATTGTCTGAGCAGTATGAAAAGGTAAAGCTTGTTCATGTGAAGTGACCCTATATCACATGAAATCATTCACATTCGAAAATTTCATTGACTTTAAAGTTAACTTAGAAAAACTATTTTAAATTATTCATTTACTTTTTATTTTTGTAAAGTACTCAGTCACTTAATCTTCAATATAAGTTTACAAATTTAGAATATGAAACTTCAAAAATAAAATCTAAGTCAACAAAAAAATATCAGAAGACAGACGATCATATTCGTTGGAATTCCATCAAAAATCCGTCAAAATTTTTTATGGATTATCTTTGATCAAAATTTTGTTAGAAATCCATAAAAATCATTACCGACAAATTTTTGATGATATTCTGATGAACAATTAACGACGGATTACCGACGGACGTGCTGTCGGATTACCAACGGACGTTCCATCGGAAACGATTCTGACCGATTACCAATGGACGTTCCGTCAGAAGCGATTCTGATGGATTACCGACGGACTAAATTCAGACGGATTTCTAATGGATTTTTTTTCCGACGGATTTCCGACTAATTACTTATTTTATTATAATTTTAATTAAAAAATAAAAATAAAAGAAAAAAGTTCGAAAACTAAAAATTATCAAATCTACGGATCAGTGGAGGGTACTGCACGAAGAAAACATTCATCTGATCTTCCATAGCTTCGATCTTCGATTGATCTACTGCTCTCTCGTTGCGTATTGTTTCAATGTTGGTCTTCAAACACTGGAGCTCGACGGTCTTCTCCGCTAGTTCCGCTCTAAATTTGACAGTTTCTCTAGAAATGTGGGAAGAAGTACGACAAACCAAGACTAGCTAAAAGTTTTTGTACCTCGTAATATGATGCTGGTGAAAGATTATCTTCGAGCAATATATCGTCTTTATCATCTGCTAGTAGATTGATAACCATTATGACTGACTACCGCTATATAACTACTGTTTCGTTGTATCTAACATATCAAAAACTTTTGTGCTTCTGAATTTGGTTCTTCAATCTTATCTCTATCTATAGTGGTCGAGTGCATATTCTCTCTAAACGCATCACTCACCATCTCAACGGTACCTACACCAAAATCTACTTATGTTCTATGTTCTCCTAAACTATCTACAATATATGGTTCACTCGTATTACCATAATCATAATTTGCTTTATCTTGTAGATATCAAATCTTCTAACCGACATAAACTCATTGTAATACAAATGCCTCTAAACAATCTATATTTTAATATTATGTGAATTTACACAGAACATGGCCATTTTAACTTATGAGTTTTTTTTGCTCTCGATTGATTTACAGTCAATTCTATGACCTCGCATATACCTCGAGCATACTCGTTTATCAATATGTTTGACTCCGGATCCATCATTGGTATGTCTATCCATGATCGAAAAACCATTAGAAAATGACATCTCTTTTTATTTTTTTGTTTTAACAAAATATTGTGTTGTGAATGAATATATGAGTGTAGAAACATATATATAAGCTTGTTAGCCGTCGAAATTCGTCGCAAACTATCAAAAATTTTGAATTTCAAATGACTATATATAACGGTTATAATAACGTTCATATATATTTTGACGAACATGTTCTGTCGATATTTTGTTAGGTTGCCATCGAAAATATTCGACGATAAAAAAATCTGTTAGATTTGCGTTGTACTACAAAGTGAATGTACAAAGAAGGCGACAAAAGTATTTATGTTGCTTAGTTTTGTTTGCCAGTCCCCTTTATTATTATGAATTTGTAGATTAGCAATTCACCGAATGTGTAAGGAACACCTGGACCGACTTTGGGAGGAGTAATAAAGTAGAAGTGTCTAATGGAGCGACCGGTTCCAAGCTGGTAGAAGTACTTAGTGTCATACTTAACAAGGAAGAAAAAGAAAAGGTTAATTTATTTAAGAAAAAATCTTTAAATAGATAGCTTACTTGGGAGACAAGGTTAAATAAATAAGCGAACCTTAAGCCCTTTGATGGTGGCATGGTGAAGGTAACCAGAGGTGTAGTCGTAGTATCTAGGTCGTTGTTGACGCTGGAACACTTCTTTTCACTTCCATCACTATCGGCGATCCAATATTAAAAAAAAAAAAAAAACTGATTTGATAAAAGAAAGAAATACTTGTTCAGGAGGTCTGACGTAGCTACTGGTGACTCCACCGTTAATCACGATGGAGATAGTTAGCAAAATAACGGCGGAGAAAGCGAGGGCTAAACGATTTAACTTCATGTTGAGCTTGTGTTTATTGAATTCTAATATTTTTGTGCTTTAATTTGCTAATTATTTTTATGTGCGATCAGTATTTATATAGGAAAAAAAAGAATTTTAGGTATATTCCAGTTAAATTCTAGTTGAAGATTTTGTTCCACAAAATTTCAGTTTAAAAAATATTCTAAGGAATTATTCTAGTTTGATAAAATCACTTCGAAATCTTCCGAAGATGTTTAACAATGTACTCTACGATTCCTCATTCAAAAACAAATAATCGTCAAAATTTCTCTTTTTGTTTTTTTTAATTTAAGCTTTTTCTCAACAAATTTTCTTATTATTAATGCTAAAAATATTAGAAAAACATAACAGTGAACCAATATAGTTTACACAAGATACAAATCTCCCTCTCTCTCTCTCTCATTTTTAATCAATCATACATTTGATTTATTATTTTAACTATTTAAAAAAAAATTGGAGATAAAAGTAGCTCCATCGGAAGCTTTTAAGTAGGTATTTTAGAAAAAAAAATCTAAAATTAATTTTTAAATACATAATTATTTAGAACCGATCCTTAATAAAACAATAAATGATGTGCCATTATTTGATTGGGTGTAACTATTTCTCTTCCATAAACCCATCTATTCTCTCTATGCTCCATAAATTTCTCACTTCCATACTCTTTCTCTTCCACAAATCTCTTGATTTTTATAATTAATAAATTTTAAATTTTATTATTAAAAAATTAAGAAAAACCCATAAAAGTTGTTCGGGCAATTTCCGTCAAAACTAATAAAACAAAAATATTTTAATGAATGATATCAAATATTTATAGCTACTACTGTTTTTATTCTTTAAGAGTCCCCCATATTAGCTAACGAACTCAAACTACTAATTTATTTGTTTCCGTATCTCTTAATAAACGTAATTATAAAACTTATATAAATAGCCATTTAATTATAGAGGTTTTAATCATTTTTGATGAAAAAAAACCCATAATATTCAAATTCTTGACACAAGAAATACAGTCAGGATTCATACAAAACAACGAACACAAACATAAATTTCTTCTCCAAAACATCTCTCATTTTTATTTCGCCAAATTCAATATTATGAAATCAAGAGTTAATCTTCCTGCAATTCTTCCTGATTTCACCACTTGAACCTGTCAAGGGAGAGATATTCCCCATCTTGACCATCGATTCCGCAAACTGCTCGAAGAACTCTTCTTGATCCTCTGCATACTTCTTCACGAGCTCTCTCGATTCCTCGTTGCTAGAGAACAAGACCTGGTCGGAGTTCAAAAGTCCCATGTTCTCGATCAAGTACTTAAAGTAGCTGTTATCAAACTTCCCAGCGCTGTTGATGTCAAGCTCTGACAGGTTCTGGTCTCCACCTGATCTAGGGCACCGTTGGCGCAAATTAGCAGCGTAGGATTGCTCTAAGGTTGTGTCTGGACTTCCGTTTCCGGATTGGTTGTAAAGTCTCTGTCTGAAACTAGTACATCTTGAGAATCCAATGGTGTGGCTCCCTGAGAAACAATTGAGTCAGGTTATACTAGTCTTTTTTAGGGTTTAACATTGGCTTGAGAAGCAAGGAAAGTAAAAGTTTCCTTGTGTGGTAAGTAAGCTTACCAGAGAGAGCAACAACGTCAGTGAGGTCGAGACCTTGACTGTTAAACCTTGAGAGAATTGTGTTGAAAGTGTTGTTCGGTGCAGGAATGTTGTTATTTGATCCACTCAAGCTTGCACTTGTCGAATCTCTTCTTCCCAAAGGAACCATCCAGCTTGGTCCACCAGTCTACACTCGAACCGAACCAAATTAGATCTCTTGAGAACTTAAGGAAACGGTAAGGAGATAAAGTGAAAATAAGGCGACTTACAAGAACAGAGGAGTCTCTAGAGGCTAGAGTTAGGGCGTCAGCGCAAGAAACAGTGTTAGGGCATTCATTCTCCAATGTAGCTTTGATTTCGTCAACAACTTCAAACCCGCGAGCGGATCTGCTGTTAGGGTTAGAGTTCTTCTCTGTAACTATACTCCCACTGCTGTCTAGAAGCAACGATCCATCACAACCCTACACGTTATCATTCAAACAGATATAAATTAATGATTATTCTCACAATTAGTCGTTATCTGGTTGAGAAAGTTACTTTAAAACCTCCTGAAGTACCTGAACAAAACAGTCGTGGAAATGGAGCCTCATGAGAGAAGCAGCCATACGAGTCTCTCTTGCAACAGCTTTGGCTACAACAGACCTCACGATTTCCTCAGCTTTAGGGCACGATCTGCTATAGAACCCGGGGAAGAGTTCCCCTTGGCCACCATAATTATTCTCGTCATCACAGATGCAGAGAGTAAGAACGCAAGCGAGAGAGATAACAACGAGAAAGCTTTCAATTCTTGCCATAATGTCAATTTCCAGTAAATCAAGAAGAAAGAAAAAGAGAGGTGACTTTGTGATGGTAGGAGATATGGAGGAGGAGAAGAAGAATCGAAGGTATTTATAGGCAAGAGAGTTCGTAGATTTTTGTGTCATGGAGAGGAAGAAGCAAAGGCAATAGAGTTGGTACCTTGATTGTAGTTAAAGTAATTAAGAGAAATAATTTAAAAATAAAATATGTTGAAATGGTTTGAATTTGTAGAGACTATAAATCGTGGGTTTGGTTTGGTATCCAAATGTCCTAGACTTGCATGACTTGTTTGACTATTTCATCACCATTTTTGGTTCTTACTAGTTTTAGTTATTAAAGTTTTTATAGTGATTATTTGGTGAAAAAAGCACGCGGCAAATCTTTAACGCGTTAAAAAATTTCAACACTTAAGATTTAAATCGTTATATTTTTAATTATTATAAAAACCGTTATAGAGTTTTACTTGGCATGTAGTATTAGTCTACCAAATATGTTCCTCAAGGGCTCGCAAGTCTTCTTTTGTGTGGTAAAATATAATTAAAAGGGAGAAAGAGTATGAACATTTTCTAACTGCTCTATTGACAAAAACGCAAACAAGAAACATCCATCAAAAGTTTCATATGATTGTTGAGTGTTGACTTATAAACCAAAAAAAAAAGCCTAAGGGACTTTGTCAAATTTCTATCATAAAACACGGATATATGCAGGTAAAAAAGCAATCTCAAGGGTGAAGAAAACTATGAACAATTCAACGTGAGTGCTATTCCTAGCTACTTGCATTTAGCTTTTTTTTTTCTTTCTTAAAGGCTGCATTTGACTCTTGACATCGCCTCATTCTAGAAACTAATCAATGATCATTGATCAAGAAAGAAAAACCCAAAAATAAAGCAAGTCATACTAAAAGGCACTTGAACTCCGTTTTCTATGCAGATTCACTGCAAGAATAAGTCTCGATTCCGAACACCACTTTGGTCAGAATTTTAACGGAATAAGTCAATTCAGACGAAATAAAATTGGTCAATAGATTGTGGTCAAAAATGGAAATTAGTTAAAAAAATTGTCAGAAATTTGTGATGAAATGATTGGTTGAAAAATTCGTTAGAAATTGATTGGAAAGTTTTCGACTAACTTCCGACTATATTGCAATGAAACATTTGTCAGAAATTGGTAAAAAATCCGACTAATTTCTGACAATATCTAAAAAATGTTCGATCAATATTATTTTATATATTGTTAGAAATTGGTCTACAAACAACGTAGTTTTGATTACTTATACACTGTTATACATATATATATATATATTGTTCAAAATCTATACATGATCAAGGGTTATATTGTAGGTGATTTTTGACATTACAGAATTGACCAGTACTTTTTAGTTAGAAAATACGGTTGCAAAAATGGCTACTTGAAGGATTTGTTTTTGCAGAAAACCCTGCAAAAGTTTTCAATAATTCAGCACATTAAAATTGGAGAAGTGATGGACCGAGATTGATTTGTGCCAATTAAAACTCTTAAGAAATGGACCAGCCGTAACTAAATGGCCCAATCTTTGAAATTAAAAACGACATAGGACGATATGGGGCAAATAAATCAGTGATTAACAAAAATAAAACTAGAATTAAGCGATATGAGCCGGATAAATTTTTTGTTTGTTAACTTGGATAAAGTAATAATTAAGAAAAACGGGTTGATGAATGGGGAATGGATTAGATAGTAGATACAATAATATATTTTGGCTCAATCAAAAGAAGAAAATATAAAGTTTATACAAAAAAATACATAGAAAGTTGAGTAATATGCATTTGCGAGTGACATTAAAACACCAAACTTTTACCATGGATATTCTCAATACTAACGTGCGTAGCCAGATTTATTATAAAGTATTGAGTTGATAGCCTATATCTACTTGGAGAGAAAGCTGATGGCTATGAAACTTTATAAAAAGTGTTCTTGTGTGATCAGGGGCAGAGGTATTTTGAGGGGAGGGGTCACCCCATAACTTTATAAAAAGATAATTATATAAGCTTAATGAGTTAGTATTAGTTGAATTGTTTGGCTTGAAACAGCATGATCCCCATCAACTTTGAAATTGAGATCAAAGAACAATTGAGATTCAGCACAAATAAAACGTTAGAAAGTGTGATTTGTGCAGATAAACGGAAAATGCATGTATAGATTGCGAATATCATGTTTACATCAGCAAATCCGAATAGACATGGTGGAATACAACTTGTATGCTCTACTAATGAGATATATCCCGTCATGTGATAAGAGGCGCTCGTATATAGAATGAGACCACCATATTTACGCTTACCAGAAAGCTCTTAGAAGGTGAACTTGTCTTCTCGTTTATCAACTAAGTGAGTGTTTTCCATTGATCTTGGGTAAAAGCTAGAAACGTAGAGTTAGAGGTTATGGTGTGAGCAGCATTAGCCATGGAGTAGGATTCCTTGTACGAACTGATGCAGAAGCACCAACTCGGCCTCGACCTCGTGTAGTTCCTCTTCCTCTGGGCTCGTTCTTCCCACCAATCTGGAAAACCAACCAGTTGCCAACAATTCTCCTTCTCATGACCACTACGTCGCAATGAGCACCTTGATTCGAACGAGAGAGAGTTGTTTCGGAACCAAACTGATCCGAGGAAGCATCTTTTTTAGCGACAAACCCAACATCAGTTTGTTGGTGTTGACGATCTCTTGATGAATTCAAACGTTGTTCTTCACAAAATACCTTAGCGTTCACCAAGATTCGGTTTAGGATCTCCAGAGACAATACTTGTGCAGACATTCCCAAATCGAGATTCATCCAAGCCCATAACAAACTAAGGAATCTTTTCTTCTCATCGCTCCTTCTTGAACTCGAAAAAAGCAGCACACGTACAAGCTAGAACCGGTTTATACATATCCAACTCCTCCCACATCGAAAACAACCGTCCATAATAGTTAATCAGAGGTTGACCCTCTTGCCGACACATAGCTAATTGTGCCTTAAGATGCTGTACACGAACTTTGTTTCCCACTGAAAAACGCTTCTTAAGGTTTTCACATAACTTATGGAAATCAGAGATGAAAGTAACCGTAGAACGAACCCTTGGTTCGATCGAAAAAATCCATCAACGCTCATGGAGTTGACTGAAAATCCAAAGCTCAAGATTAGGATCACTAGCCGAAGGTTTAGGTAACATGTTAAGGATGAACACATTTAAAATGGAGAGAAGATTATATTTTGAGAGAGAGTTATTGATCTATTATAATGACTATAAAGTCAAAGAAATGGTTTCTAAATCCTTTATTGTAGAAAATAAGAGGTTATTTGAATGTATCTGATCCGGATTCGCATATTGTGTTGTTAAACTTTGAGATCTAGTCACACCAGCTACAAAGCATCGGGTATGCAAGCTTTTCTAATGAGATATGCTTGCTCTAACTAAACTTGGAAAATTTCATGTATTTCATTGAATAGTGGAAAACTTTCATGGGGCATATTGAACTTGTGCTAACAAAGTAACAAACAAACGACTAGGAGTACATTATACACAATGTTGTGTATTTTTCAAGATATTCCAACGTTCAAATTAAAAATCAAACCATGAAACTGATCAAAGAAGCCAACTATCGGACAGAATCGGTAGTAAGATGTAAATGATTGAGTTCTAATAATACTATCAAATTTTAATAAATACAATTAAATTTTTCTATTTAAATTTTTTTCATAATTTGTTATTATATATATATATATATGTAATTTAAAAATCACTAAAATATTTAATTTAGAAGTATTAATTTATAAATGTAAAATTTACTTATGATTATAAATATATAAAATTTAAAGATGTCACTATAAAAACTATAACATACGATACTCTAACAATCATGTTTCATGACAATAAAATAAAAATTTATTTTTTTAAATTACTTTTATGTTTTCCAATTGTATTTATCTTTGACATTAATCAATATAATATTATAAACTAAATTAAAAAGACAAAACAAAAAGAAAAATCATATGTTGTACACCTCACAAGTGAACATTTTTAGTCTTACAAGTGGAAGATAATCTTTTATTACGATTTACCAACTTGAAATGCATGTTATTACGTACTTTGTCCATGAGTGGGAAGACAGATAAAAGGCGGATGAACATAGCTAGTGCTTCAACCACAAATTATTCACCTTCAGCAAATGCTCTGAATGGTGAAAGCGAATCAGACAGAGCGGATTAAGTGGATTAAGCGAATCAGACAGAGCGGATTAAGCGAATCAGGCAGAGCAGATTTGCTGAAGGGTGAATAATTATGGTTGAACTAATAGATATGTTCATCCACTTTTTATTTGTCTTTCCATTCATGTCTAAAGTACATAATAACATGTGTTTCAAGTTAGTAAATAGTAATAAAATATTCTCCTCTACTTGCGGTATGTTTTTGTGAACAAAAAGTAATTTTTGCTTGTAACAGTAAAAATGCATCACTTATGAGGTAGGTGTACACCATATGATCTGTCTTTTTGTTTTACCTTTTCAATTTTTTTTATATTATATGGATTACTGTCAAAAACTAAATACATTCGAAAACATAAAAGTAATTTTATAAAAGAAAATTTTATTTTATTTTCTAGAAACATGATTGTTAGATTTATCGTATGTTATAGTTTTTATAGTAACATCTTTACGTTTTATATACTTATAATCATAAGTATATTTATTATATTTTATAAATTAATACTTCTAAATTAAATATTTTAGTAATGTCTTATTTTCTTCAAAATATTAGTTTATTTAAATTTAAATATATAAAGAAAACAATTTAAGTGACTGAGGGAAACATGAAAATCTATCAAAATGTAATTTAAAGATTATATTGTGTAATTTTTATAATTTTCAAATTATATCGTGTAATGTTTGTAATTTGAAGATTATATTATGTATATGTAATAGCTTCTACATCTTAAGACGAAATGAACGGTAGACATCTGAAAACGTAAATCTCAAAATCCTAATCCTAGCCAATTAGTCTACCGTTTACACATGAGTTTTCGGATTATGGCGCTGGTTAGCAAGAATCAGACCGAACAGTAAACACCATGTCATAGTCTTAAGGTTGTTGAAGAAGAATCGAAGATTCAGCAAGTGCAAAAACTTTTTACGAGGTGAAATTTTTTTCTCAAAACCAATACAATTCTTTCAAACCAATAAAAAATTTTCCACGTTGTGAAAAGTTTTTGCATTTGTAGAATCTTTGATCCTTACTTCAAAAACCATACAATCAGCATTTGGTGTTTGCTGTTCGGTTTGGTTCTTGCTCACCACCACCATATCCAGAAGCTCAGGTGTCTGCAGTAAACTAATGGGCTAGAATTAAGGTTTTGAGATTTACGTTTTCAGGTGTCCACCATTCATTTCATCTTACTGATGTAGAAACTAATATATATACATAGTATAATCTTCAGATTACAAATATTACAGTATAATTTGCTAATTACAAACATTATACAATATAATCTTCTAATTATATTTTGATAATTTTTCATCTTTTCCTCGTCAGTTATTTTTTTTTCTTCCACTTCTCTTTGTATAAATTAATTTTAAAAAATTCTAAATACAGAACTATTTTTTTGGTCAAACATATCTATTACATTAAAATTCTCAAACTCCATCAAAGGAAGAGGAAGTACAAAATATGAATGCAGACAATATAAAAAAAAACCACCATAAAAATGGTTAAACGAAAGATAAAATGAGAAAACTCCTTCCAATTCAAAATAGATTATGTTTTAGGAAATTTTTATTTTTTCAAATTATTTGATTTTTTTTCAGATTTCAATGCAATTTTATTTCTTAATTGTAAAATCACATAGTTAAAAAACCTTAATAGTCTTGTTGTCAATTACAATTTACAAGACAACATTTTAACTAAATACTCTCATTTTGAATTTATAGTTTTTTTATTAATTGTTCTTTCCATAAATGATTTTTGTACTTAAAGTTGTAAAATTAATTTGAACCCCAAATTTTTTGTAAAATTTATATTTTTTAAACATCATGATTTTAGCCAACGCAAAAAGTGACGAAGCCATGGAAGAAAGAAATATGAAGGAGAAATAAGAAAACTATCGCTCATGAGCGAGAGACTACACCACTCACCAGCAGCGGCTATAAGAAAACCAAGAAAACAATAATCGCCAAGGAAAGAGAGAATGCTAATTTTTTCTTTTTTACATTCGAGAGTCTTTCTTATTATTCCTACATACATAACTATATATTTGAATTTAAATAAACTAATATTTTGAAGAAAATAAGATAAATATTTGATTATACAATTTTTCTCACCAATATTTCAGAATACTTTAAAATAGAAAAAAATGAAATTACTCGTTTATCTTATACAAAAAGATTAGTAATTTAAAAAGTATATTATTTTCAAAAACAGCTACAATTTATGGGGTTTATAGAAATATTAATGACATTATTCTTAGTTTTTTTAAAGAAAATCTAATAACAATACATATTTAGAAGAAAAAAGTAGCAACAATTTTTTTATTTATTCAACAATTAAATTTTGTTTCAATTTAACAAATAATACTATGTGTTTATATTAATACATGACCCCGTAAACAAATAATTTTGGTTCCAATACTTCGTGGTCCGCCTGAACTAATGCAATCAATTCGCATGTAGTATTTTAGTTAGTCTACAATAAGTAGAGGACAACTTCACTTATTTACTGGAAAGTTGAAACATATAAGCTCTCATCTTTCGCAATAAAAGGATTTATAAACCATTTCTTTAACTTATAGTCATTATAATAGATCAATAACTCTCTCTCTCTCTCTCTCAAACTCTAAATTGCTCTCCCATAGTCATTGCACATGATCCTTGACAAATTACCAAACAATAAATTAGGTCATTGACTATCCCCAGCTTACGTCGAATTAAATCCTTTAATTACATGGTCACAATTTTATGGTTTCTTTATTCCTAAGTTAAATGCTATAATATTTTCGAAAATACAACATACCGTATATCAAATATTCTTACTTTATTAGCAAAAGTTTCAATTTGCTCCATCAAAAATGTTATATTTTCACTCAAATATGTTAAATTACATAGACTTCTAACTTGAAATCAATTGTTAATATTTAAGAATACGCTGTTATCATATTAATTTCATAGGCTTTAATTTAAAACCAATTAGTAATATGTGGATTAGTTTATATTTTTATATACTAGTATTAATCTTTCTAATTTTTTAATGTGGAATCGTAACAAGATACACGAATTTTTATAAATTTGAAAGATATTTCACTAGAAGGCATACAATCCAGACAAACAATATTGTTTTATTTTATTTATGTGTTATACCATGAATATAAAGTAAATTACGAAATGCTTATATATATAAACATGCATTCACATGTGTAAGCACCAAAAAAGTTTTAATACACAAATCACACCTAATAATTGTCTCATGACATATACGAAAAATAATGGCCCATCGTTACTGATGAGATCATTTTTGTCTATTATATTTACTTTGAATTAAACAAGTCGGAAGAAACAGCCAATGATTTTCAAGAAGTGTGTTGGTTCACATATAGGAGAAGAATAGGACATCCAATAGTGATTATTTTATTTTTTGGTGTTTATATTTCGTTTTCATATTTATGCCTGTGACATAACATAAAGTTAACATTCAAATGGTAAAGACACAAGATCACTTTTTATATTTATTATAGAATTAAAAGGGAACAAAGGTAAGATAAAACAAATGCCTTGTTCACTCACAACAAGAAAAGTATACAAAAGGATTGTCGAGATATTTAGAAAAAGCAATTGCACTAAATTGACGTCAAATATTTTTTTGGCCACATGAAAATAAATAGAAATCTTCAAGATACCATGATTAATATTCGTTTACAAAAAAATAATATTGGCAGTATTCATTGACGATGAAAAATTTAGGATCAATTAAAGAAGACAGTATCATGCTAACTATTCATCACAAAATAATCTATCGGGTTCAAGACCATGTTTTTGATCTAATTCTGTCATCATCTGACGAAGCACTATATCTTGAAGTCACATCAGCATCACAAGATCCAAATACTGTTCAGATTCCTCGATAAATATCTCGAGAAGAACTCATCCACCAGTTACCAGATAAATGGATAACTAGCTACGAAAAGCTACATCAATCGGTCCAAACTCCGATTCAACTATCTGAAGCTAGCTTTCATACACGAAACGATGGTACAACCGAAATTAAGTTCGAGAAACCAAGATCATCCTCGTTTCGCAAACAGCTGTTCACTCAGTTCTCCATTAGAATTGATGAACACGAGTTCTACGGTCCATACAAAGAACAGATGCCAAAACCAATATCCTTTGGTCAAGACGGCTCTATCGTATTCCCGTTCAAAGACGAAAATGGTCATCAATACTTTGATGTTTGTTCATATTCAGCATGTATGAATGCCGATTACGAATCTGATGAAGAAATCCGACAAAGAAGAAGAAAAAAGAAGGATCCTCTCTATCAAAGATATCTTGATGGCGATCCTACAGTCGGCACTTTAGGCGAAGGAATCGGAAGATACGAATTCTTAGTCCAATACTCGGACAAGAAGAAAGAGAAAGAAATCATGATGATGAGTCCAGACGACTTCCCTCCTTTTCCCTCGCCTGAAGACTTTACAAGGAATAACATTGCACATAGTCCAAAGATAGTCTTGAAAGCTATCAATTCATCCGGACCAGAACAACTAAGCCAAGGTGAAAAGGTCCTCAACTGGCAGACAGAAAACGTTATCGTTTAAAATCATATTTTGAGCAACATGAACCAGAAGTTTGACCAGATGAATAGAGACTATGACAGAAGACTGACGTCTCTCACAAAGTCAATAGCAGAAATCAATGCTAGACTCGAAACACTCCATCATGAGATGCTAACAATGTCAAAGCAAATGATGGTGAATACTTCACAGTTTCAGAGCTGAGAAGCCGAGATGAATAATCTCAAGTTCCACCTAAAAGATCTGTTGAAATACTTTGAAAGCATGCAGCAACAAAGGCCGTCAGATATATATTATCCTTCATATGGAAATACATTTTTGAGCACTTTAATGCCTCAATCATCCTATTCTCCAGGATTCCTTTTTGGAAGTAAAAGTCAAAGGCCAAAAACATTCTCCCCATGATTCTTGTCATCCGATGAAGCACTTATATCTCGCTATGCCATGACAACGCCTTACCAGTACAAACCTAGGCCAACTCGAGAACGAACTAGAAGGTACAGAGAACCTGAAGTTCAAACCAAACAAGCACTCACTTCTTCACACTCGAGCCAAGATTCCCTTGATGATTGAAAAAAGAAGGGAAAAGATAAAGACATTGGAATCATCGAATTCTCGATGACCAATCTGCTCAACGACATGGCAAATAAAGCTCAAAATCAACCTCAAACAGCAGCACAAACCCAATCAGCTAACGAAATAGTGCAAAAGGCTGAAACACAACATGCATACTCTTCACAACCAGTAGAGACAACTAAATTATCATTATCGATAATAGAGCACTACTCATACACGAATTCAACCGAGTCACAAACCGAATCAGAAGACGAATCAATGCTGAAACAATTTGCCATCGGAAAAAGTTCATATACACCCAAACATGAGCCAAGTGAAAACGAAGTATTCTCAAGCGATGACGAGATGAACTATCAACATTTTCAAGAACACAAAAAGCCAGAAAAGCAATTCGCTTTAAAAGTCATGATGTTTACGTTCGATGATATTCCGTTCGAGAAATGGAAAAAACGTCTTGACGAGTTTCACGCCTGGATGAATTCTGAAGCACTAACTTCGACAACATACGCTGTCATCCAACAATTTACTGCAAGGCTTTCTGAAACCCTAAAAAAATGGTGGAACTCACTCGGTGATTATAGACAAAACCAAGTCTATGACACTACAATACCGATGTTACTCAGAGAAATCCATCGAGAGTTTATCGGTACACCAAATCATCAAAAAGAGCAAATACAAGAAGAATACTTTACAGCAAAGTGTTGTTCATTGAAGAAGAAAGATCTGGCGAAACATTTCAAGCATCAAGCGAGAAGATTTTATGCTCTAAACGGTCTCAACAATCCGAGCTTGAAGCACGTCTACCTCTCATCAATAGACGAGTATCTAAGCCAGCAAACCAAACTCTACATCAGAGATCAAGGTCAAACAATTGAGGAGATCTCAATTGGTCAAATCCAGCAATATATCAATCAGACTCTTGACATGTTATGCAAACAGAAAGAGTTTTGGTTGGAATTCATGGATAAGTCTAAACAACTATCCAAGATCTGTGCAAGGCCAGACCTATCACTCAAATGTTCGAAATAAAAAAAGGCATGTTCATGCAACACTAGGCACAAACACAGAAAGCAAAGAAGAACAACACGAAGAGACAACTTTAAAGGATTTTGACGCAGATGATTCTTCAAGAAGAAAACGAGCTTTCGAAAGTCAACTAAGTGTTTTCTTTGTCACAAAGAAGGACACTACGCTAAGAACTGCCCAAACAAATCAACAAAGAAAAGGCAGTATCGCATCAGCTCAATATCACGCATAGCACCGGATATCGACCTCGAAAACCATGATCTCGAATCCGTCCTATCTTATGACAGTGATGAAAATGAAGCAATTTGTGGATACTCAGACTATGATACTTCCTCAAAAACTTCAGATGAAGAAGTGTTTGATGATTGTTGTTTCAAGATTTGTCAGATTTCGCAGCAAGAAGATATCATAACGATTCCACACCTACCGGTTATAATCTTTGATCCAACAGAAAAGGTGGATCCAATCCATGTCATTGCATTCATCGACACTGGAGCTCACACGTCGATATTAAATCCAAAGATTCTACCTCCATCGATGTGGACACCATACGAGCAAGAATTCAGAGTGGCAAACTGAGGAGCTTTAAAGATCAAACTCAAGTCCAAACCCATTACGATAGAAGTTTTTCCTAGATGCCAATTCACTACTGAAGTCCTCGGATCATCGCACCCGGCAAAGACCTAATTCTAGGATGGGATTCCTACAATATACTGAAGAAAATGTTTGATATTTCAATCGAACCAGGAGGAATCAAATGGAAAGGACTTTTCAAGGCTTTCACAACGTTGCATAGGTTATTTGCAATAGAAAATCCTATCGCTTCAACATTTGAAGAAATCAAAAAGGAGATTGCAGCAGTCTCTTGTGCAGATTCACATGTTGAATTTCTGACAAAATGCAAAAATCCTCTATGGTTCAACCAAGACTTCTTTGTGTCACTCCCATTCAAAGAAAAGATGGCAACAACTCCTACTAAAGTGAGTCACGCAGGAATGTCTCCAGCTCTACTACAACATGCCAACGACGAATGCGACCAACTAATCCGACAAGGAATAGTCTCATCAACCAACTCACCATGGGCATGCAAAGCATTCTAGGTCAACAACCAAGCTGAACAAGCACGAGGAAAGCTAAGAATAGTAATTGATTACAAGCCATTAAATCAATACCGTCAAGACATCAAATTTCCATTGCCAAACAAAAGATCTGTGCTCCAGCATCTCTCAGGAGCAACTGTATTCTCCAAATTTGACCTCAAGTCAGGATTTTGGCAACTCGGTGTTCAACCTGAAGATCAATACAAAACAGCGTTTTGTCTACCGAACCATCACTTACAATGGAAGGTTTTACCTTTTGGTCTGAAGACAACACCATCGCTATTCCAATAGGCGATGCTAAGGATATTCAAACCAAACGTTGTCTGTACCGTTCCAATACATGCTTGCTGATAAGACTTTAATCTTGAATCGAGCAGGGCAATTCTCGCGTAGATTGGTAGACCTTTTCGTGCGTGTAAGGTCAAATCGATACGAACTACTCCAAAGTGTATATGCGTATAGCCTTGGTGTTGTCATAATTGTGGTAGATTTTCTGGAAGATTGAGCGAGATGAACTGCTCTTCTTCTGTAGTTGGAACTTGGCAAGATGAGAATTTGCTGGATTGCACGTATTCACGAACCTTCCTGTGTGAGGATGGTCGTATGAGTTGACGAACTCCGTTTACTGAAAAAGCACTAGGCTTTTTAGAAAAATTTTCATATGGATTTACAAGAGGAAGAGTTGTTTCTGGAAGACGTTGATCTCCTGGAACATACTCAATTTCGTATAAAGAGTTTATTGTATGAAAAGAAGAACGATTTTTATTCTGGCTTTTATTTTTAGGTAAAGTAGAAATAGCAAACTGGGAATCAAGGACGGAATTTTTGGAAATAGACATGATTAGAAAATTGTTTTCCAGAACATTCAAATCGATCATTCATAAACAATGATTCATTCCATCAAAACATAAGTCTAGACTCTGATACCATAATCTTAACAGACTATTGGTATCTCATTCGATATCAAATGGTTATACCAGTACGTCAACGAATAACAAGGTCAGCAAGAAAGACTTTCAACATTCCTCACATGGTTCAACCCGCTAGTCAACTGGAGTGGCAAGCTACGAAATTCAGCATAATCAATGTAAATCCCCCACAAGAAACTCAAAGAACCAGGTGGTCTAAATCCTTTCTTTTGTCCACACACTATCTATTTCTTCCATCGACCAATTCAAGTCAACGACAGAACCACAAAGGTCCATGCACTACCCAACCTTATTCATCACAAAGATTTCAAACATGGAATCAGACCAGACTTCAACGTTCGCAATAATGCTTTATATGAAGAATTTCAGACTCATGCATTTCGCCTCAACAATGCTCGACAGACATTTCACATTCCGTTTAACCAGAACTGGTCCTACTATTCCATCGACTATCAAATGAGTCTCGACGAAGGTCTTCAATTCTTCATGTCTAATGAAGAAAAACGTCATTTCAAAGCAGCAAAACCAGAACCATCCTCACCAAGCTGTCCAGTATAATACTTCCAAGACGCTCAGTCACCAGACGACAATCTTGTTATGGATCTCGACGAAATCGGACGAGAGTTCAATATTAACGATAATATGAACTCCCCCGAAGACTTCTCTTAAATACTTCGACTGAAGAAGATTGTATTGATTTCGAATTAATTATGGATTTCTAAATAATTATGATACTGTCCATCAAAAGACTTGTTCATATGTATTTTTAACTGAAAAAACCTTAAAATTCTTATTAAATCCATAACGTATATTTAAAAATCGTTAGTTGAAATTTCAGCTTACGTATAAAAACCATTCATGGGCATAACAATTGGAACAAAGATGAACCAAAACGCGAGTTTTGTCATTCTTAAAATTACCAATCCAAAAGATTTTTTAATCAAAACATAATAAACAAAGTATATCCGTATAACAATTGGAATATTACGGTGAAGACATATTTATCATATAATTATAACAAAACACACCAATACATGACAAAGGACAACTCAAACATATATGCCCCAATATATATAAGTTCCTTTAGTTATCCTTCCAATTAATCAAAGATGCATGTAATATAATTACATCTTCACACCAACCCAAAAACACAAATCTAAACTTAAAATATATATAAAAGAACCAAAAAGGGGGCAATAATACTAGTTATTAATTTTAATTTAACATTAATTAATACATATTGATATCATTAGCCATGATTGGTTGGTTAGAGTAAACCGAACCACCCCAAGGATTGACGCCACTCATCATATCATCGTAATATCCGTCGTTGCTATTAATCCCAACCGTACGATCATCAAATCCACAGCCGTCGATCTGTTCACCACCAAATCCTGCACCGTTGGTTATCGTCACAAGATCGACGATCTCGTTGAGAGATTGGAGTCTGGTGCTAAGCTCTGACATCTGAGCGGTGAGAACAGAGTTCTCTGCTTGGATCTTCGTGTAAAGCTGAGATGTAACGGTAAGGCTCGTCAAGATCTGACGGTTGTCGTTTGAAAGCTGATTGATCTGAGCCGTTAGATCATCCACGTGTTTCTGTTTACGCAATCTTGATCTACGAGCAGATTCTCGGTTCGATAACATTCTCTTACGTTTCCGTTCGTCGACGGTGGGGATTGAATCCGATGGATTACCACCATCGGAAGAGCTAGAGCTCCGGTAAGTGCTGCTTGACGACGCCATTTAACAAGAAAAATACAAGAACAAAAAAGGCAAGATCTTTAAGTTTTTCTTTTGGGTTTTTGTTTTAAAGGTAATATCTGATCTGTCTGAAAAATAATGAATAGATGATGTATGTAATTAATTAAGGATTATCAGATTTTTGGGTATTTTAACAATTCATGAAACGTTGTAAAACCAGTAAAGGAAGACGACGGAGAAAGATTGAACAAGGTGGGTTCTACGGCGGAGAGCAGATTTAACCGTGAGCCCAGAGAGCAGGATCTCGCAAAGAACCGGAGTCATCAGTTTCCGATCATCCAAGACAATTTTTTTATGTTTACTGTCTGAATTTGTTGTTTATGATGTTAGAACAGAGGAAAACAGAGGGAGGGTTTTCGAACAATGTTATGGAGAAGAAACAGAGGAGATAAATATAAAAAACAGAGGAGATAAAGATTTAAGGAGATAAGGAAGAGAAGATGTGTGAAGGGGAAAGAGGTTTTTAATGAAGGGTGTGTTGTGGATTATATAGAAACCAAATCTCAAGCATCCACTTGCCTTCTGTAATAAAAAGGAAAAAATAATGGATGGTGCTTGCCGCTTGGTGGAAGCGATACGCGGTATTTTTTATATATATTAAAATTTGAATAATTAAAAAATCTGTAGGTGGGTGTACTTTGCTTTATTTTTTAAATTTTTTGTAATGGTAATTTTCATTTGATTTTTGAAGGTCATACTAAATAGTAACCGATGTTGTGCAACATAGAAAAAAATATTTTATATTTTATTAATTTATATAATTATAAATTATTATTAGTATTTTAAATTAAATTTATTTTGTGTTTTTAACATTTTATTTATTATCATTATATATAGTTTATATTATATTAACTAAATTACTAGTATATAATTATGTATGTACGATGTTATGTTTGTAAACAAATTTATTTGATAATTTAGATTATAATATAATTTGGTTGTAAAAGTTAAGTGATGTTATGTATATATTTTCATATTATTCAAAAAAATTATAACAATTTGATTAATTTAATTAGAAATTCAATCTGAAATTTATGTTATGACCCATTTTTATCTATTCTGATTTGTTTTGAGCCATCCAGATCTATTGTAAAAATATAAAAATCCAGGGTCTGCCGGTTAGTCTTGTGAGTAAAATAAAAGGGTTAAATTTTTTTTTCCCTCAATTCATCTCATTTTCAACCAATTAGAATAAAAACAAAAATATAAAGTTTTAGCCACATTACGCTAGAAAATGTTAAAAACAGCATAATTTATTACTCTACTCTTTATTGGCTGAAAGTTTTCACCGTAATTTATTACTATACTATTTAAAAACAGCATAATTTATTACCCTACTCTAGAAAATCTTTTATTTTTCTGCTCTTTTCCATCGTTTGTTTTCCACTTTTTTACTCTCTCTCTCTTTCCACCAATCAGACCGCAGTAAAATACTTAAGTGAGTTACTGAATTTTTTTCTTGTTTAACAAAAAAATAAATGTGGTATTATTCAATGAATGATTTAATAAAATATAAAATTTTCAAAGAATGTTTTTTAAAAATTCTAAGAAAAATAAAGAAGAGATAAATATTTGGTGCACTCATTATTTGGAAATTGTTATGAAACACTTTAAAAGCTCAAACAGTAAATATTTATATTTATAAAATGCTGTAAAATATTATAGAATCAAATGTGTGGTTACTAATAAGAAGAAGATATAAGTAGAATATAAAGTTGAGGATAATGTTTTGTTGTGTGTCTTAAAGAAAAAAAAAGTCTATAGGCATAAGGAAAATACAAATCTTTATTTTGGGAGCTACCTGTGCTAGTTAGCATACAGCTTGTAGACTAGAGTGAAAAAACTCTTGTCGAAATGTCAGTTCAGCCAATTCAACAGAAAAAGCCGCTACTCCAGAGTCTAGGGTTTAAAATACAAATCAAATAGCTCAAATGCAATTAGAACAAATAAATTTATGGGTGATTTATTTAGAAATTAAAATAATGTTATTTGTAGGATATGGACAAATAATAAATTGTGGTAGACATTCGTTCGATTTGTTATGCTCTCCCTCAAATGTTTATCACATGCAACAATGACCACCAACATGTTATAATAAATATATTTCCATATATGTAGTTTATGGTTATGAACCAAATGTTTAACATTTGAAATATTTCAAAATGATCAAATCAGAATGTATAAATATGGGATAATAAAAGAGGATAACTATATATTGTGGATATGAATCCCTCTGAACTAAGATATGTTTACTGCAAAATTTGAAAGTTATCATTTTGATGATAAATTACTTCCATCATTAAGTGTAGAAGTTAAATTTATTATATTCATCAACTATATGTTTGGAATAAAATCTTAAATACAAAGTTTGAAAATTAAGGAATTGAGATTTTCATGTTTTTGAAAATATTAAAACTTGTTTGTGATCTGGTAGTTGACATGGGGCATTAGAATTGTCTTAGTTAATTTCATAATCAAGTAGATGAAAAAGAGCATTAGAATTGTCTTAGTTCGTTTTCCGTGGACTCCTGATGTATACGAAGAAGTGTGGTTAGTTTGAGAAATTCATACCTCTTTATCTATCTATGAGATGTTTGGAAGAAGCCAGATCTGAAGCACATCGAGCTCAAGTGTCCTAGTTGTAGTATTTACATTTTGTCATTTTAAGTTTCATAATTTTTATTTTTCCTAAAAGTAGAGTTTATTCTATTTATATAAAACGCTAACAAAAGATGGAAAACAAAAATCAGTTTCTCAGTCCTCATCAACATATTTTTAATATTTAACATACTATGCTTTTTCAAATCTTATTATTAATCCGCTTGCCATCAATAATAATTAACGTCAATCATCTTGTACGAAGAATTTTTTTCTTTTTTAATCGCTATATTTTACTGTCTTTATATATGAACCCAGAAATTAATTTTCACAAAAAGAAAAATCAGAAATTAATACCGCTTTGATAAACAGGATTGGTTACCAATTTACCATTGAGAACAATTTTAATTATTTTACTTCGCATCGTACAAAGTTTAGCGACCGTTGGTAGTTAATTGTTTAATCATTCATCTACTACTACACTGCACGTCGCCGTTTTTGACGGGAATCTCCTTTTTAGATCTGCACCGTACGAAACCAAGTGCATTGCGCAATCCATGTTCTCAATGAACGGCTCTTAATATACTTAAAGTTCAAAATAAAATTAAACTAAATGAATTATTTGGCGAAAGAGAACCAAAATATTTTTAAAATATACATAAAGGTAATTAACACGTAACCTCTAAGCAGAGGCAGGGGACACAATAATCACATGGGTCCAAGCTCATCTCTTCTGGAACTTCATAACCATTTTTAAATGTATAAACTATTAGTAATCTATCAAATCAGTCCCTAATTTGAGATGCGAAATCACGATTAATTAAAGCATTAGGGTTAGGTGAAATCCATATTAACATTATCTTTCTAATAAGTTTGTTTTGACCGATATGTAAATGATTAATTTGATTAATTTAAGAGGAATATCCTAAAATGCCATAAATATCTTTCGTATAATTTTGTATAGAAAATCTTCTTTAGAAAGGCAATATTTTATCGTATTTTTAAAGAAAAAATATAATATTTTTTAAACTTGTTCCCTCAATTAATTCTCCACCATGTATTGAGGAATCTTTCTTTGTCAGAATTTTATTATTTTTATTGTTGTTATTATTACTATTATCAATATCAAGTTTTAGTGTTTTTCTTTAACGAATGACGTCCCGGTTTACGTATCAAGTATTAATAATTGGAAAATACATTATGTTTTAACGATAATAAAATGAAAATGCAAAGTTAGGTTGCAAGGGACCATCCAAATATGACATACTCTTATTAAACGTTTTATTTTTATGTTCGAAAGGTTCTTTGTTATTTTATTGTCAAAATACAACTGGCATATCCACTATATGTACTATCAAGTTAGTAGTAATAGCCAACATGAATATGTAGATTTTATAACTGTTCGCGGATGCTAAAACGATAGAAAAAAATATTTGAATTGACCAAAAATAACGTTGAGGCGACTGAATGTCTAAATGACCTGAAGAGTCAGAAGTTTTATATACTATATGAGACATGGTTTTATAAAACCATGGATTAGCAAAATGACTCAAGATCTGGTAAATAAGTCCAAGTCTAAAATAGTTTCGGTCAGAAATTTATTGTTAAATAAGTCCAAGTCTAAAACAAAGAGAATTGATAAAATCAATTGATTTTACAAAAATTTCTCCGGATTAAAATGATATGAACTTAAACAACGTAAAGCGATATATGAAGATTTTTTTTGGGATTTAGAAAAAAATATTGTACCCTTTTAAAATAGCATGTTACAAGAAATAACAGTGTTGACATATATGTTGAAAAATACATGGTAATTTTAAGAAATAACATGAAATAAACAAAAATAATACGGAAAACAAAAAATGGTTTAAAATTTAGAAAAGTGATTGTATATATAACATGTTCCAAAAAAATAGCATGAAATATTAAAAGATCGTGTTTTTTCAAAAATGATATTTATTGAGAATAACAGAAAAATCCGACGGGGATATGAAAAAAAAAGAACAGGAGAAAGATATTTGAAAAAAAACTATGCAGAAAGTAAAAATAACAAGGTATTTGAAAAATGGCTTGACACTGAAAAAAGATTAGACTGGTTATTTTCTTTTGCTTTCTGCAAAATATTTACTTAATCTTTCTTTATTTTCATGATTATCTATTGCATTTACCCTTTATAAATGTAATAAAAAAAATTGGCTGCTTTATGAGCCACACATTGTTGGCTCTAACTTTAAGAAAGAAAAGAGAATAGTGGAAAGATGAGGAGAAAAGTAACGGTTTATAAATTTTTAATAACAAAGTCATTGCATGCAACCACGGCCCATAGGTCAGACCTTAAATTGGACCATCCCTTTTTTAAGAAAAATATTTCTCAATTACTATTTAAAACTGGTAAAGAAAGAGATGTCAAATAGAATTTTATCTCACTTTAATGGGAGGTATTAGTATATAAATATCTCAACGATCTAGGTGATGAAGAATATTCTAAACAACGATTTATTTTATATTCATTGAACCTCTTTATAAATGTTAAAACATGTAATGGACACATCAATGAGGTCACTTATCTTATGATTATTGAGTTGATTATTGGCATATTTTATACTTATAAGTCAGCATTTTCGGCACATAAATAATTACTTCCTATAGCTTTCTATTTAGTTCTTTTATCTCAAACCAAAAATGAAAATTATATTCTGTAAAAGATAAATCAACCTAATTAATTATAATCAATCAAGGTAGTCATAACTCGATTTACATGAATCAAACTAAGATCAAAATCAAAATCAAATTGAAATAGTATCAGTTATATGAAACAAATGAGTTGGATACTTGGATAGTAATAATTTTCTCCATATAAAAAATTGTATTGGTTACGTTGAATGTAATTATCTGGTAAAGAAACATTTCAATTTCCGTGAATAGTATATATCTTAATGAACATATGAAGATTCAGATTTTTTAAATTCCAATTTGATTTAGGGTCTAAACTACTAGCATTCGTTCATTCAAATATGAATATTCAAAAAAATATTCTGAACATTTTAGATATCTAAAACTGTCAATCCTTAATCGATGATGATGTACAAATGTTTCAGTATCTTTGTATTATGCGTCTCTAATATGGTCATAAAACTACATAAAAATGATGATACATTTTTCATAACGAGCTTCTAAACTATTCACAAATTGTATTGACTCCTACAAAATGTGATAATTACATTAAACTGAACTATAAAAATCGATATAGCAAATTAAAAATATAGAAATAGTTCGAGTTATTCATTTTCGAAGACGGTCTTTATAAGTTGAATACCTTAAACTAGTCTTTTTTTATAGAAAAGACAAACCATATCTTCAAAAGTAATAAATGTATTGGTTTTGTTTAATGGGTATTCTTTTGAATAATTGTATTGTTTAAAACAAGTATTAGTGCTTTAGTAGTTTAATATAGACGTCCATTTTATTTTCCTTTTAATACTAAATGCGAATAATCACATACAAAACCACAAACACACAAAGGAAGAGGTACTATTAGTATTGAGTATTGACTACTACTTCACCACTAAGCAAAGCCTCCTTCAAAGAAACAAAACTAGCTTTATTTTACTTCTGTTCTTGAAGATTTTGTAAAAGATTAATTACAGCTCATGTGCTTCTGTTAAAAGTGATTTGATTCTCTGCATCTTTAAAAAGTTGAAAAAATCACACGGTTGTCGTCAAATGATCTGGTTTACGTCGTGGCAGAAGAAAATGATTTTTTATGTTACTTGAAATTTAAGATCGGATTTTAATAAATATATTTGAAAATGTTCTGTATTTATAGAGGGATAAATTCTACACAATAAAATACAATTTTAAAGCGTGGTTGTAGGATATTTTGGTCGAATATGAATACAAAATATAGAAGTAAAAATGTGATAATATATTATTGACTATATTATATACATTTTACCAAAAAAAGAGACGATATTATATTATATAGTAAACTAGAAAACTTATAACATTTTCAAGAATCATCTTTTTTTTTTATCAAAAGACGTTTTTGAGTCCTATCATATATATTTAAAATATGGAATATAAATATTATGGAATTTTTGAAAAATACCCTATTTATTTTTAGAAATTTGAAAAGTACCCTATATATTTATTTAAAAATCTAAAACTTTTTTGTCCTTATTTAAGTTAAAAAACTTAATAACTAATGTTAAAAGTTGTAAATAAATTATTACCATTAATTTATTATTGTTTGAAAATAAGTATAATTATCATTGTTTCAGAAAATAAAGTTGCATTTGACGGTCAAGACTCAAAAAAGACTCAAGAAATTGGATCAGTAAAATAAAATTATTCAACGATTTTAAGAGAAAACAATACATCTGAATTTAAAAAAGATTTTAGTAAAATTTCATTCATTCCTAATGAAATTACCATTGGTAAGGTCATAAATCGTATCCATAATACACTATTTAAATTTAATGGAAACAATGGTCATATCCCATGGGATTTTCTAATCTTCAAATTATGTCGTTTGTTCTTAAACATATCCTAATTTTAATTGATTCAATTATCAAAAATATGGCAATTTTAGAATCTATCATAATATTAAATATGTTTCAAAAATTTATAATGAGTAACTTTTTTATATAAACAAAATATTTCTTTTATCACCAAAAAGTTAATTGATTTTATTTTTAAAATATATATTTTCTTGGTGAGTTATTATTAAGTATTTGTGAAAGCATTTTATGAAATTAATACTTCAAAAGAATAGTTTTATTTTTTTTATAAGAAAGAGGGCATTTTTCAAATTTGTAAACATAAATAGGATATTTTCCCAAATTCCTCTATATGGTAAATGTAATTATTAAATATTTCATATATTACTTTGACAATTTGTATATGCTTATACAAATGAAAATGTACTAACATATGCTACTAATTATTTTTAGCCTATATATTTTAAAACATTTATTATAAATTTTTGAAAAAATATGTGTGAGTTTGTTTTAGGATAAGTAATATTTAAAAATACAAAATTTGTAAACATAGCTTTCTTTACATTGAACTTCATATATATTACCAGTCTAAGATAGTCTGGTGGTAGCGACTCGTTAGCTCATTGCCCTAATGCTGAGTCGTTTCCAACCACCCTGAGAAATCGTAAAGTCTAGAAGAACCGCTAAGATTTTTGATTTTTGATTTTTTTAATAGACACACATATATATTTATATTATTTAAAATACCAAATTTTTTCTAAATTATTTAAATGGCATTTTTATATATACTATTTAAAAATTTAGAATATATTTTAAAAGGAAAAAAATTAACAAAAAAATAAAAGTAGTTAATCAAATGAGACAAAAAAAATCTTTGAATTTTTTTTGTAAGGATATATAGTAGATTGTGTGTATGAGTAACTGAAATTTTAAACCATTAAATCATTTAAGTAAATTTACAAAGATTTTCTAATGTCTATGAAAACATATTTTCTTTAAAGAAATATCTCCTTTAGTATATAGTAGATTTGATGATCTCAAAAATTATTTAAAAATTAGGTTTTTAAACTCAACACGGTTATTAGATTCAAAATATTATAATTTATTTGAAAATATGAATAGATTTTTTATTGTGCTATTTGCTGGATTCTGGATCGACCGACGAGATGGACTTTATAGCTCTTGGGAACGACTCTCACGTTAACATAATTATATCAACTGTTTTACTTTACAAACGTGTGTAGGTTTGGTGCGATACATCATACATACTCTCTTTGTATTCATGCTGGCTTTGGAAGTCCATGAGTTATCTTGTGATAGAGGTAAGATGATAAACAGTAAAGAAAAAAAATATTAAATGTTGTTAGTTTGACTGGAAAAAATTAGGTAAAGTTTAGAGGCCACAAAATCGAGTGACGTTTGGGACGAAACTAATATTGTATGTTGTGATTTTGGGTATAAGAGGATTACGGATTTTGGTCCAAAATCTCTTGGTATTCCAAAAAAAATGAGGATGATAAACACAAAACGTAAAACAAAAACTCACAAATTTACATGGTTTATTAATCAGGGTGTTGGCTACGTGACTATAGCTGATACATAGCATCCTTATTTGTTTGAGTCGAACATGTTAGTTGGTGTTGGTGTTTCCATGTTAGACACATTTAGTTACCTTCCTTTACTTATTTAATTTTCTATTTTCAATTGGAGGTGGACATATAAAAAGGAATCACAACTTTGTGTTTTTTCATTCAGTTTTAGTTGATAAATAAAAAACCCAAAAAAAAGAAAATCAAGTTTTCCATAAGAGCTTTGTGTTGCTTAGCACTAAGAAAAGTACTCTCGTTGTATCAGATTACATATATTTTCTGGTTTTCGATTTAGCAAAATTCATCACGATGCCACCAAAACAACAACCACCCGAAGACATCAGTTTGGATGAGCTTCAACAATCGTCCTTTCGATGCAAGAAAGTTTTCAACAATCTATTCGTGCCTTAGGTGAAATGTTGGGTCAAAATCAACAAACCCTAATCACAGCTTTACAAGCAAACACTCGTGTCGGAGCTGCGGTAAATCCGTGTGTCGAGGTAGCTAACAATCAAGTCGTACATGCTCAACATCAAAAAGTCATTGATTGGCGTTGGGAAAATGGTTTGAAATTCGATATTCTAGAGTTCCAAGGAAGTATCAGGGGTGAAGATTTGTTATATTGGTTGATTACATTTGAAGAGATACTCGAATTCAAGCAGGTTTCGCCAGACATGCAAGTGGCTCTTGTTGCAATGAGATTTTGTGGCCGAGCTGCTTCATGGTGGTTACAGTTAAAAGAAAATAGATTTTGTGCCGGCAAAGAAAGAATCATGACTTGGGAAAAGCTGAAGAAACATATGTGCGATCAATTCCTTCCTTTAAAATCATGATCGCACCATGTTTACGAGGTTACAAAATCTGCGTCAAGAATCACATACAGTCGATGGTTACACAGAAGAATTTTACTCATTGTTAACACATAACAAACTTAACGATAGTACGATGCAATTAGTTGCACGTTTCATCGGCGGACTTCGTTCCCATCTGCAGAACTCTTTGGCACAATTCGATCCCACTACTATGGTTGAAACACATGGGCGCTTTTCCACTTTTGAAACTCAAACCAAGACGATGACAACTTAGAACACGAACAACTCTTGGAAAAATCAGAAAATTACGGATTCGGATACCCAACCTCTCAATTACAAATACAACTGCTAAAACACAACCTCCCAACTGTATCTCCACTAATATGAAAGAATCATGTCTATGGCATTCCTCACGTATGAATGTCTTGCACTGTTATGCTTGTGGGGAACCCAGGCATCTCCAAACCATGTGTCCCAATACACAACAACGAGGCTTGCTCATTGACGAAACTGAATTTGCACAGTATAAATGTGAAGATCAAGATGACCAATAGTTTGACGACACGCCAAATCGTGGTGACATCAATGCACCGGCTTTGATGATGCGTTGTACTTTTGGCCCATATTGGTTATGAGAAACCTTGGCTCCGCTCAACTATCTTTCGCTCCACCTGCACCATCAAAGGGAAACTCTGCACCTTCGTCGTTGATTCTGGAAGTTGTCACAATGTCATGTCCAAAACAGCCGTTAAGAAGCTCACTTTCAAACGTGAAAATCATCCGGCTCTATACACACTCGTGTGGATTTTAGAAGGTACGTAGGTCAAAATAACTCATCAAGCGTTAGTTTATTTTTTGGTCGGTGCTCATTACAAAGATATGATTTATTGTGACATCACATCAATGGATGTCTACCACTTTGGGTCGACCAAGGATGGACTTTCTGTTGATCATAGTAAAGTTGAGGCCATTTGTTCTCGGCCAAAACCATGTTCTTTAACCATGGTAAGAAGTTTTCATGGCTTAGCTTTGTTCTACCTGCGTTTTGTGCCGCATTTCAACAGTATTATGGCTCATATTACAAATTGCATGAAGAACAATAAGTTCATATGGACCGATAAGACATCAACGACTTTCAGTCATATTAAGGATAAACTAACAACGATACATGTTTTAGTTTTACCAGATTTTATGCAAGCTTTTGAGCTTTATAGTGACATATCTAAGGTAGGCATTGGCACAACATTGAGTCAATTGGGGCTACTTATTGCTTACTATAGTGATAAAATGTCTAACACACGTATTCGTTACAGTACTTATGATATGGAGTTATATGCAATGGTCCAAGCAATTAAGCACCAATTACATTTCTTGTTCTACCGAGATTTTATTTTGTACACTGACCATGATGCTCTCAAACATTTGGATAGTCAGGCTAAGGTCTCTTCTCGACATGCAACATGGGTTGTGTTTATACAATAATTCACCTTTACGACTCGCCATCAAGAAAGTAAATTGAATCGGGTAGCTGATGCATTGAGCAAGCGTCACGTGTTATTAACAACCATGTACACATCAGTCCTGGGATTTACAGCCTTTACCGATTTGTATTGCTCTGATCCTTATTTTGCGCGAGTATTAGGCGAGGTAGCTGATGGCCATTCTTACTATTTTTTGCTTCATGAGGGGTTTTGTTTAATGGGAATCAGTTGTGCACACCAGACTGCAGTTTATGGCTCCAGATTTTTAAAGAACTTCATAATGACAGTCATATGGGACAAGATCGGACACTTCAATTAATCACCAATTTGTACTATTGGCCGTCCTTGCGGCTTGATGTTATTCGGTTTGCGTTGCAGATCGTGTCCACATGCTAAATTGTATTTGCATTTGCATGTTCTTACTCAGCCATGGAAAGACATAAGTATGGATTTAGTGATCGGACTTCCACAGACTCAACGGGGTTTTGATTCCATTTTTTTCGTGGTTGATAGGTTTTCAAAGATGTCTCACTTTATTTCGTGTAAAAAACTACGAATGCCATTTGTGTTATTGCATTTTTTCTGAGAGATATACTGACTGCATGGATTACCTTCCTCGATCATATCTGGTCGTGATATCATTTTAAGCCACTTTCGCATTCGGTGTGGAAGCTTCTTCGTACAAATCTTGACATGAGCACTTCTATCACCCACAAACCGATGATAAAACCGAGATTACTAATTGGACGTTGGGTAATATGCTTCGAAGTCTGGTTGGCGACAATTTAAAATCATGGGATAGTCAACTTTGTATCATTGAGTTTGCACATAACCATGCCAACAATCGGAGTTATGGGTTTTGTCCCTTCAAGGTGGTGTACAGTTTGGTTCCTCAGTGTCCTTTAGATTTGGCACCGCTACCAGATAAAGTTCGTCTACATGGTCGAGAATCTGACATCGTGGAAAATGTTCAGTCCATTCATTGCGAGACATGCAAAAACTTAAGAGTTTTGACAGCTTTTTACAAAGAACATGCAGATAAGTAGCGTCGCGAGGTTGAATTCCGTCCTGGTGATTTGATTTGAAAATTCCGCAAAAAGGAGCGTATGTCGGCTGACACGTACAACAAGTTACGTCTGTGTAAACTTGGTCCGCTCGAGGTTCTCGAAAGGATTAATGCTAATGCATATCGATTAAGTCTTCTTCCGGACATTCGAACTGCGGATGTCTTTAATATTAAGCATGTTTTTCCTTACCGTAGTGACAATGATGATCCAAATTCAAGGACGAATCTTCTCTTACCCTAGGGGGTCTGATGCAGAACATCCTTATCTGTTTGGGTCGAACACACTAGTCGGTGTTGGTGTTTCTGTGTTTGACACATTAAGTTATTTTCCTTTACTTATTTGATTTTCTATTTTCAGTTGGTTTTATGTTTTACTTTTCTATAATTGATTCCTATTAGCCTTATGATCTTGTTCGTGGCTATATATAAAGGAATCAAGACTTTTTGTTTTTTTTTTTTATTCAGTTTTGATTAATAAAAAAAAACCAAAAAAGAAAAAATTCAAGTTTTCCATAAAATATTTGTGTTGCTTAGCACTAAAATTAGTATTTTCATTATCGTTTCTGTCATATCATTCTTCATCAATAGTTGTTCATAGCTTCTGCTACTCCATCAATGTTCATGGTAAAAAGAGATTTGACTTTGATACCGAAAACATAATAACAATTTTCACAATACATTAGAAATTGGGGTGACCCAACTTGCTGACTCAATTCAAAGCATATCAACATGTACATCCAAAAAATGATTTAAAACTTGCTCACTTACTTTTATATTTAAAACAGAAAATAACATTTTTAACTTTCAAAGTAACAAATACTAATACTTTAAAATTTGGTAGTATTACAATAACATTTTAAACTTTTAAACTATTTTTGCTAACACTTTAAACTTTGAAATTAATTCTTGCGTTTTTTCTGCCGCAAAAATAGTCCCAACATATTTTTCATCATTAACCTCGTTGAAAGAGAATGAAAAACGAAGAGTAAAAATGAGTTTTAAAGAATGAGCTCCAAAATCAAAAATTATGTTATGGCAGAGAAGAAATGGGCAGAATTCAAAGAATTTAGAGTGAAAGAAAATGAATCGACGAGTTGAAAGAGAGAAAATCGAAGACATATTCAGATAAAATTACCCGTTTTTCTGAAAAAAAAAATTGATTTGAAAATTTAAAATATTAGCAAAAATAATTTGAAGATTTAAAGTGTTATTGTACTACTATCAAAGTTTAAAGTAATAGTATTTGTCACCTTAAAAGTAAAAAATGCTATTTCCATTAAAATACAAACCGTTTTTTCACTCCGAAGTGTTAAAAAAATACCAAAAGATATACGAATGAAACATCATTAATTACCCAGAATAAAACTCCAACTTTTTTTCCTCAATCAATCTATGTTTTTTTTCTTACAAAAAATATATTTTTCACCAACATATATTAATAGGGATTTGAACTTGGATGATAACATAAAGATGACCCTGATATAAACCATTAGCTATTAGTACAAACCACTCAAAATACAAATTTATTTTCACAAAATTTTGTAAAATGCATGTAAAAAGATAATAGATAATAAATTACTTTTATATAACTGAGGGATTTTACAAATTATTTAAATATCTTAATTTGATTTTTAATGCGCAGGTTTTTCACTTCTAAATAGTTGGTAGGTTACCTTAACTTTCTGACCCGACCATGAGCCTACTAAATATAGAAACTTGGACTTGGAGTCACATAATTTTTTTTTGTATGGCCTGTGGGCTGTGGCCACAAATGTCTCCTAAAAAATCAACAATACACTGGTCAAAAAATTGGTGGGCTAGATTTCCTTTTTTTACTTTTTATATTCTTTATCTTTAAAAATAATGATATTATATGCTAATGGGCCACAAATTTTGAGTTTATGCTTGGGAGTTGGGACCTTCTAAAGTTCAGGGCCAGCCCCTACATCTCATAATCCATTATTTTCCTTTTTGGCAGCTCACAATCCATTCTTGTTTTTGTTCACAACATACTTGAATTACTTTTAACTTGCAGTTACAATATAGAGGAACTGAGAGCTCTTTGCCAAAGAGTTTGTTCCTGGAAAGTTCAAACTTGATACATAATTGAAACATGATAAATATAAGATAAAAGGTTACAATCGTTGATTGTAAAAGAAAGCACATTTTCTAGGGTTTGAGAAATGAACGCTTAAAAGTCAATTCTTATTTATTTTTTTGCTGGCAAAAGATAATATCTATTAATCATACGGTTTTCCTCGGGAGTAAACCAATATTAGAGTTTACACGAGAAAATATAAGATCTCGTGTTCGAACTTTGTTCGATAGAAAATTGGCATGCACATTTAAATTACGAAAAAAAAAAATAGAAATTAAAGGAAAATTATCTAGTTTCGATGCGAACGATGGCCAGTCCTCTGGCGCATCCAACAACACTATAAGATCCTTGTAGTCAGTCTGGAAAACAATCTTAAACATGTGCAAATCTCTCAAACATCTCGTAGTTTAAAATAATGAATCAAATTCTGCGTAAAAAGATGTGGTGGATTGACGGTGGCTCTTTAAACCAAACTGCAAGATTCTATCATTTGTAAGCAGAATCCGTTCATGTCCACTATGGTTATCCAACTCAGTCCATGAGCCATTTGTTTGGCATATGAAGCAATGATGATATGATCCGGTGGAGTAACCTCTGGAGTCTAAGGTAAAGTAGGTAAAATGGTTGCAGCAGTTCGAGTGTTGTCCACCCTAAAAACATCTGCTTCTTGGTTTGCAATAGTGAGAGTAATGTTTGGTGCAATATCTTTGTTTTCGAATGAAATCAATTCTTGTTTAGTTTAATATATTTATGAATTTTTTTTTACAGATTTCACCTAAAAGACAAATATCTGATTTATTAATATTTTCGTTATATATATGGACGTACATTATGCCAAAAATCTTTGAAGAAAAAAAGTCATACAAAAAGTCTAAATAAATAACACATTTTCGGATCAAAATTGGGAACATTATCCATTCTGACAATTATTTTTGTACTAGCATTAGCAACAGTAAACGAAAAATACGAGGGAACATGTTCCAACTTTCCGTTATACATATGTTGGGCGGCTCTGTAAAGGTACAATAAAAAGCCCCAAAAATAAAGAAAAAAAAACATTCATACTTTCATAATGGTATCTAATTATGTGATAACTGATAAAAGATATATATAAAATCATAAATTACAGTATTTGGTCAGAAAATCTAAAGTAAACTCATAAACTCAAAAGAAAGATAAATGAAGAAGACAAGCCTTAACTTAATTAGTAACAAACAATCACATTTACAAAGTGGAAAGAGATACTCTGATCAAAGTCACTCTTCAAACTCCGTTACTACTACTCAACTCACTCACTGCAACTAAATAAAAAAGGCGAGATCAAAGCACCGGGCTTTTTCTCGATTTGTTTCCGCGTTTGTGTACTCGCTATATAACACAACATCAAAGCTGCATTTTAGAAAACAAACTGGAAAAAAACTTACTCTTGCTTCTGATCATTAGGTGCTTACGATATCGGCTTCAGGGTGGTAATAATGCATCTCGTTCCACATCATCTCTCTGATCATTGGTTCCTCCATGTTCTCGTCTATGTCCAAAGAGATCGGGACATGTGCAGGTGGATTGGTTCCAGGATCAAACAGCCCGGCCATGTACGGGTGTAAGAGTGCATCGGTGACAGAGATTCTCTTGGTTGGATCGAACACGAGCATCCTCTTTAACAAATCTATAGCTAGAGGATTGGCTTGTGGGTAGAGGTTCGAGAGATGTGTTCCTCTTGAGAAAGGAAGAGACTTTATAAACCTTCGAGCTTTTGGGTTGTCTATGAACCGAATATCTGATTCTTGTTGGCTACCAATAACGTTGATGATTAGCTTAAGCTGATTGAGGCATTCTGTTCCTGGGAAAATCGGTTTTCTACCAAGAATCTCTGCGAATATGCATCCAACTGACCATACATCAATGGAGGTCCCATAGTTATCACAACAAAGAAGAAGCTCAGGTGCTCGGTACCAACGTGTAACCACATATTCCGTCATAAACTGTTCATTGCCTCTACTCGTTCTCGCCAACCCAAAATCACAAATCTTGAGATCGCAATTAGCGTTAACTAAGAGGTTCCCAGGCTTCAAATCCCGGTGAAGGATGTTTGCAGAGTGAAGATACTTCAATCCTCTTAGCAACTAAACATAACAACACAGAACCTATATCAATAACCAACCGATAAAACACGAAAAATGTAGACTTATCGAGCGACTTACCTGAAACAAGAAGTATTTGCAGTGATCATCAGAAAGAGACTGAGAGGGTTTGATAATCTGATGAAGATCAGTATCCATTAACTCATAAACCAAATACACATCTTTGAAACTTGATATATTAGAAGGCAACATAACATCTTTAAGAGCGATCACATTATCATGCCTCATATGCCTAAGAAGTTTGAGTTCTCTCAATGTCCTCAAAGCATCAACTCGATTCTCAAACACATTATGGATTTTTTTAATAGCAACTCTCTCATTGGTCTCACGATTGATTGAAGAACAAACCACACCATAAGCTCCTCTTCCAATGGGTTTAATAGGAACATACTTAGTATCGATTTCGAACAATGTTTGCCACATCGAGTAATAATGTTTCCCTTGTTGTTTAATCCCATTTGGTGGCTCAACTAACATCGCCATTACGCTCCTAAATCAGACAAAACAAAACAAACAAAAAAACAAAATTGGCAAGATTTTGAAAAAGGGTTTATAGAGATTTTTGTCGAAATTTTAGGGATTTAACGAATCATTGAAGCTTTTTTCATCTTTACGTCTTTAAAAAGTGAAATTCAACTAAACAATATTATCTTTTTCTTTACTTAGCTATAAATCTTACTACTCTTCAAAAAAAAAAAGTAAACTTTAGGTGTAATCATAATTAACTCTTTTAACAAATCAAAATCAAAGTTTACTAAAAATTCGCTAAAATAATGCAGAGAAGAAGAGATCGAAACATACCAAAACGGAAACTAGAGAAGATGAATCGTTGCTGTTGGTGATCACTGATCAGAGAAAGAAGATAACGGTATGATTGGATCTGACTTGAGATTGCTTCTTCATAGCTAAACCAGAAGAGATATAAGAGAGAGAGGTGGTTAGACCCGTAAGGAGAATGTGTGGGCTTAGAAGCAGGGGCGGGCAGAAGCAGCATTAATTCTTTCGCCCACGCGTACATATTCTATTGAGCATCCTCCCATAAGGATTGTAGATTTGCTTCGCCCTCGTATGGAAGAAGAAGAAGAAGAAGAAGGACGTTGGTTGATGAAGAAGCTTTTCTTACTTTTATTTAAAAACTTCAGTTATAGACAAAAATCTCAAAAGTTATTATTTATATTTTCATTCAGATTAGGAATGTTTATTACTATCAAATTTAAGAAATTATGTTTACCTTATTGCATCAAAAATAAAAGAATTATTCTGTCAATTTCTAATTAATAAAAAAAAAAAGTAGAATAAGTTACAAGATATTTCGTTTTTCGGAAAGGAAGAGTACGAGGAGGCAGACGAAATCAAATAATTACGAGATAAACTATTAAAAACTTCAGTTATATTTTCATTCAGATTAGGAATGTTTATTACTATCAAATTGGGAAATTATGTTTACTTCTTACATTAAAAATAAAAAAATTACACTATCGATTTGATGTTTAAAGAAAAAGAATTATACTGTTGATTTGTAATTAATTAAAAATGGTTTATTAGAATTTTTTTACTTGATATAAACGTACACGAATACATAAATTGAGGATTAAAACGGATCAAGTAACCGGCTAAAGCACGTGGGTGCAGTAAAAATGACACGTGGCATATGTAGATTGGAAGCATCTGCTTTTTGTCCGAACCGAAGTAGTCACTGAGAGCCGGTGAAGTTAAACCTAACTAAAAAGCCTTAAAATTGCGTCAACTACAACAACTCTTAGTTTGGAAACCCTCTGTCTCGTATGGAGGTTTCGAGGAAAAAAAAAATAGTAAATGTGGCTGCTGGGATTCGAGCCCAGGTCTCCACGGCCACAACGTGGAATTCTTACCACTAAACTACAGCCACTTAATGTTTGAATATCACCTAATAAATTACTTAAATACATTATTGTATATCATATTAGAAGCTAATAAGTTATTTAAATACACTATTGTACATCATATTAGAAGTGTTTAAATACAAAATTACAGGAAAAAAGCATCTTATAGATGATAATCAAGATTCAGTTAATAAGAAATAAGAATTAACTACAAATTTTATTTTTTGTTGTTGCATTACAATAACCTTTAGTTTTTAAGTATTATATGTTGATGTAAATTTTTGCACACTAACTAAACTTTTGTATAAAACTACAATATTACATTTCTTATAAATTCGTTGTTTATTTACAGATAAATTCGCGAATGATGCGGATAACCATCTAATGAAGATAGATAAATATAGACAAACAAAACAAAAAAAGTTTTCGCTTTCGAGATTCTCTTAATACAAAATAATATGATTTAGATTAGGTTAATGATATGAGTGCATTGGCGGCCATTTAATACCTCTGACTCATCCAGAGGCTTTCTTCTTCCTCACTCACCAGGTGAACTGCACACAGAGACGAAAGCAAATAATTGTAATTAATTTTACACGATTTATGATTTCAGAAGCCATTCATTTGAATACGAACCAGCTTCTGCTTCTTCTTCTTCTTCTTTTTCTCAATATATGTCACTAGGTCCTCTTGTCGGTCAAGAGAATCATGAAGAGCCTACGAATATCAAAAGGATCATTAATGGGAGATAGTGAAAGAAACATTTGAATGCATTTTGAAAATGTAAAGATGAGAACAAAGCAGTTACCTTCTTGGTTGCAGCGAGCTCTTGTTCTAAGACATCAGCTCGGCTAATGGCAGTATTAAGCAACTCTTCTTTCTCAGGAGGCATAGTTACTGGCTGTGCACTCAAAGTTGTGACTTTCTGCTCAAGCTCAGCCATTCGTTTCATGACCGCCATGAAATCTTCCCCTGAGATGGTTGACGTCGCCATTTTCTCTGATTGCAACGAGCTCTTGTTCATCGAGTTGTCATCGCAGTAAACTGGGCTAGAGTATATGGTTGATTCTGTTAGCTTCCTTGGAACGTTTTTAGTCACTCTAATCATGGTTACTACACCCATTACAAAAGCCATTACGCCAGTGAAAATTGGAGACCTCTCGCTTTCGTTTGTAGCTTTGCAAGCCTCTTGAATGGCGTAAACATCTCCTGTTCAAACACAGAGAAGTATTTATATTTCAAATTTTGTAACTAGGAGTATAATTTGCCTCTTTAGTTGTGTATTGTACCAGTGACTTTACACTAACGCCATTCCAACACCATACATTACATATCTTAATAAGGGATGCATGAGATACCTTTCGAGAGGGAAAATTTATGAGCTTCTGGGATGTTCCAAGCTGGGTGAGCAACCACGACCTGAGAGAGCTGTGACTGGTCAGTTTCAGGAGCTGCCACAGCTGCAGAGTCATTTCCCTGGGATATCATATAAGACGAATGAGTGATTCAACGGGTTACACAAGGAATTGGCAGAAAGATTTTGTTAAAATGGTGCATGTAGATTAGCTCAAGGCAAGCAAGACCTTGGAGTGCACAATGTCCTCCTCGGAGATAGTATTCTCTGCAGCATTTTCAGCTTGAGATCTTTTTGAGCATTTGTGGTCACCATTATTCACTCTCTGTAAATCAGTGGTGAGAATCAGCTTGTTTGCTATATAGAGAAAGCTAACTACGAGTGTTCTTGTAGCTATAGTAGATCAAAGAACTTGTAGAAAACATACCTTCATAATATCTGGATTGTTCCATGGTCCTTTGTCCGAGCGCATACAACCCCCATTGTCAGCACAAGTACAAGAACCTCCCAGAAACTCAGGTAGCTCACTGGTAAAAAGAAAAATGCGAAGTCAGTACCCAGTAGCTAGCTCAATCAAATATGTATTGATATGCATATTACAAATTAGAAACTATTTGCAGAGCATACCTAGCATCGATTATTTCAAGTAACTTGCTTTGGTACTTGTTGCCAAGAACCTGAATATCAAATAAGCTAATTAGTTAATGATTCTTTCAATTGAACAGCCAGAAGAGAGAGAAAAAAGGGTTTTGGATACTTGCATTAATCTTTGCTGTAGTCTTTGGGTCAAGGAAGGACTTAACCGTGTTCCACAACATTCTGAATCCTGAGCCAGCATTGATAATAAACATCCTGTTCAAGGTCTGAGCCAATGATAGATAAATGAGAAAAAAAAGATTACCAACCAAGAATCATTCATGAAAAATAAACCAACGATGATCATAATATAAAGTGCACCTCGGGATAGTTGTCACCATCAACCTTTTGAAGACGAGTAATCAAATCTCTAGCTGCCTTGTTGAAGCTTTTGAGCCCCTGTTATAATACACCATTGTTGGTCAATATTGGATAAATAGTTTCTACTTGAAGAAACTTATATAACGTACCACTCCTTGAACATCGAGAATTGTTGTACTTTGATCAATGTGCTTCTTTGCAGCGATGGAGCATGCTGGGAACTTAACATCGAAAGTCCTCTCAAACTCCATGACATGGTAGTTTACATATCTATCCATAGTTGTAACTTGCATCAACTTGGTAGAGTCTACTTGACCTAACCTCTCAATGTACACAGGTCTTCCTTCTTTGTCGACTCCATGGTGTCCTTGAGGGTAGTATTTCAACACTTCATCTTTTTCCTTGAACTCAAAATCCTAAGAGATATACATATAAAGTTAAAAAAAAGTGTAAAATATAACGTTTTCAATCACAATGCACCTTCCTGAATACATAAAAGCTCCATGAATACATACATTTATAACAGTGTCAGCACCAAACTCCTTCCTCCATTGGAGCATCTCAGACCACATTTGTTTGGTCTTCTCAAGATCAAATTTTCTGGCTTTCAAAAACCTGAAAATACAGAAATGTAGGGAAATACAAGCTTAAGTATGAAGGTTAGAATGATCTTTCCTATAATTATATGTAGATTCCAAGATAGCTCATCACCTGAGCATCATATGGTAATCATCATGTTTGTCCGGGAGTAATTCATCAAGAATAAGCGCTTGGCGGAATGCATCAACCGCTTTCAATTCCTCTGCATCATGCTCATCTTCGATCTCCACGGACATCACTTTGCTACTTCTTTTCATCTTGGTCAAAGAATACCTCAACTTTGAGGGACTCCTCTTTTTGAAAGAAGACACATTTGGTTTCTCTCCATAAACTTCAGCTTCTAAGTAAGATCCAAACACACATAATACATAAAGAAAGGCAATAGAAAAGGGATACACAACAAATAAATGGAAAAATAGAGACATACCAATGGTGAGAGACATAGTGTGTTATATAATATTATTAGGGATACGTGTGGATTAGGCAGATCCGGGCAGAGGAGAAGAGCACTCTAATAGAGTGTTCTTATAATTACCAAAGTCCTTTTCAAATGCCTGCAAATTTCACATCTCCAATTACAATCAAAAGAACATAAATTCTCCACAAATCAACTCAAAGTGAACGCAAATCTAACACCAAAACTTCAATCCGCATAAATTTTGATCACGCTGCCTAAAATTCAAATGCCCATTTCATAAAGTTTCCGAAAACAAATACGCAAGAGGATGAACAAAAAAAAGGATAATTACCTCTGCAAAGAGGAAATGAGAGATTAGTGACAAATAAAAAGGAGAATAAAATCGCTCCGAAAATTTCTCGAAATCTTTTCTTTGAAAGCTCCACCCCATATTTTGTTTTTCTCTTGACCAACCATTGATTCTTTTCTCCATTCTTGTTTCTCTTTCCCTGTTCTTGTACATTCCCCATAGAAACGAAGGGAAGAGACATGGCATGCTCAGTTACAATCCTATACATCGCGCATTCATTTATTATTGTACAATTCCTATAACAAAATGACACGTATCTTCGTTAAAGTTCCGTTTCGTTGTTTTGTGACATTTTCTCAGAAGCCTCTTTCAAAGGAATGCTTAGAAAACAAACAATACAAGCTTAATTTTTAGTCCGAAGAAAAACATAAAAAATGTGGAGAAGTGAATAAATGCGACAAAATTTATAGTAGTAAAAATTTTAAAAGAGAAATTATCGAAAATTTGATAAAATATATGCATGTATATAGTAAATATTTTAGATTTTATTTATTAAGTAAAATGATTGAATATGCAGAAAAGTATATGACATGCAGAGATAATCTCTTGTGATATGATGCACATACTTTTGATATATATAGTGTAATCCTGTTGTAGTTTCACCTAAGGATTTGTTGTTTTTCTAAGAAAAAAACTTCGACTTGTTTATTGCTTGATAAAATTCAACAATCATTTTGTTAATAATTTTAAATTAAAATTTTCAGTTTTTTTTTTAATTTTGATTTAGCAATATTTTTAAGAATTTTTTTTCTGTAGAAAAATATAATTTTATAGTGAATAAGTATTAAAATTAATAAATCTTTATGTCTGACTCATTAGAACGCTTTCAAAACACGAAAAAGGCTTTTGAACTTACATAAACCCAATAAAGTACAAAGTGGACTTGGTGTTAAAGTGAGAGACAGAGAGATAAATAATTAAGGAAACAACGTTGTATGGGTGATGGTAATCGTCTGAGACAAAATAGTCGTTTAGTGTTTTCAAACAGCTAATTTTTGGAAATCACTTTTTTCAATGGCTAATTTTACAGAATTAAACTCCAACGGGCAGAGGTTTTTTTCTATAAATATCAGTGGATTTTTCCTAATTCATGTGCAAAGAAAACTACAAATTAAATTTGGCATAATTATCTATGTTATCATCTTTTCCTTGTGGTCAATTAAGTTTAAAAATCGAATCTTTCTCAATAGCTATATTTCTCGTTCCTCTGTGGTGAGATTTGGTTTATAAGATGAGTAATTCGATTGTCAGAGATGTTAAAAGTCTCCGGAGGAGCCTAAATCTAACAAAGGTGAGGCTTTAGACATAGTTGTAACAACAACTCAAGAAAGAGATGAGAGATGTCGGTCCACTAAAATCGGGTAAGTTTATCAAACCTAGAATCTTCTTAAGACTCATTGTCATAGGTTGATTGGTTTCTACTTTCTAGTGAATCTTAGTTTATGTGTCTCTTGCTTTGTTGTCTAGAAGGAATTTTCATGGCTGCTTCACTAAACGTTGTATGTGACTGAGTTCGTATAGACATGTTATAAAGATTTCAAAGAACGATAATTTAGTGAAGAAATTGCCATGCTTTCTCCTTGGTTGATTTTGTTTTGTGTATTGTCAATATTGGGGTTACACAAGGATGGGCAAGATTCTCTATGATCAGAATCGCATGTGTGCTAATGTTGTGAATACTCAAAGGCTGGTTCTTCCAAATTTGATTGATCAGCTGTTGCGATTTCAACGCATTGTTCAATGTATCCAGATGATCATTGCTCTGCAGTTCCCAAATTCTTTACTCTTGATCCAAAGAATGCATCACTTTATGGAGTACCCGGCGATCGTTATGTCTCACCGCTCTCTCAGAACTTCTCTGAACTGGCTGACTTGGTCCAACACATTCAAGATAAAATAACAGGTGTCTCTCTTTTCTTCCTTATGCATTTATTGATTCCCGAATTTATTTTTTCAAGGATGCATTCAAGCAGAGGGAGGGTATGCTCAGCAGCAAGTAATGAATTCTTTAGAAATGTTTGTTTTTATGTGTGCTTGAATTAACATCCTTATAAAAAAAGGGGGAGACTGTAAGCATGAAGAATTACATGCTACAGACTTCAACAAGGAAAGAGTCATGATGTTGTGATCCAAAGAAGTCAATGTATCTGAAGCCACGGCAGCTGACCCTAGTGAAAAGGTAACAACTTTTTAGAGAAGGAACCAACAGAAAGGAGAAAAATAAGGAGACAAGAGTGATGTTGATGGAGAGAGTGCAATCTCAAATTTAATGAGCAAGTGATGATGGCTAAGCTAGGTGGCGCGATAAAACCTATCCTTGAATCCAGTGGGTAAAAGGATGCATCAAAGTAAGAATGGGTTGTTAAAAAAGAGGGTGTGAGATTTAGAAAAGATGATCTCTCATTATGTGTACGTAAAAAGAGTGTGGCTGGTGAGTGAACAAATCTCTTTAGTGGGTTGGGTAGTATTTAGAAATCGTTCAGGTTCAAATCAGTTGTGCAACACTTATAGCAAATTGTGTATGTGTGTAGTTAACGAGATTTCTATTGTGTATTAACGATTGAAACAGAGGTTCGGTTTCTTCAGCAACATCGAGAGAGGTCTTGTTTGCGAAAAAGTTTTTTCATATGCCATCATTTCTAATCTTTTTTTTAACATTTAATTTTAATTATAAAACGTGAGCATTTACCAAATAACAACTCTAACCCAAATATATTTGATCCAAATCCATTTTAACCAATAATCCATTAGATTTCATTTAATTTTAAAATTAAATTAAAAGATCTCACTCAACTTCTTTTCTTCCTTTCTAGAAACAAAATATTTTCTCAATTATTTTTTTAAATATTTACTCTATTATTTATTGCAGAAATTCTACAACTAAACTTTTATGTAGAGAGACCAATTTTGATGATGAAGACAAATGCTTAAATGTTGAGAAAACTCCGATTGAAACTTCGACTTCTCAGATAGGTTTTGTTCAATCGAAGAGCGAGGAGATTATCAGAGAGATGATGGAGAATGAGAAACAACATTTGTCAGTTGATGATTACATCAACAGACTCGGAAATGGAGATTTGAATTCGATTGTCAGAAGAAAAAGAGAACCCTTTAATTGGATTTGGAAGGTTCTAATTTTTGTTTTGATTTAAATTTATGGTTCTTAAATTTGCATGTTGGTGAGTTTTTTCTAGACTTGTGATAAAGTCTTTGTTATGATTACAACAGGCTTGTGAAGAACATCAATTTGTATTTGCTTATCAGTTAACTACGTGGATAAATTCTTATCGGTTCATGATTTACCTTTAACTTCGTTCACATTTATTCAACCAACACAATGAGTCTCCAGCAAAATTTAGATAAGAAGCTATGTTATGTGTTTATTAGGTTGACTAGATTTATTATATAAAAGAACAAAGTTTGTTTGCATTAATTTAAGTGTTTGGTATAACTTGATTTATTAGGTACAACAACTGAGATAAGTAATTTGGTACAACTTAGCCAAATAGTACAATTGAGATAAGTAATTCGGTACAACTGAGCTAACTAGTACAACTGAGATAAGTAATTTGGTACAACTGAGCCAACTATTTTGATAATTATGATAACTTATTCGATACAAATATAAAATTAGTGTCTTACAAATCAACATTTCAATGTTTTACAAAACAACATTCCAATGTTTTACAAAGCAACATTCCAATGTTTTACAAACAAACAGAAACTACACCCTATATCTCTCTAAAACCCTAAATTTATCAAAAAATAAGGAAAAAAGAAAAGTTAGAGAGAGAGAAGAGATGATGGAGGTTTTAAATAAAAAAGTAAAAAAAATGGAAAAAGTGTATAAAAATGGCATAGTGGATTATATTTTATTAAAACATAGTTGTCTCCCTCATTTGTTCAGTTGTACATTCATCCACATAGTTGGACTTTGACGAGTTTTGCATATTTGTAGTTAGACCTACATAAACTATTATTTTGTAGTTGGCCAGATGATTTTCCACAACTAATTATCATTCATGAGCTTTTCATAAAACATAACCACGAAATATTAGTTTTCACATATTTTTCATCATAAAAGGGTGACAACTTACTAAGTCTTCCATATAGTATAAGAAGTGTTTTATGTGAAAACAATAAAATTTGTTAGGAAAATAATAAATTAGTTCCATTGATTTCAAATTGTTTCTTTATTATTTTAGATGTTTTAAGGAGTGTTTTATGTGAATCATTAATATGAAATCCTTGAAAATGTTATGATAAAACATAGTTGTCCCCCTCAGTTGTTCAGTTGTACGTTTTTACATATAGTTGGACTTTGACGAGTTTTATGTATTTGTAGTTAGACCTTAACATAAACTATTATTTTGTAGTTGACCAAATGATTTTCAACAACTAATTATCACTTAAAATATTTTTATAAAGCATAACCATGAAATATTAGATTTCAACTAATCATAGTATCAAGTTTGTTTTGTATTATGGTCCAACCCACAAAAAATTATTTATTTTTTGTTCAAAAAAAAATACAGCATCAATTGTTACTCCATTTATTAAAATAATTATTAAACAAATATATATTGTCACTAAATAGTGAGCTCCAGTAGAACAAACTTCCGTGTGAGGAAAGAGAAGAAGGGATGGCGTCGATCGTGTGAGAGAGGAGCGCAAATCGTGCGAGATGAGAAGAAAAGGGGTGACATTTGTGAACAATTCATTAAGGGCATAATGAGATTAAAAAAAATAGGATGGCATAGAGATTAAAAAGTGGCATGGGAGATTAAAATTCTGCTGAAAGTGGCATATGAGATTTGTGCCCTCTTGTTTGTTCATAATAGAGTATATGAGTAAACCTTTTTAGAAAGGCATGGGATGTTTTACCTGTACAAGAGGGATCCTAAAGATCTAGACCCGAAATCGAGCGTTACTCACCGTACTTGTTGAGGTTGATTCTCTAGGTGATGAGGCCTTGTTTCTTGATTTGGGTATCACTGCGCCTTCTGATCATTCCCTTGGTATTGAGCCTAACTCTATCTATTTCACCTGAGATAACCGTTTCACTCTTAAGGAGCGTTCATGCCTCTGACATTTGTGTGTACAATCTTGCAACAAAGACCATAAAACGCTTCCCTGCTCTATCCAACTTCAAACTCAAGGATGCTCAATGGTTTCTCCCTTCTTGCATATCTTGGTCTTCTTGAAACATTTTCCAGATTCTACTTTGTTACCCTCTATTTTTTTATGACTATGAGGTTGCCTAGTTCAGATCAAATCATCATACACTCGTTGGAAGTTGGAACCATTAGTATGCCTTTGTGAACGTAAGATAGACTTCCACAAATTGCGAACAGAGCAAAGGAAGAGAGAAAGTGACGCATAGATTTTACGAGTTCATGTCCTTTTTACGAGCTTTAAGTTCTTTGATTTGATGGAGTCATTCCAACTTGATATAGGTTATACAAAATTACAAACAAACCCTCATTCTAGCTTGATGCAATCCATGTCGTTTATCACACATTGAAACTGCAAAAGCAAGATTTCAAATTTTTAAATATACTAGAGTAACCTCAATTTGTAAAACAATTGCTAAAGTAACCTCCTAGAAAGAGCATAACTAGAATAACTTCAATCTTTTGTAAAAAGACAAATTAAATTAGGAAAATTAAATTAAAAACTTTTAATTTGGAAAACTTTAAAAAAACTGAAAAATAAATAAAATAAATCATATATATTTTTGGAAAGAAAATACTTGGACACGACAATATTTTTTTCTCCAAAACCCATCTTTCTAAACAAAAAAATACTTTCATCACGAAGAATATAAGATCGAATGTATGATAAGCAAATAGAGAAAAAACAACATATGGAATATCGTGAACAAGGTTGAAGATGGAGGTGGAAAACTGAATGAATGATTGTGGAACAAGAAAAATGAGACTGAACAAACCTTAAAAATTTTGTCGCTCAACTTATGTTTGTTTAAAAAAAATTTTCATTAATTTCGTTGTTAATTAGAGAAAAAATTTAGAAAATCTGCGGTGTCATTAAAACAAATATGCGGTAGAAAATATGTTGTAACTTGGCGACAACAAATCTGCCACAATATGTTTGCAGACACTAAAAAATGTTATTCTAATAAGAAAAATATTTGCCGTAAAGGCAATTGAAAAATCTGTCGTAACTAATGTTTGTTTTTTCTCGATACAATAAATCTTCGATAAGTTGAAATAAATCTGCTGTAACTATGAAGTTAATCTACCAATTAATTTTTGGTAATCAAATCTACTACCACTAATAGGTAAATAAAATCTGCCACAAAAAAAAATTAAATCTATGATGAAAAATTAAGTTTGCAAAACAAATCTACGACAAAAAATTAAATCTACAGTAGAAATTCTAACATGTTAGAAGATTAAAAAAATATGTTGCCTCTATCACGATCTTCGAAAAATAAATCTACAGAGGTAAACAAATCTGCTATAATTTAGAAACTTTGTCACCACTAAGACATATAAATCTGTGGTACAAATTAAATCTGCAAAACAAATTTGCGGTAAAACATTAAATCTGCCATATAAACAAATCTGCAGCCACAACATAGAGCTGCAAATTTATTTCTCAGATTTTTCTTTCAGCGATGAAAAATTCATAAATCTTTATTGTTTTCCCAAAAAAGGAAAAAAATGGTGTTATGTCATTAATTGTTAATGGCATTTTTGTAATTAGGTTTTTCCTAACGAAAGATTTTAGGGGTATTTTTATGATAAAAATAACTCAACTAACCCTTATTTTTCTTAAGTTAATTTAGCAATTAAATTATTTTAAAAGATTATTCTATTTTTTTGAGAAATTTCTTAAAATATCACACTTTGAAGTTTTGTTTTAAAAAATATCACCATTAGTTTAATTATATCTAAAAAACCACTAAACTTTTGGTTTTTCAAAAATACCACAAACACTCAAGTTGATTTTCAAAGGTTTAGAATTAATTTTTTGGGTTTGTGTTAACTATTTTAGATTTAGAGTATAGTTTTAGGGTTTAGGGTTTAGTTTTGGGGTTTAGGGTTTACTTCTGAAGGTTTAAAATTCAATTTTAGTTTTATGGTATTTTGTGGAAACCAAAACTTTTAATGGTATTTTTGGATAATTAAACTAATGGTGGTATTTTTGGAAACAAAACTTGAAAATGTGGTATTTTTAAGAATTGCACTAGTGTTTTTCCTTTTTATTAATATGTTTTCTTTGGTTAAACGATTGATTGATGGATCAAATTTAAACCTTTCAGTTGGCTAACAGGGTCTGAAACTCACAAAATAAACCCTAAAATACTTCACTTATCCTCAGACGATGACCACGACAACATCTTTTTTCTTTGTCTTCTATGATCTATCTTCCTTTCTTGTCGAATTCTGTCGGGAATTGCAGGTATCTCATTAACGTGTCTCTATGTTTTCACTAATTTTAGAGCTCTGTTTTCCTCTGTTCATGAATGATATTTAACTTCTGAGAAATAAGAGCAATTCGAATTGCGGTTAGGCCAGAATCAAACCGGTTTGTCCGGTTTAATAGATTGAAGAAAAAAAGAACACTGTAATAAAACCCTCTCCTAAAACCCTAGTTTCTTCTTCTCACCGTCGACACTCTTCTTCTTCTTCTTCTTCTGTTTCCCGGTGCGATTTCTTCTCGATTTCGAGAATTTGGGCTTTTCTCTATTATCGATTTTTGTAATTCTCTCATTGAATTGATGATCTTAACTGATTTGTTCTTCTTACCATTGATGGTTTTGATTTCAGGTGATTTCTCCGGGTTGGTGTGTTAAGAAATGGGTGCCAAAGGTTAAATTTTTAATTCAATTTTGGATTTTATATCTTTATTGGAGTTTCAATGGATATGAGATTGATGAACGGTTTAATCGGATGTAGATGATATAGCAATGGATCAGAAGAGCGATAAAAAGCGTGTAAAGAAATCAAAATCTAAGAAAGCAGAAGCTGAGGAGCATGAAGAACAGCTTAAGAGACTTCAAGAAACTGTGAGATATCTTTTTTTGTGATTGTAAGAATAATAATATGGTGGAAACTTTTAGTTTTAACATTACTTATGATTTTCTCCGCAGCAAGCTGATTTTTATGAGTATATGAAAGAGCATGATGAAGAGCTTCTAAAGTTTGATGCTGGTGAATTTGAGGTGAGTCAGTTAGATTGAATATGTTGACTTTGTAACTCGAATTGTGTTCAAAGCTTTAAACTTTGTGATTCATGTGGTGTAGGATGATGCTGATGTTGATGCTGGTACTGACTTGGAAGACATTGATAAGGAAGATGTAGATGAAACCCCAAAGCTGGAAATTGCAAAGAAAGGAACCGAGCAGAAAACGATTACATCAGCAATGGTTGATTCGTGGTGTAAATTAATCCGAGAAGACGCGAAGCTAGGTGGAGTGCGTTCTATCTTGAGAGCTTATAGAACTGCTTGTCACTATGGTGATGATACAGGGGATGATCAATCAACAAAGTTTAGTGTTATGTCAAGCGCTGTGTTTAATAAGATTATGATATTTGTTCTAAGTGAAATGGACGGGATTCTTCGTAAGTTGTTAAGGTTTGATGAAACTGAAGGAATGGGGGAGGTTACAAGCACTAGGCCTTGGAAGAACTATAATCATTTGGTCAAATCGTATCTCGGGAATTCCCTTCATGTTCTGAACCAGATGACAGACACAGCAATGATATCCTTTACTCTGCGCCGCCTAAAGCACTCATCCGACTTTCTATCTGCCTTTCCTAGTCTTCGAAGAAAGTATATTAAGGTGTGTTGGAGCAAGATGTTATTCTGTTCATGTTTTCCTTATGGTCTTCTCTTTGCTCACTCCTCTTCTTCCGTTTAGGTTGCACTTCATTTCTGGGGAACTGGTAGTGGCGCGCTCCCTGTTGTTTCCCTGTTGTTCCTGAGAAATTTGTGCATAAGCCTTGGATCTGACACTGTGGATGACTGTGTCAAGGGAATGTACAAAGCTTATGTGTTGAATTGCCAGTTTGTGAATGCTGTTAAACTGCAGCACATTTCGTTTCTTGGTAACTGTGTGATCGAGCTTCTTGGCACAGATATCTCTGCTTCTTATCAGCATGCATTTGTCTTCATAAGGCAATTAGCAATGATTCTGCGTGAAGCGCTTAACACGAAAACAAAAGTACCTTCTCAACAATCTCTAGAAATTGAATTCTTCTCTCAACATTGTGAAAGTTTCTATAACTATTTATTTACATTTGGATGTTTTAACAGGAAGCATTTCGGAAAGTGTATCAGTGGAAGTTCATCCATTGCCTCGAGCTTTGGACCGGAGCTGTTTGTGAATATAGCTCTCAATCTGGACTCAGGCCAGTTGCTTACCCACTAGCCCAAATAATATCCGGTGTAGCAAGACTTGTTCCCACTGCTCGCTATATTCCCCTTAGACTAAGATGTGTTAGTATGCTAAACCGTATTGCTGCTTCGACTGGCACCTTCATACCCGTCTCAATGCTTCTTGTAGACATGTTAGACATGAAAGAGCTCAATAGACCTCCCACTGGTGGTGTTGGCAAAGGTGTTGATTTACGCACGTTACTGAAGGTAAAAACTTACTTGGTTGGTCTTTAAAGAAGAGACTCGAATGAAAATTTATCCTGCAAATGAACCATTTTGGTTATTGAGATCTGTTTCTAGGTAAGTAAACAAGCAGTGAAGACGAGAGCATTTCAGGAGGCGTGTGTTTATTCTGTAGTGGAGGAGCTTGTGGAGCATTTGTCTCAGTGGAGTTATTCCGTTGCTTTCTTTGAACTATCATTTATTCCGACCATAAGGCTGCGTAGCTTTAGCAAATCTACTAAAGCTGAGAGGTTTAGGAAAGAAATGAAGCAACTCATTACCCAGGTACCTTTAGAAAAAAAGAGACATGAGCTTTTACTCAATGTATCTTGTGTTTGAAATAAATAACTGACTCTATTGACTTCTGTTTTGATGACTCCTTCAATTTCTCTCGCTTATTTTTTGTTTATCCTTTTCAGATTGAAGCTAACTCAGAGTTTGTCAACAAAAAGAGAGCTTCGATTAGCTTTCTACCCAATGATATTGCTGCTGTATCATTCCTTAAGGTTTAGTAACTCATTCCTCTTGATCCATTTGAATTTGTGAAGTGTTGGTGATGATAATACAATTCACGAGTCTTTGAAATTCCTGCTTTAATCCTTGAAAATTGTGTGGGGGTTGCTACGATCATAGAGCACATAAAATGTTCCAAAATTATTGCATTCATTTTGTTCTGAATTTTTTTTTGGGTTCTTTTTATGTTCAGGATGAGAAGGAGGCAGGGAAAAGCCCTCTATCGCAATACGCAGAGATTATCCGCAAAAGAGCCCAGCAAAGAAACGAATCGCTGGTGGAATCAGAGTGAGTTACATTCTCTAAAATTGATCACTTGTACTTATTATTCAATGACTCTGGTCCATATTTTTTATTTGACTGCTAATAATAATCCGTTTGGTTTCTCCAGTGTTATTGTGGGAGAGAACTCAGCTGTCTTTGGGAAAAACGCACCAAGCAGCGATGAGGAAGATGATGCAGATAGAAACGAAAAGGGTGCTGCTGCTTTCAGTTCCTCCTGGTTACCGGGAAGTGACACCAAGTATATCTCTCCCCTCTTTTTTTAAAAATGCACACATATCTTGGTTTCGTATGGTAAATCACCCGGTTAGTAAGGTAGATTATGGTGTGAGTATGGGTTGTTCATTATGCTAAATCAATTCCCCAAATATAGCCAAATTTAGATGGGGTGGTCTGGTTGGCTCTTTTGTACAAGGTATTTCGTGTATTGTTAGATATTTTCTGGTGGCTCGGTTAGCTTGGGGAATCTAGATAGGAACTGAATGCCTATAATGTCGATACTTTATCTGCCCGTCTATATAACCTAAAGTAAATGTATAACTGACAGAGAAAAAGAATCGGAGGAAGAGAAGACGAAAAAGAAGAAAAGGAAGAGAGGCAGAAAGAGTCAAACAGAGAAGAAGCAAGACGAGGAAGGCGCAGGAGAAGATGATGTGGTGGAGGATTTTGTGTTGAGTTCTGATGAAGAGGAAGAGGATGATCTGTTTGATATAGGAGGAGACAAAGATGAAGAGGATGTTGAAGCAGCTGACGAAATTGCAGATCCTGAGCCGAAGAAGAACTCTAAGAAGGGCACTTATAAGACCTGGCATAAGGCTTACAAGAAGACCAAGAAGAAGAAGTCCCGTGTAGCTTAGTCTTTTCCTTTTTTTTATTATCTTCAATTCTATGAGATTACTTTTTCGGATGTTTGGTAAACAGTATTAGTCAAAAAATTTGGAAAAAAGAAAAAGCTAAAAATTCCAAATTTAATATGATTGAACTGTAATTTTTCATCGTTATCATCAGAAAGGTTTCAATTCGGCAGTTTTTTTTTCGATCTGCATTACGAAAATACATCAGGTAAACTCTTTCTAACATATAGAAGGCGATCACTATCAAAGCAAACAGGGAGGAACAGACCGGACTGGTTTCGTCACTAGCGTTGCAAGCCAGCTTTGATGTAAGCTGCGTAAAGATCCCTGCGTTTCAGAACAGTACCATTGCTTGTTATTAACAAGGTAAACGTCAACGTCTATGCAAGTACTTTTGGTGTTTTGGATAGAACAAACTTACATGGAGTCCTTAATTGCGTCTATGGCAGCTTGAGCTGGGAGGAAAGCTTCAACTTCGACTTTCTTGTTCTCGTTCTTCTTGTCTATAAGTATAGTGTTAAGTGAAAACTGAAAACAAAAGCACAAGCCAACGTAAAAGAACGAGTTAAATGCAATATAGGATGTTTTCTTGTGGATACAGTCCTCAAAGAAGCGGCTGATTTCAGCTAGACGATGAGGAGGAAGCTCTTTGATGTCTCTGTAGTGACGGAACTCGGGATCATCAGCACATACTGCAATGATCTTGTCGTCTTTTTCACCCTGCAAGTTTCAGAACAAGGTCATGGTTTCTTACTAAGGTAATATATGACAGAGAGATAGAATTGGGTTTAAGGGTTGCTGTTACCTGATCAATCATGGGCATTAGACCAATAGCACGAGCACGGAGGAATGATCCGGTTAGCACAGGCTCCTGCACAATAGTTTATCAATCATCTCAAGTTGGTTATTTCACTGTCTGTTTATATTATCAAGTTTTTTAAGAACATAAAGCTAAGAAGAGGCGAGAGAAATCACCTGCATCAGTACCAAGACATCCATTGGATCACTGTCTTCACAGATAGTTCGAGGAATGAAACCATAGTTGTGTGGGTACACAATGGATGAGTAGAGAACACGATCAACCTAGAGAGGAAATATCATTCACTGATCAGATTTTTTCCTTCAATTTGAATCTTATAATGAAGGATCACTAGTTGGAATGCATAAAATGCAACTTGTGGTACATCCAGCAAGGATGAATTCTACATATATGATGCATATAACCGCAGATTAAACAAGAATATGAGGGATCAGAATACAGGTTTATACTCGATCAAGCAAATGCAATGCATACAGAAACTGCCAAAGAACACTATACCTTAATAAGGCCACTGCTCTTGTCTAGCTCGTACTTAACCTTGCCACCTTTGCTAATTTCAACAACCTGACAAAGAATTCAAGTTCGTTTAACAATCACAGGATCACCAGCATTGAATTTCTTGAAATGATCTAATCTTCCACAATGCAAAAGGAGATAAAAGCTTACGCAGTTGAAAACAGCAGGAGCTTCAGGACCTGAAAAATTCAACAAACAAACATTCACATCAAAGAATGAACGTTTAGTCATCCTAGCAAACATGATACATCGCAGTGACATGAATGGGTTTTTGACTCACAGAACTATTTAAGTAACAAAGACACGGATACATGCCCACTCATATCAATCAATAAGAAAGAAAATTTTCTATCACAAGATTAGCTACCAATCTCCAAGTCATGCCAAGGATGAGCAGCAGCTGATCTGTGTGTGAAGGCTGCAAAATTTCTCTCGTTAAGGGTAACACCAGGGTTCCTGAGAGGGAAAATGTAGCTCTTGGCACTTCCGTCATCGTTGTTATCAGCCATATCGATGTTCACTGTAACTTGAAACGAAAAAAAACACATAAGCACTATATTCAAGCATACTAAACTCAAAACAAGCCATATAACTTAATTCTCACTACTGAGAAATTTATACAATAATATTTCAAGAAACATACTATAACGTTCCAAAAGAATCCAAGCTTCTAAACCACAAAAACTTCTAGAAAGATCAGAATGATGTTCGTCAAACAGAAAATTCCACATTTGTTTCAAATTCGAGCAGAGAATTGAGGCAAACACACCAATCTACGATTATTCACTGTTCTAATACAACTCCATATCATCTTCGGTAAAAATCTAACACAGTGAGAGGCTAAATGTATCAGAGATATGCGAAGAACATAGATCCATTCTCGATTTCATGTAATTACAAATGAAAAACTCGAATCACCAGCTACTATCGGAAAAATTGAATAGAATTGAACAAATCAATTAAATCTACGGATCGATCATGCTCGAAGAACAATCTGAGTTCCCCGGCGAACAAAACGAAAAGAAACCGACAAGAAAAACGTAAACAAGAATCAAAATCAAACACCATAAAACAACAAAAATGAGTAATCTATACAGATTTCGAATGAAACAGGAAGAAACGACGATCTTACAGATGCAACTTCAAGCTTCGAAGAAGACTCCGTTACGATTTTTTTCTTCTCTCTTCGTTTGTTTGTTTATATAATAAAACAAACAAGACTTGGCGGTTACAGTATAATTCGTGTGAGTGTGACTGTGTGAGTTCTTCTGGCGCTTCTTTATGGACGTTGGAGAAGGAAGGAGAAGCTGACGTCATCAATTCCTTGGTTGTTGTTAATCGTCAATTGTACGATGAATCTTGTACGTTGAATTTGAAAGGGGAATGGATCTGACGGACGTGGTTTTATTCTAACTCTTTTTGGGCTTTTAATGTCTTTCTTAAAAAATTAGGCCTTTTTGTGTGTGTACCTTTTAATTGAAGGAAAAAAAAAAGGGACGACATTGATGTACCAAAAAAGTATCCGACTAGCAAATTGATACATGACGCGTGTACTGGAAATTAGGCGCTTTCCTTCCCATTAATTCTTTTTATTTTTTTTTTGGCAAACAAATCCTTAATTTGGTAAGACAAAAGAATCAATGTATATCACTCGTTCTTCAATGCATAAAAGTGATGTTAGAGAGATATTTTGTCATCAAACTATTAATATGTTTTCTGCAATGCATAAATGAAATATATAGTTAATGTGCTAAAAATTTGTGGAAGTTATAAACTTCTTATTTATAATTAAAATCTTATTTAAGAAAAGCTTTTTAAAAAATCGTAGTTTTATTGGAGTGCTCTAGTTACACTTGGTAAAAGAGGGCCAGAATAGTTACAGTTTAGTTAAAAGAAAAATATTTTATTTGCCCATATTTTATCTTTTCAATTAGACAATTATTTGAAGTCTTAGAAGTTGAGTTGATTTATCATATTCATAAGAAAATGTTAGCCAACCAAAAAAATATTGTAGGAAGATTTGAGTTTCCATTTTTAAATCTCTCTCATATATATGAATATGCACAAATACAAGATGATCTCTAGAATCAAGTAGCAGCCAACTAGCAACAAAACTACCTCTTTTGGTATTTTTTTTTTTTTCGTCATCTTCTTTATAAATTATCAAAGATAAGTAGAGTAATTTTTCTTCTTTCCTATCTTTTGTTTTTTTTGATATTCAAATGGAAAAACACAACTATTGAATTGTGGGCCTAACGTCAAAACTGTGTCGTATTGCCGTGAGCAGTGTTTTATTTAGTGACTAGCAACTAAAACTAGAAGTCTAGAATCGAAAATAGCTCTAGGCAAAAAATCCGAACCCGCATACCCGAACCGAATCCGAACCGATAAGACGTACCCGAATCCGTTTCGTACCCGACCAAATTATTCCATTGGGTACGAGATCTCTAAACCCAAAAACCTGAACCCGAACCCGTTCCGAACCCGAAAATCCGAAACCCGAAAGCGTACCCAAAATACATAATTACCCCTAAGAAAATACATAACTACCCATAAGAAAATACCCTAACTCAAAGATTCGATCCTATAAATGTGGAATTTTTTTATGTATAATATATACAAATCGAGCCGAATGCGAATCCAAAAATCTAAAAAACCCAAAAATCCGAAGAAACCCCAAAAAACCCCAGAATCTGACCCAAAAACTAAAAAAACCCGAAAAACATGAAAACCTGACCCGTACCCGAACCGAAAACCCGAAAAAACCCAAAAAACCCAAAAAATCCAAACCCGAACCCGAATCCGAACTGAATCAATACCCAAAATTTTTGGATTTTTTCCGGGTATCAAGTCTTGTACCCGAACCCGAAACTTTTTACCCGAACCGAACCCAAACCCGCAAAATTATTCCATTGGGTATAAACTTTCTATACCCAAATACTCAAACCTGATATGGTTTTATCCCAACCCGAATCCGATACCCGATTGCCCACTCCTAGTAGATATGATCCAAAAAGTAAAGTTAAAATTCGGTTTAAGGTCACGGAAAATAAAAAATATTCGGTTTTGGATTTTTCAAGGTCTGGTCAGGTTTTACATAAAAAAGTCTAGTCTCGTTAAAAGAAAAGTTCCCACAAGAATGTTAAATGGGCTTAAAATTATCTTATGAAGCCCAACATGCCAAACAAAATTTATAAATCCCCGGAGAACATCTTAAAACTGCGACACGTGTCCTACTCCGCCACGTCATTCAGTTTCCTCTTCTTTCCAGAAAAACCAAGCAAACGACTAAGGAAGACGGAACTGAGAAAATTTCCCAGGGGAGAAAATTTCCGTTTGATTGTTTCAAGATCTTCGTATTTTGAATCTAATTCGTTTTGATTTGGTTTGTTAAGTTGATTAGGAGATCAGTGATCGTCTTAGGGTTTTAGATTTGGGAACAATTTCATGGAGGACGAACCAGGAAGTGAAAATGAAGGAGACACTATGGTTGCTTCACCACTTGCAAAATGGACAATCGAATTCTCAAGATCACGTCAGAAGTACTTAGACAGATTTGCTCCTCACTTGATTCGAAGATGGCTAGTAACTTTAGTCGCTGCTGTGATCTATATCTATAGGGTTTACTATGTTTATGGATTCTTCGTTATCTCCTATGGCTTAGCTACTTACATCTTAAACCTCTTGATTGGTTTCCTCTCTCCTAAGGTTGATCCTGAGATTGAAGCTTTGGATCCTACTTCTTTGCCTAGTGATGATTCTGATGAGTTTAAGCCCTTTGTTCGTCGTCTTCCCGAGTTAAAATTCTGGTAAAGTCTCTTACTTTTGATGATGGATGATCTGATTTAGGGTTTTTGACTTCTTATGAAAGTTTGCTTTTTTTTTTTGGTTAATTTTGATTTAGGTCTGCAGCAACTAAGGCTTTTGTTGTGGCATTTGTGATGACTTTCTTCTCTTTCTTGGATGTTCCTGTGTTTTGGCCGATCTTATTGTGTTATTGGTTGTTTCTGTATTTTCTTACTATGAAACGCCAAATTGTGCACATGTTCAAGTACAGATACTTTCCTTTCAACATTAGAAAGAAGAAGGTAAAAGCAACTCAAGATTCTTGAATCTCTGCTTTAAAAAGTAAGAGTCTTGAACATAGGTTGTGTTGATTTTTGTTTGACAGAGGCATGGTGGAAAGGATAAGGCCAGTAGCAGCAATTCATCTCAGGGAGATGAAAAACCGGCTCAGATGTGAAACATAGACCAGGTGCTGATCTATATATGTTTAAGTTAGTGTTTTGCCATATGAGAAATGATACAAACTAAGTGAAATATAAAGTTGTAATACCTTGTTGGTTTGAAGCTTAATAGAACTGAGAAATCTTTCTTATTTTTTGAGTTATTGCCCATGTTTTTCGACTTTTCACTGTAATGGGTGTGTTTCCTTAACGGGGTAAAAAGAAAACTCAGGAAGAGGATACTTACTGCTATGAATCATCAAAAGAAAGCTTACGATATTTGAACTTTGGGGATTACATTTAGGGTAAAAACTATTCTTTACGATTCCAGGACTTGGATATGGTCCAAATCGTCTTACAGCCGCACAAGTGAAAGGTGATCATAATCGGAAAACATGTCTAGAATCTAGAGTGTACTTACTTTGATTCATCATGAACCTTGTCATCAATCTGTTAGAAACATGAAAACCATAATCTCTTAAATCATTAGTGAACTGACCTCCCTGGGTTAGTATCTTGTCTAGTAATTTGGCTCTGCTGACTGTTGCTGGTTTAGATATATCGGTTCGACAATTATTTGCAACAAAAAGATAATGATTATATAGAGAAGGATCTACAAATCAGAGATTAGAGATGGAAATGATATAGCACAGTGTAAGAAAGTGTCCTTCAGGTCTTTTGGCCTGCTAGAACAAGAAACCATTTAACTTGATTAAGATAAATTTTCATTAGATTCTTGTTCTCTTCTATTTCCTTCTGCAAATTAAGACCTAAACTGGTTCAAGTGTAACAAATTGATCTGTTCAAACCTAGCAAGCTCAGTGCGTAAACCACAGTTTTGTTGATCATCTGGAGAATGTTGTAGACTTTGATCCGAGTTAACCAAAATGGAATACAACATTTCAAAGTCTGAAGAGAAACTGAATCAGCTCCAATAAAAACAACATAAAGGAGCCCCAAGGCCCAAACTAATCAAACTCGCTGAGCCAGACAGAGTATTTGAAAATATAATTTTCCTCATTTTTTTCCACTTATTTATTTATTCGTTTGTCTACTAAATCATCTCGTCCACATGACATCGTCGATTTCACTGAATCAGAGAATCCGATTCATCCAAATCCGCCATGGAAGCAACTACACGAATCTTCAGCACCTCCGCTATCAATCGTCGTCTTCTTCTCAGCAAGATTAATGTAAAACCTAATGCTCGTACCATCAAATTCACAAATCAGCTCTGTTCTCCTTTCCAAAATGCCGTTTCTCGGGAACCATCTATCTACGCCACTCGTATACGATGCTCTTCGCTTCCTCCAAATTCGAATCTCTTCACATCTCTCCTCTCTCTAACATCAACGTTTCATCTCGAAAACTCCGCCGTTCACGCTAATCCAATTCGATCCGAACCATACGACGGCGTCGCCGTTTGGAACAGAGCTCCAAGGATCGTAAACGGAGGAGGAAACGCGACGTTATTCGGCGGTAATGAGAAAGAGACGACGGTGGTTCTTCTCGGTTGGTTAGGAGCGAAAACTAAACATTTAAGGAGATACGTTGAGTGGTATAATTCCAGGGGAATTAACGCCGTTACTTTCACCGTTGACGTTAGGGATTTGCTTCGGTTAGATCTTGGTAGGAGGCTTGAACGAAGGATAGCTGAATTTGGGAATGAATTGGCTAATTGGGTATCGGAGAAAGAAGATGATGGTAGAGAGAAATGCTTAGTGTTCCATAGTTTCAGCAATACTGGTTGGCTTGTGTAGGTTGATGAAACCAAATCCTTTATTAATTTTAGTACATTTTCATTGTGATTCTGTTCTCCTTATTACTGATGATGATGAAGTTAGTATTTGGTTTGAACTTAGATGATGAATTTTAAGCTTGGTGAGGTTTTTACTTTTGGCAGCTATGGTGCCTTGCTTGAGAGCTTTGTTGGTAGACAAGATTTAGTAGAGAAGATTAAGGGTTGTATCATCGATTCCGGTGGAGCAGATCCTCTAGATACTAAGGTTTGTTCTTTTAAATCATGAACCAAGACTCTTAGGATGTTGTTTTCATGATTTCTCCAGTGTTTCATTGTCTTGTACTGGAAGTGGAACTGTGGAAGGGGCCAATATTGTTGTAGTTGTAAGTTTTTTGCTTTCTGGAGAGGAAAGTAAAATTCTTTTTCAATCATGATTCATGCTATTGTGAAAGCTTTTCTTGTTTAAGTTCTATGTTGAAGAAATTTGTTTGATACAAGCATTTACCAAACCATTCCTAAGGGACTTTTGATTTTGATATCTAAGCAATTAGCTTTATAGTCCTTAGAAAAGACCACAGCTATGCATGGTACATCTATCGTGAATGCGATCTTGCTCTCTTGCGAGAAATGATGTTTTAGGTATATGATCGAATAAAAAGTGAGCTTCATAGTAGATGCCCGAGTTGAAGACTGTTTCGTGTAATTAATCATTGTGTAGTGCTTATACACATCTTAATCGTTCGACTAGCATAGACTACCAATGAGTATACCTTTTGCTTATTATTACAGATACTAAAGATATACTCTGTTCTCTTGCAGATTTGGGCAGCCGGGTTTACCGCTGCTATACTGAAGAAACGTAGCTCCACCGTAACCACAGACCCAACCAGTCCCATAAATGACGATGAAGCTTCAAACCCACAAAAGAATGAACCTCTAGGAATCGAAAACATGATGCTATCATCTCTAGAGAAACTCTTTCCCATCCTCTTAAACCTCCCAGACGTCAACATGTAAGCTCTACACAGTAGACAACAATCTGCTTCTTCTTGTCTTTTTTCGGTTGGTTAACCTGAGTTATTGTTTCTGTTGCAGGAGGCTAACGAAAGTCATCCAAAAACTAAATGAGAACCATCCTCCATGTCCTCAGCTCTATCTTTACAGCTCCGGGGACAAAGTTGTTCCGTCTCAGTCCGTAGAGCTCCGGATCAAAGAACAACAGAAGATTGGAAGAAACATTCATTCTTTCAATTTCAAATTATCTCCTCATGTCGATCATTACCGGAACTTTCCTGACTTATACTCCTCACAGCTTCACAACTTCTTGCAAGAATGCTTTACGCCGACAAAACAACAGACTCTGTGATTGATTTTGGAACATAGATCTATTTTGCAGAATCTTTGTAGCCTGGTTTATTTTGGTTTTGACTGAATGATGCTCAATGAGTCAATGTGGTTCAAAATTCATGCCGAATGTTAAATTGGGCTTAAAAATATCTTATGAAGCCCAACGTGTTAAACAAAATTTATAAAGCCTTTTCTTTTCCTGAAGAACATCTCAAAACCGCGACACGTGTCCTACTCCACTTCGTCGTTCAATTTCTTCTTCGTTCCAGAAAAACAGAGGAAACGAATTTAAAAACGACGACAGAACAGAGAAAATAAAAAGAAATACATTTTTTTCCTGCAAACGAACCATTTTCCGACTTTAATTATGCGGCCAAAAAGCGGATCTCCGTTGCTGATGCTGTTTCCAGAAGATGATAATTGTCGTCTGTACAGTCCACACGAAGATAAGATTTACGAGAGAAAGAGTGACTTTTCATGGTATCGATTCTTGGGAAACTCGGGTAAGTGGTTCTTGGTATTAGATTCTCGATCAGATCTATATATTATAGATATGTTTAGCGAAGAGAGGATCGTTCTTCCATCTAGAGTCAATCAAAGGTGGATTTTTCTGGACAAGAAGATGGTTTCAAGGATGTGTCCGTGAACCATACGCTTCCAATGTGGATGGCAGCTCCCAGTAGGGATGAAATGGAAAGAATGGGATTTAATAAGTTCATCTCAGCTAACTATAACATAGCTGTTACAACATCAGGAGAGGTTTTGTTTGTTTATAACAGAGTATACGAGTCATCAACCACCTTTGGTATAGGATGTTCCACCTTTACAAGAGGGATCCTAGAGATCTTGACCCGAAAACGAAGCTCACCGAGCTTCTTGAGGTTGATTCTCTAGGTGAAGAGGTTTTGTTTTTCGATTTGGGTATCACCGTGCCTGCTGACCATACCCTTGGTATTGAGCCTAACTCCATCTATTTCACCCGTGATGACCTTTCCATTCGCAAGGAACATTCAACAAAGACCATCAAGCGCTTCCCCGCTCTCTCCAACTTCAGACTCAAGGATGCTCAATGGTTTCTCTCCTCTTGATTTGTTTCCTCTCAATGGTCTTCTTGAGACGCTTCTTGGTTTCTCCCTGCATTATGATGTTTTTGAGACATTTCCAGATTCTGCTTTGTTATCGCTCTTTTTCTTTTGACAAATAATCTATGACATTTCCGTATTGTTTTAAATATCTTTAGACTTTTGTTCCAAATTTCAAACCATCACTTCATCAAAAATCATCATACATTCGTTGGAAGCATTAGTAAAGAGTTTAAAATAATATATATGCCTTTGTGAACGTAAGATAGATTTTACATCCATTGCCTTGAGCTTTGGACCAGAGCTTTTTGCGAATACAGCTCTCAGTCTGGAGTCAGACCAGTTGCTTATCAACTAGCCCAAATAGTATCTGGTGTAGCAAGACTTGTTCCCACTGCTCGCTATATTCCCCTTAGACTAAGATGTGTTAGTATGCTAAACCGGATTGCTGCTTCGACTGGCACCTTCATACCCGTCTCAATGCTTCTTGTGGACATGTTAGACATGAAAGAGCTCAATAGACCTCCCACTGGTGGTGTTGGCAAAGGTGTTGATTTACGCACGTTACTGAAGGTAAAAACTTACTTGATTAGGTCTTTAAAGAAGTGACTAGAATAAAAATTTATTGCTGTTGATGATGATGAATTTAGTGTTTGATTTTGAATTTAGATGATGAATGTGATGAATTTTAAGACTGGTGAGGTTTTTACTTTTGGCAGCTATGGTGCGTTGCTTGAGAGCTTCGTTGGTAGACAAGAGTTAGTAGAAAAGATTACGGGTTGTATCATCGATTCGAGAGGAGCAGATCCTCTTGATACCAAGGTTTCTTCTTTTAAAATTTTATCTTTCATTAAACCAATGTGTTTTCATGGTTTCTCCAGTGCTTTAGGCGGCGGCGGAGCTGGCTAGAGATTGGATAGTAGTGGGAGTATATGATGGCCCAATGTTGAAGAACAATCAAGTAAATGATCATATCTGCATTCTCTTTTAGATTTGTTTCATTTTTTGCTTAGATTAATTAGCAATTTCGAGAAAGTTGTTGAATTTTGTTTAGTTTTTTCAGAACCTTATGTTTCTTAGTCTCAGGAAACTATTTCTTATATTAGCTAAGATCCTTTGAACATCTTTGTTCAGAAGTTTTATGTGATTTAATGCTAAAAGTTTGAAACTGTCTATTATTTATTGTTGATGAGGTCTTGTTTCTCATCATTTCGTTCTTTTGTACAAGTCTTATCTAATTGACCTCTTATGCATTGAAGCAAAGAAGGCCGAAAAACAAAAACAACCAGCAGAAGAAAAAGCATCATGAACTCGTCATATATATGATGTCCCAACTTTTTTTGTAATCTTTGTATATTCATAGAATGATTACAATAAAATCTTTGTCTCACCTACAACATAATATAGGTCTCGACTTTGCATTGGATAGCAGAAACGATGTCGTTTGGTATGTATGGAACTGTTACTAGTAAAATGACGCCGTTTGTACAAAAGGAACCGACCTGAGGCCTAATCGGAACTGAAACGTTTTTAAAACAACGGCTATTTTTCGTGAATTTCAAAAATTGAAATATATATGTGAAACTGAAAAATCAGAATTTTGTAGAGATCTTCTTTATAACTTCCCTATATCTCTTCTTTCTCTTTAAAATTTGAATCATTCTTCTGAAATCAGAGATCCAGAGAGAGAGAGAGACAGAAAGAATAGAAGTTGAGAGAGGAACCGTTCCTTGTTTAGCAAGCTTTTTGTAGGTAAATGATATATTCCTCTTTCTCTTCAACCTTTAGGGTTTTTAAGTTTCAGCCATTGTTGAATCGCTTTTAATCTCTCTTTTACAGTTCTTTTCCCCGGAGAATCGAAACATCCCGTTTCAGAAATCGAAGATCTTCTTTACCTGATTCACAAACCCAACACTGTAACGATCTGTTCTTATCTCTTCTATTTCGTTTCAATCTTTCAATTAATTTCGTGATTCTCAGTTTCTTTCCCTAATTCTTGTTTCTAGGGTTTTCAAGATGAATGATCTAATGACAAAATCGTTCTTAAGTTATGTGGAATTGAAAAAACATTCGAAGAAAGATTTCGAATCAGATCGCGATTTGGAGAAAGGTGAAGACTTTAACTTCGATTTCAGTCCAGTGGATGAACAAAACCTCTCTGGTTTCTTCCAAGAAATCGAAACCATCAAAACCCTAATCGAAGAGATCACTAATCTCTTACTCGATCTTCAAAACCTAAACGAAGAAACCAAATCAACACACAGCACCAAAATCCTCCGTGGATTAAGAGACAGAATGGAATCAAACATCGTCACAATCTCTCGCAAAGCCAACATAGTCAAAATCCTAATCGAGACTCTCGAGAAGAGCAACGTAGCGAATCGTATAAGTTTCAAGGAAGGATCTTGCGTGGACAGAACACGAACTTCGATAACCAATGGAGTTAAAGCGAAACTAAGAGAGACAGTGAGTGAGTTTCATCGATTGAGGGAACGAATCTTTGCTGATTACAGAGAAGATCTGAAAAGGAAGTATTTTTTAGCGACTGGTGAAGAACCAAGTAATGAAGATATGGAGAAAATGATATCTGGATCTGGGTCTGGTTCTGATTTGGTTAAGACATTTGAAGTGAAACCAGAGATGGATTTGAAGACTAAAGAGAGACATGAAGCTGTGAATGATATTAAGAGAAGTCTTAATAGGCTTCATCAAGTGTTTCTTGACATGGCTGTTCTTGTTGAGACTCAAGGAGATAGGATTGATGATATTGAAGCTAATGTTGCTAATGCTGGGAGCTATGTGAGTGGTGGAACTAATAGTTTGTACTATGCTAATCAGATGAAAAAGAAGACTAATAGTTGGGTTCTTTGGGTTTCGATTTTGGGTATTCTCATTCTTCTTGTCTGTGTGATCTCTATGGTTGCTTCTCGTTAAGTGTTTGGGAGAGATTTGTTAGCTTCTTTTGTTCTTTTGAATGATCTCAATTAGAGATATTGTTGCACTGTTCTAGATGTTTTCATGATTGTGTATAGTATTAATGAATTTTTCAGGTTTCGTTTGATGAATCTTTTGTCCACGTATACTTACTTTTTGTTGAGAGGCTATCCAAATTTGTGAAAATTTTATTTGTACCGAATCCTTAAAGTTGACTGGCTTAAGAAAGAATTAAAAACAAGTACACGAGCTAATGTTTCTTTTGGACAAAAGTTTGTAATTAATTACTAGAGATTCAACAACAATCAAACAAAAATTTGGTGAGATTGACAGAATGTTTGATACAAACATTAGCAAAACAAACAAACAAATGAAAATGGAAACACTGAGATCATTTTGTTATCTGAACAAATATAGTTTAAGCTTAACTGTTAATCCAACTTTCTAAGTTGATCATTTAGTCAGTTAACTAAACGAATCGAAAAAAATTTAGATATTTCCATTTGACTGATAGGTATAATCATATAAAACCGATTAGTATTTAGTAAATTCTTTTTTTTTAACTGTTTACTATGGATTAGTAGTTGATCTTTAAATTAATTGATTGGCTAGTTAGCTGATCAATTGCTATTTCAATCATTACTTGTAAATAAAACAGCATACTAGTCAGTAAACCAAGGATATTTAGTCAATAAACAGGTTTACTATTTTATTGACTGCTAAATCAGAGTAGCCCTTATTTAGTAAAATTGGCTACAAAGTGAGTTACGATCATTTTCAATTGACTATAAGATTCTTAGAACATTGAATAAAAAGAGTGATGGGGTCATGGTAAGATAATTGACAAGTGTAAGCTGGCAAAAATGAAATGATTCTCATCTTTTAAAAAGCTATTTGTTTAGTATCTATCAGAGGCTCTTTACTCACATCAACATCATAATTTTAGTGGTGAAAATGTAGTGAATAAGATGAATAGCTAAAGTTGATAAAGATGAATAGAATGCATCATTACATTGAATTGTAGATAGAAAAAAGTAAATTATAAATGACTTTGCTATAGAAAATTTTAATAATTTGATATTTTTAACTTTTGATTTACTCGTTAAATTAAATAAAATATGAAAAGCTTTCCATTCTATTTAAGTTCCGCTGTTTTATTGTGATACCATTACATGAATTTAAATTTGGTAATGTATATGTTGTTGACAAAAAAAAAACTTTAACAGGATATATACTAAATGTCAAACAAAATGTCTGAAAAGTTGAATTAGGCAGGAAAAATTGTTTCCCAATCTATAAATTATAGTATCACTTAGCCACCTAGATCAAAGATTATGATGGACTTGGTTTATTTTGTTAAGTGTCTGCCTGGTGCAAGACTTGGTTTTATTTTGTTAAATGTATGTCCGGTGTCTGGCTTGGAGGTGGCTTATTGTTGAATAGAAGTGATGGGTTTGGTTTTTGTAGCAACTACATTTATACGAGGGTGTATATGTAGGATACAAAATATTGTGAAATCATATGAAATCAAGTTTTTGCCCCGAAAGATGATAATAGTTCAATTCAATATTAATTTTTTTAGAATTGAGATTATTTATGGACAATTCGCACCACAAATCCATTTAGGTATATAACTTCTAATTTTTCCAAAAAAAATATGACTAAGCGACAAATCCAACAATTTCTTAGAATTATCATCGACGATTTTATCTCATAACTTTGACAGCTGACTCATCTACTATGAAAGATGTTCGTAAAGAATCCCCCACAGTAGATAACAAGACAAACCGACGCTGTCAAATATCTAAAGCAAAAAGTTCAAAAGCTGCCACATTTAAAGATTCTTTCTTCGGGAACACGCAGACTAACGCAAACGACAAATATTAGGGCGCAATATTACTTGAAAAGAACAATGATAAAATATAAATCATGGATACAAAAGTGGACGCTTTAAAATTTAGAGGTTCTTTATCCGTTCGTCTCTATATTACGTTTTCTTTTATTTCTTTTTTTTTACCCTTTCAAATTTATGAGAAGACCTTAAAGAGAAATAAACGATAAAAAAGACTTTAATATTTATAGAATTATTTTAGATTTGATGCTTGACTACAAGATACTCAAATTAATCGAATTTAAACCAGACTATTTAGAAGAAAAAAGAAGATTAGTTCTAAAATAAAATTTTGAAATTTTATACTCACAAAGCGAACCAAAACAACATTGATCTTAATTGATGTAAGAAAACTTATATTTATTAATTTATTTATTTTTGTTTACTTTATCTTTAAAAAGTTAAGATAAAACTGAATAAAACCTACATAGAAAAAATAGAAACAAACTAAACAAATATTGGATTTTATTTGGAAAAATATGGGGAGGAGAAGTTAACGTATTCTACTTTAACGATGGGATGAGAAATTGAGAATCATGGCGTTAAATGTAAATATATTTCGACAATGGACCAAAAAGCAAAAGACGCTAGAGAGAGGGGTCGAACCTCTGACCTTGTGGTTAACAGCCACACGCTCTAACCAACTGAGCTACTCCAGCCGATTGGTTAGTAGAGTAATAAGTCTTTTATATCACTTACTTCTAAAATAAAGACATAATAAGATCATGTAAAACATCTTGTCATCTTAGGTCTTTCCATAAAGGAATCAAACGAAAATACATGAGTAGAAAATACAGCAATAAAAAAATGAACAGTGTACCACCAACCGTTGAATATTTTAGAAATAAACTTAGAACATGACACGTTAATAATGAAAAGGAGCATAAAAATATAACTAAAAATACAAAGAAAAAACAATGGGTGATAAGTGATTGGAAGGTAGGAGACCATTGCTTTTGATCAGAGTATGGGTTGAGCTTTAAGTTTCAATTCACCATTTTTCTCTTCTTTTTTATTTATATTTCTCTAGTCTTATTTTTTATATATAAATAATGTGTGAACACTATTTTATCTTTTTTATTTTTTAAAAAATTATAATGTAGTTGTACCAAATAAAACCTATGTACCAATACGAAGATGAAAGTCGAATCATTCACTTCTATATTAGGGTCGTTACTATATATGATATCGTGTTTTTTGTATTATTTACAATTATAACTATATATATTTGGATAGTACAAATAGATGTACAAAATTATACCAAATTGTACTAATTAAAAAACTAGTTGTACAACAAATATCAGATTTGAATCTTGTGTGCACGGTGAATGTTTAAATCATATGAGTTATTGTATTTTTTTGTATCAAATACATAACCTGATTTGACCGATAATCAGATTTCATTGAAATTAAAATCATAATTTTGATATTTTTATTTTAAATTAAATCTAATGAATATTAATAAATTAGAATGGTGCAACTGAGATTGCATTTAGACGGATTAGAACATCTAGGTCATTGATTTGTGTTGGTTTCCATACCCACTTATATTCTTATGCCCTTCTCTATTCAATGGAGTAATAGTATATAGAGGATATCGAGATTTTATCTTTCTTTTTATTGTAAAATATTTTATTTATCTCTTTTATTAGATGTTTTAGAAGTTTATATTTATTTTTTTCTTTGATTTTCTCAAACTTCTATGCACAATTTTTATTTATTTAATTTTTTGAATATATATATTCTGTAATATCTATTTAATTGGTTGAATTATTTTCATTAAAATATTACATAATGATTTTATGTAAAAATGATTAAAAATTTTATGGTTTTTTAGTCTTTGCATTTTTAGCTAAAAATCTTATAGGAAAAACAGAGGAAAATTAGCAATGGTGTTGTTCTTTTCCTACCTAAATCAGCTATTTGCTTTGTAATCAGTTCCTCCTTTTAGAGAGCATAACTCGTTAATGTTATAAAAGCTAGGTTTGATCCCCAAAAAAAAAAAAGTCAACTAGAACAAAATAGTTTTCTAATTTCTTTTAACTAATATCAAATAGAAAAACTACTTGCTCAGATTGATAAACCAATATTCTCATCCATATATACAAACTTTGTTGCTCAAATAAATATATAAACCTAATTGCTTGATCATATTTTGTTATCATTATTATTCTTTTTGAAAATTTGTTTGATCATATTGCAAAAATATATAACAAATAATTCTATAATCCAAGTCACATACCAGACTAATTTCAGATAGATCAATTAACACCGAAACCAAATAAGACAAAGAGATCTAAAATCAAAACAGAATATACCAACTTAAATCATCAAATACTCACGATTAAACTAGGCACAAGATATACCAACTTATCAAAGCCAAAATAAGAGAGAACTTACTCACAATTAAATTAAATCAGAATTAAATATCAAAACAGAAGTTACTCACCGACACGGGTCTGGCCAGCAAAAGTCTATATATGAAATGGGCTAGAACCCATTAACTCAACATTACACGGCAATTTTATGATTTTGGCATATCCAATTTCAAAACTTAATAGAGAAACATTATAATACACACAGAACGAAACCTTTACTAACATGATAAAATACATCATCTACATGTCAAACTTAACTTATGATACAAAACAAAAAAATAAATATTTAGAACATATTCAAAATAAAATAATGAAATCTATCAAAAATTCTAATTTCAAATATTATAAATTTAGGTCATTACAGGCACATCACAAGAATTCTAATTCAAACGTAATTCCATTATTTAATTTTCTTATTTTTTAATGTTTAGTTTATTTATTTTTTGCCAAATGCAAAAGCTTGAGCCATAGTGACGTCTTACAGTTAATTTTGAATTTGCTTAAGAAATATTAAATTTAAAATGCCCGATTTCATTAACCAAATCATGTCTTCTGGTGGTTCTTTGATGCGCTTTTCTCTATGTGGTTCATAATTTTCTAGCCATAGTTGAAGATTCCAAAACTGATTTTTTGTTCGCTCATACAAATTTATTTTAGAGCTTCATTCACTCACTTTTGTAAATTTGCTTCTAACCGAAAATCATTTGTAAAATTAATTGCAACAATATAAATAATCTTCAGCTATTTTTATTTTTTGTTGTCTATAAGACTATAACACACTCACATACATTGGAATAGATTGCAATTTTTGCTGCTTCTCTACTTTGCTAGATTACAGTCCCGATTTAAAGAAAAAACTCTTCTCTCCTGACGATTCACTGTGCTCTGATTCTCTTACGAGACAAATTGAATTAGTTTATATATTAAAATACAAAAGTATTAAAAAGTTAAGAATAAATGGGATTCTGGACCAGATATGGTAATAAACTAATGCTTATTTTTGGCACTTTCAAAAAAATTTGAAGAACTTGTTGCCACATTCCACAGCTAGCATTGGATTGGCGGACCGATTCATCCTAAAAATCTGCAGATTATACCTAAAATTTATGAAACTCGAATCTATTCCGTGAAAAATAGGTTTTTAAAACCAACTCTGCAATCAACATGTATTTATCTGCGGATTTCGCAGTTTATCCGTAAAAAAAAAAATCCTCGCGTAATCTCTGCATAAACCCAAATCCGCTTAAAATCCGCATAAAAACTCAAATCTGCAACTATTTATTTTTACGCGGGCATCTGCGGGTCTCGCGAAATTTACCCGCTAAATCTGATAAAAATTTTAACCCGTCCCACAAAACCCGTTAAAATATAGACTCAAAAATAAAAATCCATATCCATTTTGCACGTACCAAAATCCGCAGAATCCGCAGGCTGCGGGTCCAATTCTCATGCCTATACAGCCACTTTCTTAGCTCCACCAACATTAAAACTGTGTTCAAATCCTAAGTGTTTTTGAAGTCGAACTATTTTTTTTCTTTTTTTTTCATTAAAACTGTGCTCAAGCCAAATATCTAATTTTACTAAATCTACATTCCACACATAGTTTTGGTAAAAAATAAATTCTACCCAAAAACTATATAAAAGTCCAAAATAAAAAGAAAATTAACTTTTGGTTATGTTATCCACTATAACAAAATGTTGTAGCTTTTTCGAATATTTAGAATATTTTTGAATTGTTTGGATAGTTTTAGATAAAAAATAATTGAACTTAATCTAATTTTTTTTTAAAGTTGGTTCTCCATTCAAATATATAAACCGTCTGAACCAATTTTAAAAGCAAAACTCTAAAATATATGAATTGTTCCTAAAATTTTATATTCGAAATATCTAAAATCCGAACAAATTGATCCGAACCCGCACCGACATCCAAATACCCATATTTTATAATCTTTTAGACAGATTCGAATTTAGATAGAGTAAACTCATATTAGTTTAATATGATTCAAGTTTTTCCCATAAAATTAAATGTTTAAAAATTTATGTGGAGTACGAGGGAGCATCTTCACAACATCGAATGTGGTGGGACTTTTCAAAAGGATCATGTAAAGATTGGAATCTGATCAAATAAACTAAAAAAACTTACTTTATCATAGCGAATTTGGCCCATATAAGGCTAAAGACAGAGTCAACAGCAACAACCTATACCAAGGGAAATAACGAGGTGTGTATAGTTAAATGTTTATCAATATTTGGCCTTTAACTTGTAACTGCAAAGACAATAATTAACCCTACGATTTGTTTAGAGTACGTTAATTATAAAATGAAAGAGAACTAGTGTTGGCTAACAAATTTACGTTAACGAAATTTTTTTATCTAGTTTATTTTCTTCTGAATGATCTGTATTGCATTATCAATGGTTTGGAGGATCTATCATCTATTTTAGCACAAACAGTCTTAAGAATCTCTGATTTCGACCACTATTAAGCTTATATCCTAAATATCATACCCGCACGGGTAATTGAAGTTGCATACCAAGTTAGATCGAATGAGGTATACATTTTGAAGTTATAAAGTAATGTTATTCTGAACAGATTTTTTTTTCTTTTTTAATGTTCTAATTTTTTGTTTGAACAGGATTTTAAGAAGTTTGTCTTTGTCCGTAAATAAAACTATATATACAACCTTACTTTTAAAAACATTTTCATATAATACTACTGATTTACTCTAATCATCCCTTTATTCACTTTTTGAAAAACCAGGGAACAAAATCGCTTACGTATTAATCAGAGAAGAAATTTACGCAATTTATTTCTTTTCGAACTGTTATGGGAACAATTCATTGTGGCATTAGAGGTGTCACACCTACGTCCATCTAACCTACCTCGTGGTGGATAGTTTTTATTTTTGAACCACAACGGGCGATCCATTAAGACCGCAATCTATGTAATCATGTCTAAACTCGCTCGGCTATATCCACCGGATTCGTAGGCCGGTCTGTAAATTTAATATTTATATTTTAAATGTTAATTAAATTTTTTTTTTTTTAAATTAACAATTTTGAAATAGAAAATAACTTTTAATATTCTAATTTTATAAATACTATAACTTTTTTATACTAAAATTCTTTACATTAATAGATATTTCACAAATTATACTTTATTAACTATGTGAAAATATTTATTCTATGTATACTTTATTTTATTTTTGTTAATATTTGTTGTTCGTGGACCGATCCATTAACCCACGAATAAAACCCTCTAAACCTGTAGTTCATCATGGGATGATCCGCCAGATCTTTTTCTTAACAAACCTAAAATTTGGGTTAGGTCTGGGAACTTAGGTCCGCTTTGACATCTTTATGCGAGATAAAAAGGAACATTTGGAAACCTGAAATATTGGTGGGTTGTGTTTTTGAAAATTCTTGACGCTGAAATCAATAAATTTAACCACAACACTACTCAAAAGTCAAATAAAAAAACAAACAATATAAATTGAGTTTCGTGACTCCGAATCTATGTGGAAAGATCCACAATATACTGACTACTGTCATTTTCCGGTGTGAAATACGAAAAATAGTGCCTTTGAAGAAAATATAAGTGATAGAAACTCAAGTCAAGTGAAAAGAAAAGCTTCAAACTGATGAAAATCTAGGCGGATGATTAAAAACTGGATCCTCTTCTCGATGTGAGAAGGGTCGACGTTTTTATAGAAAATACAAACCTCACACTAATATACAATTTGTTGAGTCGGTTACATACAGTGCACTTGAGTGTTGCGACATTTTCCTTATTGTGTTAGCAGTTCATTAAACAAATCTTAAGATGCACATAATGAAATCGAAACAAAAGGCGAAAATTGCTTCCATCGGAATAATCTTTTCAATGAATGCAAGTTAGTTGGCTCATTTTTATCAAATCTTGTCAAGTGCGAACGAGATAAGAGCATTTAAAAATGTAAAGAGTCAACAGGTTGATATGTGCTAGTTATTTAGACTCTTTACATTTTGAATTGATCTTATCTTTACAAAACGGAGGAAGCGTTACACCTACTACTTCCCTTGAAGCCCTTCTCAACTTAGCCATTCAAATATAAAAACAAATCAATGGGAAGAGTACGACTCTCAACCATTTTCGGTTTTCACTAACATGGAACACTTCAAAGCCATAGACAAAAGATAATTAGATGTATGAGACATATACTTAAAAGAAGGTCACTGATACCTCTTCAACTCGAAAACCGCAAATAAGTTTCCTAGTATCAGTGTATTTTAAGTGAAATAAAACATGCTCGTGAAATAACGTATTTTAAGTGTAATGGCCTCGGTCACATAGCTCAGGAATGACCGAACCAATGGATTATGGTTATCACAGACGAAAATGATTTTTAAGTCACAAGACGAGCAAAATAGTGACCTCGAATGCGACCAAAAGATCTAGTATTCGGACATTGGCTAGCTCTTAATGACTGCAAGATTTGATATCAATACCCGTTTTCATAATAATTAGTTGTTGTCTAATTTTGTTTTTGTTGTTACATACTATGTTTTCATTTCTCCAAAAACATCCGTCTTTAAAACAGATAATAGATCAAAAAAATATTCAAATAAATATACAGTCCATATATATTCGTTGTCTTAATGTTATTTACTTATTTTCACAGTAACAACTAACACAACATGCAAGTGGAGGAATCTACCTCCCACTGCTCCACACCACGCAAAGATAGAGGTAAACACATTTTGTTGTAAACCATGTTTATAAACCAAGAAGCACAACAAGCGTAGGAAAGGCGCAGACGATCTCTTCAAGATAAGATCCTAAGATTTGGAACTTATCCGATTCTCCAACCATGTTCAAAGTAGAATTTTTAAAAAAGAAGACAAGAACACCTGAATATTCTTTTTTAAAACTGAACTGCTTTTCCCATCTCTCGGTCGATCATCTCGATATATGCAAGAACAAAATCCCAAGAGATCAAAGAGATTTACGCAAAAAGAACTAGTTTAGATTTTAGAAGAAGCTGCAAAAAAAGTAAAAAGTATTTTTGGTTAGGTTAATGAGGTATCATCTTGATTTTTCTTTTTAATAAATGGACCTATCATTGTCAAAGAATGTTATTCCATGGCACCCACGAAAAACACCGAATGAACATGTTTTAGAGGGCTTAAAATCTCTGATTATGCCAAAGTACAATTCCCTTAGTACTGTGTCTAGGCTGAGATTTGTCTTATTATCTAATAATTTGGAATCATGTTCTGACGTACACCTACTAGCTAAAGGCATCAGACATAAAATAGGGTTTAATATTCACAAAATCATTGTCCTTTTTCTATAGATGCTCAATATAAACCAGTAAATATAAGATTACTTAAAGTGCTCAACGATCTTGAGACCAATAATGGAAAAATTCTCTTTTTGTCACAGTCCGGTACGAAAAAAAATGAATAAAGTCTACAACAGATCTAATCAGCGACAGAAGCATATTTGTCAATATATCTTTTCGAGACGATGATTCTTCTTACTTATAGATTTTGGTATTTTTGGGGAAAAAATAGTGGATCAAATTTGGATCTGACAGATTGTATATCTGTCGATCGGATTTTGATACCATGTTAGATTATGGGCTTCCAGTTCAAAATCAATTGGTTATAAGTGAATGAACCTATATCTTTTATATATTACTCATAATTCATGTCCAATTTTCGATGTGGAACATTATTCTCATGCAGCTTGCAAAAAATTTAAAATAGAACCTTAGTAATTCACCTAAAACTACTAGCAAAAACATCGAACATAAATAGGCTTCAATATACACGAAATCATCGTCATCGTATTTTTTTCTATTGATGCTCAATATAAACCAATAAATATAAAATTATCTGAAGTTGCTCAAAAGCTTGAGACTAATAATGGCAGTATTCGCTTTCTTGTCACAGTCCCACGATGGAAGAGAGGTGAATAAAGACTTCGAGAGAGCTAATTAGCTCGAAAAGACATATCTACCACTTAACTGTTAATCCAGTAACTTACAGAGAGGAACTTAATAGATATTATTTCTCAATCACACAAGATAGAAACTACAAAAAAAATTAAACACAAGCTTAACAATCACATGCTTTAGAAATAGTATCTGATACGATAGGGGTTGTATATTAATTCGACTCTAGTGATGATAAGACCCTAATTACTGAAATAGGTAAGGGAGGGTCCAAATAGTGTATTTGATATAAAAAAATGTACCGATATTAGCAAATAAAAAGGTAGCCTCTTAATTTCCGATAGCAATGGTCAAGAGAATCTCATTCCATTAAACTATTAAACCTTTAAGAAACTAGACTCTAATGATCATCATCATATCAAAGTGTCTATCAAAATTTTTGTCCCTGCACTAAAAATTTATGTGGTTGATAAAAGCATATAAGGGTCACTCTAATATCTCTCATTTCAAAGTATATATTCTTCCAACTGGCTAATAACCCCACACCAATGCCTTTTTTACTCCTACATATAAGAAACTTCACACTCTCTCAAACTAAGCCAAACTTCTCAATTTCCTCTATTTTTGATTCACATTTTCACTAATGGCTTCCAATTCAATGAACGCTTCCCGAAGTTCGAGCTCTTCATGGACAGCTAAACAAGACAAGCAATTCGAAATGGCCTTGGCTACATTCGACAAGGACACTCCTGACCGTTGGCAAAACATTGCAAGAGCAGTTGGGAAATCAGCTGAAGAGGTAAGGAGACACTTGAGTTGCTCCTTAAAGATGTCAATGACATTGAATCAGGACGCTATCCACAACCTAGGTACCGTAAAACTAATTGAAGCCAATTAGGATTCATCTGAAAAAAAACCCTACATGCCTTATATCAAGAAGAAGACATTTGAGAGAAACTATAAAGAGAGAAGAATTTGATGTATTTGCTTATTTTATATTAGGTTGTTTAATTTCTGTATTAACTATGTGATAATCTCTCTCAATTCCATCATATTTTAATATAATTAATTTGAGTTCATAAAGCTAACAGTCTCGGGTTCAAACTCTCTGTTCTATGGATTAAGCAAACGAATAAGAAATCACGAGATTTCCATTGATCAAACATCTTATAATTAAATCGAAGTCGATAGAGAAACACAAGTGTTAGTTTTGCACTAAGCACATATACTCCTAAATGTAGCCGTTTCGGAGACAGAGAGGCCACGGGGACGGCAAGGTTCGAAACCCCAAGACATTTCGGATAGACAAATGAAAAAATTGAATATGGAGATGTTTCCGAGGCGTTTCATGCAAAATTGGTATCCAAACAAAATAATTAAAATAGGGTAAGAGTCTTTGATATTAACAATTTATTAGCTTGTTTTGTCTTAAACTATGCTCAATATTAATTAATGTTGTGACTTATGTGTAACTTTCTTTTTATTTTAATTTATAAATATTTTACTTATATTATTGTTGTCGTATCTTTGCCAATTTCGGTTTCTTTAAAATTTTGATTTTGTCGTTTGTCATTCATATTTTATCTCTGTTTTTGTCTTCGTACCCGTTTCGGTGCCACCGAGGCACTAACCTTAGCATTCAGCTTAACTCGAGTTCCATCCAAAACAAATAAATTTTGGGCGGGAACGTTTACATGGAAAACATTTTCGAATTTTGTTCTTGTCAACCGAACAAACTACATTTCTTTAAAAAATTAACTAAACTCCTAAAAGCTCATATATATATATATATAGTTCATAAATAAAAAAATTATGGACAAAAAGAAAAGTAGAAATGGTCAAAAGAAAAATACTACTAACGATTCTCTTAAACACAATGTATAATTTTACGTTTATATGGAGAAATAAAATTTTCAAACTTTTATAGATTATTTTTGTAAAATAAAAACAATCAAAGTTTCACTTTTGCCTACCAAAGGACCTAAGGTGATAACTGAACTTAAACATGGGCTCAAAATGGGCCCAGATTTAAAATTTAGCCCATCACTGGACTCTCCAATCAACCGATTTGTCACAGGCTCACAGCTCACACAAATCATAAGACTTAAAACCTAATCACCGTGGGGTTTATGCTGGTGCCTGCCGGAGAAAATTTTCCGACGACTTTCCACAATCGTTATCGTAAACCTTGAGAGCACCATTTCTCATTCCGAAAATTTTGAATTGTAAGAATTTTTTTGTTTCTTAATTAGGTGGGGGAGCTGTTTTTAGTCGTATTTCAATGGCTGCTTCTAGATTATGTTCCGCGGCGGCGATAGCTGCTGCTTTCACTTCAATGTCGATGACACAGAATCGTGCCTACGCTGACTCGCGATTTCACTTTCCCTTCTTCTCTTCTTCACCTCCGTCAGATTCTCCGACCGATCAGTCTTCATCTAATTCTAAATCGGAGACTAAACCGGAGTCCAATGAGCCTAAAGGATCTGGTTTCGATCCTGAGTCATTGGAAAGAGGTGCTAAAGCTCTTCGTGAAATCAATAGTTCTCCTCATTCCAAACTGGTGATGAAAGCTCTTTGAGAAATCAATAGCTCTAGAGTCGTTCTTTGCTTTGTTGAGACGTTGCTTACATGTTATTATGTTCACCAGGTGTTTGATCTAATGCGAAAGCAAGAGAAAACTCGATTGGCTGAATTAGCAGCTGATAAAATGCAGAATGAAGCTGTTCAAGCACACAAGGACATCGTCAGTAGCTTTCTCCTTCTTGCGTTTGTTTACTGAAAATTTTAACTTGGAGGTTTAGCTGATTCGATATGGTTAAATTTGATATGATGTTTCTATGATTTCATTGCATCTAGTTGCAATCGTCTGTCTTTGTTCCCTGCATCAAAGTTTTGCTGCACATTGGTTGCAGAATCAAAATGTTACAATGATGTAAAAATTTTAAGCCGAGAAGAGACAAATATGATTGTTTTATGGTGCTTTGTATGGACAGGAAAGACAGCAGAAACTAGCTGAGGATCAGAGGAATTTAGTGCAGCAACAGGCACAAGCGAAAGCGCAAATGCTTCGATATGAGGATGAGTTAGCAAGGAAACGACAGCAGGTACGTAATTAGAAAGAATCTGTGTGAAGCTATGCTTAGCAGTTTAAGGATCCCTCTTGTGATTGTCTTTTACTGAGAAGTCTTTGACTTGTAATTTTGGCAGGCTGATCATGAAGCTCAGAGACAGCATAATGTTGAATTGGTTAAGATGCAAGAGCAGTCTTCTATCTGGAAAGAGAAAGCAAAAATCGCCACAGAAGAACAGATTCAAGCTCAGCAGCGCCAGACTGAGAAAGAGAGAGCTGAGCTTGAGCGAGAAACAATTCGCGTCAAAGCCATGGCTGAGGCTGAAGGTCGAGCTCATGAAGCCAAACTTAGTGAGGAGCAGAATAGAAGAATGCTTATGGATAGGATAAATGGTGAAAGGGAGAAATGGCTTGCAGCAATCAACACCACCTTCAGTCATATTGAAGGTATGGAAACTTATAATCATTGTTCCCGAGATATACACATCTTGTTATGCTTAGATTGTTCGGAAATTAATTAACTTTCCGAGGAATTTTTTAGAAGACAATCAGCTGGGAATTTGCATCCTCTTCTCTTGGAAGTTATATGCTTCTAATATTTTGAAATACGTGGCATCATATTCGTTTTCTTTTATATTGAACGTCACAGGGGGAGTTAAGACCTTATTAACTGATCGAAGTAAGCTGATTATGACTGTTGGAGGAGCTACAGCATTAGCTGCTGGAGTTTACACAACTCGGTATGCATCTTCTAACTACATAATTATCTCATTTTAGAACTGGTATATTGTGGTTTAAGAAGCCTAATGTAAAAAATTTCAATTGTTCTTTTATTTTGTTGACAACAGAGAAGGTGCTAGGGTTACCTGGGGTTATATTAACAGGATTCTCGGGCATCCATCTCTTATCCGAGAATCTTCCATGGGTAGATTTCCATGGGCTGGGTCAGTGTCTCAGTTTAAGAACAAAATCTCAAGGTTCAACACAGCTGCAGGGGCAGAAGGAGAAAAGCCACTAGATAATGTTATCCTCCATCCTTCCTTAAAGAAGAGAATTGAGCATCTTGCTAGAGCCACAGCGAATACAAAGACCCATCAAGCCCCATTCCGCAACATGATGTTTTATGGTCCTCCTGGTACCGGTAAAACCATGGTGGCAAGGGAGATTGCTCGGAAGTCGGTGAGTTATTAGTTTCCTTATTCCTGGTCTTTATTTCTTGTTTTCTTTATGCAACTGCTTACTCAAGCCACCTTCATGAGTCTAGAATAGATTGACTTAATACATTTTACACTCTATATTGTGCTGCAGGGTCTTGATTATGCTATGATGACAGGAGGAGATGTTGCTCCTCTGGGTGCACAGGCTGTTACAAAAATTCATCAGATTTTTGATTGGGCTAAGAAATCAAACAAAGGCTTGCTACTTTTCATCGATGAAGCTGATGCTTTCCTATGCGAGTAAGATGCTGTCACCTCTTTTCTAAAGCCTTATGATATTCTGGTGCTTCTCATCTACAAGAACTGTATGATATAGAATATAGTTTGATCGAACATTTATCTTACTCAGATTGTAAATTTTTACCAACATAATGGCAGAATATATATAGTCGAGGAAGATCAGTGGACTATCTCCTAAGTTTTTTCTAATGGATATCAAATTCTTGATCTTTTATTGCAGACGTAACAGTACTTACATGAGTGAGGCTCAGCGCAGTGCTCTGAACGCGTTGCTCTTTCGAACAGGTGATCAGTCTCAGGATATAGTTCTTGTTCTTGCCACAAACAGACCTGGTGATCTCGACAGTGCAGTCACTGACAGGATCGACGAGGTTATAGAGTTTCCCCTACCTGGTGAAGAAGAGCGATTTAAGCTCCTTAAACTTTATCTCAACAAGTACCTAACGGGTGAAGACAAGAAAGGTGACAAAGACTCAAAGCTTAATTGGAGCGGTTTGTTCAAGAAGGAGTCACAGAAGATAACCGTTAAAGGAGACCTAACCGATCAAGTAATCAGAGAAGCTGCGAAGAAAACAGAAGGCTTCTCTTGTCGTGAGATCGCTAAGCTCGTGGCTGGTGTTCAAGCTGCAGTATACGGACGACCAGATTGCGTCTTGGATTCACAGCTTTTTGAAGAGATCGTGGATTATAAAATTCAAGAACACCACCAGAGAGTCAGACTTGCAACTGAAGGCGGCCAATCGTTACCGTAGATCTTTTTGTATGTTTCCGTCTTCGCCATAGTTTTGATTCTATAAAAATGAAATAGCGATTCAATTTCGGTAGGTTGGAATTGGGTTTCGATTTTAAATTGGCTAACCGATCCGGTTATGCAAACCGATTTAGAAACTTGTGACTTCTAATCTTATTGGTCTGCGAGAGGAACGCGGTCAGCCATATAATCGGACACGTAACAACATTAAAACAAAAAACCGCATCCTTGATCGCCACGTAACCTCGTTAAAACACGTGGCGAACAGTAACCGCTCTCGGACAGACCTCTAATCTTTTCTTGGTACTTCAAAATATTGAAAAACAAAAGAATTGATCGAAACGAATTCGAAGAATTGAATCCATAATCACAGGTTAAAAAGAGATTGATGGAAAAAAGAAGAACGTCACTGGTGCTGTTAGTGGTAGTGGTGGTGCTGACATGGCAACAGGGGATATTGGGGAAATGGACAGATTCTACGGCGAAGGACGCAAAAAACGCACGCCGCCGAAACGGCGAAGAAAATGGCAACGGAGACTGCTCAAGAAGCCAAAGAGAAGACCGCTTCATGGGCTGGTTGGGTCTCCTACAAAATCACCACGTAAGTAATTTCTTAAGACCACTTGTGATTGTAGCCCAATAAATCGCTTACGTACCCATCACGTTGATTCAATTCGGTGTACAATTTCTCTCATTTTGATCATAAGATAGAAGGATCTAGAAGATCCATACCATTAATGGTAAGTACGTGTTTTGTGAGATTGACAATACCTCATTTTAATCTTTAGATTTGTTTACTACATTGGATATAAACGCACGTACTTGGCCGTAATTAAGTGAGGGATTGAGAGTAAGGTTTTACTTAAGTGAGGGATTGAGAGTAAGGTTTTACTTATTTTTTCCAGTGAATCTGGTAGCAAGAAAGAGGAAGTAGGAATTTATTAAAAAAACAAAAGAGGAAGCAGTAAAAGCGGTCCAAGCCACTGAAAACTACGCTTATAGCAAGGCACAATTCGTCAAAGAATGCTTATGACATGCAGGTCACGCTAAAGATTAAAACCAACGTGCAGTTGGATTAGTGGTAATTTTTCGCGGATCAAAGTCGAGAAGGTCACGAGTTTGATTCGCGTTCGGAAGGATCTGTTCTCCAAAAAAAAATTAATTTAACCTGGTTTGGCTTGCCGCAGGGTATTGAGGACCTATGAGTAAAAAAAAGAGAAAATTTTTTTTTGCCAAGAATACGCAAATGATTTTGCTTTTCATAAGGCTAATGATGCAATGGATTTTGCCTATGATATAGCCTACGAAAAGGCGGGATACATGAAGGATTTCACATATGATAAGGTGGGATCTTCTTACGGAAATGCGTAGAGTATGATGGACTTTGGTTATGATAAGGTAGGTGATGCCAAGCGTGCAATGCTAAGGACATGGCTTATGATAAGGCAGGAAATGTCAAGGACATCGCTTATGATAAGGCTGGCAATGTCAAAGAAATGGCCTACGAGAAGGCGGGACAAGCGAAGGATTTTGCCTATGATAAAGGAGGCAATACTAAGCGTATGTCTTATGAGAATGCGGGCAATGCCAAGGACACGGCCTATGATAAGGTGGGATCTGCTTATGGTAGCTCACAGAAGGCAAATTTTTGTTATGAGAAAGCTGGTGAAACCAAAGACTTCGCCTATAAGAAAGCTGGCAATGCTAAAGACATAGCTTACGATAAGACCCAATATGCAAAAGAATTTCCATATGAAAAAGCCGGTTACGGGAATGAAAAAACCGGTGATGTGATCAGGATGGCATCGGACAAGAGCAGTGAAGCCTATGAAGAGTCAAAGACATGGCAGGAGATAAAGCTGAACGTGCAATGGAGTATGGCAGAGACAAAGTAACAGAAGCAAAAGATGAAGCGGCTAAGCCGATACGAAGAAGCTATGAAAAAAGTCAGGCGAAAAGTACGGTGCAGCTAAACAATCTACAAAATACGCTTATGAAACAGCAAAGAGAAAGGCTTCTCAAGTTGCTGGAGAGACGAGATCGTTATGAAATCATATCTCTCCTTTCAAAATGTAAACACAAAAAGTCTTAAAGGAGAGTCTTAAGTAATATAGTCTCTCACAAATCTTTCTTTTTAGCTGCTTGTTTATTGTTATGCATCCAAACTTTAAACACTTGTCGTTTCACATTAATCTCACGACAAAACCGATTCACTTCTTCCTCTTTTTGCTTTGTCATTCTCCAACCAATTTTCTCAGCAAACTCCATCATCTTCTCCTTCTGTTCTTGATTAAACTTTGTTCTAAACCGTTTCTTGTGATTGTTGTACTGATGAAACTGATCAACTCCATTACCACTAAAAGATTGATGAAACTTTTTAAGATCCTCCCTTGATGATTCCGCCGGACCACCACCACCTCCGCCACCGCTGAAGCTCATCTTGATTGGAGACACGTGGCGGCTAATAAGCGGTCTCTGTGAATGGCTAAAGCTATTGAAATTGACAACAAACAAACCATCGATTTCTTTTCTGTGGAAGCTCCGGTGACAATCACAAGCAGCACAAAGAAGAGACTCCGCCGTTCCTTCTTCACCAGAAGCCATAAACTCACCACAACCGTCGACCACGTGTCTGCCGAAGCTAGCAGCGTGATTCCGTTGGCATTCTTCATATCTCACCTTCACTGGGGAATCAGTTTGAGGCATAGCGTATGATCTTGGAGCAGGAGCTATAGAAATTGGATTAGTATCATCAAGATCAAGTTCGGGATCTGGGTCTGACCCGTTTTTTTTGGTGGTGATGGGTTTCTCTTTGTCGGCGGTTCGCGGTTCGGGGGTAAGTGTACGGAGGAACTGATGATATTCGTCTTGCCATCTTCATCTTCTCTTTAACCTCCATATCTTTGAATCTTGAAGCTTCTGAAACCCTAATCTTTAACTTTTTTTTCTTAAACAAAGATTAAAACTTTCTTTAATCTCTCTCCAAAGCCCTACGCTATTTTGATTAAAGAAATCATCATATAGCTTTAGCTTCTCATAAAGCTAAATTTTAAGCTATAGAAAGAAAGCATGAAGATGAATAAATATCTTTTCAAACCTTTAAAACTTTTACTTTGACTTCATCTTTGGTGATAGCCCACCAAAACCTACTAGAAAAATCTCAAGTCTACAAGTAATTCAATTAAAGAAGAAATTGAATATAACCACATTTAAGAAGTGATTAGTAAACCCAACAAGAAAAGGAGATAAAGTTTAGGTCTTTACTAATTAATGAGATAGAGAAGAGAGATTTTGAAATGTGTTTCCTATTGCCCATCAATTTCCGAGGGAGAAAAATAAAATCTATTGAGGAAAATGGGAAAGCAAGTGGATTTGGTCTGTGCCAATAATAACAGTCCACTATCAAACAAGAGATCGAAAGAGAAAGTTAGATGTGAAGTTGTAGCTGTCACCTTGTTTTTTTATAAATTCGATGAAATTAAGAATACAAAAGTGTTTTAGAGAAGAGTTATAATAGACTCATAAATCTAATTATCTAATTTAATGAAAATATAAATGTACATAATACATGTTAAACTTTCTAATTTAAATATTAACATTTATCAACAATCTTTTAGATATTTCTTTATCTCGGTTTGATCAATCTTTATTCGGTTTGGGTCGATCTCACCGATCTTCCAATACACTCCGGCAAGCTCATACGTGGTAACACGTGTGAGATTGGACAAATCTTCAAAGTATCGGTATTATATCCGGCCGTCAAATCATCATCGACGTTTATATCCCATCATAGAGTCACTATCGGCTGTAATATCCGAGCCGTCAGGTCATCAACGGCGTTTATACCCGATCGTGGGGTCATCAGTTTGATGAAAAATACATATTTGTAGTCATGTATTTTCATCGTCTTTAAATCATAAGTTTAGATCGTTTTTCGAACTTCTTGCATGAAAAAACTTGTGTCATGGTGAGTTCGTCATCGACATATCAACATCGTATTTGTCGGAATCATAATCTACAGAAGTTGGATTTATGGCTATGATACCATGATAAATTCGATGAGAGTAAGAACACAAAAATGTTTAGAGAAGAGTTATAATAGACTCTCATAAGAATAATGGTTATATGATACATCGACAGTAGAGATAAATTTAATTATTTAATTTAATAGAAATATAAATGTACATAATATATTTAGAGATAATGTTAAACTTCATAATCTAAATATTGACATTTATCAACAATCTTTTAGATTTTTCTTGATCTGAGTTTGATCAATTTTTATTCGGTTTGGACCAATCTCACCGATCTTCCAATATTTTTATCATAGTGTCCGCACATTGGTCGTAATACTCATTAGTTATCTTCTGTTAATTAAATAAATCGAATATTTGCAAGTTCTGTTGAAAAATATAATATTTGCAAGTTAAACAATTACTCTTTCTATTTCATAAAGATAGATTTTAAGGTTTTGTATACATATGAATACAAATTTTATATAACCTCAAATATATTTATTTTTAATAAATTATTAACTATTTTCTTTATTTTAACTGCAATTAATAGGGACAAAAATATATTATCAATTTTTCCATTAAAAATACAAATCTTTGTGAAATTGTTTTTTCTAAAACATCTATTTAAAAAAACGGAGGGAAAAGTAACTTGATGCAATTGGTAAGGGTGGACAAATTGGACAATCCAAACCAAATAAAATCAAATTAGATTTTTTGGATATAGATTTTTATTAAAACTCATTTGGGCTCAATATATATATATATATACATATATATATATATATATCAATTTGGATATGAGTTATTTGGATTGGTCTTTAGATAACTAAAAACCTAAATTAAACCCAAAATATCTTACATAAACTCAAAGATATATGTCACGTTTTTTTTGTATAAAAGACTTGAGTTTATTAGTTTTATGTTCTACTATTGGGTCTTAATTTAGGATACCAAAAACAACTTTTTTTATGTGAGGATTTTATTAATTACTTTTTATTTAAATAACTTGTTTTAGATGTTCTTATCATTTTAAACCAAATAAATTAGATTTGGGTTAATTATGGTCACATTATTTATGATCTAAACAATTGAAACCTGAACTAAAACTTAGAAAACTTGATCCAAAATTTAGATAGACTGAATTTGGTACAATATTTTATAACCCAAAAAACTCAAACTCAAACCAAAACTTAAAAAAAAGAACAAGAATAGATCCAAAATCTAAATTGTCCACCCCTAGCGATTGGTGTAACTTTTAAATAGGTTTAGTGCAGCCAATATGTTCGTTTATAGATTAAAATAAGAGATCGTATGCCTTATGAACATTTACATAAACCAAAATTCGAGTTGGTAAGAATATTCGTAATATTTGTTTCAATTTATTATCTAATTCGATCTGATTTTAAAAATTCAGATAACCATACTTAAGTTTACAAAATACTAATCACAAAAAATCATTATCCGTCACAACCGAGACAACACATAATACTAGGACATTTTAAAATTTCAGATTGTTTTCGTAATACATATTCTTTTAAACAGTAAAAAGATGATACAAAGAGTCAACCAACCACATAGGTGGTGTCGTGTAAGATAACTACGGAGAATATCAAATATTTTTAATGGTTGAAATAAAATAAAAATTATATGTATATGTAATTGCAAAATGGATTTAATTCATTCTTTTAGAGAAAATTCTCAAAATATCACATTTTCAAGTTTTGTTGTCAAAAATATCACTATTAGTTTAATGTTCCAAAATATCATCAAAAGATTTTGTTTTCAAAAATGCCACAAACACAAAAATTGATTTTATAAAATTTATAATTAAAATTTTTGGGTTTGAATTAATTATTTTAGATTTACGGTATAGTTTTTAGGGGGTATGGTTCACAGTATAGAATTTAGAATTTATGGTATAATTTTTAGGAAATAGGATTTAGAATTTAGAATTTTAAAACCATAAATTTTAAAAGTGTGAGGTTAGAGGATTTGTGATTATTTTGTTACAAAATTTGTGGTATTTAAAATTTTATCGTTTTTGTGAAGGTAAAATATAGTTTAGTAGTATGAATAAGAATTGTCTTTTTAAATAAATAACTAACATATTGCTTTCGTTTCTTCAAAATAAGAAACAAAAACCTAAAAATTGAAATGCATGTTATTTTTAGTCATTCTGAAATTTGTATAATCTTTTAGTTTTTCATCATATTTAAAATTTTGCTAAGCGCAAGCAGTGAAATGGGACCTATGGCAGAATAGAATAATAAAAAATAAAGAAATATTGAGATATATATATATATATATATAATTTAATATATATACAAAATGTTGCAGTGGTACGGGAAGGGAATCATTTTGAAATAATGCATGTGTAAGAAACCCCCGAAATGTGATTGTGGTAAATTTTTTATTTTTTAATAAAGGGAAAAATAGTAGTTCCGTTTTATCTTCGTTCCCTTGTTTTCCATCTCTGCAATCCTAAGGAGAGTGTCTTGAAAGGAACATATTTGAGTTAAGTGATAAATAGTGTTATTCAAACATAGATTTTAAAATATTTTTTAAAATTTAGTATTATTAGATTAATGAATTTAAAATATACAAGCAAATTTACTGTTATTAAAAATATTTTAATAATTGAATTTATAAGTTTCAGGTAAGATTTTAAAAGATTTCTAAGTTAAAAATATAAAAACTAAAATCTCATAATTTTATTCGAGATTTCAAAAAGTTTAATAACAAAATTCCTAATTCAACCAATTCATCTCAAAATTCATTAAAATTTAATTTTTTCAAATTCTTTATCCATTACACCCTCTAAATTATCACCTTTTGAGACTTTTATTCATAGAAAATCATCACTTTTTGTGTTTTCTTTTATCATTCACACTTATGATTCACAGTTCTAGCTCTTTTATCATGGATAAAAGAGTCAACTTACTATTCATTAAAGCAAAATCAAGGAAAAAAAATCACCGGTACTGGAACCCCTGACATGTAAGCAATATGTAAGCACTTAAACCGCTTAGCCAAAATATTTTACTGACATTCTTCCGTAGATTTAATATATAACCCATATATACGATAATTAAAAAAAAAAAAAACTAATTCTTGATTAATCTTCGATAATTTTTTTATTTGTTTGATAGACGCTAGGCGTAACAAATTTTAAAACATGGCTTAAATCTAAATGCATGTTTACAGTTAAGAAAAACAAAACAATAAATATGAAAAGGCAGTAAACGACATTGTTTTGGCTGGTTTCGTGTTTCAGTATGCAACCACCTAGGGTTCAGAAAACTTTGCTACACTGAGAGACACAGAAAAGACTTGGAAGTGACGAATATCTGTGTCAAAATGAAAAGCAAAAAATATAAAAATGAAAACGAAAAAAGAAAGAGAACGAATGATGTTCCACATGACATTATTTTTACTCTAATATTATTTTTATTTTAACACCTAGAATTTAAATATATAAGTATCGAAAAATACAATTTTTTATTTTAGTTTATATATAGAAATATTTGCTTTCTATAATCTAATAGATCTCATCTTTTATGCCAACTAAAACTGTCAACAAATATTCGATGGTCACTCGCACTAAAAATAAGGTTCACCAAGAACAACTTCGGAGCCTTTCTCGTCTGGAATTTGGAGCAATAATCCCTAACACAAACACTAAAAGACCTAAGTTGGTGTCTAATGAAGAAACAAAAAGGGGTGGCATGCTCTTCCACAGAGGTTGAGTATTGATTTGTTGCCAAACCAAACATCTTAGATATAGTGAATCGCTTTTATATTTTATGAGTTTGGCCTCTCTTCCACAACCACACATGTAGTATATTGTGATAAGGTGGGTACCATGTATATATGTACAAATTTGGTATTTCATTATCAAATGAAGCATATAGTCTTAGACTATCATTTCCAATGTTGCACACTTCGAGTTTGTCATGTGTCTTCCGCATACTAGTTTGTTGATGATTTTATTAAACAGTTTTTATGATTTAGTTTGGTTTATTTTTTAACTAGTTTATATGTTTTCAAGAAAGTTATCATTATCATTAGCATAAATCACTACATTATATGTTTTGGTACAAAAGAAAAACTACTTTTGGTTTAATTTTACGATTTTGAATTATGAGATCGTATATATGGAGGAGGTTGCGATATCTCGGCATATAGATTTGTATATATGTTGTTGTGATAAGTTTAGCTAAGATCTTGGAGATATTATATTCTCCTATGATTCTCTTCTATGATGTATATATATCTAATCAAGGCTAATGTGAAAACACAAGCAGAGACTACACTCATTTTAGCATGGTATCAAAGCAGGAAAACAGAAATTAAAATCCCTAAATTTTCTTGCGATTTTTCTCTTCTTCTCTCTTATTTGCTTTCTTACTGAATCATGGGTTCTTCTGATGATTCAAAATCTCTTGTTTCTCCTTATTCCTTGCACGCATCTGATAACACGGGCCAAACGTAGACACCGATTCTCTTGAACGGTGATAACTATGAGAGATGGGCTAAGCTCATGTTGAACTCTCTTCGGAAAAAGAGGAACGTTTGTTTCCTCGATGGAACATTGAAAAGAGCGTCCAACAACTCGGTTGATGCTGAGAAGTGGGACATGATCAGTTCGATTATTGGCTACATATTGGGACAATGAACTCACTAGAAAGTCAAATCATGTGTCCAAGAGCCTATGATTGCAAAGAACGCATTCTTTCTAACCAATATATTTTTGTGTCCATCAGTTTCCCTAGTTGATAACGCAAAATTGATTTGGGATGGTTTGGATGGTTTGCAGAAACGGTTTTCTAGTTCCGAGCCATCCAAGCCATCCCAAATCAATTTGGCTTTGTGCAAACAAGGACTTTTTGTGGAGGCTTATTACAACAAGCTTAAGGTGATTTAGGATGATTTGAAAGGTCTCGATCTGTCTTGATATATTGCGTATTTGACGTATTTTAATTCTGATTTTTAGAGTTTTAAGTGTTTTAAAATCTTTTCAAGTTTAAATGCGTTTGGAAAAAATCTAATGCATATAGAATAAGATTTTGAGCAAAAGAACAAAAAATATACCATTTTGAACCTCAGATTAATCCATCATATAAAGACTTTTCTATGAAGAAACCATATTGATCCACCCTCGAGATCAATCCAACATATGTCTTGCACTCTTTGACTGAGTTTTAATTGCATTTACTGTGGTTCACGACCCACTAATTATTTGTTTTCTATTCTTTCTTAGTCAAACTTTTGTATTTTTGGATATGGATTCGCCGTACTATTATTAGTAGACTAATTAGGTTTATTCTCTTTTTGTTGGGCAAAACTTTTGGTTTATTCAAAATCGTTTGGTGTATGGTTAATGCGCATGAACCGTATGTACTTTTGAATTATACATTAAGCTAAGCACCCTAAAAATAGCAGACACAATTGGAGCTATTGTTTTCTTTCTTTTGGGCTTAGATACCTCCTTCTCAACTAGAGTTTTTCATATCAATAAGACTCATCTAAAGAATAAAATTTAAGAAATTGTTAATTTTTCTATTTTTTGGATTTTGAAAATTTTCCTTTTATTTTTGTCAACAAACTTATATTAAACTTAGATGCGATTACAAGTGCTCAAAAAACCCGGACTAAAAACATAAAAAATAACTAAAAATTAAAAATATAAGATTACATTGAAAGAAAATAACTTGTGAACGAAGATTTTAATTCGATGCTGCCGAGACTGAAGGTTTAAAGACATTCTCCATAATGGAGATGATTGGTGGAAGTGTTCTCTCCAAAGCAGAGGATGATACAAGAAGTGATTTCTCCAACAAGGAGGAAATTTGTGAATTTGATCTCTCCACATTGGAGGAGGCAAATAGATTAAATCGATCAAAATTGAGCCACACTAACACGGTTCTAGTAAAAGAATGGGTGCATATCTCCACAAGGTTAGAACATGTTAGGCTATCACGATCAAAATCTTTCCTGTTTTATCACGATAAAATTCAAGAATCCAATAGGAAAAAGATAATGCATTTTACTGGACTCAATATGTCATCTGTACCCATTGACACTTTGGTCATTTGGGCGTCATGGAAATTAGGCCCAATAAACAGAAGGTCCGCATTCTCTGATTCTTATACTTATAAGAGGTTACATAATTTTTGAGACATAAAAAAATTGTAACATCGAGAAAATTATATATACTTATAAGAGGTTACATAATTTTTGACAAATGAAGAACTTAAACCAAATAAGTTTATTCGGTGTTGATGTGAGAATCATACATCAGAAACATACATCGAATTTAGTTTTCGGAGTAAACTGAAGCAAGAAACTTTTTGAGACGTCTGTTATAGACACAAGGTCTCTCCAAATGTACCAAGTGACCTGCCTTTTTTATACTCTCCATAGTTGCATTTTCGCCTAGTTGCCTTCAAATTAAAACATAATTGAAATGAATATATATACCTTAATAATATATGCGTAATAATTTCAATTAAAAAACCCAAAAAAAATACTGTAATGAAACTTACTCTTTCATGTTCTTGGCAATTTTAAGATTAAAAATTTGATCACTTTCGCCCCACAATAGATGTATTTTCTACATAACCAAAAAAATACATAGTTGATATTTTAGGATATTTGTATGTGAAAATATATAATTGATACTTCTAAATAGAAAAGAAAAACAAAATCTAGACGGAAACCTTAAGTTATAATTTATCCCAAAAAAACTCTAAGGTATATGCAAGAAATTTATAGTACGGACAATTCCATATATATATATATATATTGAATTTTTTTGTTTTGATATCTTATATAGGAGACCTGTTGAAAACGAGGGATGGTCACATCTTTGTTGCTGATGACCAAAGCTTCTAACAGTTCTGCTCTTTCCTTCCTATTGGTAATCATCACCTTCACATTTTGGCAAAAATATATTATTAAGCAAATAAGAATTCATTATTTATTTTCTTATTAAGATATAGCTAGGAACAATCCAAATCAATTCTTAACTAACTATTAGGGGTACATAAATATAAGTTTTTGCACAAGTAAATCAAAGGTTTTGGTAGCTATAAAGTTAAACGAAAATCCTAACTTATCCATATTTGTTTTTTTATTTTATTTTACAACCAACAAATATATACATACAGTCATTTGTCTTTCTTTTGTGACTTTGTCTATAGGTGAATTAATAGAACAAGACCAACAGCTTTAGGGATGGGCTAAAAAACGGTATCCATGCACACGATCCGAATTCGATTCGAAAATTTGTATTCGAATCCAAACTCGAATTCGACAAATTATTTTACTGAAGTATAAATCTTTTATCCAAATCTGATATGAATTTGAAATCCGAAAATTCGATCAAAAAATCCAAAAATACATAATTACTCATGGAAAATACTCTAATTCGAGGATCATATCTTATAAATGTGAGTTTTGTACGTGTAATATACAGAAATCCGATCCGAATCCAAACCGGAAAAAACAACCCCGAAAAAACCTTGAAAAACCCGAACCCAAACCGAAACCAAACCCAACAAATTATTCCATTAAATTATAAATCCTAAACCCGAACCCAAAACCCGAATACTCCTAAACAGCACAAACTAGCTCCAAGTACATATAATCCTATACCATGTTTGTTATTTAGTTAAATAAAATTCATACTCAGATTCGTTCTAATCTAATTACTTCAAGCTATTTATCGAGCAATTTTGAGTACATATTTGACCATGCTTCATACAGTTGCTACAAACAATGAAAAAAAATTTAAGATATAGAGAAAATAACAAATTGCAAAGTTTGAGTAGGTACCTCAATGTAATCCTTGAAGAGCCGGTTCGGGAACCACATGGGTTTATGAACGGCAAGGGTGAAGAGAGTCTTGAGTTCTTTAACCGAAGTTGGTAACAAAAGATCCGCCGACGACTTAAACCCTAACTGGTTTAAATTAGACTCACTGATTGTATCAGTCATCGTAAGTATTGAACCTGATAATAAAACAAGTTCTTATTGCATTTTAGCCCACTACATGACATGATGGCCTATACAAAAGATTAAGATATCCAAAGTATATGGTACATACCTGACACCACCATGGCTCGAACCATCTGAGGGTACTCCTCGGCGATCTTGAATGCTACCATACCACCGTAACTAAACCCTATGAGGACAAACTTATCCACGCCGAGGATACATAGAGACTTGACCAAACAGTGGGCTTGAAACGCTGGTGACCTATCCGGGTTGTCGGAGTAGGATCCACCGAAGAAGAGGAGGTCAGGTATATAGACTGAGTACTTCTTGGCTAATGAACCGACCTGAAACTGCCATGTCACTATCCCTTCGGCTGCAAAGCCATGGATGAACAAAACGGCTGGTTTCGTAGGTTTCCTAGGTTCCACGGCAGATTTTTTGTCAGATTTTTTGGGGTTTTTAAGGGTTTCTTTGGGGATCCAGAAGTTCATCTTCGTCCCTGGTTCGATCTCTACGGTGTATGGAACCACACCAGCCCATTTCATAAGACCGTACAACATTGGTTTTTGTGACTCCACAAAGTTGACCATTGTGTTTTGGTTCTTCTTTAGATATGTTTGGAGGGAGAGAGATGTTTGAAGATGGAATAGCAGATGGAAGGTGAAGAATTTAAAAACTTTTGAGTTGGGATTAATTATAATGGATTTGGTGTTGTGTTCTTATTTATATTCATTCAATCATTTCTTGTTGTCTTTGATTTAAGATTTATCTTGCTAGACTCTTTGATCGGTAACTTTTTTGATCGATAACTTTCTAAATAGCATAATAATTTGACAGATTTATATTAATTAATTTACAAGGAATACTGATTTACTAATTATGAAATTTTAATGACATTATAAAAAATGCTTTTCTGCAGTGTTTAATTAAATTAAGGTTTATAACTCGTTTAATAATACTGTCATTCTTTTTCTATCATACGATTTCACCATTTGGTAATGTTACCAATCAAAATCATGCCTAAATTATTTATGGAGAAAGATTTTTTTGTTTTTGATAGAAAGAACATCATTCTATGTTCTTAATTATTTGTCATGCATGAAATTTCTGAATCTAGTCAGAGTTTGGAGATCTGCACTTCCTATTTCTGTCGGTATGTTGTGAAGAAAGAAGTCTCTTCTTCTTTTCCCATTACTTCTTTTTTTCACAAAGATCGTTTACATTATTATTTTTTCTTTTTTTGATCAATTAAGAAAATTTTGGATCTTTGCCCTCTAATCTTTTCCGGTGACCACTGAACAAGGGTAATTGTTAATAACATCATAACATAAATCATTATTTTCAAATGGAGTTAAATTAGTTACCTTGAGTTCCAACCAAACAAAAAGAAAATACTCAATCTAACAACCGAATTATAATTATTATTTATTTTAAGTTGATTTATCTTTTCTATAAATGAAAATTTTAATCTGAATCGAACCATAAAAAATCGACCTAAAACTAAAATTTCTTTGTAAATTAATGATATGTTTAACTAGAATCTGAATGTGAACCGAACTGAAACCATATCAAACTATCCATAATATATTTGTTTTTTTTTAGTTTAGGTGCCATCCTTTATAAATCAAAAATCCAAAAAGCCTAAAAATATTAAACCGAAAACCAGATTGAACACCCCTTGCCCTTATATAAACTAAAATTATATAGGTCCCTTTCTACAATGCTTCAAAAAAGAACCGACGTCCGTTCCTTCTACAATTTATATATTCTCAAATGTTTTCGGAAAATATTTTATTTTGATTTACTGAGTTACGCAACCAGACGATTACGCCCAGTTACTATAATAACTTTATCACTCCTCTGTGATTAGTTGACCATTTTTGGACTAACCTCCAACACTTAAGTAAACACGTCATCTTTGAGTGTTGTAGATGTGGTCACAATTTGTACCTAAACGATTAATTATAAATTTAATGTGCACAAACCCAAACTGACAAGATATATATGTAACCTGATCAAGACCAAAAAAAAATATATAGTTAAAAAAAAGTCACACCAAAATTTTGACTTTTACATTTGCATTAGGAGTTGCTTTCTCTCCATCACAATTTTCACCAAATTCTAATATTTTCTAAATTTTAATAATATTATTTCCTAACCACATATATAGCAAAAACAAGCGTATTGAAAAGTCTAGCGATCATCTCCGTTCTCGGAATATTATGTATACCTCGTTATTCTGAATCAGCGATAAATTGCAGTGTTGTAATACAGGATTTGCAGCCATGTGTGAGCTACTTGACCACAGGAAGCGGAAAGCCACCGTAGACTTGTTGCGACGGAGTTAACAGTTTAGCGACGGCGACCACCACATCCGCCGATAAGAAGGCGGCTTGTCAATGCATCAAGTCAGTAGCTAATAGTGTCACCGTGAAGCCTGAATTGGCTCAAGCTCTTGCTAGCAATTGTGGCGCGAGCTTGCCCGTTGATGCATCTCCTACTGTCGACTGCACTACGTACGTTTCGAGTGATATTCTCTTGACTGATTTTTGTAGTTGTCTAGTATCTTTTGTGTGTTAGTTCAACTTTATATAGAACCTAACATGCTTTAAAGTTACAAATACTACTAGCTTTAGAAACTAGAAAGAACTAAAGGTGGACATAAACACATAATTGATGAAAATAATCATATTTTAATTTCTTTTTATTGTCATGACTAATTTTCTTATTTATCTTTACCTATAAACAAATTTATCTATTAAAAAAAACTCTCTCTATTACGAATAGATGAAACAATAGTAGTTTTTTTGAAATTTCAAAATTAATGATAACTTTGCTAAATGATATATTTCTAAAATTATATTTTAATATCTTATCTATTTTAATAGAACATACTTTTGTTTTCGGAAAATATGTTGTTTCTCAATTTTGGAATAATTTGTGTCTCTAATGTACTTATAATATTTAAATATGTTTGATAATCTGTTGAAGTCAAATTGAATTTAAAAGTTGAAATAAATCATGAAATTGTTGACTTTATTGGATTTTTATTTTTGTTTTGCAGGGTTGGTTGAGATATTCTCAACATCGAGCAATGTGGTACATCGATCTACTCTTAAGTATGCAATCTATAATCAATAAAGGCCTGCCTATTATATATTTAGGCGAATGTTTTGTGTCACATTTTAGGCTTACACGTATTGTAAAGTTCATTTTATCTGATATACATGTCCATGTGTAGAAGTCTCTTTTAGTGAAATCTTTTTTTACCCCCGTGGTTTAGATATTATTGTGAACTGACGAGTCATGAAAAACCAGCTTTTCTTGTTGTTGAATATTTATATCAAAGCTCTATAGTTAGATACACTATTGAATCACAAACTAAAAATGATAAAATATCAATATGAGAAGAAGAATCTCGCCATGTACACGAATATGGTCTAGCACATATGATTTATTCAGAGATAATTAATGACTACAAAATATACAATTCTTTTCAGTGGATTGGACAAGACACAAACTTATTTTCTCTTTAATGAACTTCACGTTCTAAAAAACTCTGCTAAAAACCCCCCACACAAACCATTAGAATTCGGTTTAAAAATTTAGATATCTGGTGAGAAATTTAAGTGAGTTAGATTTAGTTGATCCATTTAATCGATCAATTTGAAAATTTGTGTTTAAAAATAATGTGTTTCAAACTATTTTATAATCTTATAACTCAATATATATCTTAAATAGAATTATAGAGAACTCTATATGAGAAATACATGTTTATTTTTGTTAAGGAGTTTTCTATGTAATGCATGAGAAAAAGAGAATACTTCCAGCCTCGGCCCAATTGTTTTTACATAACACAAACTCTAAAGAAAACCCATAGTTGCAGAAAATGAACCAAATTAGGATGGATCCACTAAATCAGTAGGTTTAATGACCATTGATCACTAATCGGTACACTCATTTTTGACTCCCATTTTAGTGTTCGCAAATTTGGTTTTAAAGGCATTTATTACTTCCGGAAGCAAGACAAGTTTGTTAACTACCCCAAATTTAAGTAACAATTGTTCCCTTTTGGCTAATTAAAAGGACGATATATTTGCCAGAGGATGGTATATTTCCTACAACACAAGCAAAAACTAGATCACACTTTAGCATTGAAAAATGTTAAAGAATAAAAGACGATATATAAATAAAGTTGAAATATATGTATCATATACGGTCAAAGTAAGTGGAAACATCATGAAAGGGGTTATACAGTACGTATTTGTCATTAACACGATATAAGCTTTCAAAAAAGTCATGAAAAGAAAACGCAAGTAGCTAGAGTCGAGGTAAGAAAAAATAAAATAAAAAGAAACTAAAATAATAATGAATTTGACCAAGACTGGTTTTACTTTGTGAGTTTCATCATCATCATCATAATAATCTTTATCATCATCCACAAGTAAAGTTTCTTCGTCAAAATGGTGGAGAAGGTGATCGAAGTCGGAATTGCTATGTCACTTTAATTCCAAGATAGAAACGAAGCAGCCGTGACTTCATCTACGAACTGGTATTCGATCTCCGGCGCCGGCGAGAAATATGGAACTCTCTGTGTATTCTGATGAGTCCATGATGGCGACGACGATGCATAGTGATGATGATGACTGTAATAGTTTCCACCTCCGTTATAGGGATTCTCTGCCGGGACTTCTGCCGCCGATGAACCACCACCGGCGATCGTTAAGTTTCTGGCGGTCGCACGTCTCTCCTCCTTCTTGAATCGGATTCCACACGCATTACACAACGACTACATAAAAATTGAAATCTTATGTCACACCCAAAATATCAGTGAAATTTAATGTATGTCATATAGTCATACGAAATTTAAATATCCGATTATAACCGAATTTATATAACAAATATTAGTTTAGGATCTTTATCATTTCCAAAATAATTTATTAGCTATAGAACTAATAAAGCCTATTTAACTACATTTCGAAAGAATTTAACTAATTTGTTTAAGTTGGTGTGATAGATGTGACAAATTTTGATTAGAAAATGTTTATACCTTTTTCCTAGGCTATAGAAGAGAGTTTTGGGTTTGCTCAAAAAAAATGAAGAAGAGACTGTTGCATGATATAAAAGTTTTTGAGTTTTGAATTACCAAATGACATTTTTTTACTTTCGTTACAATCTATATACTTTTTCAACAATTCATACATTTTCTCCCATTAAGCTATATATGATCATACCTGACAATGCCACTTATATAACATTATATTGATCATACATATGTATATGAATGACGAATCGATTATTAAGTATTTACCTTAGGTCCTTTCGGTCCGTTTCTCCATAGAGGAGTAGAAGTGGTGTCACAGCTAGCACAACGGCGAGGTAGGTTGTGATCACCACCACCCTTCTTGTACGATGTCGTTTTAGCGTTTCCTCCGTGAAAGTAGACGTCGCCGGAGATATTGTTAGAACTAGCAGAAGAAAATCTACGGTGGTCGTCGAGACGAGTGGAGGGTGTTCCAAGGGAGAGAGTACAGTCAACAGAAGTTAATGAAGAGAGATTATTATAATCATAATTGTGGTGGTTTTGGTCTTCATTTTCTGAGGAAAAAAACATGGAGAAATTAGGGTTAGTTTGGTATCCCATCATGAACTTGATGTCTAGAGATAAGAGAGAAATATAGAGATATGTGTGTTGTTTTGGTGGTTTTGCGAGTAAGTTATAGGGTACAAATTAAGACATGGATAAATATATATATAGACAGTTGGAAACTTGAGTAACGTCAAAAGGGAATTTGGTCTGTGATAACTATATGTGATCGAATATATTATTGTAGTGCAGATTAAATTATTTGCTACTTTATCTAAAGAAAGCAACAATTATACAATGAATATTCTCAAGGGCTTTAATTCATTGAATATATTTTTTAAAAATCAGAGTTTCTTGGTATGGAAGCTAATTAATCTAAATTGTATTTTCCATGCCGACTTAATGTTACACAGTATGCAATAAGACTTTTTAGCGGATTATGTCCTACCAACATTTCCATAATGAGTACTCAACCGATAATATATGTTTTACGAAGTGGGGCACCACTATATATTTCATTCGTGTGGTAAGAACATGTAATCTCTGAGTTATAAAAATATTTTTTCACAATGCATTTTTCAATCAAGCAAGATCAAAGTAATTCAAATGGTTTTTTTCGTGTTGCTTCAATATTATTGGATATCTTAGGAACACGTTTTCAAATATATAATACATGAAATGAGCAGTTTCCTTTTTATGTTTATTTCAAATAAAAGTGAACAAAAGCAAACTATAAAAGGTTGTTTAACATTCTTAAGAAAAGTATAGTAGATTTGACATTTATATGGTTTGATGAAGTTAAAGACATTTTAATATAATAGTTAATGTCTGCTAATAAGTAATAATGATAAAGTGTTGTGTATATGTAGTTTTAGTGTCGGAAGAGGTGGTCAAAAGATGTCCACGTGAGTGACAATGTCACGGTCTTCTAAGGATCTTGTCTCTCTTTGATTACCAAGCCCCTTTTCATTCATATCCATCTCTTTTAAACTTCCTCCGACTTAATTATACAATTAATTAATTAGTACATACAGTACATTTTATAGTACATTTATAAAAACCTTTTTGATATTGATCACCACAAAAAGCTGTTATTTCAAAAAAAGTGATACTTGCTGTTTTAAATTGCAAGATTAATCGTTTTATACTATACAAATTTTTTTTAATTATTTGAATTCGGGTAGAATTTTTTTTTGTGGAACTACCATATATATATATATATATATATATACTATTAATAGTTAACCTTATAGAGATAGTAAGTTATTTCTCGTTTTAAAACATTGTTAGTCACTATTCGTAAACTTGCAACTTAAACAGTGTCAATAGATTAGACTCAAGTTTAAGAAGAAGAGTGAAGCTAACTGTGTCGATTGCTCAGACTCATGTTTAAGAAAAGTGAAGATAATAGTGTCGATTGCTCAAGTTCAAGCTCAAAAAGACTAAAGCTAGAGAGAGACATTATTGCTGGTTTCCATACTTTGGGTTGTAATTATGAAACAAAGGTTTGAGAAGTTTTGATGTCTTTGTAAATATGAAAAAAAAAATTAAATAAATCTCTTGTTTTCTAAGAAAATAAAATTATCAAAAAAAAGAATTAAGGTAAAATAGTACTGTTTAAGCTAAGAATGAAAGAAAAAAGTAAAGGTAAAGGGAATTCCTAAGTGAGATTCTTGGCAATGATCAAAAGCAACATCTTGTGTTCTTCTTGGGCTTGGGGAGCGAGATATTCAATTGATCAGTCAAAGAAGCAAACTCAACTCAAAATATTTTTAAAGCAAAAATCAGAAAAAGTACAAAGCGAATAACTCAACTGGATATATACACCAAACACTCAATTGCTACTTCTTTTTCCTTTTCCTTTATTTTTGTTTTCCAGTTTTGGGTTATATACTTAGTTCATTCCTCTCCTAAAGTAGATGATGTTTTGCCAAGACAAGAATAATAGTAAATTTCTAAGCCTAGAAAACCCTAATTTCAAAGCAAGTTGGCTTAACGTAAGGTAATCCCTTTGATTAGGATTTACTCTCCGGAATTTCTATAATTGCTGGGTTTGTCTCTCGAAAGAATTGGAGCCAGTTTGGTTTTGTATAATTCGTTCAGTTTAATATCAATGAAATATTTAGATGACAAAAAAAAAACTTAAGGTGATCTCGTTAATGATATATATATATATATATATATATATATAGTTTTTTGGGTAAACTCGTAACTAATATGTTATAATGAAATATGCAATTTTGGTTGAAGGACCAATTGAATGATTCATTTTGAAGTTAGAAACCATAATTTCGAATTATGTTCCTACGATTTCAATTATAGTTGGTTACACTACATGCCGTAAAAAGAATGCGATTCAAGTCTACAAATAAACTACTAACGAAATTTATGTTACTAACTAATTAATAACAGAAAATTAATTTTAAAAACAAGTTAAGATTGCAAGTCAGTTTGATCGAAGAATATTTTTGTGCATTTCTTCTTTTCTTGTGGCGTACCCCGGAATATAAACTGACATTATACTTTATTCCAAAAATAATATGATCAGATTAAGATTCATATAATATATCAAGGATTCAACATACCCAAAGAGAGAAAGAGTCAGGCTTTAAGCGAACAGAGAGAATAAAATCCTGAGTTGCGATTGGTACCGAGCTCTTTGTTTAACTGAGAAGACTGCCGCTTTTAGTTTTAGAAGAGATTCTTCTCTCTATTGTATCTCTTTCTTACACATGCACTTTGTTCATGGAACAAGAAATCCAAACTACGATTACTTACCCTCAAGACACAAAGTGTTCGACTTTGGCATTGCCATTAAAATTACATAATTATTTGTTTGTTCATTTAGACAATACTAAACTTTATATTCATTCACCTCTGATTTTTAAAACTTCAGTTTTGTGGTGGTTGAACTGCAATCATTTGAAGTTTAAAATAATTGTTTGAATCATAATCATTTATATTTAAATATACGACAAGTTCAAACATAAATAAATCCATGTACTATGCATAAATACAAAATTATCGACTAATTAACCATGATGAACATTCTTTCCTAAATTGTGATTAAAATGCATTTCATATCATACAAACCAATAATCTAAGTCTGAAATTGTTGTTTAGAATTTGGGTCGTAGGCAAAACTTCTGTGGTATGGTATTTTCTGTTAATTCTATTTTAAATGTATTGGGTTTTGAAACATATCTAAAGATGTCTAGGCAAATTTGTTTCTTCTTGGTTACGTTTTCTTGAGCTCATTTAAGTTTTCACCCGAATTCACAACAAAATGTTTCAAACATTAATTTTTATATTTGTGTTTACATATATATCTATATATATACAGTTTTAAAATCAGTTTTCATATACATATGTATTTGTGTTTACATATATATATATATATATATATAAACAGTTTTCAAATTTTATACAATTCACTATTTTGTTTATAATAAAAAAACTTTGTTTACTTACCATATTAAAATCGTAAGTTTATTTTAAAAATACATATTAAATGCAATCATAACTTCAAACAAAAAATCAAGACATTAGTTTTATTATCATAATTTGAAGTATAGTAAAACCTCTATAAATTAATAATGTTGGGACCGAAATATTTTATTAATTTATAAAAAATATTAATTTATCGATAAATTAATAAATATTAATTTATAGAAAAATTTGCATAATTTCAAAAATATATATTTAAAGTAAAAGGTAGAAGACACTATTGTGATACCTTTAAACGCAATTACATATTAAAAAACAATTATCACATCTAAAATATTTCATAATTTTTGGGTGCAATTTTAGAAAATAAACGTGAGCAGTTTTTAATACAGTTAGAAACAGTTATAGATAAGTTTCAACAAAAATTCAAATTTATCGATAAACAAACAACTTATATTTCACTAAATGATATTAGTTATATATTTATAACTTTATATTATTATTAATTTATGATATTAATAGGATCTATTTACATAAAAAATTAAAAAATATTATTTTATTATTTTATTATTTTATCAAGTTATATTAATTATTACACTGCCCAAATTTATGATTAGAAAAATTTATTAATTTATAATAATTATTAATTTATCGAATATTAATTTACGGTAGCGAACAATTAATGTAATACATACGTAGATATCAAAGACATGCATGCAAAAAGATTAAGGTGATATAATTACCCTTTTTTGTTAAATCTAATTACCGATGATTTACTACTCTTAAGTTAGCATTTTCGATCCGTACTATGATACGGTCCGTATCCAACATCCAAACAAGAGAAAGAATATTTAACAAAAAAAAACAAGAGGAAGAATAAAACAAAGAGAATGACAGAAAACTAACAAAAAAAAGAAAAGAAAAAGAAGAAACATGAGGATCAAGATCCGATTGGAGTTTATTTTTCTTTGTTTCTTAATAACGTTTTTAATCTGCAAGTTTGACCGTTTGACTTTCTAGATTACGTATGGTACACACTAATACTCCTCATCTCTATCTTCTACTTCTGATCACTTTAATTTTACCTCTAATCTGTAATCAAGAGTGCGTGGTTCATTAATTTGTTTGAATGGATAGAAGATTTGTTCTATAGGTGAAGAAAAAGAATCAAATTCCACCATTTACGAAAACCATTATGGTTGTTTCTTACTACTATACATGCTTTAAAAAGATAAATACACAATTTTTTACAATCCATAAGAGATTAGTCTATCCCGATTATAAAAATTAAAAGCATATCTCAAATGCAAAAAAAGTAGCCAAGTTTCTACAAACTTCAGGAATTAGCCTGGGAGCTAAAGTCATTATTTGGGCTTAACTTTTTCGTTATTAAAGCCCATCAATGGTTCACTGCAAAAAAATTATTGGAGATGTTGAAATGTTTGGCCCATCATCGTCATCGATTTTCTTCCCATTCGAAATTAGAGCCATCTCCGTCGTCGTCGGTGACGAGAGCCACCGTGTGATTGTTGAAAAATGGGACTGTTAAGCATAATCAGGAAAATAAAGAAGAAGGAGAAAGAGATGCGTATTCTCATGGTGTATGTCACATTCCAAAACTTTTTAATTCTTCTCCGATCTAATCATACATTTCTAATTTGGGGGTTTTATTGGTTTTTTGTAGTGGACTTGATAACTCTGGGAAGACGACGATTGTTCTGAAAATAAATGGAGAAGATACAAGCGTGATTAGTCCAACTCTTGGATTCAACATCAAAACCATTATCTACCAAAAGTAAATCTCTTTGCTCCTTTTACAGTTTCATGTTTTTCACAATTGGTTCAGGAATTATGTCGAACAGGTTATAGGCAATGTTAACTTGTGTATAATGGTGTTAGGTATACGCTTAATATATGGGATGTGGGCGGTCAAAAGACTATAAGATCGTATTGGAGGAACTACTTTGAGCAGACTGATGGATTGGTTTGGGTTGTGGATAGTTCTGATCTTAGGAGGTTAGATGATTGCAAGATGGAACTTGACAATCTCTTGAAGGAAGAGGTATATTCAAAATGTCTCAGTTTCTATTCAATCAAAAAGATTTGCAATCTGAAGAGGATGATCCATATTCAAATCTTGTTTTTAATGGCAGAGGCTAGCTGGGTCATCTTTGTTGATACTAGCAAATAAGCAGGATATTCAAGGTGCACTTACACCTGAAGAAATTGGCAAAGTAAGCGTTTTAAAACTTTTTTCGACCATGTAGAAACGATTTGGAAGTCGGGTTTATCGGGTTTAATCTTTGGCTCTCTGTTCTGCAAAGGGTTTCTTTCTTAACTTCAGTGAAGATTAGTGGGTTAAGTAAGATATGTGTGTGTTGTAGTTTGTGCTAAAACTGAGTTTCATCTTCTTGCTTATGAAGGTGCTAAACTTAGAGTCAATGGATAAAAGCCGGCACTGGAAAATCGTGGGTTGCAGCGCATACACTGGTGAAGGTTTATTGGAAGGATTCGATTGGTTGGTTCAAGACATTGCCTCCAGAATTTACATGCTTGATTAATTGGAAATTGCATTGCACAGTGGCTTTTGCAGCGTAATGACTTCATATTGGCTCTAAGCTTTTTCGTCAGTCCTATTGTAATGATGAATCTACAAAAATACATCTAAGGTTGAAGAGAAATTCTTCTCATATTGTTTAATTGAAAGAGACTTAACAACAAAATGACGTTTTCATACATCCAAATCAAAACTTATTGATAAGCAAATCCAAAATCTATCAGCAAAATATCAAAGTTCCCTGCATAGTAGGATAGAAGAGGCATACAAAAAGAAGAGAGATCATTTGGACTTCTTTCCTTGTTTCTTCTTGATGACTTCATCAATGTACATTATGCCTTTGCCCTTATAAGGCTCAGGTGGTTTGCAACTCCTTACTGTTGCTGCAAACTGATGCACCCTATGCTTGTCGATTCCAGTGCAGCAAACCACATTGTTCTTGAAACAGAAAACTCGAACAGCCGGAGGAACTGCAAGTTCGACTTCGTGACTGTATCCCAATTTGAGGTATAAGAAACGTCCTGCTTCCTCAGCTCTCGCTTTGTATCCAACTCCAACAATCTTCAAGAACCGAAAAAACTTGGCTTCCATTTTTCCTTTTCCCTACAGAGAATTTATCCTGCCAAGAAGAAAAATTCTTAAATGATCTGAATCATCAATACCAACAGAGTTTCACCATTATCATGAAAATGCCATTGAGAAAACGAAAGGGTGCAAATTTCGTCTCTCTACCACTCAAATCAGTATAAGGTCAAGTATGGAAATTCACCAACCATGATTCAAAAAATGTATACTTTTGCCATTTGTATCATCGTAAACCATCACAGAGACGCCGAAACAAACGATGAGCTAAACAGGAAATACGTCGAACAGTTTCCGTGCAATATTACGATAACAAAAAATTCAGAATAAAACTCCAATTGACCTCATTTCCATAAGCATAATTACACATTGAGTGTTGGACTGATAACAAAAACGGAAATGAGAAATAAACACGAAAAATCTCGATTCCGTTTGTCAGTGATTCATCGAGATAGCGAAAGGAGAAGAAGAAGATAGTGAGGGAGATCCATAGAGAAGAACAAGAGATACCTTTTCTTGATCTCCGGCGAAATTAGAGAGGACGACTGTGACGGTGCTGCTTCTCGCCGGCGGATCCAGATCAAACCTCAACTCCAGCCTTAAACCTTCTCCTTCTTAATTTCGTTTCTTTGAAAAGCATACAAAATGGTTGGCGTTTTTAGCCGTGTGGAAAAACGACACGATGTTTTTTAATCTTAAGTGTTTCTTTGAGTAAAGCTCATTGGGCTGGCTACTTGATAAAGCCCAAAAAGCCTTGAACTGGCGATTTTTGTTTCCTCGCCGCTCTTTTGAAATTCCAATCTTTTTCTTGAACCGGACAGAGCTCTAGAATCTCTCAACAATGGCGGATTCGATTTTCAGAAAGCTAAGAGATGGTTGCGAAGAAGGCGAACTCTCACCAGCTCTTACCATAGAAGAAACTGTAGCTTCCCCCTTCGGATTCGATGTCTCTGGCTATCTTCTCGCGAAACTATCTTCGTCAATTTTAGCTGGAAAATCCAAGTCACAGTACACTCTCAAACGCTATTTCTTTTAAATTAGATCTCCAATTGCTTCATTACCAGTTCTTCACACGCCTTCTTTTGTAAAGTCTTCCTTTTTTTTTGCGATGCAGAGGTCTCGTGCTGATCACATTCTCGCGAAGCCCTTCCTTCTATATTCAATTCTTGAAGAAAAAAGAAATCGTCGTAACTTCATCTTCTAAATGGTAGTTTTGATTTATTGTTTTCCCTTAGGTTTTCTAATAATCTTGTGAAGCAGTTTGAGTGCTCGTATCACTTTCAAAGCTTTTTCTTGTTTATGATACCAATTGGTTTTGATTTGAAGGATTCGTATTTTGGATTTTTACACGGATCCACTAGGCTGGATTGATCAGTCTTCAACTGGTTCTAGTGAAGATTCAAGTTTGATTAAGTTACTTAAGTGTGTGAGTGACTTGAAAAAGCTTTTTTCTTCAATCATTGAAGCTGGAAGAGGTAGTTCTTTTACATTGTATCCTTTTTTATTTGATCTTCATCTATAGGATTATATTGATATTAAAGGTGATTACTTTGGCTGCAGAGTTGGTTGGAGATGGGAAGGCACGTTTATCTGTTGCCATTGATTCGGTAAGCAAGATTTCGCTTTTTAGTTTTAGAGATTAAGTATCGGAAAGAGAAGTGATTTTTATATATGAACTTTGAATCAGGTGAATGAGCTACTAAGACATTCATCCATGCCATTAGTTTCTGGTCTTTTAACAGATCTTCGAAGCCACGGTACTTTGCAATATGAACCTGAGCTCTAGTTTATTAGTTTTATTCCTAGTTAGCCTTAACAACAAAGGTTGAATTTTTTGGTGCAGCGCAAATTTCTAGTGTCTTTTGGTCATTAAACACTGACCTTCACCAAGAGAAGGTCACAAATGCGCTTGAATATATATCAACCATGAAAGCAAACTTAGAACCTTTGTGTCCATCTTCAGATGGACAAAGGAATGCTTTAGAAAACCTCTTTTCGGTTCATCAGGATTTTGGTAAAGGACGGTTCCATGTTCGGTTTAAGCTTAGAAAGGGACGAGTCAGAGTAATGGTGAGTCCTCTCTTGCTCTTTTCTCTGTACACCCTTTGAGTTTCATCTACTTAACACTCTTGTGACTCTTTGCCTACAGTCTGAAGAATATCGTGTGGATCAATCGGGAATAAACTTTTCGCCCATTTCCTCTGCGGATACAGTTATTGCAACCACTAAAAGCCTTTTGCCTAAGGTAAGTTATGCTGTTCTGCTTTCTTGTTGATGTGATCTCTTGTTGTTAAGTTATATGGCCTCAGATTATTGTTTCTTTTGGTACAGGTTCACTTCAATCTACAGTTGTCTGAGAAAGAACGAGTGGATAAAGAAAAAGTTGTGCTTCCTTTTGAGCACCAAGGTGAGTCCACATAGTGTAAAGCCAGAGAATTTCACGCTCGTTAGCGTTTAAGATTGTCAAGTAAACATTTTTTGATATGGTTTTTGTTCTTCAGATAATGGAAAATCGATAGATATATATGGTGGGAGGAGATCTCTTTTGGATGGCAAGATTGATGCAGCACCATTGTATTCAAAGGAGTTGCAGACTGATGTGGTTTCAACTGGTAAAGGTGGTGAGATTATATATTTTAGAGATTCAGACGATGAGAATCCTGATTCTGATGAAGATCCTGATGATGATTTGGACATTTAAAGCTTTGAACCTTAAATTACTATTGTATGACCATAGAATGGCTCAAGTTTTGGTTTTGGCAAATGTTGTAAACTAAATCGAATTTAGGTATTTTCAACTTTGTAAACTAAATCGAATTGTATTACAGTTATAATTATTACAGTAATGATCTCATTCTATTTTTACTGAGTTGTTTATTGTTATTTGTTACTGCATAATGATCATGAACACATTATCAAATAATAATGATGAATAAAATTAATTTTGGTTACAGCATATATACATCTATTATTTTGGCCTCTTGGGCACACCTAAAAGTTCCATGAGTAATTCAGGAAGCAGGATAAAAAAATATGTATAACTTAAAATGGATTATATCAAAATTAGGTTAAAGATCAATCTAAAAACCGAAACAAATCTTAATTTGGTTTAGATACATCTGAATTGAACAACAAAAGAATAACAAAGTAGACTGAAATTGATTTTCAAAAATGATATTGTAAAGTCATATTATCTAATTTAGGAGATGAATTGAATCCTTTAAAAATGTTTTGATAAATGTATGTACATACATCGATTACATACATGTATTGACCAAGAAAACAAAAAAGTTTGATTAGAAACAAGTAACCATGTTGACCAAAGTTCTTAGAGTTTTGTTTATCTTTTTCTTTGTCTTTTATTACTGAACTATAAATAGAACCCTCCTTCATTGTTTACAGAAGCAACAAGAAAAAAAAACATCAATCTCGCTCCCATATTGTTTTTTCAAAGAGAATTATGGCTATTTTCAGAGTCGTCCTTGCATCTCTTCTCATATCTCTTCTTGTCCTCAACTTCGTTCATGCCGATATGATAATACAATTTAACAACCACATATAACTTTTATTTGATTATTATTATTTCGCTACTTTTGTGTCCATTCTTATGTTTTAACAATGGTTATTTTTCAAATATTCTCCAGCCGTGGAACGACAGTAAAATCGGTAATTACTTGAAATTTCTGACATACACAAGTTTAATTTATATATGTGCATTTAAGAATATTTTTTTGCATGGAAATTGTATGTATTTGTAGATTGCATGGCTCTTGGTAAGGCTAATGAATGGCTCAAGTTTTGGTTTTGGCAAATGTTGGGATCATAGTTGTTTGATTTGTTCAACTTTGTAAACTAAATAGATTTGTTTACAGTTACGATCATTACAGTAATGGTCTCATTTTTATTTATACTAAGTTTTTATTGTTGTTTGTTGCTGCATAATTATGATCATCAACACATTATCAAATAGTAATGTCAGCTATCAAATACTAATGTCAACACATTATCAAATAGAATTATGTGCTGTATTACCTCTTGTGGTGGTTAGGTTGTTAAAGGATGAAGCAATGAGGTAGATGAAAGAAAAAATATTACCTGCCATGACTCACAAAATAGTTAAAGAGATATACAGAAATATGATCCAACGGTGTGGTGTGATGCGCTACTGGTTTAACATTTAGAGTTGGTTTCATTATGTTCCTAATTCAATCTTCTAGGAGGAAGGGTATTCCCAAAGAAAAGATTCTCTGGGTCCACAGAGATTAGGGCCTAGGCCGATGAAACATGAATGTTTTCTTACATAAACCCCAAAGACTTTTGACAGAAAACAAAATATCAATTCAGATACAACAATAGTAAGGATGCTCCTCCTTATCACCGCTTCTAGGCTTTCCCCCACCTAAAAATTGTGTATAATCAACAACTGAGTCTACATAATGAAATAGACTAGCTCGTGCGGTGTCATCAGGCGGCTCTACTAAGAGAACAGTGTGATTTCTCGATTTCAGACACTTAAGAACCCAGAAGACACAAATATGCAATTAGGGATCGATCAGATGAAATCTAAACAAACAATTTCGGGTAAGAGATGGAGAGAGATCTTACTGGAGAATTAATATTTGATCTTGGAAAGATCTTCCCCCATGGTTGGACGGAGAGAACTGGACTTTCTCGCTAAGTTAGGGCTTTGAATTTGTCTTGGAGACTTTCTCGCTAAATTAGGGTTAGAAATGAATATGGTTTACAAAAAAAATAATATTAAAATAATGTTTGGTTTGGTTTACATATGATATTAAAATGATGGCTTTTGGTTTGGTTTACCTTGATTATGAATTTATGATTCCTCAGTTTTTTTTCCCTTACTCTACATCTAAATATCTTGATGGTTTTTACTTTTACCATTTTAAGTAGTCAATGTAAATGAACTCATCTTCTATTTTTACTTAGTTTTATTGTTGTTTGTTGCTGCGCATAATGATCATCAACACATTATCTAATAGTAACGATGAATTGCTCAGTTTTAATTTTTGATACATCATACAGCTTTTATCCTGGGCATTACAACCTAAAAGTTCCATGAGTAATTCAGGATAACCAAATATATATATAACTAATATGAATATATATATATATATCAAATTAGGTAAAAGATCAATATAAAAACAGATTTCATCTGATTAAAAAGTTATTGTTTGCATTATACAACTCTCATTTGATTCATTAAGTCGGATTGAACTTGCATATAATTTTAAACAAAATAAGAACTTTAAATGGTTGTAACAGAGTTTAGTAGACAAATAGATTATGGTGGATAACAACATATACATCTTAGACATTAACATTTCAATTAAAAATATATAATCGACATGCGATAAGTATATAATACGAACTAAAATAGTCAAATTAAATAGTTTCGTCCTCGAGTCAATAAAAACATAATATTGTTATAACAATCTTTTTCGATATAAGAAGTTGTGGAGGAAAAGAAAATGCAATGTAATTTCTCTTACGTTTTGGCAACCAAAAACATCTTAATCGGCTATAACACGATATGACAGAAGTTTTTGAAATTTTCTCCATTAGTTCCGTTTTAAACAAAGATAATTATACTATTTTTAAATTTTCGTAGTATTTTGATACAAAACGGGAAACGCGAGGTGAAAAAGCTTTTCAGATAGCATTCGTAAGAGCATTTTAAGTTATAACCATTGCATTCGATTCCCAACGATATCAAACGAATTTTGTCATTAAAGTAGAGTAGTAGACTTGAGATATAAAATCATTTTTACGGAGTTGAATATATTAGAGAAATTACATTGCATATTTCAATATAATATATACAAGATTTCAAGAGAACAGCTCTATAAGCTCAACGGTCTTGACTCAATGAGGTAAATAAATTCAAAGAATTATCATTCATCTATGACATGAGCTTCAACAAGAATCATCAATATTTCCAACAGTCACAGACTCGCAGGATTGTAATGTATCGAGTCAACTCGGTCCAAACACGGAACAGATGCTCCCACAATTGTCCCAACAAAAATTATGCATTGGAAACTCCCTACTCTTTCTTCTCAATCCTCCCGGAGGTCACTGTGGACTATCTACGAAAGCAGATATAAATCACAAGAACGATTGAACTAAACAAATTTATGTCCCTAGCAGATTTCACTTGCAAAGCTATCATGGAACACTTACAACCCAAGAATACGAATCAATTCACATCAATAAAAATCGTTAATAGCAAAACTGGTATTAACCAAGAAGAACATAACGAAAAAGCAGACAAATACAATCCCCATTTCACGACAGGAAACAAGTAAATTGGGCAAAAATGAAAACAGAACTGGATGGATTCGAACCACCAACCTCTCAATCTTCAATAAGAAGATGAGCGCTCTACCATTTTGAGCTTACAGATCTTCACCAAGAATTAACTTTTATTCACACTGGCCCATGGGCATCCCACTTGAAATAGGGTCCAACCAAAGCTCAAACAATCAATTTCACGATTACCTGAAAATTCTTCCAATGACAATCAAGTTGACCACGATTCTGCAAAGAGAAACTAAACTACAAATGACGAGATTGGATTATAGAGAAATGTCTTAGTTAATTTCAAGTGTATATAACATTTTCCCGTAAAATAAAAAACGACAATCAACCATAACCACACTATTGCCTGAAGAAAAAACTGCTGAGAGAGTACACAAAACATATATCACACAATGATTATATAGATATACATAAGATATTTTACTTGATCGAATACCTTCAAACTAAATTAAACATCACAAGGGCATCGTCAGCTTGGGGAAACTTCTTGAAGCCTTTTCCAACTGAACCTCTTTACGCACATCTGATTTATAAATAACTCTCGTCTTTTCTCCGACAAAATTACTTTTCTATACATCTTTAGCATACCATCTTACAAAGATGAATGTGCATATAAATTTATCTCTTTACAAATATTGTTCAGTATAATGTTTGCCATGTTTATTGCTTAAATGGAAAATGCATCGTTTTCACAAATAGAAAAATAATAAGTATACTATGTTCAACCAATAAAACAATTTAAATAAATGCTAACTTGACTAAGTGGTGATCGAACCCGGCTTAACGTATTGACTAATATTATATTGAAAAATAAGCAATTGTTCAAATCTTGATCTTTTAGTGAATGGTGCTTATACTTGATAACAAATATGCTCATTAGTACCTGATTTGAGTGTTGGTAATTCTCGGAAGTGTAGATATGATATTGCCCACGGCTCCAGATTGTTCACAAGCTCTGCTTATGATCGATTTTTAGGGATAAATTTACGGAAAGATGAGAAGTTATCGAAGTAGGTAAAGGAAGGAGAAAGCGAAAGAGAAAGAGAAAGAGAGGCAAGACACGAACAGAGGAGAGGAGAACCCGGGAAAAAAATTATGACCCGTGCGATCTCCCCTCCAAAACCCACAAAATAAACTTTTATTGAGGATCTGTTTTTGACCTGCCATGCAAGCGCACCTAACATGGCAAAGGTCGGATGACAAAGATGCAATCAGGTAGCCTTAGCTATCCACAACATCTTATACACCCTAATTCAATTCAACACACGTCAAGCTTCGCGTCCATGACAGATTCATCTCCGAGTATCTCCCGATCTCAGCTCCTCATAACCAATTCATAGATCTCGACTTTGACCGAGTCTCATAGGTAGATCCAAGTTCAGATCTGAGAATCAAAACCAAATATCGCGATTACAAATATTGAATTGAGGAAAACGAACATATGAGAAGCGATCTTTACAAGGAGATGACATTCACCTGTCAAAAAGTCAGATCTACCGTTGAAAACGAAGATCCATCGGACCTCCCACCGGATATACGGAGACTAGTAGCGATAAGGATCTGATTCGCCGCTATGTCAGCGAGATCTAAAACCGAACGTTTGATGAAAAGAGAGAGGCGGAGATGAGATAACCTTTGATCAACGCGTCCTTCCTTTTATATAAGGGGTTAGAAAGATGGACGGTCAAGATTAAACACTTAGATAACATCTGAACGGCTCAGAGTCGACCGCGTGGATCATTGCGTGCCTTTCGGGTCATTAATCAACTAAAGCGTGGCGGTTTGATTACATAAAAATAAATAAAAGATTTTTCTTAGAAAAGAAGAGGCAATTTTGTCATGGACGGCTGAAATTAGGTGTTGGTTCCTCGTGGGCCGTGTGGCAAGAATAATAATATTCCTCCACTGGCCTTGTCTATTTTAAAAATTTTAATTATATTTTTCGACTGACTTTTCTTTGAAAAAGGAGAAAATTGTTTTTAAATAATCCTTTTTTTTTAATACCTCAAGACAATCTTTACTAAAACAAAAAATAAGAATCATTCGTTACAAAGACCGTATAGCCATATTGAATTTTGCTCTTGGAAGAAATAGTTTAAGAAATCTCAATAAATACTCCAATTTCACATTTCATTCTTCCCAATACCTTCAACATATATAAACAAAAACACAACTTTATTACATTTCTCAAATTGAGATTTGTAATACATTGCGAAAGAATTTACCCCAATGTGTGCTTCATCCAATTTACAGAGTCTCGTTTCTGCAAAACAACCATACCAAAATCCTTATTCGTTATCCACATGTCAACTCATACAATTTTGTTATGTAAGAAACATAGAACTAACCGTGAAATCCTCACGAGCATGTGCTCCTCGACTCTCCTTCCTAGCCTCAGCAGAATGCATTGTTATACATGCATTAATCAAAAGATTCTCCAACTCCATTGTTTCTACCGAATCCGAGTTCCTAAAATGTAAAGTTTCCAAATACAGAGTTTTATTAATTAGCCTAAAGACAGCTTTATTCACTAACGAGAAGTCTCACCATATCAAACTCCGATCCTTCACTTTGACATCACCAACACTGTCCCACGTCTTATCGACCAAATCACAACCTATGATCATCACACGCAAAAACCAAACAACAATGAGTTTAAAACTTAATGAGACCATATCATATAAGGTTATGTGTTTTGCTATTGTTTACCTTCCTCTAGTGTTTCTTGTGTACGGAAGACAACAGCATTGTTTTGCATTACTCTTTGCATGCTTCTCCTGCAGCCATTCATCCAGGAACTATAGCATCTGAATCATCATCTCTAACAGTAACCACCTGAGAATCACATAAATGCACCAAACACTTTCAGATACTAAACATATTACATATCCATTTGTTGTTTAACCTTATTGTATACCTCTCCATGATAGTTTGTGGGAATACCACCCATATAATAATGCACAGTAGGCAATACAGGAATTGGTTCTCTTGTAACATCAACACCAGCAAAAATAGCAGCAGTTTCAGATATACCAAGAAGCCTTTCTTTAAGCACCTACGGTGGTAAATGATTTAAGTCAAGATAAATATGATCCTCGTAGGTCCTGTTGAAAAAACAATGTTACATATGCTCAAGCTAATTTCTTATATATATGAGTCTCAAAGGAGTTCATGCATGATCTTACCTGCACCACGTCCTTCTCGGATTTCCATAGTCATAGATCTTGAGAGAACATCTCTTGAAGCAAGATCTCTAGCCGTTGGAGCATATCGGTCCATGAATTTCTCTCCTTCACTGTTTCTAAGAATCCCACCTTCACCTCGAGCTCCTACATGTTGAAATTTGAGAAAAGTCAAGAACCAATATCTTTGTGTTCATCCTTAATGATTTGGTCAAGAAACACAGACCTTCAGTGATGAGACATCCAGCTCCATATATACCAGTAGGATGAAACTGAACAAACTCCAAATCTTGCAGTGGTAGCCCGGCTCGTGCAACCAGGGCATTTCCATCTCCTGTGCATGTATGTGCTGAAGTTGCAGAAAAAGAAGCTCTTCCATAGCCCTGAAGGCAATTATAGATAATGATTAATTGCTGTGTGGTTTAAAAAATCCAAAAACAAGATACATTTCCAGCAACAAATTCTCTTTACCCCAGTAACCAAAATCGTAGAACCAGCATGGAAACGATGTAAAGCTCCATCTTCCATGTTCAGTGCAATAACTCCTTGACAGGTTCCTGCTTATCATATATACAAAAAGCATACTCTTAATAAATATATCAATAATGCAACAGTGATGGATCAGACATACTCTTACTAAATATACTTAGTACTTACCATCACTGTTCATTAACAAGTCCAAGGCAAAGTATTCCACAAAGAATTGAGTGTTATGTTTCATTGCTTGGCCATAAAGTGTGTGTAACAGAGCATGCCCAGTGCGGTCTGCAGCACATGCGCAGCGATATGCTTGACCACCTGAATAAATTACAGAGGTAAAGAAACAAGCATGAGAAGGTTACACAAGCAAGCAATCTTCAACATGAAATAAGTATAATTTCAAACTTGAGATTGTATAAATCAAGATTAAAACCTTTTTTCAAAGTCAAGACACTGGCCACCAAAAGCTCGTTGGTAGATGTTTCCATCTTCTGTTCGAGAAAATGGCAATCCGTAATTCTCAAGTTCAATCACAGCTTTTGGAGCTTCCCTGCACATATACTGAATTGCATCTTGATCACCTATACAAGCAAAAAAAAAAAAAACAGACAAGTTACATCTTAAAATAAAAACTAGGAACATGCAGAATTAAGTAAGCAATTTTACTTGTTAAAGAAGCCATATTCACGTGAGACTGCACATCAACATGTTACATCACTCTAAAAGGCAATTAATGATCTAGCTTTCGAATCATAAGCCAAACTTTTATAATGCTTTGAGTTTTAAGTCTGAAACCATCAGCATACCTAACCAATCACTTCCTTTGACAGTATCATACATATGCCATCTCCAGTCATCTTCAGTCATATTACCCAACACAGCATTTATACCTCCCTTCACAAAATTTCATAACTTAATCAGCAACAAAGCAAAGTTAATTACCAGAGTGAAAACAAGATTAAGTAAATGTAGGTACCTGAGCTGCAACTGTATGCGAACGAGTAGGAAAAAGCTTGGTGATGCAAGATGTGTTAAAACCATGTTCTGATAACCCTATTGCTGCTCTAAGCCCAGCACCTCCTGATCCTACAACAACCGCATCATATGTATGATCAACGATCGTATACAATGATCGATTACCTGTCTTCTGCCACAAAAAACACAACAAATCAAAACATAAAAACAAGTTCCATTGATCACACAAATCAAAACCAAACCAAGTCACAGACACACGCAATATACGCAAATCATACCGACATTATTTTCTAATCGAACATTTACACATTTAAAGTCGGAAAACTTGAGACTGTACTGATTACTAATGGATTAAGACTAACACAAAATTGAGAATAGAAAAAAGACGAACAATATCAACGGTCCTTAAAACGCGGATGGATACGCTGGAAGTCTAGAAAATAGGCCCAATAATAAGGGATGAAAGTAAATGGGCTTTATAAAGCCCATAATGTTGTAGCAGCGAAATAGTTCGGTATGCGTATCAGCAGAAATGCATGCTTGCCTTGGCGAAGGCAGTTCGTTGCTTACTCACGCCGGAGAAGAGACATCGGAGATCGACGAAACGATTCACAGAGAGAGACATCGATTCTCTTCTGTTGAGAGATTTTCTGAGAGAGAGATTCTGGAGATATCGGTTCGGAGAAACTGAGATTTGGTGAGAGAGATAGATAGATGGAAACGAGGGAGAGAGATCTAGAGCGATTGATACCGATGCATAAATCCGGAGCTTCTCCCCGCGACGTCGTTTTATCTTTTCCACCGTCTCCTCTCGCTTCACCAATTCACGTCGCCGGAAAAGAGGTTTCTCTCTTTCTCTGTCTCCTTTTTCATTTCCTAATCTCTCTGGCAAATCGCGTTAGAAACAACGATTACAGAGTATTTCTCATATTCGATAATTTACCAATTTTGGATCAAGAAACATAGTGAATGATTGTGTATCGTAGGCTCGTAGCTTTTGATCTAGAGCTTGGAGTTACTTGTGTGTTAAGTTATTCTATGTTTTATGTACAAACAGGCGATTTACAAAGTCATCAGAAGCTGGGCCTCCAAAAAGTTCATGACCGGATGGTAATCTCTGAGTTTTCTGATTCAAATTGCCCTGTTTCTGGGTTTTCTGCTATTTGAATTTCAGAATTTTAGTCCATGAGAGTTCTCTAATTCTGCTTTGAACTGTTGATTACTCTCAAATTCTGCTTTGAACTGTTGATTACTCTCAAATTCTGCTTTGAACTGTTGTTCCAGTGTCATTCTACTTCCAATGGCCGTCACATTCTACTTCACATGGTGGTTTATTCATTTCGTGGATGGATTCTTCTCCCCAATCTATACTCATCTGGGGATCAATATGTTTGGTTAGTTTCATTTCGTCTCTCAGGTGACAGCTGCATTGAAATTAAAACACACAATTGTTTCTTCTGTCTAATGAAGAAATTACAGGTCTTGGATTTGTGACATCAATCACATTCATATTTCTGGTTGGTGTATTCATGTCTTCATGGCTTGGAGCTTCAGTTCTCAGCATTGGTGAATGGTTTATCAAGAAGATGCCTCTCGTTAGCTATATCTACTCAGCTTCTAAACAAATTAGTGGAGCAATCTCACCAGGTAAAAACTCACAAAAACCAAACAAATACTAAAAAGACTTAACATATTATACATCCTTATGTGTAAGTCTCCTTTTATCAGATCAAAGCTCAGGTGCATTCAAGGAAGTAGCGATTATCAGACATCCTCATATGGGAGAATACACTTTTGGTTTCATTACATCGACTGTGATTCTTCGAGGCCGTGCTGGTGGAGAAGAACTCTGCTGTGTCTATGTTCCCACCAACCATCTTTATCTTGGAGACATTTTCCTCATTAGCTCTAAGGACATCATTAGACCTAATCTCTCAGTCCGGGAAGGCATAGGTAACTTGTAACTTGATATAGCAACTCTTAAAAAACGTTCTGTGTTTTATTTCGTTAACTGCAACATATCGGTCTCATTGATCGGATTCATCTTTTTGTGAAACAGAAATCGTCATCTCTGGTGGTATGTCGATTCCACAGATACTGACAACTCTGGACTCAGAAACTATTCACAGGTCGGTAGTGGGAACCTTTGCCATTCCATCTGTGTGAAGTCGATGAATCATAGTTTTATCCAACTATCATATCTGTAATGGAGCTCTCTGGTTAGATCACTTCGACGTTTGCTAATCCAAAAATGTTGGAAAGTTTTGGAACCATAATGGTATATAAGTGAAAGATTTAGAGTTTGGATATGTGTTGTTTAAGCCTAGTTTTAGCTTGGACGTATTCTCAAGCTATTGTCTTTCACATCACATCAGTGTGTTTAAAATAAGATGTTTCATGAGAAGCTAAAAATATGCGCAAGAACATAAATCTTTCTAATATATTGGTATTGACCAAAATGCCGGTAAAGAATGAGAGACACATTGGGGATTCTTGGCCACTATGCAATCTTGTAACGCGTAGATTCTCATGAAGCAAACCCATCATTTAGTAACCGGTGGATCTCTCGAAACCGTTTTAGAAGAAGCCTTATCAACTTCAAACTCTAATTCCTGCTAACATTGATGCATCAATGCCTATCCGGATGCTTATCTGAGAAGGCCCGTGGTGCTTATCCGGATGCCACTTCAAAGCTGAAGATCGGAAGCTGCAAAACAAAAAAACCTTTAATGAAAACTCATTTTAGATTTTGGCGACCATCGAAGAAATTGAAAGACTTACGCGTTCTTAACATCATCAATTTTGATAGGACCATCTAGAGGCAAGCCCAAAACAATCATCTCAGTCTGAGACCCAACAATCAAAGGTTCATCACAAGACTCATCATTCAATCTTTTGCTCCTTTGAGATTGAGATGTCCAGCTCCAGCCTTCTCTGCATTCGAATCCCAGTGTCGAGTCTCTCGAATAGGAAGCCTTCTGAGATTGGTTTGTTTTCTTATCCCGAGGTTTCTTTCCCCGGCCAGGTGGAGGTTTCTTCTTCATATGCCTTTCCCGGTTGAGCGGATTTGACCCGAAATGCCACTCATTCTATATGCTCAAACAAGAAACACTTGAGCACATTCATATCATTGAAGCAATGGAGTGAAAGAAACTCACCTGAAAAGGATCATTAATTCCCCTGTGGAAGAGTATAACAGGAGCTAAGCTAAGGAATGTTGATTCAATTCCACGTAACCCCATGCATTATTTCTTACATTTCCTAGGAAGATCTCGGGTTTAATCTGGTCCGTTCGATCAAATCACACCTCAGATCCTCTCACGTGGTTTTGACAACTTAGAAAATGAATCAGTTTCAGTTGGTGTGGTTATTTTACGGAAAATTGGTAAAAGAAACCTAACTTTTTTCTTTAACTCTTAACCTTTGGACTGAAGATAAAAATTTGTATTAAGTGCTTTAATACTAAAAACAGCAATTTTGGATATATTAAGCATTCCTACAAGCCCAAACATTGTCTCATGAGCCCATAAAAGGACCCTAATCCTCCATCAATTTCATCTGATATTCTTCAGGCACCCTCGCCATGTTTCTTCTAACCTTCTCACGCCACTTCTCCCTCATTCTTATTGATTAGGATCTTCAGATTCCTGCATACATTATGAGATTTCGAATTCATAAAGTAATCATAATTAGTTATTAAATTAATTATATTTCTGAGTTAGTTTTAATATTTAACCAAAATATTTTAGTAATTGTATTATAACATGTTTCTTTTGACAAATTTTTATAATTTCTTTTTCTTAAGATTATTTTTAATGAACAAATTTTTTTTGACGATTTGTAAACAAACTTTTAAAAGAAACTGTTTCATGATTAATGACATACTTAATTTGAGCCCATTTGAAAGAAAACACATGTCAAAAGAAGAGCCACGTATCGATTTTTAAATTATTTTTAATTGATAATTTCTATTTTCTTTTCTTTATATTTCTTTTTCATGTTTGTAAGAATTTTCTTACGTGTTTATATTTTCTTAAGAATTTTCAAACATGTTTGTCAGAGAATTTTCTTAAGAATTTGTCCTTGTTTGTAAGAACCTTCTTACGTTTTTATATTTTATCTTTCATTTCTGTAAGATTTTTTTAATAGTAGAGTAATAATTTAATGTCATCTATTCTCCATTTTTCACTAATTAATTTTACTATTTCTTCTTGATAGAATTATACTCAAGAAATTAGGACATGTGTCAAATTTTATTTAGATAGTGACATATGTTAATATAAATATTTTAAATTTTAATATCCATTTTACTCAAAAGAATAGTTTTTTTATAAATCTGTTATTTTCAGAAAATTTTCAAATATTCATTTTCCACTTGAAAATGTAATATTTCTTTACAATTTATTTTTCTAAAATTATATTCTTTTTATAAAAAATTGACTTTTTTCATTTTCCAATATCTCAAGTAATCTTTTTTTGGTCAACATGTCTATTTCTCCCCAGAAGTCTAGAAATTTAATAATCAAACATGTTGACAAAAAATATATTATTTGACTAAAAGTTATGTATTAACAACTTGTGACCATATAATTTTGGTCAAAATGTTTTTGTCAAAACATTACCTTTCTGTACGCTATTTTTTTCGTAACAAGATTACCTTTTTGGAGTATTAAAATAAGAAACAAAATATTACCCTTAAAAAAATACCAAGAGTCTATAATTCTATATATACGCCTTATCTGAACTCTGTTCTTCATTCGAAACACATAAGAAATAAGAAGAAGAAAAAAACAAAGCAGCAAACAATGTTAATCTTGCTCTGTTTCCTCTGTCTCTTACCCATTTTCTTTGTTTCCTTATCAACCTTCTCGGAAAATCTCAGAAGATGGAATCTTCCTCCGGGACCGCAGAAGCTTCCGGTCATCGGAAACTTACACAACCTCAACGGACTACCTCACACATGTTTTCGAAAACTCGCCCAAAAGTTCGGACCAGTGATGCTTCTCCGTTTCGGATTTGTTCCGGTGGTCGTGATCTCATCGAAAGAAGGAGCAGAGGAAGCTCTCAAAACCCACGATCTTGAATGTTGCAGCCGACCAGAGACTGTAGCGACCAGAAAGATCTCCTACAACTTCAAAGACATCGGATTCGCACCTTACGGTGAAGAATGGAAAGCGTTAAGGAAGCTCGTGGTTATGGAACTCTTAAACGTGAAAAAGTTCAAGTCTTTCAGGTTTATTAGAGAGGAAGAGAACAACTTGATGGTCAAGAAACTGACGGAGGCGGCTCTGACACGATCTCCGGTGAATCTAAAGAAGACCCTTTTCACGCTCATCGCAAGTAGCGTTTGTAGGCTCGCGTTCGGGATAAATATCCACAAATGTGAGTTCATCGATGAGAACAACGTTGAGGAACTAGTTCACAAGTTTGAGTTGCTTATCGATGGTATTGCCTTCGCGGATTTCTTCCCTGGAGTTGGTTGGCTTATGGACCGTATCTCCGGCCAGAACAAGACATTAAACAATGTTTTCTCGGAACTAGACACTTTCTTCCAGAATGTGCTCGATGATCATCTTAAGCCTGGAAGAATAGTATCATCAGAGAGCTCTGATATTGTTGATATAATGGTTGATCTGATGAAGAAGCAAGAGAAATATGGAGCCTCATTCAAACTCACCACAGATCATCTCAAAGGAATAATCTCGGTAAATCTTCTTTTAGACTACAACGTAGGCCGGGTTGCCCTGGGCCAACTACTATGAAACATGGGCCTACGAGCCCAATTTTTGAATACTAAATTTTAGTTTACAAATAAACCCCTAAACGTAACACCTTGTCACTTAAGCTAACGCTGCTGTGATTGTATCAGGACATATTTCTAGCTGGAGTAAACACTAGCGCTGTTACTCTATCTTGGGCGATGACAGAGCTAAACCGAAACCCGAGAGTGATGAAGAAAGTACAAGACGAGATTCGAACAAAACTCGGTGATAAGAAGGAAAGAATCACAGAAGATGATCTCATTAAGCTTCACTACTTCAAACTAGTGGTTAAGGAAGCATTCAGATTACATCCAGCAGCTCCACTTTTGCTTCCAAGAGAGACAATGTCTCAAGTCAAAATCCAAGGCTATGATATTCCAGCAAAAACTCAGATGATTATCAACATTTACTCGATCGCACGCGATCCAAAACTATGGACAAACCCAGATGAGTTTAATCCTGAGAGGTTTCTTGATAGTACCATAGATTATAAAGGACTAAACTTTGAGTTTTTACCATTTGGTTCTGGTAGAAGAATCTGTCCAGGGATGATGATGGGAATCACCAATGTGGAATTAGGACTGTTGAATTTGCTTTACTTCTTTGATTGGGGATTGCCTGAAGGAAAGACTATGAAAGATATCGACTTAGAAGAAACCGGATCGATCATTATCAGCAAGAAAACAACTCTTGAGCTTGTTCCATTTCTTCATTATTGAATCTGATTTAACATTATAGTCAATAAAATATGTGTTTTTTTTTTTAACTTTTTTACTCAGCTTTTTAATTAGTGATGTTGTATGAATTACTAAAACATTAGGGGTTGTATCTTAGGTTCATCACCAAACTATTATCTCTTCACGAATAAAGATAGAGAGTCCTCTAAAGACTTAAATGTCTGAAAGTTTCCTGGAGACTTGAACGACGATAAAATATAATCTGGAGTTTGTCTTAGAGGATCTTTTCGCCACTGTCGCGGCGACAGGCATCAGCATAAAGTGATTAATGAAATTTTTGGGAGAAAAAAAGAAAACAATTTAGAAAAAATATAATTATGTTTATAACGGTCAAAAGAATCAAACCTGATGTTTTAGAAAATTAAATCATATTTTGAAACGTATCATTTGATGAACTAACAGCAACAAGTTGAAATATATCGTGTATAAAATAATTAATAAAAAACGAAACATTAAATTTTGAGAAACGAAATTTTAATACTAGTGATTTTATATCAATATTTATTTTTACAAACATTACAAAAAATTAACGCATACTCTATCATTTATTTTATCCATGTACATCATTTTTATTTGATGCAAAGTAGTTGTGCATCACTTATATATAAACGATTCTAAAAATGGTGTGTGTTGTATGAATTACTAAAACATTAGGGGTTGTATCTATGGTTCATCACCAAACTAGTTGCATGTGATCTCCACACACACTTGGTGAGCAATGGGTTTTCAGAGATGAAATAACAGCTTTGTTGATCATACGATCTCTTCACGAATACAGATATAAAGACTTAAAAGTCTGAAAACTTCTTGGACATTAGAACGACGATAAAATATAATCTGGCGTTTATTTTAGAGGATCCTATTGCCACTGTCGTAACGACATGCATCAGCCTAAACTAAAGTGATTAATGAATTTTTTTTGGAAAAGAATATAATTATGTTTTTTAATTATTAATATAGTTACCTTTTTAACGGTCAAAAGATTCAAATCAGATGTTTTAGAAAATTAAATCACAATTTGAAACGTATCATTTGACGAACTGACATCAAAAAAGTTGATATATATAAATTGTGTATCAAAATAATTAATAAGAAACTGAACATTAAATTTTGAGAAATGAAAAGTTTACAAAAAAAATTTTTTTGAGAAATGAAAAGTTTAATACGTATGTCATAACGGTCAAAAGAATCAAAACATATGTTTTAGAAAATTAAATCATACTTTGAAACGTATCATTTGACGAACTGACAACAAAAAGTTAAAATATATTGTGTAATAAATAAGAAACTAAACATTACATTTTGAGATATGAAAAGTTTAATACTAGTGATCTTATACCAATATAAACTTTTTCACAAACATTATAAAGATTTAATGCATACTCTATCATTTATTTTATCCATTTACATCATTTTTAGGCAAATAAGTTTTTGCAACATTTATATATAAACGATTCTAAAAGTGGTGATATATATACACATATATCTTTGTCCATAGTTGAGTCTAAGGGTGGGCATTTTAACCGCACCGAACCAACCGAATTTAAATTAATCCAAACCGAACCAAAGTCAACATTTAAACTATTTGGTTTTTTCATTAATCCGAATAGTTAGGTTTAAACCGAACCGATAAATTAATATGTTTATTTAATTATTAATTAATAATTAAAAATATTAAAAATAATTTTGTAATCCTTACTCTTTAAAAATAAAGTAATCTCATTGTGACACCTTTCATTCTTCCTAATTCTAGGTTCCTTATAAGTTATAAAAAGTTAAAAGATTTCAAGCTTTTAATCCACAATCTGACATAAATATATATAAACTCTTCGTATCTTCCTTTTTTTCTTCTTTGATCGTGGTTATTTCTTTTATCTTATTTTTTTCTAATTACTTTTAGTTTTAATATTTTTAATTTGATTTTAATTTTGTAATTTTCATTTTCATATTATATATTTTTAGTTTTTTTGTTTGAAATATTAAATTTAAAATGATTTTAGTGTTTTGTTATATCAATTAAATTTTTTAACCGAATTTAAACTGAACCGAATTAGAACCAAACCGAACCGAATTAGAACCGAACCAAACCAAACCAAACTGAGCATAAACCAAACTGAACTGAGCGATTTGGGTCTTCAACTTTGGGAAGCGTGTCTATGACATTGTTGAGAAGACAGCTGCAAAACCTGAATTTACATATAGAATTCCATTATTCCCTAACATGATCTATAGGATGCTCAGTTTACAAAGAGACATTCAGTTGGAATCGTGTGAGATCTTCAAACATAAGTCAAAAGAGTTTACTCCCACTGCACGAGCAGGACAAGACGCTGTGAAAAGAAGATATGAAAATCATGAGTTTGAAACCTCACTTGGCTCAGACATCAACTTTGATGTGTTTAAGTTGATGGACATTGTCAGTCGATTTGAAGGTAATTGTGTTCTTGCTACTTTGCTTACATTGTATAGGTAAAGTTGCATTCTAGATTGATTTTTAATTGAATTGTGGCACTCAAGCAAGAGGAGAGTATGGTCTTCCTAATTCTCAGCCTCATGAAAGTTTCAGAGGGAGTTAATTTTCTGGGTGACTGTTATGTTCTGGGGAAATTTTATGTTGGTTTCTGATAGGACAATGATTTGGTTTCATTTTGGAATGTACTTGACTCGTATTTCTTTGAGGATTGTGTTTATTTCTAGGCTCAGGTTTAGTTAATGAAAGCTCAAGTATGTTTTTAAATTATTTTGTCTAGTCGTGGATCACTTACCCTATGATGTGATAAATTATGCTTGTTTGGAGTTTGGGGGTTTGCTGTTTTGACAAGGAGTGCTTGAAGTGAAAAATTCAATCAAAAATGGGGAGATTGAAAGTGTAAACTTCATCAGGACACGACCTGTGGGAACAAGGAGCAATATGTCTGTTTCAGAAGCACTGCATCAAGTCAACTAGAAGATGACATGGATTGAAGCTGATGTGGAATTGGCGAGCAAAAATTAATGATGTGAATCGTTTAACAATTGATAAAGACTCGATATTTTGAGGATCGAGTAGTTTTGGACAGTGGAGATATTTAGAGGATATCTTAAAGATTTAGAGGCTTTCGAGTCAAGTCACGATAACCTAGAATCAGACTTGATCCTTGAGGATAAATAAGAATAAGGTCTGAGAGTTTAGGTTAGTCGTTCTGAAAAAAAAGGTAGGGTTCTAGCTTTTTTCTGTTTGAGAGAGTATTGAGTTGCTCTATTACGGGTTAGAAATCGTTTGATCTTAAGTCAAGAAGGGTAATTCTTAAGTTGTGTAAAACCATCAAGAGTGTGTAATCATCTTAAGAGATTTCTAATAAAAATTGAACCAAAATGTTTCGTGTTTCAATAATTATTCTCGTGTTATTGAGGTTAATAGGTAATTTCATCTTTGACACACACACACATATCACTAGTTTATGTATCACAAACTTACTCTTTATCTTCATATAAATTTCTCAACAATCATGTGATGCTTCCAAGCTTAACAATTCTATCGTCATTGTCATATACACATGTCTTGTTTTGCTTTATAAATTGCTCATATCTTCTAGTATGTAACATAATCTAACATTGACCTATTTTCCCTTACTTTTGTTTCACATGCTTCATATCAGTTTTGTAACAGCACAAGTGATGCTTTCAATTTTAGCACCATTACCTTCTCTGGTGTCACACACATAGAGGTAACATCACTCGTTTGTTTCTGTTCATGACATAGCAGCTGTAATCTCTTCAATTTTTGAAATTTTATGTCTTTTTTATTATATCGTATAGCTTTTTATATTTGAAGTACCACCTTTATCATAAACGTCGTCATAAATTACATCCTTGTTTTGAAATACTGAATTCCTATAAAGTTATGACAGAATACTTTCAATCTTTTACCCTTAAAATTTCTTTTGCATGCTCTATCTCTCTCTCGACAAATGTGGTGATTAAGACACATGATCTATGTTGCATTAGCTTGCTTCTTGACGCTCAGTTGTCACACATACAATCGGTCAACACAACATACCAACAGAAAATGACACTATCACTCTAGAGTATTGATCAGTCATGTGTAAGATTGATCAAAGAGCATAAATGAAAAGAGCATATACACAATTAATAAGAACTCACACTCCAAAGCCGGAATTATACATCTCGTTGAGAGTTTCTCGAAAATCAACTAAAAAGACTTTTGATTATACAAACCCTACAGAAATGTTCGTACCCTTTGAACTTATCCGCCTCTCTTGTTCTTTTTAACACTCTTAGATAAATTTCAGCCTTTAGATACAACTCGTACATCTCAAACTCTTGCGTGATTTGATTTCATATTGAGGAGGAAGAAAACAAAATACAGAATTAAAGCCTTGAGAAATTTCTTCTTTATCCTTTACAACTTTATACAACCCACATGACATGCAACTCCCATGCTTTGGCTTGAACATAAAACCTTGAAAGACGTCATTTCTTTTAGACGGTCCTTGACACTTAGACATAATAAAAAACATACAGAAAAACTAAAATAAAGTTAAACATGACTTAAAATTTAGTAATATTTTTGTATCATCATCCGAATTTAAATCTACCTATTGCATGTTGTAGACAAAAACAAATTAAAAAACAAAAACGAAGTAACGCTTAATGGCGATATTTTGTAGCTCAAATTGAGAAATAATTTAGGATCTAATTTTATATAATTTTAAAATTATCTCTAAGTTAAGGAGATAAGTTTCTCTCTCCAAATTTACTAAATTAAGTGCTCCTCTTATTTTCCTTAGTAAATAAAAAAATCTATCTTACTAGATTGTAGTCATCCATCCCTTTATTTCCTCCCTTCTTAACAACTTTTACATATTTATTTACTGAGTTATAAATTATAAGATAAGATTTCAATGCAAATCACTCCACCATGCAAACTATAAATAATTATTTAATAATAATTAACGAATAAATTTATTAGAAACGGATATGTGTAAATGATACAGCACCATTATACAACCATATCATCAAACAGTATTAAGATATATGCCAAAACGTCGACAGATGCACTATGCATGAATCATGTATGTATGTATCCTAAAGTAAATATCATCAAATATAAACATAAGAAATGAAAATTTGGATATTATCCATATTTTCAGCTAGCAAATCCATGTATATATGACAAGAATCAACTGCATCCACATATATATATATATATGTGTGTGTATATAGACTACCATATAAACAGAGGTATTTTGGGGAAATAAATGAATAATTAAAAATATTTTTACTTCTAAATAATATAATCTAATAAGAGTTAGCATAAACTAGATTTCTTTCCTTTCTTATTTTAAAACTAATTTTCGTTTTGAGATTTGTTACCTTTATTTTATTAATGCGGATTTTATATAAAAGGGATACATAGGCAACAGGTTTAAAATACTCTCCATCTATCTTTCGAAATACTTTCTTTCAAAATAATCTTTATCTTTCGATATGTCTTCTATCCCAAACAAGTTTAACCTTCATGGTGATGGTGCTAACCAAAGTGGTTATGTTCCCATCCAAATGATTCAAAACTCCAAAATGGTTCAGTCGATGATCATTACTTCTTATCATACGAACCATAGAGATTTGTTTTCGTCATCACCTTCTTTTACTTATTTTCAAAATTCACATGCTTCTTCATCTTCTTCTGGATTTACCAATTCAGCCTATCATAGGATGACGAGAAACAATGCATCTGTTTCTGGTACTAATTATTTTCCTATTAATGATAATCCTCGTCTTACTCGAGTTTCTTTCACTCAAACCATTACTAATAGGTACACTTCTCTTGTTCCTACCAATACTCTTGGCACAACCCAATATGATATTGAACGTGTCAAACGTGCCATGGATTCTAAATCTAATTTTTGGAATCCTACATTTCATCGTCCAAATTTTTTTGATAAACAGTGTGAGAATTTGACTCCTAAACCTCTTAGTGTCATTTCTCCGCATCAAGATTTTGCATATCGTAAACATTTAGACATGTTTTCCATGTCTTCAAAGCACAACCATGGCCAACATGTTCCCCAGTATGGTCGATATGTGAAGAAAAACCCCGAACCAGCCAATATCTTTGAAAAGACTACCGATTATATTGATCTTGGAGAAGACAAAGAAAATGAAGATGATGAGTATGATGGTCGGACACATAGTCTACCGTATGAGAAATACGGTCCGTATACATGTCCCAAATGCAACGGTATGTTTGACACTTCTCAAAAGTTTGCGGCGCACATGTCATCTCACTACAAGAATGAGACAAACAAAGAAAGAAATCAGAGATTCCGTGCAAGGAATAAAAGAAAATATCATAAACTAAGTCACGAAGTTCATGGCGAGTCTCAGAAGATCAGATTAGTGAACGGGGTCAATAGCAGTGGAGTAAGTAACGATGAAACATTCCACCATCTTGTAAACGTAAAAGAAGAGCCTATTTAGGATTTTTTTTTTCCTTTGTATATTTTTCAGCTTATATTATTTAAGCAAACATGCATATTTTCTCCTCTTTCTAGTATTTTATTTAAGGTTTATTGTATTTCATATAATGTTCTCTTATTTTCTAATAAATAATATGCATCCACAATTGTGTATGTTAAGCCTTATTATAATATAAATTTAGTTATGTAAACCATCCGTTTGGTATAACTAGTGTATATATAATAAAAGTAAAAAATTTATAACGTATATAGTCCTAATGTCTTTTTAGTTTTATCTATTCTTCATATTTTACAATAATCATATTGTATTGATAGAATATCAGTCAAATCTGAAAATCAGCAAATGTTTAATATAAATTATATCAATTTAATATAATTAATATTACCAGAACTTTAATTTCTTTTAAATGAGAATATCCCCAAATTATATATGTTACAATCAAATATAGTTATATCAATTCAATACTAGTTTGGACTTCTATTATTATTTTTACGAGTCCTGGTTTTTTGTTAGACATAAAATTAGTTTGATACGCAAATATTATAACATGAAATCTAATCAAAGTATAAAAAAATTTCCAGCTGTTTGTCACTCAAACCATAATGTTTTAGAGTACGCTTTCAGTTCCCAAAATTGTGGAGATATGTTTTTCCTACCAAATATTTAAGTGATCATCTCGTTTTTCATAATATCTAGTTCTTAGTGAAAGAAACCTATCGTATTAGATTATTAGATTAAATCCTCCATCTAAGAATACTTATTTTATACCATAAGATTTCAATGAAAATTACGCCACCATACAGACTTAAAATCATTATTTTAAATATGAACAACGAACAAATTATTAGAAATAACAAAGTTCTTCACAAATCATTTTATATATGTTGGATTTTAATTTGCTGGACTTCATTTGCTTCACTGAAATAAGTCGGAGTTTTATTTTCTTCGTTAAAATATGTTAGGTTTAAAATTATTTTTTTTTAACGTCTGGTTTCATTGAAAATCAGCAGAAAATATCAAAAGTTTGCAGGCACCAAACAATATCAAACGAAAGCAGATCAAAGCAAAAACATCTCAAGCAACTCGAGATTCCTCAATACGAAAATGGAACCAAGTTGGACCTTCCATTGCTAAATACGATCTCAATTTTAATTTACATTCCAATTTTTGTCAGTTTTCCAAAGGTCAAACTGAAATAGGCTGAGGTTTTTTTTTGTTTTTGTGCAATTTTTCCAAAAGGTTAGTATGGTTTTTGACCTGAAAAAAGTATATAAGTATGGTGGTTCATGCATGTGTGGTTACATAGGAAAACTCGGCTTTTTAAAATGATTAATGCATGTGTGGTTACATGTTTTTTGCAGTATCCAGTAGCAGCCTTATTCATCCTAATCAATTCAGCCTTAGAAGTTTGATTCGGAAAAAAGTTGTCTCGTATCAAAAAGAACCGAAGTGGGATGAATCTATAAAAATTACACATACTGACATGCAATTGCAAATGGGCTACATTTAGTAGATGTTTTATTGACCAACAAGTCAAAAATTTTGACGGTTATGATCGGTAAGACGGCTACTAAGCCAATTAATCGAGCTAGATGAAGGATTTTGATCGCCATGGATTTCGTCGTCGTTGTACTCTGCAACCTGTTGATCGTTATTATCTAGCCATTTAGATTTGGATTTATGAAACTTATCTAACAAATCAAAACATGATTATATAATATATTATAGAGATAAGTAATACCTTGTCGGTTGTCGCATTCTACAACCAAGTAACTTTTTTCTTAATTTTAATAATCAGTTAAATCTGATTTATTGCATATAAAAAGAAATAATCATTAGCACACAATGTCGTTTTTTAAGTAAAGAAAAAATAGAAGAAAATATGTAATATGAGAATTTTTCGGAATGTCACCCACCAAACTACTAGTTTCGTCCAAACACACTTAGAAGAAAATATTAGTGCTAATACGTATCCATTCGTACACAATATCATTTAATCGAAATATTCATATATCATGTTTACCCTATAAATCTCAAGTCTAATTTACTATAATTAAATGTAATAAATTTTAAAATATACACTCTCAATTTTAAAATTAGTATTGTTTTAGGGCTGGTTTTTTGTTTCAAATAAAATGTCATTTTAGATTTTTAATACAGATTTTAAGACAATATTCCAGTTTTAACCATGTTTTAATGTATTAATAAGAGAGATGAAATTAAAATCTTATATAAACACTTATTTTGAGTCATAATCGTCAGTATACATGAGACATTAACAAGATTCAACTAAGTTAAATGAGATGTAATGCTATAAAATTTGGCTAAGCAAGATTATATGCGATATTACGAGATTTGATCAAATTGTATGATTTTGGGCCCCATAAATATCCAAAATGTTTATATACATATATATATATATAGTTAAAATTATATATATATATATACATATATAGTTAAAAATTGTATATATATATATATTTATAAACCTTTTGGATATTTGAAAAATATATATTAACAAAAAAAATTCTTCATCAGCAAAAAAGTGTGGATGGGTTAATTTAGTAGCTAGCCTCAAAAAAGTGTCATTTACACGAGCACTATCATCAAGTGACCAAACCGCAAATGAAGTAAAATGTGTCTATATTTCTATATACATTGTTTTATTAAAAACATATAAGCATATAATTCAAACAAAAAATATCATTTAACACAATTATAAACTTTTTTGAAGATAATAATAATTAATGTAGAAAATACCCACCATTTTGCTTCACTTAAATTTGGTTAAAGATATAGATTATCTGAAATGAAAAATCAACATTTTACATATGTGTAGCAAAAAATATTATTCAAACAAGTAAAAATGTGTTAACAAAAAAAACACATTGACGTCATTTTTCAACTTGCATTGACATCATTTTGTGCAAATACAGTCATAATCTATAGACCATATAATAAAGCCAATAACTCTAAAATTACACAAAGTTTTGTAGGTTTAATATGGGCAAAAAAGTTAGGATTCGGATAAAGAACTTTTATTTCAATAGTCAACAAAAGAAAGATAATTACTTAATTAGTAAATCTAGTGTCGGTATAAAGCATATAAAAAAGGAAATATTTTATAATTTTTCTATAATGTATATACATGCGAATGTTTGCATATATATATATATATAAAGAAACAGAAGCGACACAACAGTAGTTCTCATTTGATGCTCCATACTTCTTCACTTCACACAAAAACAAAAAACAAAAAAATGACAAAACGTTTCAAATTAAAGATTTCAAGAATCCTCTCTTTCAAATCTTGCCGTTCGAAAGATACTTCGTCTCTCCCTTTCAATCCTGTTCCGTTAAATCCCCGTCGACCTCCTCCACCGGTTAATCCCTCCGCCGTCACTACCGTACCACAACGTCGTCGTTCTTCTTTCAGGCTACAAGTGTTAACCGCGTTTGGCTGCGGACGCTCGTCCACGTCGTTGGATGTTGTTGATCGGAGGAATTCACCGTCATTATCACCGCCGAAAACGCCGACGTTTCAGTGGGAAAGCGAAGGTCAATGGCACGTGATAGCTCAAGTCAACAAGGGAAAAAACGAAACGCCTCGTCGGAAAATCTACGACGGTGGACCGGAAAAGAATGATCACCGGCGTTTAGGTATGAAAGAGAGAAACTCTCGACGACGAGCGAGTACTTCCTCCGCCGAAGAATACGAAGAGGAGATAGAGAGTCTCTTACCATCTTCTACAAACCTCTCGCCGGAAAATTCCTCTTTAGAGTTGCCACGTGTCACAAGACGAAGGAGAAACATTCCGAAGAAGGCAGCGAAGAGAAAAAGCACTTCGTCGACGATCGAGGAAGAAATTAGTGAGTCGTCGTCGTCTCCGGCGAGGCTGTCTTCGTTTGTACAGAGATTCATGCCGTGTACGGCGGCGGCTGCGGTTATGGTGGAAGGAGTTGCGGTGGTGAAGAGATCGGAGGATCCGTACGAAGATTTTAAAGGATCAATGATGGAGATGATATTAGAGAAGAAGATGTTTGAAGTGGCTGAGCTTGAGCAGCTTCTTAGATGTTTCTTGACGCTAAACGCAAAACGCCACCACGGCGCGATTATTAGAGCGTTTTCAGAGATTTGGGTTGCTTTGTTCTCCTGTGGTAATAGTGGTGGTGGCCGAAGGTCCTCTTCCTTCTCTAGTATTCGACTATCCGATTATGATGAGTGTTAAATTGAAATAATAATGTTAAAAATCTTCTGTTTATAATCATTAATGTCTAACTAAATTAGTATATTTTGTAGATTTTTAGTTAAGTGGTCGATGTAAATGTCAAATGTAAATTATGCGTCGGTGCAATAATTTAAACTGTAATCATTTAAGTTTGTACTTCAATTTAAATAATATATTTGTACGATTTAGATTTTAATGCTTAGATTGCATAGATATTCTCATTCGTCGACAAAAAAATAATAAAAATCGTAGTCATTATACTCAATAATTGCTTGCTTTTAAAAAAAATCGTTTTTTTGTGGATAAAATACATTGTCAACTTACAAAATGTTAGAAATTATCTTGTTTATACAAAAATGTTCGACCAACCCAAGAACACAAGAACTGTTGGTTTCACTTCACATTCGACCATACAACAACGCTTAGAAAAATAACAGTGTTGACTTTTTCCTATCTTATCTTACACGTCCGATATTAAAATGCTTAGTAATATGACACGTGGACGGTCGATGTGGACTATTTTGACTCAGCAGACGAAGTGACAAATGAGAGACAAAAGTTTAATTAAAAATTAGTCCTTATACACTTCACAGACAACAAAACAAAAAATACAGAGATGGGTCTCTATCTTCAGTGATTTTAGGGGTTTATTAACACTGAAGCTGAATTATCAGTCTCTGATTCTCGAGATGAGTCAATCAAAACTTGGCCAGAGAGACTATTGGAATTTGGAGTAATGGGTCCATATAACTTAAACAGCAAGCCACCCCTGTTCAATCACTACTGTCTTCTTTCTTGTTTAGTGTAAAAGCAACCTCTAAGGTCAGAAGTAAAATTATTGAGATTTTACAGTATTGTTTTGGTAAAAATATCAAACTACACGGCATCAGAGATTCTGTAACACTACAAAAAACATCACTAAAACACACACACGCGCACTAGTTTCGACTCTCTCAAGAGTCTCTTCAGACAAGACCAATGTTTTTTTTCTATCCCTATCTCGTAGCTTTTGTTTGGGATAAGGGCTTTGAAAGTCAGAAAATCCTTGTTGTGATTACTAGTCATAGAAGATAAGAGTTTACAAAAGATTGATTTGGTCCAAGACTCAAAAGATGATTATAGTAATCAGTCTTGGTGTGGTGGAGGCATAGACATGTGATGGTGTTGGTATGGTGGTGGTTGTGGTGGTGGTCCACCTTGCTGCTGCATGTGTTGCGGTGGCCAACCATGTTGGTGCATTCCCATGGCTTGAGGTGGAGGTGGTGGCCTTAGACCACCGAAGCCTTGTTGGTTATGATGAAACTGTTGGGGAGGAGGTGGTGGCGGCATACCCTGAGGAGGACGGAATTGCATGGGAGGTGGAACCGCTAAGCCATGTTGTTGTTGTTGCTGCTGAGGTGGCCAAGATGGAGGCTGAGTTTGGTACACTTGAGGAGGTGGTGGTGGTGGTGGGCGTGCGGCTGGGATCAGGACAGGTTGCATTCCACCATTAGCAAACGGACGTGGTATACCGTTAACTTGAGGAGCATTGAGATGCGTTGGGGGTCCACTTGCAAATAGCGTATGGGGTCTGCTTCTCTGGGTAGTTGGATTTGTGGCAGCCAAAAGCCTCTCTGCAATTCACAAAAGTAATGTGTTGTTGTTCCAATGATGGAGAGAAATTAAAACCATAAGTTAAAAAAAAAAGAGGTATAAAGAGTCTCCTAACCTGCTGGAGTACCATGGCGCTCTCCTTTGGTGTCTTTCTTGTATGCGTAAGAGACTGTTATTTGACGATTACACAGATATTGTCCAGTCATTGCCTACAATAGTCGGAGAAAGATCAGAAGAATTTACTACCGTTGGATTATGTGAGTAGAGACGTTATTTATGTGAAATATCTTTGACTCATTCACACAGCATAGTTCATCGATAATCATGAAAGAAGCAGCGAATTTACCTCAATAGCAGCATCAGATGCCTCAAAGGAGTCATAACTGATGAAACCGAAACCTCGTGAGTTTCCGGTATCAGGATCTCTCATTATCTGAAATGAAAAGATGCGAAAATCAGATTCTTCTCCCGAACGAATGGTATAATATCACTCATATATTACAGATTAGAGAGCAAGAATCATCGACTAATATCTAACAAAACAAATATTCTACCTTAGGATTAGAAGCAATCACACCAAACGCGCTGAAAGTATCATACAAGAGCTTTTCATCCACATCCTATAAACACACAAAACCTGATCAGTCATTGTTAGAAGTAACAATTTCAGAGTATTATCACCAACCAAGATACTTACAGGGTCAAGGTTTCCAATGAAAAGGTTAGCACCAACATCCAAACTCTTCTTATCTTGAGAAGCCTAATATACAATTTTAATCAGCAAACAAAATGTTAGCAACTCCTGCATCAAAAACTCACAAGAGTTGTAGATATAGGCTACAAAATAATGTTACTTAAGAGATACAATTAGATACCTTGTTAACACGAATAGGCTTCCCATAGAGCTTAATCATGTTAAGAACCTTAATCGCCTACACAAAAGATTCAAATTTGTTACTATTATGCACTAAAACAACTCTTAAAACTCCACATAAAAAGGAAAAAATAAACACTTACATAATCAGCATCTTCCTCACTACGATACTCAATGAATCCATATTGTTGATGAAGATTTGTCACTCTATCTTTCGGAACATAGACGTTAACTAATGAAATTCAAAAAAAACCCAGAGAAGCTGATATCAAAATCAAACCCGAAGATTGTTCCACTAAACAAAGTCTATAAACTTAATGAAGAATTAGGGTTTTAGCTTACCAACAGGTCCAGCTTGAACGAACAATTCCCAAAGCAATTCTTCAGAAAGCTGAAATTCAAAGATGTAAAATATAATCAATTTCAACTTAAATCGCATTGGAAGATGAGAAACACACAAAACCGCTAATCAATCTGAAAACCTAAAATTTACATCTTCTTCCAGCTCAAAGATGAATAGCGCAGGAGACAAATGCACTACAAAAATTGGTACTAAATATAAGCAAAATTGAATATGAAAAGCGAGAAGAGAGATATGGAAGTTCGGGAAAAGTTTAAGAACCTGAGGGTCGAGATTTCCGACGTATACAGTGGCGTCTTGGTTTCTCTCAGCGGAGTGTTGACCTAGAAGATTAGCTCCTACACCTGGAGCTATTCGAGTCGTCATCTTCTGCTTCTCCTTGTTTCTTTACTCCGTCGCCGGATTTTTTTAGAGAAATCTGAGGTTTTCAATTTCGTTTCTGTCTATTCGGGATTTTTTGCAGTTTCTATATATCATCAATCGGGCGAAGGCTCAAATGCCACAAAGGAGAAAAAAATGATCCCCAATCAATTTTTTTCTCAAATCCAGTTATGTATCACTAATTGTAAAAGATACTAACGAAAACACAGTAATTCAGATGGTTTTTACGCACGGCACGTGTGTAGAGTTCGATTTTGATATTTTTGTGGTACAACTAGTATAACTGATATATCTATAACTGATATATCTATACTGGTATATCTGGTACAACTGATACTATTGTATCAATGATACAAGTAAGTATAACTATGTACAAGTATTAAACATATATAATAGTGCTTGTAAATGATGTAAAAAAAACGCATCAACTCAGATGGCAAACGACCCTCACACGAGAGGTCCATGCTTTAAATCCCACCTTCGCATTAGTATACCGAGTACTGTTCGATACAACTGTATTCATTATTTTAGAATTGTCATTACAATATTTTGGGTGGCATGACAGACTATAATTTCTCCAAAAGTGGAATTTCATCCATTAATCTGGATAAATGGCTCAAATACCACAAAATAGAAAATTGTGTTCTAGAATACCTTGTAATGTTTTTAATTTTCTTAAACATTTTAAAAGAAAATCGAAACTCTAGCAAAAGTCTAAAAACCCTAAGTCATAACAAAATATTACCAATCCAACCAATAAAATTCACTCAAACCCGACAAACCGGATTCATGATCCGACCCAAGTTTCCAGTATTTAACATCGTTTGCAAAGAAAAAACTGAAAAAAACAATATCCAATGAGTGAAGTGAAACCGTTGAGCCGCAAGAAATCCGACCAAGGAAGACGAAGTGAAACCGCAAACCCCTTCGATTTCAACACCTCGTGGAGTCCACCCTTCGCTGCTTCTGTCCGTCGGTGTTAGTCTCCTTCATTTTGTCCATCCTTCGCCGATTCCGATTCCGGCCTCAAACCCTCGTGACTCGATTCTGGCCTCAAACCCTCGTGACTCTGATTCTGGTGTTCATCTTTGTCGATTCCATCTGTCGCCGTTAGTCTCCATCATTTTGTCGTCGCTTCTAGTCCTCTGAACTCCGGTGTTTATCTTGGTAAGAATCATGTTCCCTCCTCGTTCTGTTTTAGTTACTTATTTTGAATTGGCAATAAATTCATGTAATGTTGTTGTTTTTTTTTAGTAATGACTCGTGTAAAAGACAAGTGTGATGTGTATGATTCAACAAAAGATCCTAAAAATCCAAAAGAAAAGGGGGAAATGTGAATGAAAAAGATGAAGAGGAAGAAGTGAGTAGGAACATCACTTGAACGCTGCTGATGAAGATGAAGAAGAGGAAGAGAGAAAACGCTAACAGAAAAATTTCCGGTTAGGAATACAAGGCGCACGTACGTAACCAATAACAAAAAGAGAATTTGCTCGAAATCAAAAATGCCAAAAATCATTCTCATTAAAGGTAAACTGGAAATATCACATTTATAATGACAACCAGATTAATTTGGAGTATACCATATTATTTTTGTGTGAAAAATGACATTTCAAAACTGTGCTACAAACAATGGAAAAAGGTCTATCAGAGTGGGGCTGGCATTAATAGACCGCTATGCCCGTTAAGTTTTTCTTTGTAGGCCCTCTAAGCCCATCCAAATTTGTTAAAGAAAATAAATTATTGCCAGAACACTTCAAATGAAATTACTTACCTGAAATTGATATGATATTGATTTCAAAAAATAATTAAAGTATACAATAAGCCTTGCTCAAATTTATATTTTACATTTCAAAAGTTGCAAATAATATTTAAATTTTGATAAGAAAAATAACTCAGTGATTCAATTTTTAATTAAATAACATTAGATTCTATTTTATTTAGCATAACCGCATTGATATAAGAAAAAATAAAATCAATGACAGAGTAAATTTTGTTTTGATTTCAAATCAAGTAAATCCAATAAACCCTCAATTTGGATACATGATGTAGCCTAAGCAGACAGTAACACAATATCTTCCTAATCTCTACACTGGTACAATCTTTGTTATTTCTATCTGATAAGTAAAAACTCTAGGAAGCTACAAATTGTTTCTTACTTCCATGGAAAATCACTAAAACGTGTAGTTTTTACAGCTAATTTATGAGAAAAAAACAAATGCATTATTTTAACCTTCATGCTAGATCACAGTTTCCACAAGTCTTAATATAGCTGAAGCAAGCACAAACAAAAACCATATCTTCTTAGCAAGTTCTTGAGCTTTATGCAGCATCCTCGCTTGCTTTATCTAACTCTTGTCTTGTTGGGGAAGAAGATGAAGCAGCAGCAGCATTAGCCTTTGAATACAATCCCAGTTTCTCTTCTAATTTCTCCCACTCTGTTACTAAATGCGGAGGGAACTTCTTCTCCTAGCCACTCCTCTCGCGTCTTCCATTCTGTTATTCCTCACCAATCCCTCAGTCAAATGCTTACACGTTTTGAAATCCGGAATCTTGTGCACCATCGCACTCTTCTTGAACACTACTAAACCTTGTTCATACAACCCGTTTATCCACAGATGAAATATCAATGTCCTAAACGTACCCGCATTAGGAACACAATTGTGTTCTTGCTCAAGTCCTTCATACACTTTCTTGGCTTCAACCATCATTCCTTTCACGCAATACGCAGTCATAAGATAGTTATAGCTAATTGTATCACGTTTCAATCCTACATTGCTCATTTCTTCCATCAATTTCTTAACTCTTTCGGGACTTTCCTTTGCAGCGTTCATGAGTTTAAAATTATAAACTGTATTATCCAATTCACAGCCTTTATTCACCATCTCATTCCACAAGCTTTCCACTACATCGGCTAAACCATTCTTATACAAAGATCCTAAAATGGAGGTGAAAGCAATGCTGGTAACTTCTACTCCTTTACCCTCCATATCTCTCATAATCTCCATAGCTTTTTCAGGAGAACCAGAGTCACAATATGACTTAATCAACATACCATAAGAGATTTTATCAGGAGTAATATTATACCTGTGAGGAATTTTGTCGAACAGTTGGGGGACTCTTCGAAAAGATCAGAATGAAGACAAGCAGCGAGTAAGGCATTGAAGGAAACAACGGATCTAGGAGTACCAAGCTGATCCATCTCCTCGAACATCTTTAAAGCATGATCAAACATTGAGGCTCGTCCATAAGATCTGATCAATGTAGAGAGAAAAGGCTCTGTTTTTATCTTGGGATCGTTTTTGTGAGACTCAATTAAGGCTTCGATGTCGGAGAAGCGTTGAGATTTAGCCAGGCGTTGGACTGTGAACTCCATGGCGTAACGAGAGGAGATAGGAGATAGGAGATGATGAATTGTTGGAGACGGAGTTGTAAATTGCTAAGGCTTTATCGGGATCGTGTATTTTACGGAGTTTGGATTTAGCTTTGGAGATAGTGATTGGGATGGAAGAAGCGGTGGTTGGAGCAGCTGTGGTGGAGAAGCGGCGAATGAAGCGGAGAGAGAGACGTGACGGCGTCATTGCAAGCGTCGACACCGGGAACGGAGGAGAAGGAAGGGATGGTGTTGGAAATGTCTTTAGGGTTTAGTAATGGGTTTTGACTTTTGTTGACCTCAATAACTTAATGTTTTTGATAGCAAAATTGATAAACTCAATCAGTAAATATCCGACTAGCCTAATTATTATGATGTAACAAAGTATATTGGTTTTTGAAAACGATATCACACGGTCTCTTCAGAATTGGTGGACTCTTTTGATGAAGGATTATTTCTCTACCATTCTTTGCATCCCACAGAGTATAATGATTGGGAGTACAATCATGAAAAAGTTACTCAGAAAATCCCTCTATAAGTATCAAGTCTCTAAGCTACTTTTCAATCTTGATGATCATGGGCTGAGAACGACGTATTGGCGAAGAATATACTACCCTCCATGAATAACTTTTTCTTTATTCTTTAACTAAATTTCATTAAAAACTTTTTGATAGGAATGAGTGAATCAGTACCAAAGCTTCAGGTTCATAAGCATAAACATATATATGTCTTTCATGAGTATGCACTCAGAGCCAACCCTGACTAGAATCTAATCAAGCATTTGCTTGGGGCCATTTTAAGGGCCAATATTTTAGCCAAAATGCTACCAGCAGTTGCTTATCTTTAATATCTTCAGTGTCATGGGTTCGCATCTACGGTGGGGGAATTTAGATGTATTTTTATATTTTGGTAATTAATGGGCCAAATTTTCTTTTTTTATGTTTGGGTCCAATAAAGTTCAGGGTCGGCACTGTATGCACTTTACGAAACACATTTAGTTTGTTAATGATCAGAATGTCATATGTCACTGTGCAGGTTATAAAAAGGCTTCTACAAAGACCGGACTTAAATGGAGAATGACTATTTTCAGAACATGCATCTACAAAAGCAAACTCAAACAAAAGTCATTTCTTCCTAACAAAATTTGTGGAATTCTTATTTTAGATTCTCTTAAGTATAAAGACCAAAAACAAACACTTGACAAAACATAAAAAACGAGTGTTTCAATATCTTTTAAGTCTCCTCCGCTTCTTCTATATTGTTCGGTGGTTGTGGCAGCAACGGCCATTTCCACAATATACTTATGGTGATTTCCTTAACTTGAATGATTGTTATTTGACTCTATCGGATATATGAGTGGGATCACAATTATGTATAAAAGTTGCAAGAACACTAATATGCCTTATAACTGATCACTCGAGAACTCGTATAAACGGGAATTATGATTAGTTTGCATAGAAGAAACTATTTGATGTGGTAAATGTTCATGCTCTAAATATTTTTATTTTTATTTTATCATCAGCTTGTTCATAGAATTGACACTACATTTACAAATTTTGAAGTTTGATAAATAATAGAAGATCAAGGAAAACATAATAGTTCTATCCTTGGATACTCGCAACAAAGTATGAAATTTATTAAATTATAGTTATTTTCTCACTCGAAAATAATAAGTTTTATGAATTATAAAATTTCCACTTCGAGACTAAGGTTATTTTTATGGATGAATAATTTTGTATTCTTTGTTAGAAATTCATATATGTGAGATTATTCACATGTTAGGATGAGTTTTTCAGTGTTTATAAACTATGGTGTTTGTGAACCTTCCTTATAAATTGCACATGTAACGAATTTTTTGATCTTAATCATGTTATTATGTCAAAATATTCTTTTTGTCACCGCTGTTGAGGAGCTTTTTCCAAAGATTAACTTTGTTATGGATCTTTTCATCGCTTACTTAATCTCCATTGTGATCGGCCAGGATAAAAGAAATTCAAGTAATTTTCAGGTGCTGCTTGACATTTCGGGTGGTGGTTAATCTTTAACCACAATAATCTCCACATGGAGAAATCCAAAAAGATCTAAACTTTCAAGTGCAACTTTAATTACACGTAAATCCAAATAGAATCATAACTTTTGGGTGGAACACCGGTATTTCCCAATCCCATCAGATAAATATGGAATCATAATTTTTCAGCATGTTGTATTTCGGAGAAAAAAAGAAAAAAATGAGAAAGATGCAAAAAGATATACGATGATATCAAAACCCTAGTAACAAATGATTAAACAACACATCATTCTTAAAACTACAGTTCATCGGTGTTGGACCTCAATAAACTTTTAGTACGTCAATTTAGATAGTACCAAAATTGCACTCATCACATTAAAAATGATGTGGTTTAGTGAAAATGATGTGGTATAATAAAATTTTTGTAACAAAGTAAATTAATGAATTTTTAGGTACGTTGCAATTCACATTGAATTTTTAACTCATCTAATTTACTCACCATATCCCACATCACAAAATCATATTGAATGTTTAACTCATCTAGTTTACTCACCTAAAATTCTAATTTGACATACTATAAGCACAAAATACTTTATCAATGAAGAATTATTGAACTATCAGTACGCAACACTCATTAGTTATTATAATGAAAATGAAAAAAACGTATCTAGGCTAGTTAAAACGACTGAGCTCAAATCAAACAACGGCATCAAAGAATCCCTGAGCTGGTCAAAACTAAGTCAAACAAAATCATTTTCCTAGCAAAATTAATAGAATTCTTATTTTCATTTATTTCTTATCTCCCCTGAGTATACCGACCAAAAACAAAACTTTATTTTACTTAAAAACAAGTGTTTCGGTCCCTAACATGTATTTCTTTTTCAACAACCCTACCATATTGTATTTTTAAGCCTCATCCGCCTCTTCCGCAGTTGTCGGTGGTCTTGGCAATGGCGGCCATCTCCGCTTCTCTTCTTCCTCTTCTCGCCTTCTTCGCTCCTCTTCTTCTCTTTCAGCCGTTTCTTCTTCTCTCTTTCTCTCCTCTTCACGCTTCTTCCTTTCTTGTTCCTCACGTTTCTTCCTCTCCACCTCTTCTCTCTCTTTCCTTTGCCTCTCTTCCTCTCGTTTCTTCGCCATTTCCGCTTCCTTTTCCCTTTCTTCTCTTTTTCTAGCCTCTTCTTCTTTCTCACGTCTCTCTCTCTCCTCCTCTCGTTTCTTTGCCATTTCCTCCTCCTTTTCCCTTTCTTCTTCTCTCTTCCTTGCCTCTTTTTCTTCTTCCTCACGTCTTCTCCTCTCTTCCTCTTGCCTCTTAGCTATCTCTTCCTCTCTCTCTCTTTCTTCTTCCCTCTTTCTCGCCTCTTCTTCTTCCTCCTCTCGTCTTCTCCTCTCTTCCTCATGCCTCTTAGCTATCTCTTCCTCTCTCTCTCTTTTTTCTTCTTCCCTCTTTCTCGCCTCTTCTTCTTCCTCCTCACGTCTCTTTCTCTCCTCCTCATGTCTCTTAGCTTCCTCCTCCTCTCTCTTCCTTGCTTCCTCTTCTTCTTTCCTTCTCTGCTCAGCCTCTTCCTCTTCTCGTCTCTTAGCTTCCTCTCGTCTCTTAGCTTCCTCTTCCTCCCTTTTCCGTTCTTCTTCTCTCTTCCTTGCTTCCTCTTCTTCTTTCCTTCTCTGCTCAGCCTCTTCCTCTTCTCGTCTCTTAGCTTCCTCTCGTCTCTTAGCTTCCTCTTCCTCCCTTTTCCGTTCTTCTTCACTCTTCCTTGCTTCCTCTTCTTCTTTCCTTCTCTGCTCAGCCTCTTCCTCTTCACGTCTCTTTTTCTCTTCCTCTCGTCTCTTAGCTTCCTTTTCCTCCCTTTTCCTTTTTTCTTCTCTCTTCCTTGCTTCCTGTTCTTCTTTCCTTCTCTGCTCAGCCTCTTCCTCTTCACGTCTCTTTTTCTCTTCCTCTCGTCTCTTAGCTTCCTCTTCCTCCCTTTTCCGTTCTTCTTCTCTCTTCCTTGCTTCCTCTTCTTCTTTCCTTCTCTGCTCAGCCTCTTCCTCTTCACGTCTCTTTTTCTCTTCCTCTCGTCTCTTAGCTTCCTCTTCCTCCCTTTTCCGTTCTTCTTCTCTCTTCCTTGCTTCCTCTTCTTCTTTCCTTCTCTGCTCAGCCTCTTCCTCTTCACGTCTCTTTTTCTCTTCCTCTCGTCTCTTAGCTTCCTCTTCCTCCCTTTTCCTTTTTTCTTCTCTCTTCCTTGCTTCCTCTTCTTCTTTCCTTCTCTGCTCAGCCTCTTCCTCTTCACGTCTCTTTTTCTCTTCCTCTCGTCTCTTAGCTTCCTCTTCCTCCCTTTTCCGTTCTTCTTCTCTCTTCCTTGCTTCCTCTTCTTCTTTCCTTCTCTGCTCAGCCTCTTCCTCTTCACGTCTCTTTTTCTCTTCCTCTCGTCTCTTAGCTTCCTCTTCCTCCCTTTTCCTTTCTTCTTCTCTCTTTCTTGCTTCCTCTTCTTCTTTCCTTCTTCGCTCAATTTCTTCCTCCTCACGTCTCCTCCTTTCTTCAATCTCTCTCATAAGCTTTGCAAGCTCTCCCTCCGCACAAGACCCACACTCAAACATCACACTTCCTTTCTGAGCTTTCAACAATCTCTTGATTGCTTCATTGCTCAAGTTGAAAGACGTGGCAAGTACATCTCGGTCCAATACATTCATAACCGAGCTCTTCCCTACTAAGAAGTGAGGGTGGTTCGTCTTCGCCGAGGTGCTAAATCCCATAAATATGAATGAGCTGTTTTCAAAAGACATTTGAGCCATAGAATGAAACTTCGGCACAAAAAAAACATCACCTTCCTTGACCATGAACCTCTCGCTCTTGTTCTGACAAGAAGACGAGTGTTGGTTAACCACCCGAATCATGCCTTTCCCTCCTAACACAATCGATATCTCACACGCACTAGGGTTCCAATGTGGTCCCACCATCGATCCCTAGAAATTAGATACACTATTTTTAAGTCACTTCAAGACAATACAAGGAGTCAAGAACTTTGGGAATATGGTAGCATTTGTGTCAAGTGGCTTAACCTTAGATAATTTAACCATGAAAACTCCAAAACTCGAACCCTTTAAAGCATCCATATCTTTTTCATCAACCACTATGCTCCGACCGTATATATTCTCAAAGTCCGGGTCAGCCTCAAAAACATTGTACGCACTTGATTTCTTCTTTTTTTTCTTCTTCTTACTATTAACGATCGGTTCCATCGCCAAATGATCCGTCACGTCTTCAATTCTGACAAAGAGTCTAGCAAGCCGTACTTGCCACTTGTCATCCGAACCTTGTGTTCTGCTTCTCGGCAGAGCATTTGTGATCAGCGGAGGCTTCTTTGCGTCTCTTATTCTCCTCAAAACCTCCTCAGGAACCTTCATATCATAAAACCACACACAGTCTAGTCAGTGAAAATTTATGAATCTCGCGAGTAGAAAGAAACATAGGTCACATACCGCAAAAGCTGACCGGAGAGTTCTCTCGTCGAAGCCCAATAAAACGTCTCTGATATTCGAGTAGGCTCCAAGACATGGACCGTATAAACAGTTCTCCACATTGAAGATTGCGTAAACCCTAAGTTTCTCTGGATATTCGATGCTATGTAAGTAGAAGACTGTACCGGAACGTAGTCTGTGAACATCTCCTCGTCTTAATTCTAACTTCCTCTCTTTCTCCTCCTCGACCCAATTCAGAATCCCACTCCCTATACAATTTACAAATGTATTACTTTAAATTAAACCCTCACCATACTCAGAAAATGTAGACTTGGAGAATAATCAAAGTAGAAATAAATGTTTTTCATTGCACTATAGTTAATTTAATTTAGTTTTAAGTATCTATTTATATAAAAATATACTTTGTTATGAATATGTGGTTCAGTTTGTTTAACAAACAAGAATTTAACATATCGGTCTCAGTCCGACCGTTTCAAAATGGTTCCTCAAGGACAAAACAAGAGTTTGAGTTTTTTTTTTAGTAACAAAAGTATTTGAGTTTAGAATATGGTACCAGTGTGAACGAAGAAAACCATGTCGGAATGAAGAATAAGAGGAAGTAAGAGTGCATTTGGCTCCAATGTTATGAACTGAAGATGATATCTATCACCGATCTGGACCGTTGATATCTCCCCAAACTCCGTGGCGACGATTGGCGTCCGTTGATCCCTCTTGACCAGAAGTGGACACGAAAACAACGACTCATCCAAGCTTGGGTCGCCGTCATTATGGTCCGAAAACGACTCTGCGCAGAAGAATAAGATAACGAGACAAAGGCAAACAGAGAGTAGCAGTGTCCTAAACTTCGACATCGTTTGCTGCATAGTCGAAGAGACTTTTCAGCTGTTTATTAAATAAGGGAACTACTGAGAGGTGGGTCCGTGATTGGACACGCGTCGTGATAAGTGAACACGTGTTATGTTACCTTGACACGTGGTGAATTACTTTTTGATACCAATCTGATGTTCATGAATGGCAATTCGTTGAAAATAAATTATAGTTTACTCGAAGAAAAAATATAAACAAAATGACAATCATTCACGATATCGATCAATAGAGTAAGGCTTGGTGACAATTGGGTTAATATGCTCATCCAAATTCACCATGTGTCGATCAGTCAATGTAACCAACAGATACGAATATCACGTAAATGTTTGTGTTTGAAATCAAAGCTGAAGCATCTAAGTTGTCGTACTCGTTTTGTGCTTGCATTTTTTATAGATCCCATTAGCAATGTCTCTAATGATATGTAGCAATAAAACAAAATGTAGCAATCATAACATAAAATTTAAAGTAATATTGGCCCAGCCCATGCAGCTAAAAGCCTAAAATTGTGAGCCAAACTTTCCTCATATATTAGTTAGGACTTCTCACTTCTGAGGCCTCTAGTAAACAAATTACACACACTTCACACTTGTATAATTGCATGAGCATGAGTTTTTTTTTTCGTTGGATAAAACATGAGCATGAATGAGGTTTGTTGTGTATTTGAAAATTTGGCTATCCTTTCTAAAACAAACATATAGAGAAAAAAATAACTAACCAAACTTTGTTCAAGTTCATATATATTGTTTGTGCGAACTAAATTCTTACAATTTAGCGGAATAATAATCATGTTAATTTAAAAGTAACATAAATCACAGGAGTTAGAATATGAAAATAATTATAAAGAAATAATTGTACCGTATGTATATTTATATTCAGAGAATAGCTATTTTATTACTTGACAAAAGGAAATATATAGAGCGTTGAAAATATATAGGGCGTCACATAACGTTCCCCCTGACTTAAAATCCAACAAGCAAGGGCTTTAAGCACCAAAATAGTGGATTAAAATAAAAAAAACGATAAAAAAAGATATATGGGCCAAAATTAATTTTTTTGTTTGAGGTGATATTTCTTATTGGGCCGGCCTGGCGTCACATCATTGCTGGATGTTCACGTTTATAACCGGTAGCTAATGCTCTCCAAGCTGATGAAGTCTGTGGCTTACTCCATGTCTTTCAAATGATCTGGGCTCAAGGATCAAAATATGTTTGATTTGAAAGAACAACTTGAAATTTACAAACCTTATCAATAAAGGAAGAGAAAACAGGGAGATCAGTAATCTTCTTTACGATATCAGATGCTGGAATTTTTAAACTCCCTGACTAGACTTCTTTGGATCATATAAACCAAGAAAGAAATCAAGAAGTAGATGTTCCATCGAAGAATTTTTGAATTTGATTCAACGTTTTGCTGTTTCTTAATCCCGACAAAATAGCTTGCATTACCCTTTTAAAATCTAATATAATCAGACATTAAAAAAACGAGTGTTGGAAATATGAGTGAAAGTAAAAAGGAGTAAATTAGATGAATGAAAATGTGTAAGTAATATATTCTAGAGTAAAGACTAAAATACCGAACAACATATCCACCAACCTTCCAAAAAGGATTCTCCCATAAGAAAAAAGCATGTTACGACTGTGACTACTCATTATGTTACTTTTCCATAACGTAAAAGATTGAAGATGCTCCATCTTTTTTCACTCCTTTTTTGGTTTAGATCATAACTTATTTCTAATATTAAATGTCTATTGTATTTAATAAAAATTAGATAATGCATGTGACTAAGTTTGTGCCATTTGTAAATGCTACAAATGCTATAGGGGTGACTTATGAAAATTTCATAGATAGGTAGGAAATCTTTGAATAAGAAAAAAATGTAATAGATTGGTCTTCTTCACAACTAAACACTTTGGTACAAGTCTGTTACTATATGACTTGCGGTTCGATACCAGATTAATTCATGTCAAGTGGACTGCTGTTTCTAATAAACCCTATTTTTTTACGTAAAAAAACAACGATTAGTTTAATGAAAACGATTGTTTATGTGTGCGAACTGTGAATGTCATAAAATCAGGTATCTATTAAAAAACCAACCTTTATTGCTTTTGTGAGCTTCAAGCTTTCTCTACTTTTAAATGAAACGTCTATGCGTTGTGTATCATCGGCCTCTCCTTTGTTTTCCTTACTTCCTAAGTATTTGACTCTTTCTTTCTTAGACAACTCGGTGTGCCAAACAATAAAATAACTGATCTCTAACAACAAACAAAGAATTACCAAAATATATTACAAAATTCAAGTTTTCATCAAAGTTTTCTCTTTTTAGAATGTTGAAATTCAGTTTTTTTTTTTATTTAGTACAAAATTAAACTGTTTATAACCTAATTGAAGTGGATTATGATAAACTCAATTTATTTATCGTGCTATGTGACACACTAAGGCTAAGGATCTATTTACCTTTGTCAATATAATGTCATGTTTTGGGTGGCGAGGATTCCAAAATGGAAAATTATTAGGTCAGTTGAAAGAGATACTGGCAGAATGGGAATATATATGAGATATCATATGAGTGATTGATTTGTTTAAAATATGATCCACATGTGCTAAAAATGGCTTAATTTAGACTGCTGATAAAAGAATAATGGGGAATAAATAATCCTACTCTATCAAAACAGTTAAGATATTGTGCAATAACGCGTAATATGTAAAATATATTTATAACTATTATAAAGATGAAAAGACAATTTTGGCTGGAGAAAAAGGTTGAATTATTAGGTATTAATCTCATAATTTTCTAGAGAAAACATGTATTAATCTGAAGAAGAGATTTTTCAAAATCTTTTAGTTTTGGTTTTCTTAAGAAACAAAACGATCTTTTAACAAACACTTAAAAAATTAAATGACTTTAAAAAACTGAGATTTTGTTTAAACATTTTCCCTAGTATAAAACGTGAAATGGGTAAAAATAATGGATAGATTAATTTCTAAATGAGTGAAGGAATATATTCTCTTTTAGTCTCATCGCCGGAAAGGCAAAGAAAAAGATAAAAGGTGGGCATATGCGTAAATTTAACGCACTAACTTGATTGTTTCATGAATCTTTGCACGAGTAAAATCGGTTAATCTAACGGTCCATGGGCTTCTTTACTAAAAAATGGGCCCAACATTTAGGCAGATTCATATTCTCGGCCGTTTACGTGTTCTCACTCAGATGTTGAGATTCCTAGTGGTCACCGTTCTTTTTCAGCACACCATTATCGTTAATTGTGAGTTGTTTAATATTTTTGTTACCAGCTCCGAAGCTCCCTTGGCAAGTTATTAACATGTAAAACGAAACATAATTTCAATTATTAACTTGGTTTTGCATGAAGATAAATGTTGTTTTTTTAATTCTTTAAAACAATAGAAGGATTTTTATATCAATTCGGAAAATATTAAAAAGTGTATATCGTTCTAAAACCGATATTTTATTCTCCATTTTGGCTTCAAATGTTTTATGTGAAGTAAAAGTGATGATTTAAAAAAAAATTTTAACTAGACTAATAATGTGGGATACGCAATAGCAATCTAAACTTGATAGTAATCTATTATATGGGTTAGTTGCTAGGTTGTGATCGGTAAATATGTATAAAAACGTAATAGCATAATGATTTTCGTAATTTTGCAGTTTTATTTCTTTTGGTAAAATAGTAAACTAGTATCGTCGTTACACCAAACTTTTGTTATTTTGCAGTTTGGTAAGTGTAGTATACTAGTGTTGATAGAGAGCGGAAACTATATAACGAATAAGAACTCAAGATTTTCAGGAGAAGCTTGAATTAAGCTTGGATTTTGTTAAGTCGTCGAAATTTGACGAAATAGAAATAGGGTTAAAAGCTCTGTTATAAAACTCAAATAAAATTCAACATGTTTTACAATAATCCTAACGACATCTATTTATAAGAAAGAAATACATTAAACTAATCCTAATCGTTATTGGTTTAGAATTAAACTAATTCATAATAAAAATAATAAATAAATAAATTTAAAAAAAAAACCAAAGTTAAAAACGTGATGGAGTCACAAAACCCAAAATCAGTGTTCATCGCAAAACACAATAAAAAACTAGAATTTGTGTTGCGTCATCGCAAAGCGCATGACAAAACTGAATTTGCTTTGCGGTCATCGTAAAGCACATGATGAAACTAAACTTGTGTTGCATACTATGTTATGCATATTGATTCCATAGTTCGAACAATTTGTCACAAAATTTGACTTCGCGTTATCATTTAGATTGAACAAGGCTACCATTTAGAACCATTAACACAAAGTAATCTAAGGTCACCCATAACCTATAGGCTCCAAATCACTTAATTCAATTTAAACTTTTATTAACAGAAATGCAATTTTTAAGTCCCAATACGTAGAAATGAAAATTTTACCCACTGGACCACCCCCATTGAACTTCCTGAATCTAATGGGCATTTACACAACTTTCAACCCTTTAATTTTCCTTTTCAAAATTTGACTTTTTGATCACCAACATAGTGGAGCTCGAACATCTCGTGATCAAAATCTGAATTTGATATAACAAAAAAAAAAGTAAAGAATCTTTTCATCTACAGTAACACTATGATATAAAAATACCACAATTATAATTCGAAACCTCCAATTAAATAAAACCAAACAATTCAAAAGCCTCTCTTCTCGATACCTTCTTCCTCACGAGACATGAGACTCCCTGCTTCATCAGACACCACCTACAGTAACTCAACAACAGGAAGGAATCTTGTTGGCTATAACGAGCCAACTTCGGTGCTTGACCTCCGTAGAAGTCCAAGTCCAGCAACGGCGGAAGAGAAACCAGTCATACTCGCGGCGGAAGTTACCGGTGGTGGTGATAATCAATTTCCGTTAGATGATCATGTGATGCGTTCTATGGATTGGGATTCAATTATGAAGGAATTAGAATTAGATGACGATTCTACCCCTAACCTCAAATCCACTTTTCCTCCATCTGCCATTTCGTCACACTTCTCCCCCGTCGATCCTCATCTTCCTGGCTTTCCCGATCAGTTTCATCCGGCGGAGTTTCGATCCTCCGATGTCTTTTCCGGTCACGGCTACGGGTTCGACAACAACAATACCAACGAAGGTGGATTTAATTTCATTGAGGATCTTATCCGAGTTGTCGACTGTGTTGACTCGGACGAGTTGCAACTCGCTCAGGTGGTATTGTCACGGCTCAATCAGCGTCTGAGATCTCCGGTGGGTAGACCGGTACTGAGAGCAGCGTTTTACTTCAAAGAAGCTCTTGGTTCGCTTTTAATAGGATCGAACCGGAATCCAAACCGGTTATCTTCATGGTCAGAGATCGTTCAAAAGATTCAAGCAATCAAGGAATTCTCCGGTACATCTCCGATTCCTCTCTTCTCTGATTTCACGGCGAATCAAGCAATTCTCGATTCGCTGAGCTGGCAACAACATTCTTCTTCGCCACTGTTCGCTCACGTCGTGGATTTCGAAATCGGATTCGGCGGTCAATACGCGTCCCTTATGAGAGAGATCGCTGAGAAATCAGTTAACGGAACCGGTTTTCTGAGAGTCACGGCGGTTGTACCGGAGGAGTGCGCCGTCGAGACGCGTCTCGTTAAAGAAAACTTAGCTCAATTTGCCGCAGATATGAATATTCGATTTCAAATCGAATTCGTTTTGATGCGAACGTTTGAGATGTTATCTTTCAAAGCTATTAGGTTCGTTGAAGGAGAGAGAACCGTTGTATTACTTTCTCCGGTGATATTCCGTCGTTTAAATGGAATCTCCGGCTTCGTTAACGATTTACGGCGAGTTTCACCGAAGGTCGTCGTCTTCGTTGACAGCGAAGGATGGACAGGAATCTCCGGAGCTGGATCGTTTCAGAGAGAGTTCATTAGTGGTCTCGAGTTTTACACGATGGTGTTGGAATCTCTCGACGCCGCCGCTTCTCCAGGAGGAGATTTGGTGAAGAAGATCATAGAAGCGTTTGTGCTGCGACCTAAAATCGCCGCTGCGGTTGAAGCGGCGGCGAATAAGAGACAACAAGGTGGTGGAGAGATGACGTGGCGAGAAGCGTTTTGTGCGGCGGGGATGAGGCCGGTTCCGTTAAGCCAATTTGTGGATTTTCAAGCTGAGTGTTTAGTGGAGAAAGCACAAGTCAGAGGGTTCCGCGTGGCGAGACGACAGGGAGAGTTAGTGCTTTGTTGGCATGAAAGGCCTCTGGTTGCCACGTCAGCTTGGCGATTTTAAACTAACCGGGATTGGTTTATTATAGGTTTTAGAAGGTTTGGTTGGTTTGTGATTACTTTTAAGCATAGTACAATCGAATTGTATTTAATTTACCCCTGCAAACTTTATTTTCCGGTCTTTTTTAAAACTGTTCTCTCTTTTTTAGCATGGAAATAAAGTATTTTTTCGATTTCTAAAAGAATCAATAAAAATTCAGCCTTAAAAGATTTAGTGACTGCTCAATTAGTATGATTCGATGAGTTGGCTTCGCAGAGTCATCTATGATGCTTCTTCAATTCCCAGATACCTTACGATTAAAACCTGATGCTTCTAACACCAACATTTGCTTTCTAACATTCAAAGGATCACCATGGATTTCCATAAAACTGCCTTTTTTTTTCCTTCTTTCTTTTGTGTTCACTAATTGTTAAAAATAAATTAAAAGTTTTATTTATTTGATTAAAATAAATTTTAAATTAAACAAACGGAGGTTTAAAAGGTTAATTATTCTATTAGTTTTACTAGCGATGCGTATCTAAATACAAGGTTGAAGGTTTTTCCTGGTGAAATATTAGTTTGGAGGTTTATTGTAAAGGTAAAAATAATCAAAACTAAAACTGAAAGTAAATGCCATTAAAATTTGTTTTTAATGTGATTTTCCTTGTAAACTTGCATATTAACGACGAGTTTGAATTTTTTTGAATATGGCTTGGATGAATAAAAATGTTACACAAATTTTGCATAGAAAATATAAAACATCGAGCAAAGCCCACAAAGAATAAAATAAAATCGGAAAATAAATTCTTTAGCAAAGTCCACAAAAAATAAAATCGGATTCTCAAATGTTAAAGAACGCATTGAAGGCTTATCATAATCTTATTGCAGAGATTTCACTACAACACATTATAAAGCCATTGTAAGACAAAGAGGAGGCAATCACAATACCTTGTTACAAAGATTATATATAGCAAAAAAGAAATCAGAAGGGGACATTGAGATAAAATTCGAACCTCTTGGGATTGTGTCGGAATCGGAAGGAGAAAATAAAAGTGAAAAACCTGAGAGAAAGCCTTCTTAATTGACGTCTATATAATTTACAAATTTACCAATGCCAAAGAATTATAGTGGGTTGTATTTACTTTTTAGTTGTCATGTTATAAATGCAAACCAGATACAAATAAGATACAAACCAAAAGTAAATTAAATTTGAGTCGATGAAAAAAAAAAAATTGTGCGATCTCGCAGATCAAAATCGTCGGAGTCGCAGATCAAGTTCGTCCGAACCTCGCAGATCAAGGTCGTCGGAGTCGCAGATCAAATTCGTCGAATCCACAAAATAAATCCGATGAAGAGTCCGGTGCCACATGTCTGTAGCTCTCGCCTCGCGCAACATCGCCTCAGTCGTGGCTCACCCCGTGGCTCGCACATCATGGAAGCAGCGGCGCCATCACCTCCTGAACCACCAACCTTCTCGCCTCGATGTGCCTCGAGCCATGGCACCTCAGACGCGCTTTTTACAAACAAGGAATAGCCGATCTTTCAGTTCAATGAAAAAGGGGTATGCGATTTGCAAAAGCCCTTAAAGCTCTAACATTAGAACAATCCCATGTGAGTTGCATAATGATAGCACAATCTTTCGGTTCCATAACAAAGGGGTATGGAATTTTCAAAAGCCCTTAAAGCTCTATCATAAGAATAGTCCCTAAAACTAAAACAGTCTCATAAGAGTCGCCTAAAAGCTCCTTAAAACTAAACAGTCTCATAAAAGTCACATAATCATAGCACAAACCAGCGGCAGCTAGGACTACAAAAGGGAAATGGGAATAGAATTCTACATATTGGTCACAGATCTCCATAACGTCTACATAATTTCTTCAAGTAAAATCTCTAAATTGTGGTTTCCTATGGGAGTTGCCTAAATTGAAACAAATGGGGTATGAAAATTTCAAAAGCCTTCGAAAACTTAACACCAACAAATATCTGTCTAGTGATACCACAAACCAGGGAAGAGCAGAAGCCCCTAAATTGAGTTCATACACACTATAGTAGGAGTTACCTAATGAGAATATAAACTTGCGGCTTAAAATATGGTCTATGTTCGTGCTTGGGCTACTTATTTGCCAAAATGGTAGTCCTTATCAAAGAAGCTCTAATACAAGCAGTCATCATGAATGGAAACAAAGGAAAAATGTGAATATCTAAAGCCCCTAAATTGACAACACAAACCAACGATTAAAATATTGATGGGAGAGTTGCCTAAAATTGATAACACAAACCAACAACTTAAAACTGATTCTTTGGTTTCTAAACAGAGGGGAAATGGGAATTGCAGAACTAATTTGGGAAATTATTGTTGCGTTATGTCCAAATCTCTAACTTGGGAAAATTTGCCCCTTTTTGGTGATTTATATATTGTTAGACCAGAAAGAACTATCCTAAAATTGGAAAGAATAGTCTGCGGCTTAAACTGATTGCTTGGTTCAAAAATAAAATGGATATGAGTTCATTCACACTATCACACTTTGAGCTCTATAGTTAGAATTGTACGATGGAAATTGCCTAAAGTAAAACAAATGGGGTATGAAAGCTTAACACCAACGTCTAAATGTGTAAGCTCTAAGAATTAAAATAGTCTCCAATCTGTATTGAGTTGTCTAATGATAACACATACGGGAATAGCAAAAGCCTCTCTAATGAGTTCATGCACATTCCATCAGAAGTTGCCTAATGAGAAGGCTTTAAAGTTGATCATTTGGTTCAAAACAAAGAGGATATGAAATTTACAAAAGACTCTAAAATCCATTGGTGTTAGAGCTCATACATACAAACATGCAGGAATGTGAATAGTTCTATTGATTAGAACACTCCATGTGAAAATTTTAACAGCAGTGTTTTTATTTTACAAGTGAATTGAAACAGTGTTTTTATTTCTACAGAGATTTGCATGAAAAAAACTCATTTCATGTGTATAAAGACTTCAAGATAGGTACATGTGTTTCTCCTAAAATTGTATTTATTTAGCTTATATTATTACAAACTTAAAATATAGCAAAAAATGAAGATTTTTTGCAGATATACAAAACATCTATAACAATATTGTCTATTAGAGTGAGATAAAACCTGTGAAAATGAACTTTGCATATTAACCTCAAAATAATAGGTGAATAATTCAATGATTTAGATGAAAATCTAAGTAATCAATAATATATATATATATATATATATATATATATCTTACATGTTTAGTAATGCTATGAACAATTAGATGGGATTATTCTTTTTTAGGTGAGACCTATACATTGATTTTATTTGTTTTATGGTCTGTACTTAATTTCTCTATTTTTTGGATCATGGTTTGTGCTTTGAATCTTTTGGTTATTATATAAGCATGTGTGCTGTGATGTAATTTTTTTTCTTGAATCCATTGTTTGGAGATTGAACATACTAGTTGGTGCATGGTCTATGATTCCAACCCATGACTTAAATTCTTTTGGTTGTTGTGTGTTATATGCTTTGAAACTATTGCTTAACTTTGTTGGTTGTTATGTGGTCTATGGTTTGAATATATTGGTTGTTGCCTGGTTTTTGCTTAGTTGAATGAATATGTTGGTTGCTTTGAAACTATGGTTTGAATGTGTTAGTTGCTTACGTGGTCTAATGTTAATTTGAACATACTGGTTGTTGTCTGATCTATGATTTGAACACATGTCTTGAATCTATTGGTTGTTGTGTGGATATACTTCGAATTAATTTAATGTTTGAAATTTATCATTTATGGGTTGAAATATGTTCTTTTATGGTTTGATTGACTTTTTTTTTTTGGTTTTATGGTTTGATTGACTTATATCCATTGGTTGGTTGATTCAAAAACTATTTCATTATTAACCCACGACTTACAATTTATAGTGAACTCGAAAAATTATTAATTGTTCTTCGAATTATCTTCCTTGCTTAGTAGTGGTTTAATGTGATATTGTTTTATGTAAGTCTCTGAGAAGTGATAATAAATCTTTATTGCTCAATTAAAATTTACGTTGCCCATCTCTAATTGTACACGTATACTCGTATCGGTAAAATGCCAAAAAGTTTCTAATTTCTGTTTTTTCCCAAAAATATTAATCTTATATACAAATTTTAAATTATCATTATATCTTAAATACTGAAATTTTTAAATATTTGCCACACTATTCCTTTAATCCGAATTCAGCAATATTTACTATGATTTTGTAATAAATAAAAACTCTAATAAACCGTAAAATATCAAAATTATTGTATTGATTAATCCCAGATTATGTCGCTGATTCTGCTATGGTTTTCAAACTTCACTTGGGCCATGCGTAAAATTTTAGTTATTACTTGTGTTTTTCTCTAATATATGATGATTTTATAGTTGTTTTGATGTGTAAAACTTATCTATATTACGGCATATTATATTTGATTAGATTAGGACCATCCGACGGATAAATTTAAAATTTTAAAATCAATATATAAATTGCAAATAGACAATAATCATCATTTTCTATTTTTTCACAATATATTATCTTAAATTTCTGTTTTGTTTATCTCTATTTATTTGAGATTTATTGCATTTATAACTTGTTTGATGTTAGGTTTTCTTGCATTCATGACAAATATTTTTTATTAAAAATCTAATTTTAAATTTTTTTGTAAAAATTGTGATTATGTAATATAGTGAATTTCATGCAATTAATTAATTCTTATTATTTTATGATAATAAAGTTATTACAAACAAAACTTATGTGTTCATGGTCTATCTACATAACTATTTGATCCATGCAATTAAATACTTTGATGTGTTAGTTAATCCAATCAACTTATTCTAAATTTATATAATATTTATACAATTGGAATAATGAATTAGGTTGATTATATTCAATCAATTTTTTCATTCAAATAATTAGAGGTATGTAATTTTTTTCTTAGATCTTAAATAATATAAAAATTTACATTTGATAAAGAAAATTTAAATTTTATTAAAATAATAAAATTTAATATATAATAAAAATGGAAGATAAAATAATAAATTGTTGCGTTGTTTTTTTTCGATTAAAAAACAAAAATAATATAATTTTTTAACATATATCAAAATCTAATGATCAACCGTAACCAATGTTTATATAATAAAATCCCTCGGTATCAATTCTACATGTGCAAGTATTTGATTGAGCTATGCTTGAATATATATGGGTTGGTACTTATTCTTTTATGGTTTGATTGGTTTGGTTGAAATTTAACGAATATTAATCCACGGCTTGGAATATACATGGCAAACTCGAAAATTGTCTTTAGAATTATTTTGTTTGCTGAGTGATGATTAGTAGAAGTTTGATGTGAAAGCTTTTTTCTCTAAAAATTTCTAACAAGTAAGAACAAATCTTTATTGCTTAATTAATATTTTTATTAGTCATATCTACACATAAGAATCACATATAATATATACACATATATTCATAATTGTACATATATGATATATGTATACTAACTTCTGTTTTTTCCAAAAATATACCAAACTTCTTTATATATTTTTTAAATTTATCTTAAATACTGAAATTTTTAAAAACTTGTCAACAGATTTTAGCAATGTTACGCTAATTATCATTTTGTAATAAATAAAAACTATTATAAACCCTTAAATCCCTAAATTATTATATTGGCTAACCTCATATTGTTTCGTCGACTCTTCTATGGTTTTTAAACATCACTAGGGTTATCCCATGCATATTTTTAGTTATTTTAAATAATTTTATGTGTTTTTCTCTAACATTGATTAAACCAAAACCAAATTTAAAATGAACTCAACAGATAAGAAAAATCTCTGTTGAGTTATCCGAACCGTTTAATCAAAATTTACTAAAATTTAATTTCTCTCTTTCACAAAAATAGATGTTTGTGAAAAAATTATGTTTTATAAAGTTAGATGTTTTGTATTTTCTATGAAAAAATTGTGTAACATATTTTATTATGCATTTTTAACTGTAATTAAAAGATATAAAAATAATATTTAACTATAGAAAAGGAGGGAGTAATTTATATAATCGAATATATAGGAAAGAAAATTTATAAATATGCTAAAAATTTATAATATAAATTGAAATTAGTTAGTTGTGTTTATTTTTGTTATAAGTATTTGTCAAAAACCAAAACTAAATCAATGCCGAACGGAATAAAAAATTTTACCGGAAACTATTTTCTAACCCAGATAGCCCGAATCAAACGTAACCAAATAGTTGAATGCCCACCTCTATATTGGACTATTAGTGCATATAATATTATATTTGATACCTATGCACCAATGACCAATATCACATCTGCAAATTTTTGATTATAGAAATTAACAAAAAAAAAAGAATACTACACTAACTACTTTGTTTTTTTTTTTTTTTTGTGGTTGCCATATGATTTATAAAAATTGTTTCATCACTCGATTAGCAAAACAAACTCTTCCTTTTACTACTTAGAATGCTATAATCTCTTTTACTTGCATTGCATGTATTGTCGATAGGCCGCACGAACATAATTTCTTAGGACTGGAAAAAAAGGATTATGAAAAATTGGTCAAATTAAAATAATTTTGGATTTCTTTCTTTGAAAGTTGTTGATCTTTAAAATGTAGATTGGTATAATAAATGTATTTAGTGTTATTATTCACTGTAATCCTATAAAACAACTACATTACTTTGTTTAGCAAAAATATATAACTTTTTATGTGTTAAGCTTTTGTGTCTTTCTGAAACATTTATACACTGCACATTGTATATTTCTACATATATGTTTTTTTTTGCAACCTTCTACATGTATGCAAAACTAGCATTCTTAACACAACTATAGCGATTTGAGTCACTTTACTATGTCAAAGACTTACCAAAATAGAGATGGATTATATCAAAGACTTATCAACGGAGTTAGATCCTCTTTCATTTCAAGTTAATCTTGCATTTAACTATTTAAGTTAATTCTTAAGTTATTTAGATTCTTTCTTATAAAACAAATGGATACCGGCTAGCTACATTTTGAAAGAGAGAAAAAAAAAACTTTTGATCCTGACACATAATGGACACCATCAATGATATCTTGACACATATCATTCTATACTGCAATTCTTAGATTGAATCTGACCTTCGACTTTGGAAAAATACCATACACGGTTGCTTCTTTAAACTTTATTTCAATCCATATTTTCTAAAATTACACCAATCACGTTCTTTTTATCACTTCTCGACTCCACTTTTAGTAATTTATACACATAAATAATATATTCTTTCAGTTTCTTCATGTTTTTGACAGAATCTGACCATTATGAGAGCACAATAGGTGTGTGGTAGTTCAAAAGATATCGATGTTTATCTTTTTAACCTACAAATTGAGAGCATTTATTTAGTAATATGACATTAGGCCCATTTCTTTTGATAATTAACTAAAGTGAGCCATGAAAAATGATGGACAGGAAGTGAAACTAATATTTCATGTGAGCTTGTACGACTGAGTAGACATGCTAGAAATTAAAAAAAGAGACGGGAGCTATTGTCCGTCTTTGTTTTCAGTGGATGCAGGAGGTTTTGACAAGTCTAATTATTTTTAAAATGTCGACAGAAGTGCATGATAGCTGATAAATAGGTCAAGTACAAAATTAATGGGGCGATACCGGCGAGTTTAAAAATAAATTTTCATGCTATTTTAGTGAATGACATTTTTAAATATTTAAAGATGAAAAAAGCTTCGCTACACCCACTTTTGTAAAGGTAAGAAATTTATTACACTGCTTAGAATTATGACAAAGAGATGGATCGATCAACATATAACAAGATTGCAATAATTCTACCCCCCCCCCCCCCCCAAAAAAAAAACAAGATTGCAAATATTTTTCTAAGAAGTCGACAACAGAAATGGCACAGCTTTGACTTAAAAATCGATTTCATTCTGGCTGCGCAAGCGCTATTGGCTTGAACCAAAGGCTTATCCACTTGAGCCATCAGCTGTAACATAGATTTCCAGTAATGTAATATTACCCCTCTTTGCCACTGCTGCAGAGGTTTAACACTTAATACATTCCTTTAACACACAAAATCCTAAAATCTCATCTTCTCTGTCAAACAAAGTCGATGGCCAAAACATCTCTTCTTTTTGATGTTAGCCAACCCCAATGAAAAATAAGTAAAAGAGAATATTTATAGATGTTTGTTGTTTAGTTAATTGTTAATTAGGTTGCGTATCCGAAAATGCAAGCAAATAACAAAATTTGAAAAATGAAATATATGTTCTATGGTTCATACTAAATAACCACGAACTTCTATTATATCAGACAAACAAAAATGAATTATTTTTAATTTGAAAAATGCACTCAATTTGATTAGGTGAAACACAGAGTTTTGAGAAAACGACATGCTATTTTGTCCATGTAATGAATTTAGACAAAATTGCATCTTATCTAGAAAAATATCATACAATTTGATAATTTTATTATATCAAATAAAATAGCATGATTATGCGAATGGTTTTGTTCAAAATGTGAAAACATAATCATGAATCCTTAATTGCAGTTTTACCGCTTTATCATTTACCTAATTAATAAATGTTCATACTCATCTAGATCATTCACCATGTGGAAACATAATTAAAAAATCAGTGTTTTAGTAACCATAAGCAACAACAACTTTGTTCGAATATCGAAATCTGGATTTGGTGGAGAGATAAGAAAAAGAGGTTCCATTAGCCCGCATATTCTTTCCCTTAAGATTCTTTTTTTTCTTTCTTAAAACCGAAATCACGAATCTTTGTGATTGATTCAGATAATAAATCGATAATGGTAAGGTGTGTATATCTAGATATTTTCTAGAGTCAATATTCAACTGTCCTATAGTCTTAAGCTCTTTGTTGTCACATGCGAATGAGATGAACCCACATTTATCTTGTTACCTAATTGAGCTACATTTTATCCGAATTTCTTTTGAAGTTTTGGCAAAATCTTATCCTTGGACAATTAAAGTTTTATCGTCGTTTTGTTTGTGTTAGTATATCATGTGCGATACCTTTAGCCGTTTATTTTCTACCATTACCATTCCATGTGCTAGATGATTATAAAAAGTACTAAAAGAAATTCCATAATTTATATAGCTCATATATATATTACGTACTTTTTTATAATATATGTACCTACACACTCCATATAACAACACGTACGTACCCATATGACCAGAAGACATGCTTTAGTTTCTATCAGGCTACAGATTCCAATGGTCCGTATTTGAATTCAATGATTGTAAAACGTACTTATTATTCTTATACGTATCACCGTATCACGTATGATACGTTAATATAAAATTTCATTCTCTGCAAAAAAGAAATAAAAACTGTAAATAATTTGAAATAAGTGACTAAATAATTTTTTTTTTTGAAATTTCTCTTAACTTTATCCATAGTCAAATATGTAGTTTTAGCTGCTGTGGCATTCAGTACAAATATTTGTTGAGTATAAGATTTTCTAAAATGTTTATTTTTGAAAATATAGCTATGCCGAGAACCATAATGAATGCTAAACATTATGCATAAAACATATAACTCGATCAAATACAAATCACAATTTAATTAACAAGTTAACACATTTTCTTGTCCAATCTTGACCTCTAAGTCAAACAAATTGAAGAAGTTTTCGAACCTAGCTAACTAAGCAATCGTTGCTTAGAGAAATATATCCATAAGGAACACAACGTTACGACACGTCACTAAATCTACTTTCTGATATATATACCTAGCATAGGAATAATTAATATAGTTATCACAAATAACCCTACATTTACGATCTATATAATAAAACTAGCTAGTAATTTCTTACATAAACGGGCTCATCCATTCAAACCCATCAATGTACTCCGGCGGGTAGAACAAGTTCTCGTAACCGTCACCGGCGTCTCCGACATCGTAATCTCCAAAAAGCGGTGTCGTCTGATTGGCTTCGACGGTGACAGAAGAGATCGGACTGTTGCTTGAAGTGCCTTCGACTCTTTGTGCCAACTGTTGGATCTCTCTTTCAGCGTCGTAAAGCAGTTCCTTTAGATGAAGAACCTGAAAATTAAAGATTTTGTTTTGATTTAATCACTTTCCTACTACGTAATTAGCTAATCAAGTTTTATGAATTTGATTTGACGAGTTTATTTTGTGGGCCTGATGATTAGAGGCCCAATGACTACGACAAGTGAGTAAATGTGCAGTAAAAACAAAGTATGTACGGAAAGATACTTACAATATGTATAATGCCACTTTGTTTTTTTGCAGTTCACTTTTGTATTATTTTTTATTTTTATATGACAGATAAGTACACCATATTTTATTAATTTATGTCTTTTACTAATTTAGCTATATAGGCTAAAGCTAACGACAAAAGGTTTTTTGATAATCAACATTTTGATTACTGTTGTGTTTTCTCAATTGTTTATAATGTTCACTTAGTATTTCCATTATCGTGTAAATAGTAAAATTCTTAATAACTTTATCGTATATATATAGAGGTAAATTAACCAATTCTTTCAGGTTAAAAATTCTTATATTTTATGTTGATCACAAATAAAAAAAATTCTTAACCCCAACTTGACCATTGTTAAAAATTAAACAGAAGAGCTATCACGCGTACCTCAGAATCAAGATGACACTTCTCAACGACGACGTTTTCGTGTGCGTTCTTGAGTTTATTGTATTCATCCTCAAGCCTCTTGTTCTTCCACCGTGCACGGCGGTTCTGGAACCAGACGGCGACTTGACGAGGGTCAAGCCCTAACTCCGAAGCAAGCCGATCTTTCCTCTCAGATTCAAGCTTATGATCGTCTTCAAAGTTAATCTCCAACATTCTTACTTGCTCATCACTCAATTTTCTCTTTCTAAACCACCCATTGCCTCCGTCTCCACCCTCCTCTGCCACCGCAACACTCTTACTCTTCCTCCTCCTACGCCGCGCTGGTTTTGCTTCTCCTGCTGGTTAAAGAGAAATACATCAAAACCAGTGTATAATAACTTAAGTCTTTAACTCTGTACGTCATCTTAGAGTATCATGTACGTATGTGAAAAAGACTAAAATAAGACAAACTTATTATAAAAACAAAAAAACAAAGAAGACCCACTTGAAGATATTTCTATAGCCAAGGGTTTTAAAATTTGAAAAATAAAGATTGGGACTTTAGTATGTACAAACCTTGTTGTGGTACTACTGGAATATAGACGTTAGGGTACAACTGAGAAATGAGTAGAAGATTATGATCACCAACATTTTGGTTATTCATGTTTCTTCTCTCGCTAGACCTTCTCTCTCTCTCAGATTGGTGTATTAATTTGTCTCACTTTTTTTTGCAATAAGAGAAGATGTGTTGGGAGAAGCAGAGGACTTATCATTTATAAAGGAGTAGGTAGGTGTCAAGGGACATATGGTTTGATTAGAGTTTTTTTTTTTGTAATTCGTGCTTACGCTCGATAGTAATGTTTTTGTTATTGTATTACATAATATATTATAATTTTTTGTTTGGTGTTTGTGTGTAGTGCATGTTAATTATGATTAAAGTGACTGGATTAATTAGTGTATGATTCTTTTTCAGGTTTGGGCATATGATTATTTGAAATTGCTTAAATGCCACTCTGCATATTAGTACTACTAATTCCTCAATTCATAATATATATATATATATATATTTTTTTTTAGTAACAAATAATATACTGTTGGAATGGGGAAAGATTGATACATATACTTCACTATCGTTAATATTGTTTCGTGTTGAAAAGGCACGACTTTTTTTAAGATGGCGAAAAAAAGACATGACTTTGTTAACTTGACAAATATCAATTTGTCGAACTCATGTGAAAGCAATTAAAAAAGGAATAATAAATAGATTCTTTGAACTAAACATGTTTTTCTCCCAGTTTAGTGATCCAAAATTTTACAGTCTAAATCTACAAGCAATTGAAACTCTAAATAACCGATTATACTAGATAAAATCTAAGTATCACCAAATTAAACTAATATTATAGAATGTCGACAACGATCACCACTCTACAAACCAATCCTAAGACTGTCAATTTTGATCCTTTTACATTTAGTAGGCAATTAAAATTTAAATTATTATGGATGTACATATTGGATCGATGTTTTTACGATATTTACCCTGAAATTATTTACCTAAATAAGTCCTTTTTGGCTATATAAAAATATTAACCTTAATTTTAAAGTAGCAATGGTATGCGTTTCGAGTTTAGAAAACGATTAAAGAAAACTTTTGAAAGAGTGATAAAAAATTATTAAGAGGAGGGATGAGAGTAAAGTAAACCATCTTTTGAAAGGCACGTCACTTATGTTTTATCTTTTCGTTTCTTGCCGAGACTTATCCACATGAGGGTGATAACGACTTCCTCTAATCCTCTACTTACACGTAAACTTCTTTATGGTATTATATATATGTAATGCGAATTACATGTTTCTATCTCTTTCTTTCATTTCCAAAGAGGACCTATAGATTATTGCTTTGTGTTTAAAGACTACGTGTAAATATCCATACCTTAAGAACAATATCTAGAAGAGCTATCACATGCTCAGAATCAAGACGACACTTCTCAACCACGTTTTCGTCTGCGTTCTTGACTTTATGTTTCTTAAGGTCATCAAGTTTTTGTAGGCCATAACACAAACAATTTTACGAACAAGTAAATAAGTGATTCTTAGTTACAATTACCAAAAACTATGAGACGTATAACAATATTAACAAACATCTTATAAAGTTATTGACCAAATTCGCGTATTTAAAAATTTTCGATAAAATTTTAGTATTTTAAAATTTATGCTAGATATACTTATTAATTAATACGAAATTGGAAACATACTCAATGATTTGAAGATTCGTTACGTGGATAATTAGTGTGCTAGGTTTCACTAATGTGATTTCTATTAGGTTTGGCAACTGAGAACACAATAAATTGCAAAGTTACACAATAACTTGGTTTGGCATTCGTCCGGAACTCAATTTTACTTGTCTTATATCCGCCTCATAAAAACAAGTATATGTCGTTGTTAAAGTGGACAACAAAAGTAACATAAATTAAATGTATGAAAACAGTACACACCCACACACACATACATATATATATATATATATATATATATATATATATATTTGTCAATCAAAAGAAATTATTAACAAATAAATTACTACTCAACTTGTTTTACCCGTTATCTTCTTTTTTTTTATTATTAGCAAAAACAAATTACTTTTGATTAGTGTAATAATTTACACAAGAAAGTCAAAACAACTTCAACTCGGAATGGACTTAAGAGAAAACTAAGAGATTTAGAGACATTTGTTATTGATATAGAAAGGAAAAATGGAATCCTAATTCTTGTCTATGCATTTTGTTTCGTCTTTCTTCTTTACATGTGAACACTTTGGGGCTTCTTTTTTGTTTTTTTGATGAAGAGCTTTGGGACTTGATTTGTCACTCTAAATTATTTCCGACTTCCACTCTCCCTCAAATTAAAAAAGGTCTACGTAAGGAAGAAAAAAATTATTCAAAAATACTTAAATGGTTAGGTCGGTATTCTAATGATTTCGTCATCTTAGTCGAGGTAAAATATTCATTTTCAGTATCCCTTCTTTCCCCATTTAATGCAAATTTTATATATCTAGATACAAAACATGTGCGTTCAAAAACTCTTATATAAAAAGTGTAGAAAATACGTAAGTACCTATCCTTGTATATATCTAATGGTCCATCTTCCTTTTATTTATGATGATATATGACATAGTTAACTTAGTGGTAGAGTCGAAGTGATAATAAAAAAATTGGGTATCCTTCTTTCTCTCGTCTCTAACTCTAACTAACTAACTTATATATATTGGTCCAAAACACTTGGGTGACAAAGTCCATAGCCAAAAGAAAAGAAAAAACGATACAATAGGTATCTTGTATTCTAATTAATTTGCTTTGTGAGATTTCTTTTTCTTAACTGCTTTTGGAGATTAAGAACTATTTTCTTCATTTGTGTTCATGTAGCAAAAAAAAAAGATTTCAAAAATCAAACATGAAACTCGCAACATAAATCAAATGTGTGTGCTTGGTAACCCGCAAAAACTCCACATGTTTTCACAAATCATTTTTCAGATTACGTTTTAAATTTATTCGTTCCACGATTATAATAATAAATATCAACAACCGTATGTATTTTGTTACCTTTTTTTTAATTAAGTGTGTTCTTTTTCTTTTTCTTTTCTTTTTGCATAATCATTTAGCCTATTCTATAAGTAATTTAAGGTTTTTCAAATTGTGCTGTTCCGACTAATTTGGACCTTTATTATTACAAATACATGGTCTTTTGAATCTTTTTCTTATTTATTTGGTGTCATGTGACATTTTATCGCTCATCATCAGCTTTCATTCTTTATAGATTTTTCAGCGATGGATTTATAGTTTTATCAAACAGGTTTCGTCATTTTTTTGCATTAGGAGACAACCAAAACTTTTATTTGGTCAAATATTAAATTTTCTTATATTACTAACTGATTACTTTTAATAGAAGTAATAGAAAATAAATCGTAAGAACGTACAATAAATACCAAATAAAGTTTTAGAACTGATGAAAACATTATATATATATATATATATATATATCAAACCTACCAAATTGTTTTCTACCCATTATGAATAAGTTAGGTATATATGATTTGTTTGACAAAAAAGTGTATATATGATTTATGTTATTTTTATTTATTAAATAAAAAAATGGTTTTTAAATTTGTCATACTATTAAACCAAGAAAATCGACTAGTAAACACCCAAAAAAATAATATTTAAAAGATCAATATTTTGTCTTATTTGGGCCACGCCAAGGGTGACAAGGGAAGCACATGGGTTTAATCACGTGTCTACCTTCTATGAATTCGCAGGTAGGCCACCTCTCACATTAGTACACGTGTTCTTGTCTCCTGTTTCCAGCACTTTCTTTCGACCAATCAGACATCGTTAGCAATAGCCGCCATATTTTTTTAAATTTTTTGCTCGACTGGTACACTGAAGTGAAGATTAAAAAATATGCTAGGCATGAGTAGTGACCTAACGTCTAATCAAAGATTATTTTTTTCTATTAATCTATTTAATTTTATTGTTAAAAATTAAATATATTATGTTAAATATATATATATATATTTATATATTATTAATTTTAATTTAATATTAAAAATAATTATATTATGGTATATATATATATTGAAGTTACTGTGTATTTTATATATATATAAATTAAAAATTTTAATTAAAAGAATAATTAGATAGATCCAACTCGAATTTAACTTAGTAATTCGGGTTCAATTTATTAGTTAAATTGGATAAAAAAACTATAAAAAGCTACTGCATAAATGTCTAAACAACCATTTAATGATCTAGGTACCACATTTTAGAAGGATATTTCATAAATATTTATATTTTCTTACAATTAATCTTGGAATTTTTGAATTGAAAGACAAGAAAAAAATCATTTTTCAGAAAATTCGAAACAGTATAAATTCAGTCAGAGTGCAAAGATCTAACTTTTTTACCCAATATATTTTTTTATATGAAAGTTTATATGACATAATATAAATAGAGTGGTAACTCTTGGAAAAAGGTGTAACCATAATATATATATATATATTCCACTAATTTCTGTCAAAATGTTTTCAGACAAAAATTTTGTTAAAAGAAATCGTTTAAATATTCCTTTTTGAGCTTGAATCTTCTTGAAAATTAAGATATTCCGTTAATTAAAACTAGCGGAACATATTAAATAGCTGATTTATGAAATGGACTACAAAAAGATGTTAAAAAGGACATCATAAAGATTACATAACTCAAATATTTAAATGCAAGATGACGTGTTGGTTAGTTAAACATGCAACAAGAATGGCTAATTTTTTTTAACAAAAAACACAAGAATGGCTAATTTTACCCATTATCCCAGAAAAAATAGTTTTATTTATTAATTAGAGAAAAGTAAACATCTTATCCCAAATAACAAATACTTATCACCAAAAAACCGTTACTTTTTATTAACTTATATATATTAAGATCCACAAGGACCACAATTAATATAACAAAAACATTGCGTCTGTGATGATAATCTTTGCCAAATTAAATGAATTTTGGTTGGATTATGAATCGGGAAAATTTTGAAGATGTGGTTTACGTATGTCTTTAGAGAATTTCTAAATGAGAAACGAGACAAATGACGAAAGCATGTGAGTTTTAACTTTCAACTTTTTGTCCTAATTGGGGTTATCCCGATAAGGACACGTGTCAGTGATCCAGTTGATGATATAGATTTCCCACATTTTGTTTGTCAGTAAGAAATGAAGGCGAGGTATAAACATAAAACATTAATTAGGTGGTTTTCTTTTTTAGAAATATTTGTTGTTGTCCACGTATTCAAACAATGCATAAAATAATTAAATATTAAATAAATTAGACAAATTTGAAATTATTGAAACTGACTATACATTTTGATTAGTGAAATCTTTAAATGATCTAAACCATGTCTTTCTTTTGTTATTTTTTTTTGTTACAACCATGTCGAATAGTATAAATGATGGCATGAAAATATAAACTAGTTACTCAACTATCAACTTCACCAAATAAGAAGAAGAGAAATATATTTGTTGTAAATGTTTTAGTAAATTATCATAAAAATTCTTAACTTATTCAAAAGCGATTTTCTTTGTTAGCAAAAAAAAAAGGTTACCGTCACATTTTGTTTCTCCTAAAATTTTTTTCTTCTTGTAATAGTTCTGTTCATATTTTTTTCTTGATAAAAGGGAAACTGCTAATACATTTTTGCTATGAAAATTTGGAAAAGTCACATAGATGTCTGAGTTAGATAATGAAAGAAAAACCAGAAATTTTTTACACATTCAAATAATTAAAATTGAATGTTAACGTAAAGTATTAGAAATATATACAGTTTCTTGTATGAATGTAAATAAAAAGATGCAAATGCTTATCAGTTATCACAACTAGCCCAAAGGAAAATATTTATCAAAAAATAAAATGCTTATCAGAAAGTGTTTTTTTTTATTAGTCGACCGAAAAACCCATTTTTTATTATACTGTAAATTAAAAGTAAATAGGGATGAAATCATAATAAGTTTTTTTTGTTTGGAAATTTGTAGTAAATAACCCAAAACTAAAGAAGAATTAACTAACTAACAATTGACCAACATTAATTGTGAGAGAAGGTGTGGAAAATACTGTAGAGACCTTCGTCTTATCACATGTAACTCATCTACGTGCCATATTTTTCAAAATTCTCGATATTTCCGTCCTATTGTTTTAAAGTATATGTATGATTTCTGTTTAAACGTAATGTCCAAGTAAACACTATTACTTGCATATGACTTGTTATTTTTAAAGAATTAACGATGCCGTTTAAGTTATTTCAATTTATTTTTTTCCATTTCATCATACTTACTTTTTTCAAGAATTTTTGTTCTGTTTTATCCCAAATTTCATATTATTTTGTATTGGCACGTTAAAATTTTCTTTATAACACTAATCTATCTATGTATATTGTGTTATTTTAAAATAATATTTGTTATTTTTTAAAATCATGCAATCGACCTATTTCTCTTTAACATAAGTCATTCTTTATGTATAAACGAAATTTATAAATAAAACACTATTAATTTTCATATTACATGTTATTTTGTATTATACTGCTACATTTTTATTTATACCACTTATACATATATCGTATTATTTTAATATGATGCGTGATGTATTTTTTAATCACGCGTTCTAGCTATTGTTCTTAACCAGTTGCATGAGAGTATTTTTGATTTTTTTGATCAAAAATATTTTCTTAATTCCTTTTCACAGTAAGGATATGCACAAAGAGATCCTTTTTGTTTTGTTAAAGTGAAATCATAATTAATTTTTATTCATTAAAAAGCATTAAAAGCTTCTTCCTATTTGCACGCTTTAGTTGTTCTTTTTCCAGTTTTGATTTCACTTCTTCTATTAGAGACATTTTCTTACTCGTTAAGCCATGAGAAACCTATGAGCTATGTATATATATAAAAAGTAATCGTTGAGCTAAAAGCAATTCTTTAAATAAATTATATTTTATGTATGTATGTAAATAATATTTCCACCATTTGAGATTAAATGTCTGTTTTAAAAAATTAGTATCGAGAAATTTCAGTTTTAATCATATTATTTTATTGTATTATCAAGAACGATAGAAGGTAATGTATTAATACGAGGTATAATAGAATTTTTAATATGTGTAAAAAACTTTAAATGAAACTTAATATATAAATTATCCATATTAGACTTATATCCGCATATATGTGCGGATATTTTGTATCTATATTTTTGTATGGTTATAACTATTTATATTAATTTCATTAATATTTTTAAAATTAATAATAAATTATTAATTATTATGTAATAAAATACATACGTGAAAAAATGAACTATGTTTTATATTTTATATTTTAGAATATTTTGCTTATTTTTTTATATTTTATTTTTATTAATTAACTTGTTCATATTTAAAAGAATTTAATCATATATTACGTAAAAGTAAAAGCAGGTTGATGAATTTACTTTCAATTTTTTTCAGTTAAATGTAATATTCTTCTTATTTTATGGTATATATTCTTTATGTTTTATAAAATTAACTACGAATTTAACTGATTTTAATGTTTATACATTTATTATTATTAAGTTAATTAACTTCAATTTAATAAACAAAAAAAATATTTTGTTTGAAAAATTAATTAAGAGATGATGATATGTCAACACGGGAGATAGTCCTTCATCTATTATATGTAGAATAAACATTTAAAACTAATAAACTTTTAACTTGTTTTTTGTTTTGTAAGTCTGGTAACTGAAACATTTTCTTTTAAAGTTGGTTTTAGAACCATAAAATCGAAAGCTACATTAAAGAGGTGATTGATTGAAAATTGAAATTGTCATTGTGGATTTTTGAAGGAAATTTAACTATAAAGATTGTAACTGTAAATATTATACTTCTCTTAAAATATACTCCCTCTATTTCAATATGTAAGATGTTTTAGCAATTTATTTTTGTTTCAATTTATTTGATTGTTTCTCATTTTTATGCAATTTTTAATGTATTCAATTTTTATGATCATTTATATTTTGTAGAGTTATTTATCATTAGTTGAATCGTATTTAATATTTATGTTCATGTGTAAAACTACTAAAACTAATAGTTTCTTCAGTCTCGCACTTTTAACTAAAAGATCCTATATATTAAAACATATGGAGTAAATTTTAGGAAAACCGCTTATTTTAGATAAAAAAAAGAAGTTTGAGCGATAGTCCTGTAAGTGAATTTCAAATTCTTTTGGGATTTATCGAATTTAAAGTTATATGGTTAGTCAAATGTTTCTAAAAACCATGATTCATTTTAAAGCCTCATAAATTTCTAAGTGGTATAAAACCTTCAATATGTGGTTCGTTTCAAATAACAATATAATTTTTCAACTCACTTGAGTTAGACATTAATCACTGCTACGAATATAATCTTCTCGACTGAACCTTTTTTCTTAAATGATCCAAAATAAAACAATACGTGTACGGTCAAACCTTACTTACGTGGTATGAAAGTCATATGCTTTCCATAAATATACATTAATATATACTGATCTCTCTACTTTATCGTTGCCTCTTTCGAGCTCCAACCTGTCACTCTGCATTCCATATCTCGATTAGGTGCTTTAACCACATGTTTAGCAACGAAACAATTTTGTCATTAACACGTTAATCTATATATTATACATTTCCATTAATGTGTTCACGACACGTATATCCATAGATGTGTTGACAACTATCTTGTTGTAGGTAATGGTTCTAAAAGGGACCAGTTAAAAGGTGGATTTCTAGATAGCTCTTAAGTTTTAGTCCTAGATCTGTTAGCCAGTGAATTAATCTTAATATTTAAATTGTTAAATGTTAATACTATTATTATGATATTCTTTCTATTTTTGTCATGCCACTTTGTTAAGGCGATCTTGTATGATTTCGTTGTGGTCCAAGGTGCATAACATAGAAGTATTGTGTTAATAAATTGAATGTTTTTAATTAACTAGAAATTATTCTTTAACTCACAAACTTGATTGGTTTACATATTAAATTATATATACTTTTTTTATTTCGAGAAACAACCAATAAGATCAATATCAGCTGTAAAATAAACACCCAAGAACCTAATTAGCCATCAATTACTAAATGCAGAGATGTTGGGAATTTCAATCACCTACATCCAATCACTCGAGTTTGACTTCTCACAATATAATTTTCATTAACAGTTGAAACTTTCCCCCTTGTCACAATTGATTTATATCATACCTATTTGTATTTCTAGAGTCTAGATGATTATAGGACTGAGGAATTTTGTAATGTTTTAGGCTTATTTAAATAGGATATACGTTAGAGATTAGTTTAAATAGTTAATCACGCCACGGAATAAATCAATAAGAAAGCAAACATCATACAAATCAATTGCAATACTGTAAATCTGTAATTAATATTATGGTTATCAGGGATAACAATTCAAAAATTAACTTAGTTAAATAAAATGGGGGAAAATTTAATTTAATTCTAACGTGGGATTAACAAAAAAAAATTTGCAACATGGGAAATGATATAGCTCTTGCTGTTTTTGTTTGCATAATCGAATGACGGAATGACGAAAGATATAAACCGTAGTAAAATTATGGCATTGGTAAAAAAAATTGCACAATTATTCCCATCCAACTATAGACGTGCGTTACTAATGACATAGTCCCTCTGTTCTATAAAGATAGATTTGTAAGGTTTTCAACACATATTAAAACACTTTTAACATAATCTAAAATATCTTTATTCTTTAATTAAATTTTAATTCGTTTTTACTTTTACTGCAATTAATAGAGGTAAAATAAGAACTGTTATATAATTTTTGCATTAAAATACAAAATATTCATCTTTGTGAACCAATTCTTTTTTCTAAAACATATATCTTTAAGAAATGAAGGGAATATATGATTATGTTACGGGCTTTATTGGCTCCATCAATTTTCTAAACTGAGGTTTAAGATAAATGAATACAATATTATTTTTTATATGTAGTATTTTTCTTTTACAAAATATCACAAAGGTTAAAAGCAAATAGCACACTTGTCAAAAACAATTATCATAGATTTACGCCAGATCTAAAATATCAAACTGCGAAAAAAAAGAAGAAAAAATCAATACGTTACTTTTTTATGAGACTTTTTAAGTGCTAAGTAAAAGTTTTCTTAAATTATTATAACTTACTCATTATTTGTAATAAAAACATAACCAGAAGAGAAACACACATTTAGAATATAAACCCTCTAATCTAATTAAGTGACATTTTTGTGTCAGCAATTAAGTGACTTCGAACTATTCAGTAATCAATATATAGTTCTATACTATTATTATTCATGAGTATGACATTATTCTTGGACTAGCTTACCCTTGACAATATAGAGTTTTTTTTTCTGACAGTATATAGTTTTGATACTGTTTCTTAGACTAGGTTATCCTTGGTGTAGCATTCAATGGGGTTGGAGCTGCAATTGTTAGCCAGTGCTTCAGTCGATAATTGCGGATAGCTTCAAGGACAGTTCGAGAGGTTTTGGTTTTGGTTTATGGAATCTCATTGGTACTGTTGGAGGTATAGGTGGAACCGTCGTGCCAACAATCATGGCTGGCATAATTTATTTGGAATCTCTGGATGGCGATGTGCCTTTATATTTTGTGCAACGATGAGTGCGATGAACGGGATTTTTGTTTTTTCTTTGTCACGGATCCGAGAAAAAACAAGACTAGTAGTGTCATTGTCCATAACGATGATCATCATGAACGGTAATATATAATCTCTACATTCTTGATTACATATAGCACTAATATGACCAAAAAGGCGATTTTGCTTACTGTCTTTGGTTTTGAATTAGTCATGTCGTTTTGTAGAGATGAAAACGATGGTGGTACAACAATGGAGAGTTCGAGCTCTTTGGCTTGGAAGGATTCGTGGGTGGCGATAAAAGATGTAGCCAAGTTAAGAACATTTCAGAGCATCGTATTCCAGGGTAGTATTGGTTCGGTGCCATGGAATGCAATGGTTTTCTGGACTATGTGGTTCGAACTCATTGGTATGTACCATTCTCATATTTTGCAAACATATAATATAATCTATCTTAAGTAAATGGTTCCATAAATCCTTGACCCCTAAAAGTTGAACATATGCTCTTAACTTAAATAAACAAAACATAAAAATGCTCTCAATTTCCAATTTTTTTGTATTTTCAGGTTTTGATCATAATCAGGCGGCGATCATGAATGGAATATTTACCACCGGACAAGCAATTGGATCTTTGGTGGGAGGAATAATTGCAGACAAAATGTCTCGTATGTTTCCAAACTCAGGCAGATTGATTTGCGCACAATTTAGCGTTTTCATGGGAGCTGTATTCTCCATTATTCTACTAAGAATAATCCCACAGTCCATTAATAGTTACTACATCTTCTTGGTCATTCTCTTTCTAATGGGTCTCACCATAACTTGGTGTGGACCAGCTATTAACTCTCCAATATTAGCTGAGATTGTTCCTCCTAGTCATCGAACCGTGGTCTATGCCTTTGATCGTGCACTCGAAGTGACTTTTGCATCATTTGGTGCGCCTTTGGTTGGAATTATGTCGGAAAAACTTTTTGGGTTTGACTCAAAAAAAATTGATAATATTAAAGACTCTGGTCGTGAGGCTGAGGCGTTGTCAAAAGGGATCATGTGAATGACGGCAGTCCCGTTTGGATTGTGCTGTCTTTGTTACACTCCATTACATTTCCTTTTTCGGAAAGATCGAAAAATCGATAGAGCTACTACGAGTTCAAGGGAAGTAGAGATGGTATGAGAATTAATGTTATGCTCGTCATAATTGTTTTCTAAGTAGTAGCTCATATCATAGTTTGATTTTTTTATATTTTATTCGAAATAAAATTTTGTCATCATATCCTTTTTATGAAATATTTTATCTTTTTGGTTTTTTGACAGCCTAAAATATTAGAACTTTATTGATACAAGAGAAATTTCTATTAAGAATATTCACTATCTGACTTTTAAAAATTTCCATAAAAATATAGAATATTTTCGTATTTGTAGAAAAATACACAAACTAACTATCTTATAAGTACACACAATCACCATTCACCAGCGAGCTTCAAGATAGACCGGCGAGTTGTTGGACATGTTAGATAAAACTTACCTATATATGTGGATGATTTGTTGACAAAAAATTCATGCGGATGGTTTTTACAAATCTTGTTTTAAAATAAAAACATCTTCCACATAGATTTTTTTTTTTTGATAAAGGGTTTCTATTGAAAATGCAAGTGAGATACAAAGGCTACAACTTGTTAGTCACGGAGTTTAGACGAGTAGTTTAAGGGAGAGACAAACTTAAGCATACACTTAGCCTTTTAAGAAGAAACAATACAAGGAGAGAGATATACATGGAGCAATCTTAGTATTGATTACCACAACCTTGCTTCCACGACCACCCACCGTCATCTATTGCATTTCTCGATCTTTCTTAGATGGTTTAAGTTTTTTAACGGTTCTTCCTTGCAGAGGTTTCTGTGATGTGGACAAACCCACTTTTTGGAAGATCTCAAATGGCTCACTTTCATCCAACAACGCAAATGGGACTTCCATATAGATTTATAAATGTTTTTCTTATATGGAAGCATGGCAGTTATTTCGTGTGTGCGGAAAAAAAATTAGTTTATGTAATTGTCTAGAAACACAATTATTGTGCAATTTTCCATAAACACGAAAAATAATATTACAGGACCTAGCCCAAATGTTTAAGAGCCCATATTACTGGGCATAGCCCAATTGTTTATGGAATTTAACTTTGATCTAATAAGCAAATCATAAATAATCTTGATTCCTATCAGCACTTCTGCTATTATTTGTTTATGACTTATGAATGGTTGATGAATTGAAAAAGAATGGTACGGCAGACGACTAAGTTGAATGAAATTTAAAAACTATTCCAAAAAATACCTAAAAAGTAAAATCACTTGATCCCAATGTACAAGAGCAGAAAACGCAAGTTTCTTGAGAAGAGAAAGATGGTTTTTGAGATCTAACCAGAATCCTACACGATGCAGCGAGGGAATGAGATTTCGCCAACATAGCCACCACTCATTGCCCTCTTGACATTAGCCTCGAACATCTTCGGGTTATCCCTTAAAACTGCAGCTGCGTCATGGTTCAGAGGATCCTCGTGATTGGGTTCCTATGTGAAAAAACAAACCAACCAAAAAAACTTCAGCTAAGAAGGTGCCAAGAAAGTAACATCAATCAGTCGGGGAGATATCTTACCGTGAAGAGATGGAAAAGACCGTAGATAATAGTGTTTATGTTGAGAACCGGTTTCCAGTCTTCACGCAAGATGTTCAGACAAACATTTCCATCTAAATCGATATTCGGATGATACACCTACAACAATGACATCCTCCTTAAGCATTTTCTAATAATCATCTAAGAAAGATCAACGTTTCAGAGATTTGAGAAAGCCTAACCTTAGTCTTGCTTTTCACTTTTGGAGCTTCGTGTGGATACACGTTCGAGACTTGGAATGTGAAAACAAATTTACCATTCCTGTTTTTTGATAAAACAAGAACAGATGAGTGTGTTTGAGCAAATTCAAAGACTGAAAATACAAAAAACAAAGATGAAGATTTTGTATACTTACTTGTAATACCCTTCATCGGGTTTAATGGTTACTTCGAAGTTCATCAAGTCATTCTTTCCGTTCGGGAAAGAAATCGTACAAGAATTTGGTAGATTCAGCTCTGATATATCTATTCACAAATAAAAAATCGAAAATACACCATAGAGATTATCAGTTACATACACCTACTAAAATGCCTTAGTTCTAACACTTGAATAACACTAAATCTACAGAAATTTTATAATTTGTTCAACATCAGAAACTGAACAAAGATCAACAAGCAAAAATATAAAACAAAACTTAGAGAAGAAAGATCGAAACACACACCGAAGAGATTCTCAGTCATACCACCTAGAAGACAACATAAAACCACTAAAATGCCTTATAGTTCTAACACTTGAAGAGCCCTAAAAATCCACAGAAATTCATAACTTGTTCCAACATCAGAAACAGAACAAAGATCAAAAGCAAAAATCAAAACTGAGTGAAGAGAAAGAGAACCTTTGTGAAGACGAAGTTCACCAGCAGATTGCTTCTTAGCAGAAGAAGCTCCTCCTCTTCTGTTTGTATTTTGAGATTCTTCTCTTTGCTTCTCTTTCACTTTGAATAACCCAATCATCTTTCTTCTACCTCAAAAATTCAATATTGAGATTATCAATTTCAATTAAAAAAATTCATGAAATCACATTCATCAGAACAAATTCGAAGCAGAACAATCATCACTCTATAGTGCTAACGAAATTTCACCCAAGAGATCGAAACTAAGTGAATCTTCTGAAAACAAATAATTTAGCAAAACGATCGGAGATTCCTGTAGAACCAGATTATCAAATCGGAAGAAAGAAACAAAAACCCTAAGACGTCAAAAGTAAACCAAGAGATTAGAGAGCTTACGAGTTGATTAAACTGAGGATCGAAACAACGACGATCGATTTTGGTTCGAGGAGAAGCGAACGAACGTAGCTTTCTGACTTCGCTGATTCAACATACTGGGCCTAACGAAACTATATGGGCCTAATTTCCTACGCGTCCATAGTTTTTCTAATGCAACTTATGATTATAATGCAACTTAAGGGCTTGAAGGTTCAAGTTGTGGATCTAAGCAGTGAAAGAATGAATCAAAACGACGGCACATTAAACCGAATCTGGTGAAGATATCGAGAAGCTGAGGAGATTTGTGAGATGCATTCGATTGTGGCTTGAATGGATGGTTGTTGAAACTACAAATGATACTAGAACACCTCGCCGTCAAACGGGTTAATGTATGGGTTAGCAGGTCCAACCCACAAAGTCAGGGTAAAAATATGTTAAAAACTCGCGGATAACCCGTTAACCCAATTTTTTTTGTTAAAAGATTTTAAATTAATTTATACATTGGCGGGTCAGTGACCCATCAATCCGGTTTTTCAACCCGTCAACCATATATTTAAAAACCCATATTTACGGATTACCCGCCTATCTGCGGATTTTATATCCGATGACCCGCATCCGTCTTGCAATCTAAATTTTCGACATGTATCCACGACTGACCAGCAAAAAATCTTTTTCTATCAATCTGCATATGTCTGCAGCGGATCAAAACCCGCAGATCCCACAGATCGAGTCAAGTTTTGACAGCTCTACCTCTAGTGACCTTCAAAATTGAGAGATGGAAGTTTTTCTTCCGATGTGTATTATGATACATGGTTTGATTGGTTAACTAGATATTGGTTTAATGTTGGTTTGCTGATGTAATTTGATCTTCATATATAAGCTTAAGTATACGTTAATTTTAGTTAAGCTTTGTAACAAACATTTTCAAAGTGTTAATAAGAAAGTTTGTTAGATCTACTTTTACTCTCTCCTTCTCACTTCTCCGATTCAAGTTTCTTCAGGGTATCAGAGTTTCAATATGATTTCAGAGCAGTGCAAATTCTCTTCCGCTTTTTTCTTCGTCATCGAAGCTTAATCGAGAAGTTGAATCGTCGGAGAGGAGTTCTTCTATCGTTTCTTGTTTACAGATTGTGTGAATCCTTGTTATTGCGATTTCTAAGCTTGGTCAAAACCATAGATGGTATAATCTCTAAACCTCTTGAGAATCATAAAGATTATGGAGCTTGGTCTAGATGTAATGACATTGTACCTACCTTGTTAATGAATTATGTATCCAAGAAGATAGGTCAGAGTTTGCTTTTCATATCTACTGCTGAAGGAATCTGGAAAAATATGATATCAAGATTCAAACAAGATGATGCGCCTAGAGTCTTTGATATTGAACATCATCTTAGTAAGATTGAGCAAGGATCTATGGATTATCTACTTACTATACAGAGTTACATACTCTATGGGAAAAACACAAGAACTATGTTGATCTTCCAGTTTGCACTTGTGGTAGATGTGAGTGTGAAGCAGCTATTAAATGGGAAAAGTTACAACAGAAAAGTCGTATGATTAAATTTCTGATGGAACTGAATGAGTGTTATGAACAGACAATGAAGAGGCTTTCAATATTGTCACTCAAGATGAAAGAAAAAAGTCAATTAGACCTTCTTCTCATGTTGATAATGTAGCTTTTAAAGTAGTTCCTAATGTGGCTAATGATATGGAAAATGCTTATATATCAGCTTACAATACTGTAAGACCAACTCATGAACCGGTTTGTACTCACTGTGGGAAAGTGGGACATACCATTCAGAAATGTTTTAAGCTTCATGGTTTTCCTTCAGGCTATAAGACTAATGCTTCTGGCTACAACTACAAAAAAATACTCAGCAGCAGAATCAGCTTCAGCCAAGAATGCATATGTCACAATTTCATCCTAGGATGATACAATCACAACTACGAATGCAAATGTCGATGGTTCCATATGATCCTATGCAAAATGCTAATGATATAGCTAATGTCTATTCAGAGGCAAGTCCTTATTCTGAGTTTGGTTCTTATTCGTATATGCCTCCTCCGTGTGTGCCTCATATTACTAGTGGTGGTAATAATGTGAATATTCAAGATCCGACTCCACAACAGCTACAACATTTTATTTCACAATTCCAAAATCAAGTACAAGTTCAAAGAGCATGCGGTTGCTTCTACTAGTACTCCTAGTACTGCAACAATTACTAAACATGGTTTGATGGCCCGAACTTCTATTTCTGGTACTATTTCATTCCCTTCGACTAGTCTTACGTATGAGAATAATGATCTCACTTTTCAAAATCATACTCTATCATCTCTTCAAAAATGTCTTCCACATGATGCTTGGATAATAGATAGTGGAGCTTCTAGTCATGTTTGTTCGAATTTAGCAATGTTTAGGGAATTGATACATGTATACAATGTTACTATTACACTTCCAAACGGTACTAGGGTTCCTACTACACACATAGGCACAATCTGCATAACATATATGCCTGTCAAAATATGACTCGACCCGTGGGTGCGGGTCGACGGAGGGTGAATTTTTGCGGATCACTTGCGGGTGCGGGTTGAATATTTGGATTGTGGGGCGGGTGCTGGTCGTTAGATCAAAATCTGCAGGTTTGCGGGTAACCCGCAAACCTGGTTTTTTAATAGATATTTGGTGGGTTGACAGGTTGAAAAACGGGTTGACGGATCTTCAACCCAAAAAATCGTAAATTAATATGAAATCCTTTAACAAAAAAATAACGGGATAGCGGATTATCTACAGATTTTGCGGGTTTTGAACGAGACAAATGCGGATTGATCGATTTTGATCTATAAATTAAACGGGTTAAAGATTTACGGGTAAAAATTTTAATCTAATCCGCGGATAACTCATTTGACAGGTCTACTAATACACACATTGATATTGTATAATGTTTTGAATGTTTCAGATTTTCAAATCAACTTGAGAAGTGTTAGTTGTTTAGTTAAAACCTTATTTTGTTATGCTCATTTCTTTTCTACATGTTGTTTTATTCAGGAAATTTCTCAGTAATTGATGATTTTGGAAAAGAAAACATATAATAAAATATCTCTTAAAAGAACATAAAAGCTAAAAGCAAAAAAAGGAAATATATCTCTTAAAAAAAAGGAAAAGATATGGTTTTTCTATTAATCTACCTACCATCTAATAAAATAAAGAAATGAAGTGAAAGTATAGGGTTTTTATAACATCATCATCGTCCCTAACCCACTACGTTTAAAAACGATATCCGTTACTCCACACTCCAATTCCTAGCAAAAAAAATATATTCCAATGGCTACAGTGAATCTAAGTACATCATTGGTTTATCCATCCGTCCGAAGACCCAGATCCGTACCCATACCCGGATCCAACAAATCCTTCCTCAAAATCGAACCGTTCCTCCACCGTCGAAAGTTGTGTATCGTTTTATCAGTCGTCACCAAAGAAGACAGTATCATCCACGAAGATGATGAAGAAGAAAACTTCAGCTTCGATTTCATGTCTTACATGATCGGAAAAGCTGATTCCGTCAATAAAGCTCTCGAATCCGCCGTCTCGCTCCGAGAACCAATCAAGATCCATGAAGCGATGCGTTACTCGCTCCTCGCCGGCGGCAAACGAGTAAGACCTGTTCTTTGCATCGCCGCATGTGAGCTAGTCGGCGGCGAAGAATCCGTCGCGTTACCAGCGGCATGCGCCATGGAAATGATCCATACGATGTCTCTGATCCACGACGATCTTCCATGTATGGATAACGACGATCTCCGCCGTGGAAAACCAACGAATCACAAAGTATACGGCGAAGACGTCTCCGTTTTAGCCGGAGACGCACTTTTATCGTTCGCTTTTGAGCATTTGGCTACGTCAGGAGATGTTTCTCCGGCGAGAGTGGTTAGGGCGATCGGAGAGTTAGCTAAAGCCGTTGGATCAGAAGGACTTGTGGCTGGTCAAGTCGTTGATTTAAGTAGTGAAGGAATGAACCAAAACGACGTCGGATTAGAGCTTCTTGAGTTTATCCACGTTCATAAAACGGCGGTGTTGCTTGAGGCGGCGACGGTTTTAGGTGCAATCGTCGGCGGTGGTTCTGATGAAGAGATTGAGAAGCTGAGGAGATTTGCGAGATGCATTGGATTGTTGTTTCAGGTGGTTGATGATATTTTGGATGTGACGAAGTCCTCGGAGGAATTGGGAAAAACCGCCGGAAAAGATTTGATCGCTGATAAGCTGACGTATCCGAAGCTTATGGGTCTTGAAAAATCTAAGGAATTTGCGGAGAAATTGTTAAAAGATGCTCAAGAACAGCTTCAAGGATTTGATTTGAATAAAGTTAAACCTTTATTAGCTTTGGCTAACTACATTGCCAAAAGACAGAATTAATTCGCTTTGTGACGCTTAGTTATTAGTGATATTATCCGACAATGGATTAAGAAGCTACGTAGATTCTTAAAATCCTATGTTTTCAGTTTATGTAACAGAGCCTTTTTGCTGGTTATACAGATTGAAGTTGGTCATATTTTGTGTGTGTTTAGATGATATGAGATCTGATTAAAATGTTTAAGGTTAGAACTTGGCGCAGATGATGTGTGTTGTGACTTGTGAGATTTCTTTATTAGATATTTTTGGATTGTGTTTGATTAATTAACGTTATCGCTTTTTGGGGGGTTTCATAATCACATAATGGTATCTGAATCGTTTGTCGGATTTGATGGTTGTTACTTGTTGGTATTCAATATTAGATGTTTTTTATTTATTTATTGTTTATAAAACAGGAAACGTGAGGGAGAATATTTGACATGATACAAAATCATCGAGAATTCAACACTTAATAATCACTCACTAATTTTCAGTTAATGTTTAATGATTCTAACAAATCATTGGACATTTTGAAAAATTCAATACACGATCCTCAATATATTATTCAAAAGTTGGAATTTTTTTGGTGATATGTCATAAGAACGACTTGAAATTTTCTTTTTTGTTATTCGAAGTAAGTATTTTTTAAATTAACTTTAGTTAGTTAACCTTTTATCATTATGTCATTAGAGCCGGTATAATTTGTTGAATTGAAATTTAATTTGATTTATATGTTATTTAGGATATTTTATGTACAAATGTTCATATTTAGAAGTTTTAATCAAAATAATAATAATTATAAGTTTTACAATCCTAAAATGAAATCTTACTCACAATTCACATTAAATTTTGTATTAATAAAAAGTATAGTGCATCAAGAATCCAATATATGATTTATTTTCTTTATTTCATTCAAAACAACTTCAACGGAACTTTTGATGAATTAAAGAAAAGAAAAGAAATTGATTATTTTATTTTATTTGTTTGGATTCTTAAGCCACATGGAACTTTCATCATAAGGGACCAATTGATTGAAATAAAGAAAATAAATTTTGTATACAAGTGATTGAAATAAAGAAATAAAATTTGAATTGTTCTTCAAAGAAATTAAATATGGTATACAAGTGATTGAAATAATAAAAAAAAGTAACGGTAATACTTGTTTGACCAATTTATATGTCAGCATTTTTTCAAAGCAAAAAAGTGTGAAAACGATGTCGTATATGTATAGTGACCTTTGAAAATCAAATCTAATAATCAAATTTCTGCAATCGATTGAAGCGATTTCATTACAATAAGACAAAAGTTTGATATTTACAATTACATAAAAAAAACATGTTGCTTTCTGATTAAAAATAACAACATAACCCCAATTATCTTCAATCTAAACTTGCATACATATTCTTTTTTTATCAAATCCAAGTTTAAAGAAAAGGTCATAGAGACAAACACAAATTATATTTAGATACCTTATACACAACCACCAAGACCAATATCTTCAAATAATTGATGAAACACTAGATATAAATTCTAACGAAAGTGAGAAGTGATTGAGTTTTTGTACATTTTTGGTACCTTTTTCTTGTGAAATTATTTATTAATAAATATTTACATTTTTGTATGTTTCAAATCTTGAAACAAAACACAGTTTTTAAAATTATATCGTCTTTTGCTGTAAATCCACATAGTAAAAGAGTATGACTTTGTTTGCTTGATTCAACCACTGGCAAAGAAAATTTTCTACTTGTACATACACTTATCAATACACACTTACACTAACAAACCATTTTTTAATTTAATTTGATTCATGTAATATTTTATAAGGTTAAAAGACATAGAATGCATAACAAAATATACATCTTAAACAAATATTTAAAGCTATTTTTTCGTTATTAGCAATGAAATTTGTAGACTGTACATACACTTTCTTTCTTTTTTTTTTAGGTCTGATGAAAAATCCAATGGGCCTTGGCTTCAATTTTCAAGCCTCGATGACTCATTGATTATTTTTGTCTTTGTTTAGACAAGAAAAAAAAATATAAAATGAAAATATAAAACTTTTTCTTTTCTCTTCGGTTTCTTCTTTTTGTTTCGCCATTCTTTTCATGTCTTCCTTGCCATTGATGAGTCCGTCAAGACCAACTCGAGAGTAGTGTAAGACTTTTCTAAGACTTTTCTTACACTGTGTAAAACCGCGTTAGAAATGGTCTTCTTCCTCAGATCTCTCCTTTGCCCTTAAATTTTCCCGCATTTTCTCTTTTTCTTTCTTTTTCTATTTTCCTCGGCTTCCCCAAGCGTACAAGCTACTTCTCTTTCAGAATTTCTAAATAAAACCCTAAACCTTACAATTAAAAACCCCACCTTTACTTTTTGTCTTATTTGTTTCAGAGAATCTCTTCTTTCAAATCGCATTTTCATTACCAAACTCATCTTCAAAATTCCCAGGTAACATTACTTCTACTTCATGATCTTCAAATCTCGTTTCACTTTTTTTCCTGATTTTGCTGCGATTTTGTTGTACTCTTGCGCTTTAAGTTTTCACCTTTTTATATATCGGTTTCAAATTTGGTTGCTTTAAGCTATAATTCAAATACCCATTTCGAGTTTGTTCATATCGCATTACATCTCTAGACTCTGTTTTTGATCTAATTCGTAGTTCTTACTCTCTGATTAGGTCACAGATTTAAACAAATTTCATAGATAATAGAGAATGATGGGAGCAAAATCTAGCAAGGGCAAGAAAAATGTTGAATTTGGTTCACCGTCGACGCCAGTACAGATCAAGATAAACTCAGCTTATACAGAGCATTTAAGCTCATACGAAAGAGCTTGTAGTGAAGACCCAAAGCTTGAATCTTTTGACTCAGTTCTTCACGAAAGAACTAACAGAGTCATTAACAAGCTTGCATCAGGCGTTGAGATTAAGTCTTTATCGTTTGATTCACTTAGAGAAGTGACACAATGTCTTTTAGATATGAATCAAGATGTGGTCAAAGTTATATTGCACGATAAAGAAGATATATGGAACAATCAAGATTTGTTCTCTCTTGTGAATTTGTATTTTGAAAGCACTGCAAAGACTATGGATTTTTGCTCTGAGCTTGAGAACTGTCTTAACCGCGCGAGGAGGAGCCAAGTGATTATTCAGTTTGCTGTTAAGCAGTTTGAGGAAGAAGCTGAGATACCGATAAATGGGGATAACGAGAATAGAAAGTATGAGAAGACGCTTGAGGAGCTTAAGAGGTTTAAAGTAGCGGGTGAACCGTTTACGAAAGAGTTCTTTGCGCTTTTCGATTTGGTTTATAAACAACAGGTTTTGATGCTTGAGGAGCTTCATAAGTTAAAGAGAAAACTCGATAAGAGACTTAAGAATATCAAAACATGGCGAAGAGTATCGAATATGGTGTTTGTTACTGCATTTGTCTCTGTGATTATCTTCTCGGTGGTTGCAGCCGCGGTGGCTGCACCGCCTCTTGTGGCAGCTATAGCAGGTGCATTGGCTGTTCCAGTAGGGTCTGTTGGGAAATGGTGTAACTCTCTTTGGACAAAGTATGAGAAAGTGGTTAGAGGGCAGAAGGAGATTATTACATCGATTAGAATCGGTACTTACATATCGGTTAAGGAGATGGATAATATAAGTATCCTCGTGCGTAAAGTGGAAGTAGAGATTGAATCTTTGTTGAAGAAAGCTGAGTTTGCTGTTACAGAGGAGAAAGTTGTGAGGCTTGCAATAGATGAGATCAAGAAGAAGCTCGATGTGTTTACCCAAACCATTGAAGAACTTGGGAAACATGCAGGTAAGTATTGTAGCGATGTCACAAAGGCGAGAACCGTGATCCTGCAGAGGATAATCCGATATCCGACTGGTTCAACGAGTGAAGAAGCTACCTGGTAAGATCCCTAAAGCTAGCCTAAGATCGATAACTCGAAAAGTAAACTTATGCTTCATGTTTTTGCTTTAGAATTCTAGAGACCAAAATTGTGAACATCCTTCTGATTCATCATTTTAACTTATGAATGGTTTGGATTGAGTTTTTTTCGTGTTTTCGATTGATGATCAGGTCGGAAATGGTATCGTGAGAAGGCGGTTTCGGATTTCATGTTTGGATTTGAAGATTGTTGGTTTGTTTCCTTTAGCACAAGTATTATGAACAGCTAAGGATATCTTACTTAAATAAAATGTTATTAGTTGTCCTGAGGATGTTACCTTTTGCTTAATACATTAATTAATTAAAGAAATGTTTGTAAGATTTTATTCGATTTATTTTGGTATTTTGTTATATATTTAATCAGTCTCGTATTTTGGAAATTTGTTTATGCGCCTAGTCAAGGCTTAGAGGATTCCTAAAGCTGGCATGGATCATTCAAGAATCAATAAATCAATTTAATAAACAAAACATAGGACGTGACGAGTTAGTTGATGAGGACTAGATATAAAGGCCATGTTTATGTTGTTCTTTAACGTAATTTTGGAACATGAAACATGTTATACAGTCTTAATCAACATTTCATGATTGATATCACTGTTTTAAAAGCCAGTTGACTCGTAGAGTCGTGGGTCGATGTGATGTTTGGTCTTATTAAATTATTGACTGATTAATCAAAAGACCTGGGTTTTTTTTCTGTTGGAGTGAGTGTTGAAAGAAACCAAGTTATAATATAACAAAAAAAGAAAAGACAAAAGTAATGTTGTTTTATCAATGGGTTATATAACTAGTGATGTTAATATGGGTATAAAATATGCGGGCCTAAATGTGTTAAATACAAAATTTGTGGATCCAAATCTGTCCAATAATAAATGGGTTTTAAAAGAGTTGGTCTGTTTATGTCGTATTATTATTAATGCATTTGTTTTTTCTTCTATTTCTTTTGTTGTCAACGTTTTTCCTCTATTATCTACTCTTTTTTAAACAAAATTAAATGGTTGTGTTACCAAAAATATTTTAAGCTTTATTTAGAGGAAAGAAAAGAGAAAAATACGAAACCAGAAACTATTTAGATGTTTTCTTATAGAGAATAAACAGGGAGAAATAGAAGTAGAATTTAAAAACTTAACATATTCTTTGACACGTTTTATTACTTGAAGAAGTCCAACCCCAATTAGACATTTATTTTACATATTCTTTTCACTATTACATATTTTAATTCATCTTCACGTCAGCAAATGATCATCCTCTAGCAATGTCAAACAACAATTTTAGTTATTTCTATTAGCTATGAAATTAGTAAGAGCTATCAAAGGTTTCACTTTATCCGAATCAAACCCTAGAAGATGTTCTTTCGCATCACTCTTCAATCTCTTTACAAACTCCTTAGATTTCTCAAGACCCATCACTTTCGGATACGTCAGCTTTCCGGCAATCTTATCTTTACCGGCGGTTTTCCCCAATTCCTCCGACGACTTAGTCTCATCCAAAATATCATCAACCACTTGAAACAGCAATCCCATACACCTCGCAAAGTTTCTCACTTTCTCAATCTCTTCCTCTGAACCACCACCAATAACCGCTCCAATAACTGCCGATGCTTCAAGCAACGAACCGGTTTTATGAACGTGAATAAACTCAAGATCCTCTAAACCGACGTCGTTTTGATCCAACCCTTCACTACTTAAATCCATCGCTTGTCCCGCCACGAGTCCTTTAGTTCCAATAGACTTAGCCAATTCATTAACGGCTCGAACCATTATTTGAGATGACATGTCAGCTTCCGTCAAATGCTCGAAAGCTAAAGCTAAAAGTGCACCGCCGGAGAGAATAGCGACGCTTTCTCCGAAGACTTTATGTGTTGTTGGTTTACCTCGTCGGAGATCGTCGTTATCCATACAAGGAGGATCGTCTTTGATTAGTGACATTGTTTGAATCATTTCAACCGCACAAGCCGCCGGAATCGCTAAACGCTCTTCTCCTCCGATTAGCTCGCAAGCGGCGAGGAGAGTATTGGTCTGACGCGTTTGCCTCCGGCGAGAATTGCGTAACGCATTGGGTTGTGGATGTTGAGAGGCTCGATGAGTGGCATGGCTTCGTCTAATGCTTTGTTTATTGACTCTGCTTTCTTGATCATGTACGTTTTGAAATCGAAATCATCTTCTTCTTTGGTCTCTAGTTGGATTGATGAATCAAGAAACTCACGGACGTCTTTTCTGGCCAAAACAACGGCGGCGGCCGGAGATATGATCGGGAGGTGAAGGAGACGGATTAGCCGGTGTGTGGTCGCCGGACTCATCTGTTGTTTCAGAGTTGTAAACACGAAGTGTAGAGATAGAAAGAACAGTAGAATATAGAGAAATATATGAGTTTCCATTTTGATCAATGGATGATGATTGATTGATTGATCTTTGGTTCTTGACTTCTTGTTATTTAAAAAAAAATGTCAACCGCAAGACACGTCGTGGGATCCTTGATTCATTATTATACTGATTCGGTTTGGGTTCGTAAAATCGGTTTAAAACTAGGAATTAAATGGAGCATGGTTTGGACTTTGGAACCAAACCGTTTGGATTGAGGATTGGTTTGGAGTGAAGTGTGTGAATACTTGTTCGTTTATGGCCTTTTACAACCATACATAAAAGGGTTTATAGAAATTAAACAGATTTGAACCGGGAATAGAAAAAACAAACCGGATTACTTGAGGGTGATAGTATCTTCGTTGCAAAGACAGAGAAAACGTTTGTACGTCCAAAATGAAGACGAGAAACATGGCCGCCTTCTTGGTTTTCATCTTTCTGATTCTCTTTTGGTTATTTTGAAGATTTTGACCTAGTAATAACACTTATATATGATGGTTATCCCTTAAAACTTATATTATTGAAAAAATAATTTATTTCTGTTATTTTCTTTTATTACTACCTTCAACTTGATGTCCTATGAATTAATTTAGTTTTATGTTTATTTAGTTTCAAGCAACTCTTTCAAACCAAACAACTTCTTTTGATGAACAGTGGGTATAATTCAAACCCATTTTTACTTATTTTTTTCCGAGAAAAATAAAAAGGCATAAATACAAGAATGTTAAGAAAAAAAACATATTATATGATTTTTTGGCGGCATATTAAAACAAACACATACACACACATGACATGTAGATTAGCTTACACAAGAGTCAACTAAAAAACAACTGTCTACTACCACACACTCACTTCCTATAATATGCTCTAAAATCCAAAACAAATTAATAGATGGTAAGTCAAGGTCCTGCCTTAACACAAAAGACAACATTCGTTCAGATGAAACAAGTAGTCTTGAATTTGGCAAAAAAATCATAGCAAATTATAAGAAAACAATAGATATGAATCATATGATAAACAAAATATATACTTTAGCTTAAGTAATAACCAAAGTAGCTTCTTCACATTTTGGTCTCCCATTACTTATTTTACTTCTCAGTTTCATAGAAAGGGTCATGTTGTAGAAACAAATTTGCTTTCTTATATGCCTATATGTATATATGATTGTTTTCTTATGCCAAATCTCACGATATTTTACAAAACAATGTTATATTTTACTAGCACTTCTTACTAAAATTATTTCTCCAATAATATAATATATAGAAGGTTACAAAAAAAATGGGTAAAATGTTTGTAGATCTACCAAATTTTCAATGTGCCTAAGAAGTAAAAACCCTACATAATCAATCTCTCACTCCCACTATTCATCTACTTTCTATCTAATGAAAACACACAAATCTTCAAACACAATTATAGAGAATCAATAAAAATACAACAACGAAAGGAAAAAAAACAAAAAAAATTAGACATGGGATGTAGAAGGATGCACAATATTGTTTTGTCTCCCTGCAAGCCAAAGCATGGTTCTCCTAGCAAAAGATGGCGTTTTCGTCTCCAAAGACTCCGAATTTTCGCTCTTTCGGTTATCCTCATCGATATCGAGAGGAATCCGTTGGTTCGAAACTCGGATTGAAGGGGAAGACACAGAAGAACAATCCAAATCTCTACCACTAGTACCCTTTTGCTTCTCCTTTTTACCCCTTAACCAAATTTTCGATAAAGAAAAGCTCTCTCTTTCCACAACACTCTTCTCAATTCCCTTAACTGTTGGATCAAAACCGCATTCGGACATAACGGCTCTATGACCAGACAAGCAACGATCTTTACCGGATAGTTTCTTGGTCGAAACATGAACCTTAAGAATAGCTTCTTGGTCCATAGTATACTCATATGATCCCATAGAGAAACACCTCCTCTCATCTACATTGCTATTACCATTTATGCTATTGTTACTGTCACGTCCTTCACCAACATGATCTATTATGTTCCTAAACTTCCCTAACTTAACTTCTAAAGGAACAAACTTTTCATCTAAACCAACCAATTCACCATCTGGGTCACATGATTTACGACCCGACCAAATCCGGGTTGACCCAAAATCAGAATTGGACTCAGAAACAGGAACCATATCACTCGAGCTTTGACCACTCTCAAGAATAAGAAGATAAGAGGAGCTTAGGTTATGGTGAGATGAGAAATCACAGAGGAGGTTTGATCTACATAAAGGACAAGTCGAGTGAGAGAGAAGCCACGTGTCAATACAATCAACATGAAAGGCGTGGCTACATTTAGGCAAGAGTCTAAGTTTATCCTCTGTTTCAAACTCACAGAGACAAACAGGGCAATCGAAAGATGAAAGTTTGAGACCAATGATGGATTTGTAATGAAAAGTGGGTAACGTGTCGATTAATAATTGGTCGACGCCGGAATCATGGAGGTTAAAGAGTTGTTGAAGCTGGCCTTGAAGAGCTGTGACGTTATCGAAGTTACCTTCTCTGTTTTGCGTCTGTGGTTTGAGGAGGAATTTGACGAGGATGTGGATGAGACCAGAGATGAAGAAGATTATTGAGAGGATTATGATTATTAAGAGGATATTTGGGCTGATTTTGCTGTTTAGATCAAAGCTTGTGCTTGATTTGAGAGGTATTAGTGGTGGTGGTGATGAAGGGGAGATGAAGTTCTGGGTTGATTTGATTTCCGGGAAAATCTGGTTCATGTTTTCCAGAGAAAATTTCATTGGGAAAAGGATAGAAAAAGGTGGAAGAACTTACCAAAACTCAAGCTTGGGATTAAAAAACTTCAAGAACAGAGATTATAAATGCATGCTCTGTTTTATGAGGTTTTGGTTTATCTTGAAATTGAAAGAAGAGAAAGAAAAGATTTTGAGCTGAAAGGTTTTTGAATTTTTAAGGGCGAGAGTGATGATTAAGAGAATTACAGGTTGGACCATTGATGGTGACAGTTGAGCAAAAAAAAATTTCATTTTATATTTTTCTTACACTAAAAAGGAGTGTTTTTGAAATATTTTAAAATTTTGAGAAATTAATGGGATTTGGATCGTAGTATTAAATTACCTAAATAAATGCAAAGTCAACGAAACATTTCTTTAAATAAAAGAACTGATAAAAATTTCACTTCCTTTGAAGAGGAATGATATCTTATGATTTTGTAACCAAACCCCGGCCTTCCATGTTAAAAGCCAACCGGACAAATGATATAATTGTACAATCCATAAGGAATAACATTTTTTCTGACAGTTTTAACTTTAAACTTCCGAGTTTGAATTCAAAATATCAGTAAGATTGTGAATTATTAGACCAAAACTCCAAACTGAATATTTCATTCACGTCTTCGACTTTGGAACTAGGACCGCTACATTCTTTTTTTTTTGGTAAACGAAAAAAAAGTTGTTGGAATGAGCCTTATGTTGAGGGCCTTGAGGCTAAGCGAGATCAACGATGGATATTTTGATACCTTTCTTGCATAAAATTGCCTTGTGATATTCAAGGTGGAGTTGGTTCTGACTTTCTTTCGCTTTTATGCAATCGCTTCTTTACGCTTTGGTCAGCCTATTTATGCGGCATGGTTCAAAACTTCTATGGAAAGATATGTGATATTGTCCCGAACATTCTCTGATACTAAAGTTATATATAGATTACACGACTATATGGACTATGGAGAGTAAAGGATATGGACGATGGGATAGGTGATGATTTTGAGTTAGGGCTTTCGGATAAATCAACAATCCAGTCTAGTATATCGTAAGCTTTTCAGGTTAATTATGAAAAATATCAGAGTTATTCGAAATAGTTTTGGGATCTTGATCCAAGGAAAATGTCTGTGAGGCTTATGATATGTTTTTTGTGTTTATTGTAGAAAATATTTGGTTCGGATTCTCGGATTGATCCGGTGAGGTGGCATCTCGGATTTGATGGCTCATGTCGTTGACTTTAACATTAACATTCTCGAAATAGCTCGGCCACCTGTTTTTTCAACGTGATCACCCCTAGGTTCGAACCTCAACACGTATTATAGATAGGTATGCTAGTGTGTGTACTTGTGATTTTGGCATCTTGAGGACATATAATTGATTAGTGAACTAGACAATTTTTAAAGGACTCGAGTGGTACGGTTATGAATTTTGTGACTAATATATCCGTTTGGGCTTTTGAAACTAGAAGGGTTTTGTTGCGGGAAAACTGAACAACTTTAATTCGGTCCATTTTTATTCTACATATCTTTCTTTGATTGGTTGATTCAGAAAATGGGTATATTCATACAATAATTATAAAAACTGTTTTGAATTTTTATATATGAAAGAAGTATATTGTAAACTTTAAACCAAGAATGTAATAGACTTTAAGTTTTTTTTCTCTTGAAAAGAGCTACTGTAAGAAGAAAAAAGTTGTAAAAAAACTAGTATTTCATTTCATAATTTTAGACATCTTTAATTAAAAGACTATTGGAATTTTTTTTTTAGAAAGAACTAGTATTTCATATCATAATTTTAGGTAGTAAACAAACATTCTATGTTGAAAAAGGAGAAACACGAGAGAGAGGAATCAGGAAGCCAACATGGAAGAAGGTTCTATGCATTTTCCTTGTAACTTCACATATTACAAAGTTTATATACTAATGACAGTAGTTGAAGAAAAGAGGTAAGCTTTAATTTTCTCAACCATATATACTGATAAGTAACATAAGTTTCACTTTGATCGAATTTTTATGACTAACTTTTTAGAAAATCAAAATTTATCAAGACATATCGTTCTGGAAAATGCAAAATAATTTGGATAGATGATTCACCGATTTGTTACTTAAACGATTTTTTTTTGTTTTTTGTTTTTTGGTTCTGGAAAGTGATCTTTCTTAGTTTTGATCATGAAAGACAGGACTGTCTTAATCGGAGATATTTGTCAATCAAATTATTCTAACTCTTGATTATAACCAGATTGTATTGTTTTTTATAGGTTTTAAAAGATATTTAACCCTACGATAGAGATGTCCGATGTAAACCGGCAGTTTACTAATAGAAGAAAGATTGTAAAAATAAAAGTTTAATAGGAAATAGTGGAATTTTTATTTGCAGTACAATGTTTTCACCACAAAGGATCATCCACACATATAATTTAGTAAGTTTCTATATCAGTTCCATTCGATTTATTGGACTTAGTAACACGAAATCATCTCTTCACCTTCTTCGCTTATTATGGATCTCAGCTTCATATTCTACAGAAGAGAAGAATAACTTAAAGTATTAATTAGTTATATCAAATTTTCAAATTCATTAGGATAATATGTATAAAGAATTGCATTTTCTTGCAAAGGTTTCTTTAAGTTTGAGTGGTATATCAAATGAATAGTAGAAAAAACGGTAGTCAAATAATCGAATAACACTTCAAATTAATTGAAAATCAGCAGAATATATAATCATAAAACTGGTTTTACTAGATGATTGAATTTTCAATTTTCTAATTCTGTTTTTAGCGCATCCATAATATACAGCGGATTGATTTTTAAAAACATAAAAACTCTAAAATTTAATGAAGATTATGAAAATAGTGTGTTTTATTTTTTCAAATGAAATAAAGAATTTTGGGCAAATATCTGTCACCGAAAGTTCAATTTGTTTTTGTTATAAGTTTTAATTTTTGCCATCATCAATTTTCTCTCTCTCTCTCTCTCTATATATATATATATATATATATAACAATGTATAACTTTTGATACGATGAAAAGATTTAAGAATGTAACTTACGGAGTGTATTCGACGCGGACGTTGCCAGCATCAGTATTAGCGATAACCCGAAAAGCGTCACGAGAGAGATTAAGGTCACCATTGCAGGGCTCCCGGCAGAAATCAACAACAGTCACGTCTACGGTACGTCCGGTGCATGCTCTAGGAAAGTTGTATGTAGCACCAAGACATCGAACCCTGTACCTACGACCACATGCTCGACTTCCTTGCCACAGATTGCTATTGACTCCAACCACCATCGTCCCACGTTGTGTTCCATAACACGCAGACCCTAAATCAAACCATTTCTTTGTAATCAATGTTCAATGTATACTCCCAAAAACAGATGGATCTTTCTATTAATATATATATATATATATATGTATTATAGTGTATACGCACTAGTGTAGGGAGGGTTGTAATAGACAGCTCTTCCTACAGCAGCTTCAGCGATTGGAGGTAAAATGTGTGCAAACACTATCACCACTACCATAAATTTTACAACCATTTTTATAATTTTCTTCTTCTTTTTAATGTTTTCTTGCTGGTTTGTGAAATAATGAAGCAAAGAGAGTATATTTATATATATATATAAATAAAATGGGACTCAAAGACTTGGATACAAGGAAAAGTCTTTGGTCTACACTCACATCAAGTCTTCCATTATTGAAGGTATTGATTTCACATGTGACATTTGTTTTTGTGCTCTACCTAAATTTTCCTGGTGAATTAAATGAATATGATGTCTGTGAAGGAAAATTCCAAAAGGGTTTGAAATTTAAGTTCACTTTTTTGATTTTTTTTGGCAGAGAGTAATGTTAATGACTGTATTTGACAAAAGGTCTTAAGGAAATTTCCAAGAAACTAGAGAATGTTTGAAGTTTGAATTTTTATTTTTTTTTGTATTTCATTTTGTTGACAAAAGTTTATGAGATTTCTACACAAGCGGTTCTACAAACATTGTAATTCAGTCCATGCTTAGAGACTGTAAATAATGTGTTTCGCATTTGACACTCAAAATTCAGGAATTAAGCCATCATACGGCTGACATCATATTCCACAAAAAGACATATCCGGGAAATATGAGGATGCATTGGTCACGAATGGATTAAAAGTCATAAATATGATGTTATACAATAAGAAACATTGAATCTTTATGTCCCTAACCAATCTGTTGAATGATAAACCTCCTTCTATCTCTGGTAGTAAAATTATTTAAACATTGAACCTTTGGTCCCAGATCAGTTCGGTTTGTTGAGGTCACACTTATAAAATTAGTCAAATGAAGTATGAAGAACAAAATTGTTTTGCTATCTTACTCTTACAAGAGAAACAAATTATTTCTTGTGTTGATGTCAAGTAATGAAGTATTTTATGAATTTCAACATTTAACTGAATTGAACCGGACAAATGAACAATTAAAAAAGATTGTTCTGATCAGTATGGTTGAGATAACGAATGTGCACTTACCGAGGAAGCTGCCTTTGTCGGCTTGTCCCTATTATTCATCAATCAAAGATTTGTTTTTGACTTTTTAGTTTCAAAAATTGAGTTCCAACTAAAAAATCTGGTTTTGTTTTTTTCAAAATGCGGATGAAAAAATATGAAATTGTGTAATTTGTATGTAAGGAAACAAAAAGTAAAAAAAATTGGTAACAAACATCCGAACAAGTGTTTAGATACATCGGTTTCATAGGCCTCGAAGTATGAATATTACTTTTGGAACTAAATAGAAATCAGAATATTCCATCTTTTCCACACTGTGGTCTTCAAGAGTGGGATAATAATATTCATTTCCCATCAGGATAATGTTAAAAATCATTGGTCCATTTGATAAGAAGATATTTTTTTTCTTCTTTTTCGCATCAAAAACAAACTATTCATTAAGTTTTCAGGATACGGTATTTCTAAAAACAAAACAATTTAGAGTTTGGAACTTATATGAATTCTTTTAACCAAAAAATCAGCACAGATATTTAAAATACGGAAAATAAAGAAAATAAAAAAAGTTATAAACAAAAACTAAAGAGATAGAAAGTCATCTAATTCTAACGCAAAGGTCGGACACTCATTTGGCAAGTCCAACAAAGTGATGAGATCCATTCGGTTGAAAAAGCCACATTATCCATGTTAAAAAGCCCTTAAGCAACGCATCTCCCATATAAGATAATCAAATTCTGTATGAAAAGGAGATAGAGAGCGTCTAGAACTTTTCAAACCAAAGTGAATAACTTACTCTCCATAGTCACAATCCAACCATAACCACTAAGTTTATCTTTGTCCATCCACGCCCCGTCAGTCTGGCAGATGGTACCTTGATGAATTAAGTCTATCGTGGGTTCAGGTGGCGCAATAGCAATATTGATAGATGTAGTACGAATGTTTGCCACCCAGAAAACGTATGATTCTTGGAGTGCAATGGAGAGCGTGATATTGGGAGCAATGTCCTTATTTTCAAAGATTTTTAAATTTCTCGCCTTTCATATAAACTAAAGAATTCATGGGAAAGCTTTAATCGCTTTCATGGGAAAGCTTTAATCGCTTTCTCTTCTCCTCCCACTTCCTTTGCTCGCCACGTGAAGAAATCCATGTTAGTGAATATTGACTCCAAGGGGAACATGTCTGGTGCAGAGGGTATATTCAACAATGTCCAAATGTGTCTCGCCGATAGACACTAAAAAAAACATGATTAATCATCTCGCTTTCCGCTCTACATCGGGGGCAGCTTCTGTTGACTCCAATATGCATGTTATATAAACGTTGACACGAAAAGACGCATCTTGAAGTAATATGCCATATAAAATGCATTAATTTTCTCGAGGTCAAAATTTTCCATGATTGCGCATGTTGTGCCACAACATTCGGTTCCTAAAAATGGTGGTCGCAATCTCCTCTCGGGTCGGCTTTAGCCGCCCATACCCACATTTAATTGTGTAAGCCCTCGATTTAGTAAAGACCAGTTGTAGCTATCATTAGAAAACGAGGTGAATGCCCATAATGAACGATATGTCTTCCGGATCGAAAAGATTCCAGAATTTTGTAAAAGAATTGATCAAATCGCTCACATAAAGATGTGGATCATGCTTAGCCGATAAACCTTGTGGGGTCCTCGCTGGAATCTGCGGTATCCACGGTTCAGATAACACTTTGGTTCACATACCATATCCAATGACACGCCGCATCCCAGAAAAAGTCGTCTTCATGTCATGATGCTCCTCCACCCGTATGATGGGTTATTTGTTGGTTTGACATGAAAAGGAAAGGAATACCTAAAATACCTACCACAGAAAACACGTGCTAACAGTGAGTTGGGATATCTCACTAGTCACCACATTTCCTGAGCTAGGATAGCATGATTAAAATCTTTAAAAGTACGAAAACCAAGTCCTCCCTCCTTTAGAGGTTTGCAAGCTTCTCCCAATCAAGCCGGTGAATTCTGTTGTTATCTTGCTTTTTGCTCCACCAAAAATTCGTAATCGCTCCGCTAAGCTTTGTCTAGATATATTTGGAAAGTAAGAAACATGACATTACATATGTCATAAGGGTCTATGCAACAAGACTTTATAAGAATCTCTTTTCCTCCCTGTGAAAAGAATTTTGCTGACCAAAGATTGATTCTACTATTTAAGCGATTTTGTACAAAGGCTAGAACTTGTGCCTTTGACTTGTGTATCTTCTATGGTAATCTTAAATAGGTACCCATCCTACCTTCTTGACTTATCTTTGGTTCAGAGGGTACATCTCGCCCAAACATAATAGAAGACTTGGAAAAAATAATTTGCTGCCCAGATGCCTCTCCGTAAGAACGGATGATATTAATAATCTCTTGACTTTGAATTGCCTCTGCTTTACATAAGAAAAGGTTGTCGTCATCTGCAAAATGTCAATTAGCATCTTTGTGTTGTATATTGTAGCCTTTCTCCAGTTTGTTATCGATCTTCTACATAGAAGTATATTTTTTATGATATCCCAAGAACCATCTGAATTCTGAGGCTCCCATCCCGCTAGAATCGCGTCTTTGAATCCTTTTTTCCCTAACCAACGTTTGTCAAACATAAAGGTTCGTTTTACACGAGTGGAATTTGCGTTTATATGACATAGGATGGGGCGGTGGTCCGAACCCCATCTCTTAAAGTACTCAATATTCGTGTGGGAAAAAAGGAAGCTCGATCTAGTCGGCATTTGACAACTCCATTTCGTCTCCGCCCAACCCATGAGAACGGATTTCCTCTAAAAGGGAAATCAATGAGTTCGCACTTATGAATCATAGTGTTGAAAGGATGAACAAGTTGTCCGATATTTTCTTGCCTCCATGTTTCTCATGATGTTTTGTTATCTCATTAAAATCACCAATTAAAACCCAAACACCATCATAAGCAATACCAATCCGCGTGAGTCTCTCCCAACCAAGTTTTCAGTTTTTAACAACTGAATCACCATAAACAAACGTCATGAAAACTTTATTACCATCAATCCGAGTCTCAACATCAATCATGTGTTTATTATAAAATAAAATAGTAATAGGATACTTAGAAGAATAAAGCAAAGCGAGGCCGCCACTCAGTCCACCTGGCTCAATCGTAAACAAATTATCGTATTCTAGTTCTTCTTGAGGTCTTCTAACACATGCCATTGATTCTTCATCTCTGACATGAACATGAAATCTGGAAGGAATTTTCTTGTCATCTCCAGTAAACACCGAATTGTCATGTATGTTTTGACTCTTTGACAATTCCATGATATCGCTCTCATATATCTTTATTGGATGGTTTTTGGAGTCCCACCGAATCTGTAAAAGTAGAAGATTTCTAGCGTGTATAGTAGAAGGTATCACCTCGTTAGGAGGGAAAAGAGTATGGGATGTTCGGGCTGATTTGTCTTTAGCTTTGGATACTAGCGAGCCTTGTCGACGTTTTGGGGATCCCTTGACCTGTAAAGCATTACGATGACATACCTTGGAGGTCACGGCTTTGCTTCACCGTTTTCCTTTTCTGATCAGATCGTTGCTTCCTGTGCACACCTTTCCGAACCGAAAGCTTTGGGTAATCAATTCGTTCCTTCACAGGTCTACGATGAGATGATGACGGACTCCGAGTAATTTGTGGTGAACCTGATGGTAGAGACAGCCTTTTCGCAGAGATAGATAAAGGACGGACTTGATCTGAAAATGTTATTTACAAGCTTGGTTGATCAGCCTCTTCCAAAAGATCATCGTTATCAATTTCTTCCTTAGACATTCGTGACAGCGGCGAGCCTTCTAAGCGCAACTCAGCATCTTTCCCCCTCCGATTACGAGTTTCGAATACCGTTGGCTTTCCTTGTTGATCGTGTTCAATTCGGATCGGTGCTTTGTCGATGTGGAAGTCTGATCGGCGGTGATCTGTGTCGCGACGTAGCTTTCTTCAATGCTATGTATCTCGGTGATGTTCTGAAACTCGGGCAGGGGACCTCCAATGACGGTGACCCCATTGGTTCATTTCTCGGTCCTGAGAGTAGAGTCTCGATTATCCCTGTTGTTAAGACCTGACAAACGCCGAGCAGGTGAGGTTCTCGTAACTTGGCAACTCTTCTTTTATAATCCGCTTCACGGTAATGTTGCTGCTTTGTGCGCCATTCACTTGTAGCAACAGCTTCCTCATGCCGCCGCTTTCTCTGCTCCAGGACCCTACGATTTGGACTCTCCCTGTGACGGGGATATGGAGGCTCTCGGTTCATCTCCAGGCGATTCTAAACCGGATGACGTGCTCTGTTTTCAGCTCCCTCCAAATTGCCATGTTGTTTACGGTGGTTTGCGTCTCTGGAGCCAAAGCTTTCCTCCTTTTCGCGAGGCTGCCGGTTCTGTTACCTTGCTGATTGAAAATTCCCAATTGGTTTCGAACATGGTAGTGTTCAGGCCTGAACCGATGAGATTCCTCGTCCAGATTTCTCGTAAGTTCAGCTTTCTCAGCTCTCTTACGGATTCTTTCTTCCTCCGTTAACTCGCGAGCATGATTCCTCAAAAGTGTTATCATTCCAATACTGTGGGGGAAGATTCTTGACACGAACCCAGAACATGATGGTATTCGCGTGTCAGGCGTCCACCGTTCTAGAGCGATGTGCCACTTGTTGAAGTGACACGGTCTCTTGTTCAGCACTCGAAGCAGGTCTTCTTCATGTTCAAAGTCGAATTGAAACCTTCCATTGCCCAAATCAATCCCTCTATGACGATAAAATCTCACCCGTCGAACACAAGTGGAAATGAAGAATAATAAAGCAAATCATATTAAAATCATAAAACTGCGGTTTTAAACAAATTTTAAATTTACCTTTTATATATGATTAAATAGATATTTGTGTTACCTAGTTTTTCATTTTTTTAACAAAAGTACTTTAAAACAGTTGCACAAAAAATGAATAAAAGATATATACAAAAATTCTAAATATATAAATATCTTATATATAATTTAAGATTTTGGATCATTTATTTATTTTTTTACTAGAGTTTCATCAAATTATTTTTGCAATCCGTAATACTAAGTTTGACTTTTATTCTCTTTAAGTTTTCCAATAGAATCGATTTTAAATTTTAATATTTTACAAATTCAATGTTTTGATTTTAAATTTGAAATTATTAGTTTTTATAAATAATTTACAAAATCCAAAACCAAAACCAAACTAAATTAATTATGGTTAAAGCCATAAACCGAAAAAACTAAACCATACAAAGCCGTAATTCAATTAGGCTGTAAATAGTTTCATTTTCTATAAAACCATCAAAACTGAAGGAAAACCAAATCACAAACAAAAATGGCCACCCCTAATATTAGTCTTTATCACATGATCGGATGATCCAAAGCCAAAAGGTAAAATAAGTCTCTATTATCACTTGTGTATATATGATGACCGTTTTAACAAAGTAACAAGAGAAGCCAGAAAACGAAAAAAAAGCAAAAAAAAAATTTTTACGATGCCTCCGACCAATAATGAGCGAATCTCGGGCGAGCCACCGCCACCGCTATCGCCAAAGCCGAAACCAAGAATTATTTCTCTATTCCTCGTAGGTGTAATCATGATTTCAATCTTCATTCTCTTCCTCGTTCTTATCGGCATCGCGTCTGTCCTTCTTCTCCCTCTTCTCCTCTCTTCTCTCCATCGTCACCATCGACGTCACCGCCGTAATCGTCGACATGAATCCTCAGGTGGTTTATCTTCAAGATTCCTGAAAAAGCTTCAGACAAGGACAATGGTGTCGGAATCTTCCCGGTTGTGGACACGTGTTCCATCGGAAGTGTGTGGACACTTGGTTGCTCAAAGCCTTGACTTGTTCAATTTGTAGAGCTAAGGTTAGATTGAGAGAAGAAGATTCACAACAAGGAGACTCGTGGAGATGTTTTGGTCACAGAAGAAGTAGTTTGCTAGATTTTTAACTGCTCTGTTTCTTGGTTTTGTTTTGTTTCATTCATAATTGGCAGCGAAGTTTTTGGCTTTATTGATCCTGTTTGCAGTCTTTCAGTCCTATTTAGCTATCGTTTGGAACTTATCTATGGTCATATCGATACTCGAGGAAACTTGTGGGATCCAAGCTTTGGGGAAAGCGGCAAAGATTGTTAAAAGGGATGAAACCAAAACTATTCCTCTTGAATCTTTGCTTCACGTTATACTGCGGTTTAGCTCTGATCAATTTGACACGTCGTTTGCGGTTACCTTTACCGCCGGTTTGGTCCTTGTGAGTTCCTAAATGTCTTTCTAAATAAATGCCGTATTCTTAGAAAAAGAATCATGAGTAGTTGTATTTTTGAAAATATGCATCTACATTGTTGTATAGTAGTAAAAAGTTACAAAAGCAGTGTACTTTCTTTTATTTGTAAGACTGGAGAGAGTATATTAAGGTAACTTTGATCGCCATTATGAAATCAAACAAATTATATATTACAATTCACGTCTAATGTTCAATTTACTCCGTGAACATAAATGATAAATGCGTAAACCGGGCATCTCCCCACCTAAATAGATGTATTCAATTCATCAAAAAAAAATATTTTATCATTAACCAGATTGTATGAACTCATGTCGACTCATGCTTGTCATGTTGCATACAAGTTACTACTATCACGTGACTTTTGCAATTGCCAAATATATTTATTATTTTAAGCCAGATACTGTTTATAGCAATTGAATGAGTAACGCCTCCATAAAATTGCACTGTAAATAAATTATAATAATATGTAGATTCAAAAAATAAGTATAACAAACTCAATGTTTTGGTTCAAAGACAATACAATTAGGAGGATAAAAGTATGTACATGAAGTGTAAGCTTGTAAATGAGCCATTTTGGCTAACCCATCAACGACTTAATTGTTGTCGCTTTGAGCATTGACAAACTCAATGTTCTGATAAATCCTATTAGATTGAGTCAATAAAGATTTAGTTATAGAATCTATCACAACAATTGTATATTGTAATTTGATCTCAAATCTAGAAAAACTATATAGGTGGAAAGCCCCAAAAAATCTAGAAATTGTAAGTGAATGATAGTTCTACTCGGTATTACATATGCATTTTTTACATGTAAAAATCTGTAAGAACATTAATTTATTCACTATTACATCTTTCGCATGTAAAAATGATGTATATATATATGAATAACCATAAAAATGAAATGGCCAACATTCTCATATATTAAAAGAAATGTACCATTGGTTAGGTTAATTTATTCTTATGGTTAGGTTTTTAATTTCTAGAATATATGGACATGTCTTAATTTGTATTTCCGGAATAACCAAAGCAAAATTTGGATTGAAATCAAAATCTTAAGAAACGTAACTTTGGGTAAACCGTTCGAAATTTTGTAATAAAACCAATTCAGTTGAATTTTCAATATTTATACTATTTCGATTAAGTCATTTAGAAAATCTTATATGTGCAAGCTTTATGTAGATATATAAATGACATACACCAAATTTCAAACCGTGAGTTTCTTGGGGGATTAAAATATGATTACTCAATCGTTAAAATATCATGATTTTGCTATATATGTATAAAAGCTTTAAGGCAAAAAATTGAATATACTGTCTAAACAATGTAACAACATTTCACATGCGATTGTCTATAGACAAAACGGCAAAAGTAAGATGGCACTTTGAATTTTCACCCGACATGAAATGATGAAATTGTCACATATTGATTTTAGTATACTAATAATAATAATTAAGTAGGAGAAAACCCTAGAAAACCGACATCTTTGGTCAAGCCAAAAAGAAAACACAGGAAAGAAAATCACATTTTATTTTGGTTTCACATAATAACGTGTATGAACCCAACTAAATCCGGCCCACTAAATATATAATATCAGCTGTAGTTGTTTTCACATTTATTTTCCTAAGAAATTGTAGGACCATCTTACAAAAGTTATTGATGCAAACTGCTTATCCCCCATAACAATTAAAAAAGTAATTCACTCCATATTTTTCATCATCTGTAATCAAATTGTTTTTAATTGTGACCATTTTTTGTGGAAATTTCTAGTATGATGGAAACAGTATGACTTTATGATTGCTATAACTTTCGAGAAGATAACACCGAGGGAGGTGTATTGAAACGAACATTTGAAAGATTTGAATTAAAATGATCATGTTATTGAAACATGATTTTTAAAATATTTTTTAAAATATACTGTTATTTGATTAATTAATTTAAAATATATAATTAAATCTATTGTTATCGAAAACATTTTAAGAGAATTTAATAACAAAATTTCTTAATTCATGAAAATTCAATCAAATCATTTTAAAGCTCTTTAAAACTCAAATTTCTCCAAATTTATCAACAGATACACCCTGTATGTTTGGAATGACCATCAAAGGAGAATTTCAACATAACCGTATGAGAAGTTATGAGATATAACGAACGGATAAGATACAAATATGTTGATTCAATGAATATATTATATAATAAATGTTTAGAATTTTTAAAAAATGTTTAGAATTAATCACGTGAAAGTTTCTCTTCAAGAGAATGTTTACACAAAAGAAAAATTAAATTATTTTGGCCGAGTTCAATATAAAATAAAAATACATGATAATATGTTATTTTATTCAAAAGGTATAACCTTTTGGAGTAACATATAAGAATTAGTCATTTTTTTTAATTTATGGTTGAGAATGAATCATACCTTCGTTCAGTGGTTTTCTCTTTATTCCTTTTGTTTTGTTCATTTATTTTCAATCTTGCGAGAATATATATTACCCTTACCTTTTTTAAACAATATATATATATATATGTGTGTATATATATAAATAGTAGCTTTACGCCACAAAGTAAAAGCATATAGTCAATATAAACGTTTATTTCTTGTTAAATGATCTTTAAAAAATCTGAATAATTCTATGTTTTTTTTTTCTGAAACGTTTATTTGTCTCTTTTGTATAAAGCTAGATTTATCTTGTTTGTTATAAATAATAAATAACAAAAATACCAAAATGACATATTTCGCCAAGGTATAATAATATTCTCGAGGACATAAGCATTAATCAATACCGAAGCAAAAAGAAGGGGTAATAAAATCATAAAAGCATTATAGTATTTCAGACGCAAATCCATTATAGATATTCTTCTAGAAACACACACGTCTCTTTCTATTTTTTGGTATATGTAAAATCTTATCCTATATATATAATTGCCTTGGAAATTTTTTTTTTTAATTACCTTGGAAAGTTACTAAACTAGCCAATGTAACAAAAACTGTAATTTCATATGAACAAACATTTTAATCGACGATTTAATGCTATAAAACTAGTTGGGTCGCCTATCTGTTCAGATCACGTGAATGAGTGTATTCGTAGTCTTCGTGGAACGTATTTATTTATAATATAGCATTTAAATTTTTTTTTTTTTTTGGCAATCATAGCTTAAAAAAAATTATGTTTGATAAAGGATTAAAAAGAAAAAAAATTATAAAATAGCTAATAGTTTTAATATCAAGTTTTATGCGATAAATAAATTGGGTATCGATTACTCACTTATGCTGTTATATTTCTCATATATATCTTTGAAAATTTATGGCATCTCATGAAAGCCTTGTCTCTAAGGCTTTGGATGAAACGTCATGTTTGGTTGTACATAATTTTAATTAATTTCATAATAATTTAGTGGTCTGTCAAAGCTAGAAATTAGTTTTAGTTAGATGCATCTTTCTTTTGATTTATTAACTAAATTTTGGTAAACAAATTAAAATCTTTGTCAAAATTTTATTATAATTATTTTGATGCTACATTGACCACTTTCTTTTATAATCAGAAGTTCTCTAGACTTTCAAATTTATAGTCTTTCTTTTTTTTTTGGTTTAAATACCAACCGTTGGAGAAAGACATTAAAACGTAACAACAATCGATCTTCAATAGAGAGTTTCTAATAAGTTTATAACTAATAATTAAAAACAAAGACTCAATTTTGTTACCAGATGAGCTAAACGCTTGATCAATATAAACATTGTCAAACTAACGTTGGATTATCTTAAAGACATGCATGTAAATTTTGTTTCGATTCATATAATATATTAATAAACGGGAACGTACGTACAACTAATCCCATTATACAAAAGTTAATAGTATAGACACCGGGATAAGTTATAAAATTAAAAACTCCTTAAGTCAACAATTATAATCTCTTTTAAAAGTTGTAAACTTTTATAATTTGATAAATGGGGTTGGCAAAGTATATCATTGATTGGCTGACCAAAGTCGATGGACTCACCTGTTAGTGGATAAACGAAACTTAATAAATGATTCTATAACTTCGACCCTATCCATTGGTGGTATCACTTGCCACGTTTTAAATCCGTTTTATCATTTAAATTCTCTCTTTTTAATTTTTTTACGTGTATGATCTTCTTCCTCGCATTAATATCTAATTTTCTGCAGAAAATACTAGTATCAATTACTTTAACCAAACAAAAACTTATATATATATATATATATATGTGTGTTTGACAAGAAAAAACGACTGAAGAATATACATGGTCTTAAAGATACTAAATTTTGCATATAAACTTGAAAAATCAATTAAAATGAAACAAACAAAAAAATTTAAAATATTTTTATGAAATATTATCGTACATCTTAAAATTACAAATTTATACAGCTATCCAAACTATGATTTATTCATGTACAAGTTTATATATATATATATATATATATACAAAAAAAACTTCGCCAAAAACTCATATGAACTGATACATTTTATCAAGCTAGAGATCGTAGAAGATAAATTTAGTTTCGTTTCCATAATCGGTGCCCGAATGATGGACAGGGAATGATTTCTCTAAAAACCTAGTTCTATATTTAATCGTTGAAATAGCGACTCTTAGTTATCTAGCATTCTAAGGCTATCTCTAAGGAGCAACTCTATTTTAGTATAAAAACTACATTATTTTAGTATAATTTTAGTACTAAAAGTTTTTCCATCTCCAACCACAACACCAAATATTACACTAAAAAAAATATTCACTATTATTATATTATTAAAAAGAATATTCTCTATTATGATTTTATTAAACTTAAATTTATTTATTTTTAATTTAAAATTTTAATAAAAATTACTACTTTAAAAATTATTCACGGTGAAGGTTTCCAATACCATGGATCTCAATATCGAGCATCTCAATATCAAGGAGATCAATTGCAACAATACCACTTTCAAAGAGAACAAGATCAAGGAGAAGGGCAAAAATCACCAAATGATCCAAAAAATTATATCCCGTATTATGATTATCTTAACGGAAGCGGAACTAATTTTCCCGGTTACTAGATTATTATCTAAATTTTTATTATGTTTTTAAAATATATTTTGTTGTTTTTAGTTTTTATGTTTGTTTGGTTTTAATTTTGTAAATTTTATGTTTTAATGTTGTAATTTTTATGTTTTAATGTTTTAGTTAAAGTTTATTGTGTAATATTGAATTTAGTTTTTAATTTATGTTCTATTTCAAATTTCTATAATAAATTTTAACTAATATTTTTTTATTATTAGAGAGTTTAAATTTAAAAAAAAAAAAAATTTATAGCGTTACTAAAGTGTCACGCCAAATTATAGTGTAATACACCAAAACTCTATTATAGTATAATTTATGCAGTTTTGTTGAAGTAGAAAAAGTTGCTTTTTCACACTAAAATAGTGGGATATAGTCTTCTTGGATATGCCCTAAGTGTTCTATGGGTTTGATACGAATTTTAAAAAATAAAACTTTTTCCTTAAAATAATTATAATCTAATTTCATTGACTAAACAAAATACAAGCTGACAAAAATATGATATAATCTGTAAGGTTTTCGCGTAAAATCCTTTCTAATATATAATTCAGATGACAAACAGGAAAAAAGGAAGTTATTCTTTTTTTTTTTAAATGTCAAGGTTTTAATAAAGTGATTAGGTAAAACCCCTTCTACGAAAGTTAATTTCAAACTCATGATAAAAGTTCAAATAAAAATATATTTTAATTACTACACTACGATTAACTTTTTTGAAATTAGGAGACCTTAAAATATATGTATTTTGTGTATGAGTATGACTGTATGAGGCAAATACCTCGTTCGTTACTAGCTAGGTGAGCCGTGAGCACCATCTTGGAATTATGTAATACATTTTCGTTCACTCGTTCTCATTTAACAGAGCTTTTAAAAAAAATAAAATTAACAGAGCTTTTACAACAAAATTATTGACTTTCCTAGGAACCTCATGACATGTCAAAGGTTTCTGCCTCAGCAACAAGTACTAGAGAGAAAAACAACGACAAATTTCGAATGGAAACACTAAATAAGTAAAAAAAGAATTATAATGTGAAATAATATTCTTTTTCTTCTTAAAAGATTGATGTAATACTTTTTTATTTTGTTCCACAAAAACTATTTTTTAGTTTTTTATTATAATTGATAAATTGTAAACTTCAAAGTGTAATGATTGAAAATAATTACATTTACTATATTATTGTTGGTTCATAATTATAATAATATTTTTGGTGATAAAAAATAATATATTTAAAAATAGTAATTACTGTTTTCTAATTTGTATAAAAACTCCTAAACGTCAATTTAAAAAAAAATAAGAGGAAGTATTTGCTAGGTCTTAATTAATTATTGGTAGTGCTAATTAGATATGATATCTTTTATTTTGTCATCATGTGTATGAATGGCCATAATTATCCAAATTCGTCGGACATTCCGATCTGAATTCATACTTTAAACATGGATATTCGAACAAAATGAATTCGGATAATAAAATTTTTCGGAATGGATATTTATGGGTATCTGTATCTATTAAAAAATCTGCATATTTAAGGTCAAAATCTAGATATCCAAAGTCCGGATCTTGATATCTGGCGGATATCTGTCAAATTTTTATTTTATTTTCTTCGAATCTGGATATCCGCGAATTTGGATCCGAATAATAAAATTGAGATTTGGCAGATCCAAATCCAAATCTTCTAAAAATTTCAGATCCTAATTTGAATTCAAATCCGTAACAGTCCAAATCATGTGTACACTATAAAATGAGATTACCACGTAAGCATTTTACCGGGACCCGTAGTTTCAGAGCATATCTAACCGAACTTCGCATGCAGAGTTTTTGAAGACTAAAACCGGCGGCTACGATCAATTGCTTGCTTACATGTTTCTCCGAAATTAACAAAAACAAGAAAAATTGCCGTATTTAAAAGAAAAAAGCGAGTCAAAAAATGAAAAAGGAATATGCAAAATAAAAATAAAAAAGTAAAAAAGAGAGTATTAAAATAATTATCCCAAGAGGTTGTAGATAAAGTGGGACCCAAGAAAATCTTTTAGACAACGTGGCTGATCAGATCGGGTCCCAGGGACAGTGGTTATCTGGAATTTGGACAAGTCCTCTTTTTTCTCTCCCACGCCCTTATCTTGTTCTAGAAATTTGAAACAAATCCTTGGAAAATAAAACAAAATAAGAGAAACAATGCCATTAGCCACTCATTTCATCTTCAAATTCAATTATGTTGATTTTAGAAAAAGTTTTCCATGATATGATAAAAAATGATCACTCAAATTAGTCGTAGTTATTAATTTTGATGTCTACGCTTTTTTCTATTTTTTGTTAGCGTCTTCCTATTTCTTGTCGGTTCTTACTAGCACTTTTAATTTTGTTTTTAAATCTACACACTTTTAGAAAGATATATTGGATATAAGCAAACCAATAAGTTCATATTACATCATTTATTATTATTCTATCGCTTCCAGGTACATAACACACATTTTGTTTATGTAATAATTTATATTGTAAAAGTTATGTATTATATAGGATTTTGCTTCATAAAAATAGATGTTTTATATTTTCTATGTAATGTTTATATAAAAAAAAAATTTCTTATTAATTAGAGTTAAAATAAAATAAACCAATTAAAATTTAATTAGAAAAAGTATATCAGTTTTGTAAAATATATATATATATATATATATAAATATATACAAATTTTAAAATTTTTATTTTTATGAAACGAATGAATATGCATATGGACATTCATGTCTTATGTGTTTTTGGGTTTAGAAGTCTAAAATTCATTAGGGTTATAACTTTTGGTTCAAGTTTGATTCGATTTTATCCAGTTTTGGATGTCTAAATTATAGGAAAAAACTAAAAAAATTAAATTTAAATAAATTTTGGTTAATATTTTACAAATATAACTAAAAGAATTCGGATATTTCAACTATTCTACTTATTATGGTCTAACAATAATTATATATTTGGATTTACAATTTTAATTTTGGGTAATTGAGTTATATCAAATTTAAATATAATTAATAGTTTTTATATATAATTATATTTAAATATTTCGAATATTTATTTTATTTTCGGTTTTGGTTTGAGTTTAAGTTTGTGTTCGATTTTTTGGACATAGAAATATATAATCTATTTAGATATTTTACCGGTTCTAATTCAAGTTCAGTATTTCTTTTCAAATTGGTTTTGGTTTAGTTTTTTGGTGCTGAGTATTTTGCCTTAAGTACGATCTTGGACGTTAGTTAAAAAGTTGGGAGAATTTTTGAATTTTCGATGAAACACTAATATTTGCGAAAAAAGTAAGAAAATTCAGTAGATTGGCAGCATTATGTTCCTTTGAGATGACGCCGCGTGTCACCATCGGAGGTCGGCCATCAATGTTATACCGTTGAAACGAGGAGGAACAGAAAAAAAGTTTGAAACGTTCCTGGAAGGAGTGGATGACGTGTCATAAGATAAGTGGCTAACATAGCTGCCGTTGATGGAGAAAGTAGGCCAAGTCATCCGTCAGAAAACAAAGGTTGAGCACATGCCTCGTGACTTTTCCCATCTCCACTTCCCACCCTAACACGCCACGTTTCTTCTTCATGTCTGCCACGTGGAATTTCACTATCCACCTACCTTATTCGTAAATGTAAATTGAATTTTATTTACTATGGATAAGAAAAAATCATGAATGGTGGTTAAGTTATGTGATTAAATGGTTGAGCTGTTACATGACGATACAGCTCAATTTTTTTTAAATTTTTTTAACTCTTATTAGTGGCACAACTGTACCTAATATGGTTTGTCTATGTAGCCTCAAATTTGGTAGGGTTGAGGCAAATCATACAACTTTTTTTACTATCTCATTGTAAAATCTTTTTTTTTCCACTAAAATTAGTTAATTTTTGGTGTTGCAGTATAATCTAAAATTACTATTTTTTTTTTCAATTGTTCCTTTTATTGGTTTTAAAAATAAATGTATAATCTATTTTAGTATCTTGGTGTGAGTCATGTGACCATTGGGATAATCTTAGAATATGCTGAAAAAATACTTTTGATAAAATCTAGTTTAAAATGTTACGACAGCTAAATAATAAAATATTGTAGATTTTTACCTTATTTCTCTTCCTTTTCTTAAAATTTACTACTTTTACAATTATTAATTAATAGAAAATATTAACTTCTTTCCTTTTGTCCAAATTCATTAGCATATGTGGAAAACTGATGTGAGTACAAATCCATAGCACTTATAAAAATAGTGATTTTTCTTTATTGTTCTCTAATATTTTATTCCTCAAAATATATATTTTTCCTTTCAAATTTAAGGTGATCGATGGAGTGGCCAGCTTTTGTCCAATCTATTGGAAAATAATATCTGTTTCAATATCCAAAGACGTGTGCCGCAAATGATCCACGTCAGCAATATGGTTTTTTAAAAATAACATATATATGGAAATTAATAGCTGTAAATATTTATTTCCCATTTGGGTTAAAAAGAGGAAATATAATTGGAGAAGGCAGAAGTAACAGCTCATAGCAACTAATCAGTAATTAGGGTTATAGCTTTAAAGATTTTTTCCAAAAACAAAAAAAAAGAGAAGTCGGTTCATGTTTCTCACACGCGCTCATCTAACGGTTAAGATTAACCAATTATTTCCATCTCGAGAAAATCAGGACCGTCCAAATATTCCACAAGGCTCGTTTTTTAAATATACTGAATTAATTAATTTTCCTATTTCGTTTCGTTCTTATCCTCGCCGAATTTTTTTTCCGTTTTTTCTTCTTCTTAAATTCTACAATATGGACACTCTTTTCTTCTTCTTCTTCATCGTAACTACGCGTTTTCTTCTTCCGATGTTATGAAATCTGAAAGATAAACAAAACCCAGAAATAAAAATTTGATTTCTTGATTTACCCAAATCTAAAGTTTGAATATTTCTCTCGTTATGTTGCCGGAATCTTGGAAAGATCAGCTTAGTCTGGTCTCAGCGGATGATTATCGGATCATGGGTCGTAATCGGATCCCCAATGCCATAACGAAGCTTTCTGGTCTCGAAACCGACGACGGAGACGGAAACAACGATCCTTACGGTGGCGCGTGGGGTACAAAGCCGAGACGTATCGTTGTTTCGAATCAGCTTCCGCTTCGTGCTCACAGAGACATTTCGTCGAACAAGTGGTGCTTCGAATTCGACAATGACAGTCTTTACTTACAACTCAAAGATGGGTTTCCTCCGGAGACAGAAGTCGTCTACGTCGGATCTTTAAACGTCGACGTTTTGCCTTCCGAGCAAGAAGACGTCTCTCAGTTCTTGCTTGAGAAGTTTCAATGTGTTCCTACTTTCTTACCTAGTGACTTACTCAGCAAGTATTATCATGGTTTCTGCAAACACTATCTCTGGCCTATTTTTCATTATCTTCTCCCTATGACGCAAGCTCAAGGCTCTCTCTTTGATCGATCTAATTGGAGAGCGTATACGAAGGTTAACAAGATCTTTGCTGATAAGATCTTGGAAGTGCTTAACCCAGATGAAGATTACGTCTGGATTCATGATTATCATCTCATGATTTTACCCACTTTTTTGAGGAATAGGTTTCATCGGATAAAGCTTGGAATTTTCCTTCACAGTCCATTTCCTTCATCAGAGATTTATCGTACTCTTCCTGTGAGAGATGAGATTCTCAAAGGGTTTCTGAATTGTGATTTGGTTGGATTCCATACATTCGATTACGCTAGGCATTTCTTGTCTTGTTGTAGTAGGATGCTTGGTCTTGATTACGAATCGAAAAGAGGCTACATTGGTCTTGAATACTTTGGAAGAACAGTGAGCATCAAGATTTTACCGGTTGGGATTCATATGGGGCAGATTGAATCTATAAAGGCTTCTGAAGAAACTGCTGAGAAAGTGAAGGGGTTGAGAGAAAGTTTCAAAGGGAACATTGTGATGTTAGGTGTTGATGATTTGGATATGTTCAAAGGTATTAGCTTGAAGTTCTGGGCGATGGGTCAGCTTCTTGAACAGAAGCAAGGGCTTCGTGGGAAAGTAGTTCTCGTTCAGATTACTAATCCTGCTCGGAGTTCAGGTAAAGATGTTCAAGATGTAGAGAAACAGATAAATTCGATTGCTGATGAGATCAATTCTAAATTTGGGAGACCTGGTGGTTATCAGCCTATTGTGGTTGTCAGTGGACCTGTTAGTACTTTGGATAAAGTTGCTTATTACGCTATCTCGGAGTGTGTTGTGGTGAATGCTGTGAGAGATGGGATGAATTTGGTGCCTTACAAGTACACAGTGACTAGGCAGGGGAGCCCTGTTTTGGATGCAGCTTTAGGTTTTGGGGAGGATGATGTTAGGAAGAGTGTGATTATTGTTTCTGAGTTCATTGGTTGTTCTCCATCTCTGAGTGGTGCTATCCGTGTTAATCCGTGGAACATAGATGCAGTCACTAATGCAATGAGCTCTGCGTTTACAATGTCAGACAAAGAGAAAAATCTGCGTCACCAGAAGCATCACAAGTACATAAGCTCTCACGACGTAGCCAACTGGGCTCGGAGTTACGATCAAGATCTTCGAAGGGCATGCAAAGATCATTACAACAAGAGATTCTGGGGAATCGGATTCGGTCTTGGGTTCAGAGTTGTTGCGTTAGATCCGAATTTCAGAAAGCTCAATGTTGAAACCATAGTCCCTGCGTATAAGAGAACAAGCAGTAGGTTGATCCTATTGGACTATGATGGCACAATGATGGATCAAGAGACTCTGGATAAAAAGCCAAGTAAAGATCTCATCTCGCTTCTCAATCGCTTGTGTGACGACCCCAACAATCTAGTCTTTATTGTTAGTGGTCGAGGTAAGGACCCTCTCAGCAAATGGTTTGGCTCTTGCCCAAATCTCGGACTCTCAGCTGAACATGGGTATTTCACTAGGTACTGCTAAAACCCTTCCCTTTCATCATGTTCTCTCTCATTTTGTGTAAAGCTAAAGCTGTTCTCTTTTTTACAGATGGAACTCAAATTCCCCATGGGAGCCGAGTGCATTACCTGTGGATTTAAGCTGGAAGAAGATAGTTGAACCGGTGATGAATCACTACATGGAAGCAACTGATGGATCATTCATAGAGGAGAAAGAGAGTGCAATGGTGTGGCACCACCAAGAAGCTGACCATTCATTTGGTTCTTGGCAAGCTACGGAGCTTCTTGATCATCTAGAGAGTGTGCTCTCCAATGAGCCCGTTGTTGTCAAGAGTGGCCAGTGCATCGTAGAAGTTAAACCTCAGGTATGTTTAAACGAACTAATTAAATATTTGCTTGCTTACCATTTATTATCATTTTTGTAATATGAATTTGGTTTTCAGGGAGTAAGCAAAGGAAATGTGGTGGAGCATTTGATAGCAACGATGAGGAACAGCGAAGGGAAGAGACCTGACTTTTTGTTATGCATTGGTGATGACCGGTCTGACGAGGACATGTTTGATAGCATAGTGAAGCACCAAGATGTTTCCTCTATCAGTCTCTCAGAGGTCTTTGCGTGCACGGTGGGTCAGAAACCGAGCAAGGCCAAGTACTATGTCGATGATACCCCAAGTGTTATCAAGATGCTTAAATGGTTGGCCTCAGCTTCAGATAGATCAAAGCTTGATGAACAGAAACAGAGAAAGTTCACGATTCAACAGCCTATGGGACAATGTCAAGACGAAAGCATAGATCTTTGAAAAGGGTTTGCTTTTTAATTTTATGTTGTTGTGATAGTAAAAGATTGTAGGATTTGAAGGTTTAGGTTACAACAAAAGGGTTCTAGGGTTTGTTATATGCCTTTTGTACAGAGTATCTTGAACTGGTCAATTGGGTTTCTTGCCCCCCTTGTGAGATGCTTATACATAGAAAAGGAAAATAGATACATTATGAATTCATTTCAATTTTGTTTTCCTCTCTCAGATTCAGCAAGAGAACAGTGCCCTTAAGATTCTTATTTTCCAACTTGAGCTTCGTCTTCTGATCGAAGTCGTGAAATTAGTTTCCAATAAAAATGTTAACTTTGGCTTAGGTTTCACTTTATTTTGGCAACTTCATGACAAAAGTGCATTATATACTCATCAAAGTCAAAACCTCGGTTACATAGTTTCATTCTATGACACAAGAGAGCATACATAGTTACTTGATTCGACGGTATCATTTGTAAAACAGAAGCTACCAGCTCATGGATCATACTTGTCAAGCTCGTAAAACTCAATGTTCTTGTGAGATTATCTCCGCTTGAACCTTTCTTGCAGTGTCAGTTGCACACCCGACAAGGATCAGAACAGAAGTACCTGCAAATCCTCTGAATGCTGTCAAGTGAGTGATCTGTTCGACCACGGCGGGACCAGCAGCTAAAACAGCCAGAAATGCAGAACCAAGAACCGATATGCGACCAAGGACCTGATATTGCAATCAGAGCCAGGGATTTTCAGAATGCAGCTAACCAAAATGGGTAGTTTAAAGAAACTGAGGAATTAGTGAGAGGATCTTACGGTTTTGATGAAGAGAGCAGTGCTTTTACCAGGTCGGACTAGAGGGATCGATGCACCTTGGCATTTTAATTGTTCGCTCACATCGTCTGGGTCAAGTTGCAGGAAAGTGTAGTAGTAGTTGAAGAAAGCTATGAGAAGTATATTGGCTGGAAGATAGAAAGAACCTGCAAGAGTTTTTGTGTTAAGTCTTTTATGTCTCTATAAAATAGTTTCAAAGGACTAATCTTCTTCTTTGGTGTATATTACAATAACTCACCTCCAGGGTTCAAAGCAAAAGCAGCATTCTTCAGAGCAGATATGCCGGTAAATCATGCAAGAGTAGCGGGAAGAGCGAGAGATGATGTGGATCTAAGAAGTTTGGTATGCTTATCTAGTCTAACAAGCAAAGTCTTTCAGGAAGCAGAGAGGAAAATTCCGCTCAATTATGCCTCGAGGTACACCAGCAAAGCCGGTGGGCTTCAGAAATCTGCTTATCTTCCATTCAAAGTCAATAGTGCTGGAGTATAGTTTCCTTCTTCTAAGGCCTCTGCTGCTGTTCTACCGAATGATGCAGGTAAGTAAGAGATAATACTAGTGAATATCAAAAGGGAAGTGCCATTTCCAAATTTCAGATCAGAGATTCTCTCTCCAATATATGTAGTGAGAGCAGAACCAAGCGTTAATAATGTCACAGAAGAAACAACCCATTCCGTGCTGAAGTCATTAACGTAAGGACGAAGGTAAAACACTTGTCCGATTGCTTGTACTATTGCAAAACCGACTGAAGCGTATCGAGTGTACTGAAGAATCTTTTTTCTACCGGCTTCACCTTTGGATAGACTTGAGCAAGAAGCTGAAACACAATTTGTGCATTGATAAAAGGGACAATTCCAAGAGAACAGATACCAAGTCTACCAATGCCTCCACCAGAAAATGTATCCAATGTACTCAAAATGCTATTCTGATCCAAATTTCCAACAAAAGCTTCTCGATTAACCCCACTGAGTGGTATATATATTCCAAGCCGAGAGAGAGCTAAGAACCCGAGAAGCTTGAGAAACTTCCCTGGCAATGGTCCTTTGAAGAAATCTCCAAAATCAATGGAACTGTCCTCAATAGCAGCTGAAGAAGATTTCAAAGACTTAAGCATCATCAATCATACTAAATCACACAATAAGCGAATGTATATAAGCTAAACCGACCTGCCACGCCCCGAATAGAAGACGTTTATCTCGTTTGCTACCGGATGAGCTTTCAAATGATGGAGAAAAAAGACTCAGAAAGCTTTCCCAAATGCTACTTAGACCAGAAGTTTCATCTGGATTGATTCCCAATGGATCAAAAATTGAAGCTTCAGAGCTGAAACATAAACTCCAATCAACAAACAATGCAACAGTAAAGTGAGAAAACAACAACAAAGGATAAAAAAATCCCTCAAATCTCCTGAAATTTAAGTGCTTTAAGAATTATCCACCAACCTAAGACACACAATTAGTTTCTAAAACATATACATCTTTAGTTTCATCAGCATGAAATTCACATACATTTCAATCTGAAAAGTTGAGAACTTTAAGTAGCATTATCAAAAACAGGACCAGTTTCACCAATTTCATATAGAACCCATCTGATATAAGACTGTAAACTCAAGTAAGTAATAGAAGAAGTACCTTCTAGAGTTGATAACAAGACCAAGATTATTCCACGATTTGGCTTTACAAGTGTGCCTGGTCTTTGTAGAAACAGAGAAGCTTGCTTTGTAAATAGAAGAGCTTCGGAATCTCGAAGATGATTTGTGGTTGAGAAGAGACAGAGACGCGAGGTTTGAAGAAGAAGAGTAAGACGAAACTTGGCTAACCGTTATCAATCCTTATCTTTCTTCTCCTTCTCCACAGGAACGATTTTTTCTTTTCTTTTTCATTTTGTGTTTTTGTGTTTGTTTATTTTTTCTAAGAGAAAATGAATATTTAAGGTCCAGGCCTTTTAGGCCCAATAGATATTTTACATATTAATCTTTCTGGTTTTGGGCTTTAGGAACGAGACCATACCTTCCAAGTCTTCAAAGATATCACAGTTAGTACTATTTTTCTCTCAAGCCAATGATGGCATAAATATAAAATAGGATGATTAGTTAAGCTTTAAAATCCATAAGACTATAAACTTTTTATAACAAACAATCTAACAACATAATGCAATTATTCAACTCTAATTAGACTTTCAAACTTAATAGCATAAACACCATGAAATCTAGTTATCTCCTTGGTGGCATGCATAAACACCAAGAGATTAATTTCATAATATGAAAATATGTGTTAAGAACTTTGCAATATCAATTCACAAAATAGCAAGCTAAGTCTTGCAACTTAAAACCTAGAACTTCTTGATTAATAAAAGAAAACATAAAAACCAAAGAAAAAAACAGTAATAAAATGTCTTTTAGTCTTATTTTTCATTAAGATGCTCAGTAAATCCCACTCGTACTTTCCATTGATTCCAAGAGTGAACACGCCCTTGAGCCAGTCTTTGGTTCCCTTATTCAAGTCAACTTTGAGATTCTCGATGTGTTCCTCGAGTCCAAGGACTAGAGACACATCAGCATTTGCTTTCTTCCTCTCCAAGTAAACCGCATCAAGCTTTTCCTCCAACCGGTCTAGCTTGAAGCCCGCGTTTATTAGCAAAATCAACTCGCTCTGAGCGTTGTCTAGCTCAGTCTCGGTGAAGCTATGTGGAGGCTTGTTCAATGTCTCGATGAGACCAAGGAGGATAGTCATGTATGCTGTCTTCAAAAATGGATGCTTTGGTTTGAAATTTACTGCAATGTCCGGGTGCGTCCCAAAAAGCTGACTCACTTAAGCAACTTGAGAATAAAGAACTTGGAAACCACAAAAATTTAACATCTCTTTCCCAGTTACATCTCCTTCATCAACAACTTCAACTACTTTTATTTTGGACTTTAACGATCAATTTGTTCTCCTCTAAAAACCCTTGACTTACCCCATCGATAGAATTGAGCGCAGAACAAGTTGCAACATTCATGCATTCTATAGAGTTCTTTGCCTGATTATTGAATTAATAGCTCGTCTTCTCCATCCAACTCGGAGTGATTCAGGATTCTCAACGCAGAGGAACAGAGACAAGTGATCTTTATTAATACCTCCTCTGGGATAAACGTTAACACATTCGAAGCCACCGCTTAAGAACATAGGAGATGATACCACATCCTCTTCTTTCTCCCAGAAGTTATCTATCACAAACGTGAAACTCGTCTGCTCTTAATTCTCCATAATTATTTTCTTATTAAGGTTTCTTACTTCGAGCAAAAGACAAAGAATTACTCATAATTCTTGTAATATTATCATGGGAAACCGGAAACGATTAGGTTTCAACTTTGAAGGTTAACCATATCTCGGTTGAATTAGGAATTTGAAAAGTTTTATATATATTCAAGTTTATTAGTATATACTTTACAACTATTAATTAAATAGAAAATATAGAAATATTAATTTATTATTATTATTCGTCCATATTCATTAGCATATGTGGAAAATTGAGTGCAAATACGTGCATAGCGCATTTATAAAAATATACTGTAGGTATATATTTATTTCCCATTTAGGTCAAAAACAGGAAATATAACTGGAAAAGGTAAAAATATCATTTCACAAGTCACATCAACAAATAAGTTATCAGATTTATAGCTTTTAAGATTTTTTAAAAGAAAAGTCGGTTTTGAGTTACACACGCACTCATCTAACGGTTCAGTCTGTTCAGATTAACCAAATTATTTCCACCGTGAAAAAATCGAGACCGTCAAAATATTTCACAATTTAGTTTCGTTGTGTTTGTGCATAAGGTGTTTTAGTTATTTTTGCACTTGCTTAGTTCTTTTTCGGCAACCTCAACTAATTTATTAACAAACCCTGCAATAATATAATTAAACTTTATTTTAAAATCTGTTTAGAATTTAAAACCTTGCACACTTTTTATAAAAACAAAAATATCTCTCTGTTTTTTGTTAACAAATTAATGTTCACACGAATAGAAGTGCCTGCAACATACATGATACAACTACAGCAAGCAAATCCTACTAAAGTGGTTTGGAGCGTAAACAGTCTTGAAAAATAGCTGTACCATACAAAAAATAATTATTATACAAAAATTTACGTCACCAAGGTTTGAACTTGAAAAAATTAGGTCAACTGACATGAGTTTTACCAGTTAAGTAAAAACATTTGTCCAAATATTAACCTTAAATATTTGATATATTGTTGATGCCTAAAATCTAATTTTGTTGGGTTTAGATCAGACTTGTAGCATCAAGATCTTGTGTACATTTTTTATTTTTTTGGTCAAACCTAATTTTTCATTTCATTCTCAAAGTTCAATTTCGACTAAAGAAAAATACATACAGACAATAAAAGCTAAACAAAAAAGCTAAACAAAAAGTCTGGATTTATTTTTCTTTAGTGTAAATTGAAAACAAGGACATACTCGTTTCTGTTTCAAACCAAACCAACTTCAACAATATGCTTCCTATAACGAAACCACTAAAACCAAGTGGTAAATTTGGGAAGAGAAAACGTTCTGTAAAAAAGATAACACTTCCAAAAGACCCAGAATCACTGGTAAGATACGAGTAATAAGAGGTCAATGTCCCAACTACCAGCAAAGGGAATTGAATTCCATCACAACAAACCCAACCATAGTGTGATCGTTACAGAAACAGCATGATGCATGAGAGATCAGCACCATAGTGGTCAAGGGGCCATAAGAAGGCACACCAGTCATTGAAAGCATATCCGAGAACCTATCTAATCCGCATTCCAAAACACCAGAACTACATATGATTCCCTAGTCCGATAGATTTTCGAAGAAGGAGAATCGGTAGGTGAAGTAGAGTATACCTGGAAAACGAGAGGGTCAGAGATGTTGTTGACATGGTGGTGGTCGATAGGAGACATGCTTCCAAAGTCACCGAAGAAACTTTCTGGTCCGGCGATACTTGTCCCATTGACAGATAAGAAAGATCTGCTCCATGATAAACTCGACGATACAACGGTCCTTTCGAGCAGTAAAAAGTGAAGAGAACAATTGCGAGAAGAGAATCTAAGCTTTGCGCGATAATGGAGGCAGATTTGGCGGGTCCGGTGGCTCCGGTGGGTGAGACAGAGTCGACTATTCCTAGTAGATCTTAATTGGGAGGTAGGAGAGAGAAGAGATCAGCCATGGAGGAGACATAAGCTTGGGCTGTGAACTTCCGAGAGCCACAACGATTTTAGCCATACTGGATTTAGCTTTAGAACCAAACAACATCCAAACAGGGGATGACCGGGTCATTGTTGAACCAGAGAAGGAAGATCCACCCGTTTAAGAAGAGATTTGGTTACGAGAAGCACTGGTTGAGGAGATTCATCTTGTAGCGAAAGTTTCATCGGCAACTACCTCGGTCTTCTAGTCCGAGAGAGAATTCTCTAGGGCGAACTGAATTTCTAATATATCTAATATCTTTTTGGACATCTAATTTGCAACATATTGAGTTTGATTAATAACTTTCAACCATCTCGTTTGCAAACGAACCCTTTTGAAAATTACCAATCAATGGAGTGATTAGAAGAAGCGATTTTGAAGTAGTTGTAGAAAATGGTTGAAGAGAACGGTTGGAAAAAAATAAGGCGGTTAGTTTGTAAATGAGGTGGTTGGATTTTTTATTATATATTTTTATTATTTTTAATTTTAAAAAATATTGTTCATATATATTATTCTTTAAATAAATTATTTTTAAAAAGAAATAATCTTTTTTGAAATATTTTCCATATTTTAATTTATTTTATGTTATTTTTTATAATAAATTTTTACTATTCAATTGCTTGTTATCAATCATAACTATAATTTAACCGTTTATTCTAATTTCACAGTTTTTTTTCTATCGCTATCTTTAACCATTTTTTTTTTAACCGTTTTCTTTACAACTGTTCGAAAAACTTTTAACTATTATACTTAGACGATGTTACCAATCCAACCCATCGTAACTTCTATAAATTTATACACATAACGTACGATAGTTGTATACTCTAAATCGACTTTCACATGTGATGAAGTAGTAATCAATTACTAGACTAAAAAGAGTAAAAATTCTTCTTAAACAAAATCAATTTTCTGAACCCTTTAACAAAAAAAAACTAAGTTTTTTTCAAAATGATTCTTCTTACGAGAAAATAGTAAATATTGAGAACTCAAAATAAATTGCTCAGTGTCTTCTAGGTCATTAAAGATCTTTAAGGCCCAGATTTTTATCAGGCACCAAATTTATGCTCCTCTTATACACATAAAAATGTTTGAAAATTCTTGGTTACAAAACATTATTTTTATGAAATAATTTGGTTTTCCTATTTAAATATCAACCGATTCTAGAAGGGAAAAAATAGGAATTATAAAATTTAGGTGAGTAAAGTACATAATAAAAACAAAGATCCCAACAATGGGAAGTGTAGCTTTAATTGACTTTAATTGCTTAGTGGGCAAAAACGACGTGGGCCCCATTCTGTGGTAAGTCCACTAACTCCAATGTGTGCTCTCCTTCGCCAATTAACGTTGACGCCAAACTATTCACTTGTCTAATTACGATAACGCCACTCTTTCTTATTATAATATTATCAGTTATTTTTGTTGGAAAGTGAAAAATATTTCTACATATAAAAGGAAACCAATAATGCAATGACATAATAGTCTGCAAATAATGCATATATATATATAAAATTGTATTTAATCATATCCACCAAATATAAGAAATAATGGAACTATCTTGAATGATTATAGTCTAACTATGTCATAACTAATTAATTGTTTTGCTTTGGTTTAACAAATATACCATGATTTATAGCCATTTAGAGACTTTTATAACAATCAAACAAAATCCAAATTTTTTAATTTTACAGTATGTTTTTAATCATATAAAAGATTCGTACACTTAAAAAATCATAGATCTTAATTCACAAGTAAATGAAGAGTGGCAGTTTCGTGAATTAGTTGACGCGTAGATTGGCATGTTATGACATCACATGAAAATCCAACCGTGTAATTATTATTTTTCAAATATATACATTTAATAATTAATTCATACGTTTTGTGCCGTCTTTGAAATTAAACATTTTATAAAAATAAAACATACAGACAAGAAAATACAAACTGTCAACGAAGATTTAGATTGGCTTAGCGAGTTTGAATCTACAGGTGAAGAAGCAAAAGAATCGTCAGAAATTTCAATCCTTTTATTTTAATTTCTTTTCCAAACTCCAAATTTGATTTATCTGGGTTTCGAATATTCCTTCTTTTCTCCAATCACAAAACGAAAAGTAGTCATCTTTTTGTCTTCCCCTGTCTTCAAAAAGAAATTTTTATTATTCTCCGGCGAGAGAGAGTAATGGACTCTCCGAGATCAAAATCCGATGCACCGACGGAGAAATTCGTGCCATCACGACCATCAATGGTTGATTCGAAAGCGATGAGAGGTTGTGGACTCGCTAATCTAACATGGGTTAGTGTAGACAAAGAGGAGCTTCGTCAGAGGTTGATTATGCCCGAGTATCTTCGTCTCGCTATGCGTGACTGTATCAAACGTAAAGATTCTTCGGCGATTCCTGATCATTTACTTCTTCCTGGTGGTGCTGTTGCTGATATGGCTCCTCACGCGCCAATGGTTGTTTTCATTAATCCTAATTCCGGTGGTCGTCATGGTCCTGTTCTTAAAGAGAGGCTTCAACAGTTGATGAGCGAAGAACAGGTTTGATTCTTTTGCTATTAAAGTTTCCTTCTTTGTATCTATTTTAGTGAATGTTTGTATTTAGATTGGCCTGATCTATGGAAATATGTCAGATTCGTTCTTGGGTTTTGGTTTCAGTGTGAGAGAGATGAGTTTAGTGTTAGTTGATGTTAAGATCTAGTGTGTTTGGTAAGGAAAGTTAAAACCTTTTTGTTTTGTTTTGAATGATGAGTTAATTTTGAGTCTTTGGAACGTCAAGTATATTTAAAGTTTATTATGGTGATTCTGTAAATACAGGTGTTTGATCTCACGGAAGTGAAGCCTCATGAGTTTGTTCGATATGGGTTGGCGTGTTTGGAGACAGTAGCAGAAGAAGGAGATGAATGTGCAAAAGAATGCAGAGCAAGGTTGAGGATTATGGTGAGTTGAGATAATGTTTCTCAATCTTATGTTTTCATACGTTTTGATAGTAGAATTTGAATGGGATTAGTTTGATAGGTTGCAGGTGGTGATGGTACTGTTGGTTGGGTTCTTGGTTGTCTTGGAGAGCTTAATAAAGATGGGAAGTCACCAATTCCTCCTGTTGCTGTTATTCCTCTCGGTACTGGAAATGATCTTTCAAGAAGTTTTGGTTGGGTGAGTGAGTCTTTGTTCTCTCTTTGCGACAAGTCTCTTGATGAATTGCGATTGAAGATTGTGTTTTGTTCCTCTCTTCAGGGTGGTTCGTTCCCTTTTGCATGGAGATCCGCTGTTAAAAGAATGCTCCATCGCGCAAGTATGGGTCCAGTTGCTCGACTAGACAGGTAAAAGTCTTATTTTGCACATAAGATTTAGTCTGTGGTGTTGTAAAAATGTGTGGTTTGGTTATATGATGATGCAGCTGGAAGATTTTAGTGTCAATGCCATCTGGAGAAGTTGTAGATCCTCCTTATTCTTTAAAACCTGCCGAGGAAAATGAACTTGATCAGGTTTGGCTCTATTTCCTTAGGCTTGGTTCTCCTCGTTGAATCATCATCATGTGTTTTTATAGATTGCCATGGTCTAGCAAGTAACCGGGCTTTCTTGTGGTTTCAGGGTTTGGATGCAGGAATAGATGCACCTCCACTAGCAAGGTCCTATGAAGGCGTGTTCTACAATTACTTAAGCATAGGTTTGATGAAACTTCTTCTCTCTTTGTATCCTAAATTTCTATCACAAATATATTTTTGACTAGATCTTTATGTTTGTGGATTATTTAGGTATGGATGCTCAAGTTGCATATGGCTTCCACCACCTTCGCAATACTAAACCATATCTTGCTCAAGGCCCTATTTCAAATAAGGTTTGTTAATATCTTCTTGAATCTCATTCTGTCTTTGTTAAAACTTAAAAGCTAAAATGGTTGTGTCTGGTTTCAGAACTAGATTATCAACAACTCAATGTTTGCTTTTGCAGATTATTTATTCGGGTTATGGTTGCAGTCAAGGTTGGTTTTGCACGCCTTGTGTCAGCGATCCAGGTTTAAGGTTCGTCATTTCTGGTTCTGATTGTGTACTTAACTTGTGTATAACTCTCTACTTAAGCTCTTTGTTCTGTTGTTAACCTGTTGTTTTGTGTTATTTGAATTTGCAGGGGACTTAGGAACATTATGAAAATCCATATCAAAAAGGTTAACTGCTCTCAATGGGAAGAGATCGCAGTCCCGAAAAAGTAAGAAAAGAGCTTTCGATATTATGGTTTACTTTACATTCTATCATCTTAATGCTTAACCTGATGCACTGATTTACCTTGTAGTGTGAGATCAATTGTTGCATTGAATCTTCAAAACTATGGAAGTGGAAGCCACCCATGGGGTAATCTAAAACCGGACTATCTAGAGAAGGTATTGTTTCGGATTCATTTCATTGCAAATGAACTCAATTCTTTGATGTTGTTAATCCAAATGATTTTCGGTTTTACTCAGAGAGGATTTGTGGAAGCACATTGTGATGATGGTTTGATAGAGATTTTCGGTTTCAAGCAAGGATGGCACGCGTCATTTGTCATGGCTGAGCTCATCTCTGCCAAACACATAGCTCAGGTAACTTAAAAAAACCCGGTCAATATAGAACCATTAAGCCATGATTTTGACTGAAAGGTTACATTTTTGATGATCATTTCAGGCTGCTGCGGTTAGATTTGAGCTAAGAGGAGGTGATTGGAAAGACGCGTTCCTGCAAATGGATGGTGAGCCATGGAAGCAACCGATGAACACCGATTACTCGACGTTTGTGGAGATAAAAAAAAATCCATTTCAATCTCTATTGATAAATGGTGAATGATGGAGAGATTCAAAAGCTTGATTCTTTGTACAAATCTAATTGTTTTGTATTTGGATTTGATTGAGTTAGTCATAGATATATAGCGTAAGCTTCTTGGTCTTCTTTTATTTAAATCTGAGATTGTGATATTTGATAATTTCTGCTCAGCTTCAGTCTTTTAGCTGCTGCTTGTTGCTATTGTTGGTTTTGTACATTATATGTTGTGAGAAATGACGTTTGTGTATTTATAAGAATGTGAGACAAAAATCTTTGGTCAAGTTTTCATTCTTTGTAAGTTGAGCTTTGAGCATACCTTTGTAAAAGTCCAAATTTCACAATCTCCAACCATCAGTGAACCATAAAGTGAATCAAATAGCCACTTCACAGTAGAGAATTGAAATGATTTTGTATCTTCTAGAAGTTAAAGATACGTTCTAGATATTGGGAAATAGTATTTTGGGCCAAAAATCTCCATTATTTTGTTATGGGTCTGAAATAACATTCTAAAGTTTTACGAGCACCGTGAACGAATTTTAATAAAAATGTTGAAAAGAGATTAGCGGCAGTCTTGTTTTTAGGGTTTTAGATTTTTCCTCCCTCAGAGATTTTTCTCGAAGCTTGACAGAGAGATTTCAAACTTCGGCAGCCATGGCGAGCACCAAAGTTCAAAGGATTATGACCCAACCTATCGTACGTTTGCTTCTTCGATTCCTTTTGTAATCTACTCTGTTCGATCTATTTATTGTTTCGAGAGCTCGAGCTCTTCTTTTTGCCAGTACCTAATTTTTTTTTTTCCGGTGGCTTCAGAACTTAATTTTCAGGTTTCTTCAAAGTGTAAGTCAATTTCTTCTGATTTGCTTTAGTATTTGTTTAGGTTATTAGTCCGTCTTCTGATTACTTCTCTCTGGTTTTTTTCTTTTTGTATTTGTGATGCAGAAAGCTCGGATCCAGATTTGGCTGTTTGAGCAGAAAGATTTGAGGATTGAAGGAAGAATTACTGTAAGTCATCATATATTCTTCTGCATTTTACTATGAATTTGTTAATAATGGAGCTCCATAAGCATGAATTGATGAAATTTTCTGGCTTTTTTTTTCTGGAAATAGTTGAATACATCAGCACTGTGACTATCTCTCTAATATAGTCTTTAGTTGAATAGGTGAACTTATTTAGTTCAGCCATGGAATCGAAAAAGTCACTTTATTACTGCACTGATAAGAGCCTGTCTATAGAAACTAGTTTAATTCTTAGGTTTGGTCCACACTTTATCCTGACTCAGACTGCATTTGTATTGCTATATTTTTATTCTTCTTGAGTTATAATTGTAGCTGTTCTTGGTTGACTCCATGTTAATTTAGAGAGACTTGAGATGTATGATTGTGTCATTCCCACTGGCTTAAATGTTGGATTTGCTTACTTGACTTTGGGTGTTCCTTGTTTCAATCTGTATTGCTATACTTTTATTCCTCTTGAGTTAAGATTCGAGCTTTTCTGATTCTCTGTTGATTTGGAGAAACTTGAGATTAATGATGGTGTCATTCTCATTAGCTTATAACTTAGACTTACTTACTTGACGTTGGATGTTTGTTGTTTCAGTTTGTATTGCTGTACTTGTATTATTCCTTGAGTTAAAATTGTAGCTTTTCTTAACTTGACTCTATGTTAGTTCTGAGAAACTGGAGATTTGTGATTGTGTCATTCCATAATCTGTTTAAAACTTGGAGTTTGTCTACTTGACTTTGGGTGTATCATTGACTCCTTTTTGCAGGGTTTTGACGAATACATGAATCTGGTGTTGGATGAGGCTGAAGAAGTGAGCATCAAGAAGAACACCAGGAAACCACTTGGTGAGTTTATCCTAAACTCATTCTTTTGATAAGAACTCCCATTACATTTCTTGAATTTGTTTGCTTATGGTTTGATGATTCGTGTTAATACCTATTTTCAGGAAGGATTTTACTCAAAGGAGACAATATAACTCTGATGATGAACGCGTAAGTAACAATATCACTACTTTGTCCTTTCTCTTTATGATGTAGCAACTTGGTTTGCCATTTAACAAGAAATTGAAACACGACCCTTTTTATGTTAACAGGGGAAAGTGAAGTATGTCTCAACAAACTCTGTCGCCGATTTGTAGATCTCGGCTTTTCGATGACCTTCAAGCTTTTGTTAAATATCTGTTGAGTTCTGTACTCAGTTGAATTGGTACTTGACGATGCCTACTTTTCTTCATTTTCGTATAATATTTGCTATGTAGTGACAACTTTGAGAATTAAGGAACTTGATCGAATCTAATGGATTAGTTACGAACTTCAAAAAGACTTTTGTTTCTTTTTGGGTTGCTGTAATGTGGTGTTTTCGTTTCTGAACAGCATAAAATATATATTTTTAAGTTGCATAGTAGATAAAAATGGAATTGTTTCATAAATTCATTAAATGATCTTAATTAAAATACGGTCTGTGTATTAATTGGCCATTTGCAGTTCAACTAGCTTAGAGTTGAATTATTATAATCTACCAGTGAGAATAATTTGTTAAAATAGAGAAGGATGTTACTTTTTAAGGATATATAAAGAAACAAGGAATTTTATTGGAACCTAAACATTTTTCCATGGCAGTTAGATATTTTTATATTAATGTAATCTATATTATAAATTTATAACCCATGTTGAATCTGATCCCTAATCTTCCTATTGGTGATATCTCAAGTGTTGTACTATTATAAGTTTTAATATCGTGTACAAAACAAATTAGAGTTCTTTATTGAAAGTTACAAACTGCAAAGTATTATTTATTTATTATCACTTTAGAATATAGCATGTGCTAAAAATTCATACATACACTAGCCGCCGCCCAATAATGTCATCCAACAAATAAGCAGCAAAGTGACGGCAATTCAAGCTTATTGTGGTCTCGCCCACACCAGATATTTATCTTAATTACTTAAACCAGTCAAAATACTCGACTAATCACATATGTAGCCAAGTGCTTGAAGCAAATTAATTTGATTTTAATTACGAAAAAGCCTCTTCTGATTTTCTCTCTCTTTTATCCAAAACCAAAACGCCATTTTTGAGGTATTTTTCTCTCTCCTTCGAATCAAATTTCAGTTTCTCTTCCGTTTTCTGAAAAAGCTTTAGTAGAAATCATAAATCTCGTTTTCTGGGTTTCATCTATTGTGGTCATTGTTTGATTTTTGAGCTTAAAAAACGGAGATTCAGAGCTGGATTTGAGAAAGTGTGCTTATCATTCGTTTTGAGTTGGTGAAGTGTTTTGCTTTTCTATCGATCTTTACAGATCGGAAACTTCTGAGCTTCTAGCAGTGGAAATTTGGGTAAAACAATATGCAGACGAGGTATATGGAGAGGACTAATAGTATGAGAGAGAAGAGAAAATTGGAGGAAGATGATTCTCAACAGCAGCAGCAGCAGCAGCCTGAGCGTAAAAAGCCAGCTCTTGCTAGGTAATTTGTGTTTATGCTTGTAATTCTTACAAACCCTTTGTTTTGTTTTGTTCTAAGTATAGATTTTGGCTTGTTAAATCTACAATTGAAGGGGGTTTATAGTTGTTTGAAGACATGGAAGTTGGAAGATTTGTGTATTTGAGAAAGTTATTTGTGTTATTGCAGTGTAATTGTGGAAGCCTTGAAGATGGATAGTTTACAGAGGCTTTGTTCATCTTTGGAACCTATTCTTCGTCGAGTGGTGAGCTTAAAAGGCTTTTTCTTTACATGTCTTTTGGTTATTTGTGGTGTTTCTTTAACGTCTTGGGAGAATTGTCAATCAGGTAAGTGAAGAGGTGGAGCGGGCATTGGCGAAACTAGGTCCTGCAAGACTTACTGAAAGGTAAGATATGAAAGTTTTGTTAAAAAGATGAAATTGACATACTTATTGTGCTGTTTCTAATGCTTGAGTTCACAGGTCTTCTCCTAAACGAATTGAAGGCATTGGTGGAAGGGATTTGCAGCTGCAATTTAGGTCGAGATTGTCTGTTCCTTTGTTCACTGGAGGGAAGATAGAAGGGGAGCAAGGTGCTGCGATCCATGTTGTACTGTTGGATATGACTACTGGACATGTATTGACAGTAGGACCTGAAGCTTGTGCAAAGCTTGATGTTGTTGTGCTTGATGGTGATTTCAACAATGAAGATGATGAAGGTTGGACTGGAGAAGAATTTGAGGGTCATTTGGTGAAAGAGCGTCAAGGAAAGAGGCCTCTCTTGACCGGTGACATGCACGTGACCTTGAAAGAAGGTGTTGGGACATTAGGGGAACTTATCTTTACAGACAACTCGAGCTGGATAAGATGCAGAAAATTCAGGCTGGGTTTAAGGGTATCTTCTGGTTACTGTGAGGGGATTCGTGTACGCGAGGCAAAGACAGAAGCTTTTACCGTGAAGGACCATCGTGGAGAGTGTAAGTTTTCTCTCTTTCTCTTTTTCTAATTTCTGTCCTATTATCTTCAATTGGTTGGTGAGTCATCTAAATCTTTGTTTTTTGGAGTCGCATTCAAAACACCTTTGTCTTTGCCTAATGGTTCCTTTTTACAGTGTACAAGAAACATTATCCACCTGCTTTGGATGATGAGGTCTGGAGGTTGGAAAAGATTGGAAAGGACGGGGCCTTCCATAAAAAACTCAACAAAGCTGGAATTTACAATGTTAAAGAATTCCTGCGTCTTATGGTCAAAGACTCTCAAAAACTAAGGACTGTAAGTGCACGATTCCACTATCCATTATCTTCTCAAGATGTTGAAATGATCATCCTGCTGACTCTTATTCTGATTTCAGATTCTTGGAAGTGGCATGTCAAACAGGATGTGGGAAACACTTGCAGAACATTCCAAGACATGTGTCTTGAGTGAAATGCTTTACGTCTACTATCCCGAGGACTCAGTTGGTGTTGTGTTTAACAATATTTACGAGTTTAGTGGTCTTATATCAGGAAAACAGTATTATCCTGCTGATTCTCTTTCTGACAACCAAAAGGTTTGTGTTACTGGGCTTCTGCTGCTTATAGATTTCGCACCTGTTTCTTCTATCTTCTACTCTGTAAATAGTAAAATGCTTATATATAATGCAGGGTTACGTCGATGGATTAGTGAGGAAAGCATATGAAAATTGGGATCAAGTTATTGAGTATGACAGTAAGTCACTTATGAACTTCAATCAAGTTAACAAAACTGATGCTGTAGATTACTCTATGCCAGTTTCAGTTCCAAGCCAACCGTCTACATCTTACTCAGATGTAACTGTTGAAGGTAAATGTTCACTAGCCACAAATCTCAAATTTATTTTTGCTTTCGGTGTGAACCGAATTTAACAGACATTCATTGGGGGGGTTTTCAGCATCAGTATACAACCAGAGTCCGGCTTCAAGTTTCCCGGCTCAGTCTCAGTCTCAGTCTCAGCTTGCTGATACTAGTTCTTACATGCACTTTGGAAACACTTCATATGCACAGCAAGACCAGCTAATCAGCAACCCTCATGAATCACAAACCATGATCAATAGCAATGGTGGTGTGAGATTGGCGCTGGGTCCAGCAACAGGAACCCAAAACCAACAAATGGTTCAGCCTCCTCCTGAGATGAACACTTACAATGATTGGTCAAATACATGCAACAGAGGAAGTGATGGGTTTTTATCAGAGGAAGAGATAAGGGCTAGAAGTAATGAAATGCTTGAGAACGATGATATGCAGCAGCTGTTGAGACTCTTTAGCATGAATGGTGGTGACCAGCAAACTCCAATGAACATGGGAGAAGATGGGTTTGGATTCCACTCCTTTGGTCAGACGTCCATAGCTGATTACGAAGAGGAACGTTCAAACTCGGGAAAAGCTGTTGTGGGATGGCTAAAGATCAAAGCAGCCATGAGATGGGGCTTTTTCATCAGAAGAAAAGCTGCTCAGAGGCGGGCACAGATTATTCAACACGATGACGACGAATAAGGTTTTAAAAGGAGGGAAACAGAATCTGAAGTGTTTCTTTCTAATGGTGGTTGAAAACAGTTTCCCAGAAGAAGTCTTTTGTTTTGGTTTCTTCTTGTGGAGCTTCATTTGTACAGTGAGCTTTCTTCTTCTCTTCTTGCTTGTGCTTCTTATGTGTATTCTCTACTTGACCAGTTTTCTAAAAACCTAATGTAATTCTATTGTTTATTTTCTCTGTTGTGTTGCTTTGGGTTTTGTTTTTGGCAATATTAGGAATTAAATTATTTGGTAATAGTTTCCTCATCTTCTTCAACTCTCTCACAGAAAAGCTTCAAGAGAACAGACTTAACAGTTATATGTATTATTAAAATTAAAATTATCAGACGAAATCTTATAAACACATGAATGAAAAATAAAGTTCGTTTTGTTTCCATAAAAAGAAAAAGATTACAGTTTTCTAAATTATAAAATGTTTACCAAAAAAAAAAGAAAAGAAACAGTCATGATTTTGTTTTCTTCATCGCCGTTTTTGTTAGACCATTCTCATTTTTTTTTAACATCTGGGATTATATTGAAAGAAATACTGTTACATTTGTCATTTTGACAAAGTCAAAGGCTGTATGGGTTGGTGAATACAAAAACACACAACCACCAAAAAAATGGGCTAAACAAAAGCCAAATGTTAGAAAACTAACATACTCAAAGAGTTCTTCAAACAATGAAGGCGGCCCAGAAGCAACATAGGATTGCAAATGGGATTTGATTAGATGCAACTTTGAGCTATGAGAGATGATCCTCTGTTTGAGGTGTGAGGTTCCAAGACAAATTTCCAAGCCTTTGGTCTCCTACTAATTCAGAAGCCTCAGCCGCAAAGATCACATGGTTGATGTGATGGGAAATGATACAATCCAGAGGCCAGAGAATGGTACATAGAGTGGCCTCAATTTTGGTCCCAACCCCACTGAAGGCCCTTGGACTATGAATGAGAACTTTCCCTTGTTCATTTCTTAGAACCAAGAGCTTCCAACCAAACTTACACCAATGTTGCATTTAGACCAAGTTTGCGGAGGTGGATCCCAAGAAGCTTTACCTTCCTCATCCTTGTCTTTTTCGTCTTCTATCTCCTGAGCCAAAGACCATTCCTGAACATCCTCTTATATCTTCTTTTGTGTCTTCCAAGCCGCATATTGGCAACGCTTATCCCCATCCATACCTCTGACCATACTTTTACTTTTTAGCTCATTCATGGATGGTTGAATATTTCAGCTATTTGCTTTCCACCCTCTTCTCTGATCATCAATGAGATCACTTACCCTCAGATTCAAGTCAAAACTGGTCTGTTTCCTTATTGGGCCTCTCCATCCATTGTCATAAATCCAAGGATCTGCCCACACTTGAAATGATCATCAATGAGATCATTTACCCTCAGAGACCATTGTCATTTTTTTTTAATATTGTATCTTTCATATTTATTCTTTAATGGGTAAAAATAGAACTTAAATTTTTCATTATGGAAACTACGAAATCATATATATATACAAACAAATCCTCAAAACATCCCAAACCGATCTCTCTATTTTTCTCATAAATTCTCTAATTTTCTTGACCAGAACAGTTTCGCCGATCGCCGTCGCTTCTCCGCAGTGAGTTCTTCCTCTTTTTCCTTCTTTCCAAATTTCTCGACCTCAAATTCTTATGGGTTCTTGTTGTTTTTGTTCTGGAATTGGTGATAACAATTTTTGGACTAATTTTTTGTGGATCAATGAACGATTGAACTTACTTGGCTAATTTATTTTGGGAATTCTATGAAAATTAAGCCCGTACTCATATAGATTGCATACCATCTGTTCATTGAAATGCTTGAGAGAGAGATAACTGTTCGTTTTCTCAAGGAGGTTTTTTTTCCTTGTAGCTCTTGTGTTGCGCTGATTGATAGAAATACCACCAACTCAGCTCTATTCTGCTATTGGAGGTTTATAATTGACAACGTGATTCAATGGAGGAAGACGAGGATCAGTCTTTGTTGAGTAGCTTAGGTGTGACATTGGCCAATCCTGTAGATTTAGAACAGACGGTACTTGATGAGGTAATATTTGCTCATTCTTTATTTGTTTGGTATTATTTCTGCATTGTTGATTCTATGAAAAAGGTTTAGAATTTATGAAATTTTGAATGTAAAGGTGTTTATCTATATGTGGTATAACCTCAATACGTTCATGTCTTAAATATTAGCATATACTCTTGTCAGGCGACGAAGAAACTAGATAACGATGAGGATGGGAGTATAGATATTCAGGCTGAGCAGATTGAAGGAAAATATCTGCTTCCATCCAGCCAGAACGAGCTTTTGAATAAATTGAGGGCTGTAAAGTTTGAAATAGATGCTGTTGCATCAACTGTTGATCATGTGGAGGATATTGCAGCAGAAAATGGCTTACTGAAAGATGATGAATCAGATGTTCATGGGTTGCATAGTGGTTCTGTACTTCAACAAGCCCTTGCCACAGACCGTCTAAGAAGCCTTAAGAAGAGAAAAGTTCAACTTGAAAAGGAACTCACTGGCTTACATGGCCAGAGCGCTTCTAGTCGTGCTAATCGTGAAAATCTACTGCGAGATCTGGCGAAGGAAGAACCTAGTTGCAAGAGAAAATTGAACGAGATTCGGAAACCAAATAAAAGAGAAGGGAAGAAGGTGAAAGTAGTCTCATTTCATGAGGACACAGATTTTGATGCTGTTTTCGATGCAGCTTCAGCAGGTTTTGTTGAAACGGTACGCCCAGATGTCTTCTAAAACTTTTATATATTTGACCTGATTACTCTTTCATTATCTGGATATGGAAAATGCATATATGAAGGACAGAGACTAATTTAAGGCTGTTCTTGTCTAGGAAAGAGATGAATTGGTGAGAAAAGGAATTTTAACTCCATTTCACAAGCTCGAGGGTTTTGAACGCCGACTTCAACAACCTGGACCATCAAACTTGCGCAACTTACCTGAAGGAGAAGACGAAAATGACAATAATGAGGACTCCGGCAGTATTGATAGAGCTGTCCAATCAATGTCGCGGGCTGCGAAAGCTCGCCCGACAACCAAGCTACTTGATGTAGAAGACTTGCCGAAGCTTGAACCGCCCTCTGCTCCTTTTAGAAGGCTAAGAAAGCTTTACAAGACTCCTGATTCTCCGGATAATGAAGTAAAGAAAAATAAAGCTGGGAAGAAGAGCAAAAAGAAGCGGCCATTGCCTGAAAGGAAATGGACAAAGCAAATCTCTCGCGAAGAATCTAGTCTTCAAGAAAGTGGTATGATTGCTGTTAAATATACGTATTTACTATTTATATATTGCTGTTGGGACGTGTGAATTTAATGGCTATTAATTGGAGCAAATGCTTTCGAAAAAGATAAGGCCGTGATATTGGATGTTCCGACATTTAGATATTACATGTTATCAATGGCGTTTTAAGTGATAGGTCTCAACAGTTTCTACCAATGTTAAGGATATGCTTGTTTTTCCTCACTTGAGTTTATGTAAAGTAGCAAGTTATGATGTTGATTTTCATTGCAATGTTTCAGAAGATGGAAGGAAAATCTTGACCACTTCCAGTTGTGAGGAAGAAGAGCTAGATGATTTTGATGACGCAGATGACAATGAGACATCTTCTGTACAGCTCGAAGGTGGATTAAACATTCCTAAATGCATATTTAGTAAACTTTTTGAGTACCAAAGAGTTGGGGTGCAATGGCTTTGGGAACTTCATTGCCAAAGGGTTGGTGGCATTATCGGGGACGAGATGGGTCTTGGTAAAACTGTGCAGGTCCTATCTTTTCTCGGATCCTTGCATTTCAGTAAGATGTACAAACCGAGTATTGTCATATGTCCTGTTACACTCCTGCGTCAATGGAGAAGAGAAGCACGGAAATGGTACCCGGATTTTCACGTGGAAATACTCCATGACTCAGCACAAGATTCTGGGAATGGCAAAGGACAAGGCAAGGGCTCGGAAAGCGATTATGACAGTGAAGGTTCAGTTGACAGTGATCATGAGCAAAAGTCTAAGAACACCAAGAAATGGTATTCTTTGATAAACCGGGTTTTAAATTCTGAGTCAGGGCTCCTCATCACCACATATGAGCAGTTGAGGCTGCAGGGTGAGAAGCTGCTCAATATTGAGTGGGGTTATGCAGTACTGGACGAAGGCCACCGGATCCGGAACCCAAATGCCGAAATTACTTTGGTGTGCAAACAGTTGCAGACCGTCCATCGAATTATTATGACTGGGGCACCAATCCAGAATAAACTAACTGAACTCTGGTCCTTGTTCGATTTTGTTTTCCCGGGAAAACTGGGGGTCATGCCCGTGTTTGAGGCAGAGTTTCTGCTCCAATAACTGTGGGTGGCTACGCCAACGCTTCTCCCTTGCAAGTGTCGACTGCCTATAGGTAATTACCTGGTCATTCTTTTGAATCACTTAGGTAAATCGTCACAGTTTGTGCTCTAACAATTCTTGACAATGTGCAGGTGCGCAGTTGTTCTTCGTGATTTGATCATGCCGTACCTCCTCCGCCGTATGAAGGCCGATGTGAACGCACATCTTACAAAAAAGACTGAACTCGTTCTCTTTTGCAGCCTCACTGTTGAGCAGCGATCCATCTACAGGGCGTTCCTTGCAAGCTCCGAGGTAGAACAGATTTTGGATGGCAGTAAGAATTCGCTTTATGGAATTGATGTGATGCGTAAGATATGCAACCACCCTGATCTACTTGAGAGAGAACATTCTCACCAGAATCCAGATTATGGGAACCCAGAACGCAGTGGGAAGATGAAGGTTGTTGCAGAAGTGCTCAAGGTTTGGAAACAGCAAGGACACCGTGTACTTCTTTTTTCACAGACTCAGCAAATGCTTGACATCCTCGAGAGCTTCTTAATTACAAATGAGTATAGTTATCGGAGGATGGATGGTCTTACACCAGTTAAACAGAGAATGGCTTTGATTGATGAGTTTAATAACTCAGATGATGTGTTTGTTTTTGTTCTGACGACGAAGGTGGGTGGTTTGGGAACAAATTTGACTGGCGCGAACAGGGTCATCATCTTTGACCCGGATTGGAACCCCTCAAATGATATGCAGGTAAGTTTTGCTTTGAATGTCACATAAACCTGTCATGGCCTTAAATAACAATCAATTTTGCTTTTTGGGTCAGGCAAGGGAACGTGCATGGCGTATAGGGCAGAAGAAGGATGTTACCGTTTACAGATTGATCACTCGAGGCACAATTGAGGAGAAGCTATATCATAGACAGATTTATAAACATTTTCTCACCAATAAGATCTTGAAGAATCCACAACAGAGAAGATTCTTCAAAGCTTGGGATATGAAAGATCTTTTCATCCTGAAAGATGATGGCGATAGCAACGCCTCCACCGAAACCTCTAACATCTTCAGTCAGCTGGCTGAAGAGATAAACATCGTAGGAGTTCAATCGGATAAACAACTTTTTCTTCACGATACTGCAGAAGGATCCTCAGGGCAAAACGATGTGGAAATGACTGATAGAACTGGTGAGGCCATGAATGAAGAGACAAATATCTTAAAGAGTCTCTTTGACGCACATGGAATACATGTAAGTACGTTGATTATTTCTCATTGAAGCTTCTTCTCTGACTTACTTTCCCATAATTTCCAATTTGCTTCACTCTCCTACGATTTTTAACTCAGAGTGCTGTGAATCACGATGCCATTATGAACGCAAACGACGAGGGAGAGAAGATGAGACTTGAACACCAAGCATCTCAAGTGGCAAAAAGAGTTGCGGAAGCATTGCGCCAATCACGAATGTTGCGTAGCCGCGAGAGCATCTCAGTGCCCACATGGACAGGAAGATTTGGTTGTGCAGGTGCACCATCATCTGTACGGATGAGATTTGGATCAACTGTCAATTCCTGGTTAACCCAGACTGGAGACAAACCATCAGCGATCAAGAACGGAATCGGCGCAGGTCTATCTTCTGGCAAAGCACCGTCTTCCGCAGAGCTTCTCAACATAATCCGCAGTAGCAGAGAACAAGCCATTGGCGTTGGCCTTGAGCAGCTACCGTCTTCTTCGGGTTCAAGTAGGAGAGTAGGTTCGTTGCAGCCCGAGGTCCTGATCCGACAGATATGCAGCTTTATACAGCAAAAAGGTGGAAGTGCGGACACGACCAGCATCACCAACCATTTCAGGGAGAAAGTTCCTCCTGAGGAGAAGCGGTTGTTTAGGGATCTCTTGATGGAGATTGCCACGCATCAGAAGGATCAACAGAGTTCGTTTTGGGTCCTCAAATCTGAGTATAAAGACTAAAAGATAGTTTTTTTGGCTGTCTCTCTACTGTTGGAGTCTGAAGACGGAGAAGGCGACATTAGCTCCACACATATTTGCCAAGTAATTTCCTTTTCTTTATAACCAAACTCACGCATTTCTTTAATTTCTCTTCATCTTTTTACCACCAAAGTCACTTGCTGTGTCACTTCCATTACAAAGTCAACTCTTTTTTTTTTTGGTTTTAACATATGATACTAAATAAAAAGGAGGAAAATCTTAGTAGGGTGAGCTCAATTATGAATTATCAGAAGGCACAAACCAGTCAAGTCCAATAAAACAGACTCAAGTGTAAAGACTAAAGATGGGTTATCTTGTGTTTGAATGTTGGTGCAGGCATGGTCGAGAGATGTTGGGATGAACAATAGTTATTGAGTATGACAGTAAGTCGCTTATGAAGAACTTCAATCAAAGTTAACAAAACGGCTGATGTATATTACTCCATAGTATCCAGACGAACCTGTTGAAGATAGAGGTTTCATTAGCCACAATCTCTCAAATTCTTTTTTCTCAGCATCAGTGGGGCTTCAAGTTTCCCGGCTCAGTCTCGGCTTGCACTTGGGAAGCACTTCAATTGCATCGGAAGACCAGTTAATGAGCACAACCCTCATGAATCACAAAGCATGATCAATAGCAATGCTCCTGAGATTAACTCTTTTAATGATTGGGCAAACACAATAATGTTACTTTTAAAACTTATACAAAATATACATTATCGACATTAATGTTTTTAATATATTTTGGAAAATTGACATTAATTGTTTTCAACTTTCAGATTATTAAAACTTTCACATTTTGTCAAATTGCTGTATTGTATCGGGAAGAACTGATTGATGATTTATTATTTACAAATATTGTCTTCTTAAACTCTCTGATGGCGTAACTCTGTTTACACTTCTTTGCATAGAAAGTTTCAAGAAAACAGTAATAAACATAATCATTGATACTTAATCATTTTTGCTCATATTTATGTAGTATCAGACCAAAATACCCTTGGCTAATTGCAAAATATACAGCAAAACCTATCTCAGTCCCAATTCTGTGATTTTCCGAACAACAAATCTCTCTATTTTCACGACAACAATTTCGTCGGCTCCATCACCGTCGTGAACATCTTCTTGCTGCCGTGCTTCTCAGCAGTGAGTAACTGTGTCTATAATTCTGTTTATCTTCTATAAACTTTCGTTTATTTTTGGATCTGAGTTTTAAAATTCATCTTCTTCTTCTTCTTCTTCTGCATTCGCATTCGTTTTTCCGACTCAGGTTTTGCTAAATTTCTTATGGGTTTCATGTTGATTTTGTAAGTATCTCAAAGAATTGTCTGTCAAGTAAAAAAGAATAGTGTTCGAAACCAAATTGTGCTTAGTTTCTTGGTCGACTTGACAATTTTCTCGTTGATCGGTGAGAGATTTCACTTTTTGCGAATTGATTTAGGAAAATTCTAGAAAAATTAGCCCTTATACTCATATACTCTCGAAGATACACGAGAGCTGGACAATGTGGTGTTCTTATAAGGAAGCTTTATAGATTGCACAAGATCTGTTTGTTAAAATGCCTAAAAGAAGTTGATTATTAGCTCTCTTTATTTTTCCCTAGCTAATAAGTTGCTTTGTTGATAGATGGTTTGATTTTTTTATTCTGCAATTGATTTGTATTTTGTCCGAGCTCAATTGTGGTAATTGTTAATGTTTTGAAGGCAGAGGAAGTGAAACCTGAGAAAAAAATGGACAACTTGGAGGATTTGAAGATTGTGGTGGAGCAGTGGTCAAAACAAGGAATTGAATTTGTTCAACAAATACCACCACTTCAACTTTATGCTGCTATTGGTGTTCTCTTATTAACTACCATTTTACTCTTATCTTGTAAGTAGTAGACTCCTCATTCTTCTTCTTCTCACTGATCTTTCCTATTTTGGTTTGAGATTTTTAGTAAAGATTTGGACATTCCTCTGGTGGGAATTTTGTAGGCATAGATTTTGGATATGGGTTTCTTTGTTAGTTCTTTTGCATTGTATATTTATCCGGAGTTTGATGTTTTCAAGGTGCCATTTTTCGACTTTTGATTACTTTAGAGTATAAGCTCATTGGGTGTTAAGTTGTTTCTGTGTTTTTGATTTACAACTGTTGTTTCAATTGTTGAAGTCTATGCAATAACTCCCTCTGTATAGAAAATTCTCGTTTGTGGTTGTTAATGTCTGTCACTTTTGCTGACTTCTGCAGTTCGCTTGTTCAAACGTACAAAGTCCAATACTGTACTCCTCTCTGGGTTAAGTGGAAGTGGCAAAACAGTGCTCTTCTATCAAGTGAGTATTTAGGTTTTTACGTTCCTTTCCTCATTTCGAAGAATGTTATTGTGTCATTATAAAAGGGTTTGATTTACGTTTTATATTTTGTGACAGCTCCGAGATGGATCTTCGCATCAGGGTGCTGTAACGTCAATGGAACCAAACGAAGGCACCTTTGTGCTTCACACTGAAAATATTAAGGTAAAGAAAGATCTTCACTTTGGTTTGTTCCAAGATGTAAAGTGTTTCATGGACTAAAACTACATTGGCGTGTGTTTAACAGAAAGGAAAAACAAAGCCTGTTCATCTTGTTGATGTTCCTGGGCACTCTCGGCTTAGATCTAAGCTAGAAGAATACTTGCCTCGAGCAGCTGCTATTGTGTTTGTGGTAGATGCGTTGGAGTTCCTCCCAAATTGCCGGGCAGCTTCAGAGTAATTGATTACCACATAAGAGATGCTTGTGTTAGGCATAAGTGATTCTTAGAGATAGAACACTTGAACATGGTTTGTACTTTTCCAGGTACCTTTACGACATACTAACCAATGCGAGTATCGTTAAGAATAAAATCCCAGTCCTGATTTGCTGTAGCAAGACAGATAAAATAACTGCACACACCAAAGAGTTCATCCGCAAGCAGATGGAGAAAGAAATGTAAAATTGTTTCTATCTTTTTCTAAATTCTGAAGATAAGCTCTCATTGATATTCCTTTTTGTTAATGTGTGAGTTTTGCAGAGAGAAACTTAGGGTTTCGAGGAGCGCGATATCAACAGCTGATATAGCAAATGACTTCACTCTTGGGATTGAAGGAGAAGTGTTTTCCTTTTCGCATTGCCATAACAAAGTCACAGTCGCTGAGGCGTCTGGACTAACAGGAGAAACAGGTCAGGTACAAGAGTTCATCAGAGAACACGTTAAGCCATGAGAGCCGAAATGTGTGAGCATCTCATAGAATACACTTAAATGTCTTTTCATTTCTTTGTACATGAATTTATGATTTGAGATGATATTCGGAGGATATTTTTATCTCTTAGCGTTGTATCCAATCCAAACTCAATATGATATGATGATTATATGTAGTCACGCGTAAAAAAAAATTGAGTTTTTGATAGTTTGTGTTTACAATTTACAAAAGTTGGGTCTCAATCAAGACTTCTCCTATTAGGCCAAGCACTTCTAGTTCTATTCGTTTTCTTTTTTTCAATGTTGAAATTACTCACATTCCACAATATATTAAAAAGAGTGAATCCATGAATCATGATTACTGAGTAGTGATTAGGATGTAGCACATTAACAATAATTAAAAGTAAAAAAATATTGTTTTAGTATAATGTTTCTGTTGTATAGCACTATTGCTTTGGTTTATGCTCTCCAGGCTGTTCACTTCTCACATTACCCACACTAATAAACTCACCTTTTTCCCTTTAAGATAACAAATAATTATAAAAAGTGAAAGAAAAAAAAAATCAATCATCTCAAAAGGAATCTAAACCCCTCGTTAATTAGGTTCTATAAGTACCCACCAACCAATAGTCTTCTAAGTGTCTCATCTTAACTCAAAACCTTCGATCAAGAAGAGACTTCCCAAAAGCAAATAGTTTGCTTTTAGTGGTTCACCAAAAACTAAAATTTTTTAATGGGTTCTCAATTGCTTTTGGACATGTCAATATCTCTATTTGTTGGTTTAAGCATATTGCTTGTGGCACATGCTAATGACTTCAACAAAGAGATTGACATAACATGGGGTGATGGAAGAGGAAACATTGTGAACAATGGAACTCTTATCAATCTTTCTCTTGATCAATCCTCAGGGTCAGGATTTCAATCGAAATCCGAATATTTGTACGGAAAATTCGATATGCAGATCAAACTTGTCCAGGGAAATTCTGCCGGGACGGTGACTACTTTCTATGTAAGTTCTTCTATACTAGACATAAATGTGTATACAATTTTACCACCTTTTGTTATATTAATGTGTTTATATGTTGAATGATAGATTTTTGGTGGTTATGTAGTTGAAGGCTCAAGGATTGACATGGGATGAAATAGATATCGAGTTCTTGGGAAATTCAAGTGGAGATCCATACATTGTTCATACTAATGTTTACACTCAAGGCAAAGGTGATAGAGAGCAACAATTCTACCTTTGGTTCGATCCCACAGCTGACTTCCACAACTATTCTATTCTATGGAATCCGAGTCACATTGTGTAAGTAATATATACTAAAATCGTGTTATAGGAATCTCATATCCGAAGTTAAATGAAATCTAAAATAATATAGTGAACATGAGTTAACGTGAGATGTCAACTAAAATATTTGGTTAGATAACGTGAGATGTCAACTAAAATTTTAGTGTTTTTGAAATCAAATCGAAAAGTGAACCGGATTAATATTTTGACGTATACAAATTGTAATGGATGGCAAAAAAAAAAAACAAAAGTAATCCCAACTTTTAGCTTTTCCTGGTTATGATTTGGATGGGTTCGATCGAGTCCCGAGAAATGTCCTAATATCACAATATCGACATTAGTTCTAAAATAATAATATCTCATTGAATAATTCTTGGGTTAATATCTTTAAATTCCAAATAGGTTCTATGTTGATGGGAAGCCAATTAGAGAATTCAAGAATTTGGAAGCAATGGGTGTGGCTTATCCAAAGAACCAACCCATGAGAATGTATGGTAGTCTATGGAACGCTGACGATTGGGCCACAAGGGGAGGCCTAGTCAAGACAAATTGGTCACAGGGACCATTCATAGCCTCTTTCATGAACTACAACTCCGAGAATTCTTGTGTTTGGTCCATTGATAATGGAACCACGACTACTACTCCTTGTAGCCCTGGTGGCTCGTCTTCTTCTTCGAGCAGTACTAGCGAGTGGTTTTCGCAGAGAGGGATGGATTCTTCAAGCCAAAAAGTTCTTAGATGGGTTCAGAGGAACTTCATGGTTTACAATTATTGTAAGGACAAGAAGCGGTTCTCTAAGGGTTTGCCTGTTGAATGCAAGAACAAGAACAAGCCCAAAATGTCTTGAGATTCTTGTCTGTTATTATTTCTTAAGCATTTAATGAGTTTGAGGGTCTTGGTTTCTGTTAAGAACATATGGGATGAGAAAGTTTTTGTGGTGAGGTTTTTGATATTAAATGGTAAAAGAGGAAAAACTTTGCGGCTGTAACCTGAAATTTAATTAACTTTTTTGATATATATTTTTCCCATTTGAAAGTGGTGGAAAAGTTGTTGACAATTTTTTTTTCTATGTTAAGAAAAAGAAATCGTACAGAACTGCTTTTTGATAAAAAAAAGCCACAACAAAAAAGAAAAATAAAATAATGCTAGGATAAAAATATGCAAATGTTAATTAAAAAAAGCTTAGAAATTTGTGCGTTTTATAAATCCTAATCTAGTTAGAATGAGGGATAGTAAGAGAAATATAACAAGATAGGTATATTCATGAAAACAAATCAATATCATTAATCATAAAAAAGTTACTTGAGGTATCTCACACCGCCTGCTAAGAGGACATCTTTCTGGACTTATGATGATAATCAAGGTTCTTCTTGGATGTGGAAGACTCTAATGTATCTCAGACCTCTTGACGGAAGGATGCTCTGGAAACCGATGGAGACTCCCTTCAGCCAGGACCAGATCTAGCAGCTTGATTATTCTTCGCAATACCCTTCTAGACACTGACCCTCCTGTTCCTTCTAACGGTCCAGACTTATTTAGCTGGCACCTTAACAGCAGACCAGGCATAGACTTCACCCTCACAAGGCACATGGGAGGAGCTCAGGCCAAGGGGAAACATTGTAACTTGGGAAAAAGTGGTATGGTATAAGGGCTATGTCCCAAACCAGTCCTTCACCTTCTGGGTCTGCAACTGGGACCGCATGCCAATCAGAACCAGACTCGCTAGCTAGGGGAATTTCTCCAACAGATGCTTGTTGTACTTGCAATCTACTTCCTGAGACAAGAGATCGCCTTCTTCTCCATTGCGAATTTAGCTCCCAGATTTGGTATCTTGTGTTAGCCAGACTTGGTCAGCCTCCTTTCCTGTTTGCAGATTGGTCAGTCTTTATCAATTGGCTCGTTTACTTGAGGTTATTATCCTTCCGCTATTCTGAAAACACAATTCACTGTTGTTCGTTTCTCTACCTTAAAATTTGGGGAATATTTCAAGATCAACTACTCTGATTTTTACTTAGATATAGCTTACGGCTTCGTCTATGGATTTTTTTTTGTTTTGCCACTTTTTTCTTGGGCTTGTACTTGTATCATCAAGAAAATATCGGCCGGTATTAAACCCTCCGTTCTCCGATCAATCCCCGTCGTAGACTCTGACTCTCAAGACTTCAAAGATAGCGTCGAATTTGTAGTTTGCCTCACCGAACTCGTTGACGGAGACAAAGCTAGGGTTTTGCCAAGCTGTAATCATTGCTTTCACGCTGTTTGCATCGTCTCGTGGTTTCAATCTCACTCCACTTGTCCTATCTGCAGAATGACAGTAGGAACCATACCAGAACTTGGCGGCCACTAGGGATTTGCTCAAAATTACAGCTACAAACGTGTCGGTTACTCAATACGCTTATTCTACAAACCCTAAAATTAAAAAAAATTGTTGTGTAGAGGAGTTAACATATTGTAGATAGAATTAACATATCTTTGTTTGCTTACCTAGATTAGTTTTATGAATATAATTACAAGTGGATCGATATCATATTGAATATACTACAAGTGACCATTTATGCACTTGCATGTTTTCTATTCGGATTTTAAAACTTTGAGATATCAGGATAAAAGATTTACGATCCGCGTACAAAGTTATGTAATCAATAAATATCCCTATCTTTGGGATCTTTACTAAGTAGGCGATAAAAGATAATGGCATAGAAAAAGGCAACAATCAATTACAGAACAAATGCTTATCGTTGAAAAAAATCTAAAACCATAGAATTCATACATTTTCAAATGTCATTGCTATAAACAAATAAGATGTAGAATATTGAATAAGTAATTGTCAATTTTGAGAACAAATTTATAAATTCATCTCACCAATAAAAATCACGCCATCTATATTAAACCAATAAATATTGTTAGATTTTATACTGCTTTCTTTTTCTTGTTACAACATAGATTTCTGGTCAAAAAGATTATCACATTGCTTTCATTCTTTTGGTGACAGCATAGAATTCTAGTCAACAAAATTTATTACATCGCCTTTGTTTTTGGGTCACAACATATATATATATATATATATATATATAATTCTAGTCAAACAAATATATCATTTTGCTTTCTATTTGGATCACAAGCAACAAATATAAATAAGTAACTAGGAGTAAACATTTTCAATCACAATACGAAGATGAAGAAGATAATGAAGCTCTCTGCAACAATAATGGTGGTTACTCTACTTGTTCTTGCAGCTGGTCTTGCCGAGGCTAGGACCATGCATGTTCTTCTTCAACAAATTCCAAATTTGCAAACCGACTCTCAATCGGTTCCAAGTAAACCAAGTTATCATCCATCAAACCATGATTCGAAAAAATCAGTGCAACAGTTTCCAGTCCCAATTTATTGTCCTCCAGGAGGTAAAGGCTGTATTTCGCCTGGAGGTCCTCCCCCATTATCTTAGATGTTTCTTTCTACAATATTAAACACCTAAAATATGTAAAACATGTTTTGTGTTATTGTACTTATTCAACCATAACTCTATAATAATTTTATGTTCTCTTTGATAAAAAACCATTCATATTTCACCTTTAACAAAAAAAAAAAACTATTCATATTTCACTTAGACCATGAGGTAGAACATCAGTTGTCTACAAATATCATAACGAAGACAACTAAATCAATCCGAACCAACTCTAATCTTAGACGAATTATCCAAACTGAAAATTTTAGCTTCGTTTAGCTAAAGAGTCCAAAAATTTAAAATTTCCATCCCAAATAAAAAAAAATTCCATATATACTTTGTAGTACTTTTGAAAATAGTAATTTTTAATTTCTTTCTATCTATATTCCAAATAATTATTAACAAAATTTTGTAGCATGTAGATGCAATTAGAATTATGTCAAACAAAAAGAATACGGTTGAAGTAAAAAAAAAAATCAAAATCAGGTTTTTCAAAATCAGTTTTGTATGTTTGTCGAGCACTTTGATTTTTGATGCAGTATGTTTATATTTTTATTTTTTGTGGTTTATAACTAATCGTCTAATCATTTGAATGATCTATGGATTGACTAATAACCATAAAAATTCGAGGAAGACCATAAAGTATCGTTTCATCCGAGTTATTTAAACCTCTCGGTATGCTCAACTCACTCGTATCTTTCCTTTCAGTTGATGCCATATTAACTTCTCATTTGACTCTGAGTATTGTTACTGTAATCAATATTTGATTCTGAATGTCATACTAGACTCGTATGTATTGAATATGTAAGAATTGATATGATAATACTTGATAGAATTGATTGGTTTCATTAAAATTATTTACAAATTTTACAGCCGTTTATTACTGCAACTGCTCTTTATCTCTACGTTTCAGAATTGATTGGTTCTGATCTTCCCAATAGGTTTTTATCAAGGCGTTTCAAAGTTGTTGTAGAATTAGCTGCATTTGAAAGTATTGTTTTTAGGTATATATGGAGCAATCTTGTCGGATTATGAAGTTTTTGGTCTTCCAATTTGAGTGGTAGTCTTGATTTGTTATAGGATGTTACCTTTATCGTTGGTTTATCCTTACACGATCTCCTTCGTATTTAGGTGTTATGGGAGTTTAGAAGATTTGCATGTTGGATATGGTTGTCTCTGCTCGGGTTTTACTGCCTCTAACCATTTCCAACATCAAGAGAGTTCCTGTCGGAAGGAAATTGACGACCATTAATGTTTTTGAAAACCGTTTTTTGAACTCCTTGAGCCACGGTACGACGTTTTCTACCTCTTCCTCCTCCAGCGGCGGCTCCGGATGGGAATGAAGGCAGAGAAGAGATTGAGACGGTGGTGGTGATGTTTTTCGCGGCGGAGTCTCCGTCGTGTAAACTCTGATTCCGACATTTTCCTCTGTTTTCTCCATATTTATTGTGTAAACTCTGTTTGTTTTTTTTAGTTTTATTTTCCAAGGTTTTTTTTTTAACATCTTATCTATTACTTAAGAAGAAGAAAAGTGATCAGAGTGTAATGCAGAAATTATTACACAGGGAGCTAAAAAGTGAAATACAAACGATGAAGTGGTTGTCATCTTAGATCTAACCAAAATGTCCGCAGGAACGTGGCAACTCCGACTCGTCCAACAAAACATAACATCATCAAACTTTGATTTCCATGGATGAGTATCTCTTATCCAGTTGTGGACACCAAAATTCTGTTTTTTACCATGAAGAAGTTCCATCATTTCTTTATTATTCCCCTCAAACACACACATTTCTTAAGCCTTTAATCCAACAATTTTGCATATCAATTAGGAGAGCTTGAAATTCACTCTATAACATTCCATAACACCTTACCCTTTGCTTGCCCCGAACCGATATATACTCCTTCATTGTTTCGGAATATCCACCCTGCTTTTGATGGAATGGAACAGTCAATAAAGGAACCGTCGAAGTTACACTTAATCCAATCTTCAGCTGGTGGTGACCAAGATAACCCATTTGGCAGAGCACAACTGAAACGACCTTGGCGATTAAAGCTTGACGAAAATTGATTGGCCTCACTCCATTCTTTTGCATCTGCTTTCGCTAAGCGTAGAGAAACACTCCAAGAGATATTTTTCAAGGTTGTGTAATTCGTCTCTAATGAAAATTTTAGATGACAAAAAAAAAAAAAATTTACGGCAACCGCAAATGTTTGCCTTTGCAATTCGAAGTGGTTTTATCATTGATGTCAAAACGCGTGCAATTGCAAACGTTTTCGCTACGTTTACTTGACGGTTGGGGAGAACAAAAACACCCTTAAAACGGCGACGTTTTATAGGAGCACCGCTTCGCACGTTTCTCCATCTCTGTGATTACGTGATACTGATTTTTTCTACTCATCGTCGTCTTCTTCAGATCTGATCAAAAATTTTCCCCCAAATTCAACCCTAATTTCTTTCCCTGGAAAATCCAACACTGGGGAAATGTCGCACGGCGATACAATACCGCTTCATCCATCATCTCAGTCCGACATCGACGAGATTGAGAATCTAATCAACGAAAGCGTTCAATCAGGTCCCGGCACCGTCCTCGCCGCTCGTCTACCGAGCCCAACCAGGCCGTCAATTCCGGTGTCTTCTTCTCCGTTTATGCAATCAAATCTTCCACCGCTTCCGCCGTCGTCATCAGCTCAGAAAGTGACTTCCGTTCCTGTCCCTCCGCCTCTTCCGGCAATAAGTAACTCCAGCAACTCCCAAGGAGGCTCACAGAACATTGGAGCTAGCGCTTTTGGATCTCCACCTAACACGTTGACGGAGCCTGTATGGGATACTGTGAAGCGAGATCTGTCTCGGATCGTGAGTAATTTGAAGCTTGTGGTGTTTCCTAATCCATATAGAGAAGATCCTGGAAAGGCGCTTAGAGATTGGGATCTTTGGGGTCCGTTTTTCTTCATCGTGTTCTTGGGGCTGACTCTTTCATGGTCAGCTTCCGTTAAGAAGGTTAGAATCTGTATGGACGCAGAAACTCAGTTCTTGAGATTGTATACTGCTTTTGCATTGGCTAGTTTCTCAGCTTTGAGCTTGTGCGATTGAAAATGGATTTGGAAGTTTAACTTTTGTGTATTCAATAGAGTTCTTTAGAATGTCTCTGTTACAGCAAATAAGGAGTTTAAAAATGTGATGTTGATAGTATATCACTTCTTTGGATTAAGATTGTTCTTCAATTGTGATTTGGTTAGATTATAGAAGGAACACGATGAAGGAACACTTGGGGCATTGCTCTCACTTGATGATTCTTAAGGCTATAGATTGTATAAGGTCATGTAGGGTTTTGACTCGTAAACTAGCGCATTGGATACGCTGTTTTCGTTTCTCTTGCGTTATTACCATATAGGAGTTTCAAAGGGTCTAATCACAGCTTATCTTCCCATAATAGAGTGGATCGATGTGGCCTATGCTTTGTAGATTTCTGAGTATGAAATGGTTTGTTATTGGAATTTCAGAAGAAGCTGAAAGCTTTAAATTTGAATTCATTAGGGCCAATGATGGCTTTGATTTTTACTAACCCTCGTTCTATTAGACTTGAAATCCTAAGCCATCGTAGGTTTCATCTTGTCTCCCTGAAGTTACATAGTTGTGAATCTTGGTTTTTCTATATGGTCTCATTATTTTTCACCTGTGATTACAGTCTGAAGTATTTGCAGTGGCATTTGCACTACTAGCAGCCGGGGCAGTGATCCTTACACTAAACGTGCTTCTCCTGGTAAAACACCAATACTCTCTCCCTCCTTCGTGCAGATGCTTTGGTTTGATTTCATGCTTACACATTGTGCTGTGTCATGAACAGGGTGGACATATTATCTTCTTCCAAAGCTTGAGCCTTCTAGGTTACTGTTTATTTCCGTTAGACGTTGGAGCCGTGATCTGCATGTTGAAAGACAATGTGATACTGAAAATGGTAGTTGTTTCTGTAACTCTTGCATGGAGCTCTTGGGCTGCTTACCCTTTCATGAGCTCGGCGGTTAACCCGAGAAGAAAAGCCCTCGCTCTTTACCCTGTATTCCTCATGTATGTCTCGGTCGGTTTCCTTATCATTGCGATCAATTGAATCCAATTTTGAGAAAAAAGAAATCATCGTGGGTATTATCTGGAGCCAGATTGGATAGAAATATGTCACACACCAACCATTCTGTGTTCGGATGATCATGTATAAACATGTTTTTTGAACTTTTTTTTGTTTTGGTTAAAAGAAAATTCTCGTCTATATGTGTCTTGCTCTGTCTGTATTAAGCTTACGTTATCTTTTTGGACATGAATACAAATTGTTTAATAACTTAGTCAAGTTAATTTTTTTTCTGTTAATGGAAAACCTTGACACAATTTTGTTATCACCCAAGATTATTAAAAAGAAAAATTTATCTTCTAAACTCTTTCCTTTTAACTACATTACCTAAAATTAAGATTTTGTTGTTGTTGTGTACCACTTGTTCTAGTTATAATGATTACTGATTCCAAGTTATTTCACATATTTCAGCTATAGATCTATTGATAAACTTCCGTTAGGATTCACATATCCTCTAGGTATTAATGGGATTGGGATGTTAGATTAGTGATGGAGTTCAAAGAGCAATAAGCAGATATTTAAATTGGAGCCAAGACTGGAAAATTAAAGAAACAGTTGATTCAGAAGCTTTTAATATGCGTAACTTGTTTCCTACGAATCAATCTTGCTGTTATCATTTGCATAAATAAAGCTGCAATAAGATTCATATCATTAGTTTAGTCCCTTGTACCCTATTTGTTTGCTCTAATCAAAGTGGCTCTGAACTTGTAGGTATTTAGTTTGAGAGTCACAGTTTATGGATATTTTATAGATTGATTTCATTTGGTATATTTGCAGGAATAGACTGAGAAGACGGTTTCTGGTGTCTTATTACTCCTAACCTATCTGGTACGGTCGTTTTTTCCAAGGTTAAAAGAATTTTTGTAAATGAATAGAAACGTTAAAATATCATAGAACCGTCTAATAAACTAATCACGATTGGGACATTGAACAGGAAAATCAAGTTTCAGACGAATAGAAGTGTATTTGTCAAATGATTTGGAAGCATCATCACAAGAAATAACGTGAAGACGACAAATAAAATGAATTCGAGTTGAAGAAGGATAACAATAATTTAGTGCACACAGTCAAACTCCTTCCTAAAGATGATCAGGATGATGATCATCATGTTGTTGAGGATGATGATGATGATGAAAGACATCATATTAATGCTTGCGAGATTTCTCCTTCACTATAACCATAAAAAAATTCTCTCTCGTTTTTCATAAACAAATATTTTTCTATTAAATCATATAGAAATTTAAATATCATAAGTGTTTTTTTTTTTTTTTAAACACACTAGTTTTCCTCAAAAGACTATGCATTTGACCATTTTCTTTACCTTTAAGCACTCATATATATAAATCTATAATAACTAATCTTAGTAATCAACTGTTGAAAATGCAACTAGTCCGATATATATTTAACTCTATATTTAACTTAAAGTATCTAAATAATAGATATAAAATTCTGCACTTGCCCTAGCATAGAAACGTGGTCCAAAAATTATGAAATGTTTTGGGGAAGAAAAATAGAATTTCTTAGTCAACTTAAGAAAAAAAAAATTTTGTTGGCAAAAGTTTGGAATAATGTAGTTTTTGATAAACTGCCTCTGTGTGAAAATTCAGTGTTTTCACACCCAGACCGGAGGACGGTCTTACCAGTTAATCTCAGATCTGAACATTATTTCGGTTCGGTTTAATAGAATCGAAAAAATTATCATAAACCCGCAATCCGATGAATCGGTTGAAAAAACCATTATTAACCCACGGTAGAAAGAAAATATTGAATCCTTATGCTTAAAAGGTCGAGGTGGTTAAATTATGTTTAGTGGTTTAAAGTTTAAACTGAAAACATCTCATATAGAGGGTGTGACTAAGATTCCAACTGGAAGAATATATTAGATAATAGTATTAACAGTCAGTGAGCATTATGGTTGTTTGGTCGTTGAACAATTTTGTTTTATTTCTTAAAGATTATCCCGGTTTGACTTTCGCATGTGGCAATAGCACTCATGTAAAAGAAAAAATAAATAAATATAGTCGAATTTTGTCATTTATGTTATTCTAAAAACATTGTTTATAAAGATTATTACTATAATAACTAAAACTCAGCAAATAAAAAAACTATATGCAGTCACAAAAGAATGATGTTTTTTAATCATATTACAAGGTTTATCATTTACTACACTAAATTTTATTTATGACATCTAAGAATATTTAAAAACGGGTTAAAATCTATTGGGTACCCAAAACGCAAGTAAAAAATTCAACCCATTATTCTAGTTTTTGAAACAAAAAAAATGGGTTTAAAACATATGGATATTCATACTAATAAGATTTAATATGAATTTATTTTTTGGGCTCTTGGTACCTACTGAATTATTTTTATAATCTCTCTGTCAACACAATATTATTTCATACTAATACTTTTAATAATATTTTAAAAAATAATATTTAAAACCATAAAATCATATAATATATTTAAAAACGAAATAATATTTTTCCGCCAAAATTAAAAAAACACATATTATTATTTTAAACCGAAATAATATAATTAAAACCTTAATATTGTCTCAATCATTTGTCATTACTTTTTGAATGCCAAATGACTCATTAGATTTATTATAGATTTTCATAGCTAAATCACAAAATTTTATTCCAGGCTCTACGCATGCTACATTAATAATGTCTCTTGATTATTTTTCATTACTTTCTGAATGCCAAATGACTCGTTAGATTCATTGCCACTTGACTCCACATGTATAGTATTTAACTATTTTATTATCATTTTTTTGTCGGCATACAATTATCAGTATTTTTGAGCCTATTATAAAGTAAACTAACAAAAGATATTCGAAAGAAAGAAAAAAAGAATGAAAATTGATGTGGCTGCTGGTGGCAGCAAATTAGCGGACCCACCTTCCAGGTTACAACATTCTTGTCGTTTTCTTACCTCCTAACGTAGAGCTGTAATCACCTGCACCAAAGAGCATATTAATTTCATACATCTCCGTATAATAATAAGCCACGTTTCTATAATAGAAATAAGTTTGGTGTCGCAGAAAGATCATTCAGCTCTGCTTTTGTTTTCAATTAAAATCAAAACAAGAATTAAAAAGATTTAAGAAAGCTTTCGTTGCCAAAGCAAAAAGGTTGAAGAGATTAAAGAGAAGAGAAGAGAAGAGAAGAGAGAATCTGTTTGGATAAAACTGTAATTAAAGTTTAGATTCTCTTACTCATACCTTCTTTTTGAATCTCTTTCTGAAGAAGAAGAAGATGATGGTAGTTAACAGCTTTGATCTATGGCAAAAAGATGTTTTCTTCTCTGCAGCTGAAGAGGTTCAAAAGTCTGCAGATATGTATGTAATAAGTTTTGTGATTCTTTTCATCATTTATGGATTTGTATGGCTTCTTGTAGCTTGTGATCTTGTAATCATCTCTTTGAGCTTAGAATTGTGTTTATGATCTTCTCGTTTTTGTTGTGGATTTTTAGAATGGAGTCTGTTTATAGATTGTGGATTAAAGAGAAGAAAAATGAGATCTGTAAGGAACTTAAAGCAGCTTTAGGTACAGCAAAATGGCAGGTAATATTTGAATTTATACACAATAATGTTTCTTGTGTTTGTATTCTTGTTGAAGTTTCAAGAAAAGTTAATTGATTTTGTAAATTTGAAACTATGTGAATCAGTTGGATGAGTTTGAGAATGCAATTAGTTTAAGCCATAGACGATATGGTGATGATTCTACATTGACACGGCATAAACAGTTTGTTACCGCTATCGAAAACCAGATTTACAGCGTAGAAACTTCTCTGCAAGAGGCTTATAATGAGAATGGTAAAGAACCTCTACGTTGGGTTGATCTTAATGAAGAAGAGCGTGATGACTTAGCCATGTTTCTCTCTGGATCTTCTCCAACTTCAGAGAGTTTTAAAGGTGCGAGAAGCATCAAGTCGATAGGTTCTACTAATGGAGTTGAAGTTAAAGGTTATGGTAATGGCTCTGAATGTGTAATAGACATTGAAGAAAGAGTAAAAGTAGAAAATGCAACAACTGGGACAAGAAGAACATGGAGTTCACCAAATTTCAATGCTTTGAGGATTATAGTTCCTAGTGGTAATGAAGATGGAGAAGAAGTTAATGAGAAATTTGTAGCACAAATCGAAGCTACTCCTAAAGTGAAAGGAACTAAGCCTGTATTGTGGATGCAGAGAGTTCTTGATCATAATCAGGTGAGTTTTCATAAGAAGTTGATCTATAGCTTCACTTCTTGATCATAATCATGTTGAGTGTTTTTTTCAGCTCTTTGACAAGACTTGTTGCTTACAAAATCCGATACGCTTACCATTTAATCACCCAATCAAGCTCACTGTTTCCTTCATGCTAATGGTGTTTCTTCTGTGTGAGTCACTCAACACTTTTGCTTATACAGATTTTTATCATGAGCGTGTTAGAAGTTACTAACGAGCTTTGATTTTTCTCGTGTTTAAACCGATGCAGTACCTTTCGTAGTGTATTCATCTTGAGAATTCGACTATGGTTCAAAACTGTCGAGAAGCTAAACAGATTAGCTTTTGCATCTAACGGTTAAGATTCATCATCCCTGAAGAGAAGTAGAGATAAAAAGTAATTCGCATATATGTACTTTTATTTGTTGCTTTGCTTCTTTCGGGAACATATAGAAAAACAGCAACTTGCAAGATTGAGTGAAGGGAGTAGTGTTTACATTTTGCCTTTGGCTATAGCTTATAAAAATGTAAATGTAACATAAATTTCGTAGATTTTATTTGTTTTCTTGTGTTTACTAATCTTTTTCTTCTTTAGTTACCAAGTGTCTAACACCAAAAATCCTTGGTAAGTTGATATAGAAAGTAGAATCCATCCGAGACGCGATTATTGCTTAACGGCAGCAAAAACACTTCTGCTAGTCTGGCTTCGAAACTAATCTAAACAGAGCACAGCTCTAATCAAATGTCAACCCTTGCTTTGTAATGTTTTTTGGCAAAGTTTCTATCATTGCTTCTCTAGCTCTTTTGTAAATCAAACTCTTCATTTTGAATGAAATCCACATCGATCCATGTAAAAATAATCATGCATTTTTGTCTTCTAAAACTCATTAACCATGAGTACTAAAGAGTAAAATATCTATAAATTAATACTTGATAAATTAATAAACACAATAAAATAAGAATTTTATCAAAATTTGATAAGATAATAAGATAATAATTTTTTAGAAATCTCTATGTAAATATATGATCTCAATAATATCATAAATTAATAATTATATTGATATACACAATATAGATAAGATATATATATATATATGTTGTTTTTTTTATATTTGAATTTTCTTACATCTTTTAAAAAAATTTCTTATACACTACACATTTGATGGTGTTATGTTTTTTCCAACTGCAAATTGTTTAAAAAAGAGTTTCAAACGCTATAATTTAGAAGCAATGTTAGTCGTAAATCAACTATTCAATCGTTTTTAACCTAATAATCTAACTTTACATATAGTAAACTCATCTAAAGTTTTTAACATTGCATCTCCAAAACGAGTTTTGTTGTGTCGAATTTAATTTTTGACTATTTCTTTCAAAATATTATTTATTTAAAATGAGATTTCAAGATTGAGAGTTTAAATTTGTGTATTTTATACTGTTATGTGATTTAGACAGTTCAAATTTGTGTATTTTAAAATTTTCACGGTAAAATATCTTATCATAAATATTTGTAAAAAAAAATTTAAATTAATAAATATTAATTTGTGGATAAATTAATATCACGATAAATTAATAAAATATTAAAGTCTCGACATTATTAATTTATAAATGTTTTATTAGAACTTGTTTTAAAAGGTATATATATGTATGATTGATTGTTTTCCTTATAATAAATACCTTTTAAAAATGATATAGTTCCAGTTTTAGAAAATTGTTTTCCAAATTCTTAAATTGGGAGTCATATACTCCTTCCGTTTTACAAGAATATCGTTTTAAAAGTTTATTTTGTTTCACAAAAATATAATTTTATGTTTCTAGTGCAAAATTGTATACTAAATTTCAAATTAATCTCTATTATTTCAATAAATTAATTAGAAAGGGAAACTTATTTAGTGTATTAATAAAGGGCATATGAGAAATTTACATATTTGGCTTAATTAGTGTGAAAATATTACAATGACACATTTCATGAAACATAAAGAATATCTTTCTTTGGATTTCTTTTTTTTTCATTTTAGGTAAAAACTCATTAATCGTGTTGTACTAAGATATGCTGACAACCTTGACGTCAATACTAGTTCAATTGTCAGATAAACAAGCATGGAGCTTCTCATCCACATTTTATTTATTTTGCTCTATTCAGCGTGAAAATGGATATGGATGACAACTACTACATTAACATCGTCGGTGGAAGAAGAGGAGGAAATGATGCGAACATTAGAGGCATTATGAGAAATAGAGGACTCCTGGCCTGAGAGAATTTACACGTTTAGGCCCAAAATCTCTGGGTCTAGACGCGTAATTAAAAAGTTTAAAGGTATAATTTTGGACTGCATCCATTTTTTTAATAAATAGAGATCTCACGTACATTTTCACAGAAATCCTCACAGTAGAAAATAAAAAGATTTGATGGATCTCACCAACCAAAACTTTAAGTCCTATTAATGGAGAAAATCTATCTAGTCACATCGTAATCATTTCAAGCTTCACATATATCTAGTCCGTTCAACAATCTCAAGAAAATTTTATTTTATTCCATCCAAATCTAAAGGTACATATCATTAAATTTGTTTTATTACATATCATAGAATTTGTATTTTAAAACAGTTGTGAAAAACATCATGCTAACTTACATTTTGCCACCATATCATTGTTGCAAAGAAAGTTTGTTAATATGATTATCTACCTAAATGACACTAGATTTGAACACATACAATTTAAATACTAATGTAACGTTCGATTCTCTAATTTGAGGAAGAATCCTTATTTTTGTTCTTCCCAATCTATTTTTTCTATTTCATTTCATCCATTACCCTTTTTTTTTAATCTTATATTTTTCTTTCTTTCTCTGCAGACTGTCAAGATTTTGATTAGGCTCTCTACAATTCTCCCTCATCGACTCTTCTCTCGACAGTAATTTTCTTTATGGGTTTTCATAGTTTTTAGAAATTTTGTTTTGCAAGATTTATCAAAAATTATTCTAGGGTTTTAAGATGAAGGCTTGGAAATGTTAGTGTTTTTGCAATAGTTTTAAATAAAATGGAAATGAAAGTTTTCGACTTTTTCTACTTGTGAAGAACGTAGTGATTATAAATGTATTCAAGTATCGAAATTTCTGCTTGGAATTTAAAATGAAACCTTGGCAATGTTGGATTTTTGCATTAGTTCAAAATCAAATTGAATTAGAAGTTTGAGACTTTTTATATCCGTGGAAATAAGAATTAGTCATCCTTTTACTAATCTACTAGTAATTTTTACATATTTTCGTCTTCCTATTAATTAGTTTTCAAGTTGATGAATGATAATTACTTCATGCAGGAGCTGCAGGTATAATGGATTTTGATGAAAAGAAAGAGACAAATAAAAAGATACCAAGGAAGGGCAAGAAGCCTACTCGCTTTAAACCGGTTGCGAGCACTTCTCGTCTAGGTAAATACATTTTCCACACAAGTTATTTTTTCTTTTGTAACATTCTTCAGTTTTTCATACATTACAATAATGTTAGAAACTGAATCCAAGAGCAAAGGAAAAAGGATCGCCCTCGAAACCGATTCTGATGTCGGGCAAAGAAAGAACAACACTTCTGGAGAAAACCAGTTGGTCACAAACGAACCTGTCTTGGAGAATTTGCCTATCACTACTCAATTCAAGTCAGACCAAATCAATGAGCGTCAAGTTAAACATGAGAGCGTGAAGAATCCAGCAAGTTGTGGTTATGGGTTAGAAACTTGTGTGAAGGTCTTAAGACAGCTGGAGTTTTCAGAGCATATTGATAAGGACTTCAGACAGAGTTTTCTGTCGTGGTATAGCTTAAGAGCGAAGGCCGAGGAGACGATAGTCGTGAGAACATTCATCCATGCGTTCAAGGATGACTTAGAGGCGCTCGCTGAGCAGCTTATTGATGCTTTCTCCGAATCCATATCGAAGAAGCATTCTGCGACTGGCAATGGAGATGGAGCTAGCAGTAGCGGTGCGTTCTTTAAGAAGCCGCGGCATAATTAGAGGAGATTATGTTAGCATTGTCAAGTTTTCAAGTCTTTGGGATCATTAGAAAGGATTCAAACTTCTTTATTTCATTTGAATTAATTAGAATTGTTGGAACATTATAATGATAATTATCATTTTTAGCTGATGATTAATTTGGGTTTCGGATTGATGTTATGTTTTTTTTACACTGGGTTGGATTCTTTTTCACCCCTATTTGTTGAATGTTAACAGTATTACTATTGATATCGATTTGTGGAGTTAAAATTAGTTTTTTAAGAGGGTTTTTTTGTTTGAGTCAACCTTCCAAATGCTGTTTAAAAATACTATTGTAACTTTTAAAAGTTTCAAAAATATTGCATATTTTGTGTTTACAGAAAAAAAATCGATCATTTGAAATATTAAAAGAGTTATTTTTTTTAATAATTCGGTTCAGATTTATAACATACCGGTTTGTTTTATAACTTACAGCAGTCACTATAACTAGATATGGAAATTTATCTTTTAGTATTTTTCCTTTAGTATTTTTCCTTTCCGTCTTTGTTTTTTTTTTTGCAAAGGTAGTCTTTGTAAGTAAAAAGGTCCAAACCCAAAGTTGTACCTCTTATTGTGTTTGTAAAAGTGTTTTGGTTGGGCTTGGTAATAACCTCTTGCATTCCAAGTATCTAGTTCTACTTCTCAAGATTTATTTTTATTGTCCTAATTGTATAAGGAGTAAATTGTTTAAAGATTATGTAAACTTTTTCTAATTTAAATAAAAACTAGAACCAAAACTCTTGCATTTACAAACCCGAACAAAATGAAATAACAGACATAGCGATTAAATTGTCGGAAACCGAACCAAACTTAATTTTTCAAGTTCCCAACCTTGTGTCAATCGATGTCAAAGTCAAACCATCTTGTTTTATGAGATTAAAGAGTTATATCAGGGAAATATAAACGCATCCGAACATAAATACATAATTAATGCTGGGAATGTGGGTTAAAATTTGTGGGTCTATGAATTTTTATTTGTGGCAGACGGAGTTTAGATGTATCTTAGGAAGTTCACTTTTATGTGGATCTAATGAGATAGATAAAAAAATATTGCGGATTAGGCAAGTTTTGACAACGGAATCCGCAAGACTCGAATTTGGGAGTGATACAATAATTAAAGATACTTTCTTGGCCTAATAATTTTCTTTGTGTGGTTCAATCACTACAGTTATGCCGTTTGAGGGTCGTGAGTTTACAGATTTGCGAAGTTGTAAATACATATTTTTGTTTTGCGGATCTGCGGGTTTACAGATTTGTAAATACTTGTTTTTTGTATGTGTTTTATCCGCGGGCTTTGTACCTTATACTTACCGTTTTACAGAACGGATCACAAATCGCAGGCATATCCGCTTTTTAATGCTATATATATAACGTGTGTAGCCATATTAAGAAAACGAAAAACTTTATATAAAAACTTAATTAAAATATCAGTAATAGTTTAAATAATTTTTCTAAAATTTTCCTCCTTACTAAATAACGGAAATTTTAAATTTATAATACTTAGGGAGAAAATATTGCTAAAATATATATATATATATATATATATATTGCTCGGCACGACTCCAACGAATTAGAGTAAACGTTGTTAAGACCTACGTGGCATCTCCCGCTTCCAGCAAAGTTAGTTATCGAATGTTGTATGTAATGCGGTAGACCCAATGAAACTAAATATAACCACTAAAAAAAAGACACGTAATCAAAACACGCGAACCCAATCGTACCACTAACAAATCACGTGAAGAAACACGGATAAATTCAGTGCACCATAACGTACACAATCAGAACCAATATAATTATTTAATTCTCTGCTCACTCCCCCAAGATAGATCTATCATCTATCCAAGAGAGACACACATTCACTGTTTTAACTCACTTTTTTATTTTTTTTGAATTTTGGTGAAAAGTTTAATTTGTCTCTTTCTCTATATTCTCCGGCGTCAATTTTACGGCGGCTCCGTCAACGATGTCATTGACCGCGCCGGAATTCAATTTCAGAGTACGACTTCTCTTAATCTCTCTCTCTCTGACACTGATTCACGAATTCCCAATTCTCTCTTTCTCTAAGGTTCATTGTGTTTGCTTCTTCTGTAGTTGACGCCTCAATTTGGTTTTTCATCGATCGGGTGAGAGTTCTCTCGTCATTTTCGATCAGGGAGCATAGTTTTTCTTTTTCGTCTGCTTCGATTTTGATTCAAATTGGACTCTGTGTATCGATCAGGGAGCATAGTTTTGCTGATGTTGATAATCTGGAGCATTGTATAAAGTACTTAAATCAAAGCTTAGTCACCTATGGTTTCTCCGCTTCGCTTGACCTCTTCGCTACCGATCCTGTGGGTTTTAATCTTTATAATCATCTCTAATGGTTGTTTTATGGGAGAATCTGATTCGATAAAACTTGTATTATTAGGTTTCAATCGCCAGAACTTGTAATTGCATATACGCTTTGATTCAGCAAAGGCAACGAGATGTGGAATTTAGAGAATCTTCTAATGATCAGAGACAACGGTGACTTTTTTTTGTCTTTTACCTGAATTTGATTTTTTTTTCTATGTGCATTGTGAATTAAACTAATCTAGTAGCTTCTTTGGTGATGATGTTCAATGTTAATGCTTCTATTGCTCTGAATGAGATGAATTCTTTAAGAATCTTATTACTGTGTTTTGGTTTTATGTGTGTTTAGAGTTCAGTTCTAGTAAAATCGTTTTGAGAGCAATGAAGAAGACAAAAATGCTGATAAAGTTACTTTTGTTTTCATCTATGAAGTTTTCTACATTTCGTTTTTGCTTGAGAACATTCTTTTTTTACCAAGTTTCTTGTTTATTTTAGACTTTTATCTGACATGGCGAGACTAGAAGGAAAAGTTGAAAGGCTTGAGACTCAATTGCAAGCAAAGGAAAGGGAACTTGGTTCGGTGACAAGAACGGTAGGAGATATAACCGAGGTTGGTTATTAGGAAAACATGTATTGATGGGGTTTCATGATATGCTCTTTTGGTTCAGGAAGCCAGAAATACAGCGGCTTTAAAGGCGCAGAACGAGAAGCTTCAGAAAGAGAGAGATGAGTTTCAACGAATGGTGATTGCTAATCAGGTTAGATCATTGCTTTTTACCAGCTAGATTTCTCTGTTATCCTTAATGTAGATCATGTTCTAAAGAATTTGGGAATGCTAATGCAATGCTCTTTTAACAATTTTTTTTGTTTGTGTATGAAAGCAAGTCAAGACCCAACAATTACATGAAACAAAGAAAAAAGAAAAGGAGTACATAAAGTTACAGGTATAGGGTTCACACTGCAGAGTTCTAAGTGTTTGTATTATAGGTTGGGTCTTAGTAAATGAAAAATTTATCTGTTTTAGGAGAGACTAAACCAAGTTTTGATGGATAAAAAGAAGGAAACGAGATCAGGCATGGAGATTATGAATCTACTCCAGGTACTAGTTGGGATCTTAATTTACTATTATCGAGTTTACCTTTACTATCAACCCCTTTGACTAATGAACAATTTCTTGTATATATATATATATGCACAGAAAGAAGGGAGACAACGCGGGACATGGAGCGGGAAGAAAGCTGACTCTGATTTCTACAAAAAGATTGTAACCACCATGACAATATTAGCTTCTCATCCCTTATATTCCACTGAATTAATGTGTTACTTATATATTCTGCGTCCGATACGATTTTGTCAGGTGGATGCATATGAGGCGAAAAATCAAGAACTGATGGCAGAGAACACTGATTTGAGAGCGTTGCTGCGATCCACGCAGGTTATTTTGCTTTTTTATTTTACTTCTCATATGGAGAGAATATTTATCATTCTTAATTTCTTATATTGAAGACTATGAATATTATGACAGGGAGACATGCGTTCTTTCTTGAATGCTTCCGGTGGATTAACCAAGCAATCTTTGATAGCTAATGGAAGACACGGTGCAGACCATTCTCAGTCTCCTTTGGGCGGGAAGACGGTACATAAATTAATTTCATTATAAGCTAAATCAAGATTCAATTGATTCCAATTGCATACATAAATCAAAGCACCGGTACATATCAACAAGAAAGATTTGTCTTAACAGGATGTTTTCGACCTGCCTTTTCGTATGGCTCGAGGTCAAATAGAAGATAGTTTACGTTCTAAGATGGTTTCCATCAAGGTAAAAAAAAGTCTTAACTCGAAGTTACACTTTAAACCTATTTATAGCTTCTTATATACTAAGTCGTTCCATTTTTGCTTTGTTTCGATTAATGAAGGAGCGTATGGGTCAGTTAGTAGATGCACAGAAAGAAGTATCAATTACTTCAGAAGCGTCAGAGAGGGAACTTGAACTTGAAGCACAACTCGTCGAGGCACGCAGCATAATTCAAGAACAGGTATTTTTATGACTATAAATCAATCTCATTGTATCTCTCCATTAATATGATCATCCAGAAACATGACAAAAAACACTACAATCTTCTGATGCAGGAATGTATAATGTCTAAACATTTACCTAAGACAGACCGGAGAAGGAACTCAGCTCCTCCACAGTCTGTCAATGGACTGCGTGGCTGACTTATTAGATTGTGAATCTCAGGTTCAAAATATCAAGGCTCTTCCTGTAATTTCTCAAATGTCTTGTGTCTTTTTAATCAATTAACTTGAATACAAACATTAGAGTTTATATGAATGTGGATTCGTATTTGTAATGTTGTACAGAACAATTGCAGACAGCAAATTCGCAAACTGTAGAATGTTAGTAAAATCTTTACCATTATTAAACTATTGGGTTTATTATAGATGAGTGATAGGTTGTAAACTTGTGAGCATTACAAAAAAAAAAGACATTGATAGCACATTACAATTGCTCAGTTTTCCTAACTACTATATAAAAAAAAGACATATGATACTCCATTTGTTCCTAACAAATTGATGTTTAGAAATTTTTACACAAATTAAGAAACAATGAATATTATTTTCTCTCAGCAAAAAAATATTATTTGATTATATCAACATTATTTTTTTTATTAATTTTTTAATTAGTATGAACCAATAGTAATCTAGTAAATCTAATCATTTTCAATCATTGCTAATTGCAGTTCTTTTTAAGGAGAAAATATATGTAATTTGATCTTGTTTATGTACAAATTAATCTCCGGCAAACAACCCATTTATACCCCTCAACAACCTCAACCTCAAGGAGATTGTTTGATTCCACTACAATCTCATAAGTTGTCCAACCCCTAATTTTAGATTTCTTTCATTACATCGCATTGCATCCTCATAATACTTTTGAATTTATTATAAATTTACATTTAATAAATGATTTTAAACTTCTTAAAGAAAAAATGCGTAAATTTGGTATGGTATTTGCCCAACTCTCTAACTAGAAAGTCATGGGTTCGATGGTGGACATTTTTAGATATTTTAATATTTGAACAATTAATGGGCCGAAAAGTGTGTATGCTTGGGGGTCCATAAAGTTCAGGGCCGGCTTTGTTGATATGTGAGTATATTTATACAATACAACATGATCTTTATATCAAAATCTTGAAGAAGAGAAGAATATATCTCTATACATGATATTTATCTATGCAATATAAAATATACTAACAATTTGGTATTTTGGGTTTCTACCTAAATGATTTATCCATGATGGATTTGTAAGAGAGTCATTGGCAAAGGGTATGATCACCCTTTGCATTAATCAGGTCTCTCGGCAAGTTCGAACAATTAAGTTTCTTTCTCAACTTTGAACTTTTACAGTTTAAATTTTGTAGCCATAAACCAACATTCTAGTGTTCCTATAACTTTTAATAAAATCACATTTAAAAATAGTGGGAGTATATACGTTATTTTTTGTTAACACCACACTAAAAACATCCTAATTCTCCATTAGTTTAAGTTCTTTATGATTCAAATTTCCACAAGATCATATATTCATTTTTCCCCAATTTCTTTTGATATGAGCATTATGTATCTAGAATCCAATCATATACTGAACCCGTTATCAATGCCACTAGAATCACATGGTTTGCTTGGAATTATGGATTGTTCTGATCACATTGGTGATGATACTAGTTTACCTTGTATTGAGGTTTTTTAATTAAACAGGTTCTAATCACTTTTTTTGCTAAAGGCTTATCTTAGTTATAGTGTATTATTGTTTTGTAGAGCTCAGGAGCTCGCAGATTTGTAGCTTCAACTTTGGTGGCCAAGTATCTGACGATTAGGAAAACCTTTGTAGTGGTATTGGTGTTTGGTTGTCGACGGTTGATTGTGATCCCAAACCAGCAGTTTCTTATGTCCCTCATCAGCTCAAACGGTGTTACCAAGGAGCTAAAAGGACTTGTCTGTAATACAAGCTGTTTAAGTCTCTTCATCTCAACTTTTGTCTTCTCCTTCTTTTTTTTTTCTTTCAACATTAATGTTGCTGTTTTCTTAGCTAAATCGGCTATTTGATTTGTACTAGATTCCTCTTTCTATGGAGTGTAACTCATTTCATAATATAAAATGTTTGACCAAAGAAAAAAAAATAAACGGTAATGATTTACTATTTCATTTAATCATTATGAGCGATGTCGATTGTGTATATGATTATGCTCACTGGCTCAACCTTGTTAACTTCTAGGATTGGACGGTTAGATTTTGACGACCAAATAAATCCTAGCTTAGTTTTTTTTCCTTTTCTTTGAATCCTAGCTTAGTTAGATTTGGCTAAAACCGAAATGGTTGAACCGGAACCCATATCAACATAAACCCATCTCATCAAAAGGACATTATTTTTGTAGCGTCGCTTCTTCACCATCTCGTGGAAAATGCAAAGACCAACTTTATTGCATGCATGCGTACTTCGGTATCAGTAAAATACTAAAATCCTAATTTTACTAAACAAAACTGTCCAGACTCTTTACTATATTGTCTGTTGGGACCATTTGCTCGTCCAATTAGATCATTTTTATTGTTAGAAACTCGTACCTCTATAAATTTTGATTTTTGCATTAGTCAATTATTTATCCCCATAAAGTAAATCATACTTCCGAGTGTATTAAATTAACGGACATGACTCCTTTCGGCCTTTTAACAAATATATATACTTGTTAAAAAGTTTATATTAGAATAATTTCATATTACAATCCGTTTGTTATTTTAAACTTGTTTACTTTGTTACTCAACTATAAAGTCGGTTGAATTATATTTATATATACAAATCTACATATAAAATCAATGTCTTCATATTCATCTTTCTTAATTTGATGAAAGAGAAAAAAAAAATCTTCTTGTTTAGTACATTTATAAAAATTTTACTTTCACTATCGGCTTGGAAATTTACAAATTGAACTTATTATTTAAAAAAATAAAGAGGGTATGTAATGTATTGAACTAATACGCCAAACGCTTGAATGCTAAGCCAATTTTGAAATAATGGATCCCGATTAGTAATGACTGAGACTGAGGCTGACTAATGAATAATGATGTATTACCAAACGCTTGAATGCTAGCCAATTTTTTTCTTTTACATGTTATAAATGAAGATATTTGAACATATTAGTATTTTTATAAGTAAAATATTATTTTTCAAGTAACTTTCTATGGTTTTCATTATTAATTTTAAAAATTTGGAATTGAAAGAATACAACAGAATCCTGGTTACAATATTCGCATTTACATAAATATAAAAAGCAAACTTCAAACATATGAGGGGAGTATTATTTAAGTGTATCATTAAATTAAATGAAGACTAAATCAAAATTCTGTAATTAATTGATCTTGATCATCTTTAGATTGTAATACTCCTTAAACAACCAAGTTAATTATATATCAAAACAAGTTCTTTCAAAATTCACGTACGGGTTAATAACTTAATATGCTGATATATGACATCAAACTATATATATATATATATATATATATATATATGTGTGTGTGTGTGTGTGTGTTAGTTAATATAAGACTGGTTGGGGACTCGTGAATAAAAGTTGAACGTCGCCGTCTTGATAGCTTTGGTTACATGTACTGTTGTGTAAAAATCCCTTCTAGGTAAGAATTCTAGACAAATAACTTCAAGTAAACTTAAATATTATAGACAAACTCGGTCACTAATAATGTACTACTGCCAATTTGTTTATTAATATATCAATTTAATTAACAACTTCCCTTTTAAAACAAAACATTATCTCAGTATATTAAGTAAACTGTTCCATTCACAGAGATCAATCCTGTCCAAGTGCCATGCGTCGTCTTCTAGAACTTTTGAAGTTGATGTGAGGCCGTAGTATTAGATATTTAATATTAAATACTAACTAATATATCGTCCAACTAATATAGTATCTATACAGGCCAATGAACTTTGGACACTAAAAGAATGAAGAAAAGAGGACAATCAGAAGAAGATGAAACATTCAGTTGAACTGAACATGTTTTTGCTTCTTCACTTGTTCCGGTAGTTATATAAAAATGAAAAATTAAGGCTAAAATATTAAAATTGCAGTATTTATGTAGCTCAATTATATTTCTTGATTATAGCTTCTAATGATAGATATCTAGATCTAATCGTGAAAATTTAAAGTTATATATTTAAAATAAAAGATTGAGAAATGTTTGAATCTTATTATGCTTTTATGGTATTCCAAATTCGAAGAAAACGAGTTATATTATAATCTTAAAATGAACTCCAGAGGGTTGACCTTGTATTCAGTTTATTTTTATCTCTACCTATGCGTAAGGCTAAGCTAGTCCTTTTGATACGAAAATTTGAGTAATTATAGTTAAAAAGATTCTTCATTGCATTTTAAGCAACTCCGCTTTAAACGAAATCAGAGCCATAACTTTATATCTTGAGCGTAAGATATAAGTCCAATACGTAAAAAATTAATAATATATATTATATATTTGTTCATATGTTCAAAAATTATGTTTACATTTATAGATAAAATAAAAAAATAGTTTTTCTCTTACAACCATCAGTTTCATTTACGCAAGAGACAGATTATAATCACATAATTTCGACAGATAAACAATATAAACAAAAATTTAAATTAAAAAAATAATCCCTAGATCTAGAGCTCTCAAAGGAATAAAAACGATGAATATGTAATTTCAATAATAAATACATACGTCTTACATACCCTTTTTGTTATTCAATACATATTAAATACTTGCATAGACAAATAATAGTTGAAATAAAATAATGATTAGTTTGCTCTCGTAGTGATTCTCTAGGATTGGCGCTAATAAAACTGACGAGTGTTAGGCCGAAGAGAATGAGATTTGGACTACCTAACAAGAGTTTCACTTAATTAAGCAAAATATGTTAGGCTTGATTTTTTGAAATTCTAAAGAGAGTTTTAGAAGAATCCATTACATCTCTGTCAAACTGGCACTGTTTTTTACTTCATTAACTACTCGACAGTAATCTGACCACAATTATATGACGAATCCAAATACACCAATATTAGATTCACCTAGATATGTAAACGCCATTAACTCAATCGATTTATGAATTTGTATGTTTCTACTGCAGGCTTTGTAGCCAAATTCAAATACGATGTTACGTTTCAAGATAAATTTAGCTTGGTACTATATATAACTCATTTTGTCCCCTATCCAAAAGATATACTAGGACTTGAAAATATATGTACTATCAGTTTTTTACCTATTAATATCATCCATTTCCACATGCTATCTGTCTTAATCTACAAATCCGAATAACCAAAAAAAAGAGAGACTAAAATATACTATATGTTGTCTTTACATATTGATACCTTAAATATTCAGATTTTAACAGATGTTTTATCTACTTTCTTTTAAAACTAATATGGATCAAAGTGCTATCAATATGCACAAAATAAAATCGAACATACCTATCACAATAAAACAGGACCATAAGATATATATACATTTCCTCTAATATTTATCCGTATAACATGAAGTCGATCATATTTTGAAGTTTTAATTTTTTTTAATGTTTATAGAACATCAAATAACTTTTTTCAATTTGTGGAATAGTTGTTATGTATATCTATGTAAGGGATCAAATTGTTTTAAGTGTAAAATTATTTAACCACCTCCATTTGATCAGACGAAATAGTGTTATGCTTTAAATCTATTTAAAATTCGGTAAATAAACTATTTAATAGCTATATTCATCATAAGAAGATTAATCGAAAGATAAAACTAAAACCTCTATATCATATCTGTTATGTAAAAAAAACATCTAATATCTAAAGTTTAACAAATGCCTAAATATCGGATATTTGACTACTTTTAGAACGAATACATATCAAAGAGATGTCAATCATAAATAAAACTAAACGGACCACAAGTATATAAAAAATCATGATATCTCCTCTACATCCATCCATAAAATATACCTTCCCTATAATATTAATCTCCTAACTCCAAAATTATCAAAAAATATATTGAAAAAAAGAAAGTAAAATTGAGAACATGGATATCCTCCAGCGAAGCTACCTGCCTTGCGAGATAAAAAAAGCATAAAAAAACATTAAAGTCTCACCCACACAAACTTCCTTCATCCTTTTGTACAACAATTCATAACTCCAAACGCCAAACGCCAAACGCCAAAAACCCCATAAACGCCAAACTCTGTTTTTTCGCTACCTAATTCTCTGTGGTCGACCTCATCGTAAACCTTCACCAATCCAAATTTAATTCTTCTGTGTTTTTATTCACAAAGTACAAAAAAAACAGACAGATAATAATATCTCTCTTCCTTCTCTATCTGTCTCTTCTTATTCCTCTTCCTCTTCCTCTGTGATTCCATAAAAACCTCGAGTTCCTTCTGTTCCATTCAATAAAATGAAATACATCAGAAGCAACAGCTTGAAACGCCTCTTCTCCTTTAAACGACGTAGTTTCGACTCGGACTCTGAGAACTCAACTCCTCACGCCGCTTCTTCAGCCAAATGCGTCGAGGGTTTTCAAGAAACAGAGCAGTTTCAAAAACCCAAATGGAAATGTTTCTCCTTTGAAGAAATCTACGATGCAACCAATGGTTTCAGTTCAGGTTCTGTTCTCTTCTTGAAACTTTCATATAATGTCTTTTTTTTTGTCTTTTCACTGAAAGGGTTTTTGTTAATTCGTTTCACAGAGAATTTAGTAGGTAGAGGTGGATTTGCAGAGGTGTATAAAGGGATTTTAAAAGGTAAAAATGGTGAAGAAATTGCTGTAAAAAGGATAACAAGAGGAGGAAGAGATGATGAGAGAAGAGAGAAAGAGTTTTTAATGGAGATTGGAACAATTGGACATGTTTCACATCCTAATGTTTTGTCTCTTCTTGGTTGTTGTATTGACAATGGTCTTTATCTTATTTTCATCTTTTCTTCAAGAGGCTCTGTTGCTTCTCTCCTTCATGGTAAAAATATTCACAATAAATTCTGGGTTTCTTACAATTTCCAAAGTTATTTAAAGATTTTGTATTGGTATTGTAGATTTGAATCAAGCACCACTGGAGTGGGAGACAAGGTATAAAATTGCAATTGGGACAGCAAAAGGACTTCATTATTTACATCAAGGTTGTCAGCGAAGGATCATACACAGAGACATTAAATCCTCCAATGTTCTCTTAACCCAAGATTTTGAACCACAGGTCCTCTTTGATTTTTAATTTTCTACTTTTTCATTGTTTATTATGTTTTCTCTTATTTTTTTATTTTATTTTCCCATTTTATGATAACATTTAAAGAATCAATTATTTTTGTATTTTTAGATATCAGATTTTGGGTTGGCAAAATGGCTGCCTTCTCAATGGTCTCATCATTCCATTGCTCCAATTGAAGGCACATTTGGGTATTATTTACTCTAATTTTATTTCCATTTTATACTATATAATAAAATGTGTGTTTTGTTTTAAAATACTGATTATAAAAACACCAAACAGGCACTTAGCACCAGAGTACTATACACATGGGATTGTGGATGAGAAGACTGATGTATTTGCCTTTGGAGTGTTCTTGCTTGAGCTCATTTCTGGTAAAAAACCTGTTGATGCTTTTCACCAAAGTCTACACAGCTGGGTAATTCTAAATTTTCTTGATTTTTTTTTACCATTTATTTATGTGTTATTTTATCTCATAAAGTATCTTAATTTTTGCTGCTTCTATAATGTTTTTATTTTAGAAATTCATATACTTTAAAAGTGTGATTGCTAAAGTCTGTAATTTTTTTTACACCTTTTAAAAGACTTTTTTTTTTACTAATCAAACTTGTACGTATACTCCACCAAAATAAACTCCCACCATTTAGATGTTGTAGGTATTATGTTGGTACTCCAAAAAAAAATTACAGTTTAAAAATGTATTTATTTTTCCTAACCAATAAACTTTTTTTTTTCTTTTGGTCACAACCAGTTGACCTTTAATTATTTTTTTTACTTTACTATATGAATTGGATATGTATATTTATACATTGTAATTCAGGCAAAACTGATAATCAAAGATGGAGAAATTGAGAAACTGGTGGATCCGAGGATCGGTGAAGAATTTGATATCCAACAACTTCATCGCATAGCTTTCGCTGCGTCTCTCTGTATCAGATCATCGTCTCCATGTCGACCTTCGATGATCGAGGTACGTTCATTAATTTTATTAATCGTAATTATTAATGTTTTACTTATATAGATAGTATGTGTTTATATATTTAAGTATTAGTTTAGTATATTTGACACATTTGGCAGTTTCTTTTTCTTCCGAGAGTGCTTCATTTGTTTACTGATAACCAAATTTGGGCCGCAAAAGAACAAATTAGTATCATAGAATTGTTTTTCCAAAAAAAAGTATCATAGAATTATATATACTTTTTGTAAAATAAAAAGTGAGTTATAATTGAGTATCGTGTCGATATGTTACTTATTCGCTTGTCAGTTTGCTCAGAGGGTGTGTGACTCAAGAGTATCTAGTAATCAGTATCATAAGTATAATGTAAGACGTATTTAAATTTGAAAGCTCTATTTTTTGCCAAAACAAGATTTTATTTGATTATTCAATTTAAAAATATATATTATATATGAAAGAGGCTCAATTACCGACCCTTAACTTTAATTAATCTCCAATAAACAACAAAACAAAAACTATCAATCCAGATTTGCTAGATCAAAATAGATAATCATACGGTTTGAAGTTTCTACGACTGAGTCAATTGGTTGTCAAGAAAATGTTACTACATTATTATAAGATAGCGACTGGTTTAGATAAAAAAAAAAAAAAAAAGATAGCGACTGGTAATAAGACTTGTTCTTAGTTACATCATCTCTTTTTGTTTTATGAATCTTTAGGTATTAGAAGTACTACAAGGAGAAGATATAGAGAAGGAGAAATGGAAAATGGAAGAGGAGGAAGAAGAGAAAGAGGAGTTTTGGGGATATGAAGATCTTGAGGTTTGTGAATGTGATTCTTCTATCTCACTATCTCCCCCTGACTCTATCTCGAATCGAAGTTCTTCGCATCGTAGTCGCTAGATCTAAAATTAGTTGTAAATTTTTGAAATATCGATTTTGTTTCCTTGTATTTATTTGTTTAGAGTTGTCTATTTCATAAACAATTGTTGTATCCAATGAGTTGTTTTCATTATTTTTAGATGTCGACAGTACCATATTATAAGCAAACTCTATCCAGAGTACGCAATCTCCATAGTCATGATATCATCTCAGTAGAAGACATTATGAGTTAGGGTCCCATTTTCTTGCATTTATTTAGTAAAATGTTGCTTATAAAAGTAAACACAATCATTTTGATTTTTCATCAAATATCTTTTGAAAATTGTAAATGCAATTAGAAAGTTTTATGCTATAACGCTTTCAATCGTCTAACGATGTTCTGATGACTATAATATTATGTGCGTTAAATTAAAATCATGTAAAATATATACAAATTCTAATGCAAAGCCAAAAAATCTACTAAACCTAAAAATATAGTCGATCTATACTCTTTAGAATATATGTTCACCCTCCTCCCATTTCATATTAAATATTATTTTAGAACCAAAATTTTGTTTCAGAATAAGTGGCGTTTTATATTTTCAGTGCAGATTTTTGTTGAAATATTTAATTTGAACTTTATTACTTTAATATATCAACCAATAAAAAATTATATAGTATTAATGAAAGGTGAAATAAAATTTATTTGTTTTTGATATGTGTGAAAAAGATTTAAACGATAGTTATAATGAAATGGAGGGAGTATTTTTTTTGTTTGGTTTATAAAAGTAAATGTTTACCACATTTCTATGCATAATTTAAATATCGTGTAGGGGAATGGAGCCGAACTCCAGTATCAAGAAAGAAGAGCTGAACGGCCGTGACCACTGACCACCATCTTAGATGCTCCTCGACAAAATAAGATGCTCTTAAACATTCAATACTTGAAACTGTCTTCCAAAACTAAGCCAGTATTTGTTTATTTATGTTTTAAGTTTTAACCAGATTATATATATATATATATATACTCTTATCAAAGAGTCTTCAAGATCCTTACCTCAACCAATTCCAGCATGCCACGCTCTAGGATTCCATTTGATGATCAATGACATTATCTAAAACTAAAAACATTAATCATTGAATTGACACAACAATTTTTTTTAATAATAATGCAGTCTTGGATCAATACAAGAACAATAAGTTAAAAGTGGAGACTTGTGTGGTGGGAGCCCATGCTAGGTGTACGGTACAGACAATTATCGTATCTAAAATTATTTAACCCGTAATTATGTATATATTTGTGGTATTAATTAATGTTGATACAAGAAACTTTTGATGTCTCTGTCGTCTTAGTCACAACTTCAGTGTTAATTACAAAATATATATATTCGTTGTTTTTTGGTATCCAGAGAAACATAATACTTGGTCGAAGATTCATAACTTCTTGTATATATATTTTTTCATAACTTCTTGTATTGATTCATCTCTAATCATCTTTTGTGGTTAAGAAAGTTTCTCTGCAAAGTTGGTTAGCCAATTCAACCACATTTGTAAAATTTTCAAAAACTTCCATTAACCTTGGATAAATATTTTGTTTCTTAAGGAAAAATAATCATCTTTTTCATCTCTTTCTCAAAAGTAGAAAGCTTTTTCAATACGTAACACAAACTATTGTCCTACTTGCATGTGGAAATAAAAATAAAAAGCTGGTGTCCCTTTTCAATGTACTTATAAAATAATTAGCTCAACATATTGGGCCACTAAAAGTCCTATATATGATAGATAGACCTCGAATCATAAAATATTAAACTTTTTTTGTATCCTAAACTTAATAATGCAAGATGTTATTAAGCAAAAGAAAATAACAATAATGCAAGATGTGAGTTGAAATACTTGGATATTAATTGGAATAGTTTCCTTTGGTGGGTTAGGAGCACCTGACTCGTTTCTACAATTATTGAGAATCTAAAAGACAAAAGTAACGGCCATAAATTGTTCTCTTGTCTTGGTTCCATTTGATATATTTGGAGTTTTAAAATAAAAAATTTGGTTTCCATTTTTTTCTAACCAAAGTTCCGGCGAGACTCTTTTTGATATGGTTATGTTCAAGGTAACTTAATATTGACCTACTTGGTTTAACTTGTCCAAATTAAACATCATAAAATTTTATAATTGGTGGTTGTATTTTTTTAAAAAAACACAGATTATATAATATTTTCGGTCAAACCGGGCACACTTTGTTAGAATCCTGCATTTTGATCCAAAATCTGGTAGCAACTTAAACCAGAGCAAAGCTCACAACATAAAGGTACAAAATTTTCTGAACAAACTCAACAACTTTGCTCACCAAAGATGGCTGCAAAATGAGTTCTTCTGTATACCTTTTTGTGGCTACGTTTTGTGTAATGTTTCATTCCACAACGGCCGTTCTTTTCTCCATTAGGGACTCGAAGAACTCGGCACATAATTTCTGAAGAGGTGGAAAATTTAGCGTAGAACCGCTGAATATCGTTTCCCACGGTCTCTCTGACGATATAAACGGTGTTGCCAACGACTCAGTATCCTCCATTCTCTTCTTGTCATAATCTGGTAACTGCCCGTACAATGATGCGTACCCAATATCTCCTAAAAAAGAATGAGACTTTTTCGATTAGTAACATAGTAAAATCAAGAAAGTTTCTTTCTTGCTTTGTTTTAAAACTTTATTTTACCTCTCTCTTCCTGACCAGCAAGACCATCATAGTCGACAGCGCTACGCTCGTGTGACTCATCCCTATTGGGATCGAAAACGACATACTCATGGCTTCCATTTACATATGCAAGACGAAGCTGAGACTTGTCTCCTTCTAGAAATGAAATTGATCCTCCCTTAGCCTACAATTTACACATGGTTTAACTTATTGGTTTCATTTCTCCTTTACAGTTTAAATATCAGCGTGTTTTTTTATTTTGTCATACCTTCATTACAGTCCATATAGATACCGGCTTAGGATCTGATCCGTTAAACAAGAGAATGGCACCATCTCTACCGTGGAAGATGTTATCCTTGGAATCATCCGTTTTAAAAGATTTTGGGATCAGAGCCAAGACTGCAAAAGATGATGAATCCACTGCCGAAGTGACAGCTGCAGAACGAGAAGACACATTTACTAAGCAAAACACAACAAGAATTTCATGGAGATGTTAAAGAAAGTGTTATAAATTTATAATATTGACCTTCTATGCATAATCCATATGACCATGATAAAGATAGCTTGGATGTATTCCAAACAGATAATTCGGGCCTTGGGAACTGGGATGCAGCAACAAGGAATTCAGACTTCCCAGCGAAACATAGCTTCGTGATAGGCTGTAGTATATTGAGAGGTTTAAGCATCGGTCTTTATGAAAAAGATTCCAACTTTATAATGGAAGACTACAAAGTTTTTTTACCGTGAGCGTCCCTCCTAAAACAGACAAGAGAATGTTCTTGTCCGGATTCCAAAGCGTAATAACATTCTCAGCCGCAACAGCCAGAACAGTGCCATCTCCAGAGAAAGCAGCAGCTGTCATTGGCTTCTTCCTGGAATTTATTCAAAGGGAAGAGAATATTAAATTTTATAGCCAAGCAAAATAATTTGTGAATGTTGAAGTTTCCTAATGCATACAGAAGCTATTTACTTATAAGAGCCAACTGCGTGACATATCCAGCTAGATTCCTTATCTGTCTGATTCTTGTCGCTGCTGCAAACCCAAATCTGAAACAGCAAAAGTGATATCAATAATAACAAAAAAGAAGAAGAGATACACATAGTGATATATGTAAAATCAAGTTAAGAACTACCTTGAAATCCCCACCGAACGATGTACTAACTGCCATGGAACGGGTAGGGTGGAACGCAATGGCTGAGACACCAGCATCCCTGTAAGATATATACATACACAAGGAGAAAATTTACTCTCATGTGAAGAATATAAAAATTTGTAGAGAGATCGAATGATTTGCTAAGTTTACAAGAAATAATAAATGACAGGAAAAATGGGTAATGATAACAAATAAAGCTTTAAACATTAGCAGAGGATGAAGTTATTAACCTGTGAGGTTCATATACGATTGTGGATAAGGTGAAAGTTTTGCTGTCTGGTTCAGACGTCCAAAACTTGAGGGACACTAAGCCTCCTATGCCATCTTCCGGAAGTTTCACCTCGGTTGTGCTCATCACTGAGCCATCCAGGGAGAGAGCAACCGCTGTCACCACAACCTATTACCGTATCCTCAAATTATCACCAAATGAAAATAATCTTAGATATAAAAACGAATAAAACAGCAAGAAAATGAGCTTACTGTGATTGCATCGCCTGGTTGATGGTTTCTTTCACAAACTTGAATCTGCAAAAGCATGTTACAAAAATTAACCATACAACTATCAAATACCAACTTAGAGAATCCATAGACAGCAAAAAGCGGAAAAGAGCTCCTTGAGGATATATTGGAGCCACATTCTAACCTCTGAAATTCCCCGGTCATTAAGAAGATTGTATAGCTGAACACAATAATTCTCTGTGCACAAAGCGGCTATACCAGAAGATCGATCAAAGGCAACAGTACTAGCCAAGCCTTCATACATCTTAGGCAATGATGGGGGAGGCTGTTTAAAAAAAAAACACATTGAGGTAAATGCCAAAGAAAAGAAAGATCCAAAGGAGGTTACTAGCTTCCAAGGTTAAGCAGTTGTGAAAATTTCTAGAATCCTAGAAACATTGACCAGACCGACACAAAAAGGTTTTCACGTTAGTTAATAAAGTTTCGAAGACGAACCTTGATTCCAGATATGGTCCTTAAGATCTCCATGGAAGGCATTTTAAGCAAATGGATCTGATTATCTGCACAACCCACCTGCAGCTCTCGTTTTTAGTCAAATCAGCAAAACATTCCCTTATAGCTTTCAGCAGTTGTGTATTAGATCAGATTGAAAGAATAAGCTTCGACTTACAGCAGAAAGAGTTGGATCTGGAGACCACATGAAATACAACAAAGGAGACCCTATTCTTGGTAAAAATTTCTTCTTCCCTGTGTCTAGTTGCCAAACAACAAGTACCCCTTCTCTACCCCCTAAAGAGTCAGAAAACAAACATAACAGAGAGTAAGAACTCTGGACATAACTTTCAAAACAATAAATTTGTTTCACGGCTTATTAGTTTATATCAAGTGATAAGCCAATGAATATTAATCCAGCATCATATAAACACACAAACACGGTCAATGTAAGCAGAAACTGACTAGGTCGCACCTGAATACAAATATGCTCCATCGGAAGAGAAATTAAGGACATTAACTTCAGCAGAGTGCCAATGCCATGTAGTGCAAGATTCAGCATCATCTTCACCTCTCACACCAGCATTGTCCAGATCAACCATCGCTCTAACATTTTTCTTTTGATTACCCAAGGCAAGTTTTCTATTACCGAATCCTCTCCAAATCAACACTCTTCCAGTTACATCTCCAGCAGCTATAATTCTCTCCGTGGGATGAAAAGCAAAAGCATTGATAACCTTAGTGTGATGTAGTGTCATCTTCCTCGAAACCGCATGCCTTGATCCTCCAGAAGGAACATCCCATATATGGATTTTACACTTGTGACGGATTCCGAAAAACTCTCCAGTGGGACTAATAACAATAGAACTTGGCTCTTCCGTCTACACAAATAGATAAATCAAAATGATTCAAAATAACACAATCCAATATAAGACAACAAGTCTAACCCCATAACTCCATTAAAAAACTAACCTCTTTCAAAGTGTCTCCGCGAGGAACACGCTCTTTGGCAAGATTAAATCTTCGAATATGTCCACGCAACTCTTTAGACCCTTCTTTAACCACACTTATATCCTCAACAGATACATAAGCAACTAACTTACGAGATGAACCATCACGGCGTTTATCAATTAGATGAGGCTCACTCAATAGAGACGGAATAACCTAGAAATCAGACAAAACAAATAGATTCATTCATAAACACAAAATACTAATCAAACAAACCAAAGTATTCAACTTTTTAACTCACCATAGAGTAAATCGGAAGTTGAGCATTAATGGTTTTCAAAAGCTCCGGTCCTGAGAAATCCCAATGACGAATTGTACCATCAAGAGACGCAGTCCAACAATAACAGAGGATTTTTTGAGCAGCACTTGATGCTGGAACAACAATTAGAGTTGTTACTGGAGCTGTATGACCTTCAAGAGAAGTAATCTAAAGAAGAGAAATATGTAAGTCACTGAAGAGAAAACCTAAAGCCTTGGAGAAGGATGAATTTTTGGTACCTGTAAGCCAGTGGCGGCGCTGAAAACGGAAACTGTGTTTCCTGTGCAAACAAGGAGCTTTTTAGCGTCGTTGGAGAATGATGGAGGTGAAGTTACGTAGCTTCTTCCGCCGCGAATCATCGTTTTGTTTTAATTCCCGGTGAAGATGTGACGGAGAGGCGGAGATTTTGGGAAGAAGAAGAAGAAGTAAGGGAGACGCGCAAAATAGCAAAAGCCCTAACTAAACCCTTCTTTGTGTATTTGTTTTTTTATAATCAATTATTACATTCCAATGTTTTTTTTTAATTGGGAAATTAAAAATTAATATATTTGGGATATTGTGACCACAAGCCACAAGAGAAGTATCGGGCTATTGTCGGGAAGTCTTCATAATGGACACAATATATAATACCCGATAAATATTCATAAATATCATTAATTTTGATCGTTTGCTAAATGTAGAAAAAAAAACAAATATGTATTTACAAACAACAATGGTACAATTAGAAAACCAGATGAATTAATGGAATCACGGAGAATCGGAATAATAAAATCGTAAAAACATGTGATATGAACAAAATTTAGGTTCAATAATGAAGAAACACTAAAAAATATTTTAGTTATTTGATTTCTAGTGAAATAATATATGAGTTTTTGGTAAATTGTTTCTTGACAAAGAAAAGACTTGGTAATTATTATTTTTAATTGAGACATAACATATCAATTATAATATAACGATACCGTAAAAAGAAAATAATGTGATTAAACTTACATCAAACCAAATGATCAATGACAACTCCATTTTACTTTGGAGATTTCACTATTGTTACATAAAACTACAAAGAGCTACATAGTTTTTCAAATATACGATCAAAGGTTAAATGGATTCAATGATTAATCATCTGAATAAAACTTTCATCAAGACTCAAGCTTTTTTAACAGGTTTTGGATTTGACCAAAGGGGAAAGAAGTTTATATATGGCTCACTCATACGCTCTGTACTTTCCCCGGCATCTTCACGGTCTTCATATCCTGCATTCGATTCAACAGATTAGTGCTAGCTACAAGATGTCATTGAGAAACATATGCAATAAATCAATGACTAAAGAGACTAAGTCCAAAACCAATCCATGACATTTTTCTAATTGATATTGGGTGAAGATCAAGCTTCAAATATGTTGTATTCTTCCCATTGGTTGTATATTGTTTTGTTCATTAGCTTAGAAGCAAAATCAAGAAGTAAAGAGCAACAAATAACACTAGACACTAGCTTTGCTTCAAAGCTTACCCAAAATGTACATGAAACAATATTTTTCCCAACTAACCAGTTAAGAAAAAGCTAATGAATCCAAGCGTACTGAACGATTCGATATCGATTAAAACTAGTACAAAGGAAGATCCAGGAACCACAAAGAAGGAGAAACTAAACATATAAAGAATCAAAAAGGAAACAACAAACACTTATTTAGGAAGAAAGGATTAAGGAAAACTTACTGATCCTTTGCTTTCATAGTACTCATCCAAAGCCCACTGGTACTTGGATTGGTTTAACCCAAACCACCTCACCAGATGATCATCCACACTTGAATGTGCTTTATCAAAATGGTTTACCACACACAAGAATGTCAAAGTTACTAAATTTAATTGTTATTAGTACTAAATCACAGAAACAGAAATGAAAATTCATAATTCGTGGTACGTTAGTAATAATCTCCACCTTAATCTAGTTTCCAATCACTTCACAAAGATAGAATCTTTACATCTAATTCTACCATTCTCAGTTTAATTTCCTTATCAATCAATCGCAAACCCCAAGATCCAAAAATGGTGAAATCAGTCAGATACTTCCAAAGAGTAAAGTTCTCAGATTTCTCTAATTTCTTACCATTTTGAACCTTAGTGACGGCGTTCTTGAAGAACACCAAAACTGAACCATCTTGTTCAGAAGAAGCCACGGATTTAAACTGCTGCGGGGGAGGAAGAACCGGTGGTGGCATGACAGGCTTCTGAGACATGGTGGAAGGAGATTCAGGTTGTTTTGGAGTTGCCCGAGGAGTCATGAAGACAGTGTAAGGACCAATTTTTCCGATAACAGGAGGAGGTGTTGAAGGATCTTTGTTGATCGGCATCTTGAGAGTGAGAAATTGAGAGACAATAGAAGGAAATTTTTCAGACAAGAATCTGAAGTATGGGTGATAGCTAGTTGTGTAGTTGCAAGTTGCAGAGGACAGTGAAAAGCGAAGACGGTTTCAGAAGATATCTAAAGAGAGGTTTTGGTTCAATATCTGTGTTTGTGTTTTAAGGTTAAAAGATTTATTTTTAAATCCCAACTTTTCTCAAAAGTGCCCTTTTTGATACCTATATAATCGCTTACATATATTATAGCATTTTAAAATTCAAATTTCATATTCGAAATAAATATATAGTATCAAATTCGTAGTAGTAGTTAATGGATATTAGTCAATCTGATTCAACTGACACGTGGTGTAAACGATTTCGTTTTGTGTTTTATGAGAAAAAAATTTTAAATCTTGAACCCTCGTCGAAATGAGGATCAATGTCGACGGTGACCGCCAAACTCGTCGAAATCTTTTGGTCTTTATGTCCTCAGTAAAACTTGGTAAACTTCTTAATATAGGAACTTTTGTTGATAAACTCTAGCTTGATGGGGCCTTATTTATGAGAGACTTTGGAACCATCTATCACATATTGACACCGATGAAGTTGAGGTATACTTAACTGAAACTCGGTTAAGAGTAATCAAACCTGTTCAGATCTTGACCTAGATGTGGTCTTGAATTCTGATGGAGGAAATGGAGAAGTCACCTAACCGTTTTCACCAACTAACATGGAAACGGAATGATGTAGATCGACTTGTTGAAAGTCTAAAGAGAAAACCAGCCACATAAAGAGGGGAAGCTGAGCAAATGAAACAACTAAGCCAAACCAAAACGCACCTGTAACAGATACCAACGCAACGTATTCTTCCCATTGAAACACCAGCCACGGCCGGCTCTAGATGCATCTCGGCCAAGCAATATCTCAGAAGAGATTGAAAGCCTCAGATTGAATATCAGAGGCTCCATATCTGAAATCGAGCTCACGAGATTTGAGATTGGAAAGGGAGACAAATAACCTGCAAAAACAATGGAAGAGGAAACATAAATGAAACCCTAAATAAACACGAGAAACTCACGGCACCGGTGACGAAGCACCAGACACCCGAGACGAAACTAGATGACCTTTACTTTCTTTCTCGCTCCTTTTTCGTTCCTTTTTACCATCTGGTGTTTGTCTTCATGAAATTTGAGTTTAGTTTTCATTAAATACATCATTAATTTAAACATTCTCTTTCATCACTTGGGCACAAGATCATAGGAGTTGCTAAAACAGCTCATGAGCTTTACTTAGCATCCATTCTTCACCGGTCTTGCTACTTAAGATGACCAAACCGAGCTCCTCTGACCATATAAGTGGTGTGCCCCTATGTAAACCTTGGTGGACTCCCTAAACATTCAGTATTCTTCATGCATGTTTCTCCTCTGTTGGATCACGAAGATAAAATTGCGAAACCAAGTCAAGCCAAGCAGTCAAACTACGCAAAGATCAATGGGATGGCTAATCGCTAAATGATCCAGCCTTGATGGCAGAGCTGCCATGCCTCCCGGGAGGCCAGATCCACATACCAATCACATGTTTCCAAGATGGTTCATTTTCTCCATTGTGTATACATTGTTAGAGTGGAATCTCATATAACTGTTTTTACCAAGGCCGCCAAACATGAGGATGTTGTGGTCACCAAGTTGGTATATCCATCAAAAGGTCAAGGAGATGGATGAGTCCATGGAACTGGTATCTTTCACTAAGTTGGTATATCCATCAAAAGGTCAAGTTGGTATATCTCTGAAAATATAAATTCAATATTATGTAATTGGATCACATATTATTCTCCAAGAGCGGTGAAAAGTCACTTTTTATAAAAACTGCTCTTTCCCAGTTTCCAGAATCATCCAAACCCTTAACCAAATTGAACAAATCAGTTCTAAACAACTCAGATTTCACAGAATCAAGTAAACTGCTTAATCCAGGTAAAGGTTGTTCCACAATGGAATTAACTAACACAACTTCCTTCTTACACAGTAATTTCACAGACCCATCTCTCTCGTTTCCAATTTCAACACCAAGAACGTAACTTGATACAGGTTTCACTGATTTAAGAGTCGATGATGATCCGTTCGAGACTTGGAGAGAAGGGAAACGAGCAGCGGCGGAGTTAGCATGTCTCGGAGGCGTGGAAGAGAGGTGAACGAGATGATGAAGAAGTGAATCGAGAGGGAAAGAAGGAGGAGAAGGAGGAGGTAAGTGAAGTGTAGCGGAACTGAATTTCAGAGATTGAGTAGTGGATTGATGGGATGGTGAAGGCCTTTTGGATTGAATTGTGTATGGAGGTTTGTGAGGGAAGAGTCTACCATCCATTGAAGAGGATGTTATCCGAATTTGGGCATTTGATTGTTAATGATGGTGAAGCATAAGGAGGAAGAAGAAAGATATAAAAAGTTAGCGCCTTTGGGTTTGGTTCAAGTTGGGATTTTTTTTGAATGGCCGTAAGAAAGACTCGTCTTTATCGATAACAAGGTTGGCCTTTGGAGATGCGTTACGACTTACGAACATTTCGTTCCCCAAAACTAGGACTGGTAAAAAAATCCGGACCCAAAAACCCAAACTGAAACCAATCCGAAAAATCCGGATTTGGATTGAATTTGGTTATATTTAGGAGGGTCCTTAGGGGGAGCAACCGGAACAATTGTACAGGGCCCACAAATAATTCTCTTATTTAAGGGTCCATTTTTTTACTATTTGTTATTTCAAAGTAAAAAATAATACACCAGAGTTTTGCAGTAAGATGAATATCATGTGCACACGTGACGCAGTGTTTACTCTTGTATAGTAGATAAGAGATAATGAGCCTTTATTTTTAGGCTTTATAATGCAAAAACAAAGATAATATTCGATAGAAAGCATAAATAAAAAATATAGTAGGTGAACAAAATTTTCTTTAAGCTTTAAAAGGTTTATTTTTAATTTTGCACAGGGCCCGGTGATGATTGAGCCCCCTGGTTATATTCATTTCATCCGATGAGTTCTTGCATTTATATATCTACGAATATCGGTTCGATTTCGGATATATCCAAGAATCGATCAAATATCTGTATATCCGAACCAAAAACACTAACATACATAAAGACTTTTGATATTTTAGTATCTTTTGGATATTTTAACATATTTTGAGTATTTTATTAGTAAAAATATTTTATAAATTCAAATAATTTTGTTATTTTGAGTATTTTATCACATTTTAAATAAAAATTATTAAATTCAGATCTATATACCCAAACCGAAATGATATCTGAATTTTTATAGGTTTTTATAGATAACAAATCCAATTCGAAATTCTATGGATATCTATACTCGAAAAATTCAAATCCGATCGGTTCTTACCCAAATCCAACACAAATACCCGAATGCTTATAGCTACCCCAAACCGTATGACTGGGAAAATCTGAATTTAAATCGAACCGAAGCAAATTCGAACCAGCCGGAGTATATACAATCGTCGGTTGAAAACCTTAACGGTTGTAACAGTAAATGCCGAATCCTCCCTTGTCCAAAAAGACGGGGAATTGGGGAAACACATATTTTCTTTTGCCCCATATGTTTCCTTATATTTACTTTCAGGCTCCATATTTTCTCTGGATACAAAACTAAACGACAACACGTGATATTTTTGTTGCCCCGTCAGATATTTTTTTACCATAAACAAGTGGCAAACCTACACCACACTTTTTGCTTAATCTAGAAGATTACGTTCGTAGTTCCAAGTCTGACTAATTTTCTTAACAAGAAAGTCCAATTAAGTTCACAATTATACCAAAACACGTAACTGTGACACCAATTAAGTCATCCTCAACCAACTTAGCACGATTCCACAATTTCTCATGCTGAAATCATTATTTTTTGCTCTCTGTTCGTTCCAAATATCATTTCTTTGATTTTTTAACTCGACCTCTCATGGATTCTCTGCTCTCTAGTTCTTCTCTTGTTTCCGCTGGTAACTCTCTTCTTCTTCTTCTTCTTCTTCTTCAAATCTCGTCTAAGATCTTTTTCCTTTTTCTGGTTTCATCTTTGTTCTTTTCTAGTTTTTGTTTTTGTGATTCAGTACCATACAAAAAGCTTGAGTTTTTGCAAATAAAATAAGAAAAAGTTTCGATTTTTTTAATGAATTGTTTATTAGATCGAAATGGTCAAAATGTTTTTATGTGGAGAAGCTTAATTTCTGGGGTTTAATATGAATTTTGTTTTCTCATGCATGTAACTTATCATCAGCTGGTGGATTTTGCTGGAGGAAACAGAATCTAAAATTCCACTCTTTATCAGGTGTGCGTTAAGGTTTTATAGGTTTTGATATTTCAAAACTTAATCCGATTAATTTCCACTAATTTTATTACAGATTATTGTTTAATTCGCTTCTTAATTGCTTATATTCAATCCACATTGTGTTGATTTAGTTAAGTTCTTCTTTAGTTTTTGGTGATTTGAGATTCTTACAACTGAAGCATATGATTTTGTTTAGCTCTTTATGTAATATACTCAATTTTGCAGAAATTCGAGTTCTGCGTTGTAATTCGAGTAAAGTTCTTGCAAAACCAAAGTTTAGGAGGAATCTTGTTAGGCTGGATGATGATCAAGAGTCATCATTGTTGTTGTATTCAAAACATAAGTCAAGATTTCGGGTAAATGCCACTGCGGGTCAGCCCGAGGCTTTCGAACCGAAGAGCAAACCGAATTCTCTTAGAGACTTCTTAGATGCGTTTTACAGGTTTTCCAGACCTCATACAGTTATTGGCACAGTTAAGTTTCTCATTAGAAATGTATCTCTTTTAACCGAAATCTTTCGAGGTACAAGAATATAACATTAGAGCTCTGTGTTTGGATTTGATTTGCAGGTGCTTAGCATTTTATCTGTATCTTTCTTAGCAGTAGAGAAGGTGTCTGATATATCTCCATTACTTTTCACCGGCATCTTGGAGGTAATGAACATAAAAACACTTATGAGCGATCGAGTAGATACATTTTTTCGTTTCTCTTTTTAAACAATTAGGTTTTGTTGTCAGGCTGTTGTTGCAGCTCTCATGATGAACATATACATAGTTGGGCTAAATCAGTTATCTGATGTTGAAATAGATAAGGTAACATGTGTGTGTTCTTCATATGATTTCGATAGACGATGAGACTATTTGTAGATATGCTCTGATACCATGTTCGATATTGGAAGTACTCCCTCAGGAGTCTCTGTATTAGGAACTAATATAACCGAGCATATCTACAGATAAGTTAATGAATATTCTATCTAAGAGCTACTGCTTAGATCATACTCTTGGTGGGTTTTTGCAGGTTAACAAGCCATATCTTCCATTGGCGTCAGGGGAGTATTCTGTTAAAACCGGCATTGCGATAGTAGCTTCTTTCTCTATCATGGTATGGTGCCATATTCACAAAATTTCAACTTTTAGAATTCTTTAAGCTACATAAATAATTTGATTTGTTTAAAATACTTATAGAGTTTCTGGCTCGGTTGGATTGTTGGTTCGTGGCCATTGTTTTGGGCTCTTTTCGTGAGTTTCATGCTCGGTACTGCATATTCTATCAATGTAAGTAAGTTCTTTCACCACTAGGAATTGACTCAAATCAAAATCATAGTTCTAGTTTTGGGTTAATGAGGTTTTAGTAACATTTTCCTTCTACTACATACAGTTACCACTTTTAAGGTGGAAAAGATTTGCATTGGTTGCAGCAATTTGTATTCTCGCTGTCCGAGCTATTATTGTTCAAATCGCTTTTTATCTACATATTCAGGTACTTCAACATTAGCCTTATGTTTTGAAGTTTTTCATATAAATCACTTTTGTGTTTACCAAAGCTGTGAAACTTCACCGCAGACTCATGTGTTTGGAAGACCAATCTTGTTCACGAGGCCTCTTATTTTCGCTACTGCGTTTATGAGCTTTTTCTCTGTCGTTATTGCATTGTTTAAGGTAAGCAAAGATGGAAAAGGTTAACTCTATGTATACTCAAAGATAAAGCATTCTGTTGTTATGGATGAGAAGTTTTCGATATCGGTTTGATGCAGGATATACCTGACATCGAAGGGGATAAGATATTCGGAATCCGATCATTCTCTGTAACTCTCGGTCAGAAACGGGTAAACTACCGAAACTGAAGATTTGTTTGGCTCTAGTTTTGGATTAAGATTACAGACAAATGAAAAAGTTTTTAACCTTGCAAAATTCAGGTGTTTTGGGCATGTGTTTCACTACTTCAAATGGCTTACGCTGTTGCGATTGTGGTTGGAGCCACGTCTCCTTTCATATGGAGCAAAGTCATCTCGGTTATAATCTTTCTTTACCCATCGAAAAGGCGCTAATTTATCGTTTGAGTGATAATGGTTTCATTGTTGTTCTGTTCTGTTGATTTTTTTTAGGTTGTGGGTCATGTTATACTTGCAACTACTTTGTGGAGTCGAGCTAAGTCCGTTGATCTGAGTAGCAAAACCGATATAACTTCATGTTATATGTTCATTTGGAAGGTTAGATTGGTTTATAAATAGTCTTTCCCGCCCTTTTCTTCTCTCCAATTCAGATTTAAGAGTCTTTTAATTTCATCAAATTACCATTTACTGATAATTTCTCCATTTCTGCATCAGCTCTTTTATGCAGAGTACTTGCTGTTACCTTTTTTGAAGTGACATTAGAAGAGAAAGAAGAAGAAGAAGAAGAAGTCATCACTATGATTCTGTTTTTATTAAGACAAGTTCATGAGATTAGGCAGAGATTAGGATTTTATTTTGAAACATTAACAGATTGCAAAGTAATTCAAATAAGAGAATAGTTTTTATTGGCTAAAAAAATATATATATCATTTCTTGTGAGTCCAGAAATAAGGCTTGTTTGCTTAAGAAGAGACGAGCCTCTTGTGTTTGTGTAACTTCTCCTCCTTCAACCTCTTCCAATTATATCTCTGGAAATCCCAAACCGAATTCTGTACTGCCTTTGGTTGACCATCTGAAACCAACAATAGTATAACCAAATGCTTCAATGGTAAACCGGTTAACCAAGACTAAGATGATGATGTAAAGCCACTTAAAGGAATTTGTCTTGAGAAGATTGGAACCGGATCTCAGCTCAACATGGTGGCTTATACTGATGGCTGGAACCGGGCTTTCATCTGTAACCAACCTGGTAAGATCTGGTTAGGAACAATACCGGATCAAGACCAGTGGTGGATCCACAGTTCATTTTTACATGGGGTACAACCCTATAGATATGATTTTTTTGTTTGTTGAATTTGATACATAATATGAAAACTACATTGGCTAAAAAAAAGTGTATGGGGCACATGCCCCACCCTCCCTCAGGACTTTTACCTTGGTTACGTCTACTCTTTCGTACAAGGCAATAACAAGGACACACATTTGCTCACAAACTCAGGGTGTGTACCGAATTGTTGGGCCTAGTCGCTGTAACTTTGTTTTCTCAAACGAAAACACCACACTACTTCTTTTAGTCGACCATTTCAACTTAGCATATGAAGACATGTTCGATACTATTTGTAACATGAACAATCATTTTGCTAATTGATACTTCTTTTACCGACCAATTCAGCTTAGGATATGAACATGTTCGAAACTAGGTCTAATATGTCAGAATAACTCTATTGTCTATATCTTCTTCGGCAAGAAAGCCCTGTTTTTATGACATGACCTCTTTTATGGCAGATCGTATGGATTTTTGTTAGAAAGCATAAGTTAGAACAAGATAGGTATATATATAGCTGAATCGCTACACCCTGATTAGGGTGAATACATGCAAATAATAGATGAGTAATTCATTGAAACTAAACAAGAATGTTAATTATCTTACTTAAAATAAAAAAAAGTGACATTATGTGTCAATCTAGATCCCAAGTCGCCGTAAGGGTTGAGTTCTTGGCCATGTGGTGCAAAGAATCTTACAAACTCATTGTATTCTCAACATGATCGGAAACAGCTACTAAGAGTATCGCATGACTACGAGGTTTAGTACCTTCGATTTCAATTCTTCTAAAAAACTTTTTTGTTTTGGATCATAATAGTAAACATACAAAGGGTCATCATGGAAATATACATCCGTGAGTTTAAAGATCTTACCACTTAAAGCGACGCACGAACGCTGACCCCATTTAAAATCCTTCAACATGATATTAGGCAATCACAGATAGTTTTGGACCATTCTTGTTTCTCAGCATTGTCCATAACCCAAATCTGTTGAAAGTGATACAAAGCTTGGGAATAAATGAGCCAATTAAAGTATTTGTCAGTTTTTGTTTTCTAATCAATTTGGGGTTTCAATTTTATGTTTTTATTATAATTATAGGATATAATGAGTCCAACGTTTAATGGGTGTCAGTTTCACTTTCTTTTCTATATATTCATGTACTCTATTTCAGTTTTTATTAATTAGAGAATAAAGTATTATTCAGCAAAAGCGTTGTTCTTGTTGTTTCTATGTTATAACGTCTATGTTTTAACAATAAAATCTCTACACCGGACCTACAACATATGCATCCTAACTTCCCATTGTAGTTCACCAGAGACAGATTAGTAAAGCCATTTGTCACGAATATGATTACATCTCTCGGACCTAAAGTCGAAGCTCATAAACACATCACCACTACATGTTGGATAAAAGTTGGACCTTATAAATGGGTGGCTTCGTAATAGCTAGTTCCATTGATGTGTACCGCTCTTATTGCTGGAGAGTGATTTTCAATGCCTTCAATGTTCCTCCATTGTTTCACTGGATCTCCCAATGTAAAAACTTGACAAACATGCTCCCCCTTTTCTAAACTTTACCTAATAGTCATGCTCAGTACTTTGTATTGATTCATGACAGGTTCGTACCCAAAGAAACAGGTTCTGTACATGTCAGGAGATTCGATATCGGGTAAAGAAATGGATTTTCTCGAGGTAGGGTTGTATATTGTAACCAAATCATCAGAGGTAGTCGACCAAAAAAAGATCAAGCCGCGGACATATTGATACAACGTTAGATCGAGAGGGATGTTGATTCACGTTAGATCAACAGTGGTGGAAGATGAAATGAAGATAATGTTGCAGCTGACACAAAGGTCGTCGAGTCACGATTGAGTCTATAAAATCTTTACGGTTACTGATTATGGTTGACCATTGCTTCGAGACGCATTGGAACCTTACAAGAGACTTGGCTGGGAGTTTCTTCAGTATCTCCACAGTTAGATCGAGAGGGATGTTGATTTCACGGCAGCAACTATGTTGCAGATGCGATGTAGCAGATTGTGAGGTGTTATTATCATTCTTTTCGGTTTCTCTCTTCATTTTAGGGTTTTCTTTTTGTAAACCCTAAACGTGAAACACCGAAAATTATACTATTAACATTTACATAGTTGCATTATACACATGATGTTTTGTTATCACAATGCTTCAATTTTTAATGAGCCTATTTGCGCAACATTGTGTAACATATCGCACACAATTGTTTCTTGCTTTAGCCGCTTCGTTTAAACTGTGGTGGGTCAGCCCATTAGGCATGCGGATGATTCCAACCACATATCTCATAGATTATTTCTCGTAACTATATAAATGTATTTATGTGTATACATGAATTTTTTTCCTAATAAAAACATGTAGTTCAAACGGACTCGTCTATCAATCTGCAGACAAAATCCGTTATAACCGTATTATGTCGTTAGCTGATTTGCGAAACCCATTTGTTTTGTGATTCTAAAACTTTCAGTTGTGTTTGACAAAAAAAAAAAATATTCATATTCATTCTATGGTGAAGTGGGTTGAGTTCGGTCTTCATGTTTTAACCCGTATATGATATCTTTGTGTATAATTAACCTAAGAAAGAGACTTTAATAGTTCTACTTGTTGGTAATAACCCTTTTTCTTTTCTTTTTTTTGGTAAACTTTGAATAGACTTTTGAACCATTACATTTGTATGTAGAATTTTGAACACATGTGGTTGATTTGTTGGCGTATATCACAAATTCAAACGTAAAATGTCTTCAATTTGAATACGAAAAGATTGGAAAAAAGAAAAAGAAGAAAAATAATTAACTAGTTGAACTAGCTTCTTGCAATTGCATAGAAATAGAAGGTGGCTAACTCAATAAAACATTCCAACTTACCAGCAATTAATTCGAAATTATGAGTAAAAATAGATGTCAGATTCAAACTAGTTGTACCATGAATAGTTACTAAAGATATAAGCTTTTTATTATTTCAAATTATAGGATGGGAGAAAGAAAAAAGAAAATTAAGGTGCAGAAACAAAGGATAAGAAGAAAACTAGTCCATTGAAACTTGGAGCAAATGGACAAAAGAATGTTATGATTATTCCTCTCTCGTAGAAAAACTTTGAAGAATATATGCGATCTATGAGAGAACTTTCATCATGATCAAAAGAAAAAAAGAAAAAAATATTTTTTGTGTAAGATAAAAACAAGAAACTCACCAATAATTCAACAAAAGTTTCGAAAGTGAGAAGTGGGGACAAAAGTGCCCATCTTTGGTTACAATCAAAGAATCCAACATAAAATCAAAGTTCTCAAGATGCTCCATATAGCATATAACCTCCTTTTTATTAAGAGCCGATAATTTCTTATAAGATAAATAAACATATTATTCCATTTGCTTTTGCTTACATTGTTTTCTCCTTTCGGTCCATTGACATATTTTTCTTTGAAGCTCCAACATACGATGAGGCTAAGGTCTAAAATAATAAACTTTCTTTGACGAGTCACTTCAATCTATTCCAATTTCAAAAATTTGTTTTAAGCATCAAAGTCACTGATTTTGGTAATTTCTTTGCTACAAACTAATATAATTTTTAGGCGGTTGCCAAACATCCAAACATTTGACTTGTAATAAAAATAAATGATTATTTAGGACAACTAAAATTATATTATTTTTCGAAGGTTTGATGGCCAACTGAGATGATATGTTATTAATTACGAGATATGCAGAAGTTACGTGGAATATGCAGCACTAGAAACTAAAAAATACGTTCAGTATAAATTATTTTGTGCTTACGACCTAAATTACATTAAGCATTAGATTACAATTACTGTGATTGGTTTAGAATTTTGCTAAATTATAGTAACAGATTTCTAATTAACTAGTGTTTTGGATGTTATAAAGTTTATCAAAAAAAAAAAAAAAGATAGTGTTTTCAAACCCAATTACCCAAACCAAATCGGATTTCACCATAATCGGAATGGATTAGCCGGGTTAGATTGATTATAAATCCATGTGATGGTTGGGCTAAAAACCGCAACAAACCGGGGAAACCCCGAAAATTGATAACCATTCAATCCGGTGGATTTAAGATTTCTTCTTAAACATCACTATTAAAAAAATTATATAATTTTTGAACTTTTTACTAGTAATGATTTAGGATTTAAATACTTTTTATTTGTTTTTCTTAAGTTTATCTACCATTTGACGTTTGAGTACCTAAATTCAAAAGTATTAGTTTCGACGTTGTTTTGCATCTTTGATATTTATTTTACGATATTCGTTTATTCGTTCTAATTATGATTGTTTTCTACTATGCCATGTGTTCTTGGATTTCAATCATAGTGATACTGTTTGGGTGGAATTTCCCTTTTTCAGAATGATTGTTTTTCGGTAGATAACTTCACTTATTTGGAAATAGTCGGTGACCGCAAGGTTAAATACTCATTTGTTGGGGAACAAATTAAACATGTGTCATGCTCCGGATTTGTATTTCCCGTGAGTTTCTTGGACTTCCATCTATACATGAAATACTATTAGTAAAAGGTTTATCAAATGGGTTAGATTAGATTGACCCACGACCCAAATGGTTGTCTGCTTCCGTTGCCGGTTTAATTTTAAAAACATTTGTATTAAATTTAGAAAATGCATAGTTTCCATAAACAATCTGCGCCACCAATTTCAGTTTTAAGTTTAACAGTTAGGATTGTATCGAATAATCTTTTTAAACTATTGTTAACACAACCCACGCTAGCCAGATATCAATATGCTAAACAAGCAAATCAAGAAAGGAAACTTTCAAAGAAATTTATTTAGAAAAAATATAAAAATATGGAAGTAGTCTTTAGTCTTGACCGTCCAAGAATCTCACCCAAAGACTTAAGGTTGGCAACACCCGTTTCATTACTCATCAAATCTAAAAAGAAAGATAACACTTTTAATTGTTTAACAACACTTTCACAAATGTGCAAGACACGTCTACAGAGTTGATGAAGTTGACAGAAACAACGAGCATTTTATTTTAGTTGTATCATTGTCATTTCATGAGCTTTAAATTAAATTCCTTTTTGTTGACATTCTATTTTATGTTCCTTAGCATCGATCTGTGTATTTTTGGACTGAAGATTTCTTTTCAGCAGAGTTGTTTTTCTTTTTATTTTTCATATAGATACGTTGGGTAGAATAGAATGTAAGTTTCGAACTTGAAAATAATATGGCAGTTTGATCTGATCCATTATAAATTTTAACTATTTTTCCTTTGAAATTTAAGTTTTCAGTTTTACTAAGTTAACAAAACCAATCATCCATCTACATGAACTTAAAATATTGATTTTGGTGAAATCTACGCGACTTTCGAAACCTACATGACTATTCAACTTCTGACCTAAAAGAATACTTCCAGAAAATTTATGCTCCAAAAATTACGGTAAACAATTAATAAATATTATGTAAATATTCCACGTCATTTTACAGAGTCGACCACATAATCACCAACTCTAAGCCAAACTTATTCTCACATCATCAAGAAAACCAAGCTCATTCTCACATCATCAAGTCGTTAAATCAAGCTCAGTCTCACATCAAATCTCAAAACCAAAGATCTTCAAGACTACTTAACTCACAAATCATCAAAACAGCTCATCGCACTCATCTTTTCGATGACAAAAAGTTCCGCAGTATAAACCAAACTCAGCTTCGCATCGTAAACCGATATAAACTCCACAGATTAAACCAAACTCAGTTTCGCATTGTAAGCCAATCTAAGCCCTGCAGTGTAAATCGAACTCATCTTCGCACCATAAGTCGATCTAAGCTCCGCATCATAAGCTGATCTAAGCTCCGCCTCATAAGCCGAACTCATCTTGGCATTGTAAGCCGATTTTAGCCGCATGATAAACCAGACCCAGTTCCGCATCATAAGTCGATCTCAGTCACATAAGTTAAATTAAACTCAGTTTCACATCAAAAGCTGACCTATCACTTGCGAAAGCACAAGGCCGAGCTGGCATTAAACAAGTCATTCTCGATTTACATCAAGTCAGTTCTCTTAACTTCGCCGAACTCAAGCAAGCAATCATTCGACGAACTAGGGGGACTAACTGTTGGTACTGGATTTAGCATCCTTACCATAAACCTGATCTATATCAAGAATAGATATGCTAAAACCCAAATAGCTCGGTCCATGAAGATGGACGCTGACTTAAGAAAATTATATTTAGAAAATGAAATCAACTCGAAAAAGAAAATGTAAAAGAAAATGCAACTTCAATTTGAGCAAAGAAAATGAAACTAACCTCTTCGTACCACTATAAACAAAGGGGTACCCCTTTTTCAAAGCATCCTGAAATCGAACAACATCCAAAAATCTTTGTAGAATACCTAAAAATCAGATTTATTATTCTCTAAAATTTTTTGTTAAAAGAAATCCTAATGTTTCTTCTTGAAATCGTCAATTTTTAAACATCAATAAAACAACTAATTCTATAAACTCTGATTCTTGATCTAACCATAAATATAATATTTTCTATAAATATCGTACTATATTTAGATCACAAAAATATTAGATTATATATATATATATATAAACTTCAAATAGGTTTAGTTACAAATAACTATGAATAAAAATATTTCATAGGTTGTACGCTAATCAATTCTTACTTCTTAATTTCTTATGAACGAGTACATGTTTATCTTATCTATTCTTATTTTATTTTATTATTGTCACGTTCCTGGTTTTTCATGAGAATTTTTTAAAAAGTATTCATTCCATCTTTTTCTCTAAATTCGACACCTATTCTCTCTGTTTGACTTGGAAATAAATAATGAAAGAAAGTAAGAAAGTAACACCATTCGGTCACGTGTTTTATTAAAATTCGACATGTAATCTTTTTTTCCCCCAACAATTGACATGTTATCTACCTTAGGAAATGTTTTACTATTTCACCAAATAAATGGGGTACCAACTAAATAAGAGTTTGATTGATTATGTTATTCTTAGTTGTTTTTATAACAGAGAGGATCCAAATCCAAACAAATCTTCATAATTCATGAAATCAGTATTTTCCTAGAATTAGTGTTGCTTCTGCCTTTTATATAACATTCAACTATAAATTTTTCAAAACCAAATTTCCTATACTTATTGTTGAGTCTGCCTTAAAAATTACAATAAATTGATTTGATTATTTATATCATCAAAATATCGTATCTCCGCATTATTCATGGTTTACATATCTGAACCAAAAAAAAAAAACTTAGAATTCACAAAAGATCAAGAAGTAAGTTTAGGATCCCGATAAAAAGATTTGTAGTTTAGTGGTGATCGAACCTTGTAATCTTATGGTTATACATTATCATTAGTTACATGAGTTCAAACTCGTTAGTGTGCTGTGTGCATGTATTGAAATTGTAAATGAAAAGTTGTCTAGAATTGGAGAAGGGTGGAATTCACAAATTTGTTTTTTTTGTTTTTTTTGTTCTTTTGGTTCTTATTGAATTTGTTGGGGTTGTCCAGTGAATCAGAGATGTGATGTAAACAAAGGAACGAATTCAAATTCACAAACTTTATGTTTTATGATTTTTATGTTTTCAGAGAGTACGGAATTAATTCTCAATCCATCGAACTTGGACTTTATAATATCTTGATATTATTTTCCAGTATGACTTGTAAGAAACAATCACTAGTGACATACTTTGCTTTATTGAGATGCTGATGTACATTAGCACATACAAATATAGGTGCACATGTCATCTCATTATTGGTCGTATTGTTCAACAAATAAATATTTATTATATAATGTGCGTGTGTAGATTGTATGTACACATGTGCAGAACAAAAAAACAAACTAAACGCCTAAACATGTCATATGTTATATACTATATAGTCTCTTTCATGATCGCCAAAGGATGGGACAAAATGGCTTAGATATTTCTGATAAAATATATAGAAGATTATGTCTTTAATCTCAATGACCCATCTTCAGTTTAGACTTACTTCCACTTTGCCCCATCTCTCTCTCCTTGGCCAACCTTTACATACACTTATATTTATGTGTTATAATTTTATCTTAAGTTGTCGTGATTAGAATCAATAAAGGTCCGCCCCAAAAAAAAAATTTTTAGAATAAATCATACAAAAGTTAAAATGATGGTACATAAACGGTAAAAGTGAATTTCTTGTCTTTTTTTTGGTCTTCCCATTAAATAACATAAAGTCAACGAAAGTTTGAAAAAACTAATTTCCCGTAAACAATATTTAATATATTTTTCATCAACAATTAGAAATTAAATTAAATGGGTTCAAAACTAAACGGATAATATAGAATTTACATGAATAATAAAATACGAATAAAATTTGGCACTCCATGTTAATTTATCCAGTTTTAAATTTAAATTATGAAAAATTAACCAAACAAAGAAAAATGAAAGCATGACTTTAATTAGAAAATGAAAAAATGTAATAATTTCATAATTGAGATTGTTTTGGTTGTATTAGAACATGACCGTAGGTTAATAATAAAAAAAGATGCTTCACATTTTGATTACACAATTAGTCAAATTACACACCGCCAATAAATTTTACTTAAATTATGTTTTATTTTAGTTTATTAGTAAAATAAAAAAAGTAAAAAAAAAAATTGGCTTTTTTTTAGGACCACGGACCCACCTTTAGCTTTTTTTTATTTCACGTCTGTGACTTTAAGTAGTGGGCCGTACAAGTGGGAAGATTTGGTTGGAATGTGTCTGTCACGTACGTAAATGACAGATCCTTAAAAGCTTAGTTATTTAGTAAAAAAATCAGATTCTTCTTCTTCGTAACAGTCCCGTTAGATTACAGATGTGGGAAGTCCCCACTCTAAAACCCTATTGCATTTAAAACCTTCGCACGACAATCAATGAAAATTGACGCTTGTCTCGCACTGATGTAACGGCCGTTAGATTCTTTAACGGTATAATAAGTTAATGGGGTTAAAATGAGATGAAGTATATATTAATAAACCAAAAGTAACAATTTGGAGAATATATCTACCACTCTAAAGAACAAATTTTAATTATTTTTCAACTAACAAATAAATTATGATGCCGATAGAGAAAACAAATAAGAAAATTAACTTGATGAATAGTTCACTTTCACTAGTTTGTTCAATGAATTTGAGTTTCCTCCTATAGATTTAGTAACTTTTTTTCATCCCTCACCGTTTAAATAATAGGACATATTGTTTCACCCAATTTCTAAAACTATATTTGATGATGTCATAATTATAAACTAATTTTCTCCTGTTTTACAACCAACCATGATATGTTATTCTAGTTTAAAGTCCGTGGTTAATAAAAAAATCTATTTTTGTATTTAACAAGTACAATGTTTATTGTTATGATGAAAATTATCTTACAATGTATAACTATGGGAAAGGGATAATTACAAAAGTATTTTTTCATTAGATTTTAATATTAAAGATTTAAATTTTAGGGTAAGTTTATTATTTGTGATTAATAGGCTTTAGTTTTGAAGGTTATAGTGTTTTAGAATTTAGACTGAAGACTATTTTCAATTCATGAAAACTAAATTATCTTCCTATTTTTTATAAATAAATAAAATGTAGGCTATTACATGAATTTCCCTAAAAAAGTTCACCGAAATGATATCTTTGTAAAACTGTTAGAAACTACTAGTATATTTAATTGATATGCATTTAGCAAATGACATCACTGTAATTGTCCTATTAAAAATGAGATTCGAAGGGGGGGTATTTCTCTAAGAAAATCTCCAATATAGTTCAAAAATATTAATTTCAAATTTTATTGTTATGACATAGTCGGCATTATTTAAACGACGTATAATTTTTTGATATTATTACCTATGTTATTATGCATTTATGTTGTTTACGCAAGAACAACGGAGAAATTGTCGACAATAAAAGAGAGAAATAAACACAGAGAAATTAATGTGTGAAAAAAGTATTCGAAAGTCAATTACTTTGAATTTCAAGAATGTGTTTTCAGTGAACAGTATAAACACTAATAATCAATCAGAAATGTTAGTTCAATAATATAGATATATGAAAATATTAATTTGGAAATTCTTGATCCTGATAGCTTTAAGAAAATTTCATAATTGTTTTCTTTTTCAAAAGTAACAAAATAAAGTAAAACTAAGTTCAGTTCTACTCTATTTAAAATAGATGATTTACGCTATAAACATGATATTGTCAACAGTTGGCTCTAATCACTTGAAGGAAACATGAGCCAAAGACTCGGAGTTTTCATAGTTTATCAATAATTATTTTGGGTACATATGAGAGAAATTGCCAAATTAGAGTATATAATGTTTTTGATAAATTTATATAATTGAGAAACATAAGTGTGTATAGGTTATTATAAAAAGAAAAGGTCTGTAGGTTTTTTCTTTCTTTTATAAAATGTTTTAAATTTTAATAAACATTGTTCATCTCACATACCTTGAGCAGTGTAACACATGTTCAAGTTACAGTAAATCTAAAATAGGCGCAACATATTTTTATCCCGAAATTGTTTGACAATTTACACATATTAGTTGATCCTTCTGAAGGAATGTTGAACGTCTTTGGAAATCAAATATGGCTGGATAGACTGAATTTTTAGCGCAATAGAGATTAACAAAAGTAAGCAATATACATGTACATATTGTTAGTTATATACAGAAAAATAAATATTTACTAGGTTATAAATGATTTTATCAGTTTAAACATGATTGAATTTTTAATATACATTACTTTTCTTTTTGTTGGAGTCAACCATCATCAATATCGTAAATTTCATCGGATCTTTGCTGGATCTTCGCTCGATTATCACCGGAACTTAGGTAAATTCATCCAAACTATACTTATTTTAAGATCAGAAGTGTTAACGACATTAATTACTCGATTTTACCATGGAAGGGAAGAGTATTAAAAGAGAGGCGTGAGATGACCATAAATAAGAGATACTGAATGCGATATATGCATTGCTATAGTAGTTGAGAAATCTAACAGAAAACTGGTGAGACATAAAACGAAGAAGATGAGAAAGACTTAGAGAAATCGCCGGAAAATATGAACAATTGGAAAAGAGAGAATGGTTTAATGGGGGGGGGGGGGGGGAGGGGGATTAGGGTTTAGCTGTGTCTTCTTCTGAAGCGAGATTGACTTTCTCACACACGATCCAATAAATGGCATGCAATTGTTAGAGTGTTGAGAATATGTGCGTGAGGATAAATTTGTCACGAATGGTGACGAAGTGTATTCTTTGTTAAGAACCCAAACACAATATTGCCGATTACCTAATTAAACAGTTTCCATTGCTTGTAAGCTAACTTTTCTCTTCTTCTTTTTTTTTTTTAAAGCTTGGGATTTTGTATCTGCTATTTCTCATATGATTGTGCTCTAATTATAGAGCTCTTTCTTAGATCGTTACTAAACTTACACAGATCTCCTTTACATTGTGTCACCTGGTGCCATTTTATCCTGTGTTTCATAGCAAAATGAATAAAGATTTGTTACCCCTACTATAATTACTAGTAACTACCAGGACAAAGAGCCAGTCGATTTATGCTTGTCTCAACCCGTTGATAAATAAGAGAAGATACCGTACATGTATAGAATTAATAATAATAAATTCATCTTAAATGTTCCTATAAAAATGACAAATGGAACCATTGTTTTGAGATGGGATTGCACGAGTTTATGGATTGAACGAGATTCAAGTTTGGGAGCAGGTTTGAAAAAGGACGTTAGAATGTATCAGTAAGATGATAAATACAATTAAAATTTCATCGTCATATTTCTCTGTCTGTTTCTGAAATTCTCTAAAAATATCTAATACTTTTTAGATAAATAGAATATATGGGATTATATATAATTAAAAATTTGAGGAAATTACGTAGGGGAGGTGTGTTAGTGGGGGACCCAGCATGATCCAAAGTCAATACCTCCTCAGCCATTTTGATGAATAAATTAAATAAAAGAAAAACTTGAAACAATTTTCCTCAAATAAAAAATAAAGTAATATCCACAACATGTGAATCGTTCCAGCAATTGCTGACCTTGCCATGAGGCACCTTGGAAGAGCCATTGCTTCATTAACATCCTTTAAAGCCATAAATATGAGATTAGGATTACCATTCACTTGTAACCAATTTTTATAATTCCTAATACATGTTTTTATATAGTCTTAGACTAACGTCATCTATGTTTTTCCCCTAACTCCTAATGTCTACATTCTCTGAGATTGAATCCGTCTTTATACCTAAATTTTTTTTTAAGCATAATTTTTCTAACACGACATTTCTTTAAATATATTGTGAGACAATGATAAAAAATGCATTCTTTAAGAAAAACTAGTGTCGTGAAAAAAAATCTACCAAAACCGTATAATATATCATCAAATTATCTTTGTATATAATATTGAATTTGATTTAGTCTCCAAGAAAATCAAGGGGCAAATGTCAGAATCTTTTCAGCAGTAAATAAATTAGAGTATTTGTATCTAGGATATTTTTAATTATAAAGAGAAAAATATGATAAAAACTGTTGAACTAAATATATTTATACAAAAATTATTTGTGAATCAGTAGTAGATTTGAGAACAATTTTTAAGTGACAGCTGCGATAATACTTTACGATTCCAAAGTGGTGTAAATCCTTTTCATTTTTTTTACACCATCAAGTAAATCTTAATTTGAATTATTTAAAACTATATTTAACATCGCTACAAATTAATGAACTCCACCTTTTCTGAAATGGCATCACTCCTCAATCTATGGCGGTATTTTAAAATAGGGTTTTAGATTCGTATTGACTCATTGTATTCTTCTTTTCAACTCAATTAAAAATAAATTATTTATAAAACAGCCACAATTTCGGGTATGGTATTCGAAAAAATCTCTCTCTCAAAAAAATCATTTCTCTCTATGTAAAAAAATATTTTGTCCTTTTGATCAACTCAACTTTTTTTTCCATCTGTTTTTATTTTGTCCAAAAATTTTCATAGATAATATATGTTATATTTTTTGTTCAAGAGATGATTATATTTAAATATTTAAATTATTTTTTTTGATTCTCTATTTATAATATATGTTTAGTTTTTTCAAGGTATATATTTGGTAATTGATTCAAATATAATGATATCAACTTTTCTAATTGTACATTATTATTCTAATAAAATGTGTACAATTTTTTTTTTGTCTTTTGTCCATGCATTTCCGTAACAAATATATGTTATGTGTTCTGTGCATGAGAGAATTCTGTTTAACTTTCATTTTTCATGTGTTTTCGTAATCAGATATATGCAATGTGATTTGTCCACTAATATGTTTGAGTTTCTTAATATGTGTATAGGATATAGATTTCTTAATTTATAACTTAGTTATAGAATAAAACTGTAAAAGCATATATTTTTTATTTTCACATACACAACACATGTTTTTTCTCTAATTGTTCGTTGTTATTCTTACGAAACTGTATATATTTTTGTTTTGTATTTTTTTCTATAATACATCGTGGAATTCATTCTTTATGTTATGTTTATTTAGGAAAAAAATTATGTTTTTATGTACTAAATAATGTGTCCGTGTATTAACATTTCCTCAATAATATTTCACTGTAGATGTATTGTTCCCACGTAACTGTAGCAAGTGGTTTTTCCGAATCTCTCCTAAAAAGTGGTTGTTTTCGTAATATTCCCATTAAAAATTTACCATTTCTATTTAGTTTTATTAATTGTTGCAATTTTCTCAACTATCAGAAACAAAAATATCACCAAAAATGTTTAGATAGTTTTTTTTTGAAATATTAAATTTATTTAGAAAAATCGATAGAATTTTGTAATGTTTGATAAAAGGGTTACATGAAATAGAATTAAAAAAGAGAAAATAAAATCAGATCATATGTTTATTGTCAAACTCGACGCCATCGATCTTGAAGAATTTCATACTTGTCTTTGTTTTGATGACATGGTTACATTAGATAGTTTAATTCACTACATGATAAAAGAAAATCGTTTGCCAGTGACTAATTCATCACAATTGCTTAACATATCATTCAAAATAATAAACAACAAACATCACTATTTTTCCTTTACATGTTGAAATTTTTTGTTTGTTTTTAGTTGTTTGATAATCGAATTTGCGATAATTTTTATACGAATATGAATGCAAAATGCCCATATAGTTACTCCGTCTTGTATAGGACTACAATATTTTGCATACTTTAATGGATCAACTCATAGAGGACTGCAGTTGTGAAAACATAAAACCTACTATTTAAACTGAATAAAAACTTTCAAATTTGAACACCAGAAAAATAATCTTTTTTACTCTCATAATTTTTCACTTTTTATCATTTAATTTGGTCTTTTTATAAGATATTTTTTAGACCATCATTCAACTTTGTAGTCGATTTGAAAATTTTAATACATACTTTTTTCTTTATAGGATGAATAATGTATGCTTGTTTTAAAATTTTTGAATAATAACATATACAAAATAATATAAATTTTTTAGTTATGTGGATGATGTGATGATTTATTTTTGTAAACTTAAGATGAAACCGAGATGATAAAAAATATAATGATTGAGACTAATTAAATGATATAGTTTGATATTAAATATTTAATTTGAATGGATATAAATATTATAGTTTGTAATTTAGTAATGGTTAAAAAAAATAGAGAAAAAATTGAGAGTGAGCGAAATATTTGGAGAAAAAAAATATTTAACCAGATTATCCTTAACAAAAATTTAAGAGTTAGTTTAGATCCAATGATATATATTTTAAAATTAATTAAATGTTACAACCTACTTCTCAATTAATAATATACAAATTAATACTCGATTTGTTCATAGTATATGATATTTTAGTTAAATGCATAAAGTTTAAGAAACTAATTATTTGGTTTCTATATTAAAAATATTTTTAATATATAATTAAAGATGACTTTTGTCTTTTATTTTTTTGGTTTAGGAGAGAACTCTCAAAACCTTAAATTGTTTGGAGGCCGCCGGCGTCAAACAATATATTTTGTGATATTTGTGCGATATCGTCATCACTTTTTTCAATCTCTCATCCTTTCAAACTGTTTTTATCTTTTTCTATAAGAGGTTTTTTTTGCTATGGATATAGAAAATATTTATCGTTTTCATATATGAATTTGTAGATATATGTGTTTTTTATCAACTCAAACTTTACCAATTGCATAAATCGGCTTGTTTATGGTTGTTTGTGTCTAAGTTAGCAAATTTTTTCTTTTCATCGGTGAAAATTACTTTGAATTCTTACGGGATCGATCTTTTGCATTTCTCAATCATATGACATATGAGAATGGTTATACCTGATTTGGATCGATTCCACTCCTTACCTCTATAATACAGATCTGATCGAGATCTGAATATGTTCGAAAGGCTTCTATCTAGGTGTTTCAAAGTCACATTTCCACCGATATCACCACATTCAAGAGAAAGTTTGATTTTTTTTTAAGTTATGTCATTCCGGATATGATGCTAAAGAATCAATGATGTGTGAGGTACATTGTACACCACTAGAGGAGGAGTCAATTACCGAGGGTTTGGTCAATTCACGACTTTTCAGTAAGTTTTTCTAAAAAAATTTCATGAAAATTTTTAATTTATAGGTTTGGTGTAAATTATTGGTTGTAATTTGAAACTACTTATGGTGGTTTCCGTTTAAGTTAATTTTTGTTGTGTTAGAGTTATGAGTTTTGATATGTAATATCGTTTAGTTTTTTTAGTTTTATATATTTTTTTTTCATAGAGTTTTTTTCAGAAAATCTTTTTTCCGTCGGTTTTGTAAATAGGAATATTATTATTTTTTGCTGGTTTTGTATTTTTAAAGATTTTAATAAAATTTCAGATGGTAAAAAAACTAATTAAGGACCATTTGGACAATGATAAAATATATTACAGAATACAAATAATTATAAAATAATATAAATTTATTTGTTTGCATATAAATTTGAAATATCTCTAACACATCCTAAATAGTGTGAAACAAAAAATCTCTAAAGCATAGCATGAAATAGAGAAATTATCAAATTAAGTTAATATATGAAAAGATACCAAGAACTAACTTTTTTTGTCTTTCATGTGTGTCATATATAAAGATTAGAAAAGATTAGCTTCGCAGTTTGCACTTCTCTTTGAGAGCAAATAACCCATTTTTAAGCATTATTCAGTTTTATATAACTGTTTTGTATTGATTTTTAATTAATTAATCATTTTATATACTCGAAACTATGTTAGTTAAGAAATAAGAACCTAAGATTCTGCAAATTATGTGCCCGTAAATAACCAAAATATTACTCAGAAACATATAGGTCATATAATTTCTTGTGGTAACTCAATTTGTATTTGTATATGTATATACATTGCAATTTTTTGTCTTTTTAAGTATCTTCTGATATGTATCTATATCTAGAAGAAAAAGAAAACAAATAAATCCAACAGTTAAATCTTTTGTCTGTTAAATTTAGAATCTCATCAAATTTGTGATAATAAAGTATAATATCTCTAAATTCAAAACAGAGTATAATATCTCTAAATTTTAAAATAATAAACCAGAAATCTAAAGTCAAAATACGTTTTCCAAGTGAGAGGGGACCCATAAAAGATTAAGAACCATTGATGAACACCAAATCATAATCAACGGTGAAAAAATAAAAAAAAGTCGGGGGTAAATACGGGGACCCACAAAAGCTAAAAACGGTGAAGAAGTTCGTCGTTTTAAGTGGTATAAAAATGGAGAGGCGTATCATCTTTGCAACAAAAGCTGGCTTCACCCACTTTCTGTCTTTCTCTCTCTCTGGTGTGTGATCGAGTGTTGAAACGACAGAGAGAGACGCCGTTTTGTGATTTCTGTGAGTAGCGAGATGTCAGGTCTCGAAGATATCAAGAACGAGACTGTTGATCTGGTATTATTTTGATCTTCTTATTTCTCGATTAATTTGATTTTTCATCACTTTAGTTTTATGTTTTTTTATTGAGAGTTAATCATGCCCACCTAGTGTTCGATGATTTGCTTGAATGAGAATAGATCTATGTGCATGGTTGTTTTTGTTTCTTTTACCATTTCATTTTTCAATTCTTCTCCTTTTCTTTTTCTTGGATCGGATTCTAAAAATCTACAAACACCTAAAATCCCAGATTTTTCTCCTAAAATGGTTTTCCAAATATATAGCTTCCTCAATCAATATTTTCTTTTTCCCTTATTAATTAATCAGAAAGATTTGAACTTTTTTAACCTGGGTCTAAATTAGACTAAAATAACAGGTCTTTTTTTAGCTGTTTAGGTATTAGCTAAAAACAGTTGAAATTACAACAAGTGTTTGCTGTTCATCAGATAAAAAGTAGATCTACGCAAACTACACACATGTCAATCGCTGAAAAAATAAAGATAAGAAGATAGATCGTCTTTTTTTTTTTTGTGGTGGAGCTAAGCTACGTTTCAATAAAGTCTCTCTTTCACATATTAATTATAAATACATAAATAAGTCGAATTTGATTGTGAGTTAGTGTTCTTTTTTTTTTTAATGTTCTTTCTTCCACCCATAAAATACAAGAGTTTTAATTTTTAAAGTATGCCTTAAATTTTTTTTTTGCTGAAGTTAAAATTTGATGTACCTTTCCGTAGTACCTTTTTATTTATTTATTTTTAAAGCTTTTTTGTCTTTTAGCAAAGCATCTATCAACAGACACTACTTGTAAATTCCTCATGGATCGTAAAAATCCAATCTTTTTATTTTGTTTGTTAAATAAATTTGTTTTGATGGGTTTATGACCGGAATACCCCCTAATCGGACCTTGGCTTTCATCACGCCGGAAAGTAGCCACCTTTCATGGAGGGAATCCCGTAGGCGCGTGTGTTACACGTCTCTTAACACGTGCATTGTTAGTAGTAGTAGTGGTGGTCCCCGTCTTCTCCACTGCCAGATTCTTTTTACCTTTCGTTGTCATAACTTGAGTCAACGCCACTTTACATCGCCGAGTTGGATCGCTTCGAATTATTAGTTTTCAAAGCTAAAAAGTTTTTAACTTTCTTACCCTTTTGTATGTTTGAAGATGTATGAGTTACTATTGGTGTGTTTCTAATCAAATTTTTGCTTTGGATTCTCAGGAAAAAATTCCGATTGAGGAAGTTTTCCAGCAGCTAAAATGTACAAAGGAAGGGTTAACGACTCAGGAAGGGGAAGAGAGGATTCAGATCTTTGGCCCCAACAAGCTCGAAGAGAAGAAGGTTTTGAGCTTTACTAAGCATTGTTGTTTTTCTAATATTAGAAAGCTTTGGTGAATGTGTTTTGTGACTAAGCATTGTTGATCTTTATTAAAAATTACAGGAAAGCAAAATTCTGAAGTTTCTGGGGTTCATGTGGAATCCGCTTTCATGGGTCATGGAAGCTGCAGCTATCATGGCTATTGCTTTGGCCAATGGTGATGGTAGACCTCCGGATTGGCAAGATTTTGTGGGTATTATCTGTCTGCTTGTTATCAACTCCACAATCAGTTTCATTGAAGAAAACAATGCCGGAAATGCTGCAGCTGCTCTCATGGCTGGTCTTGCTCCTAAAACCAAGGTAAGATGTTGGAGAATGTTGTGACGTTATTATGTAGGACATTTCGAGACTTTTCTAGAGCTTAAGCTGTTTTTCTGTTTTCTTGTTGTGATGTCTCTGTTTTCAGGTGCTTAGGGATGGAAAATGGAGTGAACAAGAAGCTGCTATTCTTGTCCCAGGTGATATTGTTAGCATTAAACTTGGAGACATTATCCCAGCCGATGCCCGTCTTCTTGAAGGTGATCCTTTAAAGGTTGATCAGTCTGCTCTAACTGGAGAGTCCCTTCCTGTGACCAAGCACCCTGGTCAAGAAGTTTACTCTGGTTCAACTTGTAAACAAGGAGAAATCGAAGCGGTTGTTATTGCCACAGGAGTTCACACCTTCTTTGGTAAAGCTGCTCATCTTGTGGACAGCACTAACCAAGTTGGGCACTTCCAGAAAGTTCTTACATCCATTGGAAACTTCTGTATCTGTTCTATTGCTATTGGTATAGCGATTGAAATAGTCGTCATGTACCCTATCCAAAGACGAAAGTACAGAGATGGAATTGACAATCTTTTGGTCCTCTTGATCGGTGGTATCCCCATTGCTATGCCCACGGTCTTGTCTGTAACTATGGCTATCGGGTCTCACAGGTTGTCTCAACAAGGTGCCATCACCAAACGTATGACTGCTATAGAAGAAATGGCAGGAATGGATGTCCTCTGCAGTGACAAAACCGGGACACTAACCCTCAACAAATTGAGTGTGGATAAAAACTTGGTTGAGGTTTTCTGCAAGGGTGTGGAGAAAGATCAAGTTCTATTATTTGCAGCTATGGCTTCCAGGGTTGAGAACCAGGATGCTATTGATGCAGCCATGGTTGGAATGCTTGCTGATCCAAAGGAGGTATGAACCTTTTCAGTTTGAATTACTTCTGTAGTTTAGTGGGCATTCGATACAAGCTCTTATGTTTCACTTGGATTTTCATAGGCCCGAGCTGGAATCAGGGAGGTTCACTTCCTTCCATTCAACCCTGTGGACAAGAGAACTGCTTTGACTTACATCGATTCTGATGGTAACTGGCACAGAGTCAGCAAAGGTGCTCCCGAGCAGGTGATGAATCTTTAACTTTTCCCTGCAGGTGTTAATTTTTTTCCTTTATTTGGTCTACTAATTCGATTCTTCCACACAGATCCTCGACCTTGCCAATGCCAGGCCTGACCTTAGGAAGAAGGTACTCTCTTGTATTGACAAGTATGCCGAGCGTGGTCTTAGGTCACTGGCAGTTGCTCGTCAGGTACTTCATTACCAGTGATTCTTACATTTTTCAATCTTCTTTTGCTTTTTATCTTGCCTGGAAACAATTGTTCAGATGCCTTTTTTATTCTTTTTAGGTGGTCCCTGAGAAAACAAAAGAAAGCCCAGGTGGACCTTGGGAATTTGTTGGCTTGTTGCCTCTTTTTGACCCTCCAAGACATGACAGTGCCGAAACCATTCGTAGGGCGTTGAATCTCGGTGTTAATGTTAAGATGATCACTGGTAACTATACTTATTCATCAAATTTTTTTTCATGAAATCCATGGTTATTTAGAGTTTTCCCCTAACTTGCGCCCTAACTACATTGCCAGGTGATCAACTTGCTATTGGTAAGGAAACCGGTCGCAGGCTTGGAATGGGAACCAATATGTATCCATCTGCAGCTCTTCTCGGTACTGACAAGGACTCGAACATTGCATCCATCCCTGTTGAGGAGTTGATCGAGAAGGCTGACGGGTTTGCCGGCGTCTTTCCAGGTTATAACTTGCTTTCAGTTTAAACCTGATCATATGTATTATAAAGGTTTGTTATATTGATCCAAGCTTCTTATGTTTTCTGATTGCAGAGCACAAATATGAAATTGTGAAAAAACTGCAGGAGAGGAAGCACATTGTTGGAATGACTGGTGATGGTGTCAATGATGCTCCTGCTTTAAAGAAAGCAGATATTGGTATTGCTGTGGCTGATGCTACAGATGCTGCTCGTGGTGCTTCAGATATTGTTCTCACGGAACCTGGATTGAGTGTCATCATCAGTGCAGTGCTCACTAGCAGAGCTATCTTCCAGAGAATGAAGAACTATACCGTGCGTATTCTCTTAATTTTATTCGTATATTATATGCCCACCGCTTGTGTTCGATTGCGCTGATAACTAATAACTCTTTATTCCTGCTTGTGACAGATTTATGCAGTCTCAATCACAATCCGTATTGTGGTAAGTAGACACCCCATTTAGAGATCTATCAATTGTTTAGTGTGATTTTTATCATTGTGTACTGATCATATTGCTTTGTAACTTTTGCAGTTTGGTTTCATGCTTATTGCTCTGATATGGGAATTTGACTTCTCAGCGTTCATGGTTCTGATTATTGCCATCCTTAATGACGGTGAGTAAATTACTTTTGACTTTTCTATACAGCGTCCTAATACTCTATCAGCTATATCTTATGGTATTATGTGTCACTATCTCTTAGGTACTATCATGACAATCTCAAAGGACAGAGTCAAGCCATCTCCCACACCTGATAGCTGGAAGCTCAGAGAAATTTTCGCCACTGGAATTGTTCTGGGAGGCTATCAAGCCATTATGAGTGTTATTTTCTTCTGGGCTATTCACAAGACCGACTTTTTCTCGGTAATCATCATCATTTTTTTTCCTTTCTCTTTTTGGGTACAAGTGCTTCAGAGATATATATGGATATATGGCCAGGCATTTTCCTCCCGAGTCTTAAAATCGTATCTCACCTTTGATTTGCAGGACAAGTTTGGTGTGAGGTCAATCAGGGACAGTGACGGTGAACTAATGGGTGCTGTGTATCTACAAGTTAGTATTATCAGTCAAGCCTTAATCTTTGTCACGAGATCAAGGAGTTGGTCGTTTGTCGAACGTCCTGGGGCGCTACTGATGGTTGCATTCATCATTGCACAACTGGTAAGAACATCAAGCCTACATATTTTTTGGACTTGTGTTAGCTAAAAGAAACCAATTGAAATTCATTCACTTTTCCTTTCAAATGCAGGTTGCGACTTTGATTGCTGTGTATGCTGACTGGACGTTTGCAAAGGTGAAGGGTATCGGTTGGGGATGGGCCGGTGTGATATGGATTTACAGTATTGTAACATACTTCCCACAGGACCTTCTGAAGTTTGCCATCAGATATATCTTGAGTGGAAAGGCTTGGGTCAGCTTGTTTGACAACAGGGTACACACAACTAACTCTCTATCTACCATTATAGAGACCTCCTTTTACAGCCTGATGGTAGATAATATACTAATCACATCTTCTACTATGTTGACAGACTGCTTTCACGACCAAGAAAGATTACGGTATTGGAGAAAGAGAAGCTCAATGGGCACTTGCTCAGAGGACATTACACGGCCTGCAGCCAAAAGAAGAGGTTAACATCTTCCCAGAGAAAGGAAGTTACAGAGAGCTGTCTGAGATCGCAGAGCAAGCCAAGAGAAGGGCTGAGATAGCTAGGTAAGTACTAATACTGGTTAAATCGATCCCAACCGAAAATGCAATCTGATAGGTGAATGCTTGATATTATGTTGTGACAGGCTTAGGGAGCTTCACACATTGAAGGGACATGTGGAATCAGTGGCAAAGCTAAAGGGATTGGACATCGATACAGCAGGACATCACTACACTGTGTAGTTGCAGTTTGCACAACACAAACATTACCCAAACCAACCTCATCATGACTCCTCTTTTGTCATTACTAAGGTCATTACAGTAGAGGGAAGATAACTCTTGTGTATTGCCATAACTCTTCCAAAACTCTTTTTTATTATTATTATTGTTAGTTTTTGTTCTTAAACTTGTACTTCGAGAGCTTCGCAAATTTGCCTTTGAAGAAACAAGGCCTTTGCGTATGCCTTTGTGTGTTTGGCACTTTGGCTACACCCTTTTTAATGGCCTAATGTGATCTTTATCACTCTTGTTTCTGTTTTGTTTGTTTGATAAATTTCATCTTAAAGATAATATTTAATTTCATTATAAAAATAAAAACATTTTAGTATCTATATATATCTACTACTATATTATTTAATCAACTCCAAAAACATTTTAACTAGTTTTTATGTGTTATATTACATAAAATACCATTGTATTTTTATAAAATTAAGATTAAACTAAACAAGCTAGAAGGTTAAAATAGTCAAAAATTTATGTAACAAAAATCCAATAAAAAAATCCAAACAGAATCTTTTAAATAATTATTACTTTTTAAAAATAAAAATTATTTTCTCTCTCATAATAAATAAAAACAAGAATTTTAAATTAAATTAAAAAAATTCATTAAAAAAATTCAAACAGAATCTTTTAAATAATATTAGTTTCGAAAAAATAAAACTGATTTTCTCTCTCCTAATAAATATAAACGAAAAATATAAAATTAAATTTTATATTTTGATTATATTTTTACTTTATAAGTAATATCGTACATTTTAATAATAGTTCCTAAATTAGACTTATTTATCAAAAATTAATATTTATCATTCTATTCATGTACAATTATATATTTTGTTAAAGTAGAAAATATTTATATGTCAAACTTTAATTAACTATTTTGATCATAATTTAAATTCACTATTTAGATTTATAGTAACTGAATCTATTCAAAATAAATAAATTTATATCAATGGAATAAATTTAAATTAAATTATGGACGAAAATTAATTCACTAAATTTAATTTCAAATTTTGGATTTTGTGTCAATCACAAAATTTAATTTCAAATTTAGTCGTTAGTTCCTTTAATTGTGATAAAATATATTTTAAATTATAAACACAGATTTTTTTTGAAAATAAAGTATATATATCAATTGCGGATTTGGTGTTAGTATTTTTGTGAATTCGATTTTATTTTTTGAAAATAAAAATATATATATATATATTAATTGTTACAATATTCTAAATCTTTTAAATCTCCATGTATGATATTATTTTGAAAATTTTGAAAGTATTTATTTGTTATTAATTTAAATATTTTTAAATAAAATCATAACAATCAACGTAATCTTTGCTAATTAAATTATTTGTAAAACGATTTTTGAAAATTTTACCTTTATCTTTAAGTACATATTTCTCTATAAATAGAATGGAGAGTTTGATCTTCAATCTTTCATCACGTTTGTTTTTCGTTTCTAATTTTTTTATTTTTAAAATTTTTTATGCATATTCATAATAGATTTTTTTGTATATTTATTGTTGATAGTAACTAATATTAACTAATGTTATATGATGGCAGAGCAGACAATGGTGGATGTATTGTGTTGTGAATGGAGAGAATGTGACAATTAAGGTTATTGATAAAGAGAAAGTTCTGAAAAATAAGAACATCACTCAAGTATTTATATATATATATATATATATATATAATCGTCGTTGTTAGTTCGAATTTGTGGTAGCTGTTATAACATTAGATTTGGTTTGTTTTGTGTTTGTGTAGATCATATGTGAGATTTCTACCGAATGCATTCACTCGTAGTATTTGTCACTAAGGTTATAATTTACGAAGAAAAGTACCCAGAGAATAATTGGTTAATTAGTTTTGTATTTTGGATTTATTTTATTTGTAATCAAATTTTATTTTGGTTAGTATTGGTTTGAATTTTTTTTTGTTTTGTTATGTTCGGTCATGGATAAATTTAAACAGATATTTCTCCGCTCTGTAGAAATATCTCCGCTCTGCAAAACGCTGACCACTATCTAATATATACATATATGCTTTTACATAATCAAGATGTCTATCTTGTGAGATAAATTGAGAGATTGTAGAGTGATTTGGATAAATAAGGAATGAGTTTGAGTCACGTGCAAAGATATTGATGACTTCAATCCCACTTGCTCTAATCTCTATCTCTATTCTGTCAAAAAAGTTCTCTAAAAATAAGTATTATATGATAAGAAGTTAAATGTGCATTCATTGAAAAGTGACTTTTTCTCTTTTATCTTGCTATTGCACTAAGATTTACTACGGATGTAGATAAACTCAGCTACTTTGTTAGTTATATTATATCATGAGTGCTATGACATAAAAATATTTGTAATGACACACAAAAGAACTTGAAGTTCAAATGTTTTGACTACGAATCCAACAATGCAAAGACTACACAAAGTCAGTCGGCGTGAAAGATAACTAGAATCATTTTTTTTGGTTTTTGGTACTACTTTGAAATAGTGAAATATTAACTAAAATAAAACAATGAACTTTCTTATGGAAAAAGAAACAAGACAAATTAAAGGACCTGGGTAACACATGCTATATTTGGATGCATCAGAACCAACAACTTCAAATCAAAAGCATAAACATCAACAAATCAATAAATAAAATTCTCATTGACCACATTTTATTGACATATTTAACTTAATTACAAAATTCACCATCTTTTTGGACGTCAATTTAACCAGTTTAAATCTATAAATTCTTCTTTGTGATTACATATCCTTATCATAATTAAGAGAAGAAAAAAAATCCCATCAAAGTGATTAAAACCACATTAAAGTATATATTCTTTTCTTAATTAAACTTAAAGAAAAACTTAAAGAAAAAAGTAACTAAATTTAGCTTTAAGGGTTAGAAAGAACATTATAATAATCATAACTAAAAGAAAAAGAAACCCATTGTAACATAATATATTCTTGAGAACACATGTAATTATGTTGTAACATAATTCATATTCTAGGGTTTAGGGATTAAGAAAATATAGTATAAAACTAGTTAACTTTCTCTTTTGGATGTTAGGACAACACATGAAACAGTGAACTAATAATATTTAAGAAGTATTATCTTGCACAAGAGATTTTAGAACAATCATTTGCAACTCAAGACAGACAATGTAGCTTCCAACCTCACTCAAAATCTGCTCCATGTTCATCTCTGCCCCACCTGGCAAAAGTTTCTGCAGTTCCTTCAATCTCTTCTTGATTTCTCCTCCTCCACCTTCGTCGCTGTTTTGGTGTTTTTCTCCACCTTCTTTGTTGCTAGATCTTTCCAAAATCTTGGAAGAAGTAGTGCTTATTGGATCATCATGAGGGGATGATAAGAGCTTTTGTTGTAAGAAACGGCTCCATGAAAATTCTTGAGCAGATAAGGCGAAAGCTATGTCTACTTCATGTTTCACGGTTTGTTCGAAACTTTGGTGGTTGCTTTGTGGAGAGATTTTGTTCATGTTGATCTTCTTGAGAGCTGGAACCAAGTTACTCGTGTATCTTCTCACGAAGACGGCCTTAGGGTCCTTGTTTGGTTGGCGAGAAAAGACTCGTTTTCTCTTGTTTATAATTCGCCTCTCCATATGAGAATTTGTTTGCTTCGTAGGAAGTCTACAAAGGAGATACTTATATATAGCAAAAACTCACAAGATGAGAGAGAAAGAGAGAGAGAGAGGTCCTACGATTGTGTATTTGATGGTGTGTGAAATGAGTTATGCTATAGGTAGAACTCATGTGATATTTGATACGATCACACTTTATGAAGTTATTTCTTTGGGTATAAATGAGCTAATATATATGGTAAAAGGGTAAAATAAAAATATAGAAAAATAGTTCAAGAGGAATTTAAATGTATGGTAATCTATGTTGGCAAGTACGCTCGTAACAAGTAAAACTCTGATATCATTCATGAGATTTTTTTTTCTTTATAGTAAAGGTTTTTTTGAAGTTTGAGATAAATTACTATAAACTAATAATTAGTTTAAATGAACATAAACAATATTCAGCATAGGATCTTGGAAGCAAATTGAGCAAGATTGAGACTAAAAGGAAAAAAAACGTAGAAAAAGTGAATAATGGCTGATGGAAGAAAAAAAACACATGGAGTCACATGGAATAACTCTTAATTTGGATGAATCATACCTACTCTAAAAGAGAGGGGGCTTGAATTCCCTCTTTACCATGTGGCTCCATTGGAAGAATATGAAGACATCAACACTCAAACCCCACCTCTTATTAATGCCTTCACATGTCTTTCTGTGTACACATATCCACACATACTTGTATATCGTATGAGTATATATGGATGCATATCATGTATGTATACATGTGTGCATGTGTTTGTGTCCTTGATCTTACCCATTTGTTCTATCTCTGTCCTTTACCTCTACTTTACCCTTCTCATTAATTACTCTCCTTTTGATCATTCTCTTTGGTTGCACTTGTGATGACTTTAGAATTATTGGGTTTTAAAAAAAGTTTAGCATCGGATATCCGGTCTGACTTCTCAAAAAATCGAATTTAGAGGTCAACGTCGACAAATCCTGGAAATGAGCAGCTTCTTTGACAGGAATTTTCAGCAAACCCATCATAGATAAATTAGTCACCTAAACCGAAACTCATGAATCCCAATGATCCAAATAAAATGATTTAGTATCACTTAGTTTGGAATTATTTGTTTATCCCACATCCTTTTCTTGTTTGCAATTTAAAAACTAAATTAGACCTTTTTGGTATTAATAACGTGAAAAATAATTGTAACCATGATGTTGAGAATTATGAATTGTTGGCGTATAAACCAACGTCCAACAACATAAGATTAAAAAATAATAATTTAATATATAAGTTAAATTAATTTCTAATTAGTATAAAGATTTTTGGAAAGGTGTCGAAAATAAATTCGTGCGAACTTGACTAGATGATCAAAAACGAAAAATATTATATTAATAAAAAGTTGACTTACATTTGCAGAAATCCAATAAGTGATTTCAGAGAGAGATTTAGAAAAATGGATCTAGGACATGGTGTAGATCTCCATGATCGTTTTGAGAGGAATTCTCAATATGACCCATTGATTAAAGAAGTGCCATTGCCTAGGTGTCAAGATTTCACTGAAAGGGAGATTACGGTTCGTGATCCTTGATTTGAAGGGAAGATTATTAGGATATAAACCAACGTCTCACATCATAAAATTAAAAAAAATCAATCTAATAAAGAAATCAAGTCAATCTTCAATTATCTATCTCAATTACTATGAGGTATTTTACGAATGAGCTCCAACCTGTCATAACCCAACGACTACTAAACATGATTCTCTCGTAATCGATCATTTTTCATGGTTCTCATTACCTGTCATAACACTTATTTGAAAAATCCACCTAAAATTTTGATTTTAATGGGTAATTTCAACGCTTGATTGGGGTTTTATGGCCATTCAAAAAGATACAAAGTGAAAAAGTAGGTTTTTATTAGTTTTCACAGTTCTAAACTTTGTGAATTCTACACAAAATACATTTACAATTTTAAAATTTATTTTAAAATTATATATATATATATTAATATATGTATATATGTATGTGTGTGTATGAGTGTATCCCATTGGCCAACTAGGTACTTTGCTACATACTATTTCCCCTCCAACCACCTTCACATGTATCGAGTTAATTTCCTATTTTTCCTCACTTTAATTTATCTATAACTAATATATGTATTGATTTAAACAATTTTTGTTAGATTTTAGACAATTCACTTAACAAATAGCAATTTTAAATATAATTGTTTTTGGTAATTATATACAAAATATGGTTGGAGTTCATTAGCCTGAGGTAGGGTTTCAGAGACGTTAGTTCAATAGTTTTTAGTGCAATAACCAATTGATTAAGAAAACACACAAACTTGACTTGGCTATAACTTAATTTTGTTTCGGTTCTTTTTTCTATCACGTAGTAAAGCTATACATCCGTAAATAACAAAAACTTATGGTGAATGCGGATCAAACGAAAAAATTGTATTTAGAGTATATATTGTTTTGGATGATAAAACTTACTAATTTTTTTTAAAATATATATTTTTAGTTTTATGAAATTATAAACAAAATTGAGAACGTTTCTAATTTAATTAGTTTAGGCGTAATTAAAATTTGTAACAAAATTGATTAAACATACAACACATGAACTACACCGCATATAATCACAATTTTCATGAATAGTGACAACCACACCGTGCCACATTTTCGTCGTACTACACTGCACTTTTTGGGCACACCATTCACAAGAAAGTTAAGGGGTTAGTAGTTTCCGATGAATGCTTCTTACAAACTGTTTTTTTCCCCTTTGTTTGTCATTAGAATTTAACGTTTCCGTTGTATTTTAATGCAGAAGGTGCAATGCTTTTTCTTATTAAGAATAAGGTGCAATGTTCCTCTATTACATTCCAAGACGGCAAGAAGTATGATTTGACTTGCAAAATATAAATGTATCTGTATCTAGCTAATACCATTTCATAAACTTGTGTTTTCACTATTTATTTTGATGGATTAATAGTTAAATACGTTAATTCAATTAAATAATAATAATTAATTAATTAATTAATAATTACCATAAAATTAATAAATAATTATCATAATACAATAATATTATCAGCTTATAGATTTTTGGGTTCAACTAAACTTAAACAGGGTGTCAATCCGTTGGAAATAAAAGAAAAAAATGACGGTTTTACATGCTTTACAATCATTATGATGTAGGGGGTTCCATAATGTCATTATAGAAAGTGACTGCAAAGTATTGGTAAACCTTCTTAACCTACGATCTCAGAATGGAAATATGGAACCACTCCTAATGATATCCGCAGTTGCGCGGATCACTTCACAACTATCACGTTTATGGCTAAGATAGCACATAATCAACGTGTTACATCAATTTTTTTTTTCTATCCTTCTAGATGTTTGAGGACATTACTGTTTAATGATTTTGTTAAACATTATTAGTTTTCTAATAAAAAAGACTTAAAAAAATACAATAATATCATCAATTACTTTTTTTCTCTCAAAATACTTCTCTCTCCAGAATAATTTTTCAAATCAATATTTCTTCATCGTTCTTTTGTAACATTCCTCGGCCCGGCATTGACTCCGTTATCGACCGTACTCTTTTTAATTATAGTATATATAATTTATGATTTACAACACAATTGATTTGGTTGTTGTCCTTTCGTTGTGTCTCTTCAACATGTCGTATTTGTTCATGTGTTTTGTCGATGATTTCACCATGATTTTGCCAACGGTGACTGTTCTTCCCACTCTCAACACCACTGGTTGGGTTTTGCACTGTGGGTTTGAACTGTGGAGTATTTATGGCCAAAAAATCAATCTACGCACAAGAGCAATAAAATTGTTGGAGGCACAATAAAATCATTTCTTTTCTCTTCCGTATAGTCTTTGTCCGACAGCCATAACGATGATGGTGTTGTTGGTGATGGTTGTTATGATCTCCGTCGGTGGGGTAAAATTTTAGCAGAATCAACTATCTTCGGATTTGGAACCGGTTGGAAATTTAGGATTCTTGATTAAGGAGTATGACGTTTATCATGTATAATAGTTTGGTAGATTAAAATGGGTGAAAAATGAGTCGTATCACTCTGATTTTTTTGTGTTAGTTATGTTATATCTCTCTTAGTAGAGTTCGATTTCGACAAAGTTATCATTCGTGGTGTTTTTGCTGATTTTTTCTGTTGGTTTATTAAAATCTAGGCGAAAGACAAATCCATACAGAGACAACCATTGGTTGTGGAGTTTGGAGTCCTTATGCAATGGTGTTTTGAGATTAAAATGAGTGAAAAATGAGTCGTATCACTCTGATTTTTTTGTGTTAGTTATGTTATATCTCTCTTAGTAGAGTTTAATTTCGACAAAGTTATCATTCGTGGTGTTTTTGCTGATTTTTTCTGTTGGTTTATTAAAATCTAGGCGAAAGACAAATCCATACAGAGACAACCATTGGTTGTGGAGTTTGGAGTCCTTATGCAATGGTGTTTTGAGATTTGCAAAATTCTTATAGTACGTCATAATTGGGTGATAGCAGAATCGCAATGCTACAGAGAAAGAACTTAACAGATTTATTAATCTGTTAGCGAGTAAGGTTTCTAAAGAAGAAACATCGTCAATTTCGTTTCTTATGTTGTATTGTTCTTTAGCCTCTTTGCTTAGAGTATATGTATATGAGTGATATCTCTGTAATTTTATAAACTGATGATCGAAGTGATAATAATACATAGAAGTTAAAAAAAACACAATAATATCATCATCATCACCATCATCACTATCATCACCACATCATCATCATCATCATCACCATCACCATCACCATTACCATCACCATCACCATCACCATCACCATCACCATCACCATCACCATCACCATCACCATCACCATCACCATCACCATCACCATCACCATCACCATCACCATCACCATCACCATCACCATCACCATCACCATCACCATCACCATCACCATCACCATCACCATCACCATCACCATCACCATCACCATCACCATCACCATCACCATCACCATCACCATCACCATCACCATCACCATCACCATCACCATCACCATCACCATCACCATCACCATCACCATCACCATCACCATCACCATCACCATCACCATCACCATCATCATCATCATAATCATCATCATCACCATCATCATCATCATCACCATCATTATCACCGTTTTTGGCTAGAAAATTGCGGATTTTTCATTTTATGGATTTGCTTTTGGGTGGAAAATATATGAAACAAGTTTTGGGGGGGGGATTATGGAATTGTTTTTTTGGCAGAAAATTATGGATCTGTTTTTCTGCGGAAAAATTACAAATTTTTAATATTGACAGGAATTTTACGGATTTGCATTTTGGCGAAAAAATTATGAATCCATTTTTTGTGGAAAATTCCGGATTTCTCATTTTTGGCAAAACATTGTAAATCATGTATTGAGCCAGAAAATTGTGGATCCGCACTTTGGCCGAAATATTGCATATATGTCTTTTGGCGAGAAAATTGCATATTCACATTTTGAAAGAAAATATGAGAGATTGTAAAAATTGGTTAAGTTTGTTTAATTTAGTTTTAAGAAATTGATGGATCAAATAGTTAAATGTCAACCCATTAAAATCTAACTCATTTGACCCATCAACCCATTTAACCATCAACTCATTTGATCCATCAACCTATTAATTTTAAAATTTTCTACCAATTAAAATTCATGGACTAGATTGGGTAAACATAATGTCCTAACATTAAGGTTTAACCACATTGTGAGATAAATGAGGTTTAAATAAGATATAATATGTAAGTGTTACTTGCTAAACTTGGGCATGATTATCCGGATCCGTTCCAAAAATGGATATCTGGACAAAACGGATGTGGATCCAGATATTAAAAAAATTCGGAACGAATATCTATCTGATCTGAATATTTTTTTAACAATACGGATATTCATGAATACAGATACATATAGCAAAACTACGGATACCACATATACAAATACGGATCCGAATATCCTTAAAAACCTCATATATCTAAATCTATAATACCCCTATTACTTGGTGCCAAAAAAGTAATATAAACGTGTTACTTAAAATTTTAAACTACTTTTAGATATGTTCATAATTAACGTCTAGCTAGTTTTTTAAGCACAAATGTAACTCTTCATACGTTCTTTTAAACAAACATATAAATTTATATTATACAATATAATCTCATGAAAATCTAATTGTGCATATTCAATTACAACCTATATAATACAATGAACTATATTGTCGGTTTCAATGATGAGAAATCGTACAACTTTGTCAGAAAATTTGTACAAAGTTCTGTGAAGGTAAATGGCATGTTGAGATTTGCTAGTTTTATATTCTCTATTACAAATTTATTACAGAATACGATTTCATTATTGAAAAAGAGACCTAAAGATATGGTTTTGGATTGGGGAGGAGCATGTGGATTGAATTAAGTACATTGTTTGTTTGTATTCTTAATTTGGATGCATTTCCACAAATGCCTCCACGTGCACTCGCTTTACAACTTTTACTCCCAAATCTCTCATTTATTTCCTCTGTATACCATACTTGTTCGTTAATTATTAAAACACATAGACAGAGGATAATGTCTTTCCTCTGTATACCATACGTATTCGTTAACTGTATATGTAGTTGAGAATTTATTTTTACTTTTACAATAAACTTAAGAATTTGTTTTGAATATTAACAATTTTAATAGTGATTATTATTTGTTTAACCAAAAATAGTGATTATTGAACTGTTAAAACAGGAAGATATATATATATATATATATTATATATATTTTTTTGTGATAAATGATATTCTATTAAAAGCTGCGGATGAGTTACAACATGATGAAAATATACAATAAGAACAACAATAACTAGCAAAGGAAGAGGTTGAGCAAACTTAAGTAGAAGAGAGGATACGAAAAGGATACAACGCCGACAAGTCTTTTACTTGAAGAAGATCGAAGCCCGTAGTAGAGTGTGACGACTCAGTAACCGAATATTGGCAATGGCGGCAATAGAACGACGTGGAAGGAAGAGACCCTTGACGGAATGGAGAGAAGCAAGCCGAGCTAATCAACGGGGCCGACAGAAGATGAAACCCCGGGAACCCACGCAATTCTCCAAGACCTTACTCACGCAAACTACTGAACTCTGTAATAGATATTGCAATTTATTCTTAATTATTAAAAAATTAAATCCTTTTCAAACATTTAAATAGATTTTATGAACTGTATTAGATTTAAATTGGGTTTGTTATAATCCGGTGTTTGAATGTTCGTTAATATCGGAATATTTAACCTAAATTTGATCCGTTTTATATCAGACCGAGTATCTTGTTATTTTTTGTTTCTTTTTTGTGGCCGCTCCACACTCATTCCTAAAATATCGTATCCATTACCAACTTAAATTGACAGTTGGAAACACGGAAATATTCTGAATTTTCATTTATTTGTATGGTTATAAATAATAACAGCAAGTAATTGAGGAAATGTTGGTAATAATAATGATATCCCTGAAAAGAAAAAGACAGGGAACACGTAAGTGAAACAGAGTTGCCAGATTTTCCTCGTTTTTGGTTAAAATTGCAACAACGAGTCTGATCCTCCTTCACATCTTTTTTTGTTTTCCATAATTGTAATAAATCTTTTTTATTAGAAAAAAAGTCGAAAAGTCCGTAGAACAAATAATTGTTGACGCCAAAAAAAAAAAACTGTATTTCCACGAAAAACAAATAATCGAGAATTGTCTTCATCGGGTCCAATAAAATTATTACACACACAAGGGCTTAAAATGGGAAGGTAACCCATGGATTGAGCAAGCTTATTTTATTTATTGCTGATTATAGTTGACTTTGTCTAAGCCCATTTACTAAATATTTTTTTATGGGTTAGTCATAATACGTTTAGAGGGTTAACCAACGAATTGAAAATTATAAATGAACTAGACCTTAGTCATATGTATTGTCAAACCTTATTTGTAAGTATTTTTTTCATTTGGTAAGTATATTATATTCAAATACTTACTTATTTGTAAGTATTTTTCATTTGTTGAAAAATGTTTTTTCATTTGTTTTTTAAACTATTGACAAAAATATAATATAATAATTTCTAACTAATATTAGTGCTTCCTGCTACCAGAGGCGTCTGTGAGCTGATATATTTCACTTGAAAGGCAGTGGGAAACAAGATTATCAGAAGAAAATTGTCGCACATATATCAAGTTTCTTGCAATTTCTAAAATTCGCAATATATTATTAAAAGAAAGATCACAAGTAGAGTTTGGTAAAGAAAGAGAACCAGTGTGAGTGATCTCCAAACCATATCCATTGTCGACCATAACTTTATCATGACCGGAGTAAGGAGCATGAAGTGAAAGGTTGGCTAGATCCGATGTGACGTGGTGGGAGGCGCCACTATTAAGCTACCAAGAAAACGGATCCGTTGGCGGGGCAGACACATTTTAAGCGCTTGGACCCCAGCCTGAGTTTCCACGTGTGGTGTTCGGTGTGCTAGGTTGTGATGATTGAGATATGAGGTGAAACAGGGGACATCTTTGACGGTGTGCCCCTACGTGCCACAAGCCTGACACTTCCCAAGGTAGGGATGCGATTTGCTTTTTCATGAGTGTTCCGAGCTGGTTGATGTTGGTTGTTGTTAGGCTTCTAGTTGTGATTCTGGTTTTGCACATGATTAGCTGTTACCGGACAATAGGAGGGGAGAGGTTGAGCGCTTGAAATCTCAATCTCACAATTCAACAACTTCTCGTGAAGCTCAGCAAACAGAACAGGAGTGTCTCGGCCATGAAATGAATCAATGTCATGCTTATAATCCTCGATGAGGCCCTCAAGAACCGTGTCAGTGAGATCCTCGGGATCGACAGGGCTACCAAGGAGAGCTAATGCATCCGTTTTGATTTTGATTTGTTGCATGAGCTCATCAATGGTGCGGATGCTTTTGACACAGTGCTTGAGTTGCTGCTTAAGTTGTATGATGTGCCCCTTGCTGGTTTGGTGTATGTTGAAGCAAGTATGTTCCAAGCTTCGAGTGAGGAGGTGCAACTTGCGATAAGTAGCTGGAGAGGCATCTCAATCGCGTCGACAAAAGCACTGTAAAGAAGACATTTTTGTCTTTGCCAATTGAGAAACGCTGGGTTCGGTTTTTCGATTCCATCGAAGGTGACAGTGTGAGAAGGCGGAAAAGTGTTGTCAATAAATTTGACGAGATCAAACTCTGAATAAAGACTTTATCTGAATACTCCATGTGAGATAATTTGCGGAAGAGAATTTGGTTACATTCAGCATATTGATAGAAACAGGAGAGGATGAGTCAGACGTGTTTACCACGTTTGAGAGAGTATATTGAGCCATGGCGGAAAAGAGAGAAAGAAAACGATTTTAAAAAAGAAAGAAAATGGATATGTTGTGTTAGCAATGAAGCTCTGATGCCATGTGTGAGACTATCCTGAATATGTTTTGTTATTAGATAATGAATCAGATACATACATATTTATACAAGAGAACGTAAGTTGAGATCGAGAGATATACAAAGAATCTCAGAGAATATATAGCTAGATTTACGTAACTATCAGATTGATACTTTTCCTCTATAGAAACTTCAAACTTCAGCAAAGTCAAAATTACAAATAGTGTTTTAAAAATGATTGGAATATATATAGCCTAGTGGTTTGTGATATTATGTTTGTGTTGTTACTACTTGAATTGAAATCCACAGAATGCATACTGTTGATAAAAAAAGGAAAGACGAAATGAAAAAAGCACCAAAACTATTAACAAAATTAGATACCCGTTTCAATATAACCTAATCTCGAGTAGACACAGTCGGCCAATCCAATAATATGTATATTGACAAAGATGATCTCTCTGATTGTCTACACTTGCACGTTAAATAAACTTTATCTATTACAACAAGAACAACAGAAAAATAACAACCTCCCGCAACTTATAATTTCATTCTTCAGCTGAGATGACCATTTTGCCTTAACCTCTTATCTTAACCATTTTCAAGTCTTTGTGATTGTTGCTGAGTCACACCAGCTATTTATTCATATATATTTATTTTCTTGTACATAGAAAAGACTATGCAACCGAAAAAAAGATAAGACTATGTAACCAAATCCCTAGTTTTATGGGATTCACGACATAATTGAACTGATATATATTTTTACAAACTACTAATCATTGTAGAAATCATCTCCATCATTTACTGATGCAATTGATATTTTTTAATTTTAAAAACTCTCTTAAAAAACATCCATTTGCTCTAACGTGTCCAAAGCGTCGACTTTGCAAGCTAATCTCTTTTCCTGTTAAGACGTGTGATCGTTTTATTCAATAAAATAAAATAAAACATCACAAGGTTCTTCACGAAGCCAAATATTATACGTATCAGATTCAAATTGAAAAACGATTATTAAATACTTTTCAAAAACACCACGAGTTTTTTTTCCTGTTGAGATGACTTGTATTTTGTCATTACAACTCACGTACAAGTTGACTATTATAGTTTATTTTATTAAATTAAATCAGTTAACATCCCTTTATTTACTCATTATCTCTTCTGTTGTTAGTATTGTCTTGAAATAGAATCTTCGTTCTGTCTGTATCTCTCTACGTATGCTTATATATAGACTTTAGACTTTTCTCATTTCTTCAAAGTTGTCATTTTTATTTTCAAGTAATTAATTTCCCAAAATGGTCGAGAAAATGTTCAAACCATTGTTGTGGGCTTTTGCGGCAACGGCGTTTGTAATGGCCGATGTAGTTCGTGGACAGCGAATGCCTTGCTATTTCGTTTTCGGAGACTCCGTCTTCGACAATGGTAACAACAATAACTTGAATACCACGGCCAAAGTCAACTATTCGCCTTATGGTGTTGATTTTGCTAGAGGTCCTACCGGCCGGTTTAGCAATGGTCGTAACATTCCCGACATTATCGGTTAGTTCCAATTTTGGGTTGTTCTTTTTCTGGCAATATTGTTTTGGATGAAATTTTTTTAAACAAAACGTTGTGCTATTGTTTTATGCAATTGTTCATATAAATTACGAAAAAGGTAAACTGTTTTAAGAAAACAGTGGCACAACGTTTTCTTTGCCTAGCTTGAAGTTTTGAATGTAGGTCTTGTTTTTTTTCCCCAGGTAATGTATCATATGAATAAAAGAAGAATGGAATAGAAAAAATGGTAAACGTCATATTAAGAAATAAGTAATGTTATAAAGAATAGTCATAAAATGCTAATTGAAATATTGTTTTACTTGATAGATAAAGTTTTTTTAACTAAGTTTTTCCAACATTGTGAAATTTATGTGATAATGAATTAAAAAAATATGTTAAAAGTATATAATTAATTTTTTTTTTGACATCTTGTATCTAGTTAATTTATAACTATAATATGTATTTTGTGATATGAGTTTGAATGATTTGTTTTCCTTCAGCTGAGCAATTGAGGTTGAATGATTACATTCCACCGTTCACCGGAGCATCGCCGGAACAAGCTCACATCGGATTAAACTACGCTTCTGGTGGTGGCGGAATTCTCGAAGAAACTAGCCAAAATTTGGTAAGAACGGGGCAAACCTTAAGAGGGAGAGCGATTTAACTTAATTAATGAACATATTTTTCATTTTTTTCCTTCCAGCATTCATTTTCATTAATATAGTAAGTAAATTTTTCTAAACGTAATGGCTTGATTGTTTCAAAATATTTGCGGTAGACATTTTTCATTTCTTAATTAAATGTTATGTTTAATTTTTAAACGACATAATATTCTCAGTTTTTTTTATCCAATATTATTTAGAAACCGTAAAGCCAAGCGCTTTATTCATGCGTTTGTGTTTACAGTTTCCAAATATTGTTTGAAGTACTTAAATGTTATGTTCTATGATAACACATTAATTTAAATGTAAATGTAAACACAAAAAGCTGTAATTCTTTAGATTTTAAATTAAAAAGCTTAGGCACATAGCTAGGCAATATATATGAATCGACAGGAATAAAGTTTAACATACTATATGTGTTAATTGAATGAATATAAGAATCGAATTTCGTTCCAGGTAACGTATAACTAATCATGTGATTGAGCAATGATCACCTTAAAGAAACCTTAATTCTTTGGTATCAAATTAAATAGGCAGCATGGATCAGAAGGAATCAAATTTAAAATATTATTAGGTAAGAATAATAACTCGTTCCAAGGAACTAATCATTTGACTTTATTTGATTTGTTTCTTTTTAGCAGGGAACTTTAAAACCGCTAATGTATTTAACATTACTTCCATTGAAAAGACTTAATTACTTATTAATTATGATATTTTTTTGACGATATAGGGTGATAGAATCAGTTTTATAGAACAAATAAAGAATCACCGGAAGATGATTACGACGGCGAACGTTCCACCGGAGCAGCTGAAGAAGTGTCTATACACAGTTAATATTGGAAGCAATGACTACCTCAACAACTATTTCATGCCGGCCTCGATGACCAAAAGCAAGTACAGTTTTGATGAATATGCTGATTCTCTTATTCGACGTTATCGCTCTTATTTGAAGGTACGACTACATATATTATATGCCTAAGATTTTAAGAAAAAAGTAATATAGAACTACATAAACTAATAAATTATGTACATACGTTTTTTCTTTACGCCAATCCTGTTTGAAGAAATGATTTTTCATTGTTCAAGAATAAATTTAAAATTATTATATTTTAAAATATTCTTTTGGTAGAATTTTCTAAACTTGTATCATTACTAAACTAGAATTTTCTAAACTTTGCAATAGGTCATTTAATAATCAAATAAGAAACAAGACATATTTGAATATTATAGGAAAAAAGGGAAATTGAATAATTGCTATATTACGTAAATAAAAGAAAACGTATTGCTATATTAAAATTTTGATTAAATGGTTGAAATGATGGAGTAGATTGGATCTATTTTTCTAACTTATATTGCTAATCATATATCTTATAAGTACATTCCCTTCATTTAAAGATACATATTGTGTATAGTCATTGTACGTCCTAGGAGCAAGGAAAGTGGCGGTGTTTGGGGTAAGTAGGCTCGGGTGCACGCCGCGTATGATCGCCTCTCATGGTGGCGGTTACGGCTGCGCTGCTGAAGTGAACAAAGCGGTCGAACCTTTCAATAGGAAACTCAAAGCTCTCGTCTATGAATTCAACAGCAACTTTGTTGATACTAAGTTTACCTTCGTTGATCTCTTCTCCGGCCAAGATACTCTAACGTATCTCACCTTAGGTGAGTAAACTAAGTATATTGGACTCACAACATTAGATATTTTTGACCCAACAGTAAATTCTTTGTGTCACATTAAAAACATAATAGATTTTTTTCATTAGACATATACAATGTAGATTAAGAAAATATTCTCAAATAATACGTTTTGTTAAATATCATCGTGACTGCTATTTACAGATTAAAAAAAAAACTATTTATCAAAACTAACACAAGTTCACACAAATTTATATAAATATAGATTTAATCAATTAGAAAAAATATTTCTCATAGTAATATAATTGCAACGAACTGGTTATCACAATGCTCTTTTTTTAATGTTGTTCCTATATTTCAATCATAATTATATCACATATATATTTTTGTAGGGTTTACGGTAACAGACAAGAGTTGTTGTACGGTAAAACCAGGCGAAGAACTTTGTGCGACAAATGAATCGATTTGCCCGGTTAGAAGACGGTATGTGTACTGGGACAATGTTCACAGCACAGAAGCAGCCAATATGGTAGTGGCAAAGGCTGCGTTTGCCGGACTCATTGCGTTTCCTTACAGCATTTATCTCCTTACAATATTATAGGGATCACAACATTTAAATTAAAAATTCACTCTTTTAAAAAAAAGTTTACATGTATGATGATGTCCTTTATTCTTCAATTCAACTATTCTATTTAACAAGGAAACTTCATTTCAACTGGTGATCATTACTTTATCGGCAAATTTATGTCCATCACTTGATTTTTCTTGGCTGAAAAATAATCCGCAATTTAGTCAGATGGTTGATTTAATTTTTCAGATTTATAAAAAAAGTTATATCATTACTCTTCCTTATAAATTGAATCAATTTAGAATTACTATTGCTAAATTGCAGCAAAATGCAACCATACTTCCTATCATTGAATCTTTTGATGGACTGCTAATTTGCTACTATGATGGTCCTAATCCACAACGGATTTAGCATAAAAACATTTCTATTAAATTCGTTGCAAGGTCATACACAGTATTGCTATGCACAAGCTCATTTTCTATACCAAAGTTTTAAGCACAATAACTGTTGGGCAAAATAAAATCATTAAATGATGACCGTATATACCATTATTACCATGTCTATTATATTTTTTTTTAAATTATAATTTAATACACGTTAGTTCTAATTTGAAATATGTTAAAGAGTTTTAACGGTGATCTATAAATAAAGAGGCTTCAAACCAGAAAAGGAGATTTCAACAATGGGGGAAAACCCCTAGAAGATCAATCAAACTTAGAGATCCAACTTAAAAGCTCGCAGTCTTTTATTGCTTTCTCAAAGCTATAAAAAAATGTAAAATAATCATTTCTGTTATAGACACATGTACAAAGAAGTGTCATTTGTTCGACCATGGCCAATGCTGATACTTATAGCGTATCATAAGATTAAAAATATTTAAAAATTAATGAACAATACAATTATTTTTTCTGAGACATGTACGTATATGTACAGAGATGTCTGATATCCTCTTGTGAGACTCAATAGACATGTTTATGTCTTCTATTGGAGTTTTTATTCTCTCTCTTGTCCTTTCTCTTTTTCTCTCAAATTTTTTTTTCTCTCTCATTGACTTTCCCATTCAAAATCATATATTTATGATACTCATACATGTTTATGGTTGAGGATGCTCTTAATATCTAGAGCTCTCTCTTAATTTCGAGATTCTCGACTATATATACGGTACACTATCAATTCTAATAAAGTATTCAGTTCAGTCCTTAAAACTTATAGGGTATCAGAGTCGTCGGTCCCTAAAACACTAAATTTTTTTTCACGTTTTTCAAATTTTCTATTTTAACCCCTTTCAATCCTTCTCACTTTTCAATGGCGACTCATGACAATGGATCGACTGCACCTTTCACTAAAGCCATCGCTATCAACAATATTACAATTCTCAATGTCAACATAACTAATGTCGCAACTCAACAATACAAACTACTTTACATGGAGTTCTAAGTCCACGCACTTCTCGATAGATACGATCTGGGAAGTTACCTTGACAGATCAGTCACGCGTCCACGGAAAACGATCACAGCTGGTGATACAACAACCGTGAATCCAGCTTTCACTCAAGACAAGCTCATTTACAACGGGTTTCTTGGAGCTATCTCCACCACGATCCTACCACTCCTCTCTCGCGCTACAACTGCTGTTGCTATATGGGAGACTCTCGCCTCCACATACGCGAAACCGAGTAGGGATCACATCAAACGACTTTATCATTTTTATATTATAATTTTATATTTTAAAATCAACTGTTAATAACATGATTTTTTAAAACTGATTTCTTCAAAAATATTATACATGATATATTCTTATTGATTATATTGGGGTAAAGAATCAGTTAAAAAAAAAAAAAAGAATCACTGGACGATGATTATGACGGCAAAAGTTCTACCGGAAATGCTGAAGAAGTGTCTATCTATATAGAATTAATATTGGAAGCAATGATTATCTAAACGGTATTCAATACCGAACATTTTGTTGCTTCTTGGAGATGCACTTATTTTCACTGGTTTTAACTTTTAAATGAAAAAGCATATATTATTTGTAGAAGTAAATATACTCACACACACCCTTAGATATCTTCGTAAAAGTGTCTCTTGAAATCTTTCATGTGAGCCACTAGTAGATTTTTGCGGTTCCACAATTTTTACAGTTCTGGTGAAAAAATAAAATTTCAAAGTTTTGACAAAACTTATAATTTTATGGTTACAAACAATGTAAAATGAGGATTTTAAAATTATTTTAAATATAAAATTATTTTATATACTTAATTATTATTTAATTTTGAATATATTTAGATCACAAAATTTATTTATACAAATGCATGTCATTTTTAGTATTTTGGTTATTAAATGCATTTACGTGCTAATCAAACTGAGTAAACAAACAATACTGTATCCTGATGTGATATATTGATGCAAAAACAAGAAATTAAACATTAACAAATAACATCTAACACATCAATTAAATACCGCATCAAGATGCATTATATGATATATTGAGTTTTTACCATCCGCATTACCATCCTTTATATATGTTGATATGTTGCATTCCATATATCATGTTTAGTGTGTAGGAGCATGTTATTTTTCTTGCTTTTTAGGTTCATGAAGTGAATTGGATGAAAAGAATGATCAATGGAGTGAAGAAAACACAAAAGAGTGAATTTGATGAAGGATGGGAGGTCCAACAGCCAGTCTTCGTGGTTTGGTGTCAGAGTCGTGCCCAGATTCAAAAGGATGTAAAGCGAGTTTAGAAAATGGGACTTTTTAAATATAATTTTTTTTATAAAATAAAAATATAATATAATTTTGAAAAAACATAAAAAGTTATTGGATAAATATAGTATGATGTTTGGTTAACAAAAGTCAAATATTAGACCATCTTCACATCACCACGTTCATCATCAAAATTGAATAAACAATAAAATAAAAAAAAGTTTATCATCACATTCACAGACAAACTGGTCACTTTTATTATTCACAAACCAAGATTTGTCATTTAATCACTTTAATAAACAATTAAACAAAGCAAGTTCATAACATAGGAAAGAGAAGTTGAAAAAAATACAGAAAAAATAAACTTACCAGGAAAAATAAGATCAACGGCCGGGGGTTGACGAACGCCGGTAGAAATCTAGAAGAAGAAAATCCAAAATTCTTTGGTGATGAAGAACAGATCTAAATCAATTGGGATTCTTTTTTTCTTTGATTTATAATTGTAAAACCTAAACCAAAGAACGTATTTATAAATTCACAAAGCATAGTTTTCAGTTTGGCTCTAATTTTCTTTTCGATTTGAGATTATGTTTTACTTTTCGATTTCAATTTCTTTTTTTTTTTGTTTTTGTTAACTGTTGTTTCATTTGAAAGAAAATATATGATTTTTTTGTAGATAAACAAAAATAAACATCCGATTGGAAGATAACATGTGACTCGAACGTGGGTTTGGCAGACAAATTCGGACCCCAAAAAACCACTCCGATATCTTATGTTTTTCAAATTTGGGGGCCCTAAAAATCTTATATAATTTGGGGGTCCTAGGCAAAAGCCGTTTTGATATCCCTTTTGGCACGCCTTTGTTTGGTGTGTCCCGTGAGAATTGATGTGAAATCTGGCGGGCTCATGCAGCGGAGAGACAATGTCGTTAGCTTCCAGCGGCAAGATGCAGCGGCTAGACGTTCCTGGTAGCTCCCAGCTGCCAAATACAGCAGCTAGGTGACCACCGCTGGGAGCCAGCGGCCAAATGGCATCCACAGAAAAAGTTTTTTTATTTATTTCAAATCTCTAAATCGGGTTTGATCCAACTGGTTATGTGTTGACAAAACTCTTTTATTTTTCAGTATAAATACTCTATAAACCTAATTTATTAGTTGATGCTTGATTTAGAGATTTATTTTAGCCACGGGTTTTTCGAAGAAACTCTTTGTATGAGTCTTTCTATTTCAAGTTATCAAATCTCTTTTTCTTCTTAAATAATTTAACTATTCTTCTATTAATCATGAATATACAAATATCAAGTTTATTGTTTTGGGTTATCATGGTTGATTGTGAGTAGTCTTTTTAGAACTCTTGAGATTAGTAGATTTAGGGTGATTAGTTGTTGATTAGTAGAGTTTAAACTTATAATTATAACAATATATATTATTGTTTGATATGTGGTATTAATGATATATTAGCTTTGAAATTGTTAATTTAAGCCTTACGCATTTTCATACTCACAAAGTGTTTGATGAAATGTTTGAACAACAATATCAAGAGGTTTACATTCTTTACTTATGAAAATAATTGATTAGGATAAAATAATTGATTAGGATGTTTAATGGTTAGTTAGATTTGTAATTAATGATATTTGATTACTTGATCGCTAACATAAGTTATTGATGATCAGATAATTAAAAAAAAATTAGTGTTATAGATGTGGATTAGTTGGTATTAGTGATTTAAAACCGAATGATTAGTTATTTGAAGTAAATTAAGATTCACTAGTTAGCAATTGATATCCTAGTCACATATCTCTATTCCGAGAGTTCACTTTTTTATTCGATTTTAAACTTTTCCTGCAATATTTACTTTTGAATTTTGTTGAAAACCAAAAAAACCTTGATTTTACTTGGATTAAAATAAAAAATTATATTTTTAGTGTGATTTCTTGTTTCCTGTGAATTGATTCTAAAATATTGAACGTACCATATGTTAATTTGATAGACCTTAAAAAGCTATTTATCAATATGGAAGCATCTTTCAAATACACAAACTATCAGGCCTCAGAATTCATCAAACCATTAATTATTGTTGCTTCTTGTAGATATAACACTAATTTCCACTAGTTTTAAATGAAAATGCATATATTTTTTGTAGAAGTAAATACACACAGACACAAACCCTTAGATATCTTCGTAAAAGTGTCTCTCAAATTCTTTCATGTGAGCCAGTTGTAGACTCTTGGCGATAACCACCGAGCCCTTTTCGTTCTGATCAGGCAAGATCAGTGAGTCACCATCAAATTCCGGCGCACCTGCAGATCCCATGTAAATCTCCTTGCCCCATCCGAAATCAAGACCTACCAATGGCAGAGTTAACCAGCTCACCAATGCAAGATTAGGATTTCCGTAGTATGGACCTTCTGTGTTTCCGAAGGCATCTAAGTCTTGGAACTTCTTCAAATCCTCTTGGTTCTTTAGATATTCTATCCAAATCATCACGTATTCGCTTGTCACATTCTTAATGGCATCCCTGATTTTTTTGGCCGCGAAACCCAACCCCTTCGATATTAGTTCACCTATATCCATAACAAAAAAGTAGAAATATTATTTGCATCATAAGATAAATACAATTGAAAATATAAATTTTAAAATTTTAAATAAAAATATATAAGATAAAGTCAAACTTTTTAAATAAAGAAAACTAGTAAAAAAATAGGGACAACGTACCGGAGGTGCTTGTTGCGAGCACATCGACGATAGCATTGCCGAAGTAGCCACGTGGTAAAGGTGGCTGAATCCGGTTACGAATATCTATACAGATTCCCAAAGCCGTCGGTTGCTCCGGGGAGTGACAACGTGCCATGCACGCGCACCTCCATACGTGTCCCGCCACTGTCTCGTAGAGTGTAAACCTTCTCGCTAGATCAGCGTATTCGCTTGTGTTTGCTTTACTTCTGAGCTTCTCAATCTGAGATTTGCTCAGCTTTAGCATCGCCAGAGTCGTTTCCTTCTCTCTTTCTTCTACAGTATCCATTTCTCCGATCAAAAACGGCGGCTGATCAAACTCTTTGTTGTCGAATTGTGGCGGCGACGAAAACGGTGGAAGCGGTTCACCAGCCCAAAGGATTTTCCGGTCTAGAAATGGAGCAGTGTCTAACGGTTCACCACGCGCGATTCTTCCCCATTCCGACGTGAAGTGAATCGCGCTTTGGCCATCAACGATCGCATGAGATATGTTGATACAAAGGCTTACTCCACCGCATTTGAATTTGGTGAGCTGAACTAACATTAGAGGAATCGTTTCAATAGGATTTTTATAGTTTACTTGGGGAATAAGATTCTCAAATTCCAGCAGCAACGACAAGTCTTTGAAATTCGAAAGCTCTGCCTCCGATTCTGCTTCGATGAATTTCACTCCTGCAGCATTGCATTCTACCTCTAACCGGCTCCTAGGGAGCCAATGTAATCGGCCAGCCAAAGGATAAAAATGGAAAAGAGCATGGCTCAACGAGTTTTTTAGGGTTTCTACTACATTTCCTTTGAATGACTCAGAAGGTTTTTTGTAGAAGTAAATGGTGGGAATGTGGGTCATTGAACCAACTTGGTCCAATTCGGTTAGTTCAAACCGTCCAGTCCACGTTGGGTAAGCCGGTCGTATGGTGCAGCATTCTTTTAAGGTAACAAACGCCATGTCGCGACCAACAACGTACGGTAAACTTCAGACTCGCTCCTTGCAACCTTGTTCCTAGCTTTTGATTCTTGTTGATTTTATTCTTAAAGATCCAACTAAAAAGCATGTGATGTTTTATTGCTTATCAAAATTTTCACCTGTCATAAGCAAACAATTCTTATATAAAATCATCCTTTGTAACGCCTCATAATATTTTTGTATTAATTATTCTTTGTAACGCCTCATCATATTTTTATATTTAAAAATCAAAGCATATGTCGATCGATTCCCTCGGTTTCTCGCCTATTCATGTTAGGTTTTTAATATACTTTATGTGGGCAGTTATGGTATCGTCCGTTTCTTGCACGTGTTGGCGTAGCATGTTGTTGTGGTCAACGTGTACGTACAGAGGCATGCAATGGGTTTACTATTTCTTGAACATGCATATTACCACTTTGTCAATAAATTACTTGATTATTTTCCGCGTTGTGCCGAGAACAATGAAATATTTAGTAACTTGATGAAAATTTATTGTAAATTATGTATTCGTAATAGTTTAGCCTTGTTCTACACAAATATATATATTTTTTAATTGTTTTTGTGTTTACATTTAAACCACCGAGTTCCCGCAATATATTTTATTTAATTTGATCAAAAATCCCATAAAATATCTATTTTCATACGTATCCTGGTCATAATATTTTACACTTAGTAAGTGTGATTTTTTTTTAGTTGTGCTATAGAAAACAATGGCTTTCTACCGCTTCTAAAGCCACTACCAATCATCACTTAATATAATCAAACTAATTTAAAAAAAAAAAAATTTTCCCTTTTAATAGATGGTGATTTTGCTGTAAAACAAAAGGTAAGCACATTATGTTTTATCATCCACTTCAAAGGATAACTATTACCATTCATGTCGAGATGAAATTTAATAACTATTACCATTTTGAACTTTGATACTATATTAAATTTTATAGATTTCCAATTCAAAAAAAAATCAGAGTGAATAAGTTGGCATATGGTTTTTTAGAGCATGTTCATGAGAATATCTACCCTGACTTTCTCAACAATAAACAAATATAAATAATAGAAAAAGAGAGAGAGAGAGAGTTAGAGCGATCATACCTATAGAAATTCATGAGACTCCCCAAATGATTTGTCTTCTTTTTATTGGTTCACTTTTTATTTGTTATTTTAAATTTAATTGTTATAATTAACTTGTTTTAAAAATATTATTATCTCTCCCCACTCGGGGTGCTCTTATATCATCTTATGTCTTATTTTGTTTCCGATGTGAGATTTTTTTAAAACACAGTGGTCCAAAAATATATGTAGGAATTTGTCATTACAATTCGAGAACTATAACAACAATAGTAGAATCCCTATTCTAGTCCTTATTTTTTTAGTTTCAAATGAAAATGCATAGTACATATTTGTATATTATATATATCCTAGATATCTTCGTAAAAGTGTTTCTTGAAGGCCTCCATGTGAGCTACCTGTAGACACGTGGCGAGAATCACCGAGCCGTCTTCATTTTGATCCGGCAAGATCAGCGAGTCACCGTCGAAGTCATGCGTACCAGGTCCTGTGTAGATCTCCTTGCCCCATCCGAAATCAAGACCGTACATTGGCAAAGTTAACCAGCTCACCAATCCGAGATTAGGGTTTCCATAGAATGGACCTTCCGTACTTCCCAAGGCATGCAAATCTTGAAACTTTTTCAGATCCTCCTGATTCTTTAGATACTCTATCCCAATTATCACGTATTCGTTTGTCACATTTTTTATGGCTTTACTGATTTTTCCCGCCGCGAAACCCAATTCATTCGATATCAGTTCACCTAAATGCATAACAAAATTATCGAAACAAACTTTGCATTGTAGGATCAATACAAACCACCTTCAAACCCAATTAATAAAGCAGGACTAAAAGAAGATTGGTCATGCCTTTACGTGGATGAAAAGCAACCAAGATATGTTTCATATATATCCAAGTTCTTCGGATAATTTCCAATTTTTGTTTAGGAGATTCAAAACCTCAAATATTGTATTAAAATTCACAAAACAAAACAAATTTCTTTGAATACCTGAGGTACTTGCTGCGACCACGTCAAGAGTAGCATTGCCGAAGTAGCCACGTGGCAGAGGTGGCTGCATCCGACTACGAGTATCTATACAGATTCCAAGAGCGGTGGGTTGCTCCGGGGAGTGTTCACGTGCTTTACACGCGCACCTCCATACGTGTCCCGTGACGGTTTCGTACCTTGTAAACCCTCTCGCTGGATCAGCATGTTCGCTTGAGTTTGCTTTACTTCTGAGCTTCTCAAGCTGAGCTTTGCTCAGTTTTAACATCGCCACAATCGTCTTCTTCTTTCTCTCTTCTACATTGTTCGTTTCTCCGATCAAAAACGGTGGCTGATCAAACTCTTTGTGGTTGAACTGTGGCGGCGATTCAAACGGTGGGAGCGGTTCACCAGCCCAAAGGATTTTCCGGTCGAGAAATGGAACGGTTTCTAATGGTTCACCGCGCGCAATTCTGCCCCATTCTGACATGAAGTGAAGCGCGCTTTGACCATCGACGATCGCGTGGGAAACGTTGACGCTAAGGCTTAATCCACCGCATTTGAATTTGGTGAGCTGAGCTAAAAAAAGAGGAATCGTTTCAATAGGGTTTTTATAGTTTACTTGCGGCATAAGATTGTCGAATTCCGGCGTGGGAGAGAAGTCTTTGAAATCTGAAAGCTTTGCCTCGGTTTCTGCTTCCACGAAGTCAACTCCCTCGGCGTTACATTCTAGCTCTAACCGACCTCGAGGGAGCCACCAGAGACGGCCAGCCATTGGGTAGAAATGAACTAAAACACGGCTCAATGAGTTTTTTAGGGTTTCGACTACATTGCCGTGGAATGATTCAGATGGCTTGTCGTAGAAGTAAAGGGTGGGAATGTGAGTTATTGTACCAACTTGATCCCACTCGGCTAATGGAAACCGACCGGTCCACGTTGGTTCAGCTGGTACTATAGTGTAACATTTTCTAAAGATTATAGGAGCCATATCACAAACCCTTTTTTCTGTTCTTTCTCTTCTCTTTTTTGAATTTCGTTGTATCGTGATGTTTATATAGATATTGAATCGTATAAAGTTATCATAATTTTGTAGCAGTTAATTAAAAATGTTTTTCTCGTGGTTTAGTTTGTTTCCTTGGAAACAGCTTATTTAATGGAAGTGATAATAAGGTTTAGTTTTGTTAGTTGTATGATCATGCTTATTGTTCTTTTTCTTTAATTTGTTCACACACTCGATGAATATTCCATAAATAAGATGTCTACTTTACGAAATATTCTTACATTTACAGTTAAAAATTCTAATACATAAACATAGCGAGTAAGAAAGAGTAGTAAAAATATGGATTATTAAGTTATAAATACATAGATAATTTAAAATTTTAAAATGTGGTAGTGATTTTTCATTAATTAGTTCTCTCTCTTCTCGTCATTTTTCAGAATGCTCCTATCAGAGTTTAATGATTACAAACTTTTTTAAAGACCAGATATTTGAGAAGGTTAAGTATTTTATATCGATAATAAAATTAGAACGATGTTAAACTATGCTTTATCATGTAATATTTAAACTATGCGGTTAAATATTTTGTAAACATGATATATATTAATTTTAATAAAATTATTATTATATTATTTATTGATTTACCTTATTATATATTATTCTATATCGATAATAAAATTAGAACGATGTTAAACTATGTTTTATCATGTAAATAATTTATTATGCTATACAAAATATGAATATTCAAAATAAATATAATTATATGTTTAATTATTTATGAATTATGTCATGCTATCAAAATAATTAATATGTTATTTATTTCTTTACCTTACTATATATTATTAGATATCGATAATAAAGTTAGACATGTTAAATGCTTTTTATAATGTAAATAAGTTATTAATATATAAAAGCCAAGAATATTCAAAGTAAATTTATGTATTTTGAACTAAATCACCCATTTATGTGAAATTGAACAAAATAATTTTTAATTATGAAATATATAAAATATTAACGAGATGAACAATTTACTAACAACAATACTTAATGGTTAACAAAATGATATATATCACGTTAACAAAATAATTAACCGTATAAATTAGAGGTTATTTTCCAAATATCTAAGATATTTGACTGTTAATTGTTAAAATTATGAAAGGGGCATTTTGGTCCGGAAGTATAAGAGAAGAGATAACTAATTAATGAAAAAACATTATCATGGTTTTTAATTTTTCAATTATATGTTGGTATAGATTGCAGTTTTTCTAAAAGTTTCTAGATTTTATAAATTATATGATTATTTTAAAAATTACTCTAAAGTCTAAATTCTAAAATAAACCCTAACAACTATCCTTGACCCAAAATATAAAATAGTAACCTATTTTTTTTGTTAATATATATACCATTTTATATTGTTTTCCAGTTATACATATGGATAATTTATTATATTAATATAATAGAAAGTAACACACGATTACGAATTTAAGATCTAAACAAAAAGGAGACAACACTCTACTCCACTACTTGAGTCTCCAGAGTATTGACGTTATTTCCGTAATGGGTAGTCCATGGGCCATTTAAAGTCCAAACGGGATGGTGTAGTTAAATAAACCCGACTGACTAAACCTTGACCCAGAAACTCGGACCCGACTGGACCTTCTCTTCTCGCACCGTCTCTCCGAGCATTACTATTCTTCTTCTTTGACCATCCCAAAAGCCGGAGCTCACACATACACGATAATGGAAGGAGATCAAGGGACATCGGTTTATACTTTGGTAGCGAGGAAGCCTAGCTTCGATCTTCAACAACTTGCCCTAATTGCCTTCCCGTTTACATATACTTGAAATTAGCACAGCATCCTTTTGAACTCGCCTTCAATTCGAGCTTCCCTGATTCAGGTTTGTTTCGATTTCATATGAATTCGATGTGTTTCTCGGTGGCTTTTGGTTGCGTGTTAGGTATATGTTGGCTTTTGGTTAAATAGGGTTTTTGAGGTTATTGTAATTGCTGTTTGAACTATTTTTTGAAGGATTCAATTTTGAGATAAAACTACATTGGTGAAATTTTCTGGATACAAAGAGTTCATAGTTTCTTCTTATGGATTTGGTTGAATTTGAAATTCTCGTTAAAAATCCTAATGTTGGCCTAATGCTTCTATGCGATTTTTTTACGTATTTAGAAGAAATTAGTCGCTGGATTCAACTATTGAGTTTGTAGTTTAACAATATCTCCAGAAATTTTATGTAATGTTGCATTTGCAGGTTGAGATTTTGGGTATCTTTTGGTCTCTGATATGGTGCATTGGATCTTTTAAGCTTGTGTATTGACTATGTTATCATTTTTTAATTTGTTGTGGTTTTATATAGATGAACTGGTACTTATGTTGTGGCTATACCGTACCTTGAAACTGGTACTTATGTTGCGTATAACAATGAAGATGGAGGAGTAATTGAAAAACTGAAGAAAAATGGGATTGTTAATCTGGACTCTCAGCTTCAGTCTCTTCCGGAATATTTATCATTGAAGGCTCTTATTGTTTCTTGGCTGGAAGAAGCACTTACCTATGAAATTTGGGTTGGTACCGAAGGAATATCTACATCGAAAATCTACTATTCTGATCTTCCTTGGGTGATCAGCAAGGTCCTGTTTTATAAGCAGACATGCATGGTCAAGAACCGTTTAGGAATTAACAAAGAAAACGCAGAGGAAAGAGAAAAACAGGTGGCTTTGCTTAAGTTTTGTTCTTTGTATGAATCAAAGTTTCGTTTTTATATTTGTAAACATTTTGAAGTAGTTACTAAAGTTGTGATGAACAGATTTACAAGAGGGCAACTGAGGCATATGAAGCTTTTGTCGACTAGGTTAGGTGAGCAGAAGTTTCTCTTTGAAGACAGGTACTGCAATCACATTGACGAAACTGGATTCTTTCTCTTGAGCCTTTTATAAAAAAGTTGACAATAGTTCTATTATTCTCTTTCCACAGGCCATCAAGTTTGGACGCTTTATTTCTCTCACACATGCTTTTTACAATCCAAGCATTACCGGTGAGCAGCTTTGAATTTCCACTTATTGGTTTATTAGGTAGAATCTAGCCTTGAAACAATTTTGATGAAGTAGTTTTCATAATGGTGCATGATTAGGTATCATCAAAACTTCAATGCAAACTTCTGGAACATCCTAATCTTGTCAGATATGCTGAGAGACTTAAGTCAGAGTTTCTTGAAGCCTCTTCTTCATCTCCTTCGCCTCTACTTCACTCGTTCCCTTCCCCCTTTTCAGGAAAGGGTAAGGCACATCCATACCTTACAACTACCAAATCATCTACTCTTCATATTTCTAACTATGCTTTTTTCATATATCGACAAAATTGGTTACGTGTAAGCCTGTGAAGCAAATGAATTTCATCCGTTGTGCAGGTTCGAAGCCAAAGAGCAAACCAAAGGGAGAAAAAACAGAAGAGCAGAAGAAATTCAAGAAAAGAGCAAGATTCTTTCTAGCTGCTCAGTTCCTAGCCGTCGTTATTTACTTATCCGTGATGGGAGGAACTATTTCCAAAGAACTTGAGTATGAAGATGAAGATGGCCAAACTAAAAGCTTCTCTTATTAAATTAGATCGCTTAAACTCTCAGGCAAAAACTCTTCTTCATAGACTAAGAAGAAAAAGAACCAGTAATATCTGTGCTTTTGTTTACATCCGGAGGCTGCTCTGGTGTAGTGTCCTCTGGTTGGCTAACAAGCTTCGAGTGTTCATTGGCCAAGTTGATGGCGAACTCAGCGAGTAAACTTACTGCAACAGACATTCCATGGCAGAGAACCTTCACAGCAACCTCTGCAAGTTTCTCAGCAGTCATTACAACCTCTTCTTCTACCTTATCATCCACCACTAGGTCCATTCTTTCTGACCCGGGATATCTCCTTGACCCGCTTCCGCTCCAGTTTGGGTCTTCCCTTACTTGTCTTGCATATATGGAACCCATCCCTGAGGCAAAGAACTCTAGTATCGGATGAGGATAATCTAACTGATACGAGCCAAAGATTTCGTCTTCAAACTCGTAATCGGAACCTTTGTTAAAAGTAAGAGAAGAAAGATTTAAACTAAGCTTCCTCTTAACCCTAGATGACAATTGGTGCGTTTCGTTAAAAGATTGTGTAGTTAATTAGAAATATGGAATAATAAACTAAGAAAATTGTACCAAAAATTAAGAAAGCAATGAGATGAGGATTCACACATGGATTCCATTTTGTGACATTCCACTTTTGGGGGTTTCCACTAATATTTTAGTTACTTTAATTTCCTGTCTTTGACCCACAAGATTAAATCCCCCTTTTCATCAACTTTTTTCGTTCAATTTGAAAGAAAAAAAAACTTACGACTAAGAATTATAATAATACGAAATAATTCCACTTTTTAGATATGCTATATAAAATAGCTAGAGTGTCTAAACTCGTGACCCGTGACGTACCGGACCAGTTTTATTCTCGCCTACTGTCAAACTTGTATAATATATACTATTAATTGGAAATCACACTTTGTAAAAAATCATTTCAAAGGTAAACAATTACATATAATATATAACTGTAATGTAAGAATAAAAAAATTTCAATTGTGGACGATTTTGTTATAATTTTTTATTAATATATTCACATTAATTATTTTGATATTTTGAAGATTTTGTTAAGATTATCTTCTTAAGATCTTATTTCTTTTATACATTTGAATAATTACATAATTAATATAATAATTAAAAATTTAGATTCTTTGACATACTGTGATTTGAATTTTTTAAAATGGACATAAATTCTTTAATCGATGAAAAAAAAATAAGTACGATTTGAACGTTCTATATCAGCTAAATATTTTTTATAGTGGTTAAAAAAATATTATAAATATGACCAAAATCAATTTAAAATAAGCAGAAATTTGATTTAATAGACATCCAAATTTAAAAGTTTTTAGTCGGTTTAATGTGGTTCTTTAATTGAACCGTTTAGTTATACCGAATGTAATAAGTTTCTAATTTTTTAAAAAAGTTTAAAATATTATAAATAGATTTAAACTTTATAAAATTTAAATTTTCAACTGTATAATTTTAAAAAATTTTATAGAACTCTAAAATATTATGAATATATTTAAAATTTACAAAAGTTTAAAATATTATAAATATAAAATTTTAACTTTACGAAGAAGTATAGTTTTCAATTTATTAAAAATTAAGATATTATCAATTCAATTGTAAAAATTATATATCTATATTTTTTTCAAAATGATCAATAAGCATATGAATCTGGTTTGACGAATCCAATATTTTTTCATCCAAATTTGAATTAGGATCCGGATCTTCAAATATTTTAATTTTTACAATAGGTCAGATTGGATCAGGAAAAATAAAGACAGGTCATGATAGGTCATGACGGATCTCGAATCGAATTTCTAATCATTAATAATAATAATTGATATAAAACTAAATTAAATTGCTATAGATTTTTTGAATAATATAAAATATATACATAACACAACATTTGAATCAGACTGAAAATCCAATATTTTATCATCTAGATTTGAATCAAGATTCGGATCTTCAAATATTATAATTTTTACAATGGGTCAGGATGTATAAAGACGGGTCATGATGGATCATGACGGATCTCGGATCGAATTTCTAATCATTGATAATAACTGATATAAGAGTAAATCAAATTATTATAGATTTTTTTGAATAATATGAAAATATATACATAAAACCATTTAAATTTTACAACCAAATTACGTCATAATCTAAATTATCAAATAAATTTATTTACAAACAAAACACTGCACGTATATACGGATATTGAATTATTTTTTTTATTCTTTTTTAATTTCTAAACTTAACTTTCTATTATAAATTTATAATTATAAGATACCAAAATTATCCAACAAAAGAAAACAAATTATGCACCAAAACTATTTATAAAACCTAAAACATAATTTTACGATTATTATGCTAACTTTATAATATGTATACTCTTATACAGTTTACTAACACAACAAATAATATATTATTTTAAAATTTATGCAAACAAACTTATATACGCATTTTCTTGCACGTATGTGCGGATCAGAATCTACTAATTTATAATTGATCAATCTATCAATACTTTTCTTTTGTAACCATTTTACAGAATATATTAATAAAAAATTAGTACTATATTTTAACTCCCCAAAAAAACTTTAGAATATGTTATGAGGTGAGGTTGTTTATATTTGTGATATAAAATATGTTCTGAACAAAGTAAAATGTTTATCTAGCAAAATATGTTATAATATGTTTTGTAACCATTTTACATAAAGTATTAATACAAAATTATTATCATGTTTTAACTCCCCAAGAAACCTTTAGAATATGTTATAAAGTATACTTGTGGGTATAAAATATGTTCTAAACATAATAAAATATTTCTTCGGTAAAAAGTGGATAAATTTTTTATTAATAATTTATTTATTAACATCGTAAATATATTTATCATTATATTGTAATATACTGATCATCTCTTTTAAAACATTGTAAATTTTCTAAAGTTTTGTTTGGAGAGTTTATCGATATATCATTTTCTGGATAAATACATTATTATATTCACAATTTATTTTATCACATTGAATAATAACTAGATGTTAATTCATATATGTCATATGATATAATTTTTTTATTATATTAACAAAATAATTAACCGTTAAAATTAGAATTGATTTCTCCCAAATATTTTAACCGTTAAACCAATATGTACCTCGCTAACATTGTGATAGAGACATTTTAGTTTGAAAATTGGTGTTAATAGAGAAAACTAATAAAACGAAAACCATTACCAAAAATTTAATTCCTCATTCATATGTTACCATATTATAACATAAACTCAAAACTTTAGAATATGTAGTTGTGATGATCAAACTCTAATCGATCATCTCCGTTGATGATACTTGGTTTCGAGACTAATTAATTTCGAGTTTTCCAAGACAACGTCCTACTGTGCACAACAAATTATTTTGTGATTAAGAATGTTTATACTTATGTGTTGTGAGTTAGCTAGCTTCAAATCTCAAATATAGATAGAATATTATCCTTTAACAAAATATATATATATATATATATACATATATATAGAATATTGTCGATTCAAGTTCTAAGAATTTGTAAAATGAATAATCAAATCCTTTTTTTAAAGCGTTGGACTTAGTCCATAATCCTAAGGAAAATAATTCGTTATCAAAATATATAGGAACTGAATCTTAAACATAGGAATTGGCCTGAAAATTAGGAAGGAGTATTGGAACTGAAAACAAATAACTAAGAAAATAGCCTACGAAAACTGTACACGGTAAAAAAAAAAGAAGAAAAAATGAAAATACCATAAAACAAAAACAAATTTTTAGTTCCACATATACCACGATTTTTGAAAAACTTCCAAAACCACCATTTAAGAAAGTTAAAAAAAAATTTAGTAATGAATCTTAAATCATTTAATACCCCTTCTTAAAACTTTAGCCATTCATACACCTAACATTAGTGGTATTTTTTTGTGGTACTTTTGAAAAAACGAAAAGGTTTGCATTTTTTAAATTACCCCAAAATTGTTTTTTATAGAATTCATTATATATATATATATATATATACTTTTTTTTTTGGTCAACAAATTATAAATATTTTATATACACAAATGTTAAAGAGAAATAACCAGTCATCTTCCATCTAACATTCTTAGTTATCTACCTACATAAGCAACTGCAATTTCTAGACCTCTTCTCCTTAAATCTTCGTCTCTAAGTTCTAATAACACTTCTCTCACTCTGGTTTCTTTGCCAATCTGTGTTGATACGTAATTGGATCGAACCGAACTAAACCGATTGGCCTCTTTTCTTTGGTACTAGCTCTTCTCTACTCTACGTTATTTTTTCTTAGTTGACATAGATTTCATGACAAGGAATCTAAAACAAAACGCTCTTCCTCTCTTCCTTGTTTCTCATCATGAGTCTCTTTGGTTTTTGTACGCCAAATTAATCCATTCAAAATCAATTTTTTTTGCGTATATATATGCATTTAGAAATCAAAAAGATAAGCAAAAATCTGATTTATCTTCCTCGTTGTGATTGAAAATTTTTCTTAACCTGAATAAAGCAATGAGAGAGTGAAGATCATTTGGCCTAATTTCGACTTTTATTTTATTTTTCTAAAAGGTAAAACATTTTCAATATATGAGAAAACAGAACACGTTCTTTGCATCTCCTCAAAAAAGTTTTTTTTGCTTTCTTCTTCTTTTTTTGTTTTCCCAAAGAAAAGGGTCGAAAGTGAGCCATAAACCCATAATAATCTATTTTGCAATTTGATTTTTTTTTTTGGAGTTTGATTTGGTCTTCTATTTCGTTTTACAGATTCTTAGATCATTAATCATAAACAACTCGACAGAAATGACGTCACAGATCAAAGAAGAAGAGAAGAAGAAGAAGAAGAAGTTTCAAAAGAGTTACTTCGATGTTTTGGGAATCTGCTGTACATCGGAGGTTCCTCTTATCGAGAATATTCTCAAGTCACTCGACGGCGTTAGGGAATATTCCGTCATCGTTCCGTCCAGAACCGTGATCGTTGTCCACGATAGTCTCATCATCTCCCCTTCCCAAATTGGTAAAGCATTAAAATACTCTCTTTAAACTCTCTTATATTATTATGTTTTACACAATAATAATTAAAATTTCATAAAATAATCACTTTAATTTTACAGGGAAAAATTAGTTCATTTCCTTTTCGTTTTATTTTTTTTTAACTTTATGGTTTTCTCGTTGTGGTTTGATTTTGATACGCAAACGACACTTTTTGTCACTAATAATTGCTAAAATGTGATCCACCAAGCCATTTAATTTGCCTTTCCACAGCATTTCTTCTTACAAAATTAGTTAAGATTTTTTTTTTTACCAAAAATGATTTTCACTTCCGTTATTTCGATATTTATGTTCCGTTTAAATGGTTAATATGCTAGTGTTTTTAACCTAGGAGGAGCCTAGGTTGAAGATAAAAGGTATATATAAAAATAGTTTTTATTTCACAACAACAACAAAAAATAAAAAATAAACCGTTACTAAACATTTTGATTAATTCCATGAAATACGTTCAGTTGTTATTACTAAATATTTTAATTAATTCCATGAAATACGTTCAGTTAGCTAACAAAAGAAATTGACTCGGCTAGTATCTTGATCGTTCGTGTAGACTATTTCCTAACGGATATATAGAAAACTAACAAATTGAAAACTACAGCTTTTACTCATTCTCTTGTGCGAATCAGATTTATATGTATATAATTTTACCTAATTATAATCTAAACTTTGCACATTATAATTCACTCATTATGGCGTAAAAAATCACTCATTCATACCGCATGTCACGTGTGTAAACAAACACTAACTAATTGACATCATAGTTTTTTTTATTGTTAAATAATTGACATCATTGATAGATATAAATTTCCAAAAACATACATAGAAAAAAAGTTGTCATAAAAAGTCCGTCGATATATTAACCAAATCTTTTGATCAGATTATTTTATTGGTAGTGGTTAGTGGATCATACTCGTTGCGTACGTAACTCTATTTTATGTTTTTTTCGAACAGAAAAAATATTCGATACTGAACATTTTAATTATTTGTTTATTTTCCTCACTAAAAGTATTATTCTTAAAATAAAATTTTATTACAGATTGGTTACTTAATTCTAAGAAAAAAAATCATTGTGGTGCAGCTAAGGCTTTGAACCAAGCAAGGTTAGAAGCAAACGTTAAAGTAACCGGAGAAGCCAATTTCAAGAACAAATGGCCAAACCCTTTCGCGGTGGTTTCCGGTATACTTCTCCTCCTCTCCTTCTTAAAATTCGTCTATTCGCCTCTCTGCTGGCTCGCCGTTGCAGCTGTCGCCGCAGGAATTTATCCAATTCTTGCAAAAGCCTTTGCTTCTGTTAAAAGGCTTAGGGTCGACATCAACATTCTCATTATTATAACCGGTAATACAACCTTTTCCCTTCTTGTTTAACTATTTTTAATATTATTTTCTTACCAAACATATCTCTATATTATATTTACCGAATGACTTAAGATTGATGTGTCATATAATAATTTGTTAGTTTAATGATTATCCGTTATCGATGTCTGTTTACTACTGTATATAGTAGTATTGGCTAACACAAAACTTAGTAACTTATGGTCAAAGCAAAACTATTAATTAATATATTTTTCTTAAAACTCGTGAGTCTTTTACTCTGCATTCTGGACCATTTATGGTACTTTAATATATAAAGATGATTATATAGTTATATATACTGCTTTCTTGCAAACCTAACACTCCACGAAACCTTTTAGAAAAGTTTTCCTTTATTTTTATTTTTTTTAAGAAGTTAATTCATATAGGAATTACTAAAAGATATTATTACTTTATGACCAATTTCGCTCTATAGAACTCTAATATTAGAAGACGTAAACGTGTAGCAATTGGATGTTATTGTTGTCTAGTAAAGTAAATTTGAGCTTATAGGTTACAGAAAAAAATAGGATTCTTTATTTTTGCTGTTTGTAATTAAAGTAAATTTGAATTATAGTTTATAGAAAAAAATCAAAATGCTCATTAAATATAGGAAATGTGAACATGTGATAACCTCGGAAAGTTGGTGTGGAAAATAATGCAAAAACAAAAGTGTCTTCAGAAATTATGGAGAAAAAGATACGCCTTTCTCTTTTCTCTTTACAAAAATATACAATTTCGTTCATCACTATTAGTACGATTCGAAAAATGATTTTTTTTTTGTAGGAACAGGGATATTTTCAAAGTAAATTTTCTAAATCATTATTTTCCGAATTTATTAGATGATCCAGAAATTGTAAATATCACTTATGGATTAAGGGAAAAAAAGATGAGAGAAAAGAGGTATTTTTTCTATATTTCCTCTAAATGAAACATTCAACTCTTAACATGTGTGCTTAAGTTTATATTAAAAGAAAAATTTAACATTTTTGAAATATAAAACGTATTTAGTTTTTCAAAAAAAAAATCAAAGTGTAAACACAAACGTCAAACATTATGGAGTAATTGAATATTTTAGTGTAAAGAAAAATATTTTACGTACACAACGTATATATCGAAATTGTATTTAAAACAATGGAGGCAAATAGAGAAGTGTTCATTTCATTTCCATGATCCATCTTTTAGAGTTGTCTGGTTTCTTTTGGTTTATTTTCCAACAATGTAAAAGCCTCGTTTGATTGTCGTCATGTTCGTTATCCATCAGTTTTGAACAATTAAATATTTTTTAAAAGAAAAGTTGCAATTACGTGACATAGAAGTAAAAAGGTTATGTGGTTTTTTTTATTGGCTTAGCTTCTGCGGCTCAAAATGAACTAAAACACACACACTTTTTAGAGAGTTATCTTTAGTTGATTTTTTAGTTTATGAGACCCGGTTAACAGAAAAATCATATTAACCAAGTTCGTCAATCCAAATTTAAAATCCTTTTGTGAATTTAGTTTTCTTTTTTTTTTATTCTTTGAAAGATATATATGGTACTCTGTGAGGTTTAACTAATAAATGATCCTCCAATTTCATCAAACAGTGATTGCAACACTTGCAATGCAAGATTACATGGAGGCTGCAGCAGTTGTGTTCTTATTTACCATAGCCGATTGGCTCGAGTCAAGAGCTAGCTACAAGGTCTGTTTACTAATAATCATCATCTATTGTGTTAATCAAACAAAATTTTCATGCATTTTACGGATGATCTGAGGTTAAAATTATAAATCTGAGGTAATGATTATGGCAAGTGAAAATCTCAGGCAAGTGCGGTAATGCAGTCTTTGATGAACTTAGCTCCACAAAAAGCAATAATAGCAGAGACTGGAGAAGAAGTTGAAGTAGATGAGGTTAAGGTTAACACAATTGTAGCAGTTAAAGCTGGCGAAACCATACCAATTGATGGTATTGTGGTGGATGGCAACTGTGAAGTAGATGAAAAAACCTTAACGGGCGAAGCATTTCCCGTGCCTAAGCAGAGAGATTCTACGGTTTGGGCTGGAACCATTAATCTAAATGGTATGTAATCCTCTTAAGTGAGCTTCAATTTTGGATATTTTCTTTGAATCTTTTGCTCTTTTGTCCTTTTACTCTTAACGGGTGTTTTTGTAGGTTATATAACTGTGAAAACAACTACTTTAGCTAGTGATTGCGTTGTTGCGAAGATGGCTAAGCTAGTAGAAGAAGCTCAGAGTAGTAAAACTAAATCTCAAAGACTAATAGACAAATGTTCTCAATATTATACTCCAGGTTGGTAAAAACATAACCATAAACTTATTTTCTTGATGTTCTTGAATCGCGTAAATTTGAGACTTCTGTGTTTCTTGTGTGCTTTCAGCAATCATTGTAGTATCAGCTTGCTTTGCGATTATCCCGGTTATATTGAAGGTTCACAACCGTAACCATTGGTTTCACTTGGCATTAGTTGTGTTAGTTAGTGCTTGTCCCTGTGGGCTTATCCTCTCTACACCAGTTGCTACTTTTTGTGCACTTACTAAAGCAGCGACTTCAGGGCTTCTGATCAAAAGTGCTGATTATCTTGACACTCTTTCAAAGATCAAGATCGCTGCTTTCGACAAAACCGGGACTATTACAAGAGGAGAGTTCATTGTCATAGATTTCAAGTCACTCTCTAATGATATAAGCCTACGCAGCTTGCTTTACTGGTAAAAACAATCTTGTGTTCTGTTCCAAATACCACTTCTGGTGAGATAACTTATGACTGAGAATTTCTTGTTATACAATGTTTCAGGGTATCAAGTGTTGAAAGCAAATCAAGTCATCCAATGGCTGCAACTATGGTGGATTATGCAAAATCTGTTTCTCTTGAGCCTAGGCCTGAAGAAGTTGAGGATTACCAGAATTTTCCAGGTGAAGGAATCTATGGGAAGATTGATGGGAACGATATATACATCGGGAACAAAAGGATTGCTTCGCGAGCTGGTTGTTCAACAGGTACTTATTATGAAAAGCTTATGTTTTGAAGTTTTGTATATTCTTTAGTCTGATCCCTTGACTGTTCCTTCTTGACAGTTCCAGAGATTGAAGTTGATACCAAAGGTGGAAAGACTGTTGGATATGTCTATGTAGGTGAAAGACTAGCTGGAGTTTTCAATCTTTCAGATGCTTGTAGATCAGGTGTGTCTCGAGCAATTACAGAACTGAAATCTCTGGGAATCAAAACCGCAATATTAACGGGAGATAATCAAGCCGCGGCAATGCATGCTCAAGAACAGGTGAGACAAAAAAATCAAAAGTTTCATTACTCTTTTAATCCAAGAGGTTACTTAAAACCTTTAAATGTTTTATGTTACAGCTAGGGAACCTTTTGGATGTTGTACATGGAGAACTTCTTCCAGAAGATAAATCAAGAATCATACAAGAGTTTAAGAAAGAAGGACCAACCGCAATGGTAGGGGACGGTGTGAATGATGCACCAGCTTTAGCTACAGCTGATATTGGTATCTCTATGGGGATCTCTGGCTCTGCGCTTGCAACGCAGACTGGCGGTGTTATTCTAATGTCAAATGATATCAGAAGGATACCACAAGCAATAAAGCTAGCGAGAAGAGCTCAACAAAAAGTTGTTGAAAACGTGTTTCTTTCGATCATTTTAAAAGCTGGAATATTGGCTTTGGCGTTTGCTGGCCATCCGTTGATTTGGGCAGCAGTACTTGTTGATGTAGGGACTTGTCTCCTTGTGATTCTCAACAGTATGTTATTGTTAAGAGAGAAGAAGAAAACCGGGATCAAGAAGTGTTACAGGGCTTCTACATCTGTGTTGAATGGTAAGAAACTTGAAGGCGATGATGACGATGTTTTGGACTTAGAAGCAGGCTTGTTAACAAAGAGTGGGAATAGTCAATGCAACTCAGGTTGTTGTGGTGATAAGAAGAATCAAGAGAAGGTGATGATGAGACCAAGTAGTAAAACCAGTTTTGAACATTCTCACCCTGGTTGTTGTGGTGATAAGAAGCAAGGAAATGTCAAGCTTGTGAGAGGTGGCTGTTGCGGTGAGAGTACTAAGAAACCAGAAGGAGATATGGCTTCATTGAGCTCATGCAAGAAGTCTACTCATGTCAAAAATGACCTGAAAATGAAAGGTGGTTCGGGTTGCTGTGCTAACAAAAATGAGAAAGTGAAGGAAGTAGTGGCAAAGAGCTGTTGTGAGAAACCCAAACAGCAAATGGAGAGTTCTGGAGACTGCAGGTCTGGTCATTGTGGGGAGAAGAAGCATACTGAGGAAATTTTTCTGATGCAGACTGGTTTGGAATTAGAGTTGCAGAGAAAGGATGGTGAAACCTGCAAATCAAGCTGTTGTGACAATAAAGAGAAGGTTAAGGAAACAGTTTTGTTGCTTTCTAATGAGGACTCATCTTACTCGGAGAAGGGAGTGCTGATTGAAGAAGAAGGAAGCTGCAAGTCTAGTTGCTGTGACGGTGAAATTCAAACTGCTGAAGTTACAGTTACGGATTGCAACTCAGGATGCTGTGAGAACAAGGGGACAGTGAAACAAAGCTGTCACGAGAAGACAGGTTTGAAAATGGAAGCTATTGTATGTTGTGATCCCAAGTTGGTTTGTTGTGGAAACACAGAAGGGGAAATGGGAGAGCAATCTGATCTGGAGATAAAGAATGAAGAACACTGCAAGTCTGGTTGCTGCAATGATGAAAAACAAACTGGGGAAATCACTTTGGCTTCAGAGGAAGAGTCGGATAGTTCGGATTGCTCCACGGGATGTTGTAAGGACAAGGAAGATGTGACACAAATCTGCAATGAGAAGCATGTTAGCTTGGTGGTTTCAGGCTTGGAAACTGAAGGTGATGGTGATTGCAAATCGCTTTGTTGTGGAACTGGATTGAAGCAAGGGTCAAGCTGTTGCAGCAACGAGGGAGTCCCTATCCAAAGTCCTACTCATCTGGTGTTATCTGACTTGCAAGTGAAGAAGGATGAGCATTGTGAGACCTCAGAGAGAGCCATCAAGGTAGAGACCTGTTGCAAAGTGAAGAAGGAGCATTGCAAGACCTCAGAGGGAGCCATCAAGTTAGAGACCTGTAACAAAGTGAAGAAGGATGAGCACGGTGAGACCTCAGAGGGAGCCGTCAAGGTAGATATTTGTTGCAAAGTGAAGAAGGATGAGCATTGCGAGACCTCAGAGAAAGACGTCAAGGTAGAGACCTGTTGCAAAGTGAAGACTCCAGAGGCTTGCGGATCTAAATGTAGGGAAAGAGAGAAGCGTCACAGTGGTAAAAGCTGTTGCAGGAGTTATGCAAAGGAGTATTGTAGCCACCGCCACCATCATCACCACCACCATCACCACCAGCATTTGAGGGCTTGATGGAGATTGCGAATGAAAGGCGTAAACTCTTGATGCATCCATCGTCACAGTTGTTCTAGCAAAGGTAGTAGTATAAGAGTAAGAAACTCTGTAACTCATTATGCCAATGATCCTTGCGAGTCCTTTAGGTATTGTCAAATCCAATAATAGCATTTTTATTTTATTTTCTTCTTGAAGATACATATACGTTGCAGCCAAACAAGTTTGCACTTTGATCTTAGAGTCTTAAAAGCAAACAGAACAAGCAGTTGAAACAGACCAAAGTGAGTGTTTACCATTAAAAAGTCTTTCCTTATGTTTTCCATGTAGCTGGTGTAGTATAAACCAATTTACGACATGATCTAGTGAATCTGTGAAAGGTACGGAGCAAATAATGTTACAAAAAATATGATTCTTCATTGATCGATGATAACCCAGAAAACAAAACAAAGTAATAAAGTTTTATAATAAAGGAGATAGAGATACTAAAAGATGGATTGATTAAATTACAAGATGCTAACACAGTGCCCTGTGTGGTATATTGAATCATGTTCCTATCTATGCACTAACTTTAAATTCCTTTTCCCACCGCATTGATGATGATGATCATCATCATCTCCTTCTTCTTCTCCTTCATGACAAAAAAACTGGACGAGAGAAGCTACCATATGAACCAAACTCCTAGCTACAGTGTTTTGTAATTCTGCTAACACAAGCCTCTGTCAAAATCAAGTGAGGTATCCCTATGTCTATCCCCGGACATATTAAAATCATCCGGTGATGTGTTCACCTTCTTATTGTCTTCTGGAGGTGTTGTCCCTGACCTGGATTCGTTTTTTATATCAACGATCTGATTCTTGGCCCATCTTATCTGAGACATATTGCATTAGGCGCCTTAGGATTATAACTAGGTACGTTACGAACTGGGAAATCCTGAGGCGATTTTTTTTATTATGTTCTCATGTTTTTAAAATACGATAGCTACTAAAAATTAATAAAAAAGCGTAGATATTTATTCATGTTATTAACCTAATTATTTCTCTGTTTAATTATAAAATATGATACTACTTTATTATAATGTAATAAAGCAATACTTTTATTTTGGCACTTCTATTAGGCTATATCTCAGATAAATCATTGGATACAAATTAAAAGCTGAATACTTCGGAAATATTTAAAAAATTTCGCAAAATCAAAATTTTTAAAACTTCGAATATACGATAGAATCTGAAAACATGAGAGCAACACACTAAAGAAGTGGGATCAAAGTACTTGGTTCTTGCGAAGAGCAAGAAATTAATTAATCAGTTATAGTGGGATTACGATAGAATATATGTACTAATTATTTCATATTTGTGTGTGGATCGTTGACCAATTAACGACTTTTCTTTTTAATCAAAAAACATTTGGTAAAAAATATTGTGTTAACATGTAACACAACATTACAATTTTGGATAATATCATGATTTTCGTTGAAAACATTTAAACATTCGTGGGACGAGAAGAAGTAGAACAAAAATTGACACATTCGTGGGTAGTTAATGGCTGGCACGATCTTTGAACTTTTAGGTCCTTTACGTCTTTCTTGCGTTAATTAAGTTATGTCACAAAATAATCATAATAATTAAGTTATGTCGAGCATAATATTATTATTATTATTATTGAATAAATGGAGTTTGAGAGCATATGGAGTTGATCCATATTCATATACTTCTTGGTAACTTTATTTAAAATACTAGTAATAATAAAAAAAATATTAAAAATAGTAACATCAATTTGCTTACAAAACAAATTTAAATCTGTGACGATCATATTAGCTCATTTATGGATGATCTAGTTTACAGTACACATGTTATGAAAAATGATTTAAAAGTTGAATCTACGAACTGCAATAGGTAGACTTTCAAATTTGAATATGTACTAAATATTTTTTCAGCGAATCTGGACCTAATCTTTATATCAAAATGATTTTACCAATTCACATGTTAAACTAGAGATATAAAAAGGTCAAGGTCCACTTGTTTGAGCAAAATGGGATAAAAATAATTAGAGACTGCAAACAACCCACAAAAATCTTATAATATTACAAGTTTACAACTTATCTGGATATGTTTGGGAATATGAGTCAAATAATAAGATTATGCTTTCTGAGTTAAAAAAAAAAAACAGAGAAAAAAAGAAAGTTTGGTGATTTATTTTATTTTAACCCATGTTCTAGGAACATGTATTTATGATGTCTAGACTATGAATACAATATTTCAGACTGAGGCCTACAATACAAATTTTTAAAGTTTTTTTTTTAAATCTGATTTAGTGTTGGTTATATGCATTTTATGAGTCTAATTTAATTTTTAAGATCTTATTAAGAAGTCATGTATAAAATGTATAATAATGTAATCGTTACAAGTTTTGATGGACTTTTGGTATATGACTTTTCAGTTTTTACGTTTCCACCGTTTTAAAACATGATTCTGCTATTTTCTTACAATTCATGATATCCATTAAAAAAATTTTGTTTTATTTCACAATATATTATGGGTGTGTCAAAGATATAACTAGAAAACCCAAAACATCACTATTGTATATTTAAAATAGATTCTAGCATTTCATGATTCATGATTGTTGTAAAAAAAAAAGTATTTTATGTTTTTATGACATTATATTGAGAAATTTGGTTTTTCTATTCATTCGTTTAACTATTACGCTGGAATGTAGAAAAATCTAACATGTTTTCTTTTGACGAGACACCATATTGACCAGCTAACTAATCGATGATGGCTTAACATCGGATGATGGATGAGCATAAAACCCGAATCAAACTCAATGCAACGAAATGCGAACCAAATTTCATATTTACCCAAAACGATATGAAAAATTTTATATGGAAGAAAGCAAACTAAAATTCACTAACAAAAAATATTTTTAATCAAATAAATATATTGCAATATTTTTGAGGTAAATAAATATATGTTATTATATCAATAACGTGTGATTTTATAATTGGCTACTTGTTATTGTTTTTGTACTCAATAACAATATATTTATTTGAGTACAAAAACAATAACAAGTAGCCAATTATAAAATTACACGTTATTGATATAATAACATCATAAACTATTGTAAAATAATTTAAAAATTTCTCTACCTCAAAAATTTACTCTCTTTTTTTTTTGTTTTTGAACCGAAGAGACTTCTTCTTCTTCTTCTTCTTCTTCTTCTTCTTCTATACCTTCATTTTATTGAGAGAGCAAGAAAAAGAAATAGAGAGAGAGATCAAAAGAAAGAGAAGAAGAAACGAAATCGTAAAACTTATTGTAGAAATTGAAATTACTCAGAAGGAAACGTTTCAATACTCTAAGAGATTTATCTAAGTTTCTTTGAGTGCGTAGCTCTCAGCTTCTTTGTTCGCTGAGAGCTTGGAAATTTTTCTCTAGATCTTTGGGTGGAAACAAACAAGCTCACGAAATCGGAAATTATCCAGGTTTCATTTTCTCGGCTTCTTGATTTTTAGTTTTCGTTTATGCTGTTAATAGTGTTCGATTTCGATTTGAAAACTCTAATTGCGGAATTTGGATGTATCGATTTGAAAACGAAACGGAAATTGATATCGATTGCATTTAATGTTGGATTTGGAAGCATTTGTTGAAATTGTTGACTGAGATGTTTGCCATGAAGCAATGCGCGTGATTGTGTGTGTATTTTGAATTGGCTATTAGGAACTGTGACGATGGTTTGACTTTTCTGGGTTTGGATACAGCTAAGACTTTTGATTGTTGGTACTAATTTGAAATTGTCAATTTAAGCTTCTTATGGATATTTTGATTCTTCTATCTTTATGTTAAAGTGGTGAAATTGTGTTGTTCTCCTCAGGAAAGTAACTTAGCTTCTTTATGATGTGATTCATTTGTATGACATTCTTTTTGTTTCTTATATTGGCCAGCTTGGATAAACTAGAGATACAATCGAATTTCAGAAAGAAAAAAATGTAAATCTTGATCTAGTTTAGTATTCACTATTCAGAGTTGTATCTTATGCTCTTCTATTGTTTACTTATGTTCTGCTCTGTATAGATTCTCTGATTTTCAAATATGGGTTTTTGCATGTAACTTTTAGGTTTCGACTGGTTCTAGCTGCCAAGTGGATTTTTCTCATTTTAGCTGAAGATTTGGCAGTGGGTTATTGAGGTGTTGCAGTATGCAATAAAGGTTTTTTATGAGATGAAGGCAATTAAGAAGTCTTTGCCTGGGGCTCGCCACCGTGCTCCTACAAGGAAGTCAATATGGATCATTGCAGTGTTTTCACTGATAACAATGCTTGTAATTGGTGCTTACATGTTCCCTCATCGCAGCAGAGCGGCTTGTTATATGTTTTCATCTAGAGGATGCAAGGGACTAACTGACTGGCTTCCACCGTCGGTGAGGGAATTTTCGGATGACGAGATTGCATCTCGTGTAGTGATTAGGGAAATTTTGAGCTCCCCTCGTGTTATACAAAAGAGCTCTAAAATTGCGTTTATGTTCTTAACTCCGGGGACATTGCCTTTTGAAAAGCTATGGGACCTCTTTTTCCAGGTAGACTTCTTCTAATCCCAACTTATTTTCCCTGCATAAATTGTGTCAGAGGTTTTCTTCTGGCTAAGTAGAGACCTGATGATAGAAAATACAATGGACTCTTTTTCATTTTAGGCTGGCCTTCTATGCTGTTTGACAATTCCTCAAAACTGTAGACTTTGTCTGGAAACTCGTTTAACAGTTTGGATCCAGCACGTTCAGGCAGAAGAATACTTAAATGTGCCATATGAACATTTGCAATACTTTTAGTATCTCTACGATTGTATTGACTCTTTATTCGACTTATTTCTTTCACTGACGGTTTTCTGCTTTTATCCCTTCTCACAGGGTCATGAGGGGAAATTCTCTGTTTATATCCATGCATCAAAGGATACACCGGTTCACACCAGTCGATACTTTATTAACCGTGAAATTCGAAGTGACGAGGTCTGTCTCTTTTTCTGTGTCTGATAAGTGATATCTATATATGTAGATATCATCATGTCATCTCTCTCTAACGTCATGAAAGAAAACCTATAGGTCTGGAATGATTACATTTAGTTGGTGGATGTATCATGAATTATCTTGCTTCTGTAATAGTTTTCATGGTTGTGGTAAAAGAATTATATTATGCTTTCTGAAGGTGGTCTGGGGTAGAATATCAATGATTGATGCTGAAAGACGTTTGTTGACCAATGCTCTTAGAGATCCTGACAATCAGCAATTTGTTTTACTATCTGATAGGTAATCTCCCACAAACTTTATTTCTCTTCTCACTGATTATTCTGAGGTTCTCTTAACCAGTTTGAATGTTTCTGGTTTTGCAGTTGTGTACCACTTCGAACTTTTGAATACATGTACAACTATATGATGTACAGCAATGTTAGCTATATTGACTGGTAAAGCATTTGTTCTAGTTGATGTGTTTTGAGAACTATAATTACACATGTTGCCAGATTTCTTACAGACTTCTCTATACTTATATGATATTCTTACTCTTCAGCTTTGACGATCCTGGTCCACATGGAAAGGGCAGGCATATGGATCACATGTTGCCGGAAATTCCAAAGGAAGATTTTCGAAAGGGTGCACAGGTAAAAAATATTTCACTGATCCAGTATTATGCTTGCCTCGTACTCTGAAAGTATATCTGAGATCACCAAAATACAAAGACTTACATATAAGGAATCGGTTCTGTGTTATTGTTGGAAGTAGTTGATACGACAAAAGGCTTTTAAGTAGAACTCTTTGTGAACTAGTTATAGCAACAGCATATGTATACACCATTAGGAACTAGAATTTTCTTTTGAAGCCTAAATTTTCCCTTGCTAGTGACGAATGATTAGCCTAGTATAAATATCATCCAAGTAAACACATTTGTTCTGCATATTTGGTTCTATGCGTCGTTACTTATTGGGAAGCATTTTGATAAAGTGAGGCTACAAAAATTGGCATGAGAGAGTTTTTTCAACAAGCTTTCATCGCTTAGTCAATTATTGTTGAATCCCGTGCAGTGGTTCTCCATGAAGCGTCAGCATGCTGTAATAACTATGGCAGACAGTCTTTACTACTCTAAATTCCGGGACTACTGTGGGGTGAGTACAACCTAACCCTCAAAATAGATGTTTCTTACCTTTTTTTTGTCGATGTTATGAGGTGTTACTTTCTAGATATATGGAAATAACCACGCGTTAATAGGAAGGCCGTGTTTTTTCTTCAGCCAGGTGTTGAGAACAACAAGAACTGCATTGCTGATGAACACTACCTGCCAACATTCTTCCATGTGAGAATCCATTTTGACGCTTTAAGTAAACAGAAAATGTTTTCATTTTTAGTACTTTTTTAGTCCATAATATATACTTTGGTCTGATAAATTTCTCAGATGCTTGATCCTGCTGGCATTGCTAACTGGACTGTGACATATGTCGATTGGTCTGAAAAAAAGTGGCATCCAAGAAAATTCATGCGTGAAGATATCACGCCCGAGTTACTTAATAACATCAAGGTATCATCTCAAAAAAACCGCTATGATCTCTTAAAATCTTCCTTTGACAATTCCCCTGCTTGCTTCCATTAAGATAATTAATCGGTATGCCTTTTGATCCATTTACAGTCCATTGACTCAGTTTCACGCGTAACAAGTGAGGGAACGGTACACACTTTAAAACCAAATTATCTCCACATGCAAATTTCCAAAAAATTCCCTTGACCAAGATGATATAACCTTCATTCCTTTTTTTTATGCTTGCAAACACAGGGAGAAGTAACATGGACGGATTGCATGTGGAATGGAATCAAAAGACCTTGCTATCTCTTTGGAAGGAAATTTCATGCGGGTACTCTCGATAAACTGATCGACCTCTTCTCAAACTACACAATCATCGTCGCATAGGGCTCACGATATTTTGATTGATGAAAGGAGGTATTCTTTTGACTCGGATTCTTTGACCAACCCACCCATGAATCAAATTAAAAACTTGAGGCATTATCATGGAATCCCTAGAAGCTGTAACTCGCTATTAGAGTCCGTTTAAGAGCAGAAAAAATCGTGCGATCTTGAGAAGCTTAGGAAGTGTTTTTGGGGGTTTTTCATTTTGTTGGGGCATTTTTAACTCATCTGCTTTCACTACCATCTCATTGTTGTTTATCGAATTTTCAGAGTGCTTTTTGTATTTCTCTTTTTTTTGTGTGGAGCTATTTTGTTATAAGTGAAACGAAAAAAAAGACATGTGGTTTATACAGTTTAAAGCTGGGCATTTAATCATTTCACTGAAACTTCAAAAATCGGAGTTTTACATCGATAAGTAGTAACTAATTATACAAACTGCTATGAAGCATTTTCAGTATTTTCCTTTCTTTTTTTCAGACAGGATTCTCTAGAACACTACCCTCTTATTACTGCATATTACAAAAAAATAATATTACAAAACCCATACAGTTTGTTCATCGCCGATGTCCCAGAGCCACCACTGGAATCCTCACTTTATGTCCTCGGCTACCTTTCAACTTCACCTCCCCAAAGCTGTATACTCCAGAAACTGATCTCACGGTCAGAGTGACTGAAAAAATTCTAGAAGCGCCTGGTCTGAGGGTCATTGCTGCTGGGTTCACTTCTACGGCGATAGATGGCTGCATCCTAGCTGTTATTGTGTATGTTTCTTCTACCTCTGCCACGTTTGTCACTCTCCGTGTTATGGTTTGTGTCCCCACGAGGTGAGAAACAGCTATAGATGGTGCATTGAAGTTTGAAGGATGTTTCATGTCGTAGTTGCAGGGCGTGTTTGTGTAGTTTCTTATCTCATGGGCATCGATCCCTGGGGTTGTGCATAAGAAACCTAGATAGTCCTCATAACCTACAAGAGCAAATGGATCAGACTTATTGACCAGAGGTCAAAGATCTTAGATGCACCATTGATGAAACAGAGCAGTAATACCTGCATCAAAGATAAGCCCAGGGTCTAGAGCAGCACTAGGATTGACATGGCCACTTCCGTAATCGAAAGGAGTGGCTTTAACAAGCGTTACAGATTCTGTGTCTGAATATTGCTGTGCCTGAAGAAGCCTTCCTGCTCTATCTACAACTGTTGAGGTTGTCATCAAAGCTGATTTGATAGCAGCTGGGCTCCATTGAGGATGCTTCTGCTTCACAAGTGCAGCTATCCCGGCTATGTGTGGTGCAGCCATGCTGGTTCCTGATATTAGTGCAAATCCTTCACCTGCTCAAGAGCCCAAAGTAAGAAACTTAGTTCGTTTCAAAAGAATCTCAACATGTTAGCTTTAGTACTATGAATGCGTACCAACATAATTAGGCTCGTCTGTTCCATTTGGACACCAAGCAGCCCAAATTAGATACCCGGGTGCAAGAATATCCGGTTTAAGAAGATCAGCATCTTGAAAGCTGAAATCTTTGGTATTGGGTCCTCTAGCTGAGAACAATGCCACTTGAGGTGCTGATTTGTGAAGAACAGGCGCTAAGCCATCTCCGATGCTTCCTTCGGCTTTAAAGCTTTTTACTCGTCCTGTCCAATCCCTTGATGTACTAACGTTGTAGTAATCGATCAAATCCTAAAGATGCAAAAACAGCATTTCAGATTGAGAAAGTAGGCTGAGAGTTAGTGAAAGCATTTGAATTTCCCATACCAATGACTTTGACACATCTGTAATCAGGATTCCTGGAATGGCAGAAGGAACAGGATCGAACTTGGTTCCCGGAGAAACATTTTCAACAACAAGAACAAAACCAGCAGCACCGAGATGTTTTGCGCTTTCAACAACTTTCTTGATGGAAGCTGTACCAACAACAAAGTTGAACGAATATCCACACAGAAGAATCTTTCCCTCAACCAATTTCTTATTCAAGACTTCTGGTCTCTGGCAATCCGATGGACTATACTTCGAAACAGATGAATCCAGCAGAACATCATTTGCAGAAACCAAAGTGTACAACCGATGAGGGCGAGTTGATGCTGCAGAAAATAGATAACAATTCATCAAACTAAAAACTCGGTATAGGCCACACCAAATGTAAATAAACATTATCTTTTTTCTTACGGGATAAGCCAATCCCAGCAAGCATTTTTCCATTCCCAAGGGTCAGATGATTTTTGTATCTGCGATCATCAATTGCAGCGGCGACTGTAGTTATCCAGGGGCTATATGATACCAAAGTTTTTGGAAAGGGCCCCCCGTTTCCAGCAGCTTGAGCAACAAAAACACCAGCTTTTACGGCCCCAAGAAGTGTAGCATCAAATGGATTCAAGAATGTTGTCTTGGTAGTTGTTGGAGGACTGTTTGGACCAACTGAGAGGCTCAGGATATCAACTCCATCATGAACAGCCTGTTCATAAAAATCTCTAATTAATATCAACTAAGGTAATGTCCATGGAAATGAGCAGTTAGAAGGTTACTTGACCCATTTAAAATCTAAAACTGATCAAGGTGCCACGAGTTGCTGAACCAATAAAGCATATGCAGCAGGAGAAATCAGTTCATCTAAGCTGAGATATTTTCCCATGGTACGTTATGATCAGTCCATTCTAAGTTGTGCCAAGTTCTTACTCTTACCTGATCAATCGCAGCAACTACATCAGCAACAAAACCTCCAAAAAGCCGGTAAAGAGCCTTGTAAACAGCAATCCTGAAAGAAATTAGCCTTTTAGCTAATGAAGGAGAAGAAAACAAACTGTCATTGAAACTGCCATTTTGCACTATCTGCCTACCTTGCACGAGGAGCCATCCCACTTGCTTTTCCGAATTCATAACCATGCATTTTCAACGGAATACCGTTATTTCCAGCTGCTATAGCTGCTGTATGACTGAAAATCAAGCAGAATAAGTTAGCTTAGTACAATAAAATACTGGCAACATGATACTGTCCTATTGCCTCCTATGTCCTGAAGCAACTTTAGATTATAAAAAAATAACTGTAAAGACAAACCTTCCGTGCCCATCACCATCCATTGGTGATGCATAGTCGATATCTGGGTTAAACGCCCCAGCCGCTTTAGCAGCTTCAGCAAAATGTTGGGCTCCAACGATCTTCCTGTTGCAGAAGCTTTTCTTGGTATGAGGATCTTCTTCACACTTCCCTTTGTATCTAGGAAGTGGACCATAAGGTAACCTGTGATGAGAGGCGAAACTCGGGTGATGCGGATAAATACCCGAGTCAACAAACCCGATAACAATATCTTCTCCAGCTCTATCAAAACCGCCACCTGTTGGCCAAACATCAGTTGGAAGTCCCAGAAACTCTGGTGTATGTGTAGTGAGTCTTCTCACTTTCCAATCTCTGTTTACAGATCTCACACCAGGGACGCGACGAAGTGTTTCTGCCTACCAAATATAGTAGAATAGAGTAAGGGAACATGAATTTAGAAATTTGTAGAAATTATCTTAAATCAATTTTTCACCTGCTCAGGAGAAATATGAGCTGCAAATCCATTTATAAGGTGTTTATAGCTGTAAAGCTTTTTGTACGATCCTTCCTCAAAGAGCATCCCAAGAATCATATCGTGCTTCCTCTCTAAGTGACGAGCATACGATGTTACCAATTCACTGAAAAAGTAACACATTGTTAATCTAGCAAGCAATGTATAAACAGTTCTTTAGTTATTCAAATGTTGTTACTATTGCAATTGAAGAAGAAACTATCTAAGTACCTTGATGTATCAATCTTCTCATCAGATTCAACAGCAGTTGCTTCAAAACCATTTTCTCCACCTTTGTAACTTATAATTGGATCTCCTTCCACAGTCACAATGTAAACCTCTGAAGTCACAGTAACAAGAAGCGTGGAAACGACAAAAATGCTCAACGCGATATCCATATTGGTTCCCACAAATGAAGCTCCAACTTAATTTTTTTGTAGATCCAAACTGCAGCATCAAAATCAAATGAAGGCATTAGCATCTTGAGACCACATAAATTTTCAATAATAAACAAACACGGATCATCTAATCTCATAAACTCTTCTCAGAGTTAAGGATATAGTGTTGGCCTAAAAGGACTAAGCTTTCTCACAAAATACAGACGACACATAGTTAAACTACTGCATAGAGACACAATAATGATCTCCAAGACCAAATACTTGCAGGTCCAGAACATTTAAACTGAAAATCCAACGAAAATTGTAACTGGAACCACCAAACAAAAGAAAAAACAAGGAAGAGATTCATCTTTCTTGAATGTTTCAAGAACCAAAAACATAAACAGCATAACCAAACACAACCAATCCCGTGATAAGAACTTGAAACCCAAATCAGAGCTTGAAGACAAAGAACCTCTAGTTTTTCTGGTACTGCTCCAGAGAAATTTGCCTAAGCACATTAATCAAGTAAAGAAAGTTCAGGTCCATCTTATACCATTTATATATAAAAAAAGCTAGAAACTGAAAACAGTAAGTACAGTATAACAACTATTGCTCTTCAATTAATGAGACAAACAAAGAAGAGGAAAAAGAGAAAGAATCTTTAGTCTCTTAACCCTACATTTTGCTAAATTAAACGAACAAATCAAAATATCAATAAGATTAAGTAAGAATAACTCACTTTCACAAATCGTTCAAGCAAAGAATAAAACATCAAATAAACCCCAGACGAAATGATAAAAAAAAAGGATCCTTTTGAAACTGTAGCTTCAATAGAGTAAAGCCAAAAAGCCAATAATGTGGTACGAAACTTACATTTGCTTCACGAGATGAAACAAACAAACAAAAATGTAGCTTTTTGAGACGAAACGGATTGAAATCAAAACCCAACGACCAAAGATTAGAACTTTAGTCACTACATAAATCACATTTGTAGAAAAAACCAAAGAAGAAACTGATTCAGATCTTAAGTGAAGTGATTAAGATAAATTTTGTTTCTGGGTTTCTTTGTAGAATAGAGATCTAGCGCTGAGCGAAAAAAAAAAATTACTGTGATTTAGTGATGAAATGGAGTGAGTGTATGTGTGTGGGTAGAAATGGAGAAGAAAAGGTCGTTTGGGTTTAATTAATTTTCTTGATTTTTTAATGATTTATAAATGCTTAAGGAGACAACAAACCGAAGATGATGGTGATTATTTATATAACTATTAGCTTATATCGTAATGTTTTGTGTAATGGTAGAATGTAAAAAGGTGTTTATATAATTTATGGATAACTAAATCCAAAATTGGTGGTGTGGATTTACTTAAATGTCCGATTGTCCGAAGGTGGGAGGAAGGAGAGTGACCATTCGCGCGCGAGATTTGCTGTCAGTTCATTTGTAAATGACGATGCTACCCCTTAGAGTAGATATGGGAATCAATGTTTTGTTAAATGCCCAATACTACTATTTTCCTTTGTACTTTTTAGAGTTCTAAAATTAAAAAATGTTACTGAAGATAATTCTTTAATATAATAATAATCTAGTGAATAGTTAGTTTTATAAAACTATTATCTGTACAAAATTATATATATATATATATGTATCGAAAGCATTTTTCAGAAAAATTATGATTCCCTATTCATTGTCCTGTTGCATGAGTTATTTCACTAATTTTTTTTTTCATTTCATCTAGGAAAATAACTAGTATTTCTTTATTCTGAAGATAAAAAAATATTATCTTTGACCAGAAATATTAAAAAAAAATTATTCTAGAAATACTAAAATATTAATAATTTTAATTTAGAAAACTTTCTTTGCTTCCTTTAACGAGGGAAAAAAGGGAAATCATTTCTCTGGTTCTGCAATCCATTCTAAATTATGATGGCCTAAATAAAGTTCAACTTAAAGTTTTTGACAGAAAAATAAAGGAAAAGGTTGAGAGATGAACATTGAAGAGTCCAAGCAGAAAGAAACTTAAATTGGTTACAGCCATGCAGGTGAAAAGTTAAATACTAAAAAATAAATACTAGCCTACCACACCTTTGATCAACCATTGCATAATTAAACTTGAAACCTACTAATTGTTCAGATTAAAGGTACAAAAGTCTCAGAAAATGAATTATAAAAATAAATGTAAGAAAGAAGCCAAATAGCGTATTTAAAAACAATTGTAGGAGACACGCAAAGTTCAAACTTTCTTACTTCACTTTAGAGGAACATATATGGAACCAAATCAAATGGATATTAATTTGGTCGAAGTTTGATTAATTGATTTATAAAGTAAAATATATAGACTCTCCGTTTGAAAATGTTAAAAGGTGTGAGTCGTGTGACTAAATTTTCTTACCATGGAGTGAAAATATGTGGCAGAAAAAGGTCGAGACTCAAGACCCTAGATACTGTACTTGAATAATTTACAACATATTTTAATTCTTTAAATATTACCTTTGACTAAGTTTGGTTAATTGGTTTATGTAGAAACTATATTCCATACGAAAATGATATAAATGTGGTCCAAAAAGGCCTTAGACTCTCCTACATATAACTAGTATACCAAGTTTCTACTTTATTCAAACGCGTTATTCCATGCGGCTAAAATTTTCTAATATTTATCGTATACTCATAGCTTTTATTTACTTTGTCAATGTTATTTGAATATAATCGTTTTCTTAAAATTATAAGTAATGATGTGTTCTTCTCATACACAAAGTTTTATAATCACATGTGGATACAATATTAAGAAAGTAACGTCTACACGATCGATCCTACCTAACCTAATGTCTAATGATATGAATTATCAACAGATATAATAACAAAAGAAATAGACAATTGTTTAGAATGCTTATATTTAGAAACTTAAGAATTAGTCTTTCTTGCTTTTCTCCGAAGTGTCGATGAAACTTTATATTTACAGCTATACAAAAACATCCATATTCTCATGTAAAAATGTTTCGTTTACTCTCAACAAATATGCAAAGTCTCGGGCAGGAAGATGGATCTTTAACTGCTTGTATCTGAATCTTAGAAGGAGGAAACATTTACTTTTTAATAGGTAAAGAGTTGTGGATAATTAAGAAAAACTCAACATGTTTAAGAAAGTTACATGGTCAAAATTTATGCCAAATTACCACTATTTATGATATTTTCATCTCTTAATCATTCTTTTAATAAATCCCAAAAAATTCTTGAACATTTACATATTGTGTTTTTTTATCGATTAGTGTTATATTTTGAGATTTGTTTCTAATTTTTAAATAAAAAGTAAATCTATGATTATAAAATCTAAGTCATACGAATATACATAAATACCAAAAAAAAGAAGAATATATATATATATATATATATATATATATAAAAGTTTTGCACATAAATAGACTACTAATTTGTTGTCAGTTTGTAGATATAAAAATTCTCAGGAGATTTCCAGTTGTGATAGGATTATCTATGTTTCCATGGGTTACAAAGAGTGACATGTGAACAAAATAAATAAAGACCATCATATAAGTTCTAAGCTAAACCTAAAGTATATATCATCGAGTCTTTGTTTTGTTTTCTGTTTTGCATAATGATTAGAGAGTAGTCCTCTGTTCCGAGCACGTAGGAACGAGGGCTCACTAGTGCTATTTCCCATCAAATTCGTGTCTCCAAGTTTATAGGAATATTTAATTCCATCTTCTTCTATATTGAACAAACAACAAGAAATAGAGACAGTTATTTTTCTGTCAATTAAACAGCTTTGTGCAATTGTTCTTCTTATAAATTAGGAATTGGAGGTATATGGCAGTTAAAAGTTAACATCTGAAAGCTCACGTGAGGATTGTTCCCACAAAAATGTCGTTTAGTCCAAACACATCATGTGTCCTGGCATTTTTGTCCAAAAATTAATAGTATATTCTTAACATCCATATTTTTATTTCTATTCTTATATTTACTTATTTTTCTTTGAATAAATATTATATTTACTTCTTTACTGTCGACTTAACCACACCATGCATTTTTTAAAAATATAAATATACCTAGTCAAGCTTCTTAAACAGTAGAATAACGTCTAGATTATATTCTAGTCTGATTACAAATTTAAATAGCTAAATATAAACCACACCACGCACTGATGCACATATACACACAACCGTTCCATCATAATAGCTGATGCCGCAATCTTTGTTTCAACATAATTATTATATTACTATATATTATGCAATATAACAATATTTTAATTAGCTAGAAAGATCTTGTTTTAATTTTTATCAAAAAGATATTGTTTTAGTTGGATCTTAATTACTTCGAGTTTGCGTTGTTTAGAACTTAATTCTTTTTGATAAAATGATACATCATGATCTTCAACCTAGAGAGGTATATATGTAGAACAAATGACTAGAACTCTGCAATTTTTATATAAATAAGTAAATTAGGAAACGATTACGTGTTATTACTATTTGATTAAATTATTTTATAATGTAAAATTTTTCTATTTTCGTTTATTTTTGTTCCCCCTTAGAATATGGGAACTCTGGTTGATCTTTGTGAAAGGGACTTTGAATTATCTTTCGGTTAGAAAAGGACAAATATGCTACGTGCCTAATCGTAGTCTCAAACTACGTACTTCTCGTGACTCTTTACCTCTATTTCATACCATCAAGTGTAGTGAGAAAAAATCTTAAAATTTCAGCATTGCTTCTTCCATAGTTTTCATGTATATATCCGCAACTATGAATTGTGCATTTATATAATATATATAATTTTTTAGTAAAATACTAAAAGTCTCATAAACTTATGCGAAGTATATTATTATATACCCATATCATAAATGTTTTTGAATAATTAAAACCTTACGGCACATAGTAATTTATCTTATCGAAAATCAAATATATTAAATTATATGATAGTCCTATAAAAACAAACATTAAAAATTAACCTGATTAAAACTCCTAAATATTCTTTGTTTTTTCAGTTTTCTGAAAATCGTTCTTAAATATCGGAATGTATACAAAAGAATAGCTCTCTAGTCTTATAAGAAACATTTGACCATTTGTTTATCCTACGCGTAACTGTTTGTCATTCATTATGCGCAAGGCCGGATCTGAGATTTAAGGGATCCTAAAAAGTACAAAAATTTGGGAATCCTTTTCAAAAATTTCAAAAATTGAAACTTATTTTTATAATAAATTTGTCTTTCAAATTGGGGAGCTAAGCCAATAATTCATCTGGTTTAGCCAGGAACGGTTCTGACAGAACCGGCCCTATTAATTCGTATCCGTTTAAAACATATTTTCTCACAACAATTTGCAATCTTTGAATAACTCATGCCCCCACGAAAATATACATTTTGGATGTGGTAGTGACTAGTGAATTATTAAAGATTGGATCAGTCAAAAAAATTATACTTAACTAAATTTAAAAGTTATGGTTGGTGTTGATATGTACAACCGTGACATTTCTTATACTTTTTTTTTGGTAACAAAAATATATCTAATCCTAGAAAAAGGATCAGAGAAGATCAATAATCTTATAAATAGTTCATTCATCACTATTAAGATTCGAATTCGATATATCATTCGTTTACATACATATACACAAACACATATACATGTGGTATTTATAACTCTCAAATGTAATTACCTCAATCGGCTATACTTTTTTAATCCGTTTATATTTATCTAAATCTGAATACAATACTGTACAACAGATAATAAATAATTAAAGCTTCTCATATTATCAAAAGCTTTCCATAGATATAAAATTATGTACACAAAGTATCACAACTTGCCTATTCGAAAAAAATATTTTATGAAATGATGTGAAATAAAAAAAGAATTTTCCTTAAGCGTGAAGGTATCTAAAAGAGAATGCATAATTCTCAAATGTGATTTCGAAGCAACGTGTTTCACTTACGAAAAGCTTCCCTACCTCTTCGGAAAATACTAATATGCACGTTTCATCATTTAAAATCTCACCATTTAATCTGAATTAACTAACCATTCAACTACTGCTCCAACCATTGTACTTAGAGCCACATAAAAATTTCAACATTGCATTTTTAAATTGAGTCGCTCGAACCATAGTACTAAGTGCTGTTACAGTTTGAATCCAAGATTTTGATATCCTTGAAATGAAATAGATGTTGAAGCACAATTTTGTATTATCAAGAAAACTTTTCTGTTTTAAACATACAAAATTCATACCAGTTTTCGATTTTGAATTTATTGCAACTTAACTTACAGCTTGCCGTCGGATGATAGGTGTTATAGCTAAACCATATCTATGTCATGACATATTATGATATGACTAACAACTATAAACTCCTTATTCACGTGCATAATGTAAACAACACTTTATGACATATGGACTCACAATCTCCATATTCACGTGCATCTACATGAGCATAGTTCCACATATACATTTTGAAAATAAGTCAACAAAACAGTATTAGGGGATTGGCCCATTTCAAGCCCAATCGCACTCCTCTTTGTTAGAGTTCCCTTTGCCCACACTACTAATTGAAAAATGGCAAAAAATCCAACTTTCATTTTAAACTTTAAAAATGGAAACAATAAAATATTGGAGGGAATGTTTTTCTTGGTATTGAGCATATAATTAATTTTCAACCAGCAGTATGGTAGTAAACTTTTTTTTTTATGCCAATGGACCAGAAGACTATTTTGAAAATCAAAATCGAATTTTTTTTTTATAAACTTAGAAGATTATGGACAACCCAAATAAAAAGTCATCAATTTCATCCTCCATTAATGACTACAACTTCTATTTAACGGTTAGGTTTTGTTTTAAACCGTATACAAACCGAATCATGCTTATCACTAAATTATCACTATATTTTCATCTTATTTGATTTTAATAATATAAAATGAAAAAGAGTTTTTCATCTAGTCAGATATATGTATTTTATAAAATTCATAAAAAATATTTATATATTTTAGAGCATATTTTCTAAATTAAAAAGGTATAGAAAAAATATATTTGAAAGCCTATATTTGTTTTGTTAACAATATTTACATACAAAGAGAATATTATATTGTTTTTCTAAAAAAATATCATATTATTCTAAACTCGGGTCGGGTTTCACAAATCCGGATCCCATTTTAGCTTGACACACGTGAACACCGCCTTACTCAGCCATCGTTTATAAATCTAAAAACCGCTCTCTTTCTCTCTCAACTCTCTTCCTAAAAATGTCCCGATTGCTGTCAAAAACCCTAATTCCCCACGGGAGATTCTTCCTCCGTCGAATCAACGAGCCGGCGATGACGTCAACTCCAGCAAACATCTTCTGTTTCAGCCGCCGCTTTTCAACGAAGCCACAACTCATCGAGGTTGACCTCGATTCAGGATCTTCTAAGACAGAAGCTGAAGCTGCGATTCTCAAGAAGCTAAACGAATTCGTTCGAAGGATCATCGTTCATAATTCAACTCCAGATTGGCTTCCTTTCGCTCCTGGATCTTCCTTTTGGGTACCGCCACATCAGATTACAGCCACAAAGATTGCGAATTTGATCGATAAGGTGACTAATCCATTGACAGAGGAAGAGACTCTCTCTCTATCATCTCCTTTTGGTTGGCCTTGTTCCTCTTTCTTCATTTCTCCAGGTATTGCTCAGATTTTTCAATTTCATCTTCCCTTAATCGTGTTGGTGAAATTCGTCAATTGTCTTAGCTAGATTGATGGGTCTCACTTTAATTTTGGGTTTACTTGTTTAAACTAGTTCCTTTCGATGATTCCGCCATGGGAGTTTCCTCCATGTTTCTATAAATCCAATTTCTTGGAAAAAGTTCAGATCTTTTTACTCTGCGAGAAAGCAAAAAACTTGAACTCTCATAAGCTTAAAAGTGAGATTTTTGGGGTGAATACGTTTAAATTGTGAAGAAGCTTTACTTAGGAAAGAAAATTTGTGAACAGCGTATGCTCTGTTCTGTTTTTTGAAGCTACTCTATGTGAACATATATAATGTATTGGAGCTGAGTGTTTCTTATGCTCTTTGTCTCGTTTGTTGTTTAATGTATATATTTATGGTTGTTTCTTGATATGTATGGTGATACATTTGTTCCTTTTTATTGAAATGATAGATACTTCATCATCTACACAAGAGGTAAAAGCTAACATGGAGTTGAATATCCCAGGAAATGAGATGTTGGAAGTCAAGTTACCGCATTTTCCGGATCCAGTTTACTCGTTTAAATCTGAAGACGGTGAAGAGTGATACGTTTCCAGCTCGCGAGCAGGTAGACAACATTGCTCTTATCATAAAGAAAGGATTCAACTTTGATTATAGAGCTAAAATACCGAGGAAGTTAAGTTCTGATTCGTGCTTTTGCATGTCTACGGGCTTGGAAAACAGAACAGATGATGACTGAAACTGAAGCAGTTTGTATATACGTTTGCAAATCATGGAGTTATATGATCTTTGGCTGACTTAAATGTCTTGTTGTTTTGACTATATTTTATAAAAGCTGCATATAATTAGCTTCGGGGCTTCTTCCACTTTTTAGTAATTTAACCATTACAACAATCTTTAAGACAAATTGTCAAGAATGTAGAAGAGAGATTATGAAGGTTCATTGCCATTGCTGAGCATTCCAATTTTAATAAGTGAAGATAATGTCTCGGCATACACATTACTCAGCAACCATTTGCAACTAACAATAATGTTTTTATTGAGACACAGAATCAAATGGAATAGAGAGTTTCTTCTTCTTATTCTTCCAACAAATTCGCTACCTTGCTTGAGGAACCATTTCGGTGTTTAGACCCACTGTAAGCAAAATATTCGAGTCATTGTCGTCTTCTTGATTGGTCACTCTGCCATAAACAATCTGTTTCAGCTCCATAACGACCTGACTCATTGTTGGCCTTTGTGCAGACGTCTGCTCGGTACAAGCCAATGCTATTTCTGACATTTTCCAAGCTGAGCCAGTGTCATATCTCTCTTTTAGACGCTGATCCACGATTCCTTTGATGTCTCCTTTGGCTAACATTAAGCTGACCTGATCACTTATATGCCTCTTCTCTGTTTTTGAATTTGCAATAGCAGGTTGGCCTGTAATTACTTCAAGAAGAACAACTCCAAGACTATAAACATCACTCTTTTCGTTCATTTGGCGCGTCGAATAGTACCTGTAGTTTCAAGAAAATGTGTCAGCCTGAATCAAACATTTATATTCTTTACGGTTGAAGAGAAAAAATAAACTTAAGAGAGTTTGATTACTTACTCGGGGTCAAGGTAACCTATGGTTCCAGCAACAACTGTCGAAACCAGACCGTTTCCTTCAACAGAGAAGCTTCTAGATAAACCGAAGTCCGCTATCTTGGCTTGGAGCTTCTCGTTTAGTAAGATGTTCGCCGGCTTCACATCTCTGTGAACTATAGGAGGTTTACAATTACAGTGAAGATACTCTAGTCCTGAAATTTTTGTTTTAATTAGAAAAAAGGAAAAACACACTTTCTTGATCGATTTTTCGCATGTTGGATTTAGTTAATTGTCAAGATGGAATTTCATGAACCTTGCGCTGCATCTAATGATATCTTCAACCTCTCTTCCCAGCTCAAGATAAATGACCTTTTGCCTTGATAAAATGAAACAAAAAAACAAAGCTCTTCTCTCAATACATATGAACATATGAGTAAGTGAACAAAAGTAGAAATACTTATTAACCTGCCAAGTAGTCTCCCAAGTTCTCATTAGCCATATACTCGTAGATAAGTGCCACATGGTTTCCTTCGTTGCAATATCCAACAAGAGAAGTCAAGTTTGTGTGATGAACTCTCATGAGAATATCAACCTGAGAATCTCAATTGGATTAGTTAGGTGAAAAAAGTTTGAGAAAATGAAGAATTAACAAGTCCTTGAAATGTAAGAAAAACAACCTCTGCTCGAAACTCTTTGTAACCTTGAGCTGATTCTTGAGACAGTACCTTGACAGCAACTTGTTCACCATTTATAATACCATGATATACTTTCCCAAAACCGCCTTTTCCAAGAACTCTCTCGAAGTTATTTGTGATATTCACAACTTCTGAGTATTTAAAGTATCGTTTCGCTGTTTCCAACGGTCCATTCCTCGCACCAAGTGCACCTATAAGGGCCTTGTTTAACTTGTGTCTTTATTGGCTGAAAAAGTTCTTTTACATATCATACCTCTTTGTTTCTTCTTGAAATGCCGGAACAAAGCTAATACTGTAAAAAGAGCGATGATGATTCCTACGAGTAATGCTACTAATGGAATGATGTATCCATTCTTCTTCTTCTTCTTGTTTGTGTTTTGACATGAAGCAGAGAGACAAAGGTCTGGATTTCTACCAAATCTTTATAGTTAACAATGTAGAAATGTTAGAAAATGAATCTTTTCAAACCGCATTACGATTCTAAATCACCTTCAAATAGGAAGAACTAAAAGCTTAACGAGTTGTAAACCTTAAGGAAAGAGATCCATTGTTTGATCTTTCAAGCAGTTTCGCTGGAATTATCCCTGTTAACTTGTTTCCTTCCATGTTTCTGAAAATATGAATTCGCGTAAAAATTCAAAGATGTTCTTTGCTTCTTGGATCAAGTGAAAGTTGATATGACTTACAATTCAGTCAAATTTGGTAAGTTACCGAGGAAATCTGGAATTTCTCCTGTTAAATTGTTACCTGATAAGTCTCTGTAATGAAACTTGATTATGTTAGTAAGGAGTTCACACCTCTGTATATCACAGAGAGCATTAGTGTTAATTACATGGAGAACCCGAAAAAATACTGACAATTTTTCAATAGATGTAAGGTTGGAGAAGGCTGGATCGATCTCGCCTCTTAATTCACTGAAAGATATATTTCTGCAAAGCCGAAATAGAGATGTTTATGACAAAAAAAAACAGAGCAGAACAGAATAGAACACAACAAAATAGAACATAACAGAACAGAGAAGAACAGAACACAACAAAACAGAACATAACAGAACAGAGAAGAACAGAACACAACAAAACAGAACATAACAGAACAGAGAAGAACAGATCACAACAAAACAGAGCATACAAAACAGAACAGATATATAAGTTTAACACTAACTTACAGAGAAACGATTCTTGAATTAGTAGTGTCATCAGTTTGGATACAGTCAAGACCTTCCCAATAATAATCCACAGGAACACAAGGATCTCCTTGCCAGTTCTTCTTTACTCTATATTTGGCTTTAATCTTCATCATGGCATCCACTATAAGCGCATATAAAACAAAATCAGAAAAACCGAAAAAAGTCGGGAAATTTGTAAAATATAAAAGCCTTAGTTACCATCTTGTGGATCAGTTGGGATTTGAAGGAACTCATTGACTTGATAGATTTCAAGCGCGTTAATAATCGGTGGAAGGACAGAGTCACCAGGTGGTTGTTGAAGAGAGAAATTAACGGTAATTCCTCCCACGGGATACGGTGTAGAGACTGTATCGGTAAACAAGTACCGAGGCTTAAACGAACGAGTGAGTATTGACTCATCTAGCCAGATGTGGAATTCTCTCGTCAGGTTGGTTTTTAGTTCTTCAATTTCAGCAAAATGCAAGTATACATAAAACTTCGCGTTAGGGTCGATCGGTCTGAAAATAAGCGTAATGTAAAGGCTCTCGTTTTGCGGTGTTTCTGCAGTGCTCATGACAGTAGAAGGTGGTTGGTAGCCATTGTTAAAACCTTGATCGATAGTGAGAGATGTATTCAATTTCTTCACATCAGCAAGCGTACGAGGTGTCCATATTCGGTCATAGATGTCATCCTTGTACCTACAAAAATGTGTGAGAAACTTTAAAGAAAAAATGGAAAAATGAAAAGAAACTGATACCAAAATTCTCTTACAAATTGTAATGCTTTAGCATAAACACAACAATGTGTTTCAACTTTCAACAATCCAAGTTCATATTGTGTTTTTTTTCTAAAGTTATTTCTTTTTGATAAAAATATAATAGTTTCTGTTTCTCCGTTATAAGTATCAAAAGCTTTTAACCGAGAAAATTGCATAAAGTTTTAAAAGTCTAGCAAAATATAAGCAAAGTTTCTAAGGTTTCACCTGAATGGAAGATCACCATTTCCTCCAAAATCCGATCTTCGAACGAGCATAAGTGCATCAGAAGAAGTCTCATAAGTAGTATTCAGCAAGAGCCTTATCTCCAAGACAGACAAAAATGGAGTTCCTGAGTTTTTATCAACAACACACACTTGAACATTATCTGAAACTGGAATAGTGATCATCTCTTTGTTGACTATAGTTGTTGCATTGTCAAGTTTAACAGAGTCCCAGAGATTGACTCCAAGATAAAGATCGAACTCTGGTGCTGCTCCAAGATCATCATAGTTCCCGTACATGAAACGAGTTCTGATTAGATACTTAAAACCTTTGCCTCTTGGAGTCCGAACATCGTAACAATTTCTCTTGCCTTCAGGGAAACTTCTCAGGTTTAACAAGTGTCTATCAAAACCACTTGATTGAAACTCAACTGCAATGCTCTTTCTTATTCCTGAATCGACAAATGCGGAATCCGAAACATATTTTATACCTGTAGTTTCATCGTTGTAGCTAGAATCATCTGGTATCCCGCAATCTATACTTAAAAAACCTGCACTCAGAGATTATAATCATATATAGTTCTTAGTATCTGAATTAGTAAACAGTAAACAGAGCAAAGACTGTTTTGAATTACCAGATTGATCTTGAGCATGAACAAGAAAGAGTAGAAGAGCAAAGCTTGTGAATAAAATCGATGAAAGAGAGCTTAACATTGCCATTTACTTAATTGAATTGCTTTCTCTTTCTCTTGGACTAAGCTTGTTATGAGCACAAGACAACTAAACCTATTGCATAATCGTGTAGGTTTTATATTAAATTAGATGTTCAATAAGATGTTGATATATATGATATCGATAATGATATATATGATTGGTCAACTAAGCATCTTTAGATTATTAGTGTTTACGCAGTTTTTGTAATTTTCAGATAAAGACGTATGTCAACGCTTACCTTAGAAGTATTATCCTACTTATTGCATGGTTTTTCTTGGTAAACGATGTGTTAAAAGTTTTTTTTTTAAATAAAAAATCTGTTTTAATGTATAAACATATTAAAATTCTTTTGAATCGGATCGTTTTAATACTCCATTTGTGCTTGCTAATAAGCGGTTACATGTGTAAATTTTCATAACAAAAATTAAAACAAAGAGATACAATGCATAAAGAAAATTTTAAACATAAGAAAAAGTATACTGGTATAATGCTAGAATTCCACATTGGAAATGTGAAGAACCTACACTGGTATAAAGGATCTCACCATTTTTTTTTATAATATTGTGGAAATCAGTTGAATGTCAATGTTTTTTTCGTGAAATTTTATTTAAAATAGTCAAGGTCTTAACAATGATTTACGAAATCACATGAGTAGGTGAAGCAAGACGCGTTAGAACTTATTAGTAGTCGTCACTTGCAACTGTGTTAATATTTTAGTAAATCAATGAATATATATTCGTAATCAAAGACTTTAAATAAAGGAGACTTTTCTGAAATGTACGTTCATACAGTTTTGGACCCAATTTCTTTTATTTCGGTTTATTATCCAAAATGCAACGTATGAAGATCACTTTACAATACTAACTTGGTAACACAAATCTAGAAGGTAAAAATGTCCAACATGCTATAACTAACGAAATAGTTGTAGTTTCATTGAGATCAAAGATCGATTATTTGTTGGATGTCATCACTAGAATTCAAATAGCGGTATGATCCTACGATCGAATCACCAAAAGACAATCCAATAACTAGGAATAACGCTCTCATAAACATCCGTAATACTTTTCAACATATATAAATCTTTCAGACAATTTCCGAATTTTTGGACGGCTTGGATTGTTTTGTTGATTTGGTAAGCGTTGACACGATGTTCTGGTGGTCCAATAATTCTAACAAAGCTGCATTAACCGTATCTGAAAAGATGCTTAATTGACTAATAATATAAATCAAAGTCTCATATATCGACCATATGACTTTATACGAATCGGCATGGATGATTATATACAATAATTGTTAATGCAAAAAAGTTGAAGCTTTTCTTGTCTTAAAATTCCAACAAATTGCATGCATGAGCCTAAATCGACATGACTGTATACAAAAAGTTTGATGAAAAAGAGTTGAACAGTAAAAGTTCCATTTTTGGTAAATCTTCTAGTTTTATGTGAGTGATAAATATACCATTAAAATGCATAGTTCTAACATACTTGAATCATGTTTAAACCACAATTAATTAATAAAAATAACTCAGATGAAAATGTCTAATTTATTAGATATATGTCAATATATATAAAACAAAGAAGTTTAGAATTCTTTTCTTAGCATAAGTATTGATAATCTTAACTTGACTGTCAATATATGACCTTGATTAGTTTAATTTAACTCATTGATGGTAAGATTATGAGAAGGTTTACATTGATCCTTCCAATCTTAAGAGCTCATGTTGGTCCAACTTAAGAAATATCTGATATCATTAAAGTGTTTGAAGTTGCAATGATGGCTAACAGATAATAAAACAAGTAAATTACCTTATAATCCATGAGATACATTTAGTGTGAGATTTAAAATTTTATCTGAAAATATTCAGTTTTAGATTGTTCTGACCATGAATCTAATGGATAAAGAATCCCACCTTAACTTGGGTGCAATGCCATAAAACTTCTCAAGAATCTTCTTTACCACACTTCATTTTGTTTCACAACAGAAAGAGTTTTCCAGTTGTTATAAAACTTAGGTGGACTCAACAATCACCTAACTCGGGTCAAGAGTCATCAAAATCAAAAGGAAAAACTAAGCATCCTTTGAATAACCAAGACAACTAAATTTTTCTTTTACTAGAGATTGACATGGCCACCATGTAAAGAGATACATTCGCCAACATTCACTAGGTAAAGAGATTTTGAAAACTTTTGTCACAAGATGCCAACCAACCCTTTACATTTTGGACAGCAAATCTTAATCTTTTGTTGTATGAATATTTCTTCTCTATGATGTTTTTATAATTTGCATCAGGAAACACGAGACCATTTGTTCTTGCATTGCGAATACTTGGAACAGATTTGGAATAGTTGCCTTCGCCGCTTCGGACAACCCAGTTTCATCTTTCAGGACTAGAGCTCTTTCATTTCTTGGCTATCGTCGTCCACCTATGGTATTCCCATCAAGCTAAAGAGACTGGTTTGCCAAGCAACAATCTATTTCTTTTGGAGAAAAATGAACAACCGTCTTTTCAGCCGTTCATCAGATTTTCCAACTACCCTATTCTTGCAACTTGATCGATCCATCAAAGACTTGTTACTTGCTAGACGTGGTCGCAAAATCTGCCGCAACTTCTTTTCTAAATGGTTCGCTTTCTCCTAATTATATTATCTCATAATATCCAATTTCAACCTATTTTTTGGTGTTTTAATTTTTAAACAACGAAGCTCCTACCATTAAACTCTTGTAATTAAACATGATGTTCCATTTTGGTAATATAATTTATGTTTTATCAAAAAAAAGAAAAATGCCAACCAATATTCTCAGTATATTTTTAAACTATTTGAACCAATGTTTTGAAAACCGGACCAGACCGGCCAGTTGAACCAGTTAGACAGGGAATCATCTATAAACCGAGTCTGGGTAGAGTTAAAACCCGGATTTGATTTAAACCGACCAAAAACCGGTGACTCGGGTCAGTTGTTAAACACAGTTTACCAAATTTAAACTATAATTTGATTGTTTTAAGTGCATTTCATTGAATTTGATTTCAAGTAGCCGTCTTTTTCCAAGACAGATTATGCTTTCTTTTTTTGACATTTATTTCTGATTTTCTTATCCAATTTTATGGAAAATCAGAGATCTCTTTGCCTTTCTCTAAGTCAAGCAGTAAACCACATTAAATTTTAATTTCATAGCATCACGATGACTCTTTTTTTATTAGTTTTATTATTGTGATGTTCTCTATTCGTCGAAAGAGAGTAGGCAACATGACTTCCTTTTCTGAGTTTTCTCTGTTTTATCTTTTACATATCTTTCTCTATTTTTAATTTCCTGTGTTGATGATCGTATCTTTCACGTGTTTAACTTTCTCATTTTATTTTCTGTTTTACTCTTTTAATCTTATTATTTAACATGGATTAGAAATCTTGGTATCTACCATTTTTATGGGATACTGTTTTGATTTTCCTCTTTTGTGATGTTCTATATTCTTTATTTTCATATATATATAATTAAAAATAGAAAAAATTTTAAACCCGATTGGACCGGTTGACTGATCCGACCAGCCAACCAGTGATAACACCGAGTTGATGTCTGATCCGATTTGAAAAACATTGATTTGAACCTATTGATTGGTAGATAATCTCAAAAGAGCATCCCGGATTTATGTGTTTTCATCAAGATTTTGATTCTTGAATACTTACGAAAATATGAGTCTAATTAAGTGCTACATTATCATGTCCAAACTTGTGGATTCGTCTCTTTATCATTATTTCTCTATGCAAACTCATACTGATCAAAAGCAAAATTGAACAAGATTATGATTTGGGAAAAAAAAAGACTTAAGGCATGTTTGTAGATTCTCTAACATTGAAAGAGTAATTTAGTAACTGAAAATGCTCTGCCTTTCTAATTTTCTAAACTATCAACATAGGTCTTTGACCAAACAAAGAAAGTCACAAAAACCTTAAAACATGAAACTTCTTGTACACTTCAATTATCTTACAAAGCAAACTCAACTCAACTTTGTTCTTCCCCACACCACACAGAACAAAAACTCAGATGAATTTTACAATCATTTATCTTGCCTGAGGAAACATTCCCGAATCAATATTCTTCATCGCCGGCTCAGTAACACTACTGGCACCAGAACCACCACCAGTTCTTGCTCCGCTTACACTCTCCTTCAGCTCAGCCACTACCTGACTCATCGTCGGTCTATTTCTAGAACTAGCAGACGCACAAGCCATTGCTACTTCAGTGATCTTCCATGCTGAACCAGTATCAAATCTCTCTCCTAGCTTTGGATCCACAATGCCTCTGATATCTCCTATGGATAACAGCAACTCAACCCGGTCACTGATGTGTCTGTTCTCTGCTGTTGATGAACGTGTAATCACTGGTTGGCCAGTGACAACCTCCAAAAGAACCACTCCAAAGCTGTAAACATCACTCTTCTCGCTTAATTTCTGCGTCGAGTGGTACCTTTATTTTGTAAAACAATGCCTCAGAAAAATAACAACTAACACCAGAAACATACTAACATATACAGTAGTAGAAGAAGCTTTTCACTTACTCAGGGTCGAGGTAACCAATAGTTCCAGCAACCGCGGTTGAATCTTGGTTCGTACCCTCCTGTGCGACACTTCTTGACAACCCAAAGTCAGCAATCTTGGCTTGAAGCTTTTCATTGATAAGAATATTAGCTGGCTTCACATCTCTTTGTACAATGGAAGGTTTGCAGCCATTGTGAAGATATTCAAGCCCTGAGTTTCAAACAAACAAAATATTTCATTTCATTTCATTAGATTGATTTTCTCAGCTTTTCTTTATATGTTTTCGCAAACCTTGTGCCGCGTCTAGTGATATTTGTAACCTCTCCTCCCAGCTCAAGACATAAGATTTTTTCCCTTTGATTAAGAAAGAAACCAAAAGTAAATTTATAGATCAGTGATCAAAAGTAAGTAGAAGAGAGATCAGAGACTAACCTGACAAGTAATCTCCCAAAGTTCCATTAGCCATAAACTCATAGATAAGTGCCATCTTATTGCCTTCGTTGCAGTATCCGATAAGAGCTGTTAGGTTCTTGTGATGAACTCTTAGAAGAAGTTCGACCTGATGATTCCATAACTCACTTTTTAGAGACTTGAAACTTTCGAATTTTAATATATATAAGAGACTAACCTCTGCTCTGAACTCTTTGTAACCTTGAGCTGATGATTCAGAAAGAATCTTGACAGCGACTTGGTAGTCATTTAAGACACCATGGTATACTTTTCCAAAACCTCCTTGTCCAAGAACTCTCTCAAAGTTGTTTGTGATTTTCGCTACTTCTGAGTATTTGTAGTATCGCTTTGTTGTTTCCAATGGTCCAGTCCCAACACCACCAGAGCCGACTGTAAAGATCTCATGAGAAGTTTTCTTACAAGTAATCCGAGAAATAATAATAAAAAAAATAAACGTTTTGGATAGTTTCTTGATGTTTTTACCACTTCGTTGTCTTTTCTTGTACAGCAAGAACAAAACTATAGCTATTACAAGACCAAGCACTCCCACAACAGATGCTACTAATGGAATGATGTATATATACACTCTTCTTCTTCTCATCCTTATTTTGACATGAAGCAGACACACAGAGGTCTGGATTCCCATCAAGTCTTACGATCAAAATGCAGAGACATTATCAAAACATGAACCCAAGAGGCCAAAACTTAAAATAGAATTGGTTCAACAGCTAACAGAATGAACCAACCTCAGCGAAAGCGATCCATTGTTTGATTTCTCTATTAGTTTCACCGGTATAGCACCCGTTAACTTGTTCCCTTTCAAGTTTCTGCAGACATATACGTGGTGAAATCAATATAAATTCTCCAAGTTATAGATCTCACTACAGTTCCAATTAGTATATGACTTACAACTCTGTCAAGTTATGTAGATTTCCGAGGAAATCAGGTACCTTTCCTGTTAAACTGTTGTTTGATAAGTCCCTGTAATGTAATTTTGTTTTGCATCAGTTAAAGTATTCCAAAAACTACGTGTACTAAAGTTTTCAAGAAAATACAGACAGTTTCTGTAATGATGTAAGGTTAGAGAAGGCCAGATCAATCGGGCCAGTCAAGCCATTGAATGATAAATTCCTGCAGAATCACATAAACATTTGTGAGAGAACAGAGAAAGAGAGCAAAAACATAAATAATCATTTGTTGAAATGCATACACATAAACAATTCTTGGAGACTCGTTATCGGCATAGGTGCAGTTAATATCCTTCCAAGGGTATTTTAATGGAGCACAAGGGTCTCCAAGCCAGTTCTTCTTCACTTCATAGTTGGACTTGATTCTCATAATTGCATCAACTAAAAATGGATAAGTATTGAGTTAATAATGAAAAAGGAATAAGTTTTGTTTAAGAAAATGAAACCATACCATCTTGTTGATCAGTAGGTGAGTGAAGAAAATCGTTGATACGATATGTTTCAATGGCGTTAATGATGGGTGGAAGTGTAGATTTAACAGTACGTCTAAGACTAAACTCTAGTATTGGTCCGCTCACGGGGTTCTGAACGAAAAGCGTGTCTGTATACAAGTATCGCGGGATAAACGTGGACATGTTGATTGACTTTTGGTTTAGTAACACCGTAAATTCTCTTGTCTCATTACTTGGCAGTTCCAAAACTTCTGCAAAATGCATATAAACATAATATTTCCAACTAGGAACTTTTGGTTCCCAAATAAGGATTATGTCTTGGCTTGAATCCTCAGGTGAAATTGCAGTGTTCATAACCAAGCGAGCGGGTTGAAATCCATTGTTGATATTCGAATCTATAGTGAGCGATGCATTGAAGATTTTATACTTTGGAAACCTTAGAGGTATCCATATCCGGTCATAAACATCATCTTTGTACCTATATTATTACCAACTTATAAGAATAGCGAAGAAAACAAAAGTTTTAAAATTATATTTAGTAATAACTTTGAAAATTTTACCTAATTTTACATAGTTTGAACAATACTCTTTTTACAATGAAAATAACCAAATTACCCTTTTTATTATTTATTTAACTACATCACGAATTAATTAATTTTAAATAATATAACTAAAATTATAATTATTTTTCAATAAAATAAATAAAAATCATATTTAATTTAAATTTTTTAAAGTAATAAATTTGTTATGAAAAAATAATATCTGATAATGCAAAAACAATTCCTAGTTGAATTTTTTAATTAATTGATTTTTGTATATAGTCGACTTATGTATACTGTTGATTTTCTTTTTTGTTCGTCGATTTATATTTTTCCGTAGACTTATTTAATATTTGATAAACTTATGTTATTTTATGTTGACTTATTAATAAAGTTGATTTATTGAATTGTCGATTTATATTTTATTTTTGTCGACTTAATTTGTTTCACCATCGAATTATTTTATAAAAGTTGATTTAAATTTGGACTGGTTGATTTATTTACATAGTCAACTTACTTAGACTGTTGACTTATTTTTTGTTAGTCAAATTATATTTATTTGTAGAATTATTTTTTCTTGATATACTTATATCATTTTATGTTGACTTATTATTAAAGTTGATTTGTTGAACTCTCAACTTATTTTTTTCACCATCCAATTATTTTATAAAAATCAACTTATATTTTGATTAGTTGATTTATTTTCATAGTCAACTTAATTTAACCATTAACTTATTATGATATTTCATCGATTTATATTTTTCTCGTATACTTATTTATTCTTGAAAGACTTATAATATTTTATATTGACTTGTTAATAAATCTGATTTATTGAATTCTCAACTTATATTTTACTTCTGTCGAATTTTTTTTATCACCACTTAATTTACAACAATTGACTTATATTTTGTTTGCTTGATTTATTTACATAGTTAACTTATTTAAACTGGTAACTTATTTTTCATGTTCATGAACTTATTTTTAATATAATTAATTTAAAATTACGAAAAAATTATAATTAAAAAAAAAATTTATGTAAAAACTTAAATAAATTTTAAAATTAATAATATTATTTTGAACCTATAATTTATTTAAATAAATTATCTAGTTTCAGTTTATAATTTATTTTTATCATAGATTATTTATATTTTATATAAATTATTCAAAATTAACTTTATAAATAATGATTGCTTCCAAGGATATAATTATCTATAATACTAACTAATTTTTAAAAAATAAAAGAATTTTTCATTAGCTATTTAAATTCGGATTTAATTTTTTAAAATTAGTTTAAAATTTTTATAGTTAAATTTAATTAGTATTTACTATCTAACTATTTATAAAAATTAAATAATATAATTTAGAAGATAATTTTCTGGGCTACCTTAAAATTTGTTAAACTTTTGCAAACTACACTATAATTTACAAGATTGGAAATATACATTTTATGTTAAAAATGACATTTTTTCTTAGTTAATAACTTAAAATAAAATAAAAATAATAATAATTTGATTATTTAGCTTTTAAAAATATATAAAAATAATTAATTTAAATCTAATAAATAAAAATAGAAATAATTAATTTTAAATTAATTCGAATTTCAAAATATAATATTTCTTGAGATTTTAGATGATATATATAATTAATATGTAATAACAATTATTATGTTATTTAGTTAAATATGATAATTATATTTTAAATTAATTATGAATTATGAATACCAAAACTAAATAGTTTTTATGCACGATAATAAATGTATACTTTTTTTAATGAAGATAATTATTTTTATTTAGTCTAGATATTTTTATTATTTTTATGCACAATAATAAATTAGCTTTATTAATAAGTCAATATAAAATTATCAAGAATAAATAAGTTTGTGAGAAAATATATAAATCGAAGAACCAAAAAAATAAGTCAACAGTTTAAATACACTATGTAAATAAATCAACCAATCAAGTATTAGTCAACTGTTATAAAATAAGTTGATGTTGAAAAATATTAAGTGGACAAAAACTAAAAATAAGTTAACAGTTTAATAAATCAATTTTATTAATAAATCAACATAAAATGATATAAATCTACTAAGAATAAATAAGTGTACGAGAAAAAAATATAAACCGATGAACAAAACCAATAAGTCAATAATTTAAATATGTCGACTATGTTAAAAAATCAACCAATCAAGTATAAATCGATTATTACAAAATAAGTGGATGGTGAAAAAATTAAATCGACAGAAATAAAAACATATGTCGATAGTTTAATAAGTCAGTGTTATTAATAAGTCAACATAAAATGGTATAAGTCTATAAAAAATAAATAAGTTTACAAAAAAAATATATACAAAAACCAACTAATTAAAATTCAAATATGATTTTTCATATATATATATATATTAATTTTTCATAACAAAATAATTAATTTTTAAACAAAGTTAAATTAATTGTGATTTTTATTTATATTATTGAAAAATAAATTTAATATTAATCATATCATTTTAAATTAATTAGTTTCGTTTTGTAGTTAAATAAATAATAAATAAAGGTAATTTGGTCCTTTTAATTATAAAAAGAATATTTTCAAACCATGTAAAATTAGGTATAGTTTTCAAAGTTCTTAATAAATACTAGTTATCCTACTCTCCCTTTAAGTTATTAGCGAAGGACAGAAATGTCATTTAACAAAAAACATAAAAGGTATATTTCAAATTATTGTGTAGTTTTCAAAAGTTTAATAAAATGTAAGGTATTTCAGCTAATTATCTCACAACGAAACTCATCATAAACAAAAAGTATTCATTTTCACCTGATAGGAAGATCCCCAAGTCCTCCAAGATCCCATCTTTTAAACAGAATAAGAGAATCAGCAGGAGTCTCGTATGTATCACTCTTCAAGAGCCTGAGTTCTAACACAGACAAGAATGGAGTTCCTCTGGCTTTATCAACAAGACACACATGAACATGATCTGAACGTAGCGTGTGAATGATCTCTTTGGTAACTATCATAGTTGCATTATCTATTATAACAGAATCCCAAAGATTAACACCAAGATAAAGTTCGAACTCGGGTGCTTTCCCTAGATTATCATAGTTACCATACATGAAACGGGTTCTAATCAAATACTTGAAACCTTTTCCTTGCGGAGGCTGCACATCGTAACAGTTTCTCTTGCCTTCAGGAAAGCTCCTAACGTTTTGGAACTGTTTTTCAAGAGAACTCGTCTGAAACTTAGAATCTATGCTATGAATTGTCCCGGACTCGACAAATGCAGCATCTGAAAGGTACTTTATGTCTGTTGTTTCATCGTTATAGCTTGAATCCTCCGGTATACCGCAATCTATACTCACAAAACCTGTCATATAAACATATACACATAGAGATTAAAGCCTTAAAATCACAGCTATATTTATATATTTGCAAGAATTTTTGTATACCTGATTGGTCTTGAGCATGAACAAGAAGAACACCAAGAGTGAAGAAGCTTATGAATGAAATCAATGGAAGAAAGTTGTACCGCGCCATTAGTAGTGACAAAAGCTCTTGATCTACACTTTCTCATAGAAATACTTCAATACAAAGCTTGATTGTAAAGATTATAGTATACTATAGCCATGTTGGCTAATGGTGAAGCACTATCTCTTGAAAATCAAATACTATAAAAAATTTTAAGTCACAAGGGCAAGTTGGATATAGTACATAACGACTACATCCAATGGTCTTTTTCAGTTGACAAATCTTCTAGTGGGTTAATTTTTTAAAATCAAAGAATTAGTTCTCATGATTAGCTGACAATGAAAGTTTCAAACTGAGTTTTGTGGATAACATGAATAAAATCGCAAGTGATATAAATAAAGAAAAAAGTCAACCTTACTTCCATAATTTAACATGGGTAAGACATTGGAGAAACAAAAACATTAACGGGAAATTTCTCAACATAAATAAATTTAAATCCATAATTGAGACATTTAGAAAGATGAGGGGTTCATTGAGAAATAACCCAAAAAACTACCACACCAGTTCTTTTCCCAGCTTCAGTTCCCACCTTTGCAAATTTTCCAAAAGAGTCGTAGTATCCTTCACTGAATATGTATAGTATATTTTCAAGCTTTTGAAATGTATATTATTCTGCCAGTTTTGCAATCTTCTAGACACTCTTAATAGTTAATTTGTTAGTTGCTATGGTATCATCAATCGAATTCAAGAATGATGTATCTTTTATTTTTGAACGTAAACAATTCAACATATTTTCTTTCCCATTATTAAATATATCATCATTTATTTTCTTTCATGTGATCATCTCCAGTAAAATTACTCCAAATGCATAAACATATGTCTTTTTAGTTATCCATTTATTAACACAAATACAATTTCAAAAACAGTTAGAAAAAGTACTTATGCATATTATAAGTTAGAAGAGTTTAAATGAACTTAGGATCACTAACTTGCCAAAATAATGTGGATCAATATAGTTGTATCTTCTAACTATTTGTATACTTCCACAATCAGAAATCTTCTCCCTCGTTTCATCTCTTATTTAATTGAAGACTTTAAATCTCTGTGGATATGGTTTCTTTTCGCTAGACCATGAAGATATTAAATTCCTCGTGCCACATCCAATGCTATAGATATTTTCTGACTCCATGTCAAAAAATATAACCACACGTATTCTACTCGAATAAAGAATTATTATTATGTTATAAATATATATGTAAAAATAAATTGGACTATATTTTATATTTTACTTTTTTTTGCTTATGTGTTGTTTATATTTTGCTTAAATTATTTTTTCTTATTTTTTGTTAATTCAATTTTTTATATTTAAAAAAACTTAATCATATGTTAAGTAAATATAAAATCATGTTGATGAAATTAGTTTAAATTTTTTCAATTAGATGTAACATTCTTCTTAGCTTTATTGTATATATCTTTTGCGTTTTAAAATTAACTATGAATTTAAATGATTTTAATGTTTATACATTTATGATTCTTAAGTTAATTAATTTCAAGTTAATGATTGGATGCAAAAAAAAGAATTATTTTATTAAAAAAATTAATTACGAGATGATGATGTGATAAATATATCATTTAAATGCCTTGTTTTACCATACTTGAATTTTGTTTAAACTACAATTAATTAATAAATATAAATGATGTCTATATGAAAAACTCTAATCAGTTAGATAAATGTCAATATATATTAACGAGAGAGAGAGAAAGTAAATTGCCGACAATTCTAGTGTGAGATTTAAAATTGACCATGATCGAATCCTTCATACTCAGCTCTCGATGATTTGATAAGTTTGTGGAGGATAATGAAATATTTGGTGACCACAATTTTTTTTTGAGTAATGTAACCTCCACAAAATCGCGATTAAAACTTTCGGACCAGACAATTGTTATATATAGTTGGATGGTTTGTAAGGGAGTGAGCTGTTGATTGCAAAAAGTTAAATGAATGCATTTGACGTCTTTGGATCAATATTTAGCTTTACTTATCGATCTTTATCTATGATTTTGATTATTCTGATTATGATAGATTTAAATTTTGACATTCTCTAAACAAAATGAGATACACAAAAAATAAATTGATATCGATGACATGAATGGTTTAAAAACTTGTTTACACCCATATTTAAAAAATTTGGATTTGTTACATATAGAAATCTTTGTAATTACAATAAGTTTAGCATATTGCTGGATAAAGAAGATGTGGAAAATAATGCTATCATAGTATCATAATATCTAAGCTTTTTCAATGTACCACATGCAATCTCATGGATTCACAGAATACCCTTTTAAAAAAATCTCATGGATTCACAAATCATTAGGAGAGTATATAGTTCGATCTGGCCACAATTTCCATAGAAAGCAGTCCAAAACTCATGTTTCTAGTTCTTTGAACTCACACTTGTATAACGTGCTTGCATAGTCTACTTAGAACACTTTTGCGATTAAAAATATCTCCATAATTCAAACATTTTTTGCCGATGCATTTTAATTTTATACAATAGATTGCATGTAGCTAATTCTTTGTCCATATCGGATGTGAAGATTGAATTTTAAATCAAAAAATATGGAAGATACTAAAAGCAAATAATGTTACAATAGTCAAGTTATACGATATCACTATATCACCTCTAGATTCACCATACCATTATTACCATATAAATCGTAAGCAAAATAAAAATCTTCAACAACCAAAAAAAAAAAAACTAATATATCTGAAAAATATTGATAACATTAAGAAAATATCAGAAGTTTTTTGTGTACCCTTGTTGTGATGGATAAATTTCTATCGTCTAATTTAAAATGGGTCTAGAAACCTAAGTACTGGACTGTAAATATTTATTCCGAACATGAAGACAGATTAGATATAAGCTGATAAATATAGGGATTAAAGTATAAAACGTTAATAGTGCGACAAAAAGTAAGGCTGCAAGCAAGCGAGCGACGATGAACACATGCCCGACCGTTGATTGAAAAAAGCTCCGTCGCCGCCGGTGTCTGAACTAACCAAGCATGATCAGCAAGGAACCCATCTCAGTTTCTATCAATTTTTCGATTCTGATTATAAATTATCTCCTACGCGTTTGGTTCTGTAAAATTTAGGAAGATTTTAAGCTTCCTAGGTATAGAACTTTGTAGCGTTGGTTTCTTTACGAAATCCTTGGGCTGAAACAACTTGAAAATGATAAGAGACTTGATGGTTTCTGGGTTTGCATCAATTGTTACTCTTTATTAATCCACTATTCAATCTGTAACCATTTTTCTTGTGAATTGCCAGATTTGGTTAGAAATATTTCATCTTGGAAAAAAATTCAACAAATTTTTAATATGATCTAGGACAGTTTGAATGACTTGTATGTGTAGTGATTGTAGTAATCAAAAATTCTACTTTTAATTCATGAATAACTTGACTTCTTGTGTATCACTACTTAAAAACGAGGAATTTGATGCTGTGAGGGTTATGCATATGCATGTAACTACTTGGTTCAACAAAATTAGCAAGGAAGGGTTGATTCTGTGAACTGGGATATGAGGAAGAGGGAAACAAAGGGGTCAGTGGATCAAGAACGTGAAAAATTTCATGTATCTTTGGCTGAGAGAATCGGGTCTACACTAATTGAATCTCTTTTGAAGACAGGAGGTTAGATTCTATGTAGGAGGAGAAATCAGATGCAATACCAATGAGGAAATATGTCCGAAAACAAGGAAGAGGTTAAAGAGTGTTTGTTAAATAAGATGAAGTTGGAGTAGAATCTTTTCGAGCGTAATCAACAGAAGATTAGAAAGGTCAGAATTACATTCCAATCTATCTCTTTTCTGAAATTGAGAGGACCCGTTTTCTTTTACTACAATAGGGTATTGATGTGTTTTCTGTATCTGTTTCACAATGGAAATGCTCTCCTAGATAAAATCAAAATCTATATTGTTCTTGAATATGCACCAGAAATATAAAGATTTACTTTTACAAATGAGTCTTATATGCATACTACAGATGATTAATTTCTCTATTATTGAATTATGATAAATATTCCAGTTTAATTAAAGACATGGCTCGTCCTAGATCTTCGATTGCCAAAATACTTCACACTATAGATCTGTGCTATATACCAGTGATCAGTTTGCTACATACCACTACTGATTTGTGCCACATAAATTTCGCCCTTCTCCTTTTTGAATCTATTCTTGGAACTCCCATGTCTCTTTTCTGGTCATTGGCTTCAATAGGAAAAGGTCAGGTCACGTACGGAGCTAGAGATCAGGTAAACCTTTGGCATCGCCTTATACAGTGACAAACAGTTGGATCCTGCTTTCAAGGAAATGTCTGACAAGTGGGTGAGTACCCAAGTGTTTAATTTTGTTTGAGCTAGCTCATATTTAAACTGCCTGGATTCATTTTGTTTGTGCTTTTCTTGTCATGTTCCTTCTGAGTATCAGAACTTTGTTTACTCTTCTACTGCTGAAACTTTTTACACTCTTCGTCGGTAGGACATCTTCAAAGGTGAAGCTAGTCTCCATACTGGTTCTGAAACGTTACTTAATGATTAGCCTTGGATTATTCTGAGAATGGTGATTAAGATCCTGAAAACAAAGGAGGATGGAAATAGCATTAGTGGCTTGGGAAATGCTGGCGATGGAAAAGAATTTCTATTTGCTTAAGCTGCTCTTCTAATGGTGTATAGGCTTTTCTATACGATTTAGCAGCCGTGATTTAGAACTCTAAAATGAATGTCATGCATTTGGAAATAGAAGCAATGAAGAAATTGTATCCAGGCCAAGACAATGGAAAGTGGTGGACTATACTATGTGAGTACCTTTGAATTTTAATACTTTTATTTGTTTACGGGAGAAAATATAGTGATTTGCTTCAAGAACAAAGTAGAGGAAGAAATTATTGATCTACATCAAGGACGAAGTAGAAGAAATTCCTTTGAGATTTTCCATAGGACAACGCATAAAAGAGCATGGCAGTGTTGTTTGTTTATAACAAAGTTAATAATAGTTTCTGATGGTATGAGGAACCATATGATTTTTCTTCCATTTATTCCGCAAGACTGATAAGGATAAGTTGTTTTACCCTTTCATGCTCTCTAGATTAACCACCTTCTCGTTATATAATGATTCCAATTCAATTTTTTTTTGCAACAGTATTGGTATAACTGTTATATCTTTATGATTTCCCTTGTTTATCAGGAGATACTCAGAAAGGACTGTCTCTTACATGGGAAGATTTGTGAAGACGAATACTGAGGTCTAAGTAACAGATACAAACTTGTAACTATGTGCAAAAGTAGTTAGAGAAACCAGGATGGAGAAACACCCGAAGAGGAGGAAAGAATCTCTGTGGAGATGAAGGTATAAGTTTGATTTTTGAGCTCCCTGAGCTGTTGTTAAGGTCTAACATTTGCTTCCTATTTTTTTTAAAATATCTGATTGCTAGGTCTAAAATGTTCTAATCGCTCGCATTATTTATCACTGTAGAAGTAACTTCATCAGGTGTTTGCAGAGCCATGAGGGGACATTCTTTCACAAAAGTTGGATTTTGAACTAAAGAAGGTATCCATGAGAAAAGTACTTGTTTCCAATTGTTATAGGTATCCAGCATCCAAAGTTAGAAACGTGTTAGGCTATAACATCCTCATTCAAATAGCTATGAAACATTGGTTTTTCAGTATCGGTTCTTCATAAGCTCTATTGTCGATAATCATATCCTTAAATTCCATTGTCAGGTCAGCCAATGGTGCAACAACATCTTACATTGAGGAGTAGGAAGGTGGGTTCTAAGATATTAACAACCTCACTATTCTAAGGAATTCTCTGAAAATTCCAGGGCTATAGTAATCAATGAGAGCAAGACTGAGATTAATCAACTTTAAGATTCCACAAACGAGACTGCTTCTTTCAGCAGGCAAGTGTCTCTTTTTCGTGCTTCAACCGTAGATTAAAAGAGATAATAGTAGCACAACTAGTTTTCTCGTTTTTCTCCTAGGTGTAAACCAAGATCATGATTTAGTACTGCTCTCATGACACAGTAGTCTCATATTTCTCTTAGGTGTAGGCACATTCTTTTTGCAACTTCTAAATTGTCACATCTTTGTCATTGTCGAGTTCAGGCCCTTGACGAGCTTAAGCAACAATATGAGCTTAAATCAGAAGACAAAGAGACAAGAGGAGGACTTCAAAGTAGTTACAGAGAAGCATTAATTGAACCTGAAGCACATGCTACTGAGATTTAGAACCCTGAAAGTCCAGGAAAAACTTAGGCAAGTCCTCTTGTTTTACTCCAAGAGAATGTTGATGGACAGAATCAAATGCATATGCTTTTTGGATCAGAGACCCCTAGATAGTAGGAAGGTAAATCAGAATTTTTTTGACAAGCGCCATTGAGTTTTGTATTCTTGCCAAAACTTGTGGATATTGACTTGCTCTATTAGAGATCAGTTAGGTTCAGATCTTTTGTTAACTCCCAAAAACAGTAGTTAATATTCAGGGACAGGTTCTGAGTTATATCTGAGAATCATTTTCAAAGTGATAAAGCCTTTAAAACAGCTTCTTAGGTCAAAAACATTCTGCTGAGAGTAGATTCATCATATAAGGAAAATGAGTATATTACACTAAAAGCTTGGATTTTGGAAGATAGTAAAAAAAGAAATCCACGTTACACAAACTTTGTTGAGTTACAGGAAATATGTTTGCCAACTTCGCAAATTGGGAGAAACATCGGCAGCAAATCACCAACCGTATTTAGCTTGTGTCTCGGCTTTTGTGAGCAATCCTCTTGAACGTCTCTCTGCTAACTCAGTCTCCTTGTGCTTCATGTCCATGAATAACGCAGTGATCTGATGTTTCCTCTTGTGAAGCTTTGACACTTTCCCCTTAGATGAAGATGACTCTGGCTGCAATACAAATATGAACAAAGACAAAATTTAGAAGGCAATACAAACAATTCATACAATAAAAATGATATAATTATAGCAAGTCGCTGTCTTCCTATAAATCAACACAAAGAAGTTTTGCAGTAATACAAGACTAACTTGACAATGGAAGCTCCAAACAAGAAATAATCTGTAACTCATATTCTATTTTCTTCCAGCGGTTAAATTTTGGGCTTTTCTCAAATATTTGATTACCCAATATGCTCTCTAATGAAAATCTCCTACAAGCTAAGGGGTTTATATTTAGAGAACCATAGTAATAAGAGACCCTAGAGACAGCTTCCAAGTTGTTGACAATGGCAGCCACAGACAGACACTAATTCACAACTCCTACTCTATATACCAATTAAATTTCAGGCTATACTCATATATATACATCACTCAATATGCTCTCTAATGAAAATTTCCTATGAGAAAAGGCTTCAGATTTACAGAACCAGAGAAAACTACAGACCCTAGATTCTTGCAGTCCAAAAATTCCAAGCAAGAGTAAAGAGTTTAGAAGCTAAACAGACCTGATACGCAGGTCCAAAAGCAATTCCAGTAGATTTAACCTGATCAACTCTTGGTCTATTCTTCATAAGCTCATCTTGCTTAACCTCAATTATCTCTGTTGGTATATCATTCCTCCCTCTCCTTCCTCTCCTTGCACCACTGTCCATAGCTACAACCGCTTCAGGCAATCCTGTAGTAGCCTCAAACTCACAACCATTCCAAGTATTACCTCCATAGCTACTACCATCATATCCAACACTACCACATCTAGGGTTTGTTTCATATCTACCATAACCAGCAGCATAATAGTTATCAACTCCAGCAATTTGTTCTGTTTCGGTACTATGACTAAACGATTCATAACTTTGATTTTGATCACTACTACCTGATTCCGTTTGAGTAACTGCAATTGCAGGTGTTTCAGTTTCGAGGATTGATCTTCGACCTGATCCTGATCCCAATGAAGGAAGAGCACCGAGTGCTTGCGAGCTTTTAGGTGCAGGCATGGCAGATAAGAACGATTTCACTGATGAATTGTGAGATACGGAAGAAGATTCCATCTGCTTACGCTTCTTCCTCGCTTTCTCCTCTTCATCTTCATCTTCATCATCATCATCATCAAGATTGCTCGGTCTAGGGTTTACAGGAAGCCTGATCTGAACCACACGTTTCGGAATTGAGGATGGTGCCGGAGAAATTGAAGATTTCGGAGGAGGTAGAGAGGAGAGAAACGGAGATGATTTTCCTCGTGAGCAAAAATCACCATCTTCGGAAGATCTAAGTTCTTTAGGTTGAGGAATTGCTGAGAATAGAGACGAAGAAGAAGAAGACAAAGGTACAGAGGATTTAACGGTGAAAGCTTCTCTACGTTGTTGTTGAGCTTCTTCTTCTTCTTCGTCCGACGAAGCGTAACTCGCTACCAGAGAGTCCATTAGAGAGGAAGAGAAAATTTACCGTCGCCAAGATATGTCGAAGACTCAAAATTATATTTGTTGTGAATAGATGGGCGTTTTAGGAAAGTGCTAAGGCCCATGTAAAAGCCCATTTATGTGACAATAAAAGCCCATTCATCTTTGGTTATTGGATTAGGAAACCGGTTTAATTCCTGGAAGAAAAAAACCCGGAAATACCTATCGTCTCTCCTCGATATGAAGTCTCAATTATTTCGAATTGGTTCCACAACATTGACAATTTTTTTTGCTTTTCTTCTTCTTCTTCAGATTACTTGTGAGTTGTGATCAGTCTCTGTTTATGTGGGTTTCAAGCTCAATTCTTACCTTGAAGTCTTCTTCTGGGTTGAATCATTGGTTTACGAGAACTAAAGCTTTTGGATATTTCTTCTCTCTTTCTTCGTAAGCTAATAATAACCCAATATTTCAATGTGATTCTGGTAAGTCAACCTACTTTGGATCACTGCATTATGTTTCCAGTTCAAGTAAGCATTTTGGTGAAGATTGTGATACGATTCTGAAGAATATTGATGTCCCTAGTGATTGCGTTGAAACGATTAGAAATGTGCTTATGAAACACAGTTGGATACAGAAATATGAGTGTGAGTTTAGTACTGAACTTGATCAATACAAAGTCATTAGAATTTTGTATGATTTGTTTGAGGAGACTTTGGATGCATCTATTGCTCTATACTTCTTAGGTGGTCAGAGTTATGGATTGGTTCTGAGCACTCGAGCAAGTCTATGAGGCGAACGATTCATATTTTGGTATCTGGAAATATGAATTATAGAGCTGTAGATATGCTTCTCTGTCTGGTTAAGAAATGTAGTGGAGATGAAAGGTCCTTTGTGTTTAGTTATCAATGATCTATTTGAAACTCTTATTGATCGTCCGGTTTTAGAGACTGTATTTTGTATGCTGATTGATTTTTGCATTAAAGAGAGAAAAGTCGACATGGCCCTGAAACTAACCTACAGAATGGATCAGTTTGGCATCTTTCCTTCAAGGGGGGTTTGTATTTCATTGCTTGAGGAATTTGTTGAGTACATGCTCAGTCGAGGGAGACATCTAAATGCTGCGATTCTTAGCCTATTCATTAGAAAATATTGCTCTGATGGCTATTTTGATAAAGGTTGAGAATTGCTTATGGGAATGAAACACTAAGGTCTCAGACCTGATGTTGTGGCATTTACAGTATTCATTCATGAATTATGTAAGACAGGGTTTCTAAAAGAAACGACTGCGGTATTGTTTAAACTCAAACTCTTTGGTATCTCTCAGGATTCTGTATCCGTCAGTTCTGTTCTCGACGGGTTCTGTAAGGTAAGAAAACCAGAGGAAGGCATTAAGCTCATTCATTCTTTTCGTCTTAAACCAAACATTTTTGTGTACAGTAGCTTTCTGTCAAAAATATGTAACATGGGAGACATGCTAAGAGCTTCAATCATATTTCAGGAGATTTTCGAGTTAGGACTTCTTCCTGATTGTGTTTGTTATACTACTATGATTGGTGGGTATTGTAAACTGGGCAGAACAGCTAAAATATAAGCGGGAACATGCCATCCTTGACAACATATACACTGCTCATTGGTGCTTGCAGCAAGTTTGGAAGCGTAGGTGATACAGAATCTGTGTTTCGGAATATGAAAACTTAGGGTTTGAATCCTGATGCTGTAAACATATAACAATCTAATGTATGGTTATTGGAAGACACATCAGCTAAATAAAGTTTTTGAGCTTATTGATGGAATGAGATCTGCTTGTATCTCTCCAGCTTTTGCAACCTACAATATTCTGATACATAGCATGGTTGTAAGAGGAGATGTGATATCAAATTGGGAAATTAAAAATAAAATAAATTATTACAAAAATATTAAAAATAAATTATTGGTAAGCAATTATAAAATTGTTAATTTGCACATAATTATATATAATTAAATATAAACATATATTTTTATATTAATCACTTATTTCTTGTATTTTTAAAAATATTTGATTTTACTATGCTAAATAATTAATCACACAAATATAAAAAAACATGTATTAATAATTTTATTTGGATATTACAGTTTTTAACCTAAAACTTATATGCACGTATTCATAAAAATTTTAAGTATACAAAAAATATTTTTATTTTATATATTGAATAGGATCTACATGTTTTTTCATTCAACCAATCACATGTTATTGTTTAGTGGTATTTTCTGTATAGATCAGAATTGATTAATTTGATATCAATATTACTTATATAATAATAATAGTACAGGGATTCAAGTGAGAAATCAATCTTTCGTATGGTTCTGAGAAAGCAAGAATGTCCTCTGGCTTGCAAGCCCCACCGTCACCGCCACTGCCACTGTCTTTGTCGCCATCGCTGGCACCTTGGCCTTCCACTATAGATTCACGAATGGTGCCTCTCACTGTGTTGTCTTCAGCCTTTACTGCCTCATAGGTGAAGTCTCTCTTCTTCTGTTTTTTCTCCATTCTCTCTTTTGTTGCCTCCATGTCCCTAATTTCTCTTTCTCTCAAAGGTCTCGCAGGGTTTTGTTGTAATACTTATAGATTCTAGAAGCGATATTTGGGGCACGTGGCATGTTAGATATGATTACGTGGCGGTGTTTGATGTGAATGTGTATATTTCGACGGATTCGTGGAGGGATGAGTCAAATGAAGAGATTATGTTACAAGAAAGTCCCTCAAACGATTGTTGTATTTCAGAAATACCCTTTTGATTGATCGTTAAAAATTGTCCTATGTCGTGTTCGTTTGACAGCTTCAACTTTCTGTAGTTTCTTAGGATTAAACGCTACGACAGACGCATATCACTGCATTAAAAATTTTCAGCCGCTGAAAAATTTTGACGATGCATATGTTTGCTTTTGCTACTGTTGCGGTTGCGACTGCGGCTGCAACTAATTTTTATTTGTTTGCTTAACGCAAAATCTTGCGGTTGTCGCTGTGACCATACATATAACTGTTAAATAAATAAAAATTATAGTGTTTAGCCGTAAGTTGCAAACCGCAGCCGCAACTGTCTGCAGCTATCAAACGAACATGGTCTTAATTTGCGTTTTGTAATTTGGTATCCTTTAGAAACCAACCGGACTGGTACGGTTGAGTATACGGAGTAACTCAACTTTGACATACTAACTACAAACTTTAGTGTTTGATCTTCAATCAAAGTAATTTTAGTTTTTAGTTGCATCAATTTACATGTTGACATATTAATTATATATATTCTATAGTTTAGCTGATACTTTTGAAAAATGAGATTTAATCCCATTCATAGAAAAAAAAAAATTGTTACAGCGGCTAAATATATTATTTCGATGAGAGAAATATAGTGAAAACATGAATATTAAAAAAAAATTCTTTTACAAAATATCAATGCTTTGGCCCCTAATAATTACAACAGAGATTGATGTGTAGTGTATATAAATTGGAATATTCGTACCATATGATAAGAATGTACTTGCACATACTAGTACATATAGTTACCGATTTGACAGAGATTGATGGGTCAAGTACATACCACTGCGAATATTCATTCCATATCATAAGCATTAACAGAGAGTCAGAGATTGATGTGTCAAGTAAGTACATATTAATCGGAATATTCTTACTTTTGCATAATGTCAATCCTATAATGATGAGTGAGAACATTCCTTTTAATTTGGTCAAAAGATGCCAAATAGAAAAAGGAAGGAGTGATTAGCGGAGCATTTAACTTTTTGACCACCAATAAAAACAGCCCTAGTTTTTAATTACCTAATTAATCAATATTTCGTTTAATTTAAATATATCTACTTCCTTTTTAATTCGACCATAATTTCTCCTATAATCTCTCCGTACACATATTTGTTACCATTTAAGCTTTAACTCTCATTCTTCTATCATTTGATCATTCTCTTCTTCTCCTTCTTCAACCATTTACATAAAATCATACACGCATATATAAGTATATATAGAGAGAGAGTGAAAGATAATATGCAAGGAGGCATATCATCAGCAACCACAAATGATGACGATGATGATGATGGATCAACATAATAAACATCAACAGAAGAAACCACCATTATACTCGCCATCATCTCCATCATTCAATAGCATTATTAATAACAAGGAAGAGAGGCTACAGGTTGTGAACTTAAGTGGGATGGCACTGGAATCTCCCCAATCCTTCACTCAATTTAGCTCAAATTTGCAAGCTTGATCTCTCCAGCAATCATCTCCAGATTTATTTACATACATATAATTATAAGCATGAGAATTTTCTCTTGCATGATTCAATACCATATCATAGCATGCAATTACATATACTAATTTTAATTTGTCTATTTGATCATAATTGGGAAAATGACTTCATTTCTCTTGGATAAATCAATACAGATCATAAGAACCTTGCAAACAAAATTCCACTCTATTATTTATATTAATATTACAACAAGTATGGATAATTCCACTTTCGCTTTTGTTTGGTTTGTGTCTGATATACAATTCATACATTTTTCTAAATATTTGGTGCTATTTTGGATGTGACACAGACCATACCAGAATCACTAACAGCGAGACTACTCAACTTGATAGCATTAGATGTTCACTCGAATCAGATCAAAGCTCTTCCAAACTCCATTGGTTGTCTCTCCAAGCTCAAGACCCTCAATGTCTCTGGCAACTTTCTTGTTCCCCTCCCCAAATCTATCCAACATTCAGGTTTCACCCCATAACTTTCACAAAAGTCTCACAACACCCATCAACAAACCATAATTCCCAAAATTTGTCGGGTTTTTTCAGGTTTTTGGAAGAACTAAATGCAAACTTCAACAAACTCATTAGATTACCAGACTCCATTGGATTTGAACTAACCAATCTAAGGAAGCTCTCTGTCAACTCCAACAAACTCATAAGCCTCCCAATCTCCATTACTCACCTCACATCTCTCTGTGTCCTCGATGCCCGTCTCAACTGCCTCATGATTCTACCGGATGATCTAGAGAACCTCATCAACCTCGAGATCCTTAATGTCAGCCAGAATTTCCAGTACCTTTCTGCACTTCCATTGGCCTTCTCATGAACCTCATTGAGTTAGATGTTAGTTACAACAAGATCACTTATGTCTGTCTAAAGATTGAAATAAAACAAACAAAGCCACATAAAGATCTAAACTTTTCAACTTGTGATTACATTATCCCTACAGAGATATGCACAATGAGGCAAACAGAACTCGATTGACCGAGTTCGAAGATGTCTCAATAGACATATAAAACCTAGAAAACACTAAAAGGACACAACTTTTCAAGTGTTCGATCAAAAACTAAAGTTCCCATTACACATTGAAGTAATCTAAAACCTAATGTAGATAACCAGAGATCTTAATTCTGATAAAGAGCATACTCATCACATAAGCAATCACAACAGAGGAATCTCCAGCAATAGCATATGAAGCTTTAACGCTTTTAGCTCTGTTCTTATCAAGTGATAAATCCATCCTAACGATTCCAATCCCACCAAGAACAAACATGAATCCTGAAGAAAGACCTTCAATAATGTAATTGGAATTGAACTAGGAAGAGTTTCAGAACTGGCTTTGTTTGGAAACAGGGATAAAGCTAGCCATTATACGTAGATCAAATTTTTTTTTTAACTACGATAATGCTGTTCCTTGTTTCGAATATTTTCCACCGAAGTTATTAATGTGCAAATAGACCCAAATAAGTTCTTATTATTTTTTTATAATTTGATTACTTTTCATAATTGCCAAAACAAATTAGAAAAAAATAGGTTGGATTTTTCAAAATTTAGGAAATATATCATTTTATTTACCAAAAAATTCTAAAAATTATGGTTTGCATTGAGACTATTTACAAAATCTAAACTATTATCTTAAATTTGATAAATATTTTAGACTATTTTCGTAATTTTCTCTCAAAATTTCATACTTTACACATTCAGCCGTTTCAAGAGTGAAAGTAAACGACACGTAGTCCTCATCTAGATAGCAAATCCGGCAATATATTGCTTGCTTTAATGAAGCCATCAGTCTCCGTCATCCTCCACATTAACTCGTAAAGGAAGCAAAAGAGTTTGATTTCGTCTTCGAGCTCGTGATCTTCAGCTTTTTACGCGACAAAACCTTAAAATTCACGTCGTTGTGATTCTAATCCTTCTCTGCTAAACTTGATTCAGAGGCTATTCGATGGCTTACGTCGACCATGCATTCTCTATATCGGACGAAGACCTAATGATTGGGACTTCGTACACCGTCAGTAATCGACCACCGGTTAAAGAGATCTCACTCGCGGTGGCTCTTCTCGTGTTCGGAACCCTAGGAATCGTTTCAGGTTTCTTCATGGCGTATAACCGAGTTGGCGGTGATCGAGGCCACGGTACGATTCATCATTTAATTAATTTGATACTAATTTTGTGCTTGAACGATTCACTATGTTCGTGATTAGCTGATTTTAAGACGTTTTTGTTAATCAAAAGTAGCTTAGGTTGATAATTTGGTGATTTCTTAGTCCTGCTTCTTTACTTGTGTGTTTTTGATTAGTGTATAGACTTGTTAGTTTCCTGAAGTAAACCTAGTTTGAGAGATTTAGAGATTATCTTGAGATTTTGAGGATTTTGTGTGAACTGATGTAGTTAGCATTGTGGTGCGTCTGTGTTGGACTTGGTTTTGGTCTTTGTTTCTAAGTTTTCTGGGAACATTAGGTATTAAGTGAAACACTCTCAAATAATTCTGCAGAGGCATGAGATTTGGTTGCTCTCTCTCTCTGATGATGTTCACTGGTTTCGTTAGTTACCTTCAGAGAGAACTTTTATGATGGTGATCTTAAGATTTTCTTCTTTTCACAATGCAAACTGAAAGAGTCAGATTTGAGTTGAAAGGAAAGCAACAAAATTTATTCCTCTTGATCTCATTTTGATTCTTTCCAGTTAAGAAATATGATTATTTATATATGAATGTTTATAAAACCTGTGTGTTCTTATATATAATACTGATCTTCTCTGCTTGCCTGAAACTTCTTATTGATGCATTTTACACATCTCTTCACTGCTATGTTAAACAAAACATCTGCATCAGATTCTTAGTATAGTAAAATAGTTATTTTCACTACCAAGGCAAGAAGCAATCACTTGTTTCTCATTGTCACATCAACAACTGATCGTTTTTCTGTAACGCGTTCTTGGGTTCTTTCTCACTTCACTCTCCTTGTACAAAACATTGACAAGTATACACCAAGTGGGTTATAGAATGTAAAACAAGACACAGCCTTTTCTTTTTTTCTATTTTCCAGAAAATTTATCCGGACTAATGATTACCGAAAACTCACTCCACTTTTATTTGTCTGATTGTTGGTGGTGAAACAGGGATTTTCTTCATTGTCCTCGGGTGTCTGTTGTTTATCCCAGGGTTTTACTATACACGGATTGCGTATTACGCTTACAAAGGATATAAAGGTTTCTCCTTCTCAAACATACCATCCGTTTAAGCCTTATGAATCTCGGTCTCTTCATCTCTTACTCAATGTATAGGTTGTTTCTGTGGGGAGATTTTAGATTGCTTAAGGCAATGACTCCTTCTCTTTAGTGTGGTTTTTACATGACTTGAATGAGCCATGTTTGATATGTATCTCTTTTGATTTCTCATTCTCTATGTTAGATCATTAGTCTTGGATAAATATACATCTTCATCCTTGTTACAAGTCGAACATGCTAATCACAAGTAATAATTGGTGTGTTTAGTGATAACGAGAAAATAACCAGAATTGTAGAATATATAATAATACTAGAGGTAATTAACTGCTTTTTGTAGAAACCATGAAATGCTAAACTAGTTTTAGTAGATGAATGATATTAGAGAAAATTGTGTTATAACACTAGATCTGATAACCATTTTCCTAATTTCAAAATTAATCTCAGATGCCATACTGTGTCGTTTTCTTTCCTTCCAAAGTTCCAAGTAGTAATGTAGTTGTGGTATATGCAAATTAAAAAAAAACAGAGAAATATTGTATAACAAAGAAGAATGTAGTGAGGAAAGGCTATGAATAGTTCTAATTTCTAAGCTGGAACATTGGACTCGCATAAATCAACATTATATCACAACTTCAATCCAAAAAACTAGGAAGACTATGACTTGTATATTACGGCATGAACATGATTGAAAGTATTGAAACAGTTCCAAACCTTAGAAAATGACGGTTGATTCTGTTCGTTGTGAGGCTAGTACTTAATGTGTAAAAACAGCGAATTAGGGCGGCTAAGACCCACAAAGAATAGGGTATATCAGAATTCGTTGTTTACTAATAATACTGCGATTAGTTATAACATAAAGAGAATATGAAAGAAGAAAAGAATGTTGTAAGGTTGTAAGGAGAGCAGGAAGAGAAGGTAGGAAGGAATAGGAGGTGGTGAGAGAGAGGCGGTTGCAAAGAAATGGAAAGTTGGCTCATCGAAAGTGACATGACATGAGATAATAATTTTCCAACAAAAAAAAATCCATGCAACAATAACCTTGGTGATTTGTTGGGTATCCTAGAGAAAATTTGGAACGCATAAGCATCAAAATGTATGGAGATGAGCATAGTTTGCATCTATCCCAAACAGTGGTATGCATGTTATTTGATTTTCAATCGCCAAGGATGGAAGGATGTTGAGAAGATGCATCGCTGTGTGAAGAACTTCCACTCAAAACATAGGTGACAAAAGATCATGATTAGATTCTTCAAGTGAGAGATCATTGAGTTGTGAATATAGCCACAACTATATTGCACATATTTCAGATAATTCTAACTAAACCAACAAAAATAATAATTATAAAGTAGGTTATATTCATTGAAATATCATCTACTATCTATTTATTTACCAACTATACCAATGGTATCAGAGGTAATTGAGATCAAGTGGACAATTGGTAAGGCTATGTTATCTTCTTTTGATTAGACTTTCAAAGTTTAGGCTAGGCTAGTGACTAATCTGGTCTCTTCAACCTTATATCTTTGTTATAGTGAGAAATGCATTACGAAACTGGAAAAGCTAATTTCTGGTTTTCAGACTTGTGTGAATATTTACCAAACTAAACCAATTTTTTTGGGTTTGATTTGGTTGGATAAAACCTAATAATAAACTATAAACATGTGTAAATGAATATATTAAATTAATCCAAAAAATCTGTCTGTAGAAGAATACAATTCTAGTTAGTTTTTTTTAATAATTTTGTGATTGAATTTTGGTTTACTCGGTTTGGTTCAGTTTTTTTATTTAGACCAAAATTAAATGTCCTACTGACTCAACCAAAAATTAGGCTGTCCCATCGTTAAAAAACTAAGAAACCATGTCGTTTTAGGTTTGAAAACAGCGCGTTGTTCGGCACTAGAATAAACAAACCCTTCATTTTAAAACCCTAGCTGGTAACTGATCTTTAAACCCATCTCCGATTCACGTTTGCAGAAATTTGAAAATCTTCCCCCAAATTTCACAGGCGATAATCGAAAGAGAAGAACGATGGTTTGGTTTCAATGCGAAGACTGTGGAGAGAATCTGAAGAAGCCAAAGCTCCTGACTCACTTCAGGATGTGCAGTGCCACAAAGGTCTCGATTTTAAAATTTCTTCTGTGTTTCTCTGTTGAAATCGAAACTCTTTGATGATTATTCTGTTAAATCTCTTCGTTTGTGGTGCCAATTTATAGCTATCGTGCATCGATTGTGGAGAAATGTTTGGGAAAGATAGTGTACAAGGACATAACCAATGCATTACTGAAGCTGTAAGTATTCACCATTTCTAATCAATCTTAGGTTTAAATTTTAGGGTTTGGTTATGTATTGGATTTAAGAGATTGAAGATTTTGTTTTTGTGTATTGAATGTTTAGGAGAAGTATGGTCCAAAAGGTCAGTCAAAGCTATCTAATGGCACACCTGCTAAGCCAAAGGACAATTCAAAGCAAGAGCCCGATTTCGATATAAATGTTGGCTTATCTAATCGATATCCATGGTTTTGTAGGTAATTCACATCTTTCAACATGAATACAGTTCCTTGTATGAGGTTTGTCTAGACTGTTTAGGAGTATAATGAAGCTGGTTGTATCTATGTTTCTTTGGATTGATGAAGCTAATGTAGACTTTGTTTTAAATGTATTATGTTTATTTGTGCGTGTTATCTCGTGAGGACATGCTTTTGAGTATTTATATATTTGGTTGCAGTATATGTAATACAAAGGCGACAAGCCAGCAGACTTTGCTTGCGCATGCCGACGGGAAGAAGCACAGAGGAAAAGCAAAAACCTTCCATGCTAGACAACAACAAGCATCTGCACAATCCACGGTTGATAAGAAGGATGCAATTGTAATTGAAAATTATTCTAATGGTGATTTGGAACAGAAGAAAGCGGATTTATCTGTTTCCTCAGGTGTTGTGAATGGAGACTCGCATGGTGAGAAAAAGAGAAAGCTAGAGACTTTAGATGAAACGAGTAAAGGTGAGGTAGTTCAAGCCGAAGAAACGGAAGGAGGTGAACTAAAGAAAACAAAGAAGCAGGACCATGAGAAGAAAATCAATTGGAAGAAGTTGATCACATCGGCTTTGAAGTCTGTAAGCATCTATCAATCAATTCACTGAATTTTGGTTTCGATTTAACTTCTTTCTTGCAACTTGCAATATCCAATATCACCAGTGCAATGTGACTACATAATGAATGTAACACATCTATGGATTCGTATTGATACAGTACGAAGATAAAACTTTGAAGATGAAGAAACTGAAGAAGCTCGTTCTGGAATCTCTTGCGGATTCAGGCGTAACAAAAGACAAATCTGAGCTCAAGGCTGAGCTAGAGCTAAAGGTCAGGCAAATCTCATCTGCCTAATTAATAAACAACGATCTGTTCCCGCTTTAGAAAGATCTTCACATGAAAGTCTTTTTGTTTGTTTTTGTTCTTGCAGGTGAACTCGAGCTCCAGATTCACAGTTGACGGGAAATATGTGAAACTAGTAGCTAAAGATTGAATCTAGTTCTTGTTACCCGTCACATTTTTGTCGTATGATTTATTACTATTACTGTCTGTTCTAAATGTGGAATCTCATCAAACATTTGTATTTCCTTGACAAATGTGGTTGGCTCCAAAATCCAGTTTTTGAGAGTTTAACCGAGTTTTTGGTAAATTCTGAAATCGTGACTCTAATTCGAGGAAACGGAAGAAATAATTAGTGTGGTTAAAATATGTGCCGTTTTCTGTTGCTTCATTTTGTTTTGGTAGTGATGGTTTTGGGTTGCTCCGGGACCCTAACAGATGAAGATATCTGAGCTGTTTTCTGCTTCGGTTTTGCTTTCACCCTTAGCATTGGACATGGAAGGCCGGCCGATCTTATTGGTTCCGCTTCTAGATGAAGCCTGCCATTTCCCATCTCTGTCCCTGTCACTTCTCTTTCCCTTTGTATTACTTGAGAGTTGTCTCCTAATACGGCTGTTTGGGTACGGCTGTTTCGGATTACTGACTCATCATTGTTACCGGTTTGACTTGGTCAATGTATGTATTGCCCGTTACTTGATAGTTTGGATATGAAAAATTGAAAAATAAGAGTTCAGCTATGTTTAAACTCGCTCCTGTTAAGGGCCTGTTTGGTGATGATTTATCTGAATGGAATTGAAAAATGATGTTTGTTTAGTGCTAAAGATTGTTCATTCAAATGAGACATCTGAATGGAACATCCGAATGAGTTTTAAAATTTACACTAAATTTTCAAAACCATTTGGATGAACCAAATTAGACCATTTGGATGGAAATGGTTTATCCAAAAATAACAAATGACAAATATACCACTAACTAATTTTATTTTTATTAATTTAATTTGTTTTAAAAATATTTACATCAACAACATTGAGATTTCATGGTTTTGACGGAAAATACAATCTAATATTTAGTGGTTTTGGCGAAAAAATTAAATTCCGCATTTTTGCAATTTCACGGTTTAAAAATATTGATATAATTATTTTCATAAATATTGGGATTTCACAATTTTGATTTAAAAACGTAATTTTGATAGATTACGGTTTTGGCGGAATAATATAAATCCATGACTTTTTGTCAAAATTGGGAATTCACGGTTTTTGCAGAAAATATAATTCCGAGATTTAGTTGTTTTTGCGGAAAATACAATTCCGCAGTTTTCCCGCCAAAATTGAGATTTTACGGTTATGACAGAAAATACATTTTTGAGATTTATTGGTTTGGGCGGAAAAATGTAATTTTATAATTTTCCCACCAAAATTGGGATTTTACACTTTTTGCGGAAAATACAATTCCGAGATTTATTTGTTTTAGCGGAAAAATGTAATTCCGTAGTTTTTCTGTCAAAACTGAGATTTTACAGTTTTTGGCGAAACATATATTTCTGAGATTTATTAGTTTTGGCGGAAAGATGTAATTTCATAGTTTTTCCTCTAAAATTGGGATTTTACGATTTTGGAGGAAAATACAATTATGAGATTTAGTTGTTTTGGCGGAAAAATGTAATTCCGCAGATTTTACGGTTTTGGCAGAAAATAAATTTCTGGGATTTATTGGTTTTGGCGGGAAAAATGTAATTTTACGGTTTTTCCTCCAAAATTGAGATTTCACGGGTTTGGCAAAATATACAATTCCAAAATTTAGTAGTTTTGGCGGAAAAAAGATAATTCTGCAAATTTTCCGCAAAAATTGAGATTTCACGGTTTTGATGAGAATATATAATTTTGAGAATTTATAGTTTTGGCGGTAAAATGTAATTTCCAGATTTTCCTACCAAAATTGAGATTTTACGGTTTTAGTGAAAAACACAATTCTGAAATTTAGTGGTTTTGTAGAAAAACATCAAATCCAATTTTCATACAAAAATCGATTTTATGATTATTTCGATTAATAATATTATGTGATTTTGCGGTTCTAAATATTGTCTTTGAATAATATGATTAATATTTAAATATAATTAGATAAAATCATGGGTATTTTAGTCATTTTTTTGTTAAAAGTATTTAGATGGAGATGAATATTTAGAAAAACTAACCAAACATGGATTATTAAGATGAATAGGTCAAAATAAAACAAACAACATTTAGATGAACTATTCAAAATAAAGTATTTGAGTGAATTAGTTGGATGAAAATGGTAAATGGAGAACCAAACAGCCCCTAAGTATTAATTTTCACATCCTATAGTTTTCCCGTGTATAATGCCAAAAACCACAAAACTTTTGTGTATCGGAAGATATGTTTTCAAATTGGCAGTAAAGATAAATAGAAAAGTCATATCATATTATTTGTATTTTAGATAACTTAACTCTATGCGTTAACTAATGTGTACATTATAAAAGGAACATATTTTATACATCACTTAAGATTATTGATTTCTATATTCTTATCTATTCTTTTGGGAGATTAAAAAAAATTATATAATAATTATATAAATATACATATAACTACCCAATTAATTAATAGCTTAAACGTTAAAACAGATTGAAAACATTGAATATTAAGCAAAAGATTAACAAATATATAGGTTTGATAACGTTTTAAGTGTGAAGAAAAATCATCTTAACATAATTTTACTATAGTTGAACTAGATAGATCCACGAGCTTTTGGTCCAACACAGCCCAAAATATACATAATCATATAGTTCAAGATCATAATCTGTATTTATATTTGATAGTTTTCTTTATTCGGACTAAGTTTCAAAAGAAAAGAGTTTTGATGTATAAAATGTTCTCAGCGCTTTTCTTGGAATCTAAAGAAACTCTTTGATTTACGAGAACTGGCAGCTAGCTTTTTAAAATGTATTGTTGGAGGTGGGCAAAAGGCAATGTTCTGGAATCATGTCCACAACAACTGCGTATATCTCGTTATGCAAGAGTTTTAGAAGCATCAAGCAGTGAGATGAAATTGATATTTACCTCATGTACGTCCTGCTTACATCAAAAATCTGCAAATTTACTTAAGTTCGACAAGTTCCCATCAATATGACACATGACGTGTGATATAAGCACGAAACTTATATGACTTAGAAATCAAGAACTTTGTGATCGAAATGGTTGCTTTGAGACTCAATATACAAACAGAGGTGTTTGTATTACTTTAGTAACTTAAGTCCAAGGGGATTCCACGCAAGGAATAAAAAACTCAATGACTTAACAGGCTTAGGGGGATTCCACACACAAAGCTATGTAAAAGCCAAAAATGTAACAAGACAAAATGCTAAACTTTCGACTGAATATTTCTTTATGAAATTCTATGATGATGAACTAAATAGAGAGGAGGAGCTTATATAGGCTCGGTGATGAAAACAAATCATAACTTTAAAACAAATATAATGGATGGAGTGATATTGGTGATATGATTGGGCGTGAATGATGGTATTGATTCTTGGGCATGATTTCCGTGGACGACGCCTTCTAAATGTGTGATGGAGTGTGGAGAATGATTCAGACCGTTGGTGGAGAACTTTTATGTAGCTTGGTTCAGTTATGATAAGTTTTTTCTTTACATTGCCCTTTGATGTGTTGGCGTGTGGAATGGATGGTGGAGTGATCCGGTAATTTGCATGGTTCAGTAAGGGAATTCTTCGGTAATCCGGTAAGGCTCCGGGTAAGTCCAAAAATGTGATTTTCTTGGATTTTGTTGAATTTTGTTCAACTCCAGAATTTCTCAAGGTCAACCTGATATTTATTTGTGGAAAAATCGGATGGTGTCTATGATAACTCATTCTCAACCTGTCATACTTGGAACCTATTGCGAGATGCTCTGCCTTATGTGAATTGGGAGAAGTTTGTATGGTTTAAATTTGCAATTCCACGCTACAGCTTCATCGTCTGTCACATTGGGGAGTCACATATCAAAAAGTTTGTGTCCTCTGCAATAGTGGTTGCGGAAACGATACATCACCTCTTCTTTATTTTTTCTTTTTGAGTACCATGAGATTATGGGTCGAAATCCGAAATCTGTAATATTAGTTTCGTTTCAAACGTTATTCGATCATGTAACCTCTAAATTTTATCTAAGATTTTTTTCTTTCGATCTAACGACACTTAGTGATCACCTCTTCTTTGACTCTAGGTTTGTCCGTCAAATATGAGATTTCTTTGCGTTGGGAATAATGTTCTCTCTGTCGTCGATTGTTCCTTGAGTACTCACCACATATATTGCGAATAATTCATTGGGTCGTAGTTGATGATGGAACCTTCTATTTTTTGTCGTGGTAGGCTTATATATCCATTGTCATTAGTGTGTTGACATTTTATCATTTATTAATGTGATGATGTAATAAAAAAAAACGGACGCGTTTTCGAACATGGTCTCACCTAATAAAATATTCATTATATTTAACATTTCAAAAATATATATATACTCACTATACGATGATATTGATATAAACATTGTCTTTTCAACTGTTTTTCAGACTCTCACCTAACACCATTCGACTCGGTGATTTTTTCATTTTTGCCAGGTGACATTTATACTTAATTTCCGCTAGTCATGTTTTCGTAAATGGAAGAATATATTTTTTTGGACCAAATTTGAACGGATAGTAGAAACAAAAATTAGAGTAGAAACAAATGATATTAACCTAAAAGAGTTATCAATTTCACTGTTAACAAAACAAATTAGGATACAAAATGTAATAAAAAGGTTTTATATAGACAAGTTGATAGAGCGTGTAATAATGTTAATACATTTGGAGCTTCATTGGTACACCCACTTACGTAACATATGCAACCGTAATTGTCCGCATATACAACATATGCAACGCAATCGTCTGTATACGCAACCGCAATGTATGTAGGCGCTTACAGTATTTTTAATAACAATCATAAAATTTGTTATAGATCATTTCGAATCATTTCAACTATCATTTGCGGCTGGAGTCGGTTGCGGTTTGGTTAGTTTAAAAAAATATTTTTTATTTTTATCAATCTTATTAATAAAAATGTACAAAAATAAAAAAAATGAAAACAAAGTTATTTTCTTTGATTAAATATACTATATTAAATTTTGAAATGTTTACTAAAATATATTTATAAGTATAAAAAATTCATATATATAATGTTTCAAATCTCATAAAATAAATAATTTTAATTAGTTATTCTAAATTTTATTTAAAAGTTCATTTAAAATTTTTATTATATTAATATAATTTTGTTTTCTTAGAAAAATGTATATATTGTAATAATTTTATATGTTAAACCGCAAACACTGTCAACCAATCAGAAATTTTCCGCATACACACATATTTCTAATTATTAAAATAGACGTACAAATCATTTAATAATGTTTATAACCACAACCATCCGCTTCCGTAAACTTCTGCATTCGCAACCACAACCGCTACGTTTAAACCAACCAAACCCCTACATTTTCTCTGATACTCAATATATGTTTTAGATTATTAAGGCATTTATAATACACCACGTTTTTTACTTTTGCTTTCCATAATTAACTAGCATCATCATTTTAAAAGAAAAACAATGAAAATAACTTTTAAAGCATTCTCCAACGTTTAGAAACTATTTTCTCTGTTTTAAAATATAGAATGTTTTACATAAAAATGAGGATTTTAAGAACTTTATATTTGTTAAAAAAAATATTATTTATATATGATTAAAATTAATTCGGCCAATCATGAAAAGACTGTATAATACATTAAAACATTAAAACTTTAATAGAAATTTGTAAAATATTTGATATTTTGAAACAATTTTTTTTTTGATTAAAACATCCTATATATTGAAACAGATGAAGTATTTAAATGTACTTTTTATTTTTGTTAAAATGGTTTTTGTTAAACTTTCTTTTGTATTTATGTTTTTTCCAAAATAACCTAATGTTTTCAAAACAGGAAACACAATAATGAATGCTTTAGAAATTTTGTATCCTTTTTAGTGGATCCTGTAGGAATTTATATGAGTACTCCATAGCTTTTAAAACAATATGAAAACAATCAATCTATAGCTTGAAGATATGTAAGTTTTATTGAGTTTAAAATTTCACGTGCATTTCTTTTGACCCATGATCTAAATAACATATCGTCAATATTTTATCGTCAGACGACAATATGACGAAGAAGAAAGACAAAAAGGAATTAGAATAAACAATTTAAGTTGAAGATGAATATCTTATTGGATTATTGAGCTTTCAGACCAATTACAATTGTGATGACTAATATTAAATTATTAATAGTCTGATACACGACCTTCCAAATCTCACAAGTGTTGCTCAAATCAGAAGATGCTTACCACGTATCGAATTATTTACTAGATTGGCAAAAACATCACCCGTTTTCCTCAAGGGAAAGTCTTATCTTTTTAAAAGATTGAATTTACAAAGTGTTGCTTTGCTTAATAAATGTTCGTGATAATGATTAAGTCAATATTCAATGTACAGTAAAATGAAGTATATTAGTGTCAGCAGCCACGTGAAAATATATTTAATTGCATATCAATGTAGTATTACTTACTATTTTATAGTTAATGTGGTACTCGGAGGCTCGACTAAATTATCGCAATTTCAATCTATAATGAGTTTAAATGGTGTATGTGGCTTAAGCTATAGCTGTATATAGTCACATATTTTTCTAACAATTAAAAAGATAGTGGTAAGAAATTGATTATAGTAAGAGATGATGATTTTAATTATAAATCCGGTGATGATATTTCTTATTCATTCAGCGAATCTAATGAATATTTAAAAGTGTACTAATAATATATATAACAACATGCGTAGCTTAAATGACTATTAGGGTATATCACCAAAAATTTTGACTTCCAAAAATAGCTTAAACACAAAAATTAATTTTATAAAATTTAAAATTTAAAATTTTGAGTTTAAATTAACTATTTTTATATTTAGGATATAATTTTTACGGAATAGGGTTTAGGATTTAAGAGATCCTAAACCTTAAAAATATTAAGTTAAAAATATATATTTATTTTATTACAAAATTTATAGTATATATGAAAAATTTAAAATTTTTGGTTTTTGTGAAATTAAAACATAGTTTACTGATATTAACGAGAATTGTCCTTTTTTCATAGACAACTCAAATCAATAACGCGTCCCAATCATTTTTGAAAATGACCACCGCAAAAAAAATTATCCTTGAACTTTGGAACTTCATATCAATTCGTCTATATTAAAAAACAACGCTTATAATAGTAATCTAAATAGAGTAGAACTATCCATATTTATCGAACCAAACTAAAAAGCAGTATGCTCTTGTTGTTTCAATCAAATTAATTTATCTGTTTTGGAGAAGCTACTTCTTGCTATTGCTAGGTGATTGTCTCCTGCTTTGTTTACAAGAACCTGGAACACAATTTCTGGAATGATCAAAGCCAATCCATGATAAGGTTTGTCAGATGCTATTAGATATCCTGCAAACCAATTAGATGTACCGGCTGGGAGGATCATCGCATCCAATTCGTTCCTGCTGTTCATGATCTCTCCTTCTCATGATGAGAAGCCTGCATTGTATTCTCCCCCTTTTTGTACTCTAATATCATCATTTGTACAAAAAAAACATTTTTGTAGCCTTGTTTCATATATATTGATGTAATTAACGCTTATAAGTTAATTAGAAAGTACTCTTTGTAAAGTTATATATATATATATATATATATATCCGACTCCGAGCTTTGAGACAGCTATTTAGCAGTTTACAAGGGGTATTTGGCGAGTTAAGCTATGTATCTTATAAGGACGGATGCTGTATATATATGTGAGTCTTAAAATAAAACATTTACGAAAACAAAAGATGAATAAACAAGACATGATGATACTGATTATCTATGGATACACAGAAACGTCTGCTGCCATACATGATGCATAACTATAAACATACTTATACACATATAAATAGAGATGGAGACAAGAAGAGGGTGAGCACGCAGAGCTTTCGAGCATGAGCATGCTAGAAAAAGGGAGCCATGTGTGCTCACTCTCTTCTGTCACCTTTCTCATTGTTGTTCACTTACCTCCTTAGTTTAGTTAGCATCTTCATCTTCGTGCATGCATATGATGTTCATGTTATATTAGCCTCGGTCCCTAAATTTAATTTGCTTTCTGTATGATTTGTGTCTGGTTTTAGGGTTATATATAAGGATTGCTAGGGGGTCTCTATATATATGATGATGCATGCGTATATCATCATCATCCACTCGTTACCTTTAATTTATAGAAATATTCTGCCGGGTTAAACCCTTGTTCAATTTGAGCATCTAGATTCTCTCTTTTCAATATTATAATACATGATTATCAAAATAAAACAAATATTATATTCTTCGTTGATATAAAACGAGACTCTCTGTTCGGTTCTAAGATACGTTATGAAAAAAAAACAGAAACTCAATACAAATATATATACAACACACTGAAAAGACAATAAACTGTTCTGGTGTCAATTTTTTTTTTAAAAAGACAATATATAGTGACTAAACTGTAACCGGATGGGACACTCCTTAATAAAAAGGAGTCTATGATGAGATAAAAAAAATTATATACGTAATAACCAAAAGACGTATCGAATCGAAGTGCAACAATTTAATTGATATCATGGTAGCTATTCAAATTTATATTTTTGAGAGGTAGATCTAACTTAAAAGGGTTAAAACTATTTATTTATTTATTTTTCATCATTTATTTAGTTACTGCATAAACAAGCACTTATACAATTAACCATACATAGGTTTAGATCTACGAGTACGAGAGAGATTCCTAAACTGAGTACGATCTCTAGAACATACACTGATTATCCAATCAAAGAACAAAGGAATAAAAAGTAATCTTTGTAAGGACGAATGTTAAATCGAAACGTAAGCTACAGGAATTGATATAAAAATGGAAATAAAAGCGAATATTTCTAAAGGTTTGGAGTTAATTAAGTAAAGCCAAAAGATGCAAAGAGCTAGTAACGAATTACGAACCATAGTTTTTATATTATTTTTGCATTTGATATGATTTGATTCTCCTTTCACATTCCCTTGTTCATAAGTGTTTGTTGCTCGGAATCACTACATAAGCGGTCCCCCTTAATACACGTTACTGGAAACGTCGACGTTTCAAGCATTCATTAGTTAGTTCACTTTTACGTGGTATCAGAAAATACTTGAAGGTTTTTGAATTGCAGTGAGTTTTTTTTATTGCCAATGCTTGTTGTGCCTGTTAGCGTCATCAAAGACGCATTAACTTGGGATGTTCCATAATCATTATACTAATACAAAGCAAAAACTGTAACTATGGCGGCCTTTACTTTATTACTATGAGGCAAATTATGAAAAAGACTAAAAATTTTCAATATTTTTGCAAAATTATCTTCCAAAAGAACCATTTGAAAAGCTCCACAATGTAACTCTCGACACTCACGGACTATGTAATGTCATGCACAAATTACGTTATTTTAGACGAAATTTTTTGAACAGTTAAGGGAAGATTTGAACTCTTGAATTCGAGATAAATCCAAAAACACATTACCAATTGTGCCAAAACATTTCTTTGAAAATAAATTTACAAACAAAACATAAACATCACAACTAAAAAACTAAAACTTTGAAAATCATTGATGGCGATCAAGTTCGACATGTTGAAACCGAACAGATATTTCACTGGTTAATAGTGGTTACTGGTTAACAGATATTTCACTATTTTCAGTAACTCATTTCCCCGTTTGAAATTACACGTTTGTCATCAGGAGAACTTCTAATTCGTTCGCAGGGTTTGCATCCAAGACACGAGGAGCTTTTTGTACACCAAGAAACCTAGTGGACAAAATACCAAATATAAAAGTAATTTAGGGACTACAATTATAATTAACAGAATTATTACTCGGCCGGTTGAGGGATTTCTCGTCATTGCTCGCCACCTTCTCCAACAACTGGTTATCGCCGGCGTTCTGCAATCCGACTGAGGTATCACCGGAGTTGCAAAGAAGCAGAAGAATATGTACGGAGACGCTACAAACTGGAATGAAGATGATTATAGAGAAGCAATACTAAAGGAGCGAGAGATACAGACACGTACCGTATTCAGAACCGCCTGGGCTCCTCCGGCGAAAATCCCTAATCCAGACGCCTTTGTTATCGCCTCCAGCCATGGAACCTTTGCTTTCCATTCGATGAACTCGCTTGTTTCCCAATCAGCGAGTTTTGGCTACTCGAATGGTCAGGATGTTATGGTAGCTGAACCTGAGAGAGTGGTTAGGGCACACGATGGTCCTGCTTATGATGTCAAGTTCTAAGGTGAAGACGAAGATGATTTGCTCCTTAGGTAGACTTAAAACTTCCTTTGTTGATTGATGATTCTTTGAAATTGTAATTGAGATTTTGAAATTTCGATCTGGTTTTACTGTAGTTGTGGTGATGATGGTAGAGTCGAGGTTGGAAACGGAAATAATTTGCTGAATCAGAGGCGTCTCTTCAAGGTGTGTACACCATTTTTGTGATTTTGAGTTTGAAGATTAAGAGCAAAGTGTTTCATTTGATTCGTCTTCATCACTCTGCATACAACTGATGCTTCTGTGACTCTATTGAACTGATCTACATATATATATAATCATCATTTTCTTTTGCTTTTCTCATAGAGGTCCCTGGGTGCTCTTTCACCGATGCCTGAGATCAATGCCATTTCTGTTGATCCTGAGGTTGGAATAATTTTTTAGTTTTACTTGATGTATGTCCAGTTATATCTCATTGCTTGGTTCCAGATTAACGGTTCTCCCCCCTTTCTCATTGTTTCGTTTATGATAGTCAGGAAGTGTACTTACGGCAGCTGGTGGTTCTTGCGTGTATTGTTGGGACGTGGTATGTATTTGATCATGGTGAATATCTATCGCTGTATTACTACAGATGTGATATTAGATATCTAAACTTCCTAGAATCATTTATGTGTATTTAACATTTTCAGGGGAGTGGTAAAATCAAAATGACCTTCAAGGGGCATTCAGATTATTTGCATACTGTAGTTTCTCTTAGCTCTGCAAGTCAGGTAATGGTGTTTCCATGAATATTACAAGTGCACCTTCATATTCAAATTTGAGTACTTCCACATTTGGTTTTTTGTCTAATTGTATCAAGTCTTTTGCTCCAGATATTGACTGGTTCAGAGGATGGGACTGCAAGAATCTGGGGTATTTTGTTCTTGCCCATTTATCTTTCTGCTGTAATTTCTAGTATTATGTTTGAATCATGTGTGGTAATATAACTTTCCAAGTCATTTGTGTCTTCATTTTGGTACTTGAAATCCAATGCTCCTCATTTTTGTTGGACTGCTTCTTAATACTCTATGATAATTCGTTTTGGTGATTGCAAAACTTTCCACTATGTTAAGTTCAGGTTCTGATTAATGTGGTATACTTTAATTGTCGAGACTAAGCTTTATATGCTCAAGAGATTCCTTCTGTTTTGTCAACCAGATTGCAAAACGGGGAAATGCATTAAATTAATTGGTTCCCAGGATCAAAGGTCCCGCCATCGCATTAGTTGTATGGCCCTCGATGGAAGTGAAAGCTGGTTGGTAAGAACTAAACAAATGGATAATCTCATTATATTTCCGCAACCTGCTATATCTACTTTAAGGGGTTGTAGCCTCTAATAATGAAAGCATATTATTTCTCTTTCCTGGTGGATTATTAAGAAGTTTTAAGACTGGGCATTTACTGTTATTGCTATCATTTTCTCTTCTTTCAGGTTTGTGGACAGGATAAAAATTTAGCTTTATAGAATCTTCCTGCCTCAGAATGCGTATCAACAATAGCCATCCCTGCACATGTACAGGATGTGATGTTTGATGAAAATCAAGTAAGCAGAACATGATTAGATTGAAATCTGAGCTGTGTAACTTAAAGCCTGGAAGGCCGTAGGTGTTATTTGTTTATCAGGCTTAATAGGTTTATGTAGTATCAAAACAGCTGAAATCTCTTTGAATCATCTCTCTTCAACGAAATTGATAAGAAACAAAATTTAGTGAATTTTCTAAACTAGAAACAGAGGTCAACACAGTTTTAATGCCTTGTCAGGGTTGAACATCTTTTTTGTAAATGCTGACTTTATCTACCAAGCATCCCACTATCAAATTTTGACTGTAGTAGCAGAACCATTTATAAGGCGTTTCGACTTAAATGGAGCTTTGCTTTCTCTAATTCACTGTGCTCCTTGTTCAGTGTTTTCCATTTCCTTGCACCCAGCAGGAGTATGTTTCCAATCACTTCTTTTTTCTCCTTTTTCTATATATGTGTTTGCTTATCGCTTTAAAAGGTCGAGATATCCAGAGATAATGCTATCTTACTGTAAATGTTATGTGAATTTGTTACCCCTTTTGGAGTAAAAACTTGATGTGTGAATTTGTTGATCCAATGCTTTTGTATTTTCAGGTAGTTGCTGTGGGAGGTTATGGAGGCCTCGTTGATGTCATCTCTCAATTTGGAAGCCATCTCTGCACATTTCGTAGCAGCTCATTGTGAAACTCCTGACTGTTTCTCGGGTTTTGATTTAGCACAATACATATGGTCTATGGAGGTATTGAAATCAGGCTGCAAAAGTTTTGTGTCAGTCAGGTTATTGCCAGAAATTAATACCTTAAACAATTTTTTGTGTGATTTCTTAGGTTCTTGACCCTGAAAAAGAGTTCAAGATTCCGTTTCACAACTGTTTTGAGAAGATCAAGGGAACAGTGCCTTGGTCTGGTTCGACTTGGTTTGACTATAGACCAAATAGTTGTTCGGTTCACTAGAGAACCGGTTTGTGCTTCAGTAGTTGCTATCGAATTTGAACTCTTTCGAAATCAAGGACACTGGACCGGTTTAGTCTGATCTCGTACATGTGTACTATGAAATGCTGTTGACCTTGTATTTTCTGAGTCTTAGAGACTATTTATCCCACCATTGATAAAATGTGACCAAAAAAATGTATCAAAAATTAACAACTTGATCAAATGTAACTAAAACCAAGCAAAGGTGATCATTAAAGCCAAATATTTTAAAACAACATATGATGGTTTGCATTTATCTTTTGACACTTTCTGTTGATAATATGCTTTAGATCAAGAGTATTAAACAACACACACATGTGAGAGACGTGAAAATTAAAAGGCGAGTGAGTCAGAGGGAGAGATTTGAACACCAATGCATGACATTGCTTTCACTGACAGTGACAGTGACAGTTTCTCGACCCATTAAGATTTTTTGCTTTTATTTAATTTCAAAATTTATTCTTTTTGTATTAACTTGAAAATTGGAAAAAGCTGATTTTGTTAATTGGAAAGCTGAGTTAGTTAATTATCAGGTAGAAAGAAAAATGGAAGTGCAATGCAAGCATATTTATGTTAGGATAATTAAATGATTGTCACTCTTCCAAGTAAAATTTCACAATATTATTTTCTTGAAGATAGTGACAAAAAGAATCATACATCAAATAAATAAGACCCCAAAAACCTCAGTAAGTTCAAAAACTCAAAACATCACTGCTGATAAGAGAAACCAACTCCAAAGATCAACAAAACCAAAGAAGAAAACGAAGAAGCTGATAAAGCAACAATCTGAAATACGGAAATTGCATTGTCCCTGAGAGATATATTCTGTGTGGTAATGCTGGCCAAACCTTGGAAGATACAAGCATTCTCATCTTGTTTCTTCACTTGAAAGTACACGTTAAATGCATATGACGCGTTCCCATTTGCATCAAGACTACTGCAAGAAGACCCGTAACCAAGCGCCGCGCAATCCCAGTAACTGTAGGCGAAAACTATGTTTTTCGCAAGTTTTGTCAAATCGTTAGCTTCTGGATTAAACATACACCACTTATTGGGTAGATACGTCACATTTTGTGCACCAGTCAACAATATTTTCCTTGACCGGATAGATCTATAGGAAACTTTAGTTGCCCGTCAAATCTATATATTCCCCAATGGTGTTCAAACTCTCCTGGTGCTATACTTTTTGCATCCTCGTCGAGTAATCCGTATAAGTATACCTCAATGTAGGTGGGTCTCAGTGGAGTGCCTTTGTTTGTTCCACGCCTTGGTAAAAGCCAGCTGTAGAATCTGTAAGCATTGCCTGCGAAAACCCATTTTCAAAATCAAAATTAAAAACATTTCATGAATGTTAAATTGCATCTAAAGCACTGAAAAGATTAGATATCTACCACTATTTGCGTGTTTGTCACCCTCTGTTCGCCAACCAACTTCTCCAACTATTATTGGCATATCTCCATGACCAACAGCTTTCAAAGAAGATACCAAGTGTCGAAATTTGCATCAAAAACGTTTGTGTAAGCAATACCGTTGTCATCTACCGGTTGAGCACCATCAAAGAAGGCGTAATTGAGCGGAAAATCATCATTCCCATAGAGACTTAAGAAAGGGTAAATGTTGATTGTGATGGGCGATTTGTTCTTGCCAAGAAAGTCAACAATCTGATATCATTTGACCGATGATATCAGGACGGAATCTTCCTGCAGATGGCACAGGGTTACTTGCTGGTGAATCGTAGACATCCGCGTTTAAAGGGACTGTTGCTTTGACAGAGTTTCCTAGTCCAGCTTCATTTAAAGCGTTTTTGGATGTTTTGAAGTGCAGGGAATGTGAGGTTTATAAAGGAGGAATGGCTCATTCCCAACAGCTATAAACCTGAAACACATCCACAAGAGATTAGCTTCACTGAGACATATAAACACAATTTGTCAGAACATGTTTTGCATTTAAACATAACATGTTCTGCAATTGACAATTTCAAATAACTTGGCATAGGATTTTTTAAACTAAACAGTCAAGGGTTTATGTGGTTTGAGCAAACAATTACAAAGAATGTTACAAACTAAACATTGAATAATGCATCAGGAAAAAGCAACAATGTGCCCACAGGAATATCTCTAGAGTGGGTCAGAATTCACACCGCTCCAGGGTGAATGATCGTCTTGTATTTCTTCACAAATCGAGAACGTACTTTTTCAATAAAATGAAAACAAATGCAGAAGATAGCGAGCAAGTGTCAGGGCACACAAAAAATTCCATTTTAGTTGGGAGAATGACAAGGCACAAGATTAGGAGAAAAACCACAAATCACCTGAGATATGTCCTCTGCTGCAGTGAGCCTTGGCTTAACAACCTCGTAATTCGCTATGACTAGAGAGTATTGGACACACTGCCACCAGTCTGGTGACGCAACCAAGACAAATACAAATGTGATGAGAAATAAACAAATATTCAGAGAACAGGAGACAACTTTCATAAATGTTATACTTGTTGTTCTGAGAGGTAACAGAAGCTGGCGATTCATGTTAGTTGCTAGTTCAAGCTATGGACCACATTTTTCAAAAATCAAATAAACAGTTCACCAAATGGAACCTACACACAAGAACCAAATATGAATACAGCTAAAACATCTGAAACCCAAAAAAAATTTCAAAAATCATTTTGAAATCAAACAAAGTAAACACAACAAAAGCATTATTAACACTTTGTGTTGATTAAGGCTTACCAATGAACGCTATAAAAAAAAACTCTAAAGGATCGTGTTAAAAATTCATAAATCGAACATTTTCGGAGGATATATCTAAAGAAGTTTAAAACTTTAAATAAATAAACACATCAAGGAAGCCTTTGAAGACACAAGAACAATCCAAAAACCCTAACTAGAACATTGGAAAATTCGAAAAAATATAAGCCCTTTCTTCTATCTCTCAGCACATTTTCTTAAATTAAGCGAAAATGCAATTCAATCCACTCATCAGAATGTTCAAAGATACGATTAATAACCGAAACACTATAAAAAATGGAGGACCTGCGAGAGAGTGAAGGCCAGAGGACGTTATGTATGGTTGGCGAGGCAGCTGAAGAGAATGGGGAAGATGATACTAAACCGAATTCAAAAACCGAGTTGATAATTAAATAAGAAACTTTTTTTTATTATTCTTTCCAAATCAAAACGGCAACTAGTGTAATAAACTGGGGCATTAATAATAATATTATATTCATTTGAATTATATTTTAAGAAATTCAAAATTTAAAATTAAAACCAAAGTTGAATCAAATCAAGTTGGATAAGAATCCATTTCCATTATGTTTCTAACAAACATATACTCCATTTTTTTTTAACTAAAACAATGGAGCCTATAACTTACAGAGAAATGTTCTCAATTTAATGTAACACTTTGTTCTTAAAAATAATATCTATAAATATCAAATCTAATTATACCAGAGTAACTTAGAATAAAAAATTATTGAATAACACCCAAATTGGCAAATTGTGTTAAGATTTAAAACCCAAACTGAAAAAAAAAACAAAAAAAAACCCTAGTAGTATTTTAAAATGAGGATTAAAAATTCGGGGTATTTTCGTGGCAATGTTTATGAATATTCTCTCACCCGAAGTAAAAGTCAATAAATTAAGTTGGTATATTTTTTATTTTTTGGTCTTCAATTAAGTTGGTATTTAAAAGTTAGAAATTAAAATATATCTATATATATATATATATCCTCACCGCTTTTTAATTAATCTTCTCACCATTGTTGTCATCTTCCTCGTGAATCTTTTTTTCTTCTCTTCAAACTTTGCTTCTCTTTCTCGGAACCAGACACGATTTCACCGATTTCTCAGCTTCCTCGTGCACTTTTAGTTTCCATTTTTTTCTACAATCTTCTCAAAATCAACTTTTATTCTCCATTAGATTCTCTGATTCTCTCTTACCTTTTTTTTTCCTTTTCCCTTTGCATTTCTTCTTCATGCGTTCGATTTCTCTTTTGTCGTCTTTTTCTTTCGTTTCTAGAATTTACTCTTTGTAGCTGTTTCGTTGAACGTTTTTTGAAATGGCGATTTTGGATTCTGGTGGCGTTACTGTAACGACGACGACGGAGAACGGTGGCGGAGAGTTCGTGGATCTCGATAGGCTTCATCGACGGAAATCAAGATCGGATTCTAACGGACTTCTTTCTGATTCCGTTTCCGATACCGATAATAATTCACCGTCTGATGATGTTGGAGCTACGACCGACGTCAGAGGTCGGATTGATTCCGTTAACGACGATGCTCAAGGAACAGAGAATTTGGCTGGAGATAACGTCGGTGAGACCGAAATTAGGGGAACTGGTGGAGGAAGAGGTGGCGGAGAAGGAAGAGGTAACACCGATGCAACGTATACGTATCGACCGTCGGTTCCAGCTCATCGGAGGGCGAGGGAGAGTCCACTTAGCTCCGACGCAATCTTCAAACAGGTTAAAATCTCAGACTCCGAAATTGGTGCTTGATTCTGTTAAATGTTTTGAGGAGAATTTCAAATTGAGTTCCATATCTCAACTTGCTTTAGCTTTTAAAGATTGAGTTTCATGTTTCAGCTTATTCTAGCTTTTAGAGATTGACTTGAGTTTGTGATTGTTGTTGCTTTGCAGAGCCATGCCGGATTATTCAACCTGTGTGTAGTAGTTCTTATTGCTGTAAACAGTAGACTCATCATCGAAAATCTTATGAAGGTTAGTTGAATTGAAAACTTTGTAAAAGATTTATGGAGCTTAGAACTTACGTTTGCTACCATTCATGTAGTATGGTTGGTTGATCAGAACTGATTTCTGGTTTAGCTCAACATCTCTGCGAGATTGGCCGCTTTTCATGTGTTGGTAAAAAATGCTTCTTTTTTTTTGTAATTCCAATGTTAACATTCTTCTACATGATAATCATGAGTGTAGTGTTTCAATTCTTCTTTAAATCTTATGTTGCAGTCTCTCCCTTTCGATCTTTCCTTTGGCTGCCTTTACTGTTGAGAAATTTGTAATTCAGAAATACATATCTGAGCCTGTAAGTAAACTACTCTCCAGCCATTCCTGGATTGTTTACTGAATACAGATATGTACCATGATGGACTGATAAATTTCTTTCTTATCATACTGAAGGTTGCCATCATACTTCACATTGTTATCACCATAACAGAGGTCTTGTATCCAGTTTACGTCACTCTACGGTGAGAATTAAGCTAGTCTTTCTTGTCTCACCTTGTGGTACTCTTTTTTAAGTTTAGTTGGCTAACTCGATGATTCTTGAAAATGGACAGGTGTGATTCTGCCTTCTTATCAGGCGTCACATTGATGCTCCTCACTTGCATTGTGTGGCTAAAGTTGGTTTCTTACGCTCACACTAGCTACGACATAAGAACCCTTGCCAATTCCGCTGATAAGGTAAAAGCAGGAGAAAAGGTATATTATTTACTTGTATTGTGCTACTACTTTAACCAAACTATTGTTATAAACTTTATAAGAATCCGGAAGTCTCCTACTACGTTAGCTTGAAAAGCTTGGCATATTTCATGGTTGCCCCCACATTATGTTATCAGGTAATGAGATGCGTTTTCTGCTAATAATATCAAACATTCTTCCATTTGCAAAATTTTCTTGTCTAAACCTCGCATCTTTGCTTTTTCCCAGCTGAGCTATCCACGTTCTCCATGTATCAGAAAGGGTTGGGTGGCTCGTCAATTTGCAAAATTGGTCATATTCACTGGATTCATGGGATTTATAATAGAGCAAGTGCGTTTTCAGGATCTTGCTTTTTATTTTTCCTCAGTGAAAATCATCATTTCTGCTTTGTCACCCACTTGACTTGATCTTCTTTTGTTACTTCTTTGGCAGTATATAAATCCTATTGTTAGGAACTCAAAGCATCCTTTGAAAGGGGATCTTCTATATGCTATTGAAAGAGTGTTGAAGCTTTCAGTTCCAAATTTATATGTGTGGCTTTGCATGTTCTACTGCTTCTTCCACCTTTGGTATACCGTGATCCCTTCTCTTTTGACATAATTTCCAAAGACGAACAACATAAAAAGTCCATCTCATCAAGAAATAATTTTAATTTCTCATTGTCTGAGATTGTAATTTCAGTTACTGAACACAAATCTCTTTGCATTGTTCTTGTCCACAGGTTAAACATATTGGCAGAGCTTCTCTGCTTCGGGGATCGTGAATTCTACAAAGATTGGTGGAATGCAAAAAGTGTGGGAGATGTGAGTTGGAATTAATCATATGATTTTTGTTATGATGTTGTTTTTGGGTCACTTAACTAACCAAAATTCACATATTTACTACCTTCTTTTATCAGTATTGGAGAATGTGGAATATGGTATGGCTCTCTTCCTAAAACATCGCCTTCTTTTCTGTACAAAATAGAAGAAGAGAGCTAATGGAGATCTTCTTTTTCTTAACAGCCTGTTCATAAATGGATGGTTCGACATATGTACTTCCCGTGCCTGCGCAACAAGATACCGAAGGTGAGTGAGATATATTATAGTTATCTGTGATGAACTAGATTATTTCTGTGTTTTATTGCTTTAACCCTCCTCACATTTTTTACCAGGTACCTGCGGTCATTATTGCTTTCTTAGTCTCGGCAGTCTTTCATGAGGTATATATACCTTCTACTTTGCCCTATCTCTAGACACATGAAAACACTAGTGAAGATACGCTAATATTTAAAGCTTTGTTCTTACTTAACAATCTCGTGTTTACTAATATCCTTTTGACAGCTATGCATCGCAGTCCCTTGTCGTCTCTTCAAGCTATGGGCTTTTATAGGGATTATGTTTCAGGTAAAAAAAGTTCACAAAACTTCTGAAAGTCGATTTTTCCCAAACAATCTGCAATAATGTCACTTTAGTCTCATTTACTGACCAACGAATGTGTTTGAGTAGGTGCCTTTGGTCTTTATCACAAACTATCTACAAGAACGGTATGGCTCAATGGTATGCTCTTAAAACCCGAGAAAATAGTACGAATAACTCTTTTCGCATAGCCATTTAAATCGTAAAGTTGAAACTAAGCAAAAGAATCTGTTTTGGAATGGGATCATTAGGTGGGCAACATGATCTTCTGGTTCATCTTCTGCATTTTCGGACAACCGATGTGTGTGCTTCTTTATTACCACGACCTGATGAACCGCAAAGGAACGATGTCATGAAACAACTGTTCAGAAATGGCTTTCTTCAAACATCTATGGCCTTGTTGGATCTCCATTGATGATGTGGTGGTTATGATGCCTAAAACAAAATTGGTATTTTAACCATTGAAGAAGAAAAGAAAAAGTAGAGTTGCTGTATCTGCAAAATTTTGATAGAGACAAACCCTTTTGAGTTCTAAGTCTCTTGTCTGTCTCTTGGATCTTGGTCTGCTCGTCTTTAAATCTCATCAAGAAAAGTAGATTGAGATGTTGGATTTTGTTATGATGTAAAGAAATTTCAGTCAAAAATGTTGTAAACTAAAAATTGTTACCAAACAAAATAAATGGTCTTTCTTTTTTCCTGAGTTAGGAAACGAGGGAAAGAATGGTAGTTTTGTTAGGTTTTACTGTTAGACCAAATCGAGTAAATAACTCTTTTGTAATAATGAAAAAGGACAAAATGTGATTAATGCATGGGGATGGTATGAAATCAAAATAAAATAAAAAACTTGATTGGTGGTCCTGTTAGTAGTTTTATTTTTCGTGTATTTATTTAAAAAGTATGTATCCAAAGAGACGAGACTCTAAATTTAGAATAAAGTGTTGAGACCACGCCCGATCAACATCATTGACAAAATCATTACATATACATATGCAAACGATACCAGAAAAGAAACAATAAAAACTGAAAGAGTTTAACCTTTTCAGTATATATAAAAGTTTTTTTTTTCATTTTCTGGTTAACATTACTGTAAAATTAAATGTCTATACAGAGGGAAAGATTATTAGTTACAGAGCATGCTTAGCAACTAGCACAACTAAGATTAGAACATGTATATATCAAGTTATAATACAAAAGATACTATATCCACTGATTTTGGTGAAGCCATGAGAAATGTTTTTTTTTTTAAAGAGAATACATCTAAATATATACATTTGAAGAGAAAAGAAAAAGAAACTCACAAGTCACAAGTATATTCACAATCACGTTCATGGATACTTAACATTTTTTTCCTTTACATGAACACAATAAGGGAGGAAGTGGCGTATATTACATTACAGTTTTAACTCTTAAGCCAGATGATTTAGTGTCATATCATACATATACTAAGTTACTAACGAGCCAAAATTTGAAAAAGGCATAGATCTAATCCAAATTCTCAAAACTTCACCTTGGATAAAATGATTATTTTACTATTAATAAAATCTGACTATTTTTAAAATTAGATTATATAACAACTAATTGTAAGAGATACTAACGAAAACACAGTAAGTCGGATGGTTTTTACACGCAGCACGCGTTTAGGGTTCGAATCTAATATTTTTGTTTGTGGTATAACTGGGTATTACTCAGTTCAACTAGAATACTGGGTATTACTAGGTTTTCTGGGTATTACTAGGTATTATTCGATTTGAAAAATCTAAGCATATATAGTAGTGCTTGTGAATGATGTCAAGAAAAATGGGTTAGCTCAGATGGCAATGATCTCACGCGAGAGGTTCAAGCTTTGAATCTTATATTTGCATAAATACAATTGAGTATTACTCGGTATTACTGGATATATATTTCTTATTTTATTTAAAAATAAAATGAAGGGTAAAATCGTCACTACACTGTTTAAATGTGTATAAGAGATTAAAGGGGAGTATAGCAGTTTTGTTTGATTCAAAATGACTCTTTGAGACGATTACTCGTTACTAACACTCTACCTTATACAAGAGACTTATGAATTATAAGAACAATTTTTCTTATTAATTTAGAAAAAATTTCAAAAACTAAATTTCTTTCTCTTGTTTCGTAGAACAACTCTCTACATACACTTCTGTTTATAAGAATTAGCAACTTCTAATCCTAATATAATTTGTAAACACAAGTCCATATCTATTCCTAACTAAATATTGTTTGTATTTATCCATATCTCATAAATCCTATATTGTTTTACGAAATATTTGCTCCTCAAATCATTAGGAATTATCTAACCCGTTCCAACATGTCGCTTGTGGAAGAGAGACGACAACGGTTGTGCGGGCGACTGATGCAACCTTGACAAATAATGTCGGTGGAGGTGGATCCGCCATTCACCTTCGCTTACCGGACACCTTGGTGTCTCTCTCCCACCGGATTGATAGAGGTAGCAATTCCGGTGAGACAGATCTACCTGATGAGCGATTCCGGCACCAACAATTGAGTTTGATAACTACTCATATCAACGGTTAGAGTTTGTGTAATTAGGATGTCTCTGGGTAAGTTGGTCTTTTGTAACCGGTCTCAATTTGTTGTAATTTTACCAATTCCCGATTTAGGAGTGGTTTAATATTAAAAAAAAAGATCAAATACTTAATAATTTGCACAAATAAAAGTATATGAATAATATTTCGGCATAAAATTCTAATGAAACTCATAGTCCATCTAAACAAAGTTATTTATGTTTATTCCTTAAAAAATTGTTTAAGAAAGGGATCACGTGAAGAGCACGTTGCGAAATTGGTCAGACACAGAGAAATTCAGTTGGAAGTAAATAAATATTTACGCTCCACCGACTCGGCGACAGCTGCCTCTGACTCAGCGCCTCAAGTTGACTTGGCAGTCTCTAATTAATTGTATTGAATTTTTAGGTGTTTAGTGGGCTTTTTTGACGAAACAAAGTGGAGTATATGTACATAGTAAACTAACTAAGTAATGAATTTTATTACATTAAAATGGATTTTATCTGCAATGTTTAGTACTTTAATCATCTATCCAAGAAAGACATGTTTACCAACTGAAGTATTGTTTTTTAAAAAACCTTTTGACACTCTTTTAAAGAAATTTCTTTATTACTAGAAGAAATCCAGAACAATTTATTTTGGATATACATTTAAAACAAATCAAAAAATATGTAATTATAAAATTAAATTCACGTCAAAACTATATATGTAAATATAGTCAAATCTTCAGTTTCCACTTTCCAATAAATAAAACAAAAATAAGTTAGTACTATTTATTAGTTTCAATTCTATTGCAATTTTTTTTACTATATATATATATTTTCAAAAACAATAAATTTTCAAGTCTAAAACTTAAGGAAATGGTTTATTACATAGATAGTCATTTATATATTTTGACCAAAAAAAAGATAAAATAGTAATTTATAGAGCCAAAATAGTAATTTATACTTTAATTCATAAATATATAGTGAAAATGTAAATATAACTTCCACGATTTGGCTATCTATACTCTTTAAAAAAAAACTCCTGAACATATTTATTTGAGGTATATAAAAATACGTAAACGAAACAAAAGATTCTTTAAAAGAAAGAAACAAAAAACCATTCGTCGACTTTATTACAAAACCTCCCACCATCACTTCTTCTTCTTCTTATTCTTCTTCTTCTGTCTGAACCAAAATGGAAGACTTCAGATCCAGATCGTACGGTGACGGAAGAACATCAGACCTTCAACAATACTCCCACCGAAGATCCGACGGTCCAGATTCATTTCGTGGTAATGGTATGCAAGATCTCAGGTCTTACAGCACTTCCTACACCGATTACCCGACCCGGATACCCGAAGATCCGAAGCAAGGAAGATCATCTTCATCGTCTTCGTGGGGATTTGTGGATCCAGATTTACAGAGGAAGAAGAGAGTTGTGAGTTACAGAGCTTATACTGTTGAAGGTAAGCTTAAAGGTTCTTTGAGGAAAAGCTTCAAATGGATCAAAACTAGATGCAGCAAAATACTTAATTAAGCCAACGTGCTTCATAAGATAATCAACTTTTGGGGGGTTTGATTATTTTAATTTCGATGATTTCGATTTAGTTTTGACATTTTTGTGTGTGTGTGTTCAAATTTATTAGTTTGTGATAGTGATTGTGTGTAACAACAATAATGAATAGATCATATGCTCTAAAATATGTTCTCGAGGAATTATTATAGAATGAAGATGCATGAGATGAGTGAGTGATCCTTATACGATTTTTGACGATTCTAAATTCATTTTGTGGTAAGTAATGGCAAGTTACAATATTTTAAACTTTCTAAAAGTGGTGATTACTCATTTCTTTATCATTGAAAACATCCATATGTTATTATTAGGTTTTATCATGTTTTGTAGAAGTAATTTCGTTTCATATTATGCGTGTATAAAAAGATAACTTGTATTGATGTTATATGTTATTTTGTACAAATGATTTTCTGCATCTGGTATGTAATATGTTATTATTAGGTTGTTATGCAAATTATTTACGTATTTTAATTTTCTTATCAAGATTTGATGGCGTTGCGTCTCTTTTAAGTGGTTCCGTTTCATTTTGTGTGTCTAAAAGTTATCGGTCACATAGTTTAAACGAAACTTTGTTAATTAAATTAACCCAACGTGTTAACGTAACATTATTAAATTATCTTAGAGTAACGTCTTTTTTTATATAACATTAACGTCTTCATTTGTAGTGATTGGTGTCATGGTGTGTTTCAAAGACTATTTTCACTTGTGTTAATAATTGGTATTATACATAATCAGGAAATGATTTTTTAAAGACTATGATTAAGAAATGTTGTTTTAATTTGTAATGATTAGTGTGTTTGATGAATAGAGTCGATGGACTATAGAGGAAAAAAAGTTGCTGTCAAACACCGAAACGAATTTGACTGCTATTTTTGTTCCTCCGATCAATCACACACATCATTACAAATGGGAATAATATTTCTTGATCATAGTCTTTAATATTTTAAAATAAAATAAATCATAATCTTGAAAATATAACATATTAGGATTTCTCTTGGAATTATAATACCGAGAGAAAAATATTATACTATTTTCGGTATTATAATATACAGAAAATATTATAGTTTTGGGAGTTTTTTCGAAACTTGACTAAAGCCTAAGGATGTGAGTCCTACGCTTCATATTCTCCGAGCTGTTTATGTGATTTATTTTGATGGATTAGTGAATTTGGTTACGCGATGGATGAAATCAAAAGAGTCTCACTTTCCATATTTTGTTGCATACATCTTCCAACTTAAGTAATTATTACGTAATGTTGTTTGTTCGGCACATCATTTTAGTAAGGGGTAAACATGGTTGGTTATGTCAAAATGTTAAAGTCGTACTTTTGAAAATGTGTACATAATAAGACGGTACATTGCAAATCTAGGTTTTGAAGATGAATACATAAAAATCTATCCCTACCAACGACATAGTGTGTGATTACACGATTTCACACTTTGTGTTCATATTTCTAGCCAAACTTGTACACACTTCGGACCTCGAAAACAGACAAATTTCTAAGAAAATACAACTCTTTTTTATATAGTCAAGAGAAAAGACAACTTTAGCAAAAACACTTTTAATTTCAAAAGAAAAAACTTTAGTAAATAATTTTAATTTGTCAAACAAATTTGCTTTGTTGAGGGTTTAAGAAATAGTTTAATTTAGTTTCAAGATATGAAAACAAGGATTATTTAATATAGAGAAATTCCTTAAAATAGCTCCGAATGAAAGTTTTTTGGTTATAAATAGCTCCAAAAACATTATGAGACATTTATAACATTTTATAAAGTTTATAATTTATTTTTTTAGTTTGGGTTTACTATTTTAAGGTTTAGAGTATAGTTTTTAGGGGTAACTATTTTTGTTTTGGGTTAATTATATAAAAAATATTTTCTGAACCCTAAACTATAAAAACGTGATATTAGGAGACTTGTGCTATATAAAAGAATTACCAAATGTTATATATGACCAAAATTGAAAATATGTGTTAAATGTGGTACAAAAACTTCATTTTGTGCTATTTAGAGAATTGCATAGCATAACTAATAATACTTGAGATTTTCTTGGAAATCGCCAGTTTGATTTTCACATATTTTTCAATTCCCTTTCGCAATATACGCATGAAATACTTTTTCAGAAACATATAAAATCCCACCATGAAAACACATTTAGAAATTAGAATTCATTTCGGGCTATACGATTGATATAAGTATCATAGAATTCGAAAGGTTTCTCTATACAAAGGAGACAAATGTAACATTTGAAGATTCATAATGGACTTTGGTATAAATCTCTATCTCTCTAAAATATCAAATCTTTATCTGTAAAAAAAAAAAAAAAAAGCCTTTCTTCAGAAGAATCATAGACAACATCATTGAGACGATCAACAAGAGTGAATACCTGTTTTGTTTTCAAAGCGTCATGTATGAATCAGTCCGAGAGCTTTGCTTTGGGTTCTACATTGTCTCCATTTGATTGTGGGGATGTTGTTGTCTCATCGCCTGCATTGTTATTGATCCTCAAACCATCAATGCCTTTGAGTGCGGATTCATAGTTTGCATTGTCACTCCCGGCACTAAATGGTTCACGACTACTCAAGTCCACAACTCGTCTTGATGATGATCCTTCTGATCGACCCAAGTGGAAGGATCCAGGTAGCTGAGAATTCAATGAATGTCAAAAGGAACCCGAGAAAAAGAACAAAAAAAAAAGCATGACAAGAAACTCACAAGCGCGTTCTTTGTATTTGCAGATTCTTTTACGTTCTTATTCTTCTGCTTCAGGATAAACTCCAGATTTGTTCTCTGATTTGGGACATCTATATGGCAGATAAACGTGCCCTAAGTATATATATATACACAACTATGTGGCTGCATTTGCTTAAGGAAGAATGATAAGCATTCAAAATTATACCTGGAGGCCTCTCAGCAGTGCCAACCGCAGGGTTTAGTCCAGAACTAGTTCCAACAGCACCATCCTGACAAAAGAACATCATACAATCTTGCATTTTCATATGTATCATGAATGGGATACAAAATTTAAAGTATCAAGAGTGTACATGGGCACGGGGTGGAGGGTTTCCAGATTGTGATTGCTGAAACTTGAATACTGTCCAGTCAAACACAAAATCAAACTGAAAACCTAAGACAAACAAAACCGAACAAGAAACACGAAAGAGAGGGGATTCAGTCAATATCAACAGAAGCTTCTGTATGAATTTAATAGCCTGAGAGGAACAAAGAGAGAGGTTATGAATTACCTTCACGAATAAAAAGGTTACGGAACAGTCTCTTCAAATATGCATAGTCTGGCTTATCATCAAACCTAAGTGAGCGGCAGTAATGGAAGAAGGACGCAAACTCTGTTGGATGACCTCTGCATAACGCCTGCAAAGACACTGATGCAAAGTTACAGTACTATCTACTATCAACCTTTTCTACTTCATCATAATTCTGTAGTACACGGACTTGTAAGTTTCTGAAAGTGCACCATATAAGAACTTACTTCGATAGAAGTTGAAACCTTCTTTTCGCTAATCTTATCGTATTTCTGTTTCTTGTTTCCAGCTTTCAGTCCCTGCCATGGGAGACTACAAAAAAATAGGGTATAAGGGATGGATTGGGTAACAAGAAGGAGTATCAAAAGAAAGGTTACTCAATGACTCTCACCTTCCCTTGAGGAAATACATGAGGATATAACCAAGTGATTCTATATCATCCCTCCGACTTTGCTCTGCCAAGTGTAGAATGTACAGAAGGTTGAAATAAGAAAAATTACGCCGTGAAAGAGAAAATAATATATCAGGAGGGTTTGTCGAAAGCAATAGTGTATACCTATCCCAAGGTGAGTGTTCAAGCTGGCATACCTCGGAGTTCCAATTAGACTTTTATTCTCCCTGAATAATATACACGTAAAGGCATATAATAATAAACCCGGTGACAGAAAATCTCAATCTGAAATCCAATTTGCTGAAAACAGTGTTACCTGTATGGGATATGTCGGTGAGTTGAGGTGTCTCTATATTTCTTAGCCAAGCCAAAGTCTATGATGTATACCTAGAGAAAGAGAACAAAAAATGTCATACAATAGTGAGATCCCAAAATCAAAGTTGAGACTACCAAAAATATCCCAACTGAGTTAATGAAGAAAGATGACCTGATTTGCCCGCCTTCCTAAACCCATGAGAAAATTATCCGGCTTTATATCACGATGAAGATACGACTTAGAATGGATGAACTCGAGACGATTTATCTGACACAAGATGTAACACGAGTTCGTGAAACCCAACACTGAGAGTTACATTAACAAATGACAATGCATCAATCAAAAGCATTACCATTTGATCAGCTAGCATGAGAACTGTCTTCAAGGTAAATTTCCTATTGCAGTAACTAAACAAATCTTCAAGACTTGGACCAAGCAAATCCATCGCTAAGACATTGTAATCCCCCTCAACACCATACCATTTCATGTTTGGAATCCCAGCTACATCAACGAACATACACAAGAAATGAATTAACCACAAAAAAAAAAGTACAATAATCCAAATGAGAACTGACACAACAGAGATAATGAAATTGAGAAACATTTCATACTTCCACCCTGAAGAATTCTATATATCCTCGACTCATATGCCAATTGTGGATGCGCAGTCTTCACACTTTCCTGCACAAAACAACGGTCAAAAATCAATTCTTTTCATGATCCAAAGGAAAAAATGGTGACTTTTTGATTCAATTCTCCAAAAATTGTGACTTTTTAACTTGAATTTAAAAAGGATCAACATAGTTTGAAAACACACTCACAAGCTTAATAGCGACTTCTTCGTTAGTATTCACATCAGTTCCTGCAATCACAATAGTCATATCAAACTCTATTCTAATGGGATTAAATAAAAGCAATCATAAGAGAGGGAACGAACCAAGATAAATCTCTCCGAATGAGCCGCTTCCAATTTTGCGGCCAAGTCGGAACTTACTCCCGATACGAGGCTCCATAGTCAAAAGTATCAATTGAAAAACCCTAACTTTTGTTCTACTCTGTTCCCGATTTCTCACGCGCAGGAGAGGGAAGTGCGGAGAAACTAGGGTTCTTGAAATAAGAAGGGGATACGAATCGAATTCATATAGAACGGGTTGTGTGAAATTGGAAGTGAGTAGGTGAGGAATTTAAAGAGATTCGATGGAGAATAGTGTTCGTTGAGGAAGAAGAAGAAGAAGAAGAAGAAGAAGAAAGGAAGAGACAAAGAATAGAAAAGCTGCGCGTGTCGATTAGCCTCTTGTTTTGGTCTTTTTCATTTCCTTCTCTCGTGCTATAACTATTTTCATTTTCATTTTAAAATACTGAATTTATTTGTCTTTTGAAGATTTTTATAAGGTTCTTTTACATTTTTCAATAACTATTTTCAATAACCAATAAACTTTAGGTTTAATAACTATTTTCAATTTTTATTTAAAAATACTGAATTTATTTGTCTTTTGAAATTTTTCATAAGATTTTTTACATTTTTTCAAATTCTGTAAAATATAAATTTGTATATCTGTCAATATTCTATCAAACATTCGTATATCTTTCACATATGAAAATGGTAATTAATATCTATAACATATCAACAGAAAAAAAACTATATAAAAAGTTGATGGCATTATATAAATTTTAAAAAATAGAAACTAAATTTACAAAATTGAAAAATAAAAACATTTGAAACATTTAATAAATTAAACATATCAACATAACAAAAAAAGAAAAAAAAAGTGATTAAGGAATCGTCAAACCGACGTTTGGACCTTTTTCTAATCATGCCATATGGATGGAACTCTGTTGATTGCCTTTATACCATTTGCTTGAGAATTACCGTACCGTTTTTACTGGGAATTTCACAACACAAAACGGTGAATATAGCGTGTCATTTCTATAAACTAGTGGATCCCAAGAATTGATAGCTCCTTTCGACTTTTGACACATTGGTTCTAAATTGGAATTCAAGTTAGCGTAGAATCAATCAACCAATGTTCTTGACTTGATTGGCAAGACAACTACAAAACTATTTGGCAGAAATACTATCTTACAATGAATTAGATAACTCACGTTTTCTCTTTGCATGAGATTCTCAGTTGTAAAGTCATTATCGCTAGGGCGTGAAGAGATTTTATTGACAGATTTTAAGACAAATAGATTTATGCTCAAATGAGTTTATTAAGATAGAAAACATGTATTAAGAATTAAGATAGTTTATTTAGGAGTTTTATTGTACAAAAGAAAATAAAGAAAGAAAGATTAAATGAAGAACACTAAAACTCAAGATTCTTAAATTAATCTCATAAAAAAAAAAAATGAGAATTGCTCCAAATGGCAACTCTCTGGGTTACATTGCATCAATAGTCTAAGCACAAATATATATGAGTTTCTACTTGCTAAAACTCTAATGATATGGGCTAATGGACTTGTTATAAATATATATGTGGATTTTTTGTGGATCCTCTAATACTTTTCCGCAAATTTAGCAAATGGGTGAAAAAACATCGGAGCTAAATTTGAATAAACAAAGGAAGACCAACATCACGCTTCAGCAAGTATTGGACTTGTCATAATTGCAGGTAAATAGAAACATTTGCAGATCATAAGGAGACGTAGTAGAAGAATCTCTAGCTTCATTGTAGAGACATTTGATCTTTAAAACCATGTGAGGTCTATACTTTTAGAGTTTTTAAACTCTCTCCGAGGTATGTCTGACTTTTGTCTTCTCAATTTTGAGATGATACTTGTAGAGCTACGATCGCTCTCTCAGAGATATTCCCAATTTTTAGATTTTGGTCAACACTTGTAGAGTTTTCCACTATCTCAGAAGTGCTCTCGTGATATTTTTGGCTTTGAAACAACCACAATGATCATTCTCATTTTCCCTATAAGTTTATCATAATCCACTAAAACAATATATTTCATCCTAACTTCTTGATTTCAAAATTATCTCTTGTTCAGCTTAAGTAAAAGGTTTAAGCACACTACCGTAATTAATGGAGCTTGATTTTCAGTCCATGATCCAACCCCATGAATGCACTAGAATCAGTCTCAAGATGAAGAATTATTCGCAGCAAGATGAGACCAAGAGACATGTGCTTCACAAGCTTCATTTTTTTTCAAGCATAAAAGCAGCGGATTTGCTTTGAAAAATTCCTCTTCCTTGGCGTTAAGCTCTTCATCTGTTGTTGTTTTCCTTCCTGAGCTTCTCCTCCATTCTTTCTTTCTTTATCTGGTCGAGTTCAACCATAAGAGCTTCAATGTCATCTTCGTCATCACCGTCACTTTTGTCATCACTTATCTTCTCCTCATTTACATGTTTCTGGGTTTGCTGCTGCTTGGCTTTCTTCTCCAAGATAGACTTCTGCCAAACCTCATAGAATGAAAAATCATCCAAAATGCAAGTCTTACTGCTATGCTCCTTGAAAATTTTCACAATCTTCAAACCTTGCTCCAACTTGACCTCTTGTGTGTCTCTGTTGTTGGTAATAGGTTTATTCTCATTGTTCTCAAGGGTTATATGTTTCAACAAACTGTTTGGAACATCCTTCACGATATGCCACTTGAGAGGGAAAGAGCCAGTCCACTTATCTTGCTGCCAGTACTCCACATTTGTGTTGAAATCAACTGGTCCTGTCATTTCAGCAAGACCAACAAATTGTCCACTTCCATTGACAGAGAAAAAGAGAAAGATGGGACAGCCGCCAGGTTTCTGTTGAGCTTCCTGGTACGATGCAGCAAGCTTCTTGTTTCCATTTGGTGTGTTTACCCAAACATTATATTTAATGTTCTTGTGCACATCATCTTCACTGTACGACTTGGTGATAAAGAACATAACATTGGCATAATCCACCGGAAAATCTTCTTTATTATACTATTCTCTGTCAGGAACAACATGTGTTATCTGCCTCCCCAACCTCAGTTAAATTTGATTTTCCAGTTTGCTCCTTAACCTCTAAGCTATCTTCTAAATTTCCTTTATGGTTCTTCGTCACTTTCATACTGATTCGTGTACCCAGTGAAAGCCTTCTTCTTTGACTTAACCCAGTTCTTGTAGCTCCAACGATGGAGAATCGTTCACATGGCGAGATCTCTCATATCTGTCTCCAACTCTGTTGAATTGCTCTACACTGACGACAACGCTATTCATCGATTCTCCACTCGTCTTACTCCGAAGAAGCTGACTCGCTTATGACTCAACTAGGTATTATCTCCGATTTATCGAAGCACCATTACGAGCTTTACACCACTCGTACTTCACTCTTCCTTGATCTCGAAGAACACATTGCAGATTTATTCCCTGAAACCGGCTCATACAGCGACATCGTAATCAGAGTTCTCGACACCGGAGTTTGGCCGGATAGCAAAAGCTACGCCGACGATGGATTTGGTTCGATTCCTTCTACCGAGAAAGGAGTATGCGAGGTTGGGACTAACTTCACCGCTTCTCTCTGTAACCGTAAACTAATCGTAGCGAGATTCTTCGCCAAAGGTTACGAAGCAACAACATGACCAATCAACGAATCTAAAGAATCAGGATCTCCTAGAGGCAAAAATGGACATGGAATTCACCGCTAGATCCATCGTTGAAGGAGCTAATCTATTAGGCTTCACCTTAGGAACAACTCGTGGGATGGCTCCATGCGCTCAAGTCGCTGTTTACAAAGTTTGTTGGAACGGTGGTTGTTTCAAGCATCAAAGAAAACCAAAAATGAAAAAATCACAAACCCAAGAGAATCGACATATGCTCTGGTACCTTGAAAAGATTTAAACAAGTAGATTTATGTTCAAATGAGCTTATTAAGATATAAAACATATACTAAGAATTAAGATAGCTCATTTAGGAGATTTATTGTGCAAAAAAATAAAGAAAGGAAGATTAAATGAAGAATACCAAAACTTAAGATTCTTAAATTAATCTCATAAAAAAAAAGAAGAGAATTGCTCCAAACGACAATTCTCTATATTACAGTGCATCAATGTTTTAAGCACAAATATATATGAGACTTTATTTGCTAAAACTTTAATGACATGGACTAATGTACCTATTGTAACATATAAGTGGGTTTTTTGTGATCTTATGATAAGACGAACCCAAAAAGGAAGAAAGTTTGTATATAGATTTATTTGGTATGGTAACCAAAAAAAATCATTAGCACAAGTGGTAATTTATGCTGATTGAACCCCTTTCCCTCAACTTTGGTATCTCATTTTCCCTTTCATTCATTTTTATTTTTTTAAAACACTATTTTGCATCTGGTAAATTTTTACCTTGGGTCCACCACAGAGTTATTGGCCATCTTAGAAAAAAGTTTGTCTTTGCAACAACTTATAAGATGCTAGGGATTGGTTTTCAGAAACGGTAACAGACAATGCATATTATGCATGATATATTTCTTGAGATATACTTTTGAGACACATGGATATGTTAGGTTTTCGACCATGTACGTTAAGATATTACAAAGAGTTAAGCGTAATTTTGATCTTACTCACCGGTTTCTAGATTTAGTTCATGTTTATAAAACTAGACCATAATTTAATATAGCCTGACTAAATTTAAGAGATAGTTGAAGATTTGTTCCTCTTTTCATCCATCAAGTTTGCAATTTTGAGGGCAAAATTTGCACAATGAGACATTTTTATTTTTTTGTTGAGAGATTGACCAAAATCGACCGAAACTAACCGAGATTAAAAATCAAGAATGACCGAGCGAGATTACAAATGGAAGTTGACCGATATTACAAACCAAGATTCAAATTAAAAGCTACAAAGATTGTAGATATTTGTCAATATCTTAGTTTAGAAATTTGCTTTTATTTTCGTTTGTAAATATTTTTATTTTCATATGTAGTAAATTCAATTTACTTAACAACTAATATTTTAAATTTATTGTTTGAGTAACAACATATCGATTTTCAATTATTTTTGGTCAAAGTAACAACAATAAATTGAACAGCACAAAATTGACCAAAAAAATTGAAATCAATGATTAATTAAATACCATAAAATTTTGTGTAATTTTGAGATCAATTAAAATAATTTTGGTCTTGGGCGTTGGGTATAATGACCAAACACGGCTTTGGCTTTTCAATTAATTACATTACCAAATATATTGAAAATAAAATAAAAAGCTTTAGGTCTTATAAAAAGTGTCCAGTTATTTCGGTCTAGTCATATTTCTTAGGGCCCTTTTTAATTCTATTTTCCCAATTGTCCCCAAAAATCTAGGGTTTTAAAGTTTCTTATCTTCCTCTTCCTCCGCCAGATTCTTCTCTTGCGAAGATGAGCAACGACAAGGACTCAATGAACATGGCCGATCTCGCCGCCGGTAAAATACTCTATCTTGTATCTCTGTAGTATGAGTCCTGATTCTTTTGTTTTCTAGATTTATTGAAAAAAGCTTCTCTTTTGTTGTATTTGCTTGTAGCTCTTAACGTGGGGGACAAAGCAGGGCTTGTTAATGCTCTTACGGTGAGTTTCGTAAGACGATTTGTGTATAACAATTGGGAGATTGGGTTCTTCATTTATGTACTTTAGGGTTTGTTTTCTCCTTCGGGGTTTTTGAGTATTTTTGAAAATTGATTTGGACTATAATGATTTAGAGAATTGGAACTTTGCATTTTGTTCTCTCCTGTTCTTCTGATACGAGGATTTTAAAGTTTGTAACTTTTCCTGATTTGTGTATGTTTTGCGCAGAACAAGATACAGAGTTTGGCTGGACAACACTCAGATGTCCTTGAGAACTTGAGTCCGCTTGTCAGGAAGCGTGTTGATGTTCTAAGAGAGATTCAGGTCATTGAATTTTCAGCTTTTTAGATGATTATGGAACGAGTCTCTAATTAGTGATCTTGGATTATGAATTATTTTACTGTTTTGGTCTAATGAAATTTGGTGGTGCAGAATCATCTGATTTCCTTTTGCTTTTGTCCTTGCAGAACCAATATGATGAAATAGAAGCTAAATTCTTCGAGGAGAGGGCAGCTCTTGAAGCTAAATACCAAAATTTATATCAGCCTTTATATACCAAGGTTTGAAAATGCTCTTCTTATGGTCTTTTTAATTTCCTATTATTAGAATATCTTTGATACATATGACACCTCGGATAGTGAAGTTGTAATAAGACTCCTCTCTGTTGCTCATTACTGGAATCAGTAGTGATGTATGTTCTTTACTTTATTATGTCTCATTCGTGATGGTTTTCTGCTTTTCTAACTCATCTATCACATACAGCGGTATGAGATTGTGAACGGTGTGGTTGAAGTTGAAGGTGTAGCAGAAGTTAAATCAGAACAAGGAGAAGATAAAGCAGCTGAAGGTGTGTTCATCAATTCTTACACTGAAACATTTTATTTTTGCTTATGATGATGATGATGGTGATGAACTCATGGGTTTTAAATGATATGAAACTGTTTTCTACAGAGAAAGGAGTGCCAGATTTCTGGCTTATTGCATTGAAGAACAATGAAATAACTGCTGAGGAGGTTCGTTATTAGGATACTCCTATTTTATATATTTTTTTTTTCATTGAAGATGATTCTCTTCATCTATGTGTTTTTTTCATTATTCTACAGATAACTGAGCGAGATGAAGGAGCTCTCAAGTATCTTAAAGATATCAAGTGGAGTAGGGTTGAAGAACCAAAGGGGTTCAAGCTTGAGTTTCTTTTTGATCAGAACCCTTACTTCAAGAACACTGTCTTGTCCAAGACATATCACATGATTGATGAAGATGAGCCTATCCTTGAGAAGGCTATTGGGTAATCTTTTGCTTTGTCAAATATTTTCTGGTTTTGTTTTCCGAAGAAAAGTAGTCTTACTGATTGTTAACTGTTTTTCAGGACGGAGATTGAGTGGTATCCTGGAAAGTGTTTGACTCAGAAGATTCTGAAAAAGAAGCCAAAGAAAGGATCCAAAAACACAAAGCCGATCACTAAGACTGAGGACTGTGAGAGTTTCTTTAATTTTTTCAGTCCACCTCAAGTTCCTGAAGACGATGAGGATCTTGATGATGAAACGGTATGTCCATCTCCAGAAGCAGTTTAGTTTTTCGATTTAGTACTTAAGATTGCCTTAATTGTTAATCTGATCAAATCTTGTTCAGGCTGATGATCTCCAAGGCCAAATGGAGCACGACTATGATATCGGGTGTGTACCTTTCTATTTCATCTTCAGTTCTCTTCGCGTAGTTCGTTTCTAAGATCTGATTCTGTCCACTGTTTATCTTATAGATCAACCATTAAAGAGAAAATCATCTCTCATGCTGTGTCATGGTTCACTGGTGAAGCTGTCGATCCAGATGACCTTGAGATGGATGACGATGAGATTGATGAAGATGATGATGAAGAGGATGAGGAAGATGATGAGGACGAGGATGATGATGATGAGGACGAGGACGAGGAGGAAGAAGCAGATCAAGGAAAGAAGAACAGAAAGAAGGTAAATTATCTGGTTTCAATGTTTCTAACATAAAACTAAAACCTCTGAAACTGATCTTTGGTTGTTTCACGGTGTTTTGTTTGCAGTCATCAGCTGGGCACAAGGTTTAATAATCAATCAATCTCGACCATTGGCTCTGTTTATTGTTGATATAATCCAACGGCTTTCTCTAACCTGAGCCCTCCTTTTTTTATGAACAGAAGGCTGGAAGAAGTCATTTAGCGGAAGGTCAACCAGGTGAGAGGCCACCGGAATGTAAGCAGCAGTGAAGAATCTTCGCTTATAATATGATGGAGAAGACGAAAGAAGAAGAGTGATGTCTTTGATTTGCAGCGTCATGGTCCGGTTTATATGATTTTATATCAGTTTTGGGTGGTTGGTTTGCTAAAAGAAAAAATTGGTTCTTTGGTTGGTTTGTGTCTTTATTTTTAAATTGTAATGTCCTTTTGAATTGTTTTTAACTAAGGCCCCAATTTTTTGTTCATCTATCATTTCCATCTAAATGGGCAATTCAAATATTTCATCTACCATTTCCTTGTAAATGTTCAATTCAAATATTCCATCTACACTTGAGATTTTTGCAGGGAACAAATTTATTATCGTAATTGGGAACAAAAATATATTTAAATTTTATTTTCAAAAATTGATCAATTCAAATATTTTATTTTCTAAAATTTGGTTCATTCAAATAGTTTAAAATATTTTGTTTAAATTTTAAAATTCATTCAGATATTTGATTACGTGAACCATCTGAATAAACAAGTTTGACGTTCTTGTCAGATTTCCTCAATTTTATTTATTCATGAGATGGTTTGTTTCGATACCGTATAGAAAGAAATATAATCAATTTGTTTTAGGCTTTGTTTGTCTCTTCATTCAGCACGTAAATGCTCAAATATTGTTGGTTAAATCTATTTAATTTTGCATCTAAATGCTGAAATAGGATGCAAATTTAAAATAAATAGATTTTTGATATGCTTAAAAATAAGCTTTCAGATACTGCATTTGCATCTCAAAATTCAAAAGTTTAAAATATTTTTACCATCTAACAAAACCAAAATTATTTTTATTAAATAATATTTCATCATTTATATTGATAATTATTTTTAAAGAATATTTTAACTCTAATAAAAATATATGAAATACAAAAAATTATATTTTATAAAAATAAAAAAAATTGTTTCCCGCTAAAATTGCAAAAATTCATTTTCATTAACTTTTTTTTTAACGTCTAAATATTATTATTATTTCGATTAATAGAATACAAGGTTACAGAGATAGTATTCATACAACTATATTCTAAACAAAAAAGTTAAAGAACGATACAACATAAGAAGCGAAATTGACGATACTTCAACTTTAGAAGCCTTACTCGTTAACAGATTAACAAATTTGTTAAGTTCCTTCTTTGTATTCGAACTCAACCATTGCAATTATTTGTTATCACCCAACTATTACGCACTATAAGAATTTCGCAAATCTTAAAATACCACTGTATAAATACTTCAAACTCCATAACCAACGGTTGTCTCTGTATGAATTTGTCTTTCGCCTAAAATTTAACAAACCAACAGAAATAACCGGCAGAAACACCACGAATGATAATTTCACAGGAATCAAACTCTACGAAGAGAGACATAAAATAACTAACACAAAAAACCAAAGTGAAAAAATACGACCTCATTTTCCACTCAATATAATCTATCAAACTGTTATACATGATAAACATGGTGAGATTGTCGGCAAAACACATGAACAGACATAACGTGTTGAAGAGACACGTCGAAAAAATACCAACCCAACCAATTATGGTGTGAAAGAAAATATCATACTCATAGACGAGATCACAGACAGATCGTCGGTACCGGCAAGTGAAGAAGAGAAAGAAAATCATCCAAAAAATTGCCCGCACTCGTGCCTTTTCAATTTGCCGTCTCCAAATATTGAAGGTTTTTTTATAGATAAATCATATAATATAATCAGAAAGAGTACGGTGGAATCGATGTCGACTGAAGAATTTACAGAAAAACGAAGAAAAAATGTTGATTTAGAAGATCACTTTTGAGGGAAAAAAAATTTAGAGAGAAAAAAAAGTTAGAGAGCCACAAACTTTTCATTTTCATTAAATTTAATGTGAAAATATAAAACAATATTTTTATTTAAAATGTAAAATTGCGTTTTTCGTAAAAAACGCGAAGTCACGTTTTTCCGCCAAAAACGTAAAAATACATTTTTCGTCAAAATAACGAAAAATATATTTTTCGCCAAAAACGCATATTCACGTTTACTGCCAAAAAATAAATTCACAGGAAAACATATTTTTCTACAAAAAAAACTGGAAAAACACATTTTTAAATATTTGTTACAATTAAAATGATTTTTTGTGGGAAATGTAATAATAAAAAGAAAATTATTTTATAAAACCAATAATTTTGTAATTCTTAAATTGCATGATTAATTTAAATCATTTTATATATATTAGTATAAAACATATCATTTTCATCTATTTTAATTAGTTGTATCTGTTTTATTATTACAAATTTAAAAACAAATAAACTTGCATATAGATGCAATATTTAAATGCAAAAACTAGATACAAAGTAACCTATTTGGATACACTAAAAACTAGATATAACAAAACTTGTATTATGCTGTACTTGGATCATCTGGATGAGGAGAAGAATATGCCTTAGTCAGAAACTATGCTATCTTTATCTGAGTTGATTAAATCATCTTATTTTATCATTTCCTAAGCAAAATAACCTATTTGTGTATAGTCGACCAAAGTTAAACCTTGATTTTGAAAACCGTAAATTCACTTAAACCGATCAATCTTCACTGTAGGTGGAGATAAACCAACCAATGAGCCGGTTAAAGACGTCGGTTTCTGCTTCCCTATGAAAAACAGAACGACGAAAACATCTCTGCAGACTTGTAAAAAAAAGAAACCGATCAATAGAACCCACAAAAATGGTCTCGAAAAGGAGGGAAACGAAAACCTAAAACCCTAAAAACCTCGTATTTTTCCGGTCTTTCTCTGCGTTTTCTCCTCTCCGCCATTTCAGTGATTGTCTGAATTTTCCATTTTCTATTTGGTGATTGTTTCTTTGGCTGTGGTTAAAAAGTGCAAAAAGAAGCAGCTTTAGTGCCTTCTTTTAATGGCGAGGATTCTCCGAAACGTTTCTTCACTGAGACGCTCTCTATTCTCGTCAGAGGTATTTATCTTGTTTCTCACTTGGGTATTGCGAGAACTAAAACACTCTGTTACTATCGTTTTCGTGGCTTATTTGGGTTTATTGTGGTTAATATTCATTCTTAAGAAAATTCCCAAATTGTTGTCTCTTTATTTGAATTCGTTCTCTTATTGTTTTATTTGGTAATTTAATTGACAAGGGTTCCATTTCCATGGGTTTTGCAGGTATTTAGTAGAAGTGTGGTTGGAACATCGTTTCAGCTCCGAGGCTTTGCTGCCAAAGGTTGGTTGTTTAAAGCTTTTACCTTTGTGCCTATGAATCGATTTACTGAATTTGGTTTATGATTTTGATATAAGTATGTACTTTTACCAATACTAAAGCCAAATTTGTTTCCTTGTCTAATTGCTTAGCTCATTGTGGTTGTTACAGTTGAGGTTTTTGCGATTAACTCTCTGCAATTGTTTTTCTTTTGAAGCTAAAAAGAAATCTAAGTCAGATGGAAATGGATCATCTGAGGAAGGTATGACCAAAAAGGAGATTGCTCTTCAGCAAGCACTTGATCAGATAAAAAGTTCATTTGGCAAAGGATCGATCATGTGGCTCGGTCGTGCTGTTTCTCCTAGAAATGTTCCGGTTTTCTCTACCGGATCTTTTGCCCTTGATGTAGCATTGGGAGTTGGTGGCCTTCCTAAGGTATTTATAACTCTTTCCCTAAAATGTGTCTTTGGTGTGTTATTTGGGCTGGTTCGGTTTCACTTTTTAGATTTGTTTATTGGATTCAGATATAGTTGAGGTCTATGTATCTCTTTGAAGAGTTCGGTAACATTGTTCTGCTTATTGTAAATTTCATTAGGGGCGTGTTGTGGAGATCTATGGTCCTGAAGCTTCTGGGAAGACAACACTGGCTCTTCATGTGATTGCAGAAGCACAAAAACAAGGAGGTTAGTACATGTTCCTTCTTCTCTTAGGCTATTTTACAGATCCATATTGTATTTAAAAGACATTGTATTCTAAAGAAGTTACTTGCATACAGGAACTTGTGTCTTCGTAGATGCGGAGCATGCACTTGATTCGTCACTTGCTAAGGCTATCGGTGTGAACACAGAGAATCTTCTTCTATCACAGCCTGACTGTGGGGAACAGGCACTGAGTCTTGTGGACACTTTAATACGAAGTGGTTCAGTTGATGTTATTGTAGTTGATAGTGTAAGTAAGGTGATTCATATGGAATGATTAATAGGTCGATGCTCTTCCTTTGGGATCTGTTTTTCTCTCTCACACGGTTTCATGTGATTTTGTTTTACAGGTGGCTGCTCTTGTACCTAAAGGAGAACTCGAGGGTGAGATGGGTGACGCCCATATTGCTATGCAAGCCAGATTGATGAGCCAAGCTTTGCGTAAATTGAGCCACTCGTTATCATTATCGCAAACACTTCTGATCTTTATAAATCAGGTAAGAGAGCTTTAGAAGTTGAGATTTGTAGAAAAGTTTCAGGTTTTAGAAATGTTAAATCTCTTATGTGAATGGATATTTTCTTATGTTCAGGTGAGATCAAAATTATCTACGTTTGGAGGATTTGGAGGTCCAACAGAAGTTACTTGTGGTGGAAATGCTTTGAAGTTTTATGCTTCTATGCGTCTGAATATTAAGCGAATTGGACTTATCAAGAAAGGCGAAGAGGTAAATCTCTGAAAAGTGAAACCTGCTCACTCACTTTGTGTTCCAAGATCTTATCTTGCTAAAGCCGGCGTAACTTTTCTATTGCTTCTCCTTAGGTTTTAACAATACTGATCTTCAGAATGACTAAGAATTTGTCTACAAACTGCATTTGCTTGTGTTTGAAACATGAGATTGTATGCTTGTGCAGACAACAGGAAGTCAAGTGTCTGTGAAGATAGTGAAGAACAAACTCGCTCCGCCGTTTAGAACTGCTCAATTTGAGCTTGAATTCGGCAGAGGAATCTGCAAGGTCACGGAGATAATCGACCTGAGCATAAAGCATAAGTTCATAGCGAAAAACGGAACATTCTACAATCTCAACGGTAAAAACTACCATGGAAAAGAGGCTTTGAAGAAATTTATAAGACAGGATGAATCGGTTCAAGAAGAGCTCAAGAAAAAGCTACAAGACAAGCTCATCGCTGATGAGGCTGCAGATAAGGAATCTGAATCGGAATCTGAGGAAGAAGATTCTCTGAGAGTTGTAGTTTCATCTGAAAGCACAGATGATGAATTAACAGCTCTTGTTGGTGGTGCTACTGCTGCAGTGGTTGATGCATCACGATCAGACACCTCCGATTTAGGATAATATTCTTCCTTTGGTTTAGAGTTTTCGGTTTAATGCGGTTTGGATTCGATTTCGTCTCTCCTCATGTAATGTAATTTAAGGTGAGTCTAATCACATATTTACAGATAATCGTTGCTCTTGGTGAGAAAATTTTGTAGTTTATGGGGAATTTGAATGTTAAGGAAAAAAACTGAACATTTTTTCAACTAAATCTTATTAATCAATTTTATTTCCACTAAAATTCTATCTTTAATTTTATAGTTTTTATATTCAGAAAATCAGACACCCACAAATTCTTCACAAATTTAATTCAGTCCATCTCTTCGTTAATACTTAATAGAATGGAACCAAATTTGTTTGGCAAAAAAGAAAAAGAAAGAAAGAATATGTGCTCTTTTTGTATCCAATTAAGAGTTGATGTCTTCTTTCTCTTTTTAATATTAGATTACGATTAAAAAAACCATTAAAATTGTGTTTGTTCAGGTTAATGTTACGAAGTAGAGGAGAAAGAGGCTTTGTAAATGTTATGACCTTACTTCTTTTCCAATATTTTTTTCTTTGTTACTTTATTTTCGTTGATTCGGAGAATCCAACGTAAAAGTTTTGGTCCGATGTTCTCTTTGTATTGGTATATCGGTTTGTTAATCATTATTGGTTAAGACCTCTCAATTGGAAACAATCAAGGCAAACAATTGGCACCGGTTCATCATTCTTTTTCATCTCAGAAGCAACTATTTCAATAACATCCATTGAAAGTTTCCAAACAGTTACACATCTTGAGTTTCTTTCATTACATATCGTTGTAAAAACATTTGGTTTTGTGACTGAAACTGACGCAGATGTGGCTCTTGGAAGTAACACGTTAGATCATTTGTTGGTGTTCAAGAGACACTTCACTTTTGAGATAAATATGTGGTTGCGTCGTTTCGATATAATCCCTTAAGGATTCCTGTTAATGCAAACCAAAGTATTGCATCTTCTGATCCTATAGAAGTCGGAACGATGAAACATCGTATGCTACATAAACGTCATTTTAAAAGTAGATTGTACATGTATGAATGATCTTGTTCACGGTAATTTTTTTTCAAAATATATGTATAAAAAAAATTTTAGTTGATAACCGTAGTTGGCAGATCACTTCGTTACCATTTAATATTCAGTGGTGCCGTGCGAGAATGTAACAAAGTTGTGAATATATTGTAAATTTTTCGCCAAACATGTTTTTCTCAAATTTATTATTATCTTCCCATATATTTAATGGATTTGTTTTATGTATTTGAGTAAACTCTTTATAATCAATAAAAAGTTTTTTAAAAAACAGTTGATGTCTTCTAATGAAAACCTTAAAAATAAATAAAAGACTTAACTTAATCAATATCCTTTTTATTAATTAATTGATAAATTATTGGCTAAATCTCTATCTATCGATCTGAAACAAAGTTGGGGTAATCAAAAGATGTCTTGTCCTGGAGCTAAAAGTTTCATGGGATCAAACATATCTTTCCTCTTGGAAAAATCATCCCATTTTGATCCAAAATGCTCTATCCAATCTTCGTTTCTGGTGTAATGCATTAGATATTGCTTAATCTTAATACCCGAATCCTTGCAAAACCTAATCATCTTATCGTTAACACTCTCGACTTCTTGCAAATTCTGTGTATTAGCTGATTGTAGTATTCCAATTATATAGATAACTTCTTCTCCATCTGGTATCATCGCCGACATACGATCGTTCCATCTAACAATAACAAAAACATATTTCATCGAAATTTATCTTTCGTATATATAGTAAATAAAAATAAAATGAATAGAATTAAACGTACTTATTCCGGTTTGTGGGATAGAGGAGAGCGAGTCCTGAAGTTGAATTTTGCTTGAAAAGAATGTCTCTGATAACACCATTATGGAAATCAAGAATTCGAGATTTAGGAACGTAGAGGTTAAGCCATGGATGAGGAACTTCCCATAAACCCAAAGATCTCAGTCTATTTTCTTCAGCTTGTACACGGTTCAAGAAATCGAAGTAGGACACGTCGTGCACTGATATGAACCCGGGCAAGTAACTTAGGGTTTTGGTTAATTTGTCAACCACCTTCAAAAATAAAATAAAATTCAATTGGTCTGTATTATGAATCTATACTTGATGATGCATGTGGTGCAATTTTGATGTGTAATAATGTGGTCAAGATGGACGGATAGCCAAATTCAATCTTATTATCAGAAAAATATAACCGTATAAATATATTTTTTTATGAAGATATGAAAATAGAATATCTACCAATTTAACAATAAGTAAATATACATAATAATAGCTATTTCTAAAGAAATATGATAAAAATCGATCTTGTAATCTTCGAATCTCGTAATATTTATATCACTAAAATTTAACATGATGTATTGCAAATTTCGAGAAGATTAATCCTTATTTCCTAACCGATAAAACCGAAATGATGATGATGATGATCCTGATATGCATATATAGGAGTGGATTGTGTAAGTAATGTATAAATGTTTAGTACCTGGCCAATGGTGGGAAGAGTGCGATCATCATAATACTTGGCTCCTTCGAGAACATAGATGATACCGTGCTTCTTCACTAAATCAGCGACTTTAGATTGATCGGACGGTGGGAAAAAAGAGGTGTCTACAATGCCGTTTGACAGCATTATTTTACCTTCTAAATAGTCAACTCCAACATCACTGGCCATTGATATCAAAAGTTCTTGGTCCTTTGTAAAAGCTGTGAAGTCGACGTAGAGCATCTGAAACCATTTGGCCTACACAATTTCATATGAGAAAAATTCCCTTTAATTTATACACACATGTATAAAGAATCTTTCACAGATTTTTTTTAAAGACCTAAAGTAAAATATTATATAGTCATGCAGAGGTGTTGTAGAGTGTAGAACGTTATTGTGGGGAACTATTAGTTGTGGAAAAGATCTAATAATACACATAGTTCATATAAGTATACGTGAACGCGCATATTATGACCAAATCTGATTTAACAGCGACCTTATTTTAAATGTCTAAGATGATAACCAATAGCGTTTATGCGGTTGTAAGACTCCAAACCATATTCAAAGACTTGCCATTAATACCCAAAGACTTATCTATATTCCAAACTAGTATATGGACTAATTAAGGAGCTTGACTATATTAAACAAGGATTTGCATGCATAGGACAAGATTGGACTACAACAAGTCCTAGGGTTATAAAGTATAATAAATAAGCCATATCTTTTTTTATTCAACGCATAGATTTTTATTCAGATAAATGTAAGCCATATTAAGCCTTTGACTAAATTTCAAATTCCTACCAAACCTAATTTTAGTGTTCGGCTACCATCTAAGAAATTTCATGATTAACTTGGTATAATATCATAAAACCTTTTTTTGTCAAACTTAATCTAATATGCCAATTATATTACCGTAATATTTCCTTCTCTGTTCCATTCAGATAACTTACTCTAAATCAGGTCAGGCAAAAAAAAAATTATATAGTCTTAATAATTAAGATTACTTATCAAATCTAGCATACAAAATTTACATAAATATATCACCGGTTACCACTTTTATTCTGGTTTCAAATTCATTTCATACTAACTAAAAATAGAAAATTCAAACAGAAATTTCAAATGGGGACTATTAATTAAAATCTGTCCATGAATGTTGACTATATATATTCAATGCACAGAAAATAAATGGTTAGATGTGATGATACGTACCCTTTTAGGTGCATGGTCCAAAACAATTCTGGCTCTCGTTATAATTCCAAGTTGACCTAAACCTCCTAAAGCTCCATAGAACAAGTCTGAGTTTAGCTGTGGCGAGCATGTCAACATTTCACCTTTTCCTGAAATAATATATCAAAGATCTATGATCAAATAAAACTTAATAAAAAACAACTCATACAATTTAATGAATTTTTTTACAGCATATAATTTTTTATGGTGCTATTTTCATATATACCACACTTTAACTAAAATTTACACTTTGTTATTGATATTATTTATTTATTTTTATTTGTGTAAATATTTTTATTAATTTTGTTATCACACTATCCACGTTTATACATATAATGGCGTGCAAGTTTGAACTTTTCCTTCAAAAGTCGACATTACAGTCATAAGAAATCATGTTAACGTTACTATAGCGACGAGAACGTCAACCCACAAAAAAAACCAAAAATGTTCGAAAACAGAAAAGTTCCATTTTCATGCGTAATGCATGTACGTTACAAAAATCCCAAATTAACACCAATACTACCAATTGTGATAAATTATTCTATATATATACACCTTAAAAAATATATCAAAAGGAAAAAAAATCTCTTTTGTCATAAAAAAAATTATCAAAAGGAAAAAAAATATCTCTTTTGTCATAAAAAGAAAATAAATTATCAAAAGGAAAAAAAAATATTTTTTTAATGTAAAAATAATTATGCACTGAATCAAAGTTTGAAGGATGCATCGTACCAGTTATAACGTCCAACTCAAGGACGTTACTAATAAGAGGACCGTGTCGAAACACCATACCGCCGATTCCAGCATTTGACAGCGTTCCTCCGGCTGTGACATGCAAATAATCCGTAAAAGTAACCGGCGAAACCCCTTTCTCCGTCGTATGCTTCACCACATTCACCCATAACGTCCCGGCTGCCACGTCAGCATATTTCTTGTCCTCTGAAACCACCACCCCAGCGAGACACGTCATGTTGATGACTACTCCACCGGCGACGGAGGCTTGGCCGTTTAAGGAGTGGCCTTTGCCGCGAGCTGCCACTTGGAATATTCTTTTTCCGTTCGAATTAGCGTACCGGAGGAGACGGGATATCTCGGCGGGGGAAGAGGGGCAGAGAACGCCACCGGGAGTTATGGTGGTGATGTTTCCGTAGTCGTGAGAGGCGGCGGAGATGGTGGCAGGATCGGTTAAGAGGGTGAGGTTAAGGAATTTAGGCAAAATAATTTTAATGTTTTCTGATGATTTGGTGAAGCTCAAGAGTAAACAAATCAAAACTGTCATTAGAGTGATCCTTAGACAAATATTAGCCATTTCTCTCTCTGATTGGTTTGATGAAGAAAAGAATTGTAACAAAAGGATTAGTTACCACTATTAAATAGCAATACTAATTTGATAGTTATTCATGTGATTATAAATAGCTACATGTGATTATAAATAGCTTGGCTCAACTTGGGGAAGATCTTTAACAAAAAAATCGTGGGGAAATTTCCATGTATAATTATGGTAATATATATATATATAATATTCAATTTTTGCAGTCAAATAAAATCTCAAGTTATTGTCAGAACAGATTTTATTTGACAATTAATTAAATGCATCCACACATTTGTATATATAGTAAATTTCTTAATTTTGACTATATATTTTGTTCTGGCTATGTCAAGACTTAAATAGTGATTTTTGTAAATATTTAGGTGTCAGTTTCTATAATCAATTTCACGAATAAAATAACTAATCCAAAACACAATTAATGAATAGATATAATTAAGATTAATAAACTTATTTTTGGATGTTAAAAACAAGAGGTCCGTTAAAAAGATGTTAGTTTTCGTTATTGGAAGTAAAATATGAAACGAAATTTGAGCTAGCAGTCTAAGAAGTGAAGTGATTAGTCGTGTTGCTCCGAGGGTCACCGTTACAAAATGATGTTTCTCCCAAACAACTCTGGTAAACAAGGTTTATATCACAGTTGACAAAAAACTTTGGATAGTTAATTTTGATACCATAACATCGATATTTTTTTGGTAAGTAAATTAATTGCTACGTAGATGAGATGGTTTATGTTGTGTGACTGATGTAATATGCAGAAGAAAATAATTTATACTCGTATCTTTTGGGCCACCATCAAAAGAGAATCTTGTTTTTTTGCCGTCAAAGAACTTTTTTTTTCCAGTAGAAAACTTCCACCTAATATTTTTGATGGAAAAATCACTCTATTTTTCTTTTTGTGATAGTAGATCCAGAGACCAGTCAGACCCATATGTTTAATTTGGCAACCATATAACTTTATATATATATATATATTATATAGATTGGTGAGGTTGTCAACGTCAGACAATTGAAATCTTGGAAAGAGCTCATAGCAATCAAATCTAGAGATGAATAAGAAACGAAAGAAGAGAAATACAAAGATAGAGGTACAAACGAATAGGATAAAGAAGAAGAAAAAGCACATAAGATGAAAACAAGAACTATGGGACGAAGTAGAAACCGAAGAGAAAGATGTGTCAAAAGAAGAAGGAGAAGAGTCCGATGAATTAAGAAGATGAGGTAATTAAGGAGAAGACGCAAAAGAATAACGAATAAGACATAATACGAAAAAAAGGCCAAAATCCAAGATAGGTTAGGAGAAACAAAATTTTGATTCGTTTATCAAACTTGTAAATAATCACTTTAATTTCTCTTTAATTATCAATAAATTTAACATTTTTAAAAAGAAATAATAATATTTTGATTCGTACATGATAGAAGCAAAAACAGGATAATCATGGTGGCGAGTCGTTCACTACAATTGACAAAGCAAAAATAATTTTATTGCTTTCTAATGATTTGGTGAAGCTCGAAAGTAAACAAATAAAAACTGTGATTAGAGTGATCGTTAGATACATATTAGCCATTTCTCCTTCTCTCTCTCTCTCTTTGATTGGTTAGATGCAATACTGGTTAGTTGAAGAAGATAATTGTAACAAAAGGATTAGTTATCACTGATAAATAGAAATATTTATTTGATAGTTATTCATGTGGCCCAACTTGCTATATGTGATTATGGTAATATATATAATATTCAATTTTAGAAGTCAAATAAAATCTCAAGTTATTGTCAAAACAGAAAAAAATCTGAAATTCTATGCATACACACATTTGGATATATCTATATATATAAGAAATTTCTTAATTATATTTTGTTCTATCTATATTAATATTTGAATAGTGATATTTGATGAGATGGTTTATCTTATGTTTAATTTGGCACATCGTATAACTATTTAAACGTTATTTTATTTTATTTTATAGATTGGTGAGGTTGTTAATGTTAGGCAATTTAATTTCGGAAAGAGCTCATAGCAAGCAAGTATAGCGATGAGTGGGAAATGGAAAGAAAGAAATAGAAAGATATAGAGATACAAATGAAGAGGATAAAGAAGAATAAAAAGGCACATAAGATGAAGACAAAGACTATAAAGATAAAGTAGAAGCCGAACAAAACGAAAAAAAGATGGATCAGAAGAAGAAACTGAAGAGTCTAACGAATAAGAAGTAATACATAATCATGGACAGAAGATTTTGTAAGAGGTGGATTCGGCATGTAATGCAAAATCTCATGTGGAATACACAAAGCCTACTTCTATAAACTAGAGGAGAAGATTAAGGAGCAAAAAAAAAGGACCAAGTTTCACCTTTGAATAAGTGATATATTGTATCATATATCATTTATCTATTTTTATTATTTATGTATCAGATAATTTTCTCACATTTAGTGGATTAATAAAGCCAGGATTTTGTGAAAATTATGTTGCAGAACATATGCAGATGAGAAACTGTAGAGATAAAGAACATTGAAGCAAACAAAAAGACCTAGATATAGACTGTATCATGTTTGTCGACATAGATTAGATGAGGTAGTGATATAAATTGAGACTTCTCAAACTTTGTGATCATATGGTAGAAATTGTGGTTTTAAATTGCAAAGCGAGTTTCGGGTATATTTGTTGCAAAATGATACTAATTACTACTATCTGTTAAATGGTTCGATGAGACAGTAGTTGAAGAGATTAGCAATGAATCAATAATTATTATCACACGCGCGAGAATTTAATTTTAAGATGCTGACAATACGAATCATTCAATATAAGTACAATGATTTCAAATTTAAAACTGTAAAAGCACAAACTTATTTTACTAAACGGTAACACAACATAGATATTGTTGATGATAAATTATTTTTTAAGAAAACAACGAACTGCAAGGAGCCACATTGTAACAAAAGCCAGTTGAGAACCTCGTGGAAGACGAAGCGGCCTTAGTGACCGTCCCAAGACCCTCTATTAGGGGGAGAGTTTCTTCCAAATTCAGTCACATAATCGTTGATTTTTGACTTAAAAATATTCCAAATTCAGTCACATAAAGACATATTTCTAGATGTTTTGACGTTGGTTTTTTGACCTAATCGTACATATGATTAAACTCTGATGAATATAGTGCCACCCTACATTAAATGCAAATATGTCAAGTCTGAACACCGTTTAATGGAAAGATACGACGTAACAACTATGCCTCTATGACGGTTCCGCGGAGCATATTCTATCTATCGAAGCAAGTGCAGTCTGCTATAAGGGATTTTTTGACAACGTTTTATCTCATCTCACCTACCATATTGTTGACATCGCCGAACGGTTTAGTCTGGTTTTGAATCCGATGACTCGGTCTATTAATTTAAGTCATGTATTTTTCTTAACGATAGTGAGTAAGATCTAAAAGATTTTACTCTTGTCATGTGCATACATCTTTGAACCTTATAAGTCAATTTCTCTTCAAACACATTTTATTATTTTTGTTCTTCGTGTTTTTTTCAAGATGCATTCGTTCGCCTCCCGACGTCTATTCTCTTTTCATTTCTTTTTGTTTACATGTAACATTTTTGTTGATATGTATTACTAATTTTCTTCTTGTTTTCCTTTTAACATCTTGGTCATTTTATTAAAACAATGAAAGGATAATACAAAGAGTTTAGTAGCCATTTTGGTAGAATTGAAAAACTTGAATACAAAATTTCAATCTCATGAGCTTCTTTGATGATATATATGCTGTTTGATTCATTGCTCAGTTAACATGATCGAGTGATGAATTATTGATTCATTTCCCGGTTAACATTATTCAGTAATGAATTAGGAAGCTTTGATGTGCAAGAAACGAATGTTATAAAATAACATTATTCAGTGGTAAACGAATGTTAATTACGTCTATTATTTTTTGTAGTAGGTCTTTATATATATATATATATATTATTTTACTTTTACTAAAGTAATCTATCAAAAAATTTGCTTAGAAGAGAACTTTCAAAATCCTAATTTGTTTGTGACAGCCGACATCAAACAACGTCTTCGTGACACTGTGTGATGTTAGCATCGCTCTCTTTTGAGATGATTTTATTCTTTTTTTTTAGTCAGTTTTTTTTGTTGTTGATCAAAGAAAAGTTTATCGTTCTCACATTTCTAGATTTAGATGCGTTTATTATCGCCTTCAATTTTAATATTTGCGGCTTGGTTTTTGGTGGATTGCTTCCAAATTTGCAGGTTCTTTATTTTCATAAGTAGATGTTGCTTTGGATTCTCATGAGCTCGATCTTTTGCCCTTTTTTCAGTCAAATGAGAATGGTTATATCCGGTTTAGATCAATTTTTCTCCTTGTATCTACAAAACATATATGATCTGGATCTGATATGTTCGAAAGACTTCTATCCAGGCGTTTCAAAGTATGCGTTTGTCTATGTTTCCACCGATATCGTCACATCGAAAAAAGTTAAAAAATCTTTTTGAAGTTGTGTCTTGTCAAATTATGAAGTTAAAGAATCAACTATTTGCGAGGTACACAAATAAATCTATTACCAAATTTTTGGTCAGTTCATGATTTTTATGATAAGTTTTTTCAAAGATTTCAAAGGGAAAATATAGAATTTGTTGGTTTGGTATAAGTCATCGATTGCTAGCTTTTGATGTGGTTTCTGTTTAATTCAATTTTTATTATGTTACAATTACGCATTTTTTTAATATCTAATTCGGTTTGGTTAAGCTATATATAAAACTTCGTTTTCCATAGTTTTATATCTGTGCAGTGTACAGTATTGGTATTGATATTGGTATTGGGAAACATTATTTATTTTTTTGTTCGCTTTATATCTTTTATGATTTTAATAAAATTTTACATGACAAAATAAAAATAAAATAAAGTAATCCACTTAACAGAATAAAAAAAAAAGTAAACATAAAATGGGAAGCGGTGGTTGTCTGGTTTTGTAAAAAGCAGTAGAGAGATACACTGAAGAGAAGACCAAAGAAAAAAATAAAAAGGAAAATGGAGAGCGACGAAGCAGCAGCAGCGTCTCCTCAGGCAACGACGCCGAGCGGAGGAACGGAAACTTCAGCGCCGAAGAAGAGAGGCCGGAAACCTAAAAGCAAGGACGATTCTCAGACGCAGTCGTCGCAGCAACAGAGCGGTGGGAAAATGACAGAAAGTGGGAAGAAAACAACGCAGCAGCCAAGTGTTGACGACAAGTACTCTCAGTGGAAAGGTCTCGTTCCCATTCTCTACGACTGGCTCGCCAACCATAACCTCGTCTGGCCTTCTCTCTCTTGCAGGTTCCCATTTTTTAATTTCTTCTCCTCTAGGGTTTCGGTTTATCGTATCGTCGCCTTAATTTGTTTATTTCTTGGGTCATCTTGTAGATTTTCCTGTGAGAAGATTGAACATTCTGATGTTTTGATTCAATCTTTATGAAATGTGCTGAGAGAGACATACATTTTCATGATTTCTGGGTTTAAGTGAGATTTTGCGAATGTTCTAGTTAGGGTTTGGTGTTTCAATTTTGGATGTGGCTCTGGCTTCACGCCTTGGTATATCTGATGTTCTATTCATGAATACTAAACGAGCCTCTTGAATTTGTGTTGTTAGTAGTCATTGGTAGACCTTAACCAACACAAAGGGTTAATAATGCTTTGGTGTTTTGTTGTGTGTTTACTTTGTTGATTTCAAATGATTTTTGAAGAAATTTATGGGTTTCAGATGCTTAGCTGTATTCATATTTGGTTCTTGTGCTCAAAGGTTCCATTTGTTGAATTGTTGTTTGGTTTTAACAGATGGGGTCCACAGCTTGAACAAGCAACCTACAAGAATCGCCAGCGTCTCTACCTCTCAGAGCAAGTAGGCTTCTCGCTTTCTCTTGTATCTTAGTTGCTATAACATTTCAGAAGGTTGTCTCACTTTCTCAGACTTTCGTAGATTTCTCATATTATTCGTATTTTTCTTGGTTGTGTCACCAGACTGATGGCAGTGTGCCCAATACTCTAGTCATAGCGAATTGCGAAGTTGTGAAGCCGAGGGTCGCTGCAGCAGAACACATATCTCAGGTAATAAGTGTTTTTGCTACCAATTTTGTCCTTTTCCCCACTACATTGGATTTCCTGTCGTGACACTTATTTACTATCTTCTGAAAATGTGTTGTCAGTTCAATGAAGAAGCACGTTCTCCATTTGTGAAGAAGTACAAGACCATCATTCACCCTGGAGAGGTGTGATCTCTGCCCACTCTAGAGATATTCCTGTATTGACACCGTTGCTTCTAGTTGAATTTGGTGCATTAATTGTACCTGCATTGCCGTTTAAATTTGTTCATGAATTTACTCTTTTGGCACTTTGGTGAAAGTAAAACTCTGCTTTGCTGTGTATTTATCACTAATTTGCAATTGCAGGTTAACAGAATCAGGGAACTCCCACAAAACAGTAAGATTGTTGCTACTCACACCGACAGTCCTGATGTAAGCACTGCTTCTTCTGTTTCGTTATATCATTGCAATTTGAAATATTTCGGTTTCATATCTCTTTATTTGACAGTCAAATAGCATCCTTTGTTTTGGACGTATTTCCAGTATGTTGATTGTACAATATGTTGAAAATACAATATGTTGATTCCAGGTTCTCATTTGGGATGTGGAAACCCAACCAAATCGTCATGCTGTGCTTGGAGCTGCAAATTCCCGTCCGGATTTGGTACGTCCTTTTCTGTGAAATGTCGTTACAAATTTGTGCTTCATTCTTGTTTGTCATACCCTCATCATCATCGGAAGTGATGTATTTACTTTGATATTTTCTTTAATAGTGCTATTTATTTGTATCATCTGAACCATTTTTCTTGCAGATACTAACTGGACACCAAGATAATGCTGAATTTGCTCTTGCAATGTGCCCAACTGAACCCTTTGTCCTCTCTGGAGGTTTGTGTTTCTGTGATTTGTAGTTTCTGATCCTGTGGTTTGCCAGTTTCTCATACAAAGGTTCTTCTCTTAGGCAAGGACAAGTCAGTTGTTTTGTGGAGTATCCAGGACCACATCACAACAGTTGGTACAGATTCCAAATCGTCTGGATCTATCATCAAACAGACTGGTGAAGGTAGTGATAAGAATGAGAGTCCTACTGTTGGCCCTCGAGGTGTATATCATGGCCATGAAGATACAGTTGAAGATGTGGCATTCAGCCCGACTAGGTAAGTTCTTAGAATAGTATCCTCCTCTTAATCTTGTGTTTCTTCATGCGAAATGCAGAATTTTTCATGCTTATCTGATGATGCTTCTGGTGAACTTTTATGTTGTGTAGTGCACAAGAATTCTGCAGTGTTGGTGATGATTCTTGCCTTATACTCTGGGATGCAAGGACCGGCACGAACCCTGTCACAAAGGTATTCTATCTTCTAAATCCTATCAAAGTTTTGAAGATTTACCTTCTTTATCTCTTATCTTATCTTGCTTTGTGTCCCAGGTTGAAAAGGCGCATGATGCTGATCTTCATTGTGTCGATTGGAATCCTCATGACGACAATCTGATCTTGACAGGGTATGGGGAAATACATATACTTGTGCACATACAGATAATGAGTGCACATTTAGTATCTAATTAAGAAAACTTTTTGAATATGCATACATGGAGTAAGTAGATATTGTTGAATGTTTCAGCTCAGCAGACAACACTGTCCGGTTGTTTGATCGTAGGAACCTGACATCAAATGGAGTCGGTTCGCCTATTTACAAATTTGAGGGCCACAAAGCTGCTGTTCTTTGTGTTCAGGTGTCAACAGTTGCTGTATTTTTCCTTCTTTGTATGATGTATATCTCTTAAATCCACTGATACTATCTTTTTAATCAATTCAGTGGTCTCCTGATAAGTCGTCTGTTTTTGGGAGTTCTGCAGAAGATGGTCTTTTGAACATCTGGGATTATGACAGGGTGTGTACATAATTCACTCAGATACATATGAGATTAATCTTTCTCCATTATCATCACTGAAACATATTCATTGTACTCATGTTTGGTTAGTTTAATTATCCGTCAGGTAAGCAAGAAGTCTGATCGTGCAACTAAAAGCCCCGCTGGCCTCTTCTTCCAGCATGCTGGTCACAGGTTCTTAAAGACTTGATCCTAATTCTCTTTATTGCTTTCTCATTTACTTGCTTCTAAGCCCTCTTATTTATAAACTTTCTCAGGGACAAAGTTGTTGATTTCCACTGGAATGCATCTGACCCTTGGACTATTGTCAGTGTTTCTGATGACTGTGAGACTACTGGTGGAGGTGGAACATTGCAGGTAACCTTGAAACATCACCTTAGTACCTCGATAAGCAACATTGTTGATAAAAACGTAAATTGTTGTTTATACTTTCTTCTTCTTTGGTAGATATGGCGGATGAGTGACTTGATTTACAGACCGGAAGAGGAAGTCCTGACAGAATTGGAGAAGTTCAAGTCGCATGTTATGACTTGTGCCTCCAAGCCTTGAGAGGAAAGAATTGTCTATCTATCTATCGCCTATAGTAAACTACTGCGGTTTAGTTGTCGGTGTAGGAGGAATTTTATTGCTTTTGAAAGGCTGATTTGTCTTTTGAGATATTGGTAGCTTTTAGGACCTTTCCAAACCACTTAGGGGTACATGGTTTTGGTTCTTGATCCTGTTTCGCGAGACTCTTTAAGTGCTATCTTGTTCAACTGAGATGTTAATCGAATCGGACCAACTTTATGTGTTTGGTTTAAGTTTACAATGCGTGGCCTGAATCAAATGTCTCATTGTCTGAAACTAAGACCATACCAACCCGGCTAAGTTGCATTGAGCTTGTGACAAGAGTGTTGGATTTTGATGAAGCCAACTTGCAAAATAGAAAACAAAATAAAATACTCGTTTTCTCATTTTTAAACAAAAATGTCAATTTTGCCGTCAAAAAAAAAACAAAAATTGAAAGTATTAGAGAGCTTTCTAGCATCGCAAAATTTCGAAACCGGGTTCTGGATTCCTAACATCTTTAAATTATGTTTGCGTTAACACTTTGACACTGTTTGTGTTTTTTTCTTGCAATTCTTGCCACATTTAGCAGTAGGACTTTGTGAATTGCAAATGTAAATCCAATTCCGAAGGGTCTTCAATAAATTTTTAGAATCATATTAAGTAGAAACAGACTCTCAACAATCCCGTATTAAAGCCGTTATAAGAAAAGAAAAAAAACTGATAGTAGCTATCAAACACAAACACTTGCTCATAATTAACTGACCTTAATTCACTAGAACAAATTAAGGCCCAAGGGTATGCAATGTATGCTTATTCGAGAAGTCTCTTGCTGAGTTAGAGACTTTCAAAACCCAATCGCAAAACACTCCGTCAATATGAGTCAGAGAAGATCAATGCGAATAACTTTTTCCAAACAAAACACGAGAATCAATTTTTGCTTGACGAATAAGGCAGGGAAGCAAATCAATCACAAGTAGAAGAATCGTAGGATTTCATCAAATTAGGATTTTAAACCTACATTTTTATTTTTCCGACGTTACCTAATTGCTCGAGAAACTCTATAATACGGAAGATCCAAGTCGGGTTTCCGTTTCGCGAAATCACCATCGGAATCGATGGACTCACCTCTTCCTGGATCCGAACCTCCGCCAAAAGTCGTCTCTAAACTGGAGAAAGTCGGCTGGCGAGCTACAATGATCTTCAATCTCGGTCTTGCAGGTTAGTCTTCAATAAATTTTGGTACTTTCTTAATGGTTTTTAGTTTACGTACGTAATGTGTTTGATATAATGCCTATCTGAGAAATTTCGTTCCTTTATTTATTAATGTTTCGAAAAATGAGAGTATTTGTCAGAAATTATGCTAAAACTTATCACTTGCTTCTGATTATTCCCTGGCATTACTCCAAGAGACTTTGATTCCCCATACTATTATCAGTTACTGTAACATGCTCATTGAACGTGTGTATATATCGGCTAAACTGTTGCGGTTGAATAGAGGTTGCACATTGGTTCTTGTACAATTTCTGATTCAATTGCTTATCTTATTGTCTTGTGCTCATTCTTTTGAAATGTTTCAGCATACTCTGTAAACCACATTAGGTTTCTATAGCATACTCTCACTAAATCCATCTCGATTTTTTGCTGGCAGAACAACTTGGTTTGAATAAGAATTGAGAAAAGGCGTCATCATTGATTTCTGGCATTAGAAGCAGTTTGGATATGATATAAGCATTCATGATAGTCCACTTCAATGTTTGCTAATTTTGATCCTTTGTTTCTGCAGCTTATATATTTGCGAAAAAACGAGATAAGGACATTGATGCAGACAAGGAAAAAGGATTAAAAAAGGGCAAAGGTGCAAAAAAGGGTGTTATTAACACTGAGGTCGAGAAGAAAGATGCAGAAATCAGCAAAGTTGCAGAAACTGAAAAAGCTAAGGAAGCAGAAAGTGCAATACCACAGAAGGAAGAAACTAAACCGGATCTGCTGTTTGAATTTACAGATGCAGCTGATCAGTTGGTGTTTCAAACTGCGGCAACTGAGCCTGTAAAGGTAGCTAGGAAACCAATTCCAGAAGATGAGCAAAGGGAGCTTTTCAAATGGATCTTGGAAGAGAAAAGAAAGAGAGAACCAAAAGACAAGAAAGAGAAGAAACGGATCGACGAAGAGAAAGCTATTTTGAAACAGTTCATTCGCGCTGAGAAACTTCCCAAATTTCTCCCTGATGATTCCGTTGATTCTTCACTTCGTGATTGGGACAAATTCTTCTCTAAGTAGAAACAGAAACTAGTTTACTCGTTTTTTTGTTGTTACACCAAAGGACCGTTGCCCTTTTAGTACTACTACTATGATTGTTAACTCTAATCAACGAATAGTTAAAAGACTAGTTTGAATGTGATTTCTTGGGGGTTGAGAGTGGTCATCTTATAAAACTTTGGGGTGATGTTTTAATTGCTTAAAAGACAAAGGACTTTAAAATAAATTCAATAAAACATAGGGTGTTTCGACTAAAGAGGGTATAAATAGCTTAAACCCTAAACCTTAATTGATCATCCTCTTCACAAACTCGAACTGAAACTTGGAACTAATTAGAAAGCAGAACGAAGAAAATGGGTCGCGACATAAACCCTAAGAAGTCGAAGAGAAAGAACAAGGTTTGAAATTTAATGCTCTTGTTCAATTCTCAAATCAATACTTAATCATGTGAAATTGGATTTTGTAATTAACTGAAGAAGGAAGATGCGTCTTCTTCAGTAATACCATTGATTCCAACTAGGGTTTGGCAACCAGGTGTTGATACGCTTGAAGATGGAGAAGAACTTCAGTGTGACCCTTCTGTTTATAATTCCCTTCATGGCTTCCATGTTAGTTGGCCCTGTTTGAGGTAAATTCATTTGTATTCCTTTCATGGGTTCTTGTTTGATTTAATTATATTCATATAATTTAGAAAATAATAGCTGAAAGCATGAGACTTTAGGGCTTATTAGAGATTATTTTATATGTTCTTGGAACAATTCAAATGAGAAGCTTCTTCGTTGGTTGTGAACAAGTGTAAAGAAATGTATTTGCAAGTATATTATCTTACTGTATGATTCATTAAGTTAAGGAATTTATTTTCTGTGAATGATTACAATGGAAGTTTTTTTGATTTGATGGCTTTTTTTCTTTTTCAGTTTTGACATTTTAGGTGATAAGTTGGGTCTGAACCGAACTGAGGTTCTCACACAGTTTGTATGGTGGCTGGTACTCAGGTAAGGTTTGTACGTTTTTTATATCTTCATTTGTATTTGTGCTTTTAGAATCTTGTGTTAAGTTGTTAAATCCTGTGAATACGTTTTCTCTTTTCTTTAGGCTGAAAAAGCAGCTCATAACTCCATAGGATTATTTAAAATCACCAATGTATCTGGTAAGAGACGCTATGTCGTGCCCACGACACTAGCAAATGGTGAAGATGGTATGGAGGAGGATGATGAAGATGAAAGTAGTGACAGCGATGCGGAAGGCGAAGATGAAGCTTCCAAAACTCCAAATATTCAGGTAATTCTTGATTCGTTTTAACTTTTATGTTATTCATGTTTCTTGTCTCTGTCATCGTGGTTGATATTTTGTCTCTTAATTTCGGTATATAGGTTCGCAGGGTCGCTCACCATGGATGTGTTAACCGTATACGTGCAATGCCACAAACTTCTCATATCTGTGTCTCTTGGGCAGATTCTGGTCATGTACAGGTAAGATAATGTCCTTGTTATTTCCAAAACCGGATATTGGCTCAGCATTTGGCAATACAAAACAAAGCTGTGAAGATATATGTTTGTCTACTTGCAAAGCTCGGGTGTTTGTTTTATATGAGTCCTTGTTAAAGTGGATTAGTCTTTGTATCTCTAGGCAGGTGTGGGACATGAGTTCTCATCTTAATGCTTTAGCCGAATCAGAAACAGAAGGTAAAGATGGAACTTCACCGTTTCTTAACCAAGCGCCCTTGGCTAACTTTTCCGGCCACAAAGATGAAGGCTATGTTATAGATTGGAGTCCTGCAACTGCTGGAAGACTTCTTTCCGGTATGCTATCTCAGAAATTCCTGCAATACTCAAACAGTGACATGTTTTTCTTTATAGTCACTGTAGATATATCTTTTCCCACTGCTTTGGGAACTGTAAGAGTATGATCCATTTGTGGGAGCCAGCTTTTTGTTCATGGACTGTTGATCCAATTCCGTTCTCTGGACACACTGCAAGTGTTGAAGATTTATAAGTAAAACTCTTTACTTTGCAGCTTAATTGTGCTTCGGTTGGTACCATTTCCTTTTGGCTGGACATTCTTTTTCTTTATTCCAGTGGAGTCCAGCCGAAGAAAACGTTTTTGCTTTGTGTTCTGTGGATGGGAGTATTGCAGTCTGGGATATCCGACTTGGGAAGTCACCTGCACTATCTTTCAAGGCACATAATGCAGATGTGAATGTCATCTCATGGAACAGGTTCTTGTGCCACTATGTTGTATAACTTAACCGTATTTGGTTATGTGAACCAACAAATGGCTCATTCCTAACTTTTCCTCTTTCATGAAGGTTGGCTAGCTGCATGTTGGCCTCAGGGAGTGATGACGGGACATTCTCTATCCATGATCTTAGACTGATCAAGGTATGTTAAAGACTGTAGCGTTATATTTTCCGTAGCTATCTCTTAACAAGATTCTGATATAATAGCATATGAATCTTGAACTAGGGTGGAGATGCAGTGGTAGCACATTTTGAGTACCATAAGCATCCTATCACGTCAATTGAATGGAGCGCTCATGAACCTTCGACACTTGCTGTGACTTCTGGCGATAACCAGCTCGCGTAAGCCACAGAGAATACACCGATAATCCCCCGGAAAAACCAAAAGAATTGTCTTAGTTGTTTTTGTCTATCTGTTGTACTTGCAGGATATGGGATTTATCCTTAGAGAAGGATGAAGAAGAAGAGGCAGAGTTCAAAGCACAGACCAAGGAACAAGTCAACACACCTCAAGATTTGCCTCCTCAGCTTCTCTTCGTTCACCAAGTAACATTGTTTACATTAATGTCATTAGCTCGGGTTTGTTTGATCAATGTCTTTTAGTCTGAAAACCTCGTTTTTTTCCAGGGGCAAAAGGACTTGAAGGAACTTCACTGGCACAACCAGATTCCAGGGATGATCATCTCAACTGCTGCTGATGGTTTCAACATCTTAATGCCTTACAACATTCAGAACACACTTCCATCTGATCTCGCTGCTTGAAAGTTCGAGTCTTTGTTTGAAAACTCTTTAAAGTATTACTCATGTCTCTCGAGATTTTTGTTGTCCTCTCTCGCTTCTTCCGTTGAACTTATTGTATCATTGATGGCAAGTTTCAAGAACTATACTAGTTTCACAACTTTAAGTTTTTGATTTCAATTGTGACAAAATCTCAAAGAAAAATTTGAATAACATTCTCTTCTCCATGAGTATGTGTTCTTCTAGGAACACAAGCCACTGATTAGAGAAACTGTATATATGTAATGTTGTCGCTTCCAATACAATATGTAAACCGAGTAATACAAAGCTAAATTGGGATTGAATGTTAGCAAGTGTAAATAGGTTTTCATGAACAACTTCTCAAAGATAAAAAGGACTAGTTGAATGTTAGCAGATGTCTTTTCGTGTTGTCAAATCGGTTTGTAAGTCTGAAAGTAGAAACCGGTTGAAAGAAAAAGTGATGATGAAATGTGATGTGTCTCAACTAATATGAAGATCTCGTAAATAAGTTAGTCTTATGCAGTCAGGGAGAGACCTCTTCTCAAAGCGTAGAGGCAGCAGAAAATCTTCAATGGAGTAAGTGTTCTTGGTGGTTTTTTTTGCACGAGGGACTAGATAGCGTGGTTGCAGAAAGGTGAAACATACGTCTAAGGTCAGACACATTGTTTCAAGTAAGAAGCCATGAAGATCTACTCGGATACACAAAGTAACATGTATAACCCACTGTTAACGAAGATTCATGGATGTTAAGTGTGATAAAAGGACTAAGAAATCAATAGCAGAAGAGTATCAAAAGGGTCAAGCAGTATCTGGTCTCATCTGATAACAAAAGGAATGATGTAATCAGATTTGAGAAGAAGCTTGTGGATTTTGGTAAGAGATGATACATAAGTAAGGGTATGGGATGAGGTTAATTCAAAGTGCTCAATGGATTCTCGAAAGAGAAATTGAGATAAACAGTTGCAAGTGATGCAGAGACTGTTTCTGAGTTAGTCACTTTAAGAAGAATGAAGCTGTCGTGCTTAAAGCTTGATGTAAAAGTGTTGAAAAATGCAACCGAAGATTAATTCTATGAAGGAGCAAGTACAGGGAGAATCAAACTGAACATTTTCTTTGAAGACAAGAACCTAGTCAAGTACTACTGTGTCTGTGTGTATCATTTAGATGTTTTTTGGATGAATTTTCTCAAAAGTCACTTGCAAGATCGTCAAGTGAAGGCTAAGTTTATTATAGGCACACTGATATCAGTCAGCATACTGAGTAAGGAGAAGCTCTGGTTAAAATCGGAAACTGAAATGATACAGGTAATAAGTTGTTATGGTGGAGTCTGCATAAAAGTGAAGGTTTTGCAAAATTTCTACAGCTGAAAGTGACATCATTCTCAATATGTAATGTGGAAGTAGCTGTTAAAGAAGTGTCTCAGGCGTATCACAAGGTTCTGTTGATGCGAGCCATTTCTTTTTAAGTATTACTCGTATGTCTCTTGAGTTTTGTATTCTCCCCTCTATGTTCTTCCGATGAGCTCATTGAATTATTGAGGCAAGTTTTAAGAACTCTACTAGTTTCATAAATTTGAAGTTTTCATCATTAGTTGATTGATTTCAATTGTGACAAAATCTAAAAGAAAATTTTGAATAACATTCTCTTCGCTATGAGTATATGTATTCTTCCAGGAACACAAGCCACAAATTAGAGAAACTGTATATATTCTATGTTGTCGCTTCCATTATGATTTGTAAACCAAAAAAAAATATAAAGCTAAATTCGGATTGAACGTTAGCTAATGTAAGTAGGTATCATGAACACCAACACTGTCTTTATAAAAGTCCTTAACTGTTGAAACCAATTGATTTAAAGTTCATGATTGTAACCAGTTATAATTCTCTTGATAGCCTTAAGGTTTATAACTCGTGCACTGAAACAAGAACCAAAACATTTACTCGAATCAAATTTAGAAGAAACTGAATCATTTTAGCCTCTGACTTGAAGCTGTAGATTCACCCTGTAAAGTCCCACTGTATAACCTGAGATTTAACCTTTACAGCAACTTGATTACCAAATCAGTCTTGAACATAACTCTTGTGTTAAAAAATAAACTTCACCAGCAGATTTTAACAACTATCTGTAATCTTCTAAACTTGTTTCTCATCAACAAACTTGTGATATTCCTGAGACACTTCTGTACAGCCACTTCCACACCAAATTCTAAAATCCATGATGTCAACATCTTGTAACAACCTGAATAATCTGAACTTGTAACTTCCTCTGTTTCAATATCTTGTTTTCAGTTAACATATAGTCCTCCCCAATTTTTTTATTTTTTGGAGAAGTTAGACTGAATCTTCATCAATCTTCTTCACCTCAGACAAGAAATCAATACAACTTTGACCTCTCCTCCAGCATGTATCTGTTCTGTGCCGCAATTTGAACTCAAACAGGACACGCCGCCTAACCCTCAATGTTAGGAAGACTATAGACACACATCCATGGCACAGCCCGTTGAGAGGTAACACTGACAACTTCTCACACACATAATATGCAAACTACAAATCCACTTAACTCTTCTCTACTTCTTCAGGTAATTCTTTGATGCAGAAAAACTGAGACAATGCAAGATACCAACTGAAAACATAGCTCCACCTAGAAAAAAACTCCTTCATACTATAACCACTCAACTTGTTCCTTAAACAAGACGATCACAGTAACTCTCTAAATTGATTGAAGCTTCCAATTTGGTATTGATCCACCAAACTGATCAGGCATTGATAAGCATCTTCCAATGGTACAACCGTATCATCCGATCCATGAATCGTCAAGACTTTAACCTCTTTATCAATCTTGAGACAAGCTTCATGCATATCCGTGTTTAACCTATCCATTAAAGACTCTTCGGTAACACGAAACCAAGATTTACCCTCTTTAGCATCAATGAATTCTTGTTTCTTAATCCTTTCCATATAATCATCTCCAAGACGTGTGCCTTTCTTAAAGATCAAAACGTCCCGAGATATTGATTACGTTGCGGATATTATCACCATACTTGAAGCATAGAGAAGGACCACATCACTTCCTCTACTATGACCGAGAATTATAGGAACCACAAGATTCATGTTATTAGACAAGTGTTGAATAACATAATGTAAATCACCATTAGCTTCATGGTTATAGTTACCATAAGAGAAAGTGCCTTCACTCTCTCCATTCCCTGAGAAATCGAATCTGAAAGCGCTGATCTCTTCTTTCTCTAAAGCATCAGCCACGTTTTTCAGAATTTGGTTGGCCATGTTTGATCGAAATTCATGGCACAAGACCACAACTTCATTTGACCCGTGAAGCAGACCAACGAGCTTCTCGTTGCGGCTGTCTGGTATCACGATCTTCTTCTGTTGTGCACATGATGACGAATCCATTCTCAACTTGTTTGCTATGTTTCAGGAGATTAGGGTAGTGGAAGCTAGCTATAAAAAGCGTGACGAGCAAGACTTCTCAAACTCACATTTTGTTCTAAGTAATTAAAGCAAAGGCGTCTTCCAAAAATGAAAAACCCTTAAGCCACCTATTTATACTAAACACACTAGGTCGTAATCAACGCTTAACCTATTTAGAAAAGGAAATAATATAGCTTCTTCTTTTTTTATATAAAGAAAGGAAATATAGTTTGATAAAGAAAAAGGAAATATAGTTATGTCAAACAAAAGGAAATACTAGTTTTTTTTTGTTTAAAGTTAACAACGAAGAAATATAGTTTATCCTTACGTAAATTTTTTGTTTTTTTAAAACAATTCTTTTTTCTTTTGATAAAAATTAATGGATAATTTGTTAGTGTTATAAATAATCACAGTTTTTTAAAACATATGTTAAAAGGAAATTAAAGCCGATACTAATATTTTTTTTTTAAAGGAACACGCACACTGACATGTGAAAGGAAATTAAAACCGATATTTACTAAACCCAAATTAATTAGAGAAATTCAATAACAATATTATAGCAAAGGTTTATTTATACAAAACGAGACACCAAACTCTTAAGGAAAAATTGTAAGAAAAAGTTGGAACGTTTTTACTAAGATGAGGTAAAGTAACTCGCCGGAAAGTCCACTCGGTGCCGGCAACGTTTATTGACAAAGAATTGTATAAAAGGTGAAGCTACTATATATCCTGTAAGAACAGGATATGCAAAAACAAACAAGAACAAAATGATATATCCGGCTGAGCTATCTGGATTAGGGAATGTATTGCTAAAAGATGCGAAATTCGCGATACCGAGAGCAGCCGTAGAACCATAGAGAACGGTCCACATGGGAAGTCCAACTATGAGGATTATGATGACATATAGAGATGAGAAGAAGGCAATGCCATTAAGGATGTAAAAGACTAAGGCATTGTAGAAAGACAGTGTCATTTGTCCAGCAACATGACTATTGTCATCTCCAGGATTTGATGAATCATCTTGCCAAAATCCTCCTGGAGGACTTAGACCGGCTTGGTATGTGGCTGTTACTATCAGTACAGCCACTACAAGTATCGCGTTGCGGAAATCGCTTGTTTGTTTAGACTCTGTCTTGCTCAAGTTGTTTAGCCCCAAGAGACTGTTACGTTTCTCAAGAAAGGATGGTTTTTGACTTAAATATCTTGCAAGAGACATTGTGGAACCATGAAGTATTCTTTCTTTAGCTCTACGGAGAAGTTTGCTTGCTTTTGGGAAAATAGGAGATTGGTGAGTTTGGATTATGTCCATTGCGGTCTTACCATCCAAGTTCTTGGCTTTTGCTTTAACGGTTCCACGTAGCAACTCCATCACCTGAAAAACCAAGCCAAGCACACATCACCCAAAACGATTTGGAAGATGAGACTATGACATATATAATATGAATAACTCATGAACTCTCACAAGAACACATTTTAAGAAAGCAAAGTTCTTGATGCTATGAAGCTCCAAGCAAGTGTTAGAGTGATAATTTTCTCACATCGGAAGTTAGAATGGACCAAAAGTAATATATTAGGAACATAATCCACTCATTGCCGATTTTCTTTGTATTGGAAACTCATCAAACTTAACATGTCTTAATGTATGAAATTGTGCATTTCTGATTGGTCTTGGTTTACTAAGTTGTATATAAACATATACCAAGATTTTATCCTATTGGAGATGAATAACAGAAAAAGTTTTACACAACTCGCTCTCAATTCTGTTATCTCTAATAGGTTTAAAAACATTATCTATCTTATTTGTAAGGCAAAACAAAAATTTTAGTGAAAAAAAACAGTAAATGATTAGAGAAACATGTACCTCAGTTTGATTTATCAGTGCAGCGATATGGAAGACTGTGTTACCATCTTCATCCTTCCAGTTCAAGATTTCCTCTCTGTTTACTCTCTTAACCCATCCCAATAGAACCTTAAATGCCTCAGTCTGGTGGTTCTTCACAGCAACATGCACAGCTGTCTCACATTTAATCGTCAAATCTTCTACAGAAGAAGGACAAGCAAATAAAAACTCACTCAACAACTCAACATCACCACTTTGAGCCACATGATGCAAAGGAGTGATCCTTCCTCTTCCCTTGATGCTGATTAAGCTACTGTCAATTGCCATAAACCCTCTCACCATCCGAATATGATTGTTTTGCAAGGCTAAATGCATTGCACTGAAACCTGATGGGTTTAGCTTCAAAGCAAGCGAAGGCTTAAGTGTCACTAGCTCCATGGCGAAATGAGTTTTCCCTTTCTCGGCTGCAATGTGCAGTGGCGTCTCACAAAATGGCAATTGATCAAAACGTCCTAGAATATTAGGATCTTCTGCTATCAACTGGTAGAGTCTCTCAATATCCCCGTCTTCAGCCGCCATCTTCAATCTCACACTGATATCTTCATCTTGATTCATACTACGTGAAAACTCATTGAGATTTCCATCTTGAGCTTCCATATTGACATCTCCTTGTACATCCAAAACAATCGACATACCTTCACTAGTTGTCCACTGCAACACAGGCTCAAGTACAAACATAAAGTCTTTACTCAACTACCTTGCATATAAAGGACCTTAGATTGTCCTAATTCCAGACCACAACTCATTTTCCATATAACTAATAAGTACATATACGAGTGGGCTATCAAAATGAGTGCTCGCAATTTTAGCAATATTATAAAAAGTCAATCTTTTTTTCTGTCTTAATGCGTTGTATGCAAAGTCAAAATGGGTTGAAACTTGAAACCACCAAATGAAGTCTTTGGTGCAATGAAGATGTTAGAGGCCCACATATGAAATATGAACATCCGACTTTTCTGTACATACCAAACCCCAAAGACAGTCAAATGATATATTTCTATGATCGCTGATATGAACACATCTTTCCACCAGACAATGCAGAAGTAAAAGATCAACAGGATCCAGAATTCAACTTCACTTCCGTTGAGTCTTTGTCTGACGACTCTTAAAGTGTTTTTATTCATACATATTATAGTCTCTCGAGTGTTGTACTGTACTCTTTTTCTTATTTCATTGAACTTATCGTTTCATTGATGGCAAGATTCAAGATCTTTAACTCTTTCACTACTTTCAAGGTCTCATCATCGGTTGATTGATTTCAAATGTAACAAAATGTCAAAGAAATTTTTGAATAAATATCTTCTCCATGGATACATATATTCTTCTCTACTGCTCTGTGTTTGTTGATGAAAAAAATAAAGATAAGAAAATTCAAGCCGGCAAAAGAATCTGGATGTTTTATTACTTTCCAAACAAAATTTATCAGACTATCACCAAGAATCATGAAGATAATAATGAGATTAAGCTCGGGTTTTAACAGGGTTTCTTGATACAACAACAAAAATAACCCGCAATTTGAAGGGATTACACCTAGAGATATATATATCTATGAGCCAACCGGCTTCCCGTTTAGTTTAGGGAAAGGATCTTGCTTGCTTAGAACTACCACTTTGCTCTTGTGAGCTAAATAACCTTTCACAAGGTTTTTGTATATCAAGATCGTCATTATACACTCCACCTGCAAAAAAATAAATATTTTGAGAACTGTGAGTTTATATAGAATTCATGCTAGTAATCAAAAGCAATGAATGGGATGGAAACATAGAAGAAACCTCGTCAAGATCCATGTCCATTTCAAGCCACCTAAGTGTTTTGGCAATCACTTCAAGCTTCAGTTGGTGAGCTCTAGCTGGATCACTCTGCTTCTGGATAATATAACTGAAACATTGATAAAAGAGTTATGAAAACTAAACTAATCTGAGAATCTTGGATGGATGCATAGCTTGTGTTACATAAATCTTGCTTACATTTTCTTCATGAGTCTCTGGTAGACTTGTAGCTCCAGCTTTTCCAGTACGAGATACACACCTGACCTCAAGAACCTGATCAAAGAATATTAGATTGATGTTAAGTTGTTCGGTGAGAGAATCCAAAACCAATAAACTACTTTACTCAATTCACCAAAGTACTACACATCACAGAAAGACTTGACAAACGAGAGCATCTCTACTCACAACCCAATTGCCCAAACTTTCTTTTAACCTGTTAGCTCTCCATCTAACCGGTTTTCACTGAGCTGTCAACACAGCTACAGTCCACTACAAGTCGCCTACACTAGTTACAATGCTCATGCACTACTCTAACACAAGGACTTAAACATTTCGGTGTAGATAAGTACAGTAAAACATCAATAGAAAGACATACCGATCTTCATGTTCTTGAAGAGCATGTCGGAGAAGCCTGAGATCACCCTTCCTCAGAGCTTGCACAATCTTTTTGTACTGGACACATAAAGAACACCCGCAGATGAGAAATAAGTTTTGACATAGAATTGACGAATTTCATAGAACAAAAAGAAAGTTGTTACCTCATGCAGATTATAATTTTGCAAGAGCTCATCTTTTGGTATAATTCCTATTGAAAGTTTAACGGGTATCAAATACTTTAATATCATCCTGATACACAAAAGCCACATAAGCTGATTAAGCAACACAATGCAAGTGTAAGGTAATCACTGAGTAAAACCACAATAAGACCTTATATTCCGTTCTCTTTTGGGGTTGCAATATTGCAAAGCATATGATAGCTTTGTATCAGCCTGCAAGATCGAAAAAAGATTCAATGTTACTATCAATATTTTGATTGACACTACAAGGGTTGGAATGAGAAAATCTCTTAGTGACTCACAGCAGGAAAATTTTCGTTGAAGACTTCTAATCGTCCGGTATAATACATGTATGTAACCTGGTGTTTGTGAAGAAGAAACAGAAGATATAAGTAACCGAATCAGAAGGCCAAAAACTAAAACTGTTTACAGAGAGCACTAGACCTTGTCTCTTCTTGGAAACTCCTCAAAGTCAAATATCCGAGCAGTTTCAATACTTCTTATTACACTTCGACAAAGATTTACAGTTCCAAGCTGAAATACAGAATTAGGGACACATGTTTAGTACTCCATATAATGGTTGGATAATTCCAAATGATAATATTTGAGTGGATGTCAAATCATTTCAAATCGTAAAATATCAAACTGTCGCCAGAAACCATATCACCTTAAAGTAGGTCTTGAACAATTGGCAAGTCACATATAACGCTCCGACTCGTTTTGGACCTTTCCCCTACAGTTTAAAAATACATAAGGAGCCAAAAAAGAAACTAATATTCCTGAAAAAATATTAACAGATAGACAGGACAGCTTACAGCAAGAACTCCAAAAACTTTCATGAGAAGAGATCCAGCTGCTTTCAATTTTTCGGGAGATTTTCCATTAATAGTTAACTCTTTATCAGCCTGCATTCCCATTCGGAACCAATCATGCTTTCAGAACTGAGTACTCGGCGCTATGAAACTAAAGAAATCTAAGATTTTTGGAAGAGTGATAAAAGTGAAAGACTACCTTTTCTGCAAGAACTCGAATTTCATAACAAACTACATACAAAGCTTCCAATGCCCAAGCCGATTCCCAATTACGAAACTCCTGAACAAAAGCACTGCACATATTGAATTCAACAAATATCAGATATCGTGAAAAATAAAATAAAGAGCTTATCTATTCTAACATAAAACCCTGAAATCAAATTAGACATCAATAGAAGAGTAGAGAGTTACAAGAATACTTTACTTGGCAAACTTCTCGAAAGCAAGGTATGCTTCGACTAGATTCCCAACTCGGTAACTTTGTAGAGAACGAAACAAATGAGCCAGAATCTCGCCGTATTCAGAGAATTTATCAGACTGTCTAATCAAACTGCTAGCATCCTGTATCAATCAAAGAAAGGAAAAATCAATCGAGAAAGTTTCAAGACCTAAATCTAAAGCCCATACGCATAAACTCAAACATAGACAGAGAGTGTTTATACCAAAACAACTCAATCACAGAAAGTTTCAAGCCCTAAATTCAAAATTCATACTCATTGCTTGGAAAAATCATACTCAAGGATCCTAGATTGAAATTGAGCCTAAAAGATACAAACTTTGCTAACATAAAGATCATGCTTTTATAGCAGATGAAAACTCATACCGTATCGAGCCCTAAATTCAAAATTCATAGAATTGGAACATATTGTAAGCATCCTGGATTGAAATCGAACCAAAAAGCCACAAATTTTGCCAACATAAGGATCATATTACTGTCGCAGGAACATACTCCTAGTGTTTCAAGCTGCTAAATTTACATCATGGGTCTCAATTAAACAGGTAAATCAGAGAATTTACGCACCTGGAAGACGTTAAGTGCGTCGGCGAGTGAGAGAAGGGATGGAGAATTGGAAGAGAAAGAGAGGAGACGGCTAAGTGTAGAAGAGTCTTGGTACGAAACGGCATCGCAGAAGCGGTTTAAGTACTCAGTGATCCGCCGGTGAGCTTCACCCATACTAACGTACGCCATTGTCACCTGCTTCTTCTTCTTCGTCTTCCTTATTCTCAGAGAGAAGAGAAACGAAATCGAAGTCCCGATTCTTGTTTTTTAGTAGAGGAACAAAAAATGGAAACAACAGAGATGTAATAAACGACAACGTTTGTAAGTGCACTAATCGTAAATCGTGGAAAATCCAGGACCGTGCGATTGGACTAATCTGGCAGATCAACCGAAAGTGTCTAGAAAATGTGTTTTCTGGTATTGGACTTATTATTAAATTTAGTTGGGCCACATAAGGCCCATATTAAATATCATTAAAAATGTTTGAAAATTTATCCGTTAGGGAACGCGTGTTGTCAGTACAAAAAAAAGCTTGTGTTTTCTCCCAAATTAACAAGCAAAGAGAAATATATCCGTTTAAAAATCTCAGATTTCTTTCATCGGTGGATTTGGTTCCCAGAGAAGGTGATTTTCGATTTTTCTCTATATCCCCAATTCTTTTTTTAGGAATATTAGTTTATGTAATCATCGTTCTTACGTTGTACTGATTGCTATATATATTTTTTTTTAAGTTCAGGTAATCGTTGTACTGATCGCGATCCTGTTTAGGGTTTCTTGAGGTACTTTTCTTGCGCACCGTTTCCTTAATCTCTGATGAATCTGATCGTCTATGTTTTATGTTTTTGTGATTTATCCGATAATGAGTGTTTGACCTGTGTCTATTGAAGTTGCCGGCGACGTTTTGAAGAGTTAGGATTGCATTAGTTCGTTTGTGAGACTTTGATGTGTGGAAAATGATATATTTAGATCGAGACTGAGATATTTAGATTTGGTGATTTGTGTATTGTGGTTTCATGTTAGATTTTAGCTATGTGTTATATTTGGCAATCAAGTTTCTTAATTTGTGGTTTGCAAATTCTTGTCTTTATGTAACTGATTTTGTAGTGGTTAGCTTATGTATGAGATTGTTCTTTTTGGCTTCTGTTTTCACCATGTGAGATTTTAGCTGTATTTATATTTGGTGTTTCAAGATTCTGACTTTGTATGTAGCCGTGTGTGCGGGAACTCCCACGGGCTGATCAGGAAGTACGGATTGAACTGTTGCAGGCAGTGTTTCCGCAGCAAGGCTAAAGAGATCGGTTTCATCAATGTAAGTTCAGTCTCCAAGACTTGTGTTTCTTTCATTCTTTTGCATCACTGTTAATTCTGGTTTGTTTTCTTGTTTCTACAGTACCGTTAATGAGGCACCAACTCATGATTGATGCTTATAGTAAACACATGATGGCATCAATGGATTGGTTTTGAACTTGACGACCAATAACATTAAAGGGTCTTAAATGACAAATACAGTGGGTGAGACTTTGATTCGAAGGATGAACGGCGTAAGAATGGGTCAGATTTGACATGCTGGATGGGGAATATGATCAATTACATAGAAGTTTTTCAAGGAAAACGGATTCCTTACTAAGACTAGGCAGTGGAACAGCTTGTTGGATGATTATAAATTTTGTTGGATGAAAAGAACAACCAACGACTGAAATTACTCATGAGGCAATGATTCTTGACAAGAATATGAAACTATGAATTAAACCATGTACGTGAAGTAAAGACTAACTAATTAATTCTTATATCCTCAGGTATGTTCTTGAGAAGGTGTTCAAATTTTAGAGACTCCGAAGAGATTTTCAAGTGTAGCAGAGACTTTTGCGACAGGTATGTGCTCTTTCAGACTTATTTGTAATTAGTTGATATGTTAAAGTAAATTCTAATTTTCACTTTCACAGGACAAGTGCTTGAGTAAGTTTCCAAATTCTTAGGAAATTTCTAAGCGGTAGCAAACTTGTGTTGCAGCTTGAAGTAAACACTAGTTTTGATTTGTTTAGGTGTGTGCTTCAATAGGTGTTCAAGGAGATTTCTAACACTGGCAAAATTTGATGACCAGGCAGGTTTAGATTTTTTTGATATTATTACATATGAAAATCATTAATTAAATTAAGTGATATACATGAGAAGTAAAGAAGATGAAAGTACCATCTATAATTAGATATGTTTCTTAAATAGTTACCTTGACAACAATACTATCCTTGATCTAGTATCCGTCAGATTGTATCCATTGAAAAAAACGTAGATTTGTTTTTGGTATTGGAACATTATATTGTGTGTTTGCAGTGTCAGTAATATCTCTCTCGATTGAAAAATACATATTAATAATCTCTGTTTGGTGCTTTTATGCATCATAAGATCTCTCATTTTATAAAATGGATATAACTTGGAGTCTTCTGTAAATATTTATTTTGCTCCAGCAGATTATGTCTGCATTTGAGGTCGACTAAATGTATTATATATCCAATATCCTCTTTGCTATAATACTTGTTGACTCTCTAATACAGAAGTTTGCAACGGTGTATCAACTAATCAAGTTTTCTGTTTGTTACTATTATAGAACAATGTAAGTGTTTTCCATTGATGATGGTATTGCTAAACTAAACCTTTTAAACTACATATTATGACTTCTTTTTTTAATTTCTTTGTTAGTCGCTAAAATCCATTAGTTCTTATTTACTGCTCTCTATTTTCTATATTTGACACCTCAAGTTCATCTGTTTTCGTTGTTTTTCCAAAACTTCACTGTTTAAAATAGTTTTTGACGTTTTAGTTTTGATTTTGTGTAGATTTTAGTTTTTTGAAAAGCTTGAACGGTTGTTTGAAGTAGATTTAGTTTTTGGTTTTAATCTGTTTGCATAACCAAAATATATATATATATATATATATATATATAACACGGCAAAAAAAATTAACCAAAAAATCACGGCAAAATTTTTCCAAAAAAGCTCCATAGAATTTGGTTTTGAAAAAAATATTCTAAAAACTATTGTAGAGTTTACTTAACATTCAAGGCCAAAAACTACCAGCATTGAAAGCGGTAATTTAATTGGCATTTTGGCTAGTTTTTTTCCAGTGTATATGGTTTACATTGGATTTAGATATTTAGGAATACGTAAACTTTGTTGATTATGGAAGATGACAAGAGAATTGACTAAAAAAAACAAAAAAACCCATCAACATTATCTCTAAGCTTGTCACGTCGGAAATAAAAATGCAAAGTGACTCAATACTGTCCAATCAAGATTGGATGTTGATGTGTGACCTTTTGTAACATAAAAGGATAATTTTGATTTATTTTACATTTTTACCTAAAACTTAAAACAAAACAATTAAATAACAAAAATAAGGAAGTGGCTGACATTTAACTTCAGTTGATAAACTACGACAAATCTACGATGATGTGTAGTGTTTGAGAAGATAACAAAAATGTCTACTTTCTTGTCTCCACAAATGTTTTTTCTCGGCCTTTATGGCAAACATCGATTTTCTCAAAACTCTTCCTTAAGAGATCAAATTTTTTTACCAAAAAGAATCTAATAAAATTCTCAACTAATTTACAACTCTTAGATTCGTTCGATTCATTCATTATAGGAATTGCTTGTGGGCCATCTTAATTATATTCTCTACTTTCATAGTTAGCAATTGGAAAATTTCCCAAGCAACTCAAATGTGAAAAAATCATCATGATCAACATATAACTATCGATATGTTTGATTCATCAACATGTAAAACTCTTTGATTGATTGTTCATCCATTCATAGTAAGAGTTGTTCACCACTCATTATAGGAGTTGCTTGTGGACCATCTTATATTCGCTTCCTTTCATACTTTTGGTATTTTGAACCTTTATCCCAACTAATTCAATGAATAAAGGCCTCAATATGTGCTTTTTTTGCCTTTTTGTGGACAAAAATCGATCATAATTGATGGGAAAAAAATAACGATCATAACTTCACGTTAAAAAAAAAAAGAACGAATCATAACTTTATTCTTTTGAGATTTTAATTAGACTCTGTTATTAACACAAGTGAGCTTTTGGTTGTTTAAAAAAAACTCGTTGTATTGTTTATTCAATCTACTTTGGAGTATATCAAAAACCCAAAATTCATTTTTCTGAATTGAATTGTAGATAGATTAAAGTTTTCCAAATAAAACAAGAAAGGTAAGGCAGAAACTAGTTTTTTTATAAATTTAAAAAAACGGTAAATTTCTAAAATTTTGATTGGAGTAATGTAATATTTCTAAAATTTGGCCGAGAGGGGGTGTAAAACAGTTCAAAAATGGAAGAACATAATTTATTATCAACCCAAAAAATCAACAAAGTAATTATCTATAAACATAATAATCGTATTAATTTATTATCCACGTTACAGAAAAAAAAACTTTTTGTATTCACTTTATGTGTCATCACCAATTTTTTATCTATCCACATCGCATCAATTTCAACAATTATTCCCGAATTAAAAGTCCATTTTATTCTTTTGCCGTTTGATAATTGATCCTCAAGGTCCATAGCAATGGAAGACTTTTAAATCGCATTTCGGCGATATAATCTGTAATAGTAACCTTGCAGTGTGCTCTTGTCGCACCACCGCGTCCTCTTTCTCCACCAGAACCGCTCCTACGATTCTCTCGTAACCTCCTCCGCCACCGTTAGCCACGTAATCAACCAGCGCCGCCTGTACTGGCCCCAAACTAGGATTATACGCCGCCGATTCCATGTACCATCCTCCGTACATTTTACCGTCACAATCCACCAACGAAACTCCCGATGGACATAAACTATACGGTGCGTACGATTTATTCGCCGCCGCTAGAGCCGTACGCTTCAGCTCCGATTCGGCGGAGACATTGGTGTTTTCACTATCGAGATCTGAAATCGCGAGACGGTTATCGTGAGGCTCGAGAAGAAGAGGAAGATCCTTGTCGAGAAGATCATCGGGACCAAATCTGTGCGGCAAGATGCTCCCGAGGCGTAAGAATCCGTCTGAATCGGCGGCGGAATCGGGAGATTCATTTGGATCGGTGATTAGGATTCTGATCGCAGGCGCGTCGCGGATTTCTTGAAAAAATTGACGGCAATGACCACACGGTGCGGAGGAGACGGCGACGTATTTGAGCTGATGCTCACCGTTGAGTGTGAGATTGGTGATGAGAAATTGCTCGGCGTGGATTGAGTGGTGGAGAGGGAGACCTGGGAATTCAACATTGACGCCTAAGAAGATCCGACCTGATGATCCGAGTCCGACGGCTCCGACGTTGAATTTTGAGATCGGAGGTCGAGCGTAGGATTTTGCAGGTTTGACCAGTGAAGGGAGGAGCTCAAGGACGGAGACGCCGAGTTGTTTAGCGGCGGATTCAGCTTCGTCTGATCGGATTACAAAGCTTGGCTTATCCATTTGGGTTGACCCGGTTTGGGTCGCGTAAATCGAACGGGTTGGAGATTAAATTTGAGTTGGGAGAGATCGAAGAAACGAGGATTATGAAATGGATGCTTGAGAAAGCAAACTATTTAAAGATAGTTTGAAGTAGGAAACTACATTACGCAAATGAAGTTTTGGTTTAAACAGTAAGATTGCGAAATATAAAGACCCGTTTAAAACTGAATTTACACACAATTAGCCTTGTCATGAGGGTCATATCCGTCCGGTATGACCTCTCGCCGCGGATTATATTTATATACTGTTCGTTTGATAGTCGTAGGTGGCTGCAGCTGCGGCCGCGGCCGTGGCTTGCTATCTGCGGTCAAATAATGCGATTTTTGTTCATTTAACAGCCGTGCGTCTAGTCGCAGCGGCAACCGCAGGACTTGCATCAGGCAAACGAACAGAAATTGGCCGTAGGCGCAGCCGCAACAATACCAAACACAATAATAGCAGACGCACTGTTAGATTTTTTCAGCGGCTAAAAATTTCTAATCCATCGATCTGCGTCTACCGCAGCGTTTGGCCGCAGGAGGTTACGCCTACCAAACGAACATCGGCCGCATGCCGCAGCTGCAAAAATCTGAGACTGTCAAACAAACAGGGACTTATTCGTAAACTAAAAATTCGGTTGATATGTAGATTTTAAATTAAATAACTGGTCATCAGATCATGACTTCAAGTGGTTTAAGCAAATAAATTAACCAAAGCACACCAGAACTAGACCAGTCTATTTAAACCAATTATGCTAAAACGAAAACAACACTGAAATCAAGCGAATAACACATCAAACACTTATATCTCTTTTCCAAGTACCTAAAACAAATTGAAACATACGAGTATCAAATCTGATTACCAGAAGGAAAAAAAAAACACAATCATGCAGATTAGATAAATAATCACACATAGAGAGACGATGAATAATTGCAAAAAAACCCTGCAATTAAACAACCAAACAACAAAGCAAAATCTGGATTTTACAGAAAATCTTGATCCATCTGTTCTTAAAATTGAGAGAGATAGAGTCACAAGAAGATAAACCTAGTGAAAGAGAGAGTTGCAGTCCAGAGGGAGACAAAGAGAGAAGCGGTTGTGTCCGTGAAAGAGAGAAAATGATCGAAGAAGAGAGAGATGAAGTTAAAATTAGGGTTTTTTCTTTTTCATTTAAAAACAACACACAGTCTTAATCAAAAACCACACAAATGTTTACTCTAAAACTTTACAATAACACACATTTTCACATATATGCTGAGTATCTGCATTTCCTGCTTTTTCAAATACTATGATTCATATTCGCTCTGCAATAATAATTTTTGACCCACATCTATTTCATTTGCTTAATATTTTAGTTTTTAGTTTTTGTCGATCCGCATCTAGGCTAACATGGCAAAACCCACAAGTTATGAACCAAATTGCCAAGGCTAGACACAGTGACATTAATACAATATCGGTTTGGCGATTTGGTTCGGCTATGTAAATAAATTTAAATTTGGTATAGATAAAATAGATATGATTCGGTTTGACTAAACCGAATCTTATGCAAATTACAATAAAATTGTCATAAATTATTTAAAAATCGTGGTCTAAGAAGGTTCATCTTAAATTAAATATAACATTTTATGGATCATGGAGCTTACCTCGTAGTTTCGACCACGTAACGAAACTACAACCACCTCTGGATAATATATTTTAAGGTTACAAATGAACTGAACTACATAGCTAAAGATAGGCTAGATTTTTTAATAATTTTGATAAGAATATACCTTTTTTTTAAGAGTTGTCAATTTAATATTTGATTGAGATCCAAAAATAGTTAATAACAAAAGTGTTAGTACTGTAGCTATTGTTGTTTTTTGGGTAGAAAATTGTAACTATTGTTGCAAAAACAAACACAAAGATAGATGTCCACGGACGTTAAGAACTTTGTGTCTTTAGCTTATTTCTTGTTCTTATGGTCTTACACTTCAATTATGAGATGAGAGATCACAAACAAAAGAAAAAGTCTTTGTTGATAATTATGTTTTAACCAACGGCTAAAGATACTTAGTTAGAACTTAGAACTGAGAAATTTACGGCTATTTTAATTAGGGAGATATTTTTTTGGCTTAATATAATGCCAATTTCGTGACAATTTATTTAAAATTTTTACTTTTTGGTCCAATAAGCTTTACCATAACTCAACCTTATGTAAACACAATTATTTATATCTTCAATTGCATGTAGACATCAATAATAATCACCCACTGAAACCATATATTGGTCTATAATTCCATTGCTAGTTATTGTCTCTAGAGGACCTCTAAACAATTGTAGATTGGGATCATGGACGAATCTAAAAAAATAATTTTGTACGGGGCAAAGATGAAAACATAAAAAAAAAACAAATATAAAAAAGAAAAGAAATATATGTGTCCAAATCGAAAAGGAAAGGAGACACATTGCGAACATAAAAGTATCTGAAAAACAAAAGAAAATATGTAAGCATCGAACTCAAGACCTCAATATCAATATGGCGCACTTGAAACCATTTAACAAATCAAACAAGTATGCAATGGTCAATTAGAGTTATTTTAAAAGTAGTTTGGGGCTGCCCCCACCTTTTCTCTTCTATAGATCCGCTCCTAATTGGGATCATAACATAATAATTAAGAAAAAAAATCCTCAAGGCATACGAAAAAACAAACAAAAAATATCTCAAATCCAACGTTTCTTGCAGTATAAATGATGAGAGAGATAAAATGGTAAATGCAAAAGTATAATTAATCCAACAGTTTTGGTTGAAAAGAAAAGAAAACCTTCTAAACCCAAAAGAAAAGGTGAATATATAGAACCAAAACAGCATTACACACTCCTATCTAAAACAATAAAATTAACTCGACCTTGTAAATTGGTTCAATATTTCGCTTTTTTCACAAAACATAAACAGTTACACTTATTGTAAAAAAATTTCTTTGAATATAATTTTATATAATATTTTAAAAAAAAATCTAACATAAACATAAAAACAAAATACATAAAAAAGCTCCAATCTCAACAACTACAAACAAATTTATAGACATATTACACTTTAGACCCAACCCTGTTTGTATTTGCGGAAGAGATCCTCTGTCTGAGCATTCCTAAACGCACTACACGCAATAACATAAACCCATATGAGAACAACGACAGTGATGATAAGTATGAGATTTGCTTTACGCCAATCTTTTCTAAGGTTGCCCAAAAGACCAGCTTTGCATGAGTTGCAATTGTAGCAAAGCTGGCTTTGGTCGTTGTTCCAGAGGTAACAGTCTGCGTCTGCAGCCATGTTGGTTGGATTTAGCCAGAGTGTCGGGTTCACAAAATTGTAGCCACATACGGTCGGTGGTTTGCAGCAGCCGGACTGTGAAACATAAAACGTTGAAGAAAATATCATAATTAACTTGTGATATAAAGCTCAAGAAATCATTTATCATATGTAACAACCACAAGCAGTTTTTTTTTACAAATGAAAATATGAAATCATTATTTTTGTCAAAAAAATATGAAATTTTTTTAATAGTTTTCACTTTTCAATGAAAAAACAATGGAACTCAATCACAGAATAATATTCTTATTTCTTCAGACTAAATTTGGTTTGATCTAGGGGAATAGAAAATTTATAGTTCTTTCTTGGAAATCTTCTTATTTCTTCCGTCTTATTTATCCAAATAAGAAATTTCAAATGTGAGTGGGAGAACATGGGAAAGATATAATTATCTATTAGGTTTCATAATGGAGACAAAGACTTGTGATTGTTATTATTATTGAATCAAATCATTGGTCCAATATTTAATAATTTCTCATTACTAAAGATACATACAATTCAGTGAAAACATCATCATCTAGGCTCCCTAGAAAATGGACTCTGATGCAACTTTGATAAAAATTAAATGAATGAAATTATTTATATAAAGTTTGCATAATACAGAACACATATTTACCTGACATTTTATTTGACGGACAGTAATCAGAAATTCTGATTCATATAAATATTAGAAAATAGATGATCATACCCATGTAAAGACTATCTAAAGAGAATGGGATCGTTGAGTTTTGTGAGTGAGATAATGACAAAGGACAAATAACATTAATAAACGGATAAACATATTTTATCATGTACCATTTTGTGGGTGCATGGGTGGGTCCTTATGATCGTGTGTTATTTTAGATTCTGATTTATATAATCTTTTGGACTGTTGGTCTCCAGCCACTTCTACATCAATCTCCGAAGAATAATACATATGTTTTATGGAAACAATAATAATAATTTAAATATAGATTTCGAAATATGTTTTCAATAATGGTGATTACATGTGCCCAAAATCTAATTAATTTACCATAAAACTGGCACTAACTGCGATATGTTAAGAAAAATATAGGATGTTCTTATAGAAGCACACCTCATCAAACCCAATAACAAACCACAAGCCCATGTTTATACCTCATATAACTAGGTTTTTAACAAGTAGTTCATATATATAGTTATGTAATGAGCATCAATGTCTCTGACTTTGAGGGTTGCCACTTTGTGCAACTCTACATTTTCTCATTTTATGAATCTATCAAAAATCATCATTTGATCTTGGTGTTCTTATATTAAGCTTTCTCCTTTTAGTTCTCTTTGCATCTAATAAAGTTCCAATGTGCTATTTCAATTTATGTCTTCAATTTCTATCTCATTAAACCCATTTGAGCATGAAACTTCTTGGTTTAGAAATCTCTACACTCCTCTCCAACACTAGAAAAGACTACAGATTACTTAGTTCAGAAAACATTTTCCTTAATTGAATTCCATATCATTCAAAAGATGAAACATATATACTATTTCATTTTACACTTCCACTTTTTAGAAAAGTTTTTTTCAAAGAAGAGGAAATTAAAAAACGAAATAACTTACAGTAATAAAATATATATAAAGAGAATAAGAACAATGCTCTTTAGGACTTCACAAAAGCTAAAAAGAAAATTTATAACTTTATGATTTAAGCCACATACTTTACTTTGAAAATGGACCTTTCTTTCTATCTTTTTTCTTTTTGCAAGAACAAACCGTAGGTCTCACATTATCTAGAGATTTACAAAACATTCCCTTTTAATTCGTATCTTATCTTCATTGATCATCTAATATTTAATTAAACCCAAGATGATTCGTTAGCAACTTTGCAAAACCAATATTAAGTCTAGATTTTACCTTTAAAAAGTGGGTATCCAAGTTACCTATAAATAACTTTCAGAAAACGGTACTATTTCAATAATCATATAGAGAATGATACTACGAGTTTGATATGACTTGTGGACATATTAAGGCGTTAATGACTTTAATATTTCTTAAATGCATCAGGTTAAGTTGTTATTAAGCATGTAAAATTTTGTTGTTTTTTGGATTTCTATTGTCCAAAATCAGCTTGAAAAAGCATTTATGGTATTAATCCAATTTACACTATAACTATAATTATTTAGAACCAGGAATTTTCGCTTAATGATTTTTATTAGTATCACTAACCAAATTTAACTCCTGCTGAGTGCGTGAAACTGTATTCCCTCTGTTATTACTATAGGATATGTTGGATAAAAACATAAAAAAAAATTAAATTACAAAAATTATATATCTATATTTGTATTTTCTAAAATTAATATCTAATTAAAAACAACTAACAAAGTAAAACTTTCGGGTGTCAGAAAAAAAAGAGAGAGGGAAAGAGAACATGCCTGGAGAGGAGTGATGCCGGAGGAGGAAAAGAACTGATCGGCGGTTATAAATTGTTGGGTGAGTTTAGGACAAACATTAGTATCAGCCAAACAAGCTCTTATCTTTCCCCAATTCTTGGAATCCACAACGTTCTCTCTCAGCCAATTCGAAAACCCTTCAAGCCTATACTCTTTATAACCTCGACCCGGAACCGAATACGATCCGTCGGCTCGGGTCACGACGAAAGCAAATATTAAAACTACCAGCAAAATCCCGATCAGTATCGCCATACAACACAAATAAACCGCCAATAGAGTCTCCTTGTACCTGAATTTTAGCTCAAAGTTGAGATCTTTAGTGATTCAAATTCCCTCTGTTTTTTTGGGTTTTCAAAGTTTTAACTTACTGGTAGGCGCCGATGAAGCCCGTGGCGGAGACGACGAGGATGAGAACGCCGAGGACTACGACGGGCCAACGAAGGAGATTAACACACTCGTTGTCGGGTTTTGAGGCTAGCCATATCCCTGACGCGGTTATTGGTATCGAACAGAGTAACGCTAGTAAATTCAGTATCGCCGTTAAGTTATTCGCTAACGCCATTTAATCCTCTAACTGTCGACGATTTGAGTGTGTGTGTTTTTTTGTTTTTAGAAAGAAAATGAAATTATGAAAGTGAGAGGAGTTGCTCTGTTTTCTCTTAATGACTTATGAGGGTCGGTGGTTAGAGGTGCTGGGAAGTGTGAAACTTGTTACTGCTATTTACAGAAAACGAGGTTCGGTTCGGTTCGGTTCGGTTCGGTCCGGTCTTTTAATTCCCGGATTTATGCTGATTTAAATGGAGAAAATTATTTATTCGATTAATTAATATGTAAATAAATCGGTAAAAAGGGGAATTTTGTTCATTTTATTTTATTTTATTACGATGACTGGTTAATCTGGTCGGACCGACTTTTTGGGTTTAGGAGTGTGGAATCATGTCACATGGATGGACACGTGGAGATACGAGATGCCTTTTGTGGGCTTTGAAAGCGCGTTTGTGTAACAGACGCCTGTTTCGGCGCGTAACCACTTTATATCGTTTAAGATTCTTCTACTCTGCCAGTTACCGAATGTCTCAACCAACAAGAATTAGCCATGTGGCACCGACGGCTTTGGATATTTGCGTTGAACGTGTGTGTTGTCCTGAGAAAATGTCGACAGAGAACGTAAATGGAGTGAGCTCCGTTGTTCGAAAGTTTCATCTTTTCAAGCATTAATTTTCTCAACTGGATTTTATTTGGGATTCGGCTGGTGATAGCATTTGAAAAGAGTTTGAGTCAATACCAATTGGCTTTCAGTATTAGACGCTGTTATAGATTCAGGAATGCTATTTATTGATTTTGGGAATGGGAATATGGGAAGGAGATGACTCAGATCAGGGAATGATGGAGAAATTGTGGCTAACATTAAGCGTCGCGTTACATCTTGAAGATCATGAAAAGGGTGCTAATCTAAGAGCTTAGATTACAAGCTTTGTGTCTAATCTGAAAGTTCGAAAACTTTGGTTGGGTACGGTGAGGCACTCTTTAGGAATTGGGATTCGGTTAGACCCCGGAATGTAAAAGATGAGACTGCTTCAGTTTTTGGTTTGAACCTTGTCAAGTGGAAGTGATGAAAGAAGAGCTTGGTTGTCCCAGCCAGGTTCCAATTTTGGTTCTTGAGAAACCTGACGATGAACAATTTCATTTGGATAGGACATGTTGGTGTTCCCATTGACATTCAAGAAAGATGGAATCAACAACTTCATTTGCAAGGTGATTTAAAGTTTTTTCTGAACAACTTGATGCACAATGTCCCCTTTAAGTAACCCACAATTCAGTTGAACATCGTGATAAGAGCCATCATCAGTAGGGGTAGAGGTCAAACAAGTTTCAGATGGGTTCGTTTAAGGGTTTCAAAGTTGTCATCAAGGCTTGTGTAGTCAAAAGAGTAGAAGAGAGTATTAAAAAAGACTTTTTACTGGAACAGAGTGGTGACAGTTGTGAACTGTTTTTCCTAGGAAATAAAGTAGTATAGCTGAATCAGCAAGATCCTGACATGGCTATTATTTGTTTTTTTATCAAGGAAACACAAAGAAGAAGACAAAGTTTAGTAAAAAGGGAAAATTCTGATGTGAAATTCCAGCTGCATCCTAGGCCGAATCTCCATTTTCCATTTTCTTCATGGTCTCAAGTCTGGAGCCTTTGTTTCCAAACTTAGTGGTTGAATAAAGCTTCAGGTAGTCTTGAAACCTGTAGCCACTTGGATACAAAAGCTTTGGAGCTGGGGATATTATGGCATCACCAGCCGGATTGTAAAATGTAGCAATCGACAGTCTACTTCCATGCTTCACTGTCATTACACGGTGTACAACACTCTTGTACCTCCCATTACTCAGTATCTCGAGTTGATCACCAGTATTGACAAAAATTGTGTTGTTCTTGGATGGCGGGATAGGAAACCACTTCCCATCTTTCTGGAACTCAAGACCAGGCACTTGATCATCCTGCAAAAGTAGTATGATTCCCCCAGCATCGGTATGTTCCCTCAGGCCTCTCATGAGCTCAGGACGAGGGCATTCTGGGTACTTAGCCACTTTTGTCCCAAAACCTGGACCTTTTAAACCAGAAAAGGCTTTCATTATGTCTTCCTGATCAAGACCAAGATTCTCACACATGAGCTTGGAAAGCCTCTCTGCAAACTTATGAAGTTGAGAAACATATTCGTCCATCGTCTTACTGCAATATCAGTTTCCTCTCTCATATTGTTAAGTGTCAAAAGCAAACAGGTAAAATCGTAAAACCATTGGAACTATCATTTCTTAGTTACTCACCTGAGTTCCTCTGAAATGTTTGGGATCTCGCAGATGTTTGAAGTTGGCTTATGCCAGATGAAGAAACTGCTTTCCCAATCTGCATCTGAGGTTTTGCCTTCACTCAAAGCTTTGACCATCTCTGACTGGTAAAACTTCTCTTTCAAATGCTCCTCATAGTGAGAGTTAATCAGCTTCTTCACTTTCTCCATTAACTCTTTATCAATTCCATGATTATCAACCTGTAAATTCACCAATACTTTTAAGGCTATATACTAGAATTGAGTCTAGGAACACACACATATATATATATATATATGCATATCTTAGAAACGTTGGCTTGTGCACAAAGATGATAATATACATACCATGAAGAAGCCCCACTTATCACATGCATGATCAAGAAGTGACATGGTCTTGCTTTTGTTCTCTCCACCCAATTCAGCAAAATCAATAACTGGAATCTCCATCTCTTTTTTTGCTTTCTGTTCTGACTTCTAAGACACAGATTGGTTGAAAAAATTGTGCAATCTAAAAGGAGTATTTATAGGCCATAGAGTTTGGATTTGAGTGAGATCTTTTTCTGTATTGTGGGTTGGGAGGGCATAGTTGCCTACTTGGAAGCAAAAACAATACTAGTTTCTTTCAATACTATTCTTTTCACTCTTTGGAGTATCATTACATTCAAAGAAATAATATTTAAAATTATGTTTTGCCTTGAAAATGTAAAAGGAACAATAGGATTAAAGATAAGTCCAAGTTCAGTCCATACAGCCATGTGATTTTCCATATTTTATTTATGTTTTCTTGTTACTTAATTTTTGTAAATCTTCTTTCTTCTTCACAAGGAAAGTGTCACTCATAAGTTATATTCACTTGCCCTACCCATCATGTCTAATTGTCTATTATGTTTTTCTTTTCACTGATTCGTTTTTTTGTTTTAGTTTAGTAAAGTTTTTATCTAAGCGTGATTAGCTTTACTAGTAAAAAAAACTGTGTTTAATTAGTGTCACTAAATTTGGAACAAGAGTGGTGTTGTGTTTAGAGAGAATCTCTGTACACTAATCTAATGATAATTTGACCCTTTTTAGTATGAAGAAATCTACTTGCCTAAAGCTCGAGTTCCAAGATTGGAAAAAATATATTTTTTGGTTACGTTTGTTTGTTCATTTTGCATGAATTTTAAAAATTTATTAAAATGTTCTATCCATAAAAAGCATATGAATAAACAGTTTTGACACTTAAACAAATATTACTTCTCAACCTCAAGAAAATGAAGCATCTGAATAAACAAACAATTATGCCTTAAAATTATAATCGGGCTAGATTTTGTTAGAGTTCGGGCTACTTGTTTACTTGAAAATAGGTTGGTGAAGTAAGTCAATATCTAATTGTTCGTTTCAAGATTAGTGGACAGCCAAAATAATTCAGATACATAGTATTGGGTAAAATAAGTTAAATTGAGGAATGAACCCGACAATTAAAAAAATCCATGTGGGTTTAAGCGGAATTAAGCGAAATAATTGGCCCTTCCTATGGGCGCTCTCGGTTTTGAATAAATATTTTATAACTTCTACAAAATTTGGGATGCTTCGTCAAATTTTGGTCTTTCTATAAAAAATGGGCTGCTGTTTAAAGAATGTTATCTTTTTTTCTTTTTAGGGTCGAATATTCCGGATGATCATTTGTGCTAGTCTAGTCTACAAATCAGCACCGACAAATATATTTTCTCTGTGGTGTCAGCAAATTCAACCATGACGGCCCATTAAGCTTGAATGGGCCAAGACCTTATTTACAAAGACGTTTCAGTTATGTATGACCTAACTTGTTTCGTTTAGTTTGAGGAATAAATGCTAATGCTTTTGATTTTTTGATTTTTTTTTGTGTGTTGTCATATGTTACATTATTATATTCAGTGACGATGCCTTTGAACGTTATAATTATAAATGATGGTTTATCGTTCATAACATAGGGGCTTTTAAATATCTTTAGCATGCGTGCGCGTGTATCTGAGATTACAACGAATGATTCAACTTTTAACATTTTGGAATTATTGAAAAAAAGTTTATATCTTGTCAAGAAATCTAAGGTTTGTATTGTATAAAAGTTTTTTTGTTATTGATATTAGGGTCATAAGACCTCTTTAGAGTCTTTGCCTTTTGTTTAATAACTTGAGACCTTCTCCTTCCATCGGAAGTCTCTTTAATTTGGCACTTAGACATTTCAATGTCGTTTACTATTAAGAGACTGAAAATTATTTTTTAACATTGTCTACTTAATAAACTGAATTAGTAAAGATAAAATTGTAATTTAGTTGACTACAAAGCGACATTCTTTGACACAAAATAGAATTTTATAGCGATACTCACTATCGAAAAGAATGAGCATATATTGTTTTCTTCAGATATTCATATATAATTAATGACTAAAAAAATATTGCTGCGGAATTTTCCAAGACCTAAAAGATTGAAGATCTTTAATCCTCAAAATCGTACAACATATTCTTCTACTTTTAAAATACCAAAATAGTGTTATAGTACGACCAAATCTAGCAAACTATACATATAAATTCATTAGATATATAATATATGTTTAATTTCTGTAATAGAATAAGAAAATGAGGATTATATATTTATTTGCAACTCTGTTTAGATCTTTATCTTTATCTATATATCCACTGCACACAAACAAACTGGTTTAAACTTTAAACAAAAAATGCTTAATTTAGAAGAATAAAGTAAAGGGAATTTGGTAAAAATACTCAAAACTAAACAAAGCCAAAAGAGACCAAACATTACAATCAACCCTTAAAAAAAACGAAATATCCAAAGCGTAATCTTAATTTAATGGGAAAATTCAGCAAATATAACTTCTTTTTTACTTTATTGTATAAATGGCCTTTGTTCTCTTCCGCAGCCACGAAAACAAGAAACCACGCGCTAACGGAGGCGCGTGATAAAGATTCGGTTACTAACGAGGAATTAAAAAAACAAATTAATAAAAAAAATCAATCACTAATTAAAAATAAATTTAAAAATAAATCAATCTTTCTGCTTTCTCGTTCTCCAACAACCGGAAAGAGAGAGAAGAAGAAGAAGAAACACACACACGAGGACAAACGATCTCACTCTCTCTTTCTCTCTATATCTCTCTCTATAACAACAACAGTGATAAATTCTCGATGAGGTTTCTTACGCTTCTTCTGATCTGTAGTTTCTCTCTTGCTTTTCCCGCTGAGTCCGATATCGAGACTGACTCAGTTGTTACACGTGAGATCAATGGAACCGTCACTGAGTCCAATGCGACGAGTGCAAAACCTAAGGAAGATAGCTTCGCGGATATGATCGATCGGGCACTTGAGAAAGAGTTTCCTGAGAATGACCAGAACGAAGGTCCTTGAGCGAGATCTTCATTTTTCAATTTTTACGTTTGGTGTGGAGCTAGGGTTTTTGTTTTCAGAGATCAGCTTGTTTTCGTCTTCACTCGATTTCAATTTATGTGATAAATTGATCCTCTCTAGGGATTTATCATTAATTAGCTCAAGTAGTCTAGGTTTATAGGTTTATCATGGTTAATGGCTATTAGCATTTAATGAATTATGAGTGGAAATGAAAAAGTTAGTGAAATGCTTTTGTTTTTGTTTTGATTTTGCAGTTCCTGATCCAGGAAGCTTCAATAATAGTGTTGCTGATCAGCAGGTTGGTAGCTGCAAATTTGATCCTTGTTTTTGCCACACTACTCAATGTTGTCTTTCTTTTGATTAAGTCATTTTGTTATGCTCAATAGGCTGTTCTAGAGACTGTAGCTCGAGTAAAGCCAAAGAAAAATGAAACCAAGACCAAGGAAGAGAAGTGAGTCTTCCTGATGCTTACTACTTATCCTGTTTTGAGTCGATTAGTAAGTAGTGGCTGTTTATCTACTTTTGTTTCACAGGCTAAAGCAAACTATAACATATCAGTGATTTTATTCTAGATCGTTCTTTAATTTGGATAACGAGAATGGTGTAGAAGATACTCCAAGACTGATAGATAGGAAGGTAAGCTTAGATAGTCTTAAATCATTTCTACTATATATTTCTGTAGAATGTGTATTTATTATGCATCTGTTCGAAAAACATTCTCGTAATGTGAATTTGCTATAATTTTTATCCAGGACAACGTTTTTATAATGTCCAATCCAAAATCCAAATACCCTGTACTACAGCTAGATTTAAGGTAAGTATAGCATTCTCAAGGGAAGTTCTTTGTTTGGTTTGATATTGCAAGTATCTAACTAATGTTTTGTTTGTTTGTTGGGGACGGTACATTTGTAGGCTGATATCAGATTTGGTTGTCGTCATTGTTTCTGCTACTTGTGGTGGAATTGCCTTTGCTTGTGCTGGTCAACCGGTTAGTACATTCTTCCTTTGCAGAGCTTGTGACTTTCAATATTATTTTGTCAGCATTTGAGTATTCAGCTTTCCGTGTAGAAATGTTTTTGTTAGCACTTGATTAGTCAAACAGTGACAGAGTTATTTAATTTCTACACTGCTTATAACACAGGTCATTACTGGGTATCTATTGGCTGGATCTATCATTGGACCGGGTGGGTTAAGCTTTGTTAGTGAAATGGTGCAGGTAGCTTAAATCAGCTTTAGTTCTTCAAAATTCCTCTTTTTTTTGTCTTCTTCTTACGTTTCTACAGTTGTTTTCATGAGTAGCTGATTGCCTAGTTATATAAATGGTTTATAAGGACTTGATTTATATTTTTTTCTTGTAGCACAGGTTGAAACAGTAGCTCAGTTTGGTGTTATCTTTCTCCTTTTTGCTTTAGGATTAGAATTTTCTGCAGCAAAGGTTTGCATGTTTCCACCCTCTTATTTTGTCTGGTTTTTTTTCCAACCGATTGAAACTTTTGAGACAGTTATTGTACTCTGTTGTTGCAGCTTCGTGTGGTTCGTGCTGTAGCTATTCCAGGAGGTCTTCTTCAGATATTTTTGTTCATGTGTTTGAGTGGGGTAACAGCCTCGGTATGCTCTAATATTGTAGCAATCGAATTAAGAATGAGTTATTAGGCATTTTGTGGTATAAATCATGAATATAGGTTGCATTCGGTTGACTTAGCTGTTTCCTCATTGCAGTTATGTGGCGGTAAACTAACAGAAGGAATATTCATTGGTGCATTTCTTTCGATGTCATCAACAGCGGTGGTATATATTCTAATGTCACTTGTGTATTTTTGCATACCTTCTGTGGTATTGAACATCTTTGCATGCATATTAATGTTTTGACCTTGTTCTACACTTAGAATTTTTCCCTTGTGTTTACTCTCACCGTATTTTATGTTTTATATACTGTAACAGTTATGTTTTTGTAAATTGCTCTTTAGACTTGCTCCTCATACGTTATCATTACCTCTCACTGAATCTTCTACCAGGTTTTGAAGTTTTTAATGGAAAGAAATAACATAAGTGCGCTACATGGCCAGATAACCGTTGGAACTCTTATCCTTCAGGTATCTACCTGATCATTCTCCAAACAATAGCTTCTCTAATATGACTTGACACCTTTTTCCCTCCTATTCTAAAAACTGCATTTCCTCAGGTAGTATGTTGTATGCAACATTTGCTTTCATTAGAATTTTAATTTACAGTTTCATGAATCACCAGGATTGTGCTGTGGGCTTGCTGTTTGCTCTCCTGCCAGTTCTTGGTGGTACATCTGGTCTCCTTCAAGGAGTGTTGTCCATGGCTAAATCGTATGTATTTTTATCTTCCAGGAATTTCTGTGAAATGATCAACAATACCCTGCTTCCTTAGTTCACTTGTTATGTTTCGGTCTAATAAAACCAAGTTTGTGACACTTTATCTTTTGACTGGGTGGTAATGTCTTTCCAGGTTGGCTATTTTGATTGCTTTTTTGGCTGCTTTGTTTGTATTGTCCCGTACCTGGGTACCTTGGTTTCTAAAACTTATGACAAGCCTTTCTTCTCAGGTATACACACATTTTTTACCTGCTCCCAGTTTGGTCTTTAAAATGGTTATCAACTTAAGCATTCTTCAATCTTTGACAGACTAACGAGCTCTACCAGTTAGCCACTGTAGCATTTTGCTTGCTCGTCGCTTGGGTTAGTCTGATCCCTTTGTTCTTCTTACCTATTGGCTGTTTACACAAACATGTGTGACTCTAAAATTTTCAATTTTTATAAACCCAGTATCGTTTTGGCTTCTTCAGTGTAGTGACAAGCTTGGTCTAAGTCTTGAGTTGGGTTCCTTTGCGGCAGGAGTGATGATTTCAACAACTGATCTCGCTCAGCATACTCTTGAACAGGTAAGAAATCAAGTTTCACTCTTTCGAACTTAGAGGGTCTCTGCCCATTTTATTTGGCCACTCTCTTATTTTGAAAGCGTCTTCCCTGCTTATACATTACCATTGACTTCCTAGTGGAATATATTTCCCTTATTTGGCCCATTGTACAAAAGTTTATTATATAGACCTGTTCTAATTGTTTCTGTTTCCTTGCAGGTGGAACCCATCCGCAATTTTTTCGCAGCGCTGTTCCTTGCTAGCATTGGGATGTTGATACATATGCACTTCTTGTGGAATCATGTTGACATTCTGCTAGCAGCTGTGTTACTGGTGATAGTGATAAAGACCGTGGTAGTTGCGATCGTTGTTAAAGTCTTTGGATACAATAACAAAACTGCAGTACTTGTAAAGCAAATCCTTGTCTTTTTTTTCCCGCTTTCTTATTATTCCAAACCTTCTCGCAGAGAGAGGTCTTACAGTTTTCTTGTCTATAGGTTGGAATGTCCCTTGCACAGATTGGGGAATTTGCTTTTGTTCTGCTAAGTCGCGCATCTAATCTTCACCTAATTGAAGTAAGCAATAAAATGCCTTATATGTTATATGGTAGCATATATGTTCCAGACGGTGTGTGACCATAGAATAGCTTCTCATAATTTGCTTTTGGTGGAGCGATAATACTGAAGAGGTTTGTATTTATTTGCAGAGTAAATTGTACCTCCTGCTTCTGGGAACAACTGCTTTAAGCCTGGTATGGTCCACTTCAACATCATATCTCATATTTAAGTTTATTTTCAACAACAAATATTGATAGGGAAGCTGGTTTATATATAGCAATTGTCACATGCTTTGAATCAATATTGTTTATTTACAATTCAAAGTAAATTATATTACAGGTAACAACACCATTGCTATTCAAGTTGATACCAGCCGTTGTACATTTAGGAGTGCTCTTAAGGTGGTTCTCTCCCGACAGCTCAACCGAGGTAAAATCCAAATCATCTCTGTGTCAATGACTTTTGGGTCAAACTCAACTTTGAACTCCTTATCTTCATCTGTACAGATTGGTTTCAAAGGAGATTTGTATCACTCAGAGAGCGCAAAGCGTATATCTCTGATGATCCAAGGTGCTCTTCACGACTCTTGAAGTGTTGGATGATGTTTAGCATAACACACAACGTCAAGCCACATTTGGTCGCAACTCTCAAGCTAGGCAAAGGCAATGAATGGGAAAATCCGGATGTATAGATGCTTTGAGAGATCAGAAGAAAACCCAAGAGGAAACTGTATAAAATCTCTACACGAAGAAGATAATTACTGCGACTTGTACTTTCACTTCATTTTTTTTTGTTTAATGTTTTGGGATTCTTTTTTTTTGGTGTAAAAAGGTAGGAGGAGGTTATTTCTTAGTTTGTTTTTGAAACCAAATTAGAAACATCTTCAACGTATCTTAGCGATTGATTGATTACCAACCCATAAAATTCAAAACTATCTCTTATAAATAAAGAGCCTTTTGAGTTTAATCGACTACAAAAGTACAAACACAAATTTAATAAAAGAATATTAGTGAAATGATACAAAATATAAAAGGAAAAGTACAATGAATCAATGTATTGTTGTTTCTTTAACATTTCGTGGGAACCCGAGTTTTTATTGGCTTTAGCTTCAAACCAAGACTCTCTGGACAAAGAAGCTCTGGCGAAATACATGACGGACTGAGTGGACTCCGGGGGCTACAGCTAACTAGACCAGGCCGATACAATCCAAACCCCATGAAAAAGAACTCCATTGGTATCAACATCGCATGTGGTTGCTCTTCTGTCAACATTGATCCACAAGCTTGCACCTGCAATTCCAAACAAAAGGACCATCTAAGTAAGCTCCAAACAATCTAAGAGCCTGAATCTTTTAATCTCGGAGAGAAGCTATGAGCTTGTTCTAATATTTCCAAAGCTGTTTTTTACATTAAACTGCATGCCTCAACCAAAGCACTGTATTTTCTGTCCAATGCAGTCACCATGTGAAGAGTTTCAGAGTGGAAAGGAGATTGGTCGCCAACAAATATGAGTGTAGGGCATTTCAAACTCCTCAATCCATCAGTTAAGTCATAAGACTACTACCACAACAAGTATTACCTTACAGAAGTACCTCTCAAGGAAAATATCTTTTAACAGTCCAGACATGCCATAAGTAGTACAACAAGTTTGACACTACCTGCAGAATCAGTTTAAACATCGGTTGATTCGTCTGGATGCGAATCAAGTGTAAACAAACCTTATAAGTGTAGATGACATTTTATTATTTTAGAAAATTGGAGGAACAAAGGATTCTTTTAGATTCTCACGCTGGTGGTGAGTGGCGAGCACCCCGGAGAAGGTACGGCTTGCTCACGATCACCGAGTCATTCTCCTTTGATTTTGTTACTGATTTTAAAAGTCTTCTTCTCTTTTGGCTCTTGCTTTCAAGGGGCTTATTCTCTGTTTGAGAGTCCCAGATCTGTCTGTAATCTATCTCATTACTGCGATAATTCTAGAATTGGGACTATGGTATTAGTGATTTAGCTTGATATGTGTGATTCTGATGAAAGAACCTTAATCTTTTGGATGACTTGATTCAGGGATTACAAATATTATGAGTAAAATTCATGTAGACTAATTTTGATTTTGGAAAGAAGTAGACTATGCAAAGAGCTTTACTAAAGAACAGAGCGAATCTGAAGGTGGAAGATGCATTAATCGCCGCTGCATTATTTGGCTTAGAATGCTTTGCTTGGTATTGTGCAGGTGAAATCGTCGGCAGAGGATTCACATTCACTGTCGCCGGAATATTCTTCTGACGGTTGTAACTTCCTCAGACTCCATTTTATTTTTCAGTCTTTTCCTCAAACAGAGTTTTGGAGGCAAGGGACAAAGAAAAACCTCTCTTAACAAGAATTGAGAAAATACATTTGATACAAAGATTCTTCTTAGATATTTGTAAAATTTTACTCGAAAAAGTTTAATATCTAATTCGAGATTTTGTGTTACATTAGAGAATTTTGATTGTTATATATTAGTGGTCGTGAATACCCGAATATATACTTTCAATAAAATGTAGGACTAAAAATAAAACAAGTAATTTTGAAGAATTTATGATAACGTAACTGTTTTTTTTTACAGAACGTAACTGTTTTTAATTGGTGGAGAAAAACTGATACTCACAAGAAGCTGTTATTACTCTTTTTTTCTTTACTGATATCTTCAAAATATAATTCTGCAGCTAAGAAATTCAAAATATCAATACATTTATTTGGGTTTACTCAAGATAATATATTAATTTAACTGAAATTATCAGCGAAATTGTTTTAAAAAACAATAAAAATCGAGGGGCGAGAAAGAAGGAAGACCAGTGAGATCTTAAGGCGTCTCAACTGAAACTTTTTGCCATAATTCGAAACCTTAGCGAAGAAGACAACGACGATTCACCTCAAGATCCACAAACTTGTACTAGACGACGATGAAGATTCGCACTTCTTTGATGCGTTTCGCAGCAGCTCTCTTCTTCGTTGTCCTCCTCGTCGTCGATGTCGTTCTGACCTTTTCAATCTGAGTTTCTATAATTAGACAAAACAAATGGCATTGTTGTAGAATTAGCATCTGCGCGAAAAGGTTAATATAATCGTTCTGGGATTTGGGATGTAGTTTTGGTATTTTCATCAAGAAAAGTTCACTTTGGCCAAAATTGTGTGTAGCTTTTTGACCCGCGAGAAGAATGATATGCACATTAGGTCTCTATAAACAGAGCTGAGATAAATTGAAACTAACATCTGTAACTACAGATTCAGTATGAATGTAACTACAGATTCAGTTGGAACTAAGCTTCCCCTCAGAAAAGTTCTTTAGTGATTGATGATGACATTGCAATTGTAAGTCGCTGATAGATTTAGCTTTAAATCAAACACCATTGAATGATTTAACATGTAAATCCTGGAAACATGTAGGAAGCGATGGCACTACATGAATCTATGCTATACAATGCAAGTGTCGATCTGAAACTCTTCTCTATTCTTATGTTAAAATTATGAATTATAGCATGTTATGGTGGTTTCATTTATTTTTATTCACATACGATTTGACATTTGCTGAAAAGAATCTGAAAGAATTATACCAAGTTTAATCGATCGTAATAACTGTCATTGAAGATTTCTTTCAACCAAAGAAAGTGGTAAAAATTTGAGTTAAGAGTGAAGTATTATGTTCTAAACATCCGTCCATGGCATCATGCAATGCACGGTTTGTTTAATTCACCATTCAAAACCCTAAAACGTACTAAACGTATAGCACAAGGTAGATGAAAAGCGAAGCTATCAAAACAATCAAGAAACTGGAGCTTAAAACAAAACAAAACATATTAATGCCAAAATAGTTATCAATTCAGATTTAAAAAATCATAAAAAAGAAACAAGAGAGATTAAAACCCAAAAAAAAAAGAGAACCAAAACCAATTCGGAGAAGTTACTTGACAAAAATAAAACCTCCAGAATTGCCTAAAATTAGGTCAATCAAACAAATCTCAGAGAAGAAGGGACGGAGATTCTGAATTAGGGTTTGGTGAGACTTCTTCAGTCTCCGTCGTCGTTTTCTTTTCGGACTCAGCCATGTTGTTATCTACAAGTAAAGGTGAAGGGTTTTGAGGGGTCTTATGAAGGCCGAGGAGCGATAAAGAAGTAGAAATCTCATCAAGATTTTGTGGGTTAGATTTCTTCACCGAAGATGTTGTTTTTGTGTTTACATGTTCGTCGTCGAAGAGTCTCTTCGTTTTCTCTTCTTCGACAGTCTTGGATTTTCCCATCTTTGCACGTTCTTCTTCATCATCCACCATTACCGCGGCATCCACCAATTCAAATAACTTCGACCACGTCTTCTTCCCCGCGAGATCATCGTCGTACGTTGTCATTATTATCAAACCTAAATTCGAGTTCTAAGAGCGTGAGCAAGAAGATGATTAGAGATAGAATTAGATTGAGATTGAGGATGAGAAAATACCTTTATATAGGTCTGATTCAGTCAGGTGTCTCAACCCTAAAACCTAGCTAAATATTTACTTATTTTTTTCCTTTTAATTACTTATTATAAAAGTTTAAGTATTGTGATTAGTCACTGATTTTTTATAACCTTTGTGGAGTTTCCTTTTTCTTCCAAAAAAGTGCAAACCTTTGCCGATCGAGTTTCCTTTTCCTCACAGTTTTTAGTTATATATAATGAAATTAAAACATATATTAGATGAATCCAAACAAATTCAGGTTTATTTTTTTAATTTTCTATGAAACTTCTATCAATATCTTTATAATTTTCCTTGTTTTTAACACCTATTTATTTTCTTTATTAGTTTTAATACGATACAAATGGTTGCATAATCAACTTTTTCTGTTTATAAAAAGTTATTTACATCAACGAAATAAATAAAAAAAGAAAAACTCTGGATAATAATAAAAAGCATCAATGAAAAACAGAACAAGGAGAAATTAAGGGGAGATCAACTTTGGGAGATATCTTAAGAAGAACATTATTCATAAATCATAATCCATTATTTGCATAGATGAATTTTCAAAAGAAGAACATTATTCAGAAAAGGAACTAGAAAAAGATGAACATCATACAAATTAACTAGATATGTATATGTAATGGTAGTTTAATGTCTGTAGGTTTTGGTTTTGAGTAAGAGATTTGTATCATTCACTATACAGTCACTAGTCACTAGTCACTACACATCCATCAAATGCATTTAAATTAAATTGTCTTTTTAGATATTAGTACAATATTCAGAACTATCATCGCAAATTATTAACAATTAATCCGATTCAAGAGTCTTAAACATGAAATGAACATACTATTTAATCGGCAAATCCAAAAAAAATATTGATATTAATTAAAAATATTTTAGTCATTTTGCCAAAATATTAAAGAAAATAGATAGTCAGCCCAAAAAAGCAAAAGTTAAATTTCCAAATCACTTGTCCGTATTTAAAGGCGATTGTGTTCGTCTTTGAGGAAGAAGAACATGATCCTTTAAATCCACCACCACATTCCACTCCTCGAGAAGAAATTAATTTCATGGATGATGATGCATAAATGACAATGGTGACTATTCAGCTCCGTGGAACCGTGAAGATGAAACTTTTGGTTTTAGCGAAAGTAATTCAGCAGCGAAGCATGAAGACGTTGGGGTTGAAGGTGAGACTAAAATAGGATTATGTGAAAAAAATTGCGGCTAAAGATGAGATGGATGAAAAAGAAGTTGAATATAATATTCTGGTACCAACAGTTTATGTAAGTATTTTTTACCATTTTTTAGCCGAATTTCAATTTTTTCCGGTACTAGTTTATGTAATTGGTTATTGCCATTTTTCAACCAAACCTCAATCTTTTCTTATACTTGTTAGTGGTTTTTTGGTCCGTGATAGCTTTGAGCCGTTGAGGTCAATGTTACCTAGCTGGATGGAGACATGTTCTAAGAAGATATGTGTCTTTGTATAAAAGCTGAAATTTAAACCTTGAAGAGACCCTATACCGTTCAAATACACAAAATTTCCTTATGCGGAAGAGAAAAACAAGAAATCAAAGAAGTAGAAGTAGAAAAAGATTTAGATTTATCTTATCTATGATGTTATGTTGTGGAACTTATGATGTTGTTGGTTTTTGGTTTTGACTTTGATGATTGTGCAACTCGTAGGTCTGACACCATTTTTTTTTTTGGTTTTGTTGTTTGTGGAACTCATGTCTAAAACCATTTAGGTACAATTGTGCCAATTTTGTTCAACTGGTATAACTAGATTGATTTTAAGTGTATTGTTTATTTTAATGCTAATTATATTTTAATTGTTTAAATTAATTTATTAAATGTATAAGGCAAATTAATTAAACCAATTCTTTGAAAATAATCATTGAAATTACTAGGATCCGACAAAACCAATAATTAAAAATTAAACCAATTCTCTGAAAATAATCATTGAAATTACTAGGATCCGACAAAACCAATAATTAAAAATAATCATTAAAAGTACTTAGAATCTGACAAAAAAATACATAAGGTATTGGAAAATAATTTAACATAGGTGTACCATAGTTGTACCCAATTTTTCCATTTGTACTCCACAATGTACATAATTGTACTTTGATGTATTAATGTTTAGTTAGTTATACCATACTGAAAATTATTTTTTTTAGTTCTACATATCACATTAGATTTATAGTGTACATTTACTATAACTGCATAAAACAAATGTGTAAAAATATATTTTCACCATTTTGGTAACTTCTAGTGCTACATTTCTAAAAACCATTAAGAGTACAAGACATTTGTTGATAAAAATAATGTAATGTGACCAATAAACAAAATTTTCTTAAGTTTATAGATGATACTGATCTAAAATGAACACAAATTAACACAACCATAGTCCTTATATTACAAATAAGCAAAACTAATATCAAATTCAACATAGTTGCATCACAATTACCTAGTTGTACCTTGACAGAAATGAACATAAACTACTCTTTGAAATACAAATAACCAAACAATACAGAAAAAATAATACAAGCATAGAAATATTAAAAACTATTACCACGCTCCAACCAAGTAAACATGTTTCTCCCACGTTGAGTCGATTTTCCCCAATGTTGAGTCGATCTTTGGCTACTTTGACTCGAACTTTGGGCACTTCCAGCCGAACCTTACCCACTATTACTCGATTTTTTCTTTTACCACTCGGCTTACCACGACCGTGTTCTCCAATTGATAGGTACCTAAATTTTTGGTTTCTCCCTTTTTTCTTGATATATTCCGGAGGTAATGCATATATCTTATGTATCTCGTCGGAAATATTCTACTGAGAATGATGGGGTACTGAATATAACGTCCTACAGTTTGCCAATGCCCACATCTCCACTCAATACTATTTAGAGCATAACTCATGTAATGGGATCTCCCCCTACGTGTTTACTTTATTTGTCGCCAATGCATGGACACATGAATACATGTTTATATCAAAATGCTTGCAACTACAAGTTTTCCTATCCAAATCCACTAGATAAGTTTTCCCATCAAAATCAGTGACAATGTATTCAAGAAGAAAGTTGTTTAGTTTATACACCGTCAACCGTTTTGCGTCCTTACATCTTTCATAGAATATACTCTCCACATGAGGAACAAGCTTCTATGCGGTAGGAAGTTATGCAGAACTCTGTTGATATTTGTCAAACCATTCATCCATTTTTTATATAATCGCATCAAACATTGGTAATAGCGAGTACTCCCTTGCATCTTTAAAACACCATTCATAGATTCTACATAATTAGTTGTCATGATGTTGTACCTTTCACTTGGGAAATAACATCTTGCCAATTTGTTCTCTCCAACACTTTTATCTAGATACACGGCTGCAGATAGACACCTTATCCTAAAAGAGATATAAAGTCTAGAGAACTCAGTCTTCGTATAAACTTTAGCGTATTCTATGAACTTATCAGCAATCACATTCTTGTTGACGTAGTGAACGCTTGGTTTGACATTCTGAGACAAATGATATATACAATAAGCATGTTGAGATAATGGATACACATCACGCACTGACTTGATTATACTTTGATTTCTATTAGTAATAAACACCATTTAAGGAGAATCTGGCACAACTGATTTCAACACATTGAGAGATGAACACCAACTTACATCTTTCTCATCATCAGCTACACCAAAGACAATTAGATAATGGTGCTTATTAGGATCTTGAGTGGTTGCAATAATTAGACTTCACCATGTATGTTATTAAGGTGTGTTCCATCCATAATGATCACTTTTCTCATGGTTTTGAATCCTTCAATAAAAGCTCCCAACACAAAGAATAAGTACTTAAACTTATGTTGCTCATCTATTTCCACATGTGTAAATGTATCGAGATTCACCAACTCTAGCACGTACATATAAGAATACACCATCTTATAACAATTCTCTAGGCTGCCCCGCACATCAATAAACCGCTTGTTTTTTTCTTTTGTATGCAGTAGAGTATGAAAACTTAACACTAATTTTTCTTTGAACCAAACCCATGAGAACTTTCGGAGTTGGGGTTTGCAATTGCCCTGGATAATCTTGATGTAAAACTAATGCAATTAATTATTGTGTGCTTTACCTTTTATTTGTGCTTGTACTAATAGCTCGAGAACATGTATCCATCTTGTTGTGAGTTCTTATAGAGAGAAAATTTAAATTCCTAATTTTTCCATCCTATAACATTCATTTGAAACCCCTTTCTGCTTCTCAACATTTGACCACATATCTCGTCGTATCCGATTTGATAGTGTTAAACTCGAAATACTTCAGATGTGCAGCTTTTTTCAATTATATCTTGCACTTCCCCTTTAGTATCAAAATCTTGTTATAAAGTAACATTAACACCATCTTCCCATGCAACATGTACATGCTTATCTCCTTCTCTTTCTCGTTCTTCTCCTCTTTCTATTTCTCTTTCTTCTTCAACATGTGCGAGCTGATTGTATTCATACATACCTGAGTTATCCATGTTAACATATTCATCATCATGTAAAATATTTTCACCATTGTTCACCAACGCATATTCAGGTGGTTCCTCTCCGTAAAACTAATTATACCATCATTAACAAATGCTCTACTTCTTCGACCCTCTCTTATAACTTGGTCGCACTCTTCCACAACCTCCACATACAAAATACTCCACATTTATCATCACGAAATGCCATCAAATAGCCAACAAATTCTTCATCATTTGAGATAAATGAGGGTTTTCGCTTAGGATCCGCTTTGAGGAATGTAACTCAGTTTCACCTTCCTAGTATATTCATTTATCATCATCTTCATGCATATGCTATGAACCAACTCATAATAAGTGACTTTATATATCGATGTCTTTATCACTAACGTGTATATTCGATCTTCGTTTTGAATCCATTCCGTATAATCTCTGTTATTTAAATAATATCTTCCATAATCAAAATGTATGATTATGCATCAACTATTATTCATGCTTTCCTGAAAAATAATAAATATAACATTGAATATTACTTTTCCGATAGTACAAAGTTGTACTAGTTTTACTAAATATATACAGTTGTATAAGTTGTACCAGTTTTATTAAATGTGCACAATTGCATAAATTGTACTCGTTTTGGATAATTTTGTGTTTAATAATAATTTTGATTTTTATCTACCTACGATTCAGTATAATTTACCCAACACAATCCATAAAAATATAAACTATTAACACCGTAAGACACTAATCTATCAAAATTACATGTTTAACAACCAAATGTACACACAAAAATTGAAAATAATATATCCTAATTTCACTACCAATAAAAATTGTAATTTTAAAATCTCAAATAACTTTATACCATGCACAACAACAATAAATCGTTAATACAACAACAATAGATAAAAAAAAAATTGCTCATATGAAGGTTCAACAATAACAATGGTGGATTTTTAATCTTTCTCACAGCAACAAAAAAGATAGAAGAAAGATTAAATATTTTTTACACATGTTTAGATATTATTTGTCCAAAATTAATTCTCACAAAGATTTTTCACTAACCTAAACCTACCACATTTATTATCTCTTCTCCGTCTTACAATTTTTTTTTTATTATGTTTTGTTTGAAATTTTATGATTATTTTATTAGAAAGAAGGAATGTTAGTTTTGGTAAATCATTTTAAGAAGGGACATAAATGGTCAATAAGGGTCGTGTGAATTATTTTATGTCTTGAGGGGCATTGAACTAAATTCGTACTCACAACTATCATCGCTACTATTTTAGAATTATTAACGATTACTCCGATTCAAAAGTCGTAAACATGCATGGAATGACCAAACTATATAGAAATTCGTTAAAAAACATTCAAAAGATGCATGTAAACTAATTTGTTTATTTTGATTTTAGTACATATATTCTTGCTCTAAAACTCTAATACACAAACTCTAAAACTCTCGTTTGTTCGAAAACCCAAAACTGTATACATTAAAGTATATAACCAATAGCAAAGTATTCATAGAAGTAAAATAGATTCGGGAACTAATAAGTAAAAGCCAAGGAGCAACAGAGTTTGGAATAAAATCGTAGTTTTTTGTTTCTTAACTTACCAAGTAGTCACCACACCTATGACTACATCTGACGTATCTTTTATTTTGCCGCTTCTTCTGTTTCTTGCTTCTGCACCTCACCAGACTCTTATTAATTTGGCTTTTGCACTTTGCTAGATTCATCAGTCATCTCTTTTTGCTCCTCTCCTCCGATAATAACTCGTCGATACGTGATAAAGTGGCTCTAACATCGACTCCATGCTCCTCTAGCAAGTCAAATGACTCTTTGAAGAGATCTAGTTTGCTTCTTGAAACGTCCTTACTCAGATCATTTACTTCATCTAATAATTTGATAAAAGTCTCAGTCAAACCCGTCGACGCAACCCCTTCACGAAACAACTCACTCGAGTAAAACAATGGACGGAAGTGAGGACGTTGTGGTGTTCTTTTGTAGGCTTCATCTAACTCATACGCTTTCCACTTATCTAAGTACTTCTTGGTAAAAGGTAAAACAATTTCCTTAGTCTCGTTGAGATATTGTTCTATTCTTTTCCTCTTAAAACTTGAAGAAATCTCTCGAGCTGACTCCTTTATAAAATCTCTCTTTCTCATTAGCTCAAGTATCTTCACTGACACAAGCTCCCAAGTGATGTAATAAGGTTTGCCTTTACTTATTATTGCACGATCAATTGCTTCATATCTGCATAATTGAGGTACCATAACCGTTCCCTTTTCTTCTGTTCTTGTTGAATTGCTTCTCAAGTAGGAACTTACTTCGATGATTTCACTTTGATCATTCTCCATAGTCGATAGAAACCCTAAAACATGGAGTGCACTATTCGATTATTTATAAGAAAATATTAAATTTTGGACACAAAAAGAGAGGAAAATATTAGTTAATGCGATAGAAAAGTAAAGTCCACGTATGTGTATATATTGGTTGAACGTGCAACGTTACTCATTGGATCTTTCCCTTTTCCTTTTTGGAGTTCTAAATTAGGTTTTCATTTGACACGTCATTGAAGACATACCTATATTTAAGGGTTTGCCAAGAGTCCAACCTATATTTTTATTTTTTTTTAATAATTCTCAATTTATTTCATCTTCTTCTTCTTCTCGGAAATCATTTTTTTTTACGTTTCTTCTGAGGAAGGTTCCCCGCGAAAAATTCCATTCTTCAGATCATAGATTTGCGTCTGATCTCTATATAAACAACCAATAAGCCTTAATCTGTGCTCTAAATTTTTTACCTGATTCGATCAATTTCAGACTCTTTGCTAAATTTCGTTTCCATGAAGAAGGTGCTTCATCGAGGTTTTAAGCCTGCTAAATGGTAATTTTTTTTTAATTAATCTATTTTCTATCTTCTGTGGCTAGCGAATATGTTAAACTTTTCAGATTCTATAATGATCGAACCTTATTTTTTGTTTGATGAACTTAGTAATTTGGATGAAACTGTTTCATCCGTTGTTTTTAGTTTTTAGTTTTGATCTCTTGTTTGGTGATTTTATATATATGCAGCAAAACAGCTTTGCAAATGGCGAATTCACGCCTTAAGATACTGAAGAACAAAAAAGATATACAAATTAAACAGCTAAGAAGAGAATTAGCTCAATTGCTCGAATCTGGGCAGACCCCTACTGCTAGAATTCGAGTGAGCAATCTCATCACCTCTGTTTCATTGTAAATTTGAGAATGAGGAATTTTAGTATCATAAAATCTGAGTTTCACTTGTTTGTTTATGAAATTGGGAATGTTCTTATGTCTCAGGTGGAACATGTGGTGAGGGAAGAGAAGACAGTGGCTGCTTATGAACTCATTGGAATATATTGTGAACTTCTTGTTGTTCGTTTAGGTGTTATTGAATCACAAAAGTAAGAAAATTTTGATCTTTTATACATTTGACACTCTTTATTTGCTGCTCTTGTTTTTTTTCTTCTATGTGTGATGTATTGATTGTTGTGATATTACTTCTTTCAGAAACTGTCCCATTGATTTAAAAGAAGCTGTCACAAGTGTCTTATTTGCTTCCCAGAGGTTATCCGATGTCCCTGAGCTCTCAGAAATCGTTAAGCAATTCACAACCAAGTATGGAAAGGATTTTGCTACATCTGCTATTGAGTTGCGTCCTGATTCTGGTGTGAGTCGCCTGGTAAGTTGTTGCATCTCTTCTCTATTGTGATTTGGAATAAAGAGATACATAATAATAGGAAGAAGAATCTTTGATTAAGAACCCTCCTTGATTATGATTGTTATCTTTCTAGTTGGTGGAAAAATTGTCAGCCAAAGCCCCTGATGGTCCAACAAAGGTCAAGATTTTGATGGAAATCGCTGCAGAACACAATGTCGTCTGGGAGGCACAATCTTTTGTTGAACCAGATCCAACAGACACTGAGCTGTTGGTAAGTAATAAGATTTAATGTTAAGGGCAGCATTTGTTATATCTATTCGCCAATGTTAACCATAACTTTTACTTCACTTGTGTTTTAGAGTGGAGCAAGTTCGTTTCAGTCAGCCAGTAGTATGTACGTGAATTCCTCTAGAATCGCAAACAAGGAACAACCTCCAAACGTCCAAGCTCCAGTTACTATCAATGTTCAACATGGATCAAGTGAAAGACATCAGTCCCCAGAGAACTCTTATGCAAGTGGTGGAAGATCTTCAAAGCATAGCAACAATGTTACTTCTGGGAAGGCTGATGACTACTATCACTCAAATGCGAGACCTTCTCGTAAGCGGTTTTCTTCTGCTGTTTCTGTTTTTGTTTCTTGATATGAACCATTCAACGGAGTTGTTTTGTTTGACAGGAACGAGGACTGATGAAGGGGAATGCAGAAATCCAAATCATGGCGATGAAAATTCATCTTCAAGAAGTAATCATAGGTGGGAAACAGAATTTGTTGATTCTACAGATGCTGCACGTGCGGCTGCTGAAGCTGCTGAAAGAGCAAGTTTCGCTGCTAGAGCAGCTGCTGAACTTTCAAGCAAAGAAAGGATGACGAGGCAGGATTCAACAGAGTCGCATATATCCTCTGCATCTCTAAATTTTAGAAACGAGCCTTCACATAGACGTAACAGATCGAATGTACAGTCTGAAGATCATTTTTCTCCAAGACACAATGTTAGGATGCAGTATGAAGATATTGACAGAACCCGACAAGATAGTTATGGTAGAGCAAAGGAATCTGAGATTCCTCCTGTAGATCAGCCATCGGAAAGACATTCTGTGGAGAACTTGAGAAAGAGCGGTTCAGTTGGTAAAACAGGTAGAGAGAAGCAGCTAAGCGAGGATGAGACGGATTTAAATGTTGGTTACTCGGAAGATATTCACCTGAGGAAGCAGTCAAGCTGGGCTTCATCGCATTCACATTCAAGCAATTATTCTGATGAGAATGTCGTTGGCTCAGATTGTATGAAGTCACCAAGCGTCGTGGAGGAAAATATTTTTGCCACTTCATATGATCACCAATCTCAGAGCAGTTTTAAAGAAATAGATTCACATGATCATGGACATCATGATGCTACTGAGGATACTTTTGATGATTATGGCTCATTTTTTGATAAACCTAAATTTGATGCAGAAGATGAATTTGATCATGGAGTGGGTTTTTCATTGTTTGGCAGCAAAACACCTACTCTTACGCCAACACCCACTGCTTCCAGGAGCTTCAGAGAAGACCATAGTAAGTCTTATGGAAATCACAACTCAAGCTCACAAGTCTTCCAAGAGAGGCCAAGTTCTCTGTTATTCGATGATGTCTCTACAAGTCCTCTGGCTTCTTACCATGAGCCGGACCCACATGCCAAGTTTGACAATTATGGTCCAGATTCAGAAAGCGACGATGATCAGCCAAACAATAGTAAAGTTTCTGGATGTGTAGATAATAGGGTGAATCTGACATCTGATCGATCTCAGAAGTTTGATCCTGTGGGCCTTGAATTTTTCCCTTTAGACACAGAAGAACACAAAGATGATTCAAGGACACGGGAAGAAACAGATTCTGAGGTAGATACTCAGACTGGTCTGAACTTTAAACCTTTGGTCGGTGGATTTAGGAACAAAAAGGCACTCCAGCCTTACAGAATGAGCCCAGCAACTTACGAGACATCGTCCAAGTCCGAAAAGGAACATAATGGAACAGATGATGGTGGTCGGTCGATGTCTACTTCTAGTAGTAGCAGAAAAGATATCTACACTAAGAAAGCAAGCAACAGCAAGAACAGACTAAACTCTACACCAGCAGATCCATCTTATAGTGATGACGACGACTCAGAGACCACAGGAAGAAGAACAGAAACAAAACCCCGATCCTCTTATCGTCATTCCCATGTCAACCATGAGGACTCGGAGGAAGATGAAATCCGGACTCGATCTTCTGACAGAAGTCAAGAGAGGGCTCATAAGCCAACAATGGGAATGAGAGATCACAATAGACCAAACTTTAAGAGCCCAGCTTCAACCTTGTCTGAAGAAGAGGAAGAAGTCGAAAGAGACGCTGCACGACTCAATGACAAGCCAACTAAAACAACCGGGTTCTCTCTAAGGACAAAGGGGCAAGTGAAATCTCATGAGAAGCGTTCATTTCCAGTGACAACAACAAACACCGACCAAGAGTCTCATGACCAGTCATCTCCAAGGCACAAGACAGTAACTTCAAGCTCTGTTCAACAAAATGTAAAATCACCCGATCCAGAAACCCCATCAAGGGCTAGTCATGTTCATCCCAACCTCCCAGATTATGATGATATCTTTGCAAGGCTCGGGGCACTTCGTGCTCCTAATCGACGCTGAATCTGCTCATTGTCCATCTGTTCATACATTTATTCTTTGGCACAGAGATCAGCCCCACTCATTCTTCTGTACTCTGATTGAATTTGTACACATACATTACATATTGAAGCACTGGTTTGTTTCTGCTTGATCTTGAATTCTTTGCTTTGTCAATCTTATTTTCGGTGTGGATTGATACGGATTATGGTATCACGTAGAACCATAAGGCCTTAACTTGAGCCCAAAGTTTCTAATAAGATTTAAGTATTTTTCCCTTTCGCATTAAAATTAGTTTTGGTGTTTTTTCTTTTGACGTTAGGCTTAAGATGTTTTTCCTTTTTAGTTTAGGTTTATGATTGGTTGTATCTTGGCCTATATAAGGCTCTTTTATGATAAAAAGAACGAACTTCCAACAATTAACCTAATTCTCTTCGAGAGACTTGGGTTAAAAGTGAAGTTTTACCTAAATCCTTTTGGCTCATATCATGGATCAACAGAATAGGAAACAACTTTTTGTGAAGCTAAAGTTTTTTATAATAACATTTGGAATGTTGTTGACACAATAGAAATAAAGTTTGTTCTATAATTTCCATTTTTCTCAAATTGTAGTTTAAGAAACAAACAATCAATGTTGAAAAAAGCAAAACAAATGACACGTTCACACAGAAGTTAAACCTTTTGCTATATCCGATAACCGACAATTCAATAGAAGAAACCAAGAACCTGACCACCCACATTCCTTTTGATAGCCTCTTCATGGTCCAAAATGCCATCAGGAGTTGTAATTACAACATAACCCCACTGCATATAACAAGAAGATAAACAAGGTTAAGTTACTGCCACTTATAGTTGTATATTCTGAATTAGAGTAAAACCGGACCTGGCGTGTTGGAAGTGTGCGTTCTGTATATTGGCCAATCTCTTTTGCCTTGACGTCTTGCCTATAAGTGAGAGCTTTGCAATCATTAACCCTTCCTTGTAAATCAACAGTTATTCTTCCAACTCTATGTGGATCATTGACTTGAAAGTTCTTGATGTACCCTATACATAAACAACCATTTTGTAAAGTATTAGAGATAAAGATACCTGATTCTGCAAACTTGATTTGAACATATAAATGTTATCTACAAACTTTTGTAAAGTATCAAACAAAAACATACCCAATTCTGCAAAAGATATATAAATGCTATCTATAACCTTCAACCACAAAGTATCAACTTTTAAAAGGACTTCCTACAACTCTTGACTACGAAGAATACTCAAAACAAGACAAGGTGTAGTAAATTAGACCATAGACTTGGAAAAGGAGCAGATATGCCTTTTTCCAACCATAGATCAAGGTGTGAATTATCGACAAAAGTCAAAAACAGAAACTTTTCAGTCCTCTGCAATCAACCAAGGATAAAGCTTAATCTTTGAACAATGTTACCAGCCAGAGATCACACATTGCAATGCTTGAGCTATACGTGTTAGGGTCAGCTCAAGGATAATAGACTATAGGTAAGGCCCACAATCAATCATTATAAACAAAATCACAGAACTAGATAGTACTTAGTGTGACTGAAGTGAAACCAATAGCGACGAAACTGATAAATCTAAACAAGTAGATAGAACAATGAGGAAATGAATCAAGACCCAATTGGAACAGTAGAAAGAATCATAAAAATCTAACCTTTTTCCTTCATGATTGTGAGGAAGGAAGACATCACAGTAGAGACAGGCTTCAACTCCACCGAAGCTTTACCTCGCTTCTCCGCATTCACAATCGTCCTCAACGCGTCGTTCAATATTCTCCTCCCCATAGATCGATAATTCCAATTTCTAGTACAAATTCTATACTCGAATCAAAGGATCTAAAACCCCTAACAAATGAGCAAATGTGTTTATTTTCAACGTTTCTCAGAATTATGGTATTCTCAATATTTTAACGATCTTTAGGGGTATTTTAGACTTTATACTTAAAACCAAATGAACTAGGGTTTTTGTTTTTAAGAGGTTGTATATAAATAGCTAAATCGTCTTCTCACAAAGCTCCGGCGCTACCATTAAAAACCCGAGTCTCGTACTTTCTATCTCTCTCTGCGAATTTCACGGTGAGTTTAGATCCTCTGTCTCAATCATTCTTGTTTCATTCTGTCAGAGATCTAACTCGTCGAGCTCTTTAGTAGCCTTTAGGGATCGATCTGTTGATGTATGTGTTGTTGATTTAATTATCATTTTCTGTTGGTTGATGTTGGTGAAGGTAGGTTTATCAATGGCGACAGTTCCAGGACAATTGATCTGGGAGATCGTGAAGAACAACAACTGTTTCTTGGTGAAACAGTTCGGGAAAGGAAACTCCAAAGTTCAATTTAGCAAGGAGACCAACAACCTCTGCAACGCTCACTCCTACAAGCACTCTGGTAATTTTAAACTCTTTGTTTCCTTGATTCTCTTTGACAAGGATCTTTGCTTCTGATCAAAATGATGTTTATACTAACCGGGGAATATGATAACTTTACGTCTCTGGTTGATTGATTAAGTATGTTAGATTGAGAATTAAAGTTGTAAAGAAACTTATGTTTTTGTGCTCCTTGAATATAAGATGACTGTAGTTGAAATTGGCTGTTTGAGTTGAGCTTAGGCAGTATCTCGATCATGGATTATGAGATTATTATCCTATCTACTAATCGAATGTTAACTGGGAAATTTACTTACTTTATATCTCTGGTTATTTTAAGAAATCTTGATGTTTTAGCAGTATCTCTGTCTGGATTATAAAATATAAGATTGTTGTCCTTTCTATCAATCGAAAGTTTACTTGGAATCAGTTTGTTTACTACATATATAGTATTGAAATTGAAACTTCATTAAAGAAATTGTTATGTTTTGTGTGTGAAGGATTTGTAACAGATTAGTGTCTTGATTCCTGTATACAAAATTGAATTTTACTGAATGAATTAGGCTAAAGTTTGAATCTTTCAATGTGGCTTTAGGTCTTGCAAACAAAAAGACTGTGACCATTCAGGCCGCTGACAAGGAACAAGCTGTTGTGTTTGCCACCACCAAGACCAAGAAGCAGAACAAGCCCAAGGTCTCTGTCAACAAGTCTATCCTGAAGAAGGAATTCCCAAGGATGTCCAAGGCTGTTGTTAACCAGGTAATACTCAAATTTGTTGTTGATGTGCACAATGTTTCTGTTTATGATCTACTTTTGTGTTCCCTTATCTGCACATTCTTTGCGCTTTCATTGCTGTGAAATTAATCAAAACCAATTTGTTGTGTAAACTTGTTCAGGTGGTAGACAACTACTACAGGCCAGACTTGAAGAAAGCTGCACTTGCTAGACTCAGTGTGATAAGCAAAGGCCTTAGGGTTGCTAAGTCCGGTGCCAAGCAAAGAAACAGACAAGCTTAAGCGTTTTATAACTGTCTTTTTTGAAGTAAAAGATTTTGTTGAACAAGTCTTATTAAAGTTATTGCTTGAAGTTGAACCATAACGCTATGCTCCTTTTCATTATCCTATTCAAAAGGAGTTTGAAGTTTTTCTTGTTATGCTCTTATGTTTCTTGTGTTACATTTTGTTAGATCCTTTAATCCAATCAAGAACTTATTAAATCTCAATTTTAGATTTTATTATCAAATCAAAAGTAATTGAAAACAGTTTTTATTTATGATGACTAAAAACTCATACAGCAACCGTAGGTGCACTAGAAAAACAAATGCCTAAGCTCAAACCCCACTTGAACCAAATATGTGATTTTATTGTGGAGTCAAAAAGTTAGTGACTTTTCCTTTATATCCCACCAAAAACAAACTTATGAACTTAACCGTATCCCAAAACCCATGAGGCCCATAATCGGCCCAAATTATAACGTATGGAAAACTTTATATTAGGGTTTCTTACTCTAATCTCGCCGTGCCGTCTCTAACTCCACTTTGAATAGAGAGTGAGAGAGAGACTGAGATCAGAAAAAATGGAGAAAGGGAAAGGAAGAAAGGAAGAGGTCGTTACCAGGGAGTACACTATCAATCTTCACAGGCGCCTTCATAGCTGGTAAAATTTAATCTTTTTATACCCTCTTTATGATTTTCAACCTCTCGCTTTCGATTTGTTGAGGTCGTTTTGGTTTGGTTGATAATGAATGATTAAACTTAAATTGAAACTCCACTTGATTCAAATTAGGGTTTGATGAGTGAAATTTTTGGATTAAACGATGCTTTTACTCTCTGTTGGTTTCTACTCTCTATTGGTTATCTCTGAATCTAAAAAATATCGCATTTCATTTTTATCTATGAATACAAATACATTTTATCTTGAGAATTTGATTTTATGGAACTCTTGAACATAAACTTAACCATTTCATCACTTTCAAATCAAAAGTTTTGAATGTTTGTAGTAGAAAAAGTGTAGTCTTTAGATGAGTAATGATCACAAGTATTTTCTTGTTGCTTTTCATTTTCATGGCTTGTGTTCCTTTTATTGTATATAATGATTTCCTCGTTGTGTAGTCATGATTGTTTTTTGTGGTTTTTAGAAATGTTGAGTTGTTAATGTGGTTTTGATCACTTTATATAAATGAACAGCACATTCAAGAAGAAGGCACCCAATGCCATAAAAGAGATAAGGAAGTTTGCATTGAAAGCAATGGGAACAAAGGATGTTAGAGTTGATGTTAAACTCAACAAGCAGATATGGAGCAGAGGTATCCGAGGTCCCCCAAGGAGAATCAGAGTCCGTGTTGCCCGTAAGAGGAATGATGATGAAGATGCTAAGGAAGAGTTCTTCTCTCTCGTTACTGTCGCTGAGATTCCGGCTGAAGGATTGTCTGGTTTAGGCACTAAGGTTATCGAGGAAGACGAGTGAAAAATGGTTAATGTAATCACACAACCTTACCTTTAGATTGAAGGACTAAAAGAAAAAGACTTTGTTTTGATCACTTGTCCATTTTGGTAATATTATTTCTTATGTTTTAAGTTTTAGTGACTACAGATTTTGTACTGAATACAAGTTTGATCTTTTCCTGACGTTCTTTACTTGGCAATCATCTTTGGGAGACCGTTTTACACCAGTGTGACCAGTTGGTTTAATACGGTTTGGTCTCGTGAATTGAGACCTTGATTGGAGTTTAATCCAACATAATAAAACTGAAATTTTAATCTAAAGTCACGGTGTCTCTTAGTGCATTGTGTCTATTCGCTTTCTCCTCGTAGTCACTCTATCGGACCTATTATGATTACAACAAGAATCGAGATTTAGCCGAAGGTAAAAACTGAAAGACCTTGCATTTACTAAAGAAGAGTGTGTGCTTACTAAAGAGGATTGTGTATGTGCTAAAGCAGTCTCCAAGATCAGCGCCGGTTATGAACACAAGAAGGTGAAGCAATGGACTAAGACCCCCATTTCTGTGGGGACCCGTTTAAATATATATATATATATAATATTGTTATATCTCTATATATTTTCCATAATAATAAAAATTAAGCATATGTTTTTAAAATAGAAAAAAAAATAAAAAGATAATGATTCAAAAAATATATATTAAAAATTTTGATTATAATTATTTGTTTATCGATATTTTCTCCTTTTTCTTGGACGTTTCAATTTGCTTCTCCTTTTCTGTTTGTTTTTTTCTTAATCGACTTTGATAGAGGTGGGCAATCGGGTATCAGATTCAGGTTCGGGTAAAACCCGATCGGGTACGGACATTGGGTATAGCAATTTCATACCCAATGGAATAATTTTTGGGTTTGGGTTCGGGTAAAAAATTTCGGATTCGGGTATAAGAGTTGAAACCCGGAAAAAAACCAGAAAATTCGGGTATGGATTCGGTTTGGGTTCGGGTTTTCGGATTTTTTGGGTTTTCGGGTCGGGTACGGATCGGGTTTTTGTGTTTTTCAATTTTTTTATTTTTGGGTCGGGTTCTGGGTTTTTTTGGGTTTTTGGGTTTTTTTAGATTTTTCGGTTTGGATTCGGCTCGATTTGTGTATATTACACATAAAAAATTCCACATTTATAGGATAGAGTCCTCGAACTAGAGTATTTTCTTATGGGTAGTTATGTATTTTCGGGTACACTTTCGGGTTTCGGGTTTTAGGGTTCGGAACGGGTTCGGATTTGGATTTTTGGGTTTAGAAATCTCGTACCCAATGGAATAATTTGGTCAGGTACAGCACGGGTTCGGGTACGTCTTATCGAATCAGGTTCGGTTCGGGTACGCGGGTACGGATTTTTTGCCCATCCTAGACTCTAATGTGTTTGCTTCTCGAGTCTACTTTTCTGTTGTCTTCTCCAACGCCAAGTCAAAGTCATGAAAGGTATTTTTCTAATCTACTAATTAATTGACAATTGTTCATGTTTATATTTAATTTCCAATTGAAAGCTATTAGAAATTTTAAATCTTAACAAAAATTGATTATAGATGAGATACTCTAATTCGTGGCAGTGAGCATGGGGCTTTGAATAGATGAGATCTTTGGCTCCTTCGGGTGAGTAGCTACGCTCATAGCTTGTTCCATCTTGTGTCACATGCAAATAGATGTTCGCTTGGGATTTTCTTCCTCGATGGTAGCGACACTCCTATCTCGGATTCGACAATCAACTCCTTTGATTGAAATTCTGAATGATATGAGTACTCCTTACCGACTACAAGGTTCTGGTACCAATTGTAATGTATGAAACTCAAAGATAATAAGAACAAATTTTCTTATTGATTTATAATACTTCTCAAAAACTAAATCTCTCTCAAGTATTATGAAACAACTCTTCACAAAAATCTCTTATTTATAGGATTAGCATTTTCTAATTCCTAATAAAAATATAAATACAAAATCTAATCTATTATAAGCTTAACCTTATTTGTATTTCTTTTTCCTCCTAAATCATATCTTGTTTAGAAGTTAAATTATTCCTTAATCAAATAAAAATTATCTAACATAAACAGTATTTTAAAACTACTAAAACCAATAACACAAAACTTCAATAGAATTTTAGAAATTCAAGATTGAATAACAAAACTTTTTAAAAGTCTTTAAAAATCAACAATGTCGCAAACGAAGATAGCTTATCATGCAGAGTAATTATTATAACTAGGGATGTTAATATGGGGTGGCAAACCCATTTAATAAATGGGTACTTTACATGAAAGTGAACCCATTTAAACTTATTTACTACATAAAATTATATGGGTCTGGGTTTAAATGGGGTGGGTTTACCCATATTAACATCTCTAATGTGTTTTACTAATAATCCATGTGTTTACTATTATGATACGAGGAGAGGCACATCAAGAAATGTTACAGTTGAAGGAATCCCGAGTGCTGATGGTGGCTTTGAGTAATGGTGAGTATTTTATAAGCAAATTTATCTCATCTGACTATGTCGACAATATTATTTCCTTGTAGTTGATTGAATCATGCATGGGTGGATCTACATTGATGTTAGTTGGTGCATTGGAGTGAATTAAATAATTTTAATGTAATCCATTGTGAGTATTGCTCAGTTTGAAAATGGTTGCCCTTGGTAGATTTTGTAGTTTGGAGTTGGATGCCGTGTTCATCATTTTGTTCTTATTTTTAATATAAAAAAATTATTTTAATGTTAAAGATAAAAAAATTTTGATTTTTATTGATGTCAAACCCTTGTGATCGCAATTACACGGATGAATCAATCATTGTCGTCGCTAATGTATGGGTTTGCTGAATTTTTTTTTTTTACGGCAAATGATGAAGGTGTTTTATAAGGTGATTAATTTTTGTTCTCTAAGGGCCATAGGATTTAATTTACTGTTTCATATCAGTTTCTTTTTTTTGTTTATTTGACTTCTTGGTAATTTTGTTTATTTTTCAACCTTTTACGTGTTCATTTTTTCATTTGACCTTATTTTCCTTTCCATTTTTTCCATGGCTAAATCTCTAATTAACATCTTCTTACATATATATTTAAAATTTTCCTTTTTTTGACAAATCTTCCTTCTTTTTCCCGCATTATTTCAAAATTATTCTTAACATATATCTTTAAAGGTCATAAATTAAGATAAACATAAAAACTAATTAATCTCCACAATACATTATACATTTTTATAAATCAATATTTTGGGAATAAAAATTACTTAATACAGCTGAAAATAAAATTGATGAACTATGGATATTTTTTATTTGAAAAGTGAAGCATTGTAGAAACTACACGTGTATTTATGTTAAGAAAAATAGATTTATTTTTTTTAGTTACCAAAATTAATGTTTTAAAGACCATTTAAGCAACAAAATTTTTATTTTAAATTTTTATTTAATATTAATAAAAATAATTAGATATATGACCCGTAATAAATATTTCTGGCTCAGCCACTAACTATCGCGAAATAACAAGAACGTATGAAATAAGTTGACCAAGTGGGGTTAGTGCGAGAGAAATAGAACAAAATATACAAGTATGCTTAATAGTTCTCTTAACTCTAAACTCTAAACTCTAAACTCCTACGTTTGAGGGTTCTTTACTCTGGGAAGAAACGTGTTCAGTGTGCCACAGTTCTTGTATCGTATCTGCGAAGAAACGTGTTCAGTGTGTCTGCGTTATTACGGATTCAGGTAAAATAAAAGATGCAGAAAATAACGAGAAGACTTGGCTTTCTTTGGATCTTCATTCTCCAACCTGTCTCAAAATGTTAACGTAAATGATGATAAAGGTTTTAAAAATCGAGAGAGTGAAAAACTAAACAGACAAGACTCACCTGGAAGAAGTTTATCATAGTTTGCAACACAGAGAAACAGAGAGAGATTGTTGGTAACATCACACCCTAGTGAATAAATTAACAAACACCTGACATATATAGGTAAGAATAAAGAAAACAAAAAAAGCATATAAATTCAGAAAGTTTCAACCTTATTATTATGAAAATGAAAATGTTATTTACTTACCCATCTGTGGCCACCAACTTCAAAAGCATTGCTACGGATCTCTCGCTCATTGATTTGTGAAAATTTCTTAATCTTCCATGTAAATGTCCCATATAGTTCAGAACGACTTGATCCTATACAATATAACAATATCAAATCATTTAAACACCACGAATACACATATTACATATAGCTAGTCATGATACAGCAAACAAAAATAGGAGAGTCATTTGAGAATAAAACAATCAAAGAATGAAAATACTAACCACAATCATTTACGTCGTTAGTTAAAGTTCCCTCTCCAGAAGTTTCATTAGTGATCTTGGACATATATCTCTCCTTCAAACTACAGAATTTTAAGGATTAAGTAAGTATATTAGATCTTAAGGATGACAGCATTATTGAATAATTGTATAGACATGGCACCGATCGAATTATCAAGCAAATTAAAGATAATAAAAACCACATAAGATTATTAAAAAAATCTATGGATCAAATTGTAACACCAAAAATCCCACATCAGATAACCAGTAAACTCTAAAAGTCTATCTTTAAAATGTAGAAAGAGACAAAAATAATTGTAGAAGAGAAGAGCTGAAGAGCAGAGCTGAGAGAAGCTTAATCGCCTAGTGTAATAAGATATACCAAGTAACAAATAATGACAAAATTAACAAAAAAGGAAAAGAAAAGTTACTAGTATCACGGAGTGATATTCTTGAATCAGTTATACAAGGTTGTGAAAAAAAAATATTCCATATCCCATGATGAGAATGGATATCGTATGAGCTAATCTATTCATTATCAATTGGTTTTTAGTTTATTATGTTCTACCAAAGTGAAATCGATCTGATCGATCTGATCAATCGAAAGAGATCTGATCGATCTTAATTAATCTAACTTAAAATTAATTGTATAATAGAATATTATCAAAACTAATAGTTAGAAGGATAATAATTTTGAGAAAACGTATAAAAATATTTTACATCGGATTATGAAAAAGAATCTTAAATAACATATAAAATATATGAGCCAATTCATCAATTCACAATTGATTTTTAATTCGAAACTCATAATTCTTAACAAAGGTCTCAAAATTGTACTATTATGGTAATGGTAAAGAAGATCTAAGCATCTTCCGATTCTTTTGATGAACAGAATAATAATGAAAGAAATGTTTAAACGATTTTAGGAGGCATTTGGATTTTGGAAGTAGTGAAATAAATATGAAAACGATTTTGAGAATATCTGATAATCCTGATTAGCCGTCCAATTATTATTTGTTCCCCTAAACTTACCAAATCTCGACGTCTAAGACAAGATCCGCGCTTGACACAAAATCTCTAGAAGATTTTCTGCTTCAAGTTTTTCATAAGACTTTCCTTTTTCCTTTTTTTTCGTTTACAAATGGTTATGAAAAAACTTCTTTTTCTGTCATCTGTAAAAAAAAAACCTTCCTTTGGTGTACATAACCAGATTTTATTGAGGGGCTATTCATTTTAGGTACGGGTTACGGTTTTATATTCGTATTTATTCAAATAATCATTCTTTTGGAATAGTTTATCTTACTCATACATATAATTTATCCGCTAAAATTTTGGCAATTATTGTTTTTTGTTTAATTTTCAATTTTACATGTAAATTGTGAAATGTAGAAACGATTACACATCATATGTGTCTAACAAGAGACAGTCGGTCTCGCAGTCGAGTCCTCGCTCGACCAATGAAAACAATGGTTATGAGCAATTTCACAATTTTAATCGTTAAAATGTATCAGAAATATTAAATATGTTTAAAAAATTTATTTAGAAGAATGATCAGCACAAAAAATCTCTATAAATAAAAAAATTATTTTACATCAAAAAGTAATTGATTTTATTATTAAATCTTAAATCTTAAACAAATATATATTCGGAAATTAGAGATGAATCAGAACCACATGACAAAAGTATATGTACGCAATAAATAAATGTAAAAAATAAATAAAAAACAAACAAATTAATCACGAAATCAAGAAAGAGAGAAAAATGGCTTTTAAGTCCCGGCTTCTTCAGAAAGGCTTTGTGTTATTATCTCCAACCTTAGGCTTCAGATTTCTTTTAAACTTTGCTAAGGAAGAACCAAGAAAGACCCAAAAGCAAAACATGCACCCAACCAAGAAAGAAAAAAAGTGAAACAACGGTTTAGTGAACTGAAAGAAGAGGAACAAAGCATTCTAGAAGGTTCAGAGACCCTGTTCGACCAAGTAATCACCCAACCTCTCAACGACCATGTTGCATTGTCCTGGAGTCACTGGCTCTTCATACAGACCAAACACCATTGATTGTCCTGTTTTCTTGATCGTGATCCCTCCGGCTCCCTGCTCAAGTTCCATCAATAAACGGTTTTGAGTTTCAAAACTAAATTCATAACATCAGATACCTTCAAGTTATCACATATATATATTAAACAAGGAAGAAGTTATCTCATATTTGACCATGTTTGCAACGGTTGATTCTCCTTATAATATTAGTCCCTATGTGAAGTGCAATGGGAGGAGTTGATATCAATTCTAGACGTCAATTCTGGAATCGATTCTCTTAATTTTAGACGTTGATTTTTTCAAATTTAGTTTAATCGCTTGCGTTAATTTTCATTTACATGTGAAAAACTTAATCCACAATTTTCGAAAAATATAAAATTGATCAGTTCTCCATAAAATATATTTTCAAAGTGACTAAAGGTTGTGTGTTTGTTTTAGAAAAAACAATATACACGAAATGAATTTTATGTTTCTCATGTAAACGCAAACGCAAATGACAAAAGACGAAAACATTCTTTATTTTTTCATAAGCATAATGCAAACAGAAAATGCAAAACGCAAACAAACATTAGAGACCTTATCCTCTGTCAAGATTCAGCTAATCATACCTTCTTGCCACGGATGACTGCACCAGGCTCGCCTTGGATGACCATATACTTTAGTCCTGCCAGGAACAATCCAGTCGGAGCAAGATGACCTGGCTCATCGAAATCCTTCATAATGTCTGTCATCTCTTGAGGTTTGAACTGTTTGAAGACAACGAATCATCACATTTTAGATCAAACTAAACGTTAAACAAAATCCTATATCATGAACTTGATGCAATTAATTATATATATATATATATATATATATATATAAAAAGACAATGCTGATATCACAAAGGCCAAGAAATTTTAACCAATCCAAAGCAAAACATGATCCGATCTTAGAGCAATCTGAAACTATAGGAACACGATGATATTCTACAAACACGAAACGTTTTGACGATTACCTGAGGGAAATTAGCGCTCTGAGCCCAAACGCTACCGTCATGGCCAATGATGGCGGCGGCGGTTAGGTGGTGACCTTGGCCGTCGCCTACATCACACATCAAATGCTCATCAACGTATGCTTGCCACGACATTGTCTCTGATGTCTTCTTCTTCTTTCTTTCTTTCTTTTACTCAGCGCGATTCGTTTTTTTTATCTCTCAACGTATGTATGAATGTGCAATGCAATTCCAAGGAGGACTTCGTCGTCTCGATAAATAGGGAGCGAAGAAGAATGTCGTAAGATGAAATCTGAACCGTTAGATTCTAAAGACACATTCTCAGCCGCTCGTTTTTTTTAATAAAAATTTCAATTAGTGCTACTTACGTCTCGCCTTTGTTTTAGCTTAATCATTTACTCGATGCACGCCACGTGTCTTTTCTTTCCTTTGCTAATTTCCTCCTATTTATAACGAACAAGAGAATTTTAGGAAATAACAACAGTATTAACTTTGGTTTTATTATATAAAATCACATAGTACCTCAGAATTAGCAACCTCTATCAAAAGACTGTCCCAATTTGGATCTCTCTACAATTTATCGACATTTATTACTCTTTAAAACATTGTGGCATGATATTGCTCGATGTTAGTTTCAATTTCTCGATGAAGAAAAACCAAAGAAGACATTAGAGACAATGTCGTGACAAGCTTACGTTTTATGGATCTTTACCATTGCTTATTGTGTGACTTTAGGCAAAACAGGACCAGTTTTGGGACCAACAACGTTTACTAATTACTTTTATTTATTTATTGAAGTCCATTTAATATATTGATGAACATAATAAATATCATCCCAAGTTCCCAACAATATTTGCTCTTGATGGTAAAAACAAATCCTTAGCAAGATCCCAAATTTTCTTTTTTTAGAAAGATCAGATAGATTATACAAAAAAAAAAAAGAAAAAAAAATACTAAATCAGTTGATTAATAATTTAACTGATAGAACATTTTTCTATCAAGTAAAAATTATCAAAGCACAATTGCATTACAAATCTTGCAAAGAGTAAAAACAAAAAAAGCTTCGACCTTATGGAGTAACCTTCAGTCCCACGCTAATCGCAGCGCACGTTAGTGGCTGCGCCGGAATCCTAAGACAGCTCAACGCGCCTCCAGGAATCACCGAACAATCCGGCTGCTGCCGCTGATATCCCTTGCCGGGAATACAATTCCCGGTGAAATCAAACCCGACGCTAACTCTAGAACACTCAGAGCTAAACCCGGAGAAGAAATTGAAAGAAACCGTCAGATTTATCAGATTACTCAAAGTGCATACAAAATCGGGAAGATCGCCGGAGAGTTTGTTATGCGCAAGATTTAAAACTTCGATCTCCGATAAGCAAGAGATCGTATCGGGAACATGACCCATTAAGGAATTGAAACTAACATCGAAGACTTCAATATCAGAGAATAAACCGACCGATTCCGGTATACAACCGGTTAACTGGTTATTCAAGAACAAAACCTCTTTTAATTTCGACCCGGTTATGCCGAAACTCGTCGGAATTTCGCCGGATAATCTGTTATTAGCGAGATTAATCACCGAAGCTGTTGAGTATCCGAGATTCCCGGGGATTTCTCCGGTGAATTGATTGTTGTTGAGAAGAATCGCGTCTAATTGTTTGTTGAAGAGATTTTCCGGTATAGAGCCAGTGAAATTGTTGAACCGGAGATCAAGGTAAACCAGATTTGGGATATAGATTACGACTTGAGGGAAAGAACCGGAGAATCTGTTGTTGCTGAGATCGAGTTCTTGAAGAGAATCTAGGTTTTTGAAAGAATCTGGGATTTGACCAAAGAAGCTGTTACTGTTGAGATGAAGAATGGTTAGGTCTGAGAGTAAAGAGAGGTCTTTAACAAAGGTGCCTTTGAGATTTGCTTTGTTTAGATCTATGGAGGTTACAGATGAACCAGAACAAAAGATTCCTCTGTAAGAACAAACATCTTCACCAACCCATGTTTTAAGAACACCAGATGGATCCTCTGTAATGGCAGATTTCCAAGATTGAAGAGCATTGTAAGCTGCATTTGTCTGCTGCATTGGAGCTGAACCAGGATTGGAATTAGGGTTTCCGCCGCCGATCCAAACTCCGCCGTCTCCGATTCTGACTCCAATGCCGTCATCTCCGTGTGTCTGAATCAAACCCAGGAACAGAAACAAACAGAGTAGCTTAAAGTTACTACCTTTCTTCTTCTTCATCATCATTTCTTCTTATGGACTTTTGAAACTGAATAAACTCAAGAAGCTTGATTAAAGTTGTTGTCTTTTTATTTTGGGGAATGCTGAAACTTGGAAAGATAATGAAGATTTTGTTGGATTGGTGAGTTTTTTTGTGGTTGAAGCATTGATTGAAGATGAACGAGTAAGGCTTTTGTTGTGGGGACAAAGGTTTTGATGGAGTTTTGCTTCTGAGTTACTGTTTTGTTTTCAACTTATGATTCATTTTCATTTTATTAAAAAAACTCGTGCTATGATTCATCAATGTCCCATGAATTTTCTAAGCATTATCTTTTTTTTTTCAACAAGCATTATTTAGTAAAGATACTTTTGCTGGGGATAGTATATACTCATGGCATTATTACATATGGTTAGGGCGTATATATGTATAAATTCGCAACATTTAACATTTAGGGATCATGTAACATGTAACATGTTTCCATGTCTTTATCCAAAATAAAAATAAAAAAATGTTGTCATGCTTACGTGATTTGTTAACAGTGTTTTTTATTTCTTTGACGGCCAACTTCCATTTATCAATAATATGAAACAGACTCATGGAGTTGGCTTAGTACAAGCATTCCAAAAATGATTAGAGGCTAGAGAGACAATTTAGCGGCTTTAGGTAAGTTATCTTTATGAATTCACTTGTATGCTAATGTGAACAGAAATCATGGATCAACTAAATCCTTTCGAGAAATTGCTTAAAAATAAGAAAGAGCAATCTCATGTAAATATCATGAAATAAGGTTTTATCCTATTTATAGAAATTCCATAAATATTCCATTTCCAAAATTCAAAAATTGGTTTATTTTTTCCTTGCATAGAAGCATCATTTGCCGCATTATATGTGATGTTTTTTTTACCCTACTGCCCAAGCATGTACAGTTTGGAGGAGATTGAATAAAAATGATCATTTTTATCTATTAAACCTTTTTATTAAAAAGTTTGCAATGGGATGGTTCTTGCTATATTTCATAAGTTGTCATTTGAGTGGTAAAAAAGAATTACTCTCCGTGTAATTAGCTAAAAAAATCTTATATTTTAAAACTAGTACTAACTAAAATATTTCCATTTTCCACGGTCTCTTTCCGATTTTGCTGTCATTTATCTGTCATATTAACTGTTTTTCTTTAATTCCTACCAAAAAGTAAGAATGTGAAGAAAATGAACGTTTTTGTCATCGACATTAGCACTGTCTTGAGTTGTGGCCGATTTGATAGAAAAAATATAATCAGAAACGATCAATTACCATATGGTAATAATTAAAATACCCCCCAAAAATGGAGGCTATTTAAAGTATATAGTTTCCGAGTGTGAAAGGTTAGTGAGATTGTGTTGACTTGAGAGAACGATTAATGAAATGTAAAGAATGGGAGATTTGAACCGCTCACGTGGAGGGGACACACCAATAGATTTAGGGATGTGTCATCCATTTAATATAGAAAATTAATCGAAATGAGTGGCATTAAATAATATAACTATTTTCTACCCATTATATCACGGCTCTTGCTTTAGTAGTGTTCGTTAATTTTAAGAGTGTAAAACCTTTTGACCAAACAAAAAACAAAGTGTAGAAACTTAAGTTTGTATGTTTCTTTCCGTTTTACATCAAGTATTGTTAAGATACTTACTCATTTTTATGTATTTTTTCCGATACTATATGCTTCTGATTGATGTATTAAGTTCTATAATATTACACATCTTTATTTATTTATTTAGAATCAAGAGAGACCTTTTTAATTATATCGAAACTATAAAACAATTTTTTGAAAAAAATATTGGCTCTTTATCAAAACACAATTAGCTTAAACAACATTAATTTAATTGAAAACGGAAAGAGTGTTTACTACCCTTTCCAACCCATTCAATGTAAACTTCCTTTCAAAATATATATTTAAATTCCACAATTCACACTATTCGTTTTTCTCAATTCTATAGCCTTTTTGTAGTTACTATTTAAAGTCAATTAGTTTATACATGCATCTCACTATCTATATTGAACTTTGAACCCATAACGTAACTCAGGATATTTCGCAAAACAAAAGGTCCTTTTACGAATAATATACGTTGATAAAATCAAATATCGAGGGTGATCATCCACAAAAATTTCGATGAAATCCACAAGAAGACAAATGTTAATAAAGATTAAGAAAGATACAAAATATTTGAATCTAGCTAGTGGACAAACAATTGTGTGTTTCTTATATCTGGGGCACCCAAGCAGCTAGCTAGTGTCTCCACATAAAAACAAAAGAATGTCCACAAATATTAAGATATAAATCTAGCAAGAATACAAATAATTGTATGAATCTTGTGTTTGGCTATGCCAAGCCGCCAGCTCATATCTCCAAAAGAAGTATTTTGGTAAAATAAATTAGATAATACAAAAAATAGATGTAGATATGTATAATGTTTAATAGATTTGGTCCCTGTAGTCTTAATATGTGATGTTACATATATTGATAAATAGGTTTGGTTATTGCGCACTAATGTTTACCTAATATATAGTGAGTGAGAGTTCATGTGAATGCGAAGAAGTAAAGCAGAAGAGTACACATTGATTGGATATTGTAAATTTGGGTTGAAAGCTATATTCCCCACTAATGCTTTTTTTCTTCATCACTATTTTTATCGGGTGAAAAAGGTAAGGAATATAAAGGAATAACATTATTTTTTCTCTTCATTTTGACTTTTGAGTACACATTAGTCTTCACAAGAAACACATTTCTTAAATCTTTATCGCATGCGCCATCTATAGCATTCATACGAAGCAAATAGAGTTTATTATCTTTATTCCATGTTCGAATAGTAAGTATTGGTGTTGGATATATCAACCAATAAACTATTTGTTCTAATTTGTGTTAAAATATAATTTGTGTTAAAAATCATGGTGTATGTTTTTAGGGGTCCAACTCGAATGAGCAGAGAAATACCATAGTAAGATACGGTAAAATAGTATATTTCAAAAGAGTTCTATTTTTATTTGGTATCGAATTGGATTTTGGGGTCTACATAAAATTTAGAATGAATCTTAACAAATGGAAACCCTCATAAACAAATCCAAGTGGTCCTTTACATTTCGGATTGTCATGGCTTCACTAGTTTGTGATAGAGAACAGAAATAGTACATTTAGTTAGACACTTAGATTATAACTTTTATAGTTTTTATAGTTTAACTCTTTTGGCATATGTATTTTTTAAGATAGATAGCATATCTTTTAGAAGAAGAAAAAATACGAAATGGTTGCAGGTTATTTAAATTATTATGCTTGTTGGGCCTATACCTCTTTCGATCTGGTTAATGTCCACAAAAGACTCCACAAGTTGGGGAACGAGTATACACTGTTAAGTAGGAGCACAAATTAGCGACAGGAAATGTAATTGAAACTAAAATTCATAAACGTTAAGAAAAATAATAAATGGAGGCGAGACTAATCTTTTTTCTTAACTTTTTGAATCACCTGCACTGCGATAGGATTATGAGATTCAAGAGCTTCAAGATACAACTATTATAACCGATTTTATAAGCACTTGAAACTCAATTCTATACAAATTATTTGTTACAAGAAAAGAGTAACAGAAAAAATGAGGAAGTATGGGAGAAACTCTAAATGGTTTGGAAGGTTTCAAATGGGAAGAAATTAAAAAATTGACACGTGGACGATGGAGAATTACGAAGGAGAAAAAGTCTTTTAGAAAGTGTTTAAAGCGTGAAGAAGTTGAAGAAGAAGACATTCAGAAAATTATGATTTTTTTGTAATTTTCTTCTCATGTACTTCGCATTGCTTCTGTAATACGAATTATTTGAATTGCTCATCGTCTCTGGTTGTTTCTTGATTGTAATTGGAACATCTAGGGTGAGTATCAGATTGTTGTTATTCATTAACATCGATTTGAATAAAGGAATTTGAATTTGTGAGTTTTTCGCTATCAAAGGTATCAGAGCTTCAGCGATTCTCGGAACTACAACAATGGCATATTTCTTGGGTTCGAAAATTGATGCGATGATGATTCCAACTCAAGCGTTAGAAAGAAAGTTGGTTATTCAAAACGCCAAGATTGACAAGAAGATGGCAGTTGTGCGAGAAGCAATTCGATTACTCTCTGTCAATGGGGAGTGTGATGTATCAGCTTTGATTTCAAAGATTAAAGCGATTGATTTGGTTCCAGAGACCAAATTGGTGGAAGCGGAATTAATTCATGAGGAAGAAAACGATACAACAGACTCGATGCCACAGCATGCTGCAAATCAGATTGAAGCATTCGAAAACGAGGTATCAATCTCTCTTTTGGAACCAAGCCATAGGGTAGAGGAATTGCAATATGTGATGCTTAGGAACACTAGCTCACAGTCACATTTAGGGTTTTTGTTGGATGATTTACATCCTGATTTTAGATTTGATGTTGGGATTGCTCCAAATGTGTAACACCACTTGTTACAAGTCTTTTGTCGAAAGAGCTCTATACTAAGAAGAACACTATAGAGTTAAGTATCGGAAAACAGCTGGGAGGAAATGGTTTTATGATGCACCATCAGTGTGAAGGATTCTCAATAGAGCCAAGGGATTCCATCAAGTTTCTTTTTTTTTATCAGAGTGAACTCTCTTGGACATCTGGAGTTACTGTTTTTGCAGTACCTATGAAGGCTACAACGCCTGTTTTGATGCTTAATCTCTTCAAAAAAAACCAGTCTTTTGGGTGCAGACTAAGAAATTCTCAATTGAGGTTCTTATAGCCGCTGCTTTATTCAGTTTGATATTTTGCTTCAATGATCACTTCATCGAAAAGAACAATAAGGGAAACAATTGCAACACCATGGAGATAGTGAGACTTTATAGGTAGGATTGGAGGAATGAAACAGAAGATATGAAGCAGAAGAAGCAATGTCGTGGGAAAACCTTTTTGAGATTAAACGAAAATATCCAATATTCGAATCTTGAGGTCAAGATTTTCCATAGGAGGAAGATTTGTTATAGGAAAAGAGTAACAGAAGAAATGAGGAAGTATGGGAGAGACTATAAATGGTTCAGAAGGTTTCAAATGGGAAGGAATTAAAAATTTGACACGTGGACGGTGGAGAATTACGAAGGAGAGAAAGTCTTTTAGAAAGTGTTTAAAGCGTGAAGAAGCTGAAGAAGAAGACATTCAGAAAAATTGTGATTTCTTTGTAATTTTCTTCTCCTATACTTCGCATTGCTTCTGTAATACGAATTCTATGAATTACTCATCGTCTTTGGTTGTTTTTTAATTGTAATTGGAACATTTAGGGTGATTATCAGATTGTTGTTGTTCATTAACATCAATTTAAATAAAGGATTTTGGATTTGTGAGTTTTCCGTTATCATTATTATTATATGATACTCTCAAATTGACTTACTAAGAGAGATTGCTTGAGTTTTTTCTGTGTTATGAGTGTGTCATCGTTTCTCTAAACAGAGTAAGCTCTTGTTTATATAGAGGTTTTTGTGCAACCACCGATTGAACAAATTCAAATCAAGGAGAAGTGGGTGACGTGATGAATCCACAATCTCCATGAAGCTGATTTTCAGGGATTGTGAAACAAAGGAGACCAAGTCTAAGTATTTGACTCTGATTTTATCATCTCTTGTTATCTATGTTCAACCTGACCCAATTTCCTCCGGAGCTCACTTGAACTCAACCAATCCATTATAGCCTATTTCAGAGTCATACAATTCGATTTAACTAAGCCCAATTAGCTTAGGTAAAAAATCGGCCCAACATGTTATATATGTGGTTCCTTGTTAGAAAGACATGTCCAAGTAAATTGGTCTTAAGAACAAAGAATGAAGGTGATCTCACGAGGCAGGGAGAGACCAACATCTAAGAACTCATTGAAAGCCATTGAATTCCAAGGGAAGCCCATGGGGAGATTGACTTGGACTGTTTGCAAGATCCACTACCTTGCTAATGATGACACATTATACAGAATAAAGGGAATATTAGAATATGTCAAGTTTTTTATATCATTTTTTTGGCATGCTAAGTTGGGTATGTTGTTTTAACTCTTCATTTGAAACATGTATAACATTGACTTCTATAATATGGATATCCTTTGAAAGCTAAGTCATCCTTCACCATGTCTTATGTAGATAATTATAGACACAACAACTCCTTCGACATCTTCATCAGAGGTGAGGAGATCATATCAGGAGCTCAACATATCCACGATCAAGCTCTCTTGGAGGAACTAGATAATATGATTTGGTAATTACTATAATTATCAACAATATTATCTGTTAAACCGATAACGTCAAAACAAAGGGTTTTCATTTGTAGTTCACAAAACAAAACAAACGTTTACAAAAAATTAGATAGATATAGTTTCATCTGGTTTGTTATAATTCTGGTTTATTCTGGATTTATTTTTGTGAAATGGCATTTATTTTTTTGATTTTACTTATGGATTTAAGATATTACAAAAATCAAACCATTTCAATTGTTCTTTTTTTTTTTTTTGGTTTAAACTCGATTAAATTGCGTCGGTTATATCTGAATTTGGTAATGACGTGGGTTTTCCAATAGTGGGCTTATATGGGCCGAAGCATACAATTTTTTCCAATCTAATATTTTAATTGCTTATGTAAAAATAAAATTGAACAGAGTACGATGACGTGTCTAGCTCTCAAGAAGAAGAGGTAATAATCTAAAGATCTGAGTTTGGAGAAGAAAAAAAAAACGCATTGGAAGAGCTTCGAAAATGGGAATAAGATTCATATTGATGGTGAACAAGCAAGGCCAGACTCGTCTTGCTCAATACTACGAATGGCTCACTCTCGAGGAACGTCGAGCTCTCGAAGGCGAAATCGTCCGTAAATGTCTCGCTCGCAACGACCAGCAGGTAATTCCATTAGACCGCTCCTGATTCTGCTCCGATCTCGTCTCCTTAGGTCTGTTGTGATCGTCTTGGTCGTAATTAGTTTGTAATTTCCCTTTAATCAATTCGAATTTTGAATTTCTTAGATGATCCGGGCTTTAGGTTTATTGCTTCTTAATTGAATTTGAGTCTCTGTTTGTTATTTGATTTGGGAATCGAAGTAATTTTGTTTGGTAATCTAAACTAATACAGATCCGATTTGGGAATTTCATAGATCACCGACCATTAGCCAATAGGAATCAAACTTGGATTTATATATTTTTCAAGTAATAGCGTCATTGGTCTTAGTTACATTGAGCTCTCTCTTCATGCTTTTGGTTTCTTTTTGCTATGTAAAAGTTGGTGCAAGCTGACTAGCATTGAAAGATGTTGGAGTTCTGCATTTTTTAGTCACCATTTCTTTGTAAATCCTGTTCAGCTTACCGCATCAAACTAAGTTTTACTGCATTTTTTTCTTGATAAACAGTGTTCATTTGTTGAACATCGCAACTACAAGATTGTCTACAGGCGTTACGCATCTCTTTTCTTCATGGTTGGGGTTGATGATGACGAAGTAAGTTATATACCTCTCTACTTTTTTTTAAGAACTGGGTTCAAGTATGATGTGAAGGAACGATAGAGAAGAGTGTTTATAGATCATTAGGTAGGATCCGAGTACAATCTACTATATATATTTACAATCTATGGCTAAGACAATGCATATCCTTGTAATGCAACCTATCCTATCTTCTTCGGTTTTTTTCTTCTTTCATTAATCTCTAAATTGTTTGCTTCTTGAAACTGAAATTTTACTCTTCTTGTCTCTCTAATACCTTTTCTAGAACGAGCTGGCGATTCTAGAGTTCATACATCTTTTGGTGGAGACAATGGACAAGCATTTTGGAAATGTGGTAAGGTGTTTGGGTTCATAGTAGTCACGAATCGAATAGACTTGTTTTGTTTTTTGTGTGTTCCCACTTTGTGAGTTATAACTTTTTGCAATGCAGTGTGAGCTTGACATAATGTTCCATCTGGAGAAAGCTCATTTCATGCTGGAGGAAATGGTGATGAATGGTTGCATTGTGGAGACGAGCAAAGCCAACATACTTTCACCTATACAACTTATGGACAAAGCCCACTAATTCTAAACCCTTGTTTCCATTTCCGTTTCATCACACTGTTATAGACAACTTCTTGTTGTATTATCATTATATCACTCTCTTTTTCCAATTACAAGTATTTAGAAAGAAAAAAAACACTTGCTTTGTTCATGCTATGATTGGTAGGTGGTTTTAGTGAAAATAAAAATATAAGAGAAATAATGAGTTTTATATTTATTACAAAAGATAAATAAAAATTGTTAAAATATGTTACAAGAAAAACATCCCTATACTGTGTAAAACCGCAATTTCCAGCCAAAAATTTACACAAGTGTTTCCCAAAAACACAACTACACTAGAACTATTTGATATTTATTATTGCATTTTAAATTTAGGATTTTAAGAACTATTTTAGTTCTAATTTTATAGGACATGGTCTTGAATATTGTTGGTAAGTGATTTTATTTTGTTACTTTTGACACTTATAAACTATCATTGTCAGTTTATGGTATTTATTGTAGTTATGCCTTGGAGACCTAGGATTTGAAATTTGAAATCCTTATATTCAGCAGAGAAGAACATTTTGTATATGAGTGTAGTATTCAAATAAGATAAAAATGATACTAATTTGTTATTATTATTTAAAATATATATGAATTTAAAATTTTTTACATTATTTAGCAATTGTTGAAAGTGAAGGAAGATTTTTAAAATTACAATAGTAATCAGTTGTATGCTTCTATTTGTCAATTTATCATTGATGTTTTCCTAATTTTGTTAATGAGATAAAATTTCATATTGATGAACAAATTTGTTTAAAAATTATGAAATATTCACTCATGATAAGACGGTGATCAAACTTAGAACACCAAAACATCTTATAAATGAAGTTTGAATCCTATCCAAATAGTTTTCTTATCTAGTTTAGTTGTCATGTCTAACATTGCACAAGTCGTGCACTGTAAGTGTACGATACTGCAAGAAATGTCATTTAAATTCTCAATGGCAAAATCTAAAACATATAATATATAAATCATTTAATACATAAACAAATTATACATCAAAAGAATTTTACCTCTTCCCTCGACAAATTTATCGATGACTCAATAACCTCCACTTTGCGTTTATAGAATTTTTGTCTTGTAAGTACCTTGCAGCATTTGGGTTTAGAAAAATTAGTTTACACCACAATAAACAATTAAGAAAATAAAAAGTGGGACCGATAAAGTGAGAGGATAACATATTGTATTATTAAATCCATTGGCCACCCTTAGTGCATTGTTAGCTTCAGTAACTCTTTTATTTACACTCTTTTAATCTTCATCAAAAAATTTGAATTATTAGAATATGTTATAAGAAAATTAAACAATTTCTACACATAAGTGTTTTGTTAGGTAGTTAAATCCATTTGCGATGATTTTTTGGAGTGAGAGATAAAAGTTAGTTTACAACATTTGAATAAAAATTCTCTTTATCAATTTAAGTGGTCTAAAGATTTTTGAATGAAACTAATAATTCTTTAAGCTAAATCGATTTATATTCCAAAAAATAATTGTATTGTATCCTCCAATTATGTTTGCTACTAGTTGCAAACCAATTTATATATTATCTTACAATAATATTTCCGGAATACCAATTGATAATATCTTACAATACTATTCCGATTGATAAGGCTCACACTCTAGAGTTGGGTCAATCACCAGCCTCTTAATCCCATTGCAAAGAAGTAACTGATCTCTTTAAACTTATTAGAGAAAATGTTTTTGTTTTGCTTTTCGGACGTGAAACGTTGATGAAAAGCTAATCAATTAAAATAGTTACAATCAAAACCAAGTATTACCTCTTTGGTTTGCTTAAATGGAATCAATAACAACAAAAATGACAATCAGTAGTGATAGTGATGTTGTATATCAATATATTGTTTGCTTTATGATTGCCAATGCCAAAATTATGTTTCTTTTGCCGATGCCATAATTTGTTACCAAATTACTGAAATTATCAGCGATATAATTTGTCAAACCGATAACATCAAAACAAAAACAAATTCCTAAAACTTTTACACATAAGTGTTTTGCTTGGTAGCTAAATCCACTTGCGATGATTTTTTGGTGTGAAAGATGAACATTTGTTTACGGTGAATCATTATAATAAAATATCTTCTTATCAATTTAGGTGGTCTAAAATTTTCTGAATGTAACTGCCAATTCTTTTACTTTCAAGTATAATCGAAAGATACTCCAAACAAAAGAAGTTTTATTGTACCTTCCAATTTATGTTTGGCGACGAGTGACAAACCAATTTATATATTTTTCTTACAATATTATTCCTACAAAAAAAAACATTTTAACTCGGCATATTTTTGTGGTTATCATTTGAAATGTTAACATCTTCTGGACATGCATTTGCCAATGATTTTACTTTTACATAAATGAGTTTTTGATAAGTGGTCTAGTAAGTTATTTGATAATTGGCTGATCAAAATGCAAAGAATAAATTTAGTAATTTAAAAATATAAATAAAATAATTATTTTTATTAAAAGACTTATTAATTCATACAACATCATTCTCCATAGATATATAAATAAGAATGAACAGCCCCAAATTTTTATTAGATAGATTCATCTCCGTTGTGTACAATAGAAACTCATCAACCTTTCGATCTCGTCCTCCAAATAAAATGTAGTTAACTAGTGTTCTCTCAGCTTTTACATCTCTCACCATTTTAGTTTAGCCGGAAAATACTGCAAATTCAAAAAGAAAGTATACATTATATTTTTCGTAAGTATGAGATGAATATGTAATTGTTGCCGAAAAAGAATATAATATTACATTGAATATTATATTTACAAGTTTGGGTATAAAAACACATTATGTTTAATTTTAACCAAAAAAAAACACATTATATGTAAATGTATGTTGAGTATTTTACCTTGTTGATGAGGGAAATGTAGTAAGGCTTCACTTGTTCGACATCTACAAGAACTTTGCTCTTACTGTATAGATCATATTTACTGCAGTTCCATTTTTATTCGTCAGAATAACAAAATTAGAAATGAAATGTATATAAATAAATAGCATAATATGAAAAGAAAAAATCGTACTTGAAAACATGGAGCCACTTGAGATCATTTCTGTCCTCATCGTTCATCAAGTATGTATAGGCTCCGGCCTTGTGCAATGCTACATGATTATTTATTTCAGTGTTAATAATAATACAAAAGTATCTAATATTTACAATTAATTTACTGAAACCTTATAATACAAATAAATATGCGTATATACATTAACATATGATTGAATACGTACGATAAAATGAATGGTATCGAATAATGAAGAGACCAGCGTGAGGAAGAGTCGTGTCATTCTCCTTAGCCACCTATTTTAAAAGATGAAATCAACTAAATTAGGATAAGTTTTTGGTAATTGTTTCTGATAAATTTATTTATAGTAATTAAGAAGAAGATGGAAAAAATAAAACTAATTACCAAATACATGTAGTCGTCATGACCCCATGACATGAGAACATTGTCCAATCCACATCCTTCACTGTAAACTCCATTTTTTGTGTTATATTTTGGGTTGTTGTTATCATGGTTTCCTTTAAAATACTGCAAGATAATAATGGGAAAATATATTAATAAGATAAGTTGTTCAAATCACTTTTCAGGTAATTTTTATGTCACCAATACCTATTTGGAAAACGTTAGAATCGAACTTTAACAAAATCCGAAATATACTGCCAAAAGAAGAACTATCGTATTTTGTTTTTGTACCTTGTGGTGAATATTGGACGAGTCGAAGGTGCATCCAACTGGAAATGTATCGCCTATAATCAATTTTAATGGAAGTGTTAAAAATGGTGAATTTTGTCAATAAAGCTTATATATATATATATATATGCCAAATTGCCAATAAAGTTTAGATTAGGATAATTCATGTTGAATACACACCAACGACAGCCCACTGGGGAAGACCACCGAATTCAGGCAGAAGGAGAACCTTTCCAAGATCTGGAAAAAAAACATTACATAAAATCTAATATTCTTTAACCCAAAAAAAAACTTAAAAATCCAATATTGACCCAAGAAAACTAAAATAATTTTGTACATTCAGTCTAAGCCAAAGAATTAAAACAATTCTGTAGATTAGATATACAAATTAATTTACACGTATGCACTAAGATATTTAATATGCTCAATCGTCACAATTACAAGAAGCTATATGTAACTTAAAACACAAAACTCTGAAATTGTTGACCATTTAATAGTCAACATTTAAGATAAGTATCACATAAAAAGATGATATTAGGCAGAACAAGACATGTACCATGGATTAGGGCGGTGAGATGTAGCCAATCTTCGTCAGGATAGTCCCTGCGAATGGCTTCAGCGGTTTGGAGAAGGTGTTGGATTTGAGGCTCATCTAGATCAGGATCACTATCATCTACCACATTGTTCAATAGCTCACAACATTCCCATATACTCATTTCCATTTTGTCAAGTTTCCCATACTCTTTCCTCATCTTTTTCACCTGTCCAATTTTTTTCCGTTTTAATTTTCAGTTATCACCTACTAGGTACTTTAAATTTTAATTAATTAATTAGCCTAATGGAATTACTAAATGAGATTTATTTGGCTTACAAAGTCATAGGTCTGGTTAATGTGTTGCATCCTGTAGAATTCCTCAACACCTTGCTGTCTCTCGCTTGCACCATTCTCATAATCCCTAATAAATTAGAAAGAGATTGTGTAATTAATTTTGATCAAATACAATATTTAATACCTATATGTTATTTTAGAAACATGTTAAATGCGGATTTTTTCTCTCTTTTTTCTGGTCAAATATGGATTTATTTAGAATGAGCAAAAAAAAACCTGAAAGAATGGCCCAGGAAATTGATATCAGGAGCATCGAAACCATTAGTTTCCTTAGATTTTGGAACCACAAAACCTCCATCCAACACCAATTCATCATATCTCTCCTCAATCACTTTCTTTTCCTCCACTCTTGAATCTATAATCGTCACCAAAAAAAATAATTACAAAATAATAACTTTCTTATATTTTTTGCAAAGAAACTGATCATATTCTCATGCACTAATAGTCGGCAACATTTGATTAATTATCCATATCTAAATATCTCTAAAGAAACAGAACATTGTGAGGAAAACATATTAAACAAAAAACTGTGATCTTGACCATAATCTATATGTTTTTTTTAGGTCAAAAGAGTTGTGTATTTTTATGATCCTTCTATCGTTGTTTAAACAAATCTAAGCATAGATATTTAGATATTGTACTGATCGAAATTAACATTCTCTAAATTATTAATAAAAGAAGGAATGAAACGTTACCAGAGAAATGTTCAACAAGAATAGTCATCTTGCTCAGAATTTGACACGCAAAATATACTTGATGGGACAAAAACGAGGAATTGTGTGAATTGTGAAGATGATGGTGAAGAGACGATAGAAATGAAGAAGGTATTTATATTGATCCAATCAAAAAGTCCTTCCTGCGTATTTGGAGACAGTGTAAGTCCTTAGATCTCAAACTTAACTCTTGTTCTGTCCTCAAACTGAAATTAATGTACAAATATGTCATACTTCTCCGTATCTTGATTACATCCAAACGCGCGATTTGAAGCGTGTAACGCACGTAAACTTTTCAAAGCTATGTTAATGTTTGTGTTCTTCACGCTCTGAAATATGATTCTCTCTTTAGGTATTTTATCTCTTGACGCGGTTTTTATTTTTTACTATTTCCGTTATTTCTTAAAGATATAACTGTTCCTAATTATCAAAGTATTATCAAAAAGATAATTCAATTAGATATATATACTTTTAAAATTGTTAAAGGTCAATGCTATTTTCTGAATGAGATCGGTTATTAGTTACAAGCGTGACAAAATTGATGTATTTCTAATGAGAAATTATCTAATTTTAGATAAAATTGGATGAGTCTTTTTGATTTTTTTTCTATAATAACATTCAACATCGAAAGTTAGAGAATGGTCAAAGTATGTTGGTAATAGTAACAAACTTATCTACTAAAAAAATCAAGATACTTTTAAAATATTGAGAAAATGTTTTAAAGGAGAGAGCAAGTTAGGACAAAAGAATATCTAAGCAAAATCAGGGAAATCTAAGAGTCCTAAATTGTGAAATAATGAAATAAAATAAGTCCTTAGCAGCAAAAAGGAAGAAAATTTGGGAGTCGGGGGAAAGAAGAGCTGTGTTATTCTTTTTTTTTGTGATATTTAATGTAATTCTTTTAAGAATAAGGAAATTAACAAGTTGGGAGGAGAAAACAAGTCAACCTGACGTGTATAAGATATCTCACTTAGCTGTGTTTGGTGTTGACCAACCTCTGACTCAGCATCTACTCACATTACAATGTCGTTTTAATCATGTGAATTTATAGCTGAATATATATTAGCTCTCTATTTCATAAATTAAGTTTTCTTAGTTTTATTTTTGTAAAAAAATGAATATCAATGTGAATTTTAAAATTCAATTCGAATTTACACTTTATTCACAACTAGTCAAATTTTAATTTAAATCATTAACTTTGCTAATTGAAAATGTTGTAGTCAGAATACTCATAAATCCAGTAACTGTTATAGTCAGAATACTCATAAGTCTGATACCATTGATGTCCAATAGCTTCTCTAGTTAGTTGAATATTCAATAAGAACATATATTTTAAAAATTCTTCAATATATGATATATATGCCAAAATGATAGTTTTTTGAAACGAAAGAATACTTAATTATCTAGGTTTTCAAAATATGTTAATTCTTAACATTTTATACTTTTTATATATTTATTCATTTTAGTTTGAAATAAATTAAATATATTTTATTTAAAATTTAAAAATTATAAAACAGGATTTAGAAAATAGCTTAAAATAATATTTCTTGTACAACAGAAGTTATCGAAAATTCGGATTTTATCCGTTGAAGTGTTAGATAAAAAAATTACGGCGGGGATACTCCACGGGTCCATAGCACTTTGTTTTAATGTGCAACGCGTAGTATTTCTCACCTTTCATATATATACATAAACTTTAGTCGTTTGATTACTCTATAGTAAACAAGAATTTTAATATATTATAATAAATGCAAAAAGAAATTTTAATTACCAACGTGTGCAATTAGGTTAATAGTAATTTTTCGTAGATCAAAATAAAAAAAGTCACTAATTTAATTTGTATTAGAAAAAATTACTTTTTAAAAATTTAATTTAACATGTTTTGGATCTTATCCAAAAAAATTAGGAGTCCACAAACTCTTAACCTCCAAATTATTTAAAAAAAAAAATTAAATTGATAAAATTTTAATATATAAATCTTTGTTAAAAAAAGTTTAAAGGTCTTTGTTGATAGCTTTGACAAAAAATGGTCTTTGTTGATAGATATTTTATTTTATTTACTGATTTATTGCATATAAGTAATAATTATGGGTACATGTTATTATGTATATATGTTGAACACTATTCATGGCTGATCATGTTCGTGTATTTTTCAGATTATAAATCTGATTAATCACAAATATTCAGATTTACATAAGTATTGGTGACATATGATTATTGCGTTGCGCTTAGAGCGACATGGTTGAAATGGGTGTAAAAAATATTTTTATATGATAACAAACATAGTTAATTATATTGTTCATTTTAAATTTTTGAATCATCAACTAAAAGTTTTATTGTGTTATTATATTATCCGTTTGTTATACTTTTATACGCTTACCATATCTATTATCTTTTTATCTATTAGTTTTCTTTTTCGTGTATTCGTGCGGCTCGATTAGATGTATATTTCAGAAAATAAAATGATTGGATCAAAAAAAAAATGAAGAGATATGAATAGTTGGACCAACACATAAAACGTTGTGATGTGACTTGACTTTTGCTGACGTCAATAAAAGGATAAATTAAATAGCCGTCGACCAACCGCGTTTCCAGTTGAGTTTTATTTGTATATGCGTTTGCGTTTGCGTTTAATCTAGTTAAAGATTACATAAGTCAAGACAGATATGTTAGACGTGAGTTTATGCAGTGCTACTTCACTAGCGTGTATGATATTTGGTTTGGATTCACGTTGCGGCGTAAAAATGCTTTCTCCAACAAAATTCCTGGCTTCTAATCTTTTTGTAATTGTGTCAAGAAATACAAATATTGTTTCAAAAAGGTTAGGACCGATTCAACGAAATCGGTGTCCAAAAAAAAATTGTGATTCTTTCTATATTTATTATTTAAAATTTTAAATAATATTAGCTTAAATAATTTATAAATATTTGGTTAAAAACCAAATTTTTAGTTTAGAGATTTATCTATTATCGTAAACATATAATTTTGATAGTCTAACGTAATATATAATAATTTGGTGACGCTAAGCAGTTATTTAACCCGTTTGTTTTTTGGACCAGACCTAAACAAAGTGATAACGAGCTCTTTTATAGTTTATAAAGGACGCATTCATAAAAAACACCGGTTAGATGAGATAAGAGAAACATAGTTTAACTGCATATGATTGTGATTATGAGTAACGGTTGTATAGAAAAAAAATGGTTGAAAATAAATCATATAAAATTTAATTAGACAAAAATTTATGCAAAAAATATTTGTATTCTAAAAATGTAAAATATAAAAAAAAAACTATGAAAATACCACTCTTGTTTGATAAGCATATGCTCTTAACCATTTGTTTTCACTTGCTTATTTGAACTTATCGTTTCAACTGATCGTTTTATCTGGCTCCTCTAATTCATATTTGGGTTTAACTTCCCACCGCCATCAACCTCTTAAAAATATGCTACTAATCGAATCTTCAATTTGTGTTGATAATTCAAAGCCTATATACTCTCGACAACATGAGAAGCCTATATGCTATTTAATTCAAAGAGGATGCCAGCAGGAGGAGCTAGAATGTTACATTTATGAATTAACTAATGATTAATTAGCCACACGTCATTGTCATATGACACTAATTAGTGTCACAAGTTTGGTCCCTTGTTTTAATTTCCAACAAATATAAATAGTCATATAGTACTAACTAGGATCCACGTCACTTTTCTCGTTTCTAATCACCACGTCTTGTACTTTTGAATCGCATCAAATTTATAATTTAATATTCTGACAAAAGGAAATTTCTCATCGACGATTTTTTAAGGTCATGCATTGATGACACGTTTTTATCTATGCTTACAGCCGATCCTGAAATTACGTGGCCTCAATACACGTAATCCAGCCACTGATTTTTCTTAATATTGTGGCCCGAAAACAATATATTATGAGGTTCATTTGCTTAAAGTTAAGAGTCTGCTTCTGTTTGTGCTAAACGGAACGGAAATAAAGATTTAGTACAAACTGCATTCTCGTTTTTGATATGTTGTCTCTACTATTCTCTATAATGCAGTCACCCTTTTGGAATCTTTTTTTTTTTTGAAATTTACCATTTGGAATCTTAATCATGCAAATTCTTATCTTCCATTATTCACGCAAGTTTAAACATTTGATGTTAACAATGTTTATTATGTACATATCTACATAATAAATAGTTTATTTATGTTGCAAGAGTGTTCTTGGAATAATAGAATAGCACATTTATATATATATATGACAATCCAAAATACATGAAATCTCATATTCCCTATTATCTTACATGTATATATTTATAACAAAGCTCGGAAAACCCTCATTAAAAAAAAAGAAGAGAAAATAGTTTTACTAAATCAACAAAGTAGAAAAGGGAGAGTGTAGCTTCAGACAAAATTCTTTCACTATACTTAAGAAAGATACGAGTTTTTAATAGACAGAGAGACGTTAAATGGAGCAAGAAATATGGACTGAGCTACGTACGTGAGATTTGCAAGATGGGCCTACAACAAGAAAGTAATGGCAGTTATTTATTTATCAGATCCTAATGGATTTAGGAGCGGTTCGTGGAAATTGAGAATTGATGTTTGTTTATTAATAAAAAGTGAAAATTTTGAATAAAATATTTAGATAATGTATTTGAATAAATTTTTAAAATTAGGCAAAATTTTCAGTTACATATAGATGAATCGAATTAGACCATTTGAATAGATATGATTCAGTATAAAATAATAAATGACAAATATATCTCTAATTAAAAGAATTTATTTTGTTGGTTTAGTTTGATTTTAAAATATATACATCAACAATAATTTATAATATTTGAATGCTAAATTTTTCATAAATAAATTATATTTATTTTTAATTAGATTTATAAATATTGATACAGTTATCAAACATGTAAAACAAATAAAAGTATATTTATTTTTTGAATTATGTTTATAAATATTGATATAATTATTTTCATAAATATATATATATATATATATTGGTATACTATTATTATAAGCTTTATAAACATATTATATATTACGTTTGTTGGTATTGTTTTCCCGTTAAAATTGTAATTTTACGGTTTTGGCGACAAAAATACAATTCTACGAGTTTACTTTTTTAGCGAGAAAACATCATTTCACAATTTTTTTCGCAAAAAAATAGATTTCACGATTTGGCAAAAAATATAATTTTAAAATTTTGTGGTTTTGGCGGAAAAATATCATTTTACGATTTCCATCAGAATTAAAATTTCACTATTTTGGCGGAAGAACGCAATTCCGAGTTTTATAGTTTTATCGCAAAAACGTAATTCCACGATTTTGTATTTTTAGCGGAAAACGTCATTTCTTGATTTTTCTGCAAAAGACTTGATTTCACGATTTTGACAGAAAACGCAAATCTGAGATTTTACGGTTTTGCTAAAAATAAATCATTTTATTTGGATTTTAATTTATGTTTTTACTAAGATTTAACCCATGGTACACCAAAATCAATTTATAAATTTTAAAATTACTAATTTGAAAACTAAAACAAATATGGTTAAGATAAATATTAAAAATATAATTAGATTAAAACATGAGTATTTTAGTCATTTTCTTAGTAAGAACATCATATCATTGAAATAAATCATCGAGATGAATAATCTAAAATTAAAACAAACAATATTTAAAAAAATTATTCAGATGAAGTATTTGGATGGATAATTTGATAAAAATGCTAGATGAGCAAACAAATGCCCTTGGTTCTAAATTCTTCCGTCACAATTTCACTTCACAATAACATAACACTACAGAGAAAATACATGAGACTAAAGGAGAAGTTCCTGCTAATCGCCATCGACAAACAGTGAAGCACATATTTAGGAACTTAAAATCTACTGCAAAACAATCGAAAATCTTAACACGTAGGAAATGAAATCCACAAAACAACTTATAGATCAAGCACATGATTCAAAGTGTATTGATTCTTCAAACCAAACCAGCTCAGTCGAAAATTTGATCCATATGATAACTGTTTTGGTGAAGAGATAATATGGGAAAATGGAAAGAAATTAGCGTAAACCGAGATATTGGAGGAGATATCAAACATGAAAAAAACAATAAATTATTTAGATTTTGTACGGCAGTTCTAGTTTAGACTTTAGAGTATTGGTTGATGGTTTCTAACTGGTAGATAATTAGCTTGGCGATTTCCCCGGGAGGTCCAATATAGCTACGGGCTTTAGAAATGTCGGCCCAATTTCATGGAAGTACCAACAAATTTCTGAGGTGTTTGCAAAAATATCATCAATTTGTGCTTATGTTTTAAAAAGCGCAATTATTTCTTTCTGAGAAAACTTATTAAATAAAAACTGATCATTTAAAATTTCTTATTGAGTAAAAAAATGGGATAAAAACACATTAAAAAAAAACGAATTCAGAAGAAAAGGAAAAAAAAATGCTTTACATATATAAATAGATAATGTTTAAATAGATAATATTTTACATATATAATTTTGAACATGTGTTTTAAAAAGTTTAGATATTTTAAAATTAACCTCAAATAAAAGTTTAAATTTTATTCATTTAAATCTATAATGAATTAGGTTAAATTTTTATTTAACATATATGTTAAGAACATTATGTATATTTAGTTAACTATTTACCTAAAGTATTTCCTTAATTAAAAAGAAAACCTAACAAAAAAGAGGAAAAAAACAAATAATAAATAGTTGGTCAGATTGGAAAGCCTATCAAGCCACTCTATTTCTCTTCTCACAGGAGAAAACTTATAAATTGTTTCAAATCTTCTCGCCCATACGCCCAAACCTTAATATTTTTCTTCCCGTTGAGTTGGTTAAAAAGGTCTTCACTACATATTAGCTTGAAATTTTTATTAATCTACAACCTCAATCCTCACGAGATTTAGCTTAATCTTACTAATTAACTAACGATGTTTTGTGGGACATAGACATATTAGAGAAAACTCAAGAAAAAGGAAGAAAGTCAGTAAATATCTTTATTTTTTATTCCAACAAGTATCTTTATCAACACCGCTCTTGAGTATATATTAACTGCATATTATTATTATTTATACAGTGAAAGAATAAGAACCTGAAAACAACGTTTCATACGACTGCGACATCCAACGGCTGCCATGCCCTCTCCATTTACCAATTATATTTTGTTCTCTATTTGTGTATTTATTGTAATAGACAAGAAAATTGTCTACTCGAATCCAAAAGTTATTATTTTGTAAGAAAAATTAATTAAAATGTAACTTTTCTCTTATATATTTTCGACATAATTGAGAAAGAAAGAAAGACTACAAAAAAGCCATAACCCTAAGTCCTCCAGACGATCTTTGCAAAATCGTAAGGAATGGTGACAGGAGGCAGATTTTATGCAAAAGAAGCAATTGTTATGTCAAATCATTTTCAGGCATTATTAATTACCAATGACTCCAAAAAAGAGTAACTCTTTTGTCTTTTCCACAAGTATGTCTTTGTATTTTTTTTATTCCAATAGTTAGAATAAGTAATATTTAATATAGATATTTATAGTTTTTTATACTTCACGTATACTTGAAGGTTATGCCAAACCAAAGTATATTGATTCGAAAACTTTTAACTGAAACTTTCAGAGATAATACTGTTACGCATCAATCTATCTACTAAAAAAACAATCAAATTTAGGGAAAAAATAAAAATTTATGAGCAGGATGTTTTTAACTATACCGATCGACCAACCAAGATTATTTTAAAATTTTATTGTAATTACATTTGTTCAAAATTTTAATTATAAAATGTTTTTAGCCAATAAGTTAACCGTCTATTTCTACAACATTTCTATCAAAGTTCGGCTCCATTAAATTCGTATTTTCTTGCAAAATAGGAATTTGACTATTGATTGGGCTTTGTATATTCAAATAAAGTAAAAATAAATTTGTTCTAATAAAAATTTCTAAAACAATTTTTAAATAAAAAATAAACAGTTGGTTGTATGGTGGATATATTAAATTACTCTTTATGATAAATCATTCACCAAATAAAGTAAAATTATATATCAATCAAATAAAGCACAAACTTTTACTAGAGAAAATACCAAATCAAATTAGTTAGCCCTTAGTCAACCTGTAATTAAGGAAGGACCTTTAAAATGTAGTATTTAGTATAATTATTTTTAGGTTTTAGCCGTATCCACTCCGACCAGGTCCGGTCAACCCGGCAAAGTCGAAGAAGATCAAAAGTCGCAGATCCAAATAACTCACTATGATTACGCCACGTGTATGAATCATAACGTAAGTCTCAGTCTTTTGTACTGGAGAGAGACAATGACACGTCATCAGTCAAAGACCAAAAGGCTTGTACCACGTGTACTTTTCGTACAATTGTTTAGCCCCACCTATTCTTTTGCTGTTCAATTTTATATTTTACTTTGTAGATTTTTATCCTATTTAAGGCAAAAGGAATGGACACGTGGTAGGAGGATAATACACGTGGCGAGAAAGAAACCAGTGTCACGTGACTTGGAGACAGATCACGTGATTATAGGTTGCCCTCTTGGACATGTTCGTTTCACCTCCTTTATTGAACCAACCACCTGCAAACTTTCTCACAATAATATCTGACACATATGCTTCCTTCCTATAAACCAATTTTTAAAGGATTTTATGATTAGTAAAATATTAGATTAGATACTTAATTACTTGTTGTTACGTGTGCATTCTTGTTCCGCTTATTAGTAAAACGCTAGTATTAATGGTATGAAAGATTTTTGTTGTGTTATATTTGATATATTTCAATAACTAAAACATACTACAAAATCAATTGACTTAAGTACCCTTGTTCGTTTTAATTCCGCATATGGTGTGGGCCGATCATATAATAATAATAGTGTATTAATGAATGAGATTAAATGTTTTAACTAAAATTAGCTCTTAGAAATTAAATACACAAACAAATTGGTCATCAGTCTCAAGTCTCAAGTCTCAACATAAACATTCACGATTTTATTTAATGGTAGTAAAGTAATTATATTATTCACTGTTGATCAAAGTCTAATCAAAGATTATTCGAATAAATAAAAAAACTAAAAATATGGGATCACGTAGGAGTCGTGATGGTGAGATGTATATAATGTTTGATGGAATCGTACAAGATATTAAATTGAATTGAATGGTTGGTCATGCATGGGGCATGATCCTTCATGCTCAGTGTTTCCTTTGGAGGTGGCATTCTTATCATGTATTATGTCGACACGTGTATGTACCTAAACGTACATTCATCCATATACATGAACTTATTTGTATGTTGGCAACAAAATTCTATAGGAACTTATACGGTTGCACACTTGGATTTACATGTTCGTATCTATAAGGGATTAATCACGAATTTGATTGACAATTACTCCAAAAGTTTGACAGGCAATTTTATAATATATTATTCTCCATTTCATTTTATGTCATTATAACATTTTCACACAAATAAAATATGTATATTTTACATTCTTTATTAATACACAAATAATATTTCTCTCTTTAACTAATAAATTGAAGTAATCTGAACAAAATTAAGATTTAAGTTAAAAATCTACAGTAAAAAAACGATATCTTTTGTGAAACGAAAATAAAACTTTAAAAGTACACAATTTATAAAATGGAGAGAGTATTAATTAAATTTAGGCAAGTCAATGAACCATAATTGTGGATGAAATCACTCTAATAAAAATCACTTTAATAAATTGCTTAATTCACGTAACAAGCAATCACTTCAAAAAAACAGTTGGGAAATCGATGGGATTTTCTACAGGGTGGAGCTACCATCGAAAATTGGTGTAGTTGACGTTAAAAATTTTCTACGGATATTTTAACTTAATGTTGAGTTTCTGTCAAAAATTTGTCGAAAAATATATATATTAATATTACCATTATATAACCGTTTGATATTTTAATTTTTTTATATTTTTGAAGGATTTTCGATGAATTGTTCAGTGCCTGTCGGAAATCCGTTGAAGAGTATATACGTTAATATAGTCGTTTGAGATTTTGAAATTTATGACGGATTTCCAACGGACGACTAGTTTATAAATATGTTTTCACACTTCCACATACATTCATAACTCAATATATTACTAAAACTTATTTGAAATCACAAATATATGTCTTCTTTTGAATATTATTAGTCATGGATGGACGAATCGATGATGGATCCGAAGTCGAACCAGTCGCAAGGATTTCTAACGTTTTTTATATGCGAGTTCATGGGATTGACAGGAAATCAACCAGTCGCGAAAAAATGTCCATGTTCTAATTGTTGGAATTCACATAATGTTAAGATAGAGTTTGTTTGGAATAACTTGTATATGAATGAGTTTATGTCGGGTTACAAGATTTGATATCTACATGGAAAAACAAATTATGATTATGGTAGTACTAGTAAACCATATGTTGCAAAAACTTTAAAAGAACATATAACAGAAGTAGATTTTGGTGTAAATATCGTTGAGATGGTGAACGATGCATTTAGAGAGAATATACCATCGACCGGTGTAGATGGAGATATAGTTAAAGAACCAAATTAGAAGCACACAAGGTTTTTGATATGTTAGATACAGCGAAACAACCACTATATAAAAGGGTGTAGAGAAGGTCATTCGTCTTTTTCATATGCAAATAGAATTATGACCGTTAAGATGAACTACAATTTGACGGAAAAATGTGTTTATGGGATAATAGATTTTGTGAAACATATTTTTCCGAATGATAATGTTTCACCAACATCATACTATGAGGTTCAGAAGCTTGTACTTGATCTTGGGTTGCCATATCAAATGATAAATGTGTGTATCGAGAATTGTATGATATATTGAAGAGAAAATGAAAACCGCAGTAAAAGTAAATTTTGTCGTATACTTTAATTTTAAGAGCTAGTGGGACAGTTCCAATTCTATACAAACGTATATAGTATTTATTGTTAACGGAGAGGTTAAATATATCATATCAATCTCAGCACATGGCTAACCAATGAGATAGCATCATAGTATAGTCAAGGAGAAAAAATTACACATTTTTCAGAAAAACATTTTCAATCAATATATTTAAATTTTACATTTAAATAAATGAATGTATATTTTAGATTGTATCAAAATAATTTTAATTCATTTGAAAAACATAAAAGACAATATTCATTATAGTCCGTAATCGTAACTCTTTATAATATGCTTTCATATAATTTTAAAATATTAGTTGGGAGCAAAATGATATTAATAAAAAGGGAATAGTGTTAAACCTAACACCTAAACACCCAAGTAGATTGTGATGGAGGAGAAAAGATAAAATATGCGTTAAAGGCAAATAACTCTTCAATAGATTACTGGGTTCCTATCAATGGATCTGTTCGAGATTATTGCCCCTTTATGGGCTTCCAATAAATTAATGGATGCAATAATTAATCAACAATATGCCTTCATAAAAAAACAATCAATTCTTTAACAAACAAAAAAACAATAATATACAATCTATAAGAATGGTCGACATGGGAAATTAGTTATAGAGAAATTTTTTTTGAAGTTACCAATAATCAATGAGAGCAAATAGATACTTTGAAAACAAAGTAAAAGATTAAAAGTATAACTTGTGGCTAAGACTAAGCACTGCAGGATTTGATTATTTTTGAGGTCCACTTTCTATCTGTCGTGTTTTCAAAGTAATATTCCACAGTTAAATATTGTTGTCAAGCCCCAAGAATCCATTATTCAGTATCGACGAACCGATCAACGGTAAACAGGACGGATCTAACAAAACTGATTGTCCAAATCAAAAAAATTTGTGTGGCCCTTTCTATAACTATTATTTAAAACTTTAAATAATATTAGTTTTAATTTTTAAAAATATATATTAAATATTATATAAAATAACAATTATTTAATAAAAATCAAAACTTTAGCCTTTAAAATATTTCTATTATCATAAAAATATAATTTTGGTGGTGATGATCCTAAATGGTTGTTTAGGCCGCTTATATTCTTCGCCGGACCTGCCTGTAAACAATAATTGGTGTCTTTTAGGCTTCAAATTATCATAACGGTCTATGGATTGATAGAGTTACTAGAAAGTAGAGATTACAAATGTCAGTTCATCTGTAAACCTTAAAACAAATTGTATAAATATTTGAAGATAATCGATTCTACTGCTATATCATTTTGAATTAAATTAAGGTTTATACAAACGCTAAAAATAGAGTTTACAGGCTCGATTCAAAACGCTAAAAATGCTAAAATAAATAAATTAAGGTATATACAAAACGCTAAAAAATAATCTCTACTCAAAAAGCTAAAAAATAAAGAAAAAAAGAAAGAAAAGATATTCGATTCTATTGCTATATCATTTTGAATTAAATTAACAGATTTAGCTAATTCAATCATACAGTTTATTTTTTAAAATCAAAACTCATATACTCTAATTAATATTTCACACATCGATTTTGCAACTAATATGAATTTTGAACACACAAGTACACAAACTGATTCTTTGTTTTGGTTGATATATGTGAATGATCCACACGTCAACTAAGCACTTTGTTACTCTGAAAATTTAAATTGTATATGATTTACTTATATGAGCGATAATAATAACATATCATAGTTTTTTCTTTTGTTTCCCAGCTAAAAATTTTATCATCAAAATTTTTCTTTTCTTTTCAGCATCGTGTAAAAACTAAAAAGTTTGTTCTCACTAACATCAAAAAATTCTTTTTTGACCAAATAATTTTTACTAAAAAAAATATTGTGACTAGCAAAAAAGAAGAAAAAAGTAGGAGAAATGATAAAGGAGAGAAATGGAATTGCTTCTAATTTTAGGAAAGAAGCAGAAGAGAGTCTCCTTTAATGTCTTTTAACGTTACTGTTGCCAATTTGTTCCAACATGTCTTCTTCGACACAGACACTTACGTTTTATCCCCTTCGCTCTCCCTCTCAAGTATCCTAATTCTCAATCAATGGTTTTCTAAATAAAATTATACTACTTTTTAACAAAAATAATAATAATAATTTGACAGCAATGAAAACTGAAAACATATAAAGTTTTGTACGCATATATTAATTTGCTAACTATATAATTTAACTTTAAATAGGAATTCTGACCGTGAGGAACGATTTTGTGTTTCCCATTAGTTCAATTTTAGAAAATATAAAAAATAAAAAAGGTATTAAATTTGGATTATCCGTTTTGACGTTTTCCAGCGTATCTAAAGGTGCCTTTCACCGCCTTCGGAACTGAAAGAGGGAGTTCAAAATAAAAAAATAAATTTAGTATAACAACCGTCCGCTCACAGCACTGTCACATAAAAGTCACTCACGAGTCGTCCACGTCATCACTAGATCCGCGTGGGAAGTTCTCAAGCCGCTGTTTCTTAATTCATAACCGACAGGCAAGTCACGCTAGCTTATCACTTTGGATTTGACTGCGGTTGAAAAAAAGCAGAAGACTTAACCATGGTTAAGATAATAACCAGGACGTGGTTTACGTATTTCCCACTACTCTGCATCAGTTTATAAAGAAGCCAAAGGTTTGCCGGAGATTTAGCAACACAAAACAAACCAACTCATCGGAGAAAGACGAATGTGATTTTTTTTATCTCGAGTGAAAATAGAATTTTTGAAAAATGATGATCGGAGAAGCTAATCGTGCTTATCATCCAACGGTTAATATTCCTCCATGGCCACTTACTGATGATTTAACGGCGGCGGATATTTACGGAAGTCCAGACGGTGGAAATTGCATGATTGAGGCTTTGGCTGCGTTACAACGTTATCTTCCGTCGAACGAGCCGGATCCGGATTCAGATCCGGATTTATCGGGTCCGGATTCTCCAATCGACGCTTATTCTTGTGATCATTTCAGGATGTATGAGTTTAAAGTCAGGCGATGTGCTCGTGGCCGGAGTCATGATTGGACGGAGTGTCCGTACGCTCATCCCGGAGAAAAAGCTCGCCGTCGTGATCCGAGGAAGTATCATTACTCCGGAGCGGCGTGTCCTGAGTTTCGAAAGGGTGGTTGCAAGAGAGGCGATGCGTGTGAGTTATCTCATGGAGTTTTTGAGTGTTGGCTCCATCCAGCGCGTTATCGGACTCAGCCGTGTAAAGACGGTGGTAACTGTCGCCGCCGTGTTTGTTTTTTCGCTCATTCGCCGGATCAGCTTAGAGTTTTACCCAATCAAAGTCCCGATCGTGTCGATTCATTTGACGGAGTGTCTCCGATCCGTAGAGCGTTTCAGTTTTCGATTTCCCCGGCGTCTGGTTCGCCGTCTGTGAGTCCGCGAGGTGACTCGGACTCGTCTTCTTTACTGAGTCGTTCACTCGGATCTAATTCAGTAAACGACGTCATTGCGTCTCTGAGGAATTTGCAACTTAATAAAGTGAAATCTCTTCCTTCGTCGTACAATAGTCAATTCAGTTGCTTCGGATCCGGTTTTGGATCGCCACGTGGATCAGTCTTGGGTCCTGGGTTTCGGAGTCTACCAACTACCCCGACCCGACCCGAAATCGGGTATATGAATATTTGGGAAAATGGTTTGGAGGAAGAACCAGCTATGGAGCGGGTCGAGTCGGGTCGTGAACTGCGAGCGAAGCTGTTCGAGAAGCTGAGTAAGGAGAATTGCATGGGTCGGGTTGACTCGGATCCGGATCCTGGATCGAGTGAGGCTCCAGATGTCGGGTGGGTCTCTGATCTGGTGATGTAATTTTTAACCCGACTCGTAAACCGGATTTCGTTCGAAAGGATTAATTCAAGGATTATTATCGTCATGGTTTTTCTCTGAACAATTCTGTAAATATTATTTGCTAATTCGTATAATCTCTAATATATTTTCGATGATCCAGGGAGATTTCTCAGGTGTATAGAGGTGTTTAGGATTTTTATTTTATTTCATGGATCACTAATATATGTATTATTATGTTTTTATTTATTTACTTCTGATATTATTATGGTAGATGCAAATTTCATGTAATTATTAATTATTAATGAATGAAATGAGAATGTAAATTATTAAGGAGGCTTATTGGTTCTAAAAATTTTCAAGAGTTAAAAGTTTTTAAGATTTCACTATTATTCAAAACATTTATTAAGGGGGCTTATTGGGTCTAAAGTTTTTAAGATTTCATTATTATTCAATCTTGATTTTTCAAAACTATATGAAAGTTATATGTTATTGGTTTTGATATTAGAGATAACATCAAATAACCCAAAAAAAAGGATAATAACTATAAAGTGAACAATACTCTACAATAATATATTTTTAAAAAATTTGTGAGAATATGTAAAAATCTTTCCAAAGTATAAAAAATTCACAATATTCCCAAAAATTTATAATCTTAAAACTTAAAAATCAGAATTGAATAAGCCCCCTAAATTTGTTGAGCCCAAAGTGGACATTTATGATTTATCAAATGATTCAGTTTTAAGTAAATGATTTGTTTTTTTGTTGTGTTTATTTAGGCATGCGTGAAGTGGTGGTGATGTGATTAACGTCCGTGAACATCATTATCGGAGATTGTGATTTATGTCCTAAATAAGTCGGAGACAGTTGGTGTACTTTGTGTATCCTTTATGGAGAAGAATATTTCTTAACTTGAGTAAATCAAAAGTTAAATAGAAAATTATACTCAAGTAAAACAATGGATCTTTACGCTTATCCTAATCACTTTTCATGTTGCACAATTCTGAACTTATCCACAATGCGAGATATGATACTTGGCATAAAGATTTGGGTTTGTTAAGTAGTTGTTACATCGAAATTAGATATGGATTCAAGATCAAGTTATTTTCAGGTTACTGCTAATTTTATCTGACGTAACATATCAAAGTTAAAAAGTCCCACTTAATTAAGGAGTAAACATTTTCGTCGCAAGCTTCTAGATATAGTAAGGCCGATTTTATCTTGGGTCCTTGAGCAACAAGAGGAATTGATTTAGTTCGATGTTGGATCTGTTAAAAAGATATTGTAATGTTTTGAAGCTATAATATATTATAGTTTGAAATTTTCCGGCGGCTAATTTAAAAATAGTTAAACTAGGTGCAACTTATTAATTGTCCGTATAAGTTTAATATTTTGTGTGGATAAGTTTTTGAGTTACCTTCTTGTTTGATGGTATTGAAATACACACAGTTTAGAAAAACAACTGCAAAACAATGATATTGTATTTCAATAGATGCTAATGAATGTTAATAACTTTTTGTGGAATATATAAAAACAAGTGTCGTATTTTTTGGTTAAAGAATGGGATACTTCATCTTTAAATTCATATGCTATATTTGTCAATGCTTCATAATGAATTATTGATAACGACGTACTCTTAACGACGCTTTTAAATATTTTGCTTCAAAGTTTAAACTCTTAAGTTTTAGAGAAAAAAAGAAAGAAATCTGAGTAATTTGACTTTTGAAAAGAGGTCTCTTAGACTCTTAGTCGAAGATAGATCTTATCCGAAGGAGTATTGACTTATGAAAAGAGGTCTCGCAGTAAGATCTTATCCGTAGGGTTAAGGCTACTAGTATTGAGCAAATTACGTTAGATCTTATTTGATTTGGTATTTGTTTTAAATCGATTTTTATGAATAAAAAATTATATTTTATTCATTCAAAATAAAGAATAATATAAATACTAATTTTTAAAATTATATTCATTGTTATATCGGTTATTTGCATTATAAGGGTGTTTTAAGAGACATAAACGATTTAAGAAAAATTATAGATTAAAAATATTTTTTAAAAAGTGAATACTAAAATAGAAAATTAGATACTAAGTTTTAATAAAAAAAATTTCTCTCTTGTTATTTTCTTCCAATAAAACCACTGTTTCTTATTTTCACAGTTTTAATCTTTATTTTTTGAGAAGACTAACTGATTTTAAATATATTTTTACACGTTATTTTATGATTGGATTTGAATTTTTTTTTATAGTTTTAGATTTTGGTTGGAAATGTTTTGGTTGCGAAGGTTTTTTGAAAACCGATGACACCTGCATTAATGTAGAGTTGATGTTTCATTCCAAATCTATAATTTTTTTTGTTTGGTAATTTTAACATTTCGAAAAGCAAAAAAAAAATCTTACTTCAATAAAACTTTTGTAAATGAATAATGTCAGGATTATAATATTTTATTTAGTTTACAGAGTTTTTAATTAACCGATATATTAATTGATACTCGAAAAACTAATCTGGGAGCGAAAATATGTATCAATATATCAAGGTTTTACTGTCAGTGGCATTGGGTTAAAACAGACTGGTACAACTTAAAAACGACACGTAATTATAATTAACAAAGTCAAAACGGCATAGTAGGAAGGAAGGAGAAAAAGAATAGAAGAAACTAAGAAGTCGTAACGACAGGAAAGTGGCATGAAGAAACAAAGAGTTAAAGAAAAATTCAAACGCAGATTATTTAAGTTAATTATATGAACAAAATAAAATTTCCGATCAATTTGACTCGGATCCTTATATACATATAATCTTTCTTTCTGTTTTAATCAATGCACACACAAAGCTCCCAACTTAAACATAAATCTCCCAAAGGCTAGCTTCAGCTGCAGTAAACAAAAACCGGTTTAACAATAAAAATTTCTTCAATGGGTTTTATTTGTTTTTGATATGAAAAAAGTTTACCTTAGAGAGCCATCTCAGCTTGTAATGCTGCAAGTTCATCTTCCTCAGGAGTCCGTATCTTAGGACGAAGGGGTTGCACACGGACTGGAGCATTTGGTGCGGTTGTTGTTGGCTGAAGAAGTTGCTCTTCTAGCTCCTCACTTTCTAGTTCTTCAAGCTCTGCTTCCAATTCATCCTGTGATAGCCAATTAACAAAAATGTTCAGCAAGCTGAAGAAGACTTGTGTTTTCGAGAGATATAATGATCATCGGGTAGAAAGGAAAGATACCTCATCAAAATCAGCCGCAGACCCAATTGGAGCCGACAATGCTTCTTGGATCTGTTTCATGTTTTCAGTTTGCTCATTGATCTCATCCATTGTCTTGTCAACATCATCAATGTTTCTGCAAAACAAATGTATGTAAATGCACACTTAGACACTGCTTAAATCATAATTTATCTAACCCGGTAGTAAAGAAGTTAGGTAACACACACATACGTTGCTTTCTGCATAGCTTTCATTGCAGAAGCTCCAGTCCTCAAAGCATCTACAGTCTCTGTTGTTGCTTTTGCACCTTCTAACATAATCATCTGTTTACAAAATAGTGATATATTCAATTATCATTCATAGTAGCAAATATCATAAATAAACTTCAATACGAAAAAACAAAAAAGCAAAATATCATAAATAAACAAAAAAACAAAAAAGCACCTTCTAACATAATCATCTGTTTACAAAATAGTGATATATTCAATTATCATTCATAGTAGCAAATATCATAAATAAACTTCAATAATAAAAAACAAAAAAGCTCACTTGATCATGAATACGAAGCTGGAAATTCCCAAGCTGTTCAACTTGTTGCTCATATAACCTCTTCCTTTTCAAACATTGTATAGCCGCTGCACGATAACAATACTCTTAAACACATTGGGATACATGAATACTAACACATGTCTATATCAAAATTTGATTCATTTAATAACAACGAGATTTGGTCTTACCGCGTTTGTTCTTAACCCGAGAGAACTCCTTTGCTCTCTCAACTTCTCCAGCAGCTTTCTTCAGAAGAACACTCTCCTTTTTCTCTAGCATCTCAAGAGTCTAAGGAACCACAACAAACCAATATTGAATCTTTTTCTCACACAAGAAAGTACCAAACTTTGCTATAACAATGCAAATTTTTGTCTCAAGATTGAACCCAAAAACGGATACACGAAGCAATAGTCCAAACCCATTAAAATAGTTGTAATCTCAATCTCTAATCTTCTTACAAAATCCAATTTTGACATAAAACATTGATGAAAGAGAGAATTTGGTGTTACCTCATTAAGCTTGTCTAATGTTTGGAGAGTATTTGTCTCCGGCTTTGGTTTCCCGAATAGCCGATTCATAAACATGGTGAAATAACCAACACTGAGATCTCTCCTCTACAAAATCGAAACAATTAATCAAAAATCACGCAAACCATTCAATCGATCAATCCAGGGAGCCAAATTAGGGTTTTTTTACAACTGGGTAACAAAATTTGGATAACCAATCTAAAATTAGATCCTGACATGTACAGGTGAAGAATTTACAATACAAAGAGAAGAAACAGGTTTTATGAATCAATTGATAGATCAAAACAAACCTGAGGGATTTGAAACGAAGCTTGATTGATTGAGAGATGGGATTAATCGAGCGATGAAGAAGAAGAAGAAACGACGTTGAAGTTTTTTTTTTTTTTTATATAAATAAGAAATAAAATCAAAGGAGTTTGGGTTTTCTAATTATGTTTCTACCTGTACTTATTAGTAGTTAATTATTGATATTTATCTTTTTGATAATGATTGATTTTATACGTTCTACTTATACCGGACCCTTAATATTTATGAAATTGTCTGTCGGAAGAAAAGAAATATAATAATGAAAATATCTCTACGAAATTTCGTTGGAAATACGTAAATCTTTACGAATTCCTCAGAAAAAGGGTTTGATTTTCTAATTTGTTATTGACATTGACATATTTTTTTAAAAATCCCTCTTAGGATTTGAAATTTAGTTGTTAAGTAAAATTTTCGTAATAACCTGAGAACATTTTTTGTTTAATTAAGAAATAAAAGACATAATTAAGAATAATAACGTGGAAAAATATATCTAGAAAAAGAATAGGTTGGAATCTCATGTTGGCATTGTACGTAGGAGTTTAGTTAACACCATATTAGTTAATAATGCGTACCACCAAGCTTCCAATACAATTTTCATTTTTTTTTAGTTTGGTAGTACTAGCAGTAAAATCCTCGGCTCCTAGCGACTGAAGATTCAAGGCGACGCGAGCTAGATCTTGGTTTTGGACTTCCTCCTGCCACTGGTCACGACGGTGGTCGTTTCTCCGTCTGTTTCTCTGCGGGTCAGGTGTTACTCTTGCTCGAGGACGGCGACATTCGGCATAGTGTTGGGATTTCACCTCTCGTTTGGGCTGTCGCTGGTGAGCCTCTTCCGCCGGTAAAGCTTGGTTGTGCCTCTAGTTCCGTTTTGATGCTTCTTCCTCTTCCTCGTGCGGTGTCTACGAGTGCGTGGCTGTCGACTCGTCTTTGGGATTGGATCCTTCTCGTTTGAGGCCTCTCTTCCTCTTCTCCTGCCTCATCGTGTTGGGCACATTGTCATTTATGAGTTCCGACTTCATGGCTTCCAATTCTCTTCTCTTATCAGTTAAATAACTTCGAGGTTGCCTCCTATCTTTTTGTTGGCTCACAGTGGGTGGGGTTTTGTGTGGTGTTTCCGAAGCGGAAAGAAGCCTTCTTTCCCCTCTCTTCGTTTCAAGGTATGGATCTCGGGTTTGTTGGTTCCCTCCTCTGAGTAATGCTAGTTTCCGGTGGTCTTTTTCCTCGTTGACTTCTTGAGATTCTTTGTTGCTAGTTGTTTAGTCGCATGAGATGCCTTGGTTCTTTGTGTTGACTTGTTCTACTCTTTGTTGGGTCGTCTTTGGTTCTACTTGTGGCTTCAGGTTTGCTTCGGTTAGAGTTAGGTGGAATGCGTGGGTTCACGGAAACACTCTCCTTCCTGGTCTCTTTGTTTATGCTCGGCTAGCCTCTCATAGAACCGACTAGGATTGCTATCTGCCATTGTGTTCCTTTAGCCGCCTCCTCGATCTTTAGGTGATTGTTGCTTCATTATAGTGCTCGGGATTGGTCTTCAAGCTATGGATGAGACATCCTTGTATCCTCAGTATCCTTCTCCATTTCATTTATGCTTTAACTTTTCTCTTGTTGTCTTTTACGTTCTTCTTATGTACTACTTTCTCCGTCTTGTAACAACACTTCACAGCAATTTAAATAGCAATCCCTTTATCAAACAAAAAAAAGTTTTTTTCTTGTTTGTTTCATTATCATAAATGTATGTGATGTAAGTTTTAATGCATCCAAGATAAAGAGTAAATAAATAATTTAACAAAGTATATATCCCCATAACATGAATTAGATGTCACATTTAAAATGCCTAAAGAAAATGGTATAAACATGTCTCTTAACTCCTAAGAATTATAATAACTTACCTAACTTAAATCATGATTGTGGATCAGAAACTGGTTTCTTTTGGGCTCTTGATCAAACATTTTGTAAGTATTCCTTGTAGATGGCCATGTGGCCACACTTTAGAGTAACAATGGCCCAAGTAGAAGGTGGTCTAATCCATCAAGTTTTTTTTTTAATCTTTGTTAAATTTGGATTATCTAGTGGTCTAACAGAGGATGTATAATAATAGAGAAATCAATTTTCTATAATAAGTAATTGATGTCATACTACAGAGGAGGACAGATGAATCATCCTTCCTCACTGTAGTTTTGAGAAAACGAGTTCACATTTCATTCACGTCTCCAATTCTCATAACTCAAACGATATGAATATTACCAGCTTTGGTTTTCAGTAAAGATAAAATGTTGAAATTATATATATATATATATATATATATATATTATACTATGAAACAATTGTATTTGCAAAATGGTTGACGCATACCGAATATCCGAATTTACTTACATAATCAATAATCAAGGCAAAAGTCTACAATTATAACTAATTTACATACCTCAAAAATATTTACGTAAGCGGAAAGAGTTGGAGTCTAATTAGAAAAAAGGTTTTGTGTCGTTTAGGTTTTTCTTTTCTTTTTCTAAATGAAAATTTAACAAACAAAAAATCATTAATAACACATTCAATTAATGTTTTAAAGTTAAAACTCATAATCATAATTAATAAAAGGTTATTAATTAGTGTTCTATATAGAGAATACAAGTGTTCGGGACCAGGATCACAGAGACACAGACAGCCAAGAGAGTGCCATTCACACAAGAAATTGACGCCAAAGAAGCTAACCGTTTCCTTTCCCTCGTATACTCTTCAATATAATTCATTTTACAATCTAATCATATATGAGAAAACTTCATTTTATTTTATAATACTTCATAAATAATGGACATATAAGTAATCGACTAATTGGTAATATTCTGTTTGTGTAAAATATAACGTAAGATATAACGGTAGTTTTAGAGAAGGTAAGATCAGATACAATTTAGTACTGTAAATTCTGTTTATGTAAAATCTGTGAAATAGTTTAACGCAAAAACAAACTTATTCGTTTTATGAACCTACGGAAAGCTCGAGGTTTCTTAATGCAGTTTCAGCAAAAAAAAAAAAAAAATTGGTAAATTCAGTTTCAACAATTATGCAATTCCTTTTAGTTTTATATGAAAATATCTAATTAACATGATTGTTAATTTGTTATTCGATTCTTTGATCTCTGATTAATTATTATTAAACGAGACCTGTTAATTATGTGAATAGAATTAAGAGATGATTTTAAATAATAATAATAAGTAAAGAGATAAGCTTCTACTTGACTTTCAAATAATCACCACACAAAGTGCATGGTAAATTTAGTGTATGAAAATTTAATATTCAAAAATGCTTCAAGGAATATAAACCACAAACGAAAATAGTAGTAAAAAGAGATAAATCCGGTCAGACAACGACGATCCCGTCGTCCCAAAAAGTATATAACTTCTTCATCTCTTCCATTTTTAAAGTAAATAAATATATTTTTTCTTTCTTTTTTACTTTTTTTTTTATAAAATAAAAAATAAAATATGGGTTACATTTATCTTTCCCTGGTTGCATTACTTGTAGCGTTTACCTCACCGGTGGTTCTAGCCGACGATATAACTCCAATTCCAGCGGATAAAGCCCAAGTCGAGCCATGGTTCAGGGCAAATGTTCAAACCCTTTCTGCGAGACGTGGCACACTCGACCCTGCCCTCGAAGCCGCTGAAGCATCGCCACGTATCATCACCGTAAGTAAATCACAATTTTATCAAGATCATTCATGTATTCAATCCAGTTTTCGTTTTGTGCATTTTTTCTCTTTTTGAGATAAAAAAATTGAATAAATATATTTTAACCGTTATATTCATTTCCGGTTTAGTTGAATTTGTTTTCTCTTAGAATCGATTATTGTATCGTTTTATTTGGTACGGTTTGACTGTTTTAATTTGGTTCATATCAATTTAACCCAATTTGGACACAAATCAATGCATGCATATTGTTAATTCCGATGCAGGTGAATCAAAAAGGAGGCGGTGATTTTAAGACAATAAACGAAGCGATCAAGAGTATTCCAACGGCAAACAAGAACCGTGTGGTCATCAAGTTAGCTCCTGGTGAATACATAGAAAAAGTCACAGTCGACGTAGGCCGACCATTCGTTACATTGCTTGGTCAACCTGGTGCTGAAACCAACTTGACCTTCCACGGAACGGCCGCAAAATACGGCACCGTAGAGAGTGCCACACTTATCGTCTGGGCTGAATATTTTATGGCAGCCAACCTAAACATTAGAGTATGTATACAAAAAAGTTAGTTGTTTATTACGTTAAAGATTAGTTGGAACTGATAAAACATTATATTTCCTATAGAATACTGCTCCGATGCCAAAACCAGGTACGCAAGGACAAGCTCTAGCTATGAGGATCAACGCCGATAAGGCTGCTTTCTACAACTGTAAATTCTATGGTTTTCAAGACACTCTTTGCGACGATAGAGGCAACCATTTCTTTAAAAACTGTTACATTGAAGGAACCTATGATTTTATTTTTGGAAGAGGAGCTTCCTTGTACTTGGTACGTGTTATCTCTTTAAACACACATATAGACCATGACTGGTAATTACTACGTGTTTTAATTTATTTTTCTTTTTCTATAGAATACACAATTGCACGCTGTTGGAGATGGATTAAGAGTGATCACGGCACACAATCGACAGGATTCAAACGCGCAAAACGGGTTCTCGTTCGTGCATTGCAAGATTACTGGCGTTGGAACCGGGATTTACTTGGGCAGGGCTTGGATGAGCCACCCTAAGGTCGTCTATGCCTACACAGAAATGTCCAGTGTCGTCAACCCATCTGGATGGCAAGAGAACAGGGTGCGCGCGCATGACAAGTAAGATATTGCTAATTAATAATATTTTAAGGTTCAAATGTGATTTTGTGACAGTGCATATTTAAGCTGTTATTGTTTAAAATCGATCCAATTTTTCTTAAGAGTTTTTTTTGGTCCGTATAGAACTTCACCGGCTCCATTTGTAGGCTTTTGACCTTGTATAACATTTCTTGATATATATTATGAATGATAGGACGGTGTTCTATGGAGAATACATGTGCACGGGGCCAGGATCAAACAAAGAGAAGAGAGTAGCCCACACACAAGAGATTGACAACAAAGAAGCTAACCATTTCCTTTCCCTCGGCTACATCAAAGGCTCCAAATGGCTTCTCCCTCCCCCCGCTTTCTAAGCCACACCCCTTCATTGCCAAAATTATATACTTTTCACTAAAATTATATGTATATGGTATAATTGTACGTATTATTTTCGAAGAATCCTCTCTTCCTGTATATGATGGAGGAGTAGAGACTCTTGTAATTTTGGTTTCATTATAATATAAAATACGCCATGGTTCACAGATGAGAAGCAGATAAAATTACATTGGTTATTGAACAACCAATCATCAATTCTTTTTTAATCCAGTTGGTTGGACATGACATAAATCTACCTATATATTAGAGATATTTTTAGCACAAAAATGTGGAATTACGTTTTCGTTAAAAAGCGTTGAAACACACTTTTTAGAATAATCTACATATATATATATATATATATATATATATTTAGAGGAAAATTATGAGATCTTCTATCAATTGATATTACCGGCATACCACTAGAAAGTAAACACACAATTTCAAAATATATATAAGTGCGAAAATCACTTGCTAAAACTTGGAAAGTCTCACTAAAGCAAACTAAAATTTTCAAGCAGTTTTATATGATGAAACTTTTTGAGAGAATAACGTTTTTTAGACACTTAAAACGAAACATGTTTATAAAAGATATAGAAGATATCATAAAGGTATCGTAAATGAAAGAGTTTTTAATGATTATGTTACTATAATTTAGTTATTAGCTGTGACTAGCGCTGTGGAAAATGGGTATCTCCGCGATTCGCGATTCGTAATTCGCGATTCGTAATCCGCAAATTTTATAGAAAATTGTGAGTGTTTAAATCTATTTCGCAAAATGGTGGATGTAAAATATTAAATCTATGATAGTCCTGCCAAACTTAGTAAGTCCCGCAAATAGATGACAAAATAAAAATAAATACCCAAAAATCCGCAAACTTATAAATCAAAAACGAGTTTCCACAAAATCACAAACCCGCATAGAAGCCCAAAAGTAAACTAAGCGGCCCATGTCTGACCCAAAATAATGTGAACTCCGCAAGGTCTAAGGGTAAAAATCTGCTAACCCGCATTAATTTAAAACCCATCCCGCTAGATTCATTAAAATATGATCTTCATAAAATATATCCGAACCCGCTTCACGACGAAACGTTGATATTCGATATGAATTGTGACACAAGTTTAGTAACAAACTACAACATATTTGTTACATTATTTCACAAGTTGTGTCAAATTTTGCCATTTATTCTCCGTAACAATTTATGTCGATTTTATGATTATTTTTACTGCGTCGCAATTTGTGACAAAATTGATACTATTGTAATCATTATCCAGGCTAAGATGATTTTGTGACTAAAATTGACTTGTGACGATTTTACTGTAACTTTTTAAAAGTTGTCTTCAATTAGTAGTAGACTGATCACAATAGAAAATTTGTGACGAAATATGTATATACTGTGATCTAAAAAATCGTCATAATATTAAAATTTTCTTGTAGAATTATGATTTGTCTCTTAGTCTCTTCATCATCATTATACCAAAAGAAACAAACTAACTAACCCAAAATTTTTATTTACCGTTAGACTAACCATTCATGTCTAGCAAATTTACATTGAAAGATAAATTTTGGTTTAGGTCCTTTAGTTAAATTTATAAATAGAAATATAATAATAGAGTTCGGTCTCTCAATGTTCAACATGTTGACTTTGCCAACTGTAAATGTTCTTTTATTGGAAAAGTAGATGGTGGTGATAGATGAATTTACTAATTTAACTGCAAGAAAGATTACTGAATTTGTATGTAACAAAATCAAATATTCAAAAAATGGTTCAAGAAATAGAAACCACAAACAAAAAATAGTAAAAATAAGATCTGTCCGGTCAGAGAACAAAACGCAAGACAAGTATAAAAACCCCTACAATGCTTCTTCATTTCATCCATTCTCAAAGTAAATAAGATAGTAGTAACACCTAGTTTTTTTTTGCCCTTTTCATTATTTTCTTTTATTTTGTGAAAAAATAAAAGAAAATAATAAAAGATGGGTTACATTTCAGTGTCCGTGGTTGCATTCCTAGTAGTTTTGCCGGTGGTTTTAGCTACAGATACAGCAATGATTCCAGAAAACAGAGCCCAAATCCCGCAATGGTTCAAGGCCAACGTTAAACCTTTTTCCCAGAGAAAGGGCTCGCTAGACCCCGCCCTTGAAGCTGCTGAAGCATCGCGACGTATTATCACCGTAAGTTACTATATAATCCGATTTTTGGTTTGGTTTGGTATAGTTTTTACTTTTAGCAAACTATATTTTATAGTTTGATTGTTATAATTTGAATGAAAGAAAACACTGAAAATCTCATTGCAGGTGAATCAAAAAGGAGGCGCCAATTTTAAGACAATAAACGAAGCGATCAAGAGCATTCCGTTAGGAAACAAGAACCGTGTGATCATCAAGTTGGCCCCTGGTATATACAATGAGAAGGTCACGATCGACATTGGTCGACCATTCGTAACATTGCTAGGTCAACCTGGTGGAGAAACGGTCTTGACTTATCACGGGACAGCGGCTAAGTACGGAACCGTAGAGAGTGCAACTCTTATCGTCTGGTCTGAGTATTTCATGGCAGCTAACCTCATCATTAAAGTATGTGAACCATATATTTTGTTCTACGTTATTACATTACATTAAAGATTAATTGCTACTAATTTAATGTTTGTGTATATATGTTGATTTTGTTATTCTATAGAATACTGCTCCAATGCCGAAACCAGGTACTCAAGGACAAGCTCTAGCTATGAGGATCAACGGTGATAAGGCAGCTTTCTACAGCTGTAAATTCCATGGTTTTCAAGATACTCTATGCGATGACAAAGGCAACCATTTCTTCAAGGACTGTTACATTGAAGGAACCTATGATTTTATCTTCGGAAGAGGAGCTTCCTTATACTTGGTAACCTTAAATATTATCTCTCTTTTAACATGGTAAATTAATAAATATATATATATATATATAACATGTTTAAATAATACATATTTATGTACATAAAATCGATAGAACACGCAATTGCACGCTGTTGGAGATGGGTTAAGAGTGATCACGGCACAAAGCAGAACAAGTCCGAACGAACAAAACGGATACACATTCGTGCATTGCAAAGTCACTGGAACCGGAAAGGGAATTTATTTGGGCCGGTCTTGGATGAGCCACCCAAAAGTCATCTATGCTTTCACAGAGATGAGTAGCGTGGTCAACCCATCTGGCTGGAGGGAGAACTTCAACCGAGGATATGACAAGTAACATTTTCATATCATCTCATTTACATATAGAACTCAATCAACTACATTTTATATATCTGAATATAAACCTAATTTGGATATTGTGTTGTATAAATGCAGGACGGTGTTCTATGGAGAATACAAGTGTTTCGGACCTGGGTCACACGTAGAGAAGAGAGTGCCTTACACACAAGATATTGACCAAAACGAAGTTAAGCCTTTCCTCACTCTTGGTTACATTAAGGGCTCCAAGTGGCTACTTCCTCCTCCTAAATACTGAAATTTTTCTTAAGACAAAATATCGCTTGTAACTGTACTTAAATCTTATCAGCGAAGTATTCCCATCTTTTTTATTTTATTTTTTGTATTGCTTGAGATATGAATGTGATTAAGATTTTTTTTGGTCTCTATACATATATAAAACTATTTTGCATCTCAATTCATTCGTTTTAAATATTACAGCTCGGAAGTGTGGTGTTCTTTTCCCCCTTTATTTAGAATATCCATATATATATATATATGATATATAATTGAACCGAGATCTTCCGTAAAACATCAAAACTAAGTTAAATTATGTTTACATACCATTGAGTTCATTCATAATATGTTTGAAGTACAAACAAAAAGAAAGAGTCCATCTCTGTCCATACCATGTTTTTAGAATTTTGATTTATATAAAAAATGTAGAAGCAATAATAAATTAGGCATAAATAATACATATTCTAGATTTCATCATTTTTATAGGTCTAGTTGCAAATGTTAACTTTAATACTTTTCGTAATATACTTTAGGTTATGAGTATGAATTAGCCTCTTCCTTTTTTGGTCGGAGAATTAGCTTATTTAATTATAAAGAGATGCATGCAATTAATTAAAGACCCAATGGTCAAAAGATGATTATAAAAATATTTGGATACGTACACCGACATAGCCGTCGAGTAGCCGCGTCACAGCCAGGTCAGCAAAGAGTCGCCCTCAAATTAAAAAGGAAGGATAGCATACTTCTGCAAGTGTGCTGGGTCTGACTAAGATTCCGAATCTGGTTCTTACGATTTAAGACCATCCGATTTTCAACGGTTCAGATTGTTTTGAATCATTAGTACGATATTTACGTCCGCAGGTAATCACGCCCTTTTAATGACTCACTCCTTGTTTCCTGCATTTCTCCGTGATAACATTGACGGTCAATCTTTTTGTTTCACGTTTTCTTGATATAAATATATACCTGTTGTTAAATGTTTTAAATATATTTTTATTGGTCATATTCTATAGTATATTCGGATTTATAATTTTTCATTATTGTAAATTGCTGTGAAATAAATTTATTTTTAATTTCACCAATTTTGAAGCGATGTTCCTAAAATGCCCTTTAAAGAGTTTGTTATGCATCATCATAATCTTTATATATGATTTTATTACCTTTGCACAGATTGTTTAATATATCTTAATGTTTTATTAGAATGGATTAACGAATATCTATATGTAAAAATATGAGTGGCATGTTTGCACTTAAGTATATTCATTATCTAGATAATGTATAGAAATTATTGTTCAGATGTTTTTTTTGTTATAACGTGGACTTTATGTAAGCAGGTCTGAATGTTTATCAATAAACTTTTTTTCCTATATAACATTATCTAAATGCATTCCAAATATGAAATGTCATTAAATGGCTCATAAGTCAGTACAATACAACTTTGGGGGGGGGGGGGGGGAAGAGTCAATATAATCAAAATGATAAACGTAAAAAAAAAAGGGTGATAAAAGTCATATATAGGTCTGACTTAAAAAAAAAAAGAGTTTGCTCGTCGTATTTCGACCAATCTTCGTATTAAGATTGAGAAATTACAAAGGATATTTCGATTTTATCTTGCGATGTGATAAAAAAACGAAGTGGCGAATAAGCAAGAAGCTACAACCGGGAATAATTGGATATCGTGTTAAATTTTTGTCGAATTCGCACAAGAAAATATGTGGTATTGTATGAAAAGTAATAACAAGAGAGGAGAATTTGATAAAGTCTTAATTTTTTTTTTTTGAATAAGTAGGAGGTTCTGTGGACCCCTGCCAGAAAATTGGAGATCTTAAACCCTAATTTCACTTTAGAACACAGGAAGAAGTTCGTTTAGAGAATCTATTTGAAATTGGGATATGAAAAAAATAGCCGTTACTATAAGGAAGTCTTCGATTTATATATAATTCGATTTTGATTGAAGTTGGGCCACGAAAATTAAACCGTTGCTTAAATAAACTAATTATGCTTCAATACCTTTCAACTACATTAAGATTTTGGTTTTATATAAGCTAGGCGCGGTATATATATATTTTAAAAACTTTGATGAAAAATATTTAAAATATAAACAGTCGCGGGTTTTTGTTTGAAATTACAATTATATATATATATATATATAATGTTTGTGTTGTTTATGTTTATTTTTTGTGTTATGTAGTTATAGATTATTTATTTATTGTTTTATTCTTTAATATATTTTCGAATATGTTGGTTTAGTTCCGTACAACCAACTAGTTACTCGAAAATATTATTATTTTTGGGTTCAATTCGATTTTTTGATGGAATGTCTACTCCTACACCACCAGCTTTGAACAAGGATTTTGCATAGTTATAATATGTAAAAAGCAATAAAAGAAGTAGAAAGTTAGAGAGTGCGTTGTGTTGTTAACACTTTATGCATAGTATAATTCCAAAAGTGTTGGACTCGATGGGTGAGAGACTTAAAGTGTTTGCTTATTCTTACCAAACCGATGTGAAATCTAAAAATGACTTTCATCAGAAAAAAAGAACATGCACTCGAAAATTAAAAAAATTGACTAGACAGATCCCACTGACTTGCCAAAAACCAAAGTTGAAAACTATTCCCATTTAATCCATACGTACTAAGCATATACTGTATTTGTTTTCTTTTATAACAAAATTTTGGACAAACTGTTGTGTATTATAATTGATTTAAATATTTAATCCATACATAAATTTGGTTTTTATATATTAATAACACGAAGTCAAATTTTAGTGGAAAATTAATAAATATGAATATATATATATATATATTTTTGTTGCACATATACTATACGGATGAATCACCTAGTTATTATCTAAGTGTCTAACTTTATTAGTTTAGATCGGTGCTCAAATAAATCAACCAAAGTACTACAAATCGACCAAAGAATTTCCGAAATAATTAGAATAGTTTCAGTCGGTGCTCAAATAATAACAGGCTCTTAATTTATGGTTGTCCATAAATCGCGTCTTTTAGCTCTTAAATAGAGTCAAGCGAGTTCTTTTTTAATAATAAAAAAGTCAAGCAAGGACAAATCAAACTACTCTCTAATTAAAATTAAAATTTATAAACACGTCATAGACAATCTTTAAAAAAAAAAAATTCTGAACTTTATATTGTATCAAAGACAAAATAGTGATATATATATACGTCATAGACGATCTTGGAACTTATGGTACTTCAATATTTTAATACTAGTTATAGACTTATAGGTATTACATCACAGACAAACAAATAATTGATACATGTATATAGTTGAATTATACAAAAAATGACATTCTTTTTTTAGAACATTCAATTTCATGTTAAACCAAAAAAAAACATTCGTTGTGATGATCATACTTTTTAGTTAATAAATTTTCGAATTATCATCTGTTACTCAACGTCGTCCACAAAATTCGTCAAGAAAAAAAAACCAAAAACAAATCTCTGAGTGCCAGTTTCGTAATTAACAAAAACCCACGACCACTTTGTCCACTCAGAAAATAAAAATCCGGCGAGAAAATTCCAAAAATTCAAAAATCGGAAAGAAATATCAATAATTAATCACTTTCCATAGTTTTCAGACAACAGAGCTGCTGCTTACTTGTGGTCTCCCCAAAAATTTGTATTTTATTCACCAAAGCAGTAGCTCAGCTAGATCCATCTAGGGTTCTTAATTTTACCCCCTTTCTTAAATTGATTTTGGAGAAAATTTCCTTTTTTTTTTTTTGGTTGTTTAAAATGGGGAAAGTGGCTGTTGCTACGACGGTCGTGTGTTCTGTGGCGGTTTGTGCGGCGGCGGCTTTGATTGTACGGCGGCGTATGCAAAGTTCTGGGAAATGGACAAGAGTGATTGAGATCTTGAAAGCTTTTGAAGAAGATTGTGCAACGCCAATTGCCAAATTAAGACAAGTGGCTGATGCTATGACTGTTGAGATGCACGCTGGTCTTGCATCTGAAGGTGGAAGCAAGCTTAAGATGCTTATTAGCTATGTTGATAATCTTCCTTCTGGGTAATTTTTTTTACTTTATTCTAATTTTGAAAATTGAATTGATAAATTTGAGGTTTTTTTGGAGTTTTATCTGAATTTGGATTCGATAAAGCTGATTTTTAGATAAATCACTGCCACGTTTACTCAGTTTTTTTTTTGCATAATGTTTTGAGTTTTATCTGATAAAGTTTGTTGCTTTATGATTCATTTGGATTTCAATTTGGATGTTATTTGTTTGATTGTCACTCAGAGTAATCCAGATTCATCATTTTGAATCATAATCTCCTTTGAAGTTGGGAATTTTTTTAAGATTGTGATGCCATAATCAATTAAATAGGACAAGAACATTTTATATTTTGCTCAATTTATTGTGGATAATCTAGTTTTTATGTATATTGCTTCTTCCTGGACTCTAGATTCTTATCCGTAGAGTATCTGCAATTTTGTTTTTTATCAACTTCAACATAATTGTTAGGTTTTGATGTCTCACTGTTCCAAAGCTTGGCTTTTATCACTTTCATGGAATATATACGAGTATTTTTGTTGTCTTTTCTATGTCTTGTTCTTAGGTTCTCGTTTCTGTTTTTTCTGCTTAGCTTCATATGTTAGTTTTTCTGTTTTTAATATATATAAAGGAAATGAAGAGAGCTAGTGACTATATGAGTAGTAGACTCTTTGACTAATAAATATATCTGTGAAGTTAATAGCATGAGTGAGTGTTTATGCAACTTTTGCAGACTGTTTTGGGAAATGTTTACTTATATAGTAGCCCATATGTCTTTGTAGGAGGATTTTTGTAAATCATGTGTATACTTTCACTGTAATTGGATCTAATGTTTACTTTCAATTTGACAGAGATGAAACTGGTGTCTTTTATGCATTGGATCTAGGCGGAACAAACTTCCGTGTTATGCGTGTGCTTCTCGGTGGGAAAGAAGGTCGTGTTGTTAAACGAGAATTCAAAGAAGAATCAATTCCTCCTCATCTGATGACTGGGAAATCAGATGTCAGTTTTCTGACTAGAATTTTTTCCTTGAATGTTATGTGCCGTCTAGGATGATCTTATATCTTTGTGTATTGATTATGTTTTTGGTAATTTTGGAGCCAGGAATTATTTGATTTTATCGCTGAAGTTCTTGCAAAGTTTGTCGCTACAGAAGGCGATGACTTTCATCTCCCACCGGGTAGACAAAGGGAATTAGGCTTCACTTTCTCATTTCCGGTTAAGCAGACATCTTTGTCCGCTGGCACTCTCATCAACTGGACAAAGGGATTTTCCATTGAAGATACAGTTGAGTTTGATTTCCCTTCATCTATTTCGATTTTAGTACAGCATCTTCTATGCTTCCTCTAGACTGCAAGTTTTTATGAACTCTGTTCTGTTGTATCTAAGAAATTTTCAGGCTTTGCTTTGTCGATTTGAAGACGAGTTTTTTATATGATTATGCTGTTTCTGAAATTCTGGCGTTTGTATCTCTGTTTCTTGGCGATTGTGTAGGTTGGTCAAGATGTTGTTAGAGAACTAATTAAAGCTATGGAAAGAGTTGGTCTGGATATGCGTGTCGCAGCGCTGGTGAGTTTTCCTCTTATCCCCCCCCCCCCGGGAAAAAGCACACTCTCTTTTCTTTCAGCTAGCAATCAACTTGTGTCATCTAGTATTAGATTATGATTCTTTTTAAACTGTACAGGTTAATGATACCATTGGAACACTCGCGGGTGGTAGATACACTAACCCGGATGTTGTGGTTGCTGTTATTTTGGGCACCGGCACAAATGCAGCCTATGTAGAACGTGCACATGCAATTCCCAAATGGCATGGTTTGCTTCCCAAATCTGGAGAAATGGTTTGTGTTTTCGTAAGAACATAACAATTTTAACTGAGCTTTAAACGACTTGAATGTTAACGTTTTGAGACTTTTTGTCTGTAGGTTATCAACATGGAATGGGGCAACTTCAGGTCATCGCATCTTCCATTGACGGATTTTGACCACTCGCTAGATTTCGAGAGTTTGAATCCTGGTGAACAGGTATGAGCTTCGAAATTTCGATGGTTTTCAAGTTCGTTTAGAGAACCATCATCATGACCTAAGATTCTATCTTGCTTATATATTTTTCAGATTCTTGAGAAAATCATTTCCGGAATGTATCTGGGAGAAATCTTGCGTAGAGTTCTTCTAAAGATGGCTGAAGAAGCTGCTTTCTTTGGCGACGTCGTCCCACCTAAGCTGAAAATACCATTCATCATAAGGTTGATTGAACTTCTTCTACATGGTTACTTTCACTTACTCAGAAGTCTAATAATCACTTTTACTGTACGCAGGACCCCACACATGTCTGCTATGCACAGAGATACTTCCCCGGATTTGAAGGTTGTGGGAAGCAAGTTAAAGGACATATTGGATGTAAGACTCTCTCCTATACATAATGATTTCACACTTAAATGTATAACCGAAACCTCAAAAGAGATTCTTTGGTGAATTCGCAGGTTCCTACGACTTCTCTGAAGATGAGAAAAGTTGTGATTAGCCTCTGTAACATCATTGCTAGCCGAGGAGCTCGTTTATCTGCTGCAGGGATCTATGGAATCCTCAAGAAAATAGGAAGAGATGCAACGAAAGATGGAGAAACTCAGAAATCTGTGATAGCCATGGACGGTGGGCTATTCGAGCACTATACTCAGTTCAGTGAGTCAATGAAGAGTTCATTGAAAGAGTTGCTTGGAGATGAAGTTTCAGAGAGTGTAGAAGTGATTCTATCGAATGATGGTTCAGGTGTTGGAGCTGCACTACTTGCTGCTTCTCATTCTCAGTATCTTGAAGTTGAAGTAACAAGTTAAATTTTAAAAGCCTTTTTTTGTGTGTTCTCTCTTCTCTCAAGAGACAAGAGTCAAGACCTTCTTCTTTGTTTGCCTTTAGGGCTTAAACAAATAAAAGAAGAAGAAGGTTAATTCCCTTTTTTGGGAAATTTTATTTTCTCAATTTTCAGGAACAATAAACCCTGGATGGACTCTTCTTCTTCAAGCTCTGGGAAATTCATAAAACCCAATCCAATGTTGTAGTCTTGTAGAACTATATATTCGAGTTGTTCTCTATGTAAAAATGATCATACTGTTTTCACAAAAATAATGATTCAGAAATCTAGAGGGTTCATTGGATTGTGTATTTTAGTCTATGGTTGATTCATATATTAGGGTGTATTCGATCAAGCAATTGAAATTCTTTTGTTTGTTACAATGACAACTATTCAGTTATGAATACAAAAGTGAAGGTGGTTTAAACAATTTTTTTGTAAACATTCATATTTCATGGTGTTAAAGGATTTAAATTTAAGTAATTTAAACACTTTTTTCCAATTGCACCCGAAATCATCTACAACTTATCAAAACTCATATCATTCAAAATATATTTTAAAATTTAATATAAAATCTAATAATTATTCAAATTTTATAGAAATCATTAAATTAATAATACCGAATTTTAATCATTATTTAAAATTAATAGCTGAAATAACACAATTGAACAAGAAACTTAATCAATAATTTAATACTAACATACTATTTTGTTTGAATTTTCAAATCGATTGACAAATAAAAATAGGCATTTTCTAGTGAAGTCAGTGGTAGCAATGTAATTCCCAGTCTAGTTGAGGCGCTTTTCGTCAAATCAATTTTTCATTACGACACCGTTTGCTGTTTCTTCACTATTTTTCTTATCTTCTCCATCCTCTGCTCTTTCCCTTAAACCCTAAAAATCTCTGGTAGTCAGATTGGTTTATCAGTGGGAAAATCTCATACTCCCGTTTCCTGAGACTGAGAGCGCTCATTTGAGAAATTCACCTTTCTCCACCCGATATTTTTGGATTATCTCTTTCTAGTAACCCCGAAACCATGTACTCTAATTTAACAAGAAGCCAAGCATTTGCAATGGCGATTAGGGATTCATTGCAACAAACAACAGTCAAAATTTTCTCAAAGGCGTCATATTTACCAGTTATGTTTCATGTAAACCGCAAAGGAAGCGCCTTTGCAAATGTTTCGATTGGGTTAGTTAATTCTCGCTTTAAATCTATGAAAATTGGAACGTTGAGGAACCCTGAAAATGTTAGAGAGTTTTCGAGTTTTGATTCGCAGATATTTGGCAGACGAAGTAGTAGTAGTAGTAGTAGAGGAAAATTAAGATCAGAATCGAAAGCTTTCCGAGAGAAGATAAGTGGGCGGTAGACCGTTCTTCTTCTTCTTCTTCGTGGGATAAGACTAGTAAATATTCAATTTGGGTGAAATCTGATGAAAAACCAGTGGAAGAAAGATTTCAGAGAGGTAATAAGCCATCTTGGGAGAAACGAGATGGTAGAAATGATTCTGTTTCTGATAGGAGAAGTAGATTTAGAGGTTATGGTGAAACAAGAAATCGAGATTCTTTTCGCGTTCGAGGAGATGAGGTAGAAGAAGAAAGCTAGAAAGGTAGTGGGAATTCAATCTGAGTGGCTAATACTGATAAACCGGCCAAAGAGCAATTGCCTAGAGTTAACATTCAGTCATCTTGGGAGAAACAAGATGATAGAACGAAAAATCTGAAATCTTTTCATGCTCGAGGTGATGATAGGATCAGTGAAGAAGAAGACGAAACAATGAATCATGCCCGTGAAGATGATGATGGAATCGTTGAAGAAGAACCAAATGATTCTAGGTGGTCTGAGATTAAAAATAGGTTCAATAGATATGATGTAAGAGATCAAGGGCGTGACAATTCAGCATATCGGAACTGGAATAGGTAAGAGAGCTGGGGAAGGAAAACGTAGCAAGAGGTGACTGAGTCCAGCGTGCCTAGGCTGGAGGGTGAAGTGATTTATGGAGTTAGTCCAGTGTTAGCTGCACTCTCTGTTGGGAGACGAAAGTTCTATGCTCTCTATGTTCAAGAAAGTTTAGATTTGAGCAGTAACAATAGGAAGAAGAAAGACAAGAAAGGGTTTGAGAAAGTCTTGAAACTTTCTGAGAAACTTGGGTTAAACGTCAAGGAAACTTCGAAGCATGATCTTAACATGGTCGCTGATAATAGACCGCATCAAGGATTGGTGCTTGATGCTTCTCCATTGGAATTGGTGAAAGTGAAAGAACTAGATCCGATTTCATCAGAGGAAGAGAAATATTCTCTTTGGGTAGCTCTTGATGAGGTCACTGATCCACAGAACTTAGGGGCCATCATAAGATCTGCTTACTTTTTCCTATCATGCCCTGTCTCTCTATGCTCGAAAAGTCGTGTTATTCAAAGTTCTAATGTTGCATTTAGTGAAGAGATACAAACAAGATTTGTTTGTATTGTCTCAGGTTATGTTTGTTTGCTGGCATTAGCAGGCAACTTCTTGCGATATACGTAGTTGGTTTCTCACTTTCTTGTACACAAACAAATCTAGTTACGTACCTAAGCAAACAATGTTTTAAGATTGGTCCAGAGCGTCTGACCGTTATCCATAACCATATATCTCAATTGGAATGAATTAAAAAAAAAGAAGAAGAAGCTTTCTAAATATGTAATTACAATGTTCAAAACAGTTCAACAAAATTAATTGGAACCTAACATGATATAAGCAAAAAGATCTAATAATCTAATCTAACTCGATAATTAAGTAATCTAATAGGCCATCTGTTTTCCCACCAAATTTTATTTAAATTTCTATAGGGAATAGAATAATATATTTTTGTCACATCGCAAAAGAAGAGACATAGAATATACCTAAAAAATATTGTATTCATAAAGGCGATCACTGATTAGGTCATACTTCATAGGAGCAAAAACAGTATGTGGGAAAATGAACAATAAAAAATAAGAAAATAAATTGGGTTGTAACGTATGATACACACATGTATCTAAGCTGTCAACGCTCGAGAGACTCTGTTCAAAAAGGACAATCTTCAGATTCGGCATCACATTCTGGCATCTTTGCCGCCAAAATTACTTATTAAATTAATAATATTTCTTCTTGATTAATAATAATCCTTCACGAGAAAGTAAAACTTTCCAAAATTTGGAACAAAGTGTTTTAGTGTAATTTATGCGAAACAAGCAATATAGTTAAACTGAAAATGGTAATGCTTACAAGTGTGTATGATGTGATCTTTACCAAAAAAGAAAAAAAAAAGTGTGTATGATCAACCACACTAAACATATATACTAAGTGGTCATTGTTCCGATGGACCTTTAGATTTATAGTTTATATATATATATATATATATATATATATATATATATATATATATATATATAAAACCCTTTAGATTGCTTAAAAAGTTGAGTACGAGTAGATGTCTTTTGGAGACGCCATTTTTTATTGGTTCGGTATAGTTTCAAGAGTGTGATTCGACGTCTAGAAAACAAAGTAACATGCCACAAAAATCACAAGGTGATTGTGTATAATAAGATACTAGCCGTGGTACCTAAATACGAGAAGACGAAGAAAGTATTTATTCTCTCAATCGAGACAGCAAATTTTATTTTATTTTTATTTGCGAACTGGAGAAATACGAAAAAGCGATTTTTTAATTTATTTTTAAAATTCTTTTTTAAAAAATTAGTTATTTGGAGTGGAGAATTGAATATAGATAGAGTTATATTCTGAAACTCAACTATTAAGAAGTAAGAGATTTTTGTAAACTTTTTTTTGAAATATTTTACTATGAGAATTATATAGTTATATGATTATGAGTTCAATAAGCATTTCTAACAAAATTTTAGATATCGAATTGTCAAGATGCTCCTTAATGGATTGGTTTAATAGCTAAACTTTTTAGCAAACCCTCTATACAAAGCAAACTAAAGATTTAAAATAAAATAAAATGCACATTAATGTATAACAACACGTAAATATATTTCTGTGGAGAGAATATATTTTCCTTAATTATTGGGATTAGTTTCTTATAAAAGTTGAAAACAAAATAAAAAACTTCTTACTTAAGTAGAAGGAGGAGCTAATCCTTAATTTATTTTCGAATATTAAAATACTAAATTTTGATTATTTAAAATAAAAAAAGGTAGAATAGAATTGTGTCTATGATTGAATGGTGAATTGTGTGATACCTTTGGAAAAAATATAATTAAGTTTTGAGTGTTTTTCTCTCTGGATTTTCGCTGGTCCGTCAATGGTGATCTGAAAGCATTTCAAAAATCTAATTGGTTTCGATGTGTGAGGCAGAGCGATAGAGAGACGAATTTTCAAATCTAGGGTTTCTCATTTTAGCTTATTCCTCCATTATTATTATTATTTCCAAGTTTCCTCTGTTCTCTTCTTCTCAATCCTTAATTGAACACAAGGAGAGGGAAGAAAAAGAGAAACAGAGAGACTAAAGATGTCTTCATTGGACTCCATTGATGCGATTCTCTTCTCTCTTAGTAAAGCCTTTTGCAGCCCTTTCGCTGTCTTCGTTCAGATCCAGGTGAGTTTTTGATCAAAGTTTTCGTTTTTTTTCTTTGAAATGTTGGAGGAAAAAATTCTGAATTTTGGGGATTCTCTGTTTGCTCGTTTGAATCATACGTCGCCTTTCAAAAATCCCAATTGAGAATTGAAATGAAAGATCTCGAGGACAAGCTTTTGAAAGTTATGGGTTTTAAGTAAAAGATAATATATTTTTGCTTCATCAATGATTCTCAGGAAGAATCAAGATTCATATCATATAGATCATATCAATGTCCTCTCTTTAACTTTCTGATTGAACATTTTTATCATCAGGATAAGATTTTTCTTACTGTTTCTTTATATGTCTCAGGGATGTACAATCTGCTTACTCCTTGCTCTTGGCTGGTTATTAGCTGCATATGTCAGGTAGTGTCTCTGCCTTAAAAATGTCTGGTTTGGTGCTATTTTGGTTTTACAATGTACGTGTTTTTTTGTATTTTCTGAAAATGTGTGTGTGTTCTTTTTTTAATCTTTAAGGAACCGAGAGGTTAAGAGAATTAGAAACAGCATAAAAGGAGGCAATAGTTTGGCGTTCCTTTATCAAGACATCAATGAACTTGAGCACTCTAGGCAGGTTAAACTTCCCAGAGTTTCTGTTATTATGCCTCTTAAAGGTTTTGGAGAACACAATTTGCACAACTGGAGAAGTCAGGTCAGTAACTCATGTTGCAGTATCATTGTCTCCTTTTCTTGGCAGAGTTTTTTTTTACTTTTTATCATGGTTAAGCTTTAAACTTGATTGTTTATCTTGATCTATATATGTGTGTAGATTACTTCTCTCTATGGTGGGCCATTAGAATTCCTTTTTGTTGTAGAAAGTACTGAAGACCCTGCATATCATGCTGTTTCCCGTCTATTATCTACGTATAAGGTACAGACACGTTTCAAAATATCTCTGTGGTCGTTTAACTTCTTTCTACAGGAAACTGATGAAAGCACTGTCCACACAGAAGTTCAATTCATAGTCCATATGGCCTTCTTTTGTTACTGACTTTACATCTTTCCTCATTGATCCTAAATGTGCACAGGATCATGTTGAAGCTAAGGTTGTGGTTGCTGGTTTATCGACAACTTGCAGCCAGAAAATTCATAATCAGTTGGTATGTATGATTTTGAAGCAGATTTAATCTTCTGGTGATTAGCTTCCATTGGTTGCACTTGTGTATTTTGTTCTCTCTCAATATGTTCATCTCTCCTTTGTAACTGTTCTTGTCTCAACTGTAATCACAGCCATGAAAAGCTAAAATGCCTTCCAACTTATGCTTTTCATTTTTGTTGTTCATTCATTCATTGGATTTTGCTGAGTTTGGCTGGTTTTGGTTTCTGTTTCTTGAAGATTGGAGTTGAGAAAATGCACGAAGATACCAAATATGTTTTATTTTTGGACGATGATGTTAGGCTGCATCCTGGAACAGTTGGAGCTCTCACGACTGAGATGGAGAAAAATCCAGAGGTGGTACCCAAACTACATAGTTCATGAATTAATTGGCTTAATTTCCCTTTCTAAATTTCTTCCTTTTTCTGTTTCTTATAACATGTATAGAAGACATGGCTAATGATAATAGTAATGACGATCTCTTGCAGATATTTATTCAAACTGGGTATCCTTTAGACTTGCCCTCTGGAACTCTCGGGAGTTATTGTATCTATGAGTACCACATGGTATAGTGCATATAATCACTGGCTTCCTTATTATGCGTTTAGATTCTTCCATGTTTGTAGCAAATTGTAATTTGAGCTAATATTTGGCATGTTTTCTTTACAGCCTTGCTCAATGGGATTTGCGACTGGCGGGAGGACATTCTTTTTGTGGGGAGGATGTATGATGGTATGTAGATAATATGGTATAATGTTTCTTTTGTATTCTCTACTCTGCTACATCTAATTTTGGTGATTGTTTGCCACTATCTGTAGATGCATGCTGATGATTTCAGACAAGATCGATACGGTGTTGTCTCTGGCTTACGTGATGGTGGATATTCAGATGATATGACACTTGCCTCTCTAGCGGGTAACGTTGCTTCTGAGTTCCCCTCCATTTTGTAGCACGATATGCCTAATATATGTGTTAGTTGACAGTTTCTTTTTGTTCTCTAGGTGCTCACAAGAGGCTCATTACATCTCCTCCTGTTGCTGTTTTTCCTCATCCTCTTGCAAGTGATCTAAGTTTTGGACGGTACATTCTCTTATTTAATTGTTTGAACCCAAAGGTACTGAATATTTAGATGTTAACCATTTGTATTCTCTCTTATTTTATAGGTATTGGAACTATTTGAGAAAGCAAACCTTTGTGCTAGAATCTTACATATCCAAAGTTAACTGGATAATGAACAAGGCTTTGTTTGCCGTCCACTGTTATCTTTCATGGGGTTTTGTTGCACCATATGTTATGGCTGTCATTCACATCATATCAGCTTTAAGAATCTACGTCAAGGGCTATCGTCAACTTGAAGACACGACCTTTGCGTCTGGTGGTGAGCATACTTTTCCTCTTATTTAGGTGGGTTGTGTTCAAGATAAGAGAAATTGGTCCTAGTGCTACGATAACTGCTCGTGTGTTGGGGGATCTTAGAACTGCTCTACTGTGTGGAAGCATAATGATTTGTCATCTTCAACTTACATTGTAGGATTGTCTGTTTTTCTTATGCGACATACTGACCTGGAAGGATGGGGTTTATGTAGGTATGTTACTTGTTATAATGTTGGCGATTTGCACCTTCATCGAACTTCTTTCAATGTGGAATTTGACAAGACTAGAAGTTCAGCTATGCAATATATTATCCCCTGAGGCTCCCCGTCTCTCTCTTGCAACTTACAACTGGGGACTTGTACGTGCTTTCAACCCTTTATTGATTAGATCATAAATTTAGTAGTAGTTAAATCTGAGTGAGTAATAATGTCGAAAGGTGTGGTGATAATAGGTATGGAGGTAACATTTTCGTTTTGATTGGGGGAACTTTACAGGTTTTTGTAGCAATGCTGGTAGACAACTTCCTATACCCGATCTCAGCTTTCCGTTCTCACTTTTCACAATCCATAAACTGGTCTGGAATTCGATACCACTTGAAAGATGGAAAGATTTTCAAGGTAATTCATTTGTGTCTTTGAGTAGTTTTTCTCGTATCATGTCATTTGTCTTGAAAATGTGTATCTGAGATTCTTTGTGAATGCGATATCAGATTGAGAGAAGAAAGGATATGGGACCAGCAAAGACTGATTTAGGAGGCAAACATTTGTATGGTAAGAAAGGAGCTCCTCAGAAAGCTTCATTCTTAAGCTCATTGGGAAGAAATTTGGCTCACTGGCGACAACCGAAGAAATTTGATGTTTAAAAAGTCGGTATTTATACAGTAGAAGCAAGCTCAAAAGTCATTCTTTGCCCGGGAATTCGCGGGGGGATTGATGATTCTTTGCAATGTTGGTGATTCTTTTTCCAGAAGAGGAAGATTTGATCTCGTTTTAATTTTTGTTTTTGTTGGCTTCAAATTGTTTATTGGTGAAGAAAGGCATTATTTTTCCTCCCTCTGGGAAATTTTTATTTATTGATCTCTTTTTGTTTGTTTTTATGGGTTTTACTTAGCCGTTTGGGAAGAAAAATTGCTCACCATCATCATCGTCATCATCATGACCATCACCATCTTAATTTATCACATTGATTTCTGTAATTTTTGGTTCTTCATCATTCGTCTGTTTAGTTTGTTTATGTAACATACAAATGTACAATTCAATTTAAATTCACATTCTTGCCTTGCTTTCTAGTTGTCTTTGTCCATATTTTCAAGATGCTAAATTGAATATGTATATTTTATCCTAAAATATACATACATTTAAGTAATTGTTTTTTGGAGTTGATGAACAGATGAGATGAGATGTCACATGTGTTTGAACTCTGAACTTGAAACACAGTAATTATTACTGGAAATTAACAGAAAAACTTGGGAACAAGCAAAGAGAGGAGAAACATACAAAGCAGGCTTTGAGTTTCAACGGTAGAGACAGTAGGTTGGGCTGTACATACTATTCTCTGCACACTTGACAATATCTTTAGGCTGTGGAAGCCGCCCCGCCACTCCTGCAAAACCAACATTTCCGCCATAACTGCATCAATACTCAAAACCGTAAAACAAGGCGGAATGCGAGAGACAGAGAGAGTAGAGAAAGACAGACCTAGTTCATATGCCTTGGTTGCTACATTGGCTGCAATATGAGCTGATATTTTTCGGATGGACGAAAACGAATGATATACAATTCCTTTTTTATAGTTCTCTTTGCTTACTTGTCCAGCTAATGCCTCAGCTATTATGCGTAAACACACCATAACATTAATAAACAACCAAGCTGAGAGAGCCTTTTACTAGTTTTACATCTCTTAAACGCTTACCTGCAGCAAGAAGCATATCGTTGTGTACCCGTATTGCTCCTGAGATAACCAAACCAAGTCCAAAACCCAGGAATATGTATGCGTTGTTTGCCTGTGTTTTAAGAAATGCAGAGAGCTTTTTACTAACCAAGTTCCATAACCCCCAATGAATGAAGAGAAAAAAGAGTTTATCTATTATTACCTGTGTTGATACAAACATATTTCCTTCATACTCAACTGAATCAAAAGGACTTCCACTTGCAAAAATTGCACGACCCTTCATTTGAAGAAGATAAAAAAATTTAAGTTCCATTTGCGGGAAAGACATATTAGAACAACGGTGCGATGTGGAGAGACTTACCTTACTCCAAGTATAGGCTTCTTTAGCAGTACATTCTGATTGTGCTGTTGGGTTAGAGAGAGCCATTATCAGAGGTCTCTGCAAGAAAATTTTGTTGGCATCTCTTCCTGTTTTAACCAACACCTACCTTGCTATAATCACTTGACAGAGAATAATATATACTTCATTAATGGAAGAAATAGCTTCAATCACTTCTTCTGTAAAAGATCGTCCAATACCAGCCGATCCAATCAGAACAGTCGGTTTTATCACCTGATGAAACATATAACTTTTAGAGGAAAGAAAACAGATTAAGATATAAGAGGATCATAACGCTTAATAGGAAGAAGTTTTGAACCTTGATAGCACCTAAGAGGTCTTTGACTGGTTCATGTTCATGAGCCCATGGTTTCTTGAAGTCTTGAAGTGAATCTTTACGGGAGTTAACAATCAATCCCTATCAGAAAACAAAAAATTTGCATCAAATTGTATATCCAACGAAATGTTTTATGTACACATTTTTTTAATTTCTTCTACCTTGGAATCAACAAGCCAAATTTTCTTGCGGCTTTCCTCTACCGAAGCATTCATCTGCAGAAGAAAGATGAAACAACTTGAAAGCAACTACACTTAAGAACTCGCAAATAATAACATTCATTACCTGCTTTGATATATAGAGAGCTATAAGTTCTGCTATTCCAGTTCCAGCCTGCAACAACCAAACAATAAGACATAAGAAAAGAATTGAGCAAACTTGAAGGATCAGACTGTGATTCCAAAAGTTGATTCTTACTTCACCAGCACCAAGAAAGAGGAAGGTGTGCTCTGCAAGTGGACTAGTCGTTAACTCTTGTGCGGATACTAATCCCGCTAAAACAACAGCTGCTGTCCCCTGAAATAGAAAGGCAAAGCAAATATCTTTCAAACTATGAAGACAAAAGAAACACAAAAAAGAGGTCTAAGCTCTTACCTGTATATCATCATTGAAGACGAGATGAGTGTTGCGGTATTTTGCAAGCAACCCAAAGGCATTATGATTAGCAAAATCTTCAAACTGTATCAAATGGAAGATAACAATAAATATAAACAGCTTACAGAATAATATACTGAATCCTCGAAACCAAGAACCAAGAGTTCATTGTTTCATACCTGTATAAGAACATTTTGGCCATAGTTCTGTTTCACAGCACTCATAAATTCATGCAAGAGTTCACTATACTCCTGCATTGATGTTTTAAAAGCTACTCATTCCGTGAAGGCTCATGCGATCATGTATTAAAACATGCAAGAACAAAAGAAAAAACCTGTCCCGTTGCTCTCTTTTGTTTGAGTCCTATGTAGAACTCATCATTCAAAAGTTTCTCATTGTCTGTTCCACATCAATGGTGATAGGTAAACACTGCCAAAAGCAATTTAGTCTCAAGTTCCTGACTCATAAAGAACCTTTTAAGTACAATTAAACCATTACCGCTGAAGGACGAACACCTCCAAGTGCTTGAATATAACACCAATTTACCAACCGGTATACCCATCCCCTAGAGACAAACAACCTCTAGTCAATTACTCATATATACACTAAAGGTCAATGCAAATGCAAATGCAAACAAACGATAGAAGCCATATTAAGAGCACATCAAAGCCGAAATGAAAAAGTAATATTCGATTAATACCTGACATCCAAGATCTCCTAATCCCAAGAGCCTTTCGCCTTCAGTAACAACAATAACTTGTACATTCCTTTCAGGCCAGTTCTTTAACACATCTAGAATCTTTCCCCTGTATGAAATATTAAGGTTATGACTTATGAGTAGAGTTAAAGCGCGGAAAAAGTAAAGTAATAAAGTAAAAGTTACTAAGCAATTCATACTTCTCTTTTAAACTGATGTATAAACCCTGAGGTCGCCTGAAAATACTTACAAATTTCTGACAAGCTTCACCAACTGTTGGAGTATAAACTATAGGGAGAAGCTCTTCAACATTATCTATCAACAACTTGTAAAACAGTCTCTCGTTTCTTTCCTGTTTTAAATTCCAATAAGAGATTCGTCTTTCTCTGATATGTTAACAGATTGATTAGTCAGACAATAGTTTTACCTGTATTTCTGTCAAGTCCATGTACTTTTGTAATGGAAATTCATATTGTCCATCACCCTCTTGTCCTAAATCATTGACAAAAGCTCATCAAAGTGATATTATTTAAATTGGTAACAAAATAACCAAATCATCTAAGTTCTTTTTTTGACCTGAAGCTTTTGATCAACAACAACTGAAGGAAGAAGACCACGCAAGTAATGTGTGTGTCTCTCTTTCTCAGTGAAAGCAAGTCCTTTGTTATAACGAGGATCTCTAAGTAATGAATACCCACTGAAACAAGAAACAAAAGTTACTAACTTGATTGTTACGGTAGACACTTAGTTCAGTGATCATGGAGGAGTTTTGTTGTTACCTAGAAACAGAGAGAGACCAAGGAGTTATGCTGTACTCAATGGTGGCTGAATCTTCTCCATATACATTAACAACGCCACCATTTACAGAGGATTTCAAATCAGAGTTGGTTACACTCTCCATCTTGAAAAGGATCAAATAGCACAATCCAAAAAAGGCCAAAAGAACAAAGAAGGATCAAAAAGTAAGAAACTTTCTCTGGAAAATATAGCAATGGAAAGAAGAAGGTTGTGGAGAATCCAAATGGAAGCATGAGGATGCAGAGAGGTACAATTAATTGAAATCAAAATATAAAGCTTAGTCTTATTTAATATATTATTTTATTTCATAAGCAAATACAGACACAGAAGTACACTAGAGATTAGAACTAAACCACATAGCTTTTACAAGTTAGGTTACATAGATTAGATACTTGCGTAACACAGAACAAGCGTCTTCAACCAAAAAGCTTCTTAAGCATAGAGGTTGAAGCCATCATTTCTTGCTCCTCCGTTTTCTTAAGGTAGAATTTGCACAGGACCAGTCCTGCAACCTTCCAGACAAACCTTCCTGCAATTACGAACTTCCTTCTTTTTGATGGATAATCGTAAGCGATGTTGTAAAGTGCCAAGGCTTTTGGGTAGAGTTCTTCCAGGTTTCTCTTTCTTTCTTTAAACCCTGCAGCACCATAGAACTCCTGATACAGAGAAGAAACCGTTCATCCGATGAGTTGTGATTATAGATAAATAAATCGATTCTTGTTGATTATGTTGATTGCAGAGGTCCCCCATACTAATCAACAAAAAAAAATGGTGATTCATGAAGTGAATTGGTCAGATGTTTGCTTGAGGAGATTACTGCTTGTATCTCTGGATAACGTCATTGGTTGATTGCTTCTTAATATTCTTATCACTATGCGCCATCGCTTGTTTCATCTCAGCTCTGTATGTCTCGTAGCAACGTCTATATTTCTTCATGTGAGACATAGGGATCGGTTCATCTTCAAAACACCAGAGCTTACTGATTTCTGAATTGTAATATACAGTTAAGAAGTTAATACATATTCGAGATGATGAGTTCTTGTGTACTCTGAATCCCTGATTATCGATAGTAACAAGAGGATCGGTACCAGATGGTGGGGGTCCTGCATTTTGAGATACTACAGTGTCATAGATTAATCCAAGAATAGAAGTGGATGTGAAGCTTTTCTCCCGCTCCATGTAATGTGGAAAAATGGTGAGTGTTAAGTCGGGTTGGAGATCGACTTTAGCCCCCTTTTTCTATGCATCAAGAGCATCATAGTATATATCAGTCAACTTTAACAAATTCTTTCTCATTCAGCATTTTCCTTAGCAGTCTCATCTCCCAAGGTAAGGAAGCGGTCCATTATTGCTAGCCAGCTATCTGCAGCCTGTCCTATAACTTTTCTGTACACCGAGAAAACAAGGCATATGTTAACTAAAAGAACTATTGTTAGCTGAAAGTAAGCCGAGAATTAAATTATGTACCTCTTACTAAATCTTGCCTTTAAGAACATTTTGAAAAGTTGTTCTTCCAACTCTTCTGGTGAAAGTTCACATGGCTTTCTACCAGTGGAAATCTTACTAGGTATAGAAAAACTCACCCAAGGTTCGCTTGGCTTGAAGTCTTCGAGTAGCTAAATAGAAAAACTTACGGTTCACAAAGCAGGTCTCAATAATGAAGAACTAACTTTTAAATGCAGTGGATTTAAGAATGGATATAGTAGAGTACCTTGGGATTTCTGGATATGAAATACATATCGCTATCAAAGTCACCACCTGCAATCTCATCACCCAAGGATCTTGGTCCTTTCTGAGGGAAGAACATAGCATACTTGGAATTTCCTTCAAATTCCTCTAAGGCCTTGACATATGTAGCCTTAAGTACATGTATGTCTCCAAAATGTAATCCAGGATTCCTGTAAACTAATACATCCCCAGAAATTTGGCCAGTCTTGCTAAAAAACCCCGAAAAGAAAGCTATGAGGAAATGAACAGCTACTTCTAGGGAATAACTCACAATTCCAAGTACACTAATCACTGTTTCTTCATGTTTTCATACAAAACACAAAATGAAAGAGCAAGAAGAATTTGGTAGCAAACAGGATGACACAGACTTCATTTTCCTTAAGCATTCCAGTGGGATCCACTGTACCCATGAGATAGTATGATTCGTCAACAGGAAGCCTTCCTTCTTGGAGAGCATTCTTCTGTGTATTTAAGAGAATAGACAGACGATCCTTCAAGTGTGGTTCGTCAAGGGGGATACCAACCAAGATCATTTGTGCAGTGATCTGGTCGTCCATATCCCCATAATTAATGGCAGCTGCACAGAAAACTTAACTTAATAAAAGACCCATCCAATGTCTCCTCAAACTTACTATCGTACTAAAAGACTTCAGGATGCATCTTGAGTTTGCTAACTCAGTAGTTTCAGGGGTAGTAAGAAATTTCAAACGAACCAGAAAGGTTTGGGTTTCTTAGCACCTTCATTGTAAAATATGGTTTTGAACTCTTCCAGTGGGTTAAGCAATATATTCAAAAAGAAGTCATTAGGGACTCTTCCATACTAAGCAGCGTGATCAAATTTCTTGATAGCCTTCCCCTTTTCGGTGGATTACTGGAAGATCCAAACAACCAGAGACGAGTTTTTGGAGTAACGGTTACTAGAATAGGTTGACGAGTTTTGCTGGACATCTGCGAATTTGACCGTTAAAACATTTTCATCACCTAAGACCTTGTGAAGGTGTGTTCCAGTGTTCTCTAGTAAAGGGCCCTGTGAACAGAGTGTATTGATAAGTACCAGCGTTATTAAGACCTAGTGAGATATGATGTTTAATAGACATGATAACAAATTGCTTCAACGACCTCTAGAGTATCTCTTGAATCAAATATTTGTAGCACAAATAACATATGTGACATGGAAAATGCAAACATGAAAGATAGTACATGAAGAGTCGAATCAACCTTAAATACGCAGCTACCATCGGGAGCTACATGACACTGATAGTAATGGGTCTTCCCGCTATCCCATTGCAACTGGTGAAACGAAGCATGAAAGAAGATGCAGTTAGTACAGCTTTGATATCAAACTCAAATCCTTAAGAAATATTTAGCAGTACAAAACCACCTCTAGAAATGCAAACATGAAATATAAAAAACCCAATATAACAGAAACACAAACAGCCATACCACTCTTCGGTCTGCTAGAGGACAATGCCGGCCCAAGCGGTCCCAAACCGCTGCTTCATATGCTAACATTGGCAAATCCTTCCATTGTCTGATCTGATCAGCATTTATAGCCTCACCCAAACTTTGCCTGCAAAACACCAAAAAAGTTAAGTATCACCAAAAAAGGTAAATGTAACCAAAACCAATCACTTAAAATTAGGTGTAAAAGAGATAGTAGTGATGTAAAAAAACCGAAAACTTGCAGCACAAATAGTACCCTGGAATATAGCTAACAGCTGGGGAATGTGCTTAGATCCTCCATTGGCTTCTCTTTGCAAAGACTTAGGAGAAGGAGCATCAGAAACAACAGACATCTCTTGTGCAGTCAACAACAAACATACTAAAACTTCTTGTGCATAATAAAGTAAAGATTTTTGTCAAAAAAAACAAAAAAAGTAAAGATTTTCACTATGTTCTGGGTCTTCTTCTAAATCACCCTTCTTCTAAAATTCCTCCAAATTCAAACAAAATCACATTTTTCACAAGTAAAATTTGGAAACTTTCAAATACACGATAGAAACAGACTCTGTTTCTGATACTGAGCTCGAAGAACCCTACACACGCGTCTTCCAGAAGGGGTACGAGACTGTGCCGGAGAGCCACCGGAACTCAGCCACTGGTCAACCTTAATATTGATGTAGCATGCGAGGTTAAACATATTACCTGCATCTTCACTCAAAATTTTCTTGACTATAATAAAAGCCAATTCCTCTGGAATCGAAAACAGTCTCTGTCTCGTCTCATCACTTATTGGATATAAAAAATTGTTTTTTGTAAATATTTTCCAAAGCAGTTTCAATCCGACCCGAAAGAACGATCCTTGACCGCGACGAAGCATGCTTGGCACTAGGAAGATTTATCATCTTCTTTTCTGTTGGTTCGTCGTCGAAATCTCGCACCTTTCTTTTCTCCCACATACTTCAGACTTCAGAGTTATAGGTTATAAACCAGTAGAAACTGAGACTGAAGCGATAGTGAATTTGATTTGACGACACAAGAAGAATAAAAAGACTGCAGCTTTTTCTCTAGATTTCATTTTGACTTCTTCATTGGTTTTTTTCAACAGATTTTCTATAATTATATTATTATACACACAGCACTAATTCATCTAGCCGTTTACGGAAGTAATTGACAGCACTAATTCATCTAGCCGTTTACGGAAGTAATTGACATGTATGCCCCTATCTTTAGTCCTATAATTACCAAAAATACCATATCTCAAACGCCGTGAAATATCGCGTTTCTTTCTGCAATCGTTAATTCGTTATGATCGCTCAACCGGGTTTAAACGCGGGTAGCCCGTTAACTTCACGGGTTGTTTTTCTATGAAACGTATCGTTTTGATGTAGGGTTTAAATACGGATAGCTGAAGCGGCGTCGTTTTTGCTTTTCGTCTCACCACTCTCTCCGTCAATTTCAGACGTCGTCTCCGCCTAGCTTCTCCGACCAAGTCTTGTAGAAAAAGAGTTTTAGTGGTATTTGATTTCACTACAGTAATTGATTCCTTTTCTTTTACATTCATAACATATCTCAATCTCGAATTACATTGAGAGCCTATTTCCTCTTCTTCTGAGCAAAAATATTAGTCTTATTTTTTTTCTCCTGTTTGGTGAATTGGTATACGGATTCTGACTTTTGATTGTTGCAGAATCCAATCCAAGAATGAGTACTACGTCGGCTTTTAGTTCAATTTTCTTCGAACGAAGATGCTGGTTCAAGGTTTTTTTCTAAAATTCTTATCATCTCTGTTTCCGATTTCTGGTTTTTCCGCATTGTTGAAATTTGATTATTTCATTGCAGTTTTTAGCTTTCATATTTAATGTACAAATATGTGTTTTCTCTGTTTCGAAAAGGGGGAAAGGAAGATTCGTGTAGCGGAAAAGCGAGTCAAAAGGCTTACTTTGGGATCTCATTTGTCTTCTCCATCTTCATTGAGCTTAAGAGTTTCATCTAGTAGTTCTGTTATACCTGAAAAGGATATTCGGATTGGTCTACTTGGTGCAAGTGGTTACACTGGCGCTGAGGTTTGTGCAATGTCGAATCTATCTGTTTGAAGTTTAATTTCCTTGGAATTTGCTTGTTATAGTCATCTCTTTGATTTTGAAATGAATCAGAGCTTAAGTGGTGTGCATCTTGTTGCAAGTTTGTGGCTTTTTTGGGTATTGGCCTCTTTATATTGCTTAAGCAGTGAAACATATGCAAAATTTAGCTTCTTTCGATAAAATCCGGTACTTGGTCAGTAGTCTCATGAAATAATGGAACAAAAAAAGCCTTATAGTCATTGGTTTTAAGATTCTTTAAAATTACATGGGAAAGAATGAATCAGGTATCTAAGTTTTGATTCAAATGCATGACTTTTAAACTTTTTTATTGAATGGCAGATCGTCAGACTTCTTGCAAATCATCCACACTTTGGTGTCACTCTGATGACTGCTGATAGAAAAGCTGGCCAGTCGATGGAAAGTGTTTTCCCGCACCTGCGAGCTCAAGTATAAGTGATTTCTATCTCGGATAAAATTCCAAGTGATGAATCTGTCAACGATACCTTATGATTGCGTTTAGTGATCAATGGTTAAACTTTTTTTTTCTGTCCTCAGAAATTACCTAGATTGATCTCGGTAAAGGATGCCGATTTTTCTACTGTAGATGCTGTATTCTGCTGTTTGCCTCACGGAACAACCCAGGTCCATTTCCATTTTATTCTTCAATTTCAATATTTTATAAGTTTTTACTTGTTTATCGGAAATGAGTGCGTGTATTTTGACAGGAAATCATCAAGGAACTGCCCACCGCATTAAAAATTGTTGATCTTTCAGCGGTAATTCCCTGAGGAAATGGTTTTTGTTTTCCTTTCTTTCTGTGATATGCTTCTAAAAATACGTTTTTCAGGACTTCCGGTTGCGTGATATCTCAGAATATGAAGAATGGTATGGTCAGCCACACAAAGCAATAGAGTTACAGGTACTTTTCTCTCAAAAGCTATTACTTGATTTTGGGTCTGTTGTGTTCATAATGCTTGTACTTACCAATTGTCATGCTGGCTTCAGAAAGAAGTTGTGTATGGGCTAACAGAGTTACTAAGGGAGGACATAAAAAAGGCACGACTTGTGGCTAACCCAGGCTGTTACCCGACTACGATCCAACTTCCTCTTGTTCCTCTAATAAAGGTTTATTTTTTAAATTCTTTGCTGGAAGACGGTTTTATCGTACTGTCTAGTCTTGTATTCAACTATACCCAATGTGTTGATTTTGGTGCAGGAAAATCTCATCAGACATGAAAACATTATTATCGACGCAAAATCTGGTGTTAGTGGAGCAGGTTTGAGCTTACTCCGTGAATTTTATTCATGGATAATGATGCAGTAGAATGTTTATAGTTTCTTGACTGATAATGAAAAATTTCATCAGGACGTGGTGCTAAAGAGGCAAATCTTTACTCTGAGATAGCTGAAGGCATTTCTTCTTATGGTGTCACAAGGCATCGCCATGGTATGTCACCAACTAATTATCACAATGAGTTAAAATTAGTTCTATGATTTGAATCAACGTCCTTTTTGTTTTGCAGTTCCTGAAATTGAACAGGGATTATCTGATGTTGCACAATCAAAAGTAACTGTCAGTTTTACGCCGCATCTCATGCCAATGGTACATATAATTTAAGCATGTTCTCTATAGTTTTTTGCCTTAAACCGATTAACTGATTCTCTATTGTTTGGGTAGATCCGTGGAATGCAATCGACTATATATGTGGAAATGGCTTTTGGGGTTAGAACCGAAGACTTACACCAGCAATTGAGAACGTCGTATGAGGTGATGATTACTCTTGTCTCTTGTGTTGTAAGCCAATTACTACTTTTGTTACTTATTATGTTTCAAAATTATTTTGTAGGATGAAGAGTTTGTCAGAGTGTTGGATAAAGGAGTTGTTCCTCGGACACACAACGTTAGAGGATCCAACTATTGTCATATGAATGTATTTCCTGATCGTATCCCTGGACGAGCTATCATAATCTCAGTGGTAATTAAGCATAACCATCCTCTGTAATAAACTGATCTTTAACTTTCCCACAGTGCCATTTTGTATAAAATGCTCTTTGGTATTACAGATTGATAATCTCGTGAAAGGAGCTTCGGGACAAGCATTGCAGAATCTTAACATAATGTTGGGATATCCCGAAACAACAGGACTCCTAAACCAGCCAGTTTTCCCCTAAGATATTCCAAAATCCCGCCTTTAAAACGGTAAAGAACTTCTATTCTCCGGTTGGATCCGCTTCTTTTTCCCTCGTAATTTGTTTGTTTATACACTTATCTTCAGATTGACAAATCTGGAGCTGTTGAGACGGTAGTATTGAGCATAAAGATGGCTTTATGATTCATTATAAAGCCAAAAAAGCCTCTTTCCGTGCCATTTACAAACAAATAGTTTTGTTGTTTGTTAATTGACATCAACCCTTTTCTCTTGTTTAATCTATTTTCCGAATTTAAATATTCGTTTCAGTCACAGAAGAATATTAAAGCTATCTGTAACAGATTGTTCGAGGTATACTAGGTCCATGTTCAGCTTAGTGTGACCAAACTAAACCGAGTTTGTTTGTTACTTGAGTTCAGGTTTCAGAAAGTTACACCCTATTTCGGTTCGAAATGGTCCAGACTCCAGTCCAATAGGCATAGATTCAAATGCTTTTGCAACCATGCCTGTAAAGCCTGTATAAACCCCATTTACCAAACATTATGTTCTACACATTCCAACGGTTAGAAGAGATGGAAAATAAAAATCTGTGCTATATGGAATATCGTGAGAAGCAGCCTCTATATAAAAAGTTTTAAACCTTCTCTATAATCCACATTTCCCATTCAGCAATCTCGTAAAAATCCCCATTTGTAGCTTTCTAATGGAATCTGTTATGGTCTGAAAACGATGTTGGTCATTGCTGCAACTTCCTGGGCCTCGGCTTGCTCCTACACGAGAGCATGAGATTAGAAATTGCGACAATTCGAATTCCATGATTAAATGTGATGTGATTATTCAGTGTAAAAGGACTAGACATACCTGGAGCCGGTGTAATAGATACATCAAGAAGAGGTGAACAAAGACCTGCAAATTCATAATTTCATTAAAGGTTCCACAAATTCATAAGTAAGGCGAATGAGATCTGAATAGGTAAGCGAGTGCCTCACAAGGTAAAAGAGTAGGAAAATCCGCGCTATTGGGTAACGCCAGAGGAACCTTGTGGCCCTTACAGCTCCTGAATCTAACAGTTTCACAGCATTCTGCAACTGAAGACAGAAGGCAAACAAAGTAAACATAAGAATAAAAGTTAAAAGCGAACGAAGCAGTGTTTTTCTAAATGGGCTCCTAAATATCTACCTGTGTGCTCGCTGTAGCCATGTGTCTGTGGTACAATGGAAGAGGCCTGAAATTGCTTTTTGTAAGTATCAAAGAACAAACTCAACATATATATTATTTATCATATACAACATTAGGAACATAGATTGCTAAATACGTACTCAAGCGTCTTGATCTCAGAATCTTCTTCCCAAGTTGCTGATGGGCGTCGCGAAACTCTGCTTTTTTCTACCTCCACCTGAATCAACAAGTTTAGAACATTTCTTGTAGGTAACATGGAAAGTAAATGTATAGATCTGAACCGTGGAGAGCTTTGGTATCAGACCTGTGCGTCTTGTAGACGTTTGACCTCTTTCTCCAACTGAAACTCTGCTGCAGCCTTCTCACTCGCCATAGTCTCTAGTTGTGTTTGCTTGTAGTACTGGATCAAAACCCCGTGGACAGAAACTATTAGACAACTTCCCAATAAGACTTTGATCTAAAAGAATCAGTACATTCTAGAGTTCCTGTTACCAGTAAATCTGTTAGTTCACGGTACCGCTTCTCCAGCTCTGTATGCTCCTACTAGGTCAGGGGTATAACGATTAAGCTCATGCTAAATTTAAATAATCAAACTAGGAGAAACAAACAATCAGAAACTGTTAATGCATTGACAAGAAGAGACTGACTCTCAGAAACTGTGGATTTTACCTGGCGTGAGTAATGTTCTGCATCCCTCTTCATGGCTGCCATTTCAACCCTCAACTTTTGCATTTCAGCCTATAAAAACAAACAGATCATGTGAATTTTTATAAAGCACAAACAACAAATACATAGTGTTATAAAGAATCCTGAGGTTAGTAACATACCTCCATCGAAGAAAGTTTCTCCTCGGCATCTCTTTGACCTTGCCGAGCATGGTCCACTTTGTCCTGCCATGCTTGAATCTGCATTATTAAAAGTAACTTTTCTGGAGTAGCCAAAATCTGAATTTCGAGAAGCTGATAAAAGTTATTTTCAAGGGTTCCATAACGCCAGGTATTTTTTTTATGTGAAACAACCCACCATACAAATCTACTAGAAGATTAAACTCAGATACATGAGTTATCAGAGTTACAAAGGGATCATAAAGACTTTTTCATATATGTTCTATAGTTTTTACTTCTACAGAAAATTTAAAAGTGTGCTATGACTCATTATTGAAGTTAAATTCCACGATGTAGAGTATGATAATCTAAGATAACATACCTGGATCAGTTGGTTTGCTTCATCTGGGGGCTTCTTTTGGCCTCTGCGAGCACGAACTTCCATATCTTGCAGCTCTTGATTCAGAGACGTAGATTCAGCCTGAGTATTATTTGCCAATTCTTTAAATGAAGTTCAATTATATGATGATGAGGGACAAATCGCATTGAAGATAAGTTCATCTACCTCAAGCAATGCCACTTTCTGTTCAAGATCTGCCACTTTTGCTGTCCTTTCATCAGCAATTCTCTAAAATACCAGCCAATTTAAAAGTCAGACCAAAGTAGTTTTTGGAAACAAGGGTTCCACATAGAATCTGTACATTGTTCGTGACTATGTAGCATAAGACAATACAAAGGTTTTCTAACTTTCCTTGCCAAAGAAAGAAGAACACAATTTAAGAAGAGAAAGCCAACATTCAGCAACTAACATCATATTAAGTTATGGTCTATTTGAAATGTAAACAAGTGATAGTAGCGCTGAAGCCAAGAATCCTGTCTCACCTGAATTCTAACAAGTGCTGTGGAAGCATCCACAGCCCTGTGCTCTAGTTCCCTTTCCCTTTCCATGGCAGCCTGTCTTAGAAAGAGCAATTCATGTAAACAAAAAACTGATACAATGAATCCAATATAAACAGTTTCTGTATTGTTCAGGCAACAAACCATTTTTGTGGCATTATGTGCAGAACGCTCCTCTTCTGCTCTCCTTTCAGTAGTGGCAAGCTCCTCCCGCAATGCCTGGAACAAGAAATTATTGATTCAATAGTCTGAAGGCCTTATATGTTCATAACTGTATATAGTAAGCAGCAAATTATTCGAAGAAATGAACGAAAAAAAAATATAGTGATACCTGCATCATCCTAGTCTCAGCCAGTTCTCTGTTTCTCATAATAGACTCCATGTCTGCCTGATAAAGTAAATCATTTTACTAAAAGCTGGTTGGTTGAAAAAAACATGGCAACTGAAGAGAGAAGTACCAAGGACCATTAAAGGCTCAGGGTACGCTATGATATAGGAAGCAAACAAAAGAAAATATGAGTAAATGAGAGGCCTATACCTGGATAGATGACATTTTTCCTTCGTTCAGAGCAGCCTGATTTTTCACGGCATCCATTGCGCTGACAAGGGCTTCTATCTCTGAATTCTTAGTAGCTAGTGCCTCAACCATGCTTGACTCTACTTTTGTCACTTCACTTTTAGAAGCTGACAAATCCTTTTGCAACTGACTAATGCTAGCTTCATATGACTTGGTAAGCTCTTGCTATAACAATAAAGTGAAGAAATAAAATTAGGTGCCCTGAACACCTTCAAGTATCACTTTTACTTTTTCTTATCTGGGTTAAAAGAAACTCAAACTGTACCTCTGCAGTGAGAAGCTCTTCCAACTGTGCATTTTCTGCCTTAAGTTCTTGAAGACGGGATGAAAGTCCAGCACAAACCTAGAAGCAAAAGAAAGCATAAATCTGAAATTGGTCACGTCCAACCACTAGCATGGCTAAATCCTATCTGACAGATGAAAGAGTGTTTTATCACCAATTTGATTCAGGAAAGCAGCAAAGGATATTTGAGCTTACCCTTGCTAACCTGGCTTCTTTTGACTTCCCTGTGGAAACTGTAGCTTTTAGCAGCCCCTGAGCCTAGAATTAATAGAAAGATTGATTAACATTCTTTTAAAAGCAAAAATATCTATGCAAATTCAAGTAGCAGACATAATATTTGCTATTTTTCTACAGTTTCCCGAGACTAACTAACCTCTTCAAGTTGATCTTGAATATCCATGGAAGTCGTATCAGCTTTACCATCCTGCTCTCTCTTTTGATTGGCTGACGTGTCAGCAACTTTCTGTTCTTGTTCTTCATTAAGATTGATTGAGGTAACAACTTTCACCTCATTGCCGGTGCTTTGAATTGCAGTACCTTCACCTTCCGGAGAATTGTGCACTACAGATTCCAGTTTCTCCAGATCTTTTTTTGAAGAATCATCCAACTCTCCTTGTGTGCCTTTTTTGGGAGCATCAACCAGGTTCTCACTGGCAGCGACCTCAATTTTTTTTTCAGGTAAAGATAATGACGGTTGCAGTACAGAATCATTTGGAACATCTCCATCAGCAAGCTTGGCATTTGGAGTTGACTCAGCAGCATCACCGTCCACAACAGATTCTGGAGCTACCACACCAGCATCCTTACTTTTTGTATCTGCCACTGATTGTGGAAGTGATTGAATACTCTGAACATTTGCATCAGTTGGTTGAATCTCTCTTGTCCGCAAGATAGGCTCTGATGAAGAGGCATCTTCAGTGGAGATAGAACTTTTAGATGGAGGCGCCTCTGACTGTGATACCCCTGGGCCAAATTGATCACCAGAAAAATCTTTTTTGTTAGAAGATTCTTCTTTTACAAGTTTCTGTCGAGCCTACAAATACATTCCACAACAAAGAAGTTCATCTTGAGTATTGATATACCAAACAAATAGAAGACTTACAAATGATAAATCCATGGTAATACCTTTTTCTTTGAACTTGGTGCCTTCCCTTGAGGCCCTTTCCTACCAGAATCTTTGCCACCCCAAAGAAAAGCAGACACAATATAAGAGACAGATACATAACTATAAGTATAAAATAATAAAGATATGAGCGTCAAGATTTTCTTAAGATCAAGTCTAGGCCAATGTTTCTTATCAACAGGCGTTGTATCTATCCTGTTACTGAAGTTCATCAATTTAATTCCAAAATTAGAAAATTGGTAAAGCCCTCATATGAAACTATGATTGGAATATAAACAGTATAATAGGTGTTAGACATTTCCATGATTCTGACATTCAAATTGTAATCACATATCAATTAGTACCAAGGATAACGCTTTTGAACTATCAGAGTAATCTTCACAGTACCTGGAAACTGTAACTCGCTCTGCTCTTCCGAAAGCTCTTCAACCACAGATTTTGCCCTTCGATCCACAACCTCAAATAAATCTAACAAAAAATTAACAATTACGGAAACTTCAAAAATTGTATCCCGATATGAATGCAAATAAAGCACTACAATTACCTTCGGCAGCTTTGAGCCAAGACGCCATTGATGATCAAAATTGAAATAACTTCTCCGCTAATCACGGCGGATCGACAAAGGAGCTTCCATGCATCACCGGCTCGAATTCACGATTGCAATCATGATATGCTTTAGAGGATCAACAATGGTGTTACGGATACGAATCTGATTTCTGCAATACAACTTGTCCAGGGAGAATAAAGAACGAGTTCTTCAGATGTTTTCAACTAGAATAATTAGCGTAAGAGCGAAGAAGGAAGAACTCAGATCGTTAATCTGGTGGTACCGCCACCACCTGATTTATAGTAGTCTAGCTGATCGTGGCCGTCGAATTGGGATAATAGATTTATCTTAAACTTTCGAATAGAAATTTTAAAGTACAGAAATACCCTTCACTACAATACATATAATGTTTTTTTTTTGATGTAAAATTACATAGACTACACAAGTTCGTTATAATGCGATCCTTGATTTGGAATTGTGCAGATTCAACAATTATATCTAACTAGATTAGTACCCACTCCAATATTAAAATATTATAAAAAAAATTTAATTATTTACAAATATTAATAGAAATCATTAATTAAAAGTATAATTATAAAGATAATTCATTATTTCCCATCAAACTTAACATTCTTTGAAGTTAAAATCATTTGATTCAAAAAAATATTCTCAAATATGTATTTTTTATTACGGTATATACAAAACCATATTTCTACTTATGATACGGTATAAAGATTATGTATTATCTCTACTTAAGTGATTTATTGTGCAACATTTGAATTTGTATTTGTCGATTCTATATTTATTATTTATAGTGTAAAACTTTTTAATCTTTTAATTGACGATTATAACACTTTCAAATTTTTTTAATTTTTTTTATGTTTTTAAAAGATCCAACTGTACCTTTTATGTCCACATATTCTAAGATTTATTGACGTAGATATTTTTAATATTTTCGGAAAAAGTTAATTATATTTGCTCTCTACTTTCTTCACACTTAATTTGTTAACTCGTGTCAACACTTCAATTATTATCTCTTGTTTTTATGTTTTTATTAGTTTATCCTCTTGTTAATACATTATTTAAACAATTTTTATTTTATCAAATTAATATTACAATTGTATTTATTATAATTTTTAAGTTTTTAATTGTGATCTTTTTTATCTAATTGTTTTATTTTATAAATGTAGTTAGATTTATTTAATAAATATAAATAAACATGTATTTAATGAATATTTAAAATTATTTTTAATTCAAAAAAATTGTTTAGGAGGACACTCTAAATTAGGAGAAGACTTCTAACTATATATTATTTGGCCGAATCTTATACTGATTGAAATATTGTTAATCAAATCGTCTACAATTAGCACAGTTGTTTTTTTTTTTGATAAAAGATTGACAATTGTTGAGTTAGATGACAATAAAATATTAATGGCATAGTTGAATGGAGGATGAAAGTTTTTAAAGAAAAAAATACATGGAAACAAAAAAATATGTCTAGATATACAATCAGTTCTAGTATACTTCCCGAATCTCGTAAACTACCAACAAAACTTGTCTTTCAAATATAATATATATTTTGATGAAAAAAAAAATATATATATATACATATATACATATATATATGCTTTTTCATTACAGATAACAATGAATTAATTGTTTATGCACTTACCGATTCATAAAAGGTCAAGTATCTTACCATGTATAAAAGTATTAATATTTGTATTTTATGTTATAATTAAAAGTATCAATGTTTCGATATTAATATACAAATGCTTTTACGTACATTACTTTAAAAAAAGCTGATGAAAAACGGTAATCTCTATTCATATTGATGGCCAGTTAAAAGAAAAATGGGATATCGATGATTATTTATTTGGTTAATAGAAGAAGTTATATATATATATATATATACAGAGGTCCGGTTCGAAATAATTTATTGTCTCAGAAAAAAAAATTGTTAACCCCATTTATAAACTAGAGAATACAAAATATATTAAATGTATCAACATGAGATTTAAACTCGAAACACCCGAGAGAGGAGATCTCGACCATTACACCAAATTAATATCTCCAAAAATTGATGTCTTTTATTTTTTGATATAATGTTAACGCATAAAACATTAGTTTTACTTGTTTAACCCTGTATATACACTTCAATCATCTTCTTTTATTTTTTATACGTAATTTATGACTCTTATTATTATTATTTTGAACAACCACTGAAAAGAAAAAAAAGGAAAAATGGGAAAAATGGGAAAAGGAAACAAAGGAAAAATGTAAAAAAAAAAGGAAAAAAGGAAAATACCGTCACTGATTATATTCTTTAATGGCGGTGCACTAAAAATATACTATTTATATGTTACGCTTTTTGCGAATGCTTCTCATGATTTTTCTTTTCTTGTTCTCGTTTTATTAATCTCTGATGATCGATTCAGAGTTTCTCCAAAGATCATCATCACTGTAAATTTTTTTTGTCTAATTTGTTCGTTTAAAATTTAGTCTCTTTCGCGATTGTGTATTTCATGTCAAAAGCCCTCTTTTGGATTTGTGTTTTCATCGGTTTTACTTTCGCGATTGTTAATTTTCTTTGATTCAAAAAACTCCCTTTTCTGATTTCAAAGTTTTCGTAAATCCAAAACCCCTCGTTTATCGTTGTGTTCTTATATCTTAGGGTTTTCAATTTCTAAGTTTTTACGTTTGTTCTTTCCTATTAGGGTTTCAAATTAAATCCCTCTTTTGAAATCTGTGATTTCTTCGGACGGTTTTACTTTCGTCCCGTAGATTCGTTGTATTCTTATATCTCAAGGTTTTAATTTCAAAATTTGTTTTTGTCTATTATAATTTAATTGTACGTTTCTTGTTTTCAAATTAGGGTTTCTGATTATTTTGTGTGTTTGCAAATCAAAAGCCCTCTTTCAAATGTCTGCTTTCTTGTTTCACAGTAGAGTATATCAAGAAACGAAAGCTCTTCTTGTTTTCAATCTGTTTTGTTTTAAAAGTTTAATATTTGATTCAAACCCAAAAGAAAGGGACTGCAACACACATGATTGTTGTTTGTCCGGTTTCTAACTTGGGAAGATTGTCCCTTTATGGTCCGATGTTGCCTAAACAAGCATGATTTACGTCCCTCAGTAAGCCTTGTCACATTATGTCCCAAATTCTATATCTTGTTGAGCTGGGCAACTTGATATACGAACTTCAATTTCTGCTTAAGACTTTGTGTCTAATGATTGGGAAATTCAGAACTCTATCTATAGAGTATCTTGTTGAGCTGGGCATCTTGATATACGAACTTCAATTTCTGCTTAAGACTTTGTGTCTAATGATTGGGAAATTCAATTATCTGCGTAAACTCTATCTATTGAGTATCTTGTTGAGCTGGGCAAAGAACTTCAATTTCTGCTTAAGACTTTGTGTCTAATGATTGGGAAATTCAATTATCTGCGTAAACTCTATACATTATCTTGTTGAGCTGGGACAACACGATATTATATTCAATGGAGAATAAATGTCCTATGATTTAAGGCCTATTAATTGGTGTTGGGAGATTGAGAAATATATTGCTGGGCTGGGATAGTATCATAAATTCAGAGACTTGTTAATGATGTTTCTAAGATTGGGAAACTCACTTGTTGGACTGGGGCAACATGAATACATAGTCAAATGATCTGCATATTGATGGGAAATAAATTTCCTTTTAATAAGGCTTCTCGATTGGGAGTCTGCATGAACTCTGTATCTTGCTGTACTGGGATAACATTGATGGAGGAAAGTGTCATTTCCTTTTAGTTGTAGCCTAAAACTCTATATCTTGTTCAGCTATTGATGGAAGAAAGTGTCATTCATTATAACATTCAGTTGTCTGATGGGAGACAAAAAGAATGATATTCCAAATAAGGTACCAGTCTGAACTGCTGGGTGGGATCTGTTGGGGGTGACAACATGATACAAGATTTAATGATGTCCCAGGATTTATGAAATTCAACTTTTTTGCATAAACAATACATCTTGTTGAGCTGGACAAGATGAAAAACCATTCAAAATTCTGCATATTGATGGAACAGATAGCCTTTAAAATGGTGTCCCAAGGTTGAAAAAGTTCAAATTTCTGCTTAAACTATAGTTGTGCTTGGACAACGTTATAAAATATCTGAAATGATGTCTCGTAATCTTGGAAATTAAAAGATCTTGCTGGGCTGGGAATCAAAGATGTACCAAGTATTTTTGAAATGAAAGTTTCTACATGACATTCAGTATTCTGCATATTAATGGGAATATATGCCTTTAAATGGCATCGAGAAATTCAAGTTTCTGCTTACACTATAGTTGTGCTGGGTTGAAACAACATGATATATAGTTATGGACGCAAAATGTCCTTACTAATGGGAGAATAATCTTTTTTGATATATCTTACTGGATGGGGACAACGTGATATATATCATTCCCGGTAGATATTGTTGGACTTGAACAACTTGAAAAACCATTCAGTGTTCTGCATATCGATGAGAACTAGAAATTCAATCTTCTGCTCTATATTTTACTGGCCTTGGAACTGAATGATCAAAATATTCAGTTATCTTCATTATATCGATGAATGAGAAAATAAGTTCTCTGCATATGACTCTAATAAAGCTCTTGCTTTTATCCCAAGATTGGGAGAAATTCAACATTCTGCACAAACTCTATTTTGTTGCCATTGTACAACATGATATTAGAATACTTTATGCTATGATTGACCATGTCGAATGTTTAAAATTCAAGTTTCTGCATATACTCTATCTTGTTGTGCTGGGACAACATTATATATACAATGTTCTGCTTAGACCAGCCTTTGTCAAAGCTTGCCAAATTATAAAAATCCTCTGCTTAAATCGGTCTTATGATCCAAAAATTGGGAAATTCAAGTTTCTGCAGATAAGCTCTATATCCTTTGATGTAGGAAGAAAGTATTCAATAATCTGCTTATTGATAGAGGAGAAAAAAGTATATTTCATAAGACTTGTTAATGATGTTTCTAAGATTGGGAAACTCACTTGTCTGATAAAACTCTCTTTGTTGGGCTGGGGCAACATGAACACATAGACAATGTTCTGCAATAAATGTAGTTTTAATAAGGTTTCTCGATTGGGAAATTCAATACTCTGCATGAACTCTGGGACAACATGATGATAATAGTATTCTGCAAACTAATGGAGGAATCAATGTCTTTTTATAAGGTTCTTTAGTAGTGTCCCATTGAGAAATTCAATTATCTGCTAAAAGTTGCAGCCTAAAACTCTAAGACAATATGATAAATGTTCATTAATAGGACTTGTCTAAAGATACCATAAAATTGGAAATTCAATTCTCTGCTTAAACCTTATTTTTCGCTATCCATGACAGCATGATGTATATAATCAGTCAAGATTAGCTTAATGGCAAACTCTATATTATGCATCTTGTTAAGAAACCCTCTGAATCTATGTGGCTTGGGACTTTATGAACCAAGTACTAAATCCTATATATGAATAGAATATTCAAACCTACACGGCTCTGCGTGATACAAGAATCTGACATCTTGGCCAGGAGGTAACTACTTCATCTTCAACTCGTCAGTGTAGTTGTTGATCATCTTATGTACATCAAAGTTCAAACCAGTGTTAGTGTTAGATTTTGACATTGGTATAGCAACAATGGTAAGTTCACTTCTCTTTTGTTTTAGTTTTATGTACTTCTCTTGCAAATGTTGTCAAGTCATTGAAGAATAAATCAATTTACGTTTGTTTCACTATGTCCTGACCACATTTTTTGGTGATTGATTCTTAACAGGAGATCGAGGTATTGCAGAAATCCAGTTTGCAGATTATATATTTCCACTTTTGATCAGGTAAATTTTCATAACTATTCGACTATACTAGCCTATATATTCAGCTTAATAAGACCAAGAACGGGAGTACCAACATGATCTGTCTTTTGAATGGGTTTTTCAGATTTGCTTGGAGAAAGGCATGAAGACATGTGATGCATACAGTGTTCATATATACTAAAACGGGACTAAGGAATTATATAGCTCATGAAGCTTATAGTTTCTTTTTGATCTTTGTGGCCTACTAATATGTGTTTACATTAAACTTGTACCAACTTAAAGTAAGGCACTGTTAGAGGCAGTTGGAGCGTGTGGAAAGTAGCATTTGCAGAATCTCTAAAAGGAAAACTTAACGCAACACAAAGTATACAATTACAAATTTACAATCTCCAAGTCAAACGCAAAAGTCATGACACAAATACAAATATACCACAAAAGTTTTTTTCCCACCACGAATTTAATTGCGAACACAAATATATACAAAACATCGCGTGTAAAATACAAATTTGACTGCCATGGGTTTTGTATTTGTGTCACCACAAAAAAAAAAAACAAATTTGACTGCCATATCAAACATAAAGATAGCGTCTATATCTGTAGATTGGCATGTTTTTTTTACTTGTTTGGACGAATTCCAGAAAAATTAAACGCTTTTTTCCTATTTTTTCTTTAATTTAATTTAAACAGTAAAACGGATCGTTTGGCACATAGTGCTAGATTCTTCTCCTCGATGTTACTTATATAAATTATGTAGTTCTGGTTTGGATTTCCGAACGTTTTAAATAATTTATATATATTAACAAAAAAAAAATAAACATATAGTTTTTTTCTCTGGCTGAAAACCACATATATACCATCGGAACCGGCTCTGAAATATGGGAGGCCCTTAGAAAAACAAAATTTGGGGGTCCATTTAAACTAATATTTGTTTCTTATAAAAAATTAGGGCCTATTTGTGTATAGAATTTGATGTTAAAATTTTGGGAGTCTTAGGGGAATTCCTCAAAAACCATGTATACGACATGCAAAAGAGATTACAGAACCCCATCACACCATGTGCGAACTTGTGGTGAGTCTCTTTTATTGTCTGCTACTTTCATTGCCAACGTACTTAAACAGAACTACCGAATACCAATTGACAACAAGTGTTGGCATTCAGATTTGCTCCCAAGTACAATGCGATGAAAACAGTGGCATATACAGTAAAACTGCTATAAATTAATACTTACTAAATTAATAAATACGATAAAATAATAATATTTTCGGTTCCAAATCGAGCCAGTGTATAACGACATGTGTCAATTAAAACCAGTATTTATTAAATTCAAATCAAATGATGTTTTCCGAATTAACACAAGTTTGTAAGTTCCTGTAAAACATTTTATATGCCCTTCAAATCTTTTGGTTTTTGAACTCTTTGACAAATAATAGTAAAAATGCTACAGAGAACCAAAAAAACCCCATTAAAACATCATTAAAAATTTAACACATTACTAAAAAAGATAAAGATATGTTGAAAACTTAAGAACATGAATTCGGAAGAAACAAACTCATGTGGGAAATTTTTATATTGCGAATAAGTAGTTATGGACAACATACAGATTAACTAACTCATGATACACATTCATGTGGTAAGCTCTTGTGGCTTCCTTACGGTTTAGAACCAATGCTACAAAATCCTTTTTAAGATTTAAACCCAACTAGTTCCCTAAAAGAGAGGTAGGCTTTGCATAAATCCATACCCAACGATGGTTTCATGGGCTCTCATCGATCTCATCTGGAACATGCAATTTCTCCATTGCAGCCTGTTTCAAACAATAATAACTAATTTAAGATATGAATCGTCCACTAGACTCTGAAAATAATTCAAGTTCATGACTCTGCTTGTTGTACTTCTCAAAGACTCGAACCTTTATTGCAGCAACATCAGTTGCAGGCGGTTTCATATCCAAAGCTAGACCGAAATGAAGCATGGCTTTATCGTGCATGTTTCGCCGCTTATAGATCCTGCCCATTAAAGCGTAAACGCTGCTCTCTGAAGGCGCATACTCTTTGAGCTCCTCAAGAACTTCTAGAGCTTCATCTAATCTTTCTAAGCAAACAAGTATGTTAGCTTTCTGATACATTGGAAGAGGATTTTTTCTGTCTGCTACTATAGCTTGCTCCATTATCTCTAGTGCTTCTTCACTTCTCTGTTAACACAGACCAAGAAGAAGCATTTAGTCATTCTTCAAAGATTGTTCTTCTTGAAAACCTTATAAAATTCAATCAAATGAGAGTAATAACATAACCAACCATTAAGGCATGCAAAGCTGTCCCTAAATAAGACATTATAACAGAGGAACTCGGGTTTATTAGGAATGCCATTCTGAAGTGATGCTCTGAGAACTCTAACTTCTCTTGGCGTAGATATATCATTCCAAGCCCATACCATGCGTTATAGTGTCTTGTATCTACACGAAGTGCGTTTTGGTAACTTTTCATTCCATTCTCGAAATCTTCAAGAGTTGTATATCTACCAAAAAAGTAAAGAGAGAGTGTCTCTTAGACAACAACCACAGCATTCCAAGCATATTGTACCAGACAGTCAAATGGATAGAAGCTTTCTTACTCGTGGCCGCATAAGGTATGTGCGTATGCAAATCTTGGATTCAGTTGTACAGCTCGTAGGAAATTCTTCAGTGCGGTTTCATGGTCCTTTTGCAAGCTATAGCAATTTCCCATAGCACACCTACACAATAAATTATTTCTTTTTGTTCTGTTATTTACCAACAATAAATGAAAAAATTAATCAGAAAAAAAGAACTTCGACAAAAAAATACCAAGATTGAGGAGCTAAGCGATCGGTTGATATTAGTTCCTGAGCCAAGTAACTCAGCTTCATATCCTCCTTCAAATGCTGCAAAAAATATATTTTTAAAAAAATTGATGGAAAAATTACAATACATGGGAAAATGTCAAAATGACAAATTTTGAGTTTCATCACAGACTAGGATGAGACTGAATGTTTAGAAACCAAGAAAATACACTTACATATAGGACAGTAGAGTATATATCCATTCCTTCTAAGCTATAAGGAGAAGCCTGGCGGGCCAGACGAAATGCTTTTTCAGCTTCTAAATAGTCTATTAATTCAAAGTATGCTTTCCCGACCTGCATTTAACAGCCATAATATGCATATAAACCATCAACAATGATTATGACAGGCCATCAGACTAAAACTCATTCAGGGGTTCTCTTTGGAATCTTCCGTGCAAGTTTGTCAATATAACAAGTGTATGCACAACCACCAAACCAAACAAGATAGTTACTAAAATGGTAGTCCAAATAAAACATGTCCAAGCTATATTGAAATATGACAGCCTAAGAAAGAAAAGAGTCACCAATTACCTGGGAAAGAACCCATCCGGTATTATAATGCTTATGTGGAAGTTTCATATACATATCCAGTGCCTCCTGAACCACCCAGAAGCACAAGGGAAACAATGAAATAAGCCTTTCTAAGTTCACCTGACCTTACATTATTTAAGAGAACAACAATATGCTTACCTGACACCTGTACGTGTACGAAAGTCTACACCCTTCACCGAGTGTCCTTAGGAGGCTTAAAATTTCTGAAACTCCAATTGTGATTCTTTGTGCGTTCAATGCTGTGCCACCAAGCGACATTGTTTCATCTTCTTGATCACAAGATTTAGTATCACTGGAAACCATAGAACCAGTCGTTGAGGCAGTATTAGGCCTTGAATCATCAAAATGTTCCCCACGAACCCCTAAACCAATCAGAATGGCAACGCTTTTGGTATTACAAATACACCGACACTAATAGAGGAGGCATGATTACAACAATCAGAACAGACAAGATTTCGAACAAAATAGTGATCTAGTATGGAATGTCACAACCTTCATCCATGTTTTCATTTGCCCAAGAATGTCCCTTCCGAAGTGTTACAGAACGAAGTGCCAAAGAACTCAATTTAGAACCTCCCAAATACTTGGAACCGTTGCTCATATTTCCGCTTACGGTTGCAACACTTGAATTAGTGTTTGCCCCTGAATCAGCAGACAGTCTCGAGCTCCGTCGTGGACCAGAATCAGAAAATAGCCTGCCAGAAATCTGCAGACAAAGAGACATGCACTCACAGTAAGACAAATGGTAGAGAAAATTCATCCCAAGTAAGAATCAGACTATTACAGAGAAAAGTAAAAAGCAATAAATTCCAAATTGTGTCTTTATGACGACAAGTAGACCAGTACAGATGTGAATACTACCTTACGTAGCTTTCCTTCATCTACAAACTTTCTTCTGGGTGCTTGAAGAGTAGAGTTTACTGTGGACTTTGGAGAACTGTCAGTAACAAGGGAGTTTGTGTTTGGAACAGCCGGCTGAAAATTCCGGAAAAGTGGTGGTGGAGCTATACCGGATAGCTACAATTTGACAAATACAAAAAAACATATAAAATCTCATTTACAGCTGTTTCTTTAAGAATCTACAATATAAAGCACATATACAATATACCATGACCAAAAAATTCTGAAGTGGAAAAAACGAAATTCTTAAGATAACTTAAAAGGCCGATAAAATTAACGTGCCAAACCCAAAGACATTAAAACAGACTCAAGACCCCGTTTCTAATAGTCAATAAACAGTTAGACAAACCATCTTTGACATTGAAGATATAAAATAAGAGATACAAACACTTTGAAATCAATACCCATGATGCATTAATCTCCTAATTACTCAAAGAATGCGTGATCAACAGATTGAGACATAGTTGTACATATTAAAAGCAGTATAACAATTGTGACGTTACCTGTGCAGTCACTGGCGAAGGAGTATTATAGAAGAACATGTTCGAAACACCACCGTTAAGACCATGAGAATGGAAATTTCCAGAAATATCTTTAAGGCCATGGCTTTGTGTGTGTTTAGACTGTCTTGGACTATAATCTTCAGAACTCGTGTTTTTAGTAGAAGTCAAATTACGTTCCTCACTGTACGTGTTTAAGCCGAGGGAAGTGGACAGTTGTTGCATGTACTGCTTTTGAATGGAGAGAGCAGCTGTTTCACCAAAAATTGAAGTTGCTTCCTCAGCAGCACCTGAAAAAGTAGAACGGACAGAAAAATGTAAGAGAACCATAACAAAAGAACCAAGTATGCAGAAAAGGGATTCTCTTCACCTAGTATACATAATTCCTCATATGCGGCCCAAAGTAGAGGGTCTATTGTCAAAGACTGCTTGAATTGCTGGGCGGCGTTCTTCCTTCTATCAGTATACCTGAAAGGTCCCTAATGAGAAATCATCTCGTCGAACACATTCAGAATCAAGACAAAGGTGCATAGAGAGAATAAGAAACAAACTTGTAAATAAGTCCAAGAAGGTAATGACCTGCTGCACCATTTGGGATCTGGAGAATAACCAGAAGCTATGTTATTATCTTCTTAAGTGAACTAAATCAACACAAAAGGTCCAGATATTGACGCACTGAGACAGAGTTTGTAAGAAGATAATTCAGTGAGCAAACAAAAGCAATCTACCAGAGAACATTATATACCTCCGCACTCGGTTCATGAACAGGGCAGAGTGCAGATTCAGCTTCATTGAGAAGGTCCATCTGGAAGCACGATAAAGCGAACAAGTACCGGGAGTGAGCCATTTGTGTTCCTTTACATAGTATCCACAAAGATGAGCAAAAGAAGGTACAAGATTCAGATTATAGAAAAATCTTGTAAAAGGCTAATAAGAAACAATTCATAAAAGAAACAATGCCACGCACCCTTTAACAAATGATATGCACTGTAAGCTTGATTATTCTGCAGGTAGCTGGTAGCTAATAGCTGCAAATTAACCTATATAAGAGGAAAAATCAGAAAGTGATAACACAAGAAGGCCTCAAGGGCTAGTCTTTTTATTGACAACTGTAGCTAACAAATGGAGAACCGCTACGAATGTTTGAAATTAATCCCAACCAAAGGCTCAGCCTTTTGTTTCCTAACTATTATTGAAGCTGTGTTAACAATTCAATAAGTTTGAGGTATGCCCAGAGGTTTCTTCTAAGTTCTAACAGTTGACTCATAACTAAGGTCCAAAGATAACAAAAAAACTTAAAAATTGGGATCATATAAGGAAAAGGTCATTTATTTCGGAAATCTAGAGAAAAACAACAACCCTCAAAACTGCAATTTTTTCAAAGACCAAAAACAACACATAGATCGAGAAGCAAAGGGCTAAAAGGTAAAGAAACCAAAATCGATCCCGAAGAAACGCAGTGAAACTATCGAATTCCACATCCAAATAGAGACGCACATATGAAAAATTCAAAGATACCCAGACGAATTACGAAACCAGAATCACTATTTCACCATTCCAACAGTTTCGATTTACAGAATTCGTAGAAAGAGAGATTAAAAAGAGAGTGAAAGAGAGAAGTACCTCAGAAGGAAACTCGGCGCAGAGACGCTCACACATGAAAATAGCATTCTTGTAGACAAAATGACGCAGACTGTTGTGTACACAGTCCACAAGCATAGCTTCCATTGTTGCCTTCCTCGAGCGAGAGAGAGAGAGAGAAGAGGGTTTTCTGTTTTTCTGGAACTTTATTATTGTTTGCCCTTTGGGGTTTTTTGAAGAAATAATTTCAAATTTTGAGGTGGCACGTGCGATGCTCTGTTTTGAAACTATTTCAGCACGTGACAGACCGAATAGAGATCTCTTAGTCCCTGCTTTAGTATTTTCAAGTATTGGGCTTTGTAGTTGGCCCATTTAGTTAATTGCATGATGGAGTAATTAGGATAAAACGCTTGTTTGATGATAAGATACGATTACTTGTGTACAAATTGTTGAATAACTCATTTTTCATGACCAAACAAAACAAAACAAATTGTTTTCCAAAAAAAAGTGGTGAAATGTCTCCAAGAAACACGTCTTCGCAATCGCACCTATCAGTTTAATTATGTGCATATGTATATAATTTTTAAATTTGATATAAATGTTAAGGTATTTAATTAAACAATCCCTATAAATAAATATGTGTTTGACACAAAATTTGAGACTAGTTCAACCGTTGACAACCCATCACGTTATGTCTTCGCTAAGTTTTCGATATTATATATTTTAATCTGTAGAAGTTTTCCAAAACAAATTAAAAGATCAAGCCTAAGTCATATTAAAAACCATTGACCAATTATATATTTGTTCTTTAGTATAAATAACATAAAATAACAATGTAACATCCGGATAGATAATTTCTTTTTATGTAGTCTATCAAAAATAAGAAGATTATAAATAGACAGAGATAAGAGGGTTAGTATTTTCCAAAACCATAAGTTTCTTCCTTGCAAACGAAATGGATCAAAATGTCACACCAACGTGTCGTCTCTCTGATCCTGCTCATCCTCACACACTTCAAGATGCTTTAGTTGCGGACCACTTGGCAAGAGTGATGACGACAACAGGAATGACTGGCATTACTATTGTGACATCTGCAAGCTCGTGTTCCACGAAGGCTGTGACATCGTCCCGCTACGTTTGAGACATCCTTATCATCCCAACCATCTTCTCTACTCTACCATTCGGTTTTCCGAAACCAGTATCCATTCATTCGAGAATGATAAGCCTGAAATGGTCTACTTACTTGCCGCCATGACTGACAAAACAAACATTGATTTTGAATCCGACAACGGTTGTGATTGGTGTGGTAAAAACCTTGGTTTTATGTTTTATCGTTGTATTGACTGCGATTTTTGTCTTGACATTGAGTGCATGAGGGAAGATCCTCCTTTTACTATCACAGACTCTTGAGAGCCATCAACACCCTCTCACCTTATTCCCTAGACCACTCGTTGAACCTTGTGGTGCTTGTGGGTTGGGCGGAAATAAAGAGTTAGGTTATGCTCGTGTTCCATGTAACTATACTTAGTCCACAAACAATGTATCGTTATACCACATGTCATAAACCAAACACCTTCTCAAGACCATCTGGATGATACTCCATCGGGACTCGGGAGTTAGTCATGAAACCACTCATATCGATAAGGATATATAGGGATGGAGAAGAACTCAAGGAAATCAAAGAACTGCATGATAATAATCAACCTAAGATATTGCGATATTTGAACAAGTTTTTTATATGTGGTAAAGTTTAATTTAAAGAATGTTGTTACAATTGAATAAAATATATATCAGCCTCATTTTGTGTTTGGACAAAGATGTGCTTCATCATGATACCTTTTCAAATTATAGTTTTTTTTTTTTGTCATTGTCTTTTTTGTTAAACGTCAATGTTAACTTAATGACTAGTTGATTATATATTGGCATGATATGTATTTACCGCATTTGAACATTTTGAGTTTGTAACAAACCATCAATCAACCCTCGTAGCAATTTTGCAATTGTCAGTCAGAAATCAAAGAAAGAGTAAAATAGATGGAAAAACAAAATCATTAAATTATTGGAATTATAATAGTTTACACAACAAGTAACAAAGCCCACACGCTTTGATTAGTACAAAAGAAGAATATTCCACTAAAATCTTTCTACACTTTCTTGTACAAGTAATTTGCCAATACAAGGAAAAACCCCATACCAAACCGCTAGCCTCTTAACCAAAACAATATTTCACATTTCAAATTAAACCGACGTATACCACTAATATCACCACCTGATTCAACTTCCCAACTCGCAATACTCATTAAACCGGGTTTTATACCAATGGATTAATAAGTCATACTCAGGTTAGCTTCCTCGGCAAGTTATACGTCTTCTTCAGAAACTTAGTCGCAGACTCATCATAACGGTAACACAAAACTCTTAAAAGTGTGTTTGGTTCTGTCGGACTCCACGGACCAGAAGTTGGAGGTAACGGAAGCTTCCCTCTATCAGAACCATGATTCTCAAGACACACCGCTTTAAACCGTTCAATCAGAGACTCTGTATCCGTTCGCAGCAGCGGAAGTATACTCTTAACCGTCATTGAAACCTTCTCGATCAAATCCAAAGGTAATCCATCTCCATTTGACCAGAAAAGATCACATAGAAACTTGAAATCCTCATCTACCGCAGCAGAGTCTTGAATCGTGAAGCCACGCGATGGTCCACCAGCGAGGAGGACCAATAAGAACCCGTCGAAAGAAGCTCTCATGATGTCTGAAATAACTCTGGTTCGGACTCTGTCGTGAACCGTTGAGGAAATGATCTCAAGGCACCTTTCGAGCTCTTCAAGAAACAGTTCAATCCTCGAGGAAGAAACGTCTCCGACGTACAGACCATCCCAGAGAGCGTTGCTAAGATCGTGGAAGACGATCTTGTAAGCAGTTGCTTCAGACAATTGTTGTATTCCTTTCGAGCAATAACCAATCGACTGTTCAAAGATTTTAATATTATCCAAAGCCACAACTTCGGATTCCGGGAGACGGTTCAATGTTTTTCTCCCAGATGATTCAATCTCTGTCCTGATATACTGCAGAGTGTTGATTCTGCAACAGAACTGAATTATTTCCGTTGAGTCCTTACTCGTCCCAAGCTGTGATTTTCTCCTGTGAGAAGCTACCATTGGCTTCTCTTTTTTCTTGAATACACCGTGTAGTTTCGACCCGACCGTGCATCTTGTTAAAGCGGGCAAAGCGGGTAGAAAGGTATTCCGTGAGCCTAATGGAAACCATAGAAAAACAAGAACTCCATAAGCAAAATTAACAAAGCATGAGCTTCATCATTCCAAAAACCATTACAATCGATGAGAATCTGCATACCGCAGGAAGATTTCGCCTTTGATACATAGTGCTGCATACAATTGTCGAGACCCGATGTTAGCTCAGGAAGTAAAACTGGATGCATAAGAATCGGCAACAAGAAAAACGCTTCCAATGTCTCATCTACCATCCTCAGTACATCCACCGAAGAAGGAGCGATGCCAAGTTTATTCGATCTTGGATTCCATACCTGCAATTAAAGTTACAAAACCAATCAATAAACTCTTTAAACTAACTAAAAAGGAAAGCTTTCAACGCTGTTAGATACCTCTTGCTGGAGATTCCGGTCAATCCACTCCTTTAGCCTATTGACTCGGGTCTTGATCCACGATTTCACAAGATTGCCAATAACGACTTCTGCTTCAAAAGGAGGCATTTCTCTTATAACTGATTTTCCGCCATCTTCACTATCTACAGCATCTTGAACGGCAATCTGAACCAGATCCTTCTCAAGCTTATCTGCAGCAGTGAGTACTCTTATAGCATCCGGCGTCAACTCAGTAATACCCGAGACAAATTTCTTCAACTCAGTTCCATAGCATGAATGAAGTGTAGCTGCAGCAACACCAGCTGCAAGCGGATGCCAATTCTTTAAGATTGGACTAAATATCGCCTTCTCGTTGAAAGCTAAATGACCAATATCCTCTGCAAGAATCGCAAGAACCGGAAGATTATTCGTGCTCTGACGGGATTTTGATCGCTTGCTATGTTCCACCATCCTCTTTGTCTGTTAAAAACAAACAAAAAAGCTACATAAATGCCCGCAGATGCGAAACTAGAGCAATACAAAAAGGAAAAATAAACGAACCTGTGAAAATGCCATCCGCAATGAAGATCTGATATAGGTATCGACTCGATCGCGCCCTAAATCGACATGCTTCTTTTTCCTTCTATACTCGCTAGAAACATCTTCATCTAGTACTTTAGCTACCAAAATCCCCAAAGAAACTGTAGTTTCAAGCGTCTCAACGTTATCAATGTTGAAAGTATCATGGTAAGCAAGAAGTCTCTTCTCAGCCCAATCCATAATCAGACTCAAAACAGAACTCAAGATCTTGGAATACTCAGGATCATTTGTCTCCATTGCGTCATTCTCAACTTCGAGTATCAAATTATGAGTAGCTACAAGCAAGTCATTCTCTACTTGACCTGTTGTAACATACCGATTAAACAGCACCCAGAGAAAGCAAACGTTGTGAATCATCTGATTCATCCCCAAGATAGGCCATGTTTTCTTAATAAGCTCTAACACTTCATCTACTTCTTCAACAAGCAATAACTCATCGTTAACATCGAAACAAGACTCTAAAAGCATTTGATAGATTCTAAGATTCAGCGGAAACCCATCAGCCCAATGACAAGTCTCGGAACCAATCACATTATTGTTTGACCGACTAGCAAGAGACATTACTATACTCCTAAGATTCTGTGTCTCTCCCGTGATCTTCCCGGTATCTAACGGCCTCTCAAGACCCGACCGGATAATCTGCTTAAGCTGTTGACAAGATTTATCGGATTTACTTAAAGGAACACAAGGATATAATATCAAACCAGCTTCCAGAAGCTTCAAGTTTCTTCTCTGCCATGATTCATACTCTTCTTGGTTGGGAAAATCTGAAGGTTTGAGCTGTTGAAGAAGCTCTAGAGGTAGCACCATCATCTCCACATGCCTCCCAAGCTAAAATCAAATCACAAATTTCAAAACTTAATCTACTAAAATTAACTTTAAATATATGTAGTTAACGATAAATTAAAGCACGATGCAGCTCAAATTCAAACAGATCTTCTTAAGAAAATCTCCTAAAAAGAGAAATTTTCAAAGCTCAATTTACTAAAATAAACTTTTAAGTAAATGTAATTAACAACGGACTAAGGAATCATGAAGCTCAAATTCAAGTAGATCTTCTTCAGAAACTATCAAATTGTTGCTCTTTAGCCAAGAAAATTCTGGATTTTTCGATTTTCTCGGGAAAATTACAATGAGAAGAAACGTACCTGACCAGAAGCAATCCTAAGAAGTGCTCTACGAATCCTTGAATCGAACTGCTCCGAGATTCGCATCTGTACACGAACTAACTCACCCACCGTGACTGATTTCTTGACCGGATCCGTCTGACCCGACGATTCTCCTCCTCCGCCGTCTCTGCCACCGCTTCGTTTCTTCATCCCTAAAGCCTTCTTCACCTTGCTAGCAGCTGTCGAAGTCAGAGATCTGTGAAGCGACGGTGACGGCAATAACGCCGCCGCGGACACGCCGTTGCTCCGGTCAGACTTGGGCGATTGTGGGATGAAAGTCAGCGGACGACTTACGGTACTCCGGCAAGCAGAGACTAAGATCTCGTAAGCGGATTCTCGGAGCTCCGAATCAGATAAATTAGGAGCTGGATCGCCAAATGGAGAAGGTAGTGATTCCATTTCACTTCAAATTCACCAAACCAACAAAAGAAAGAGAATTGTAATTTTATCGAATTAGAAGTTTTAAACTTAAAACCCTTCTGGAAATTTAACACTCTACCAAACAAATATTTAAAATGATTTTTGGGATTATCGAACAAGCACTCAACTCAACTCAGAGATCAAAGAAACGACAAGAGAATTTTTCGGAAACGATTAGATCAAAGGTAAGAGACAATCAACGATCCATCACCAAATGCACAAAGAAACAAACCAAACAACAGAATAAAAAAAAGTTTAAAACTTTTATTTCTTTTTTTCTGTTCTTGAAAAAATAATGAAGAATTTGGGTTGCCCAGATTTTGATTCTTTGCTTGATGTTAAAGAATGAATGATTTTTGAAGGGGAGAAATAAAAGAGAAATGTAAAACGAGGGGACAACAGAACAAAAATTAAAGAGAAGATTAGAGACATGTGTTTTCTTCCGTACCAAACGCACATATACAGAGATTTTAATGTATGTATAATTCCTATATCACCACATTACTTTTTTAATTTTATTTTTGTATATAAATCGTCATATATGACCACATTATTGATGTTTTCTTTATTTGATTTTTCTTACTCTTAAACCAAAAAATTAATTTTAAATGAAATTAAAATAATCAATAGACGAGATTAGGGACTGGTTTACAAAGTTTGAATTAAGGGCTGTTATTAATGTCTTAAAAAGAGGGAATGTTATCATCGGAAATTAAATTAACTCAAATTTATAAGGGTAATCATCAATCTCAGTCAGTTGAAATCACTCAAATAATTTTACATTTAATTTTTCCCTTAATTGCAAATTGATGTTTGACCTATATAAATCTGTGTTCAGAAGTTGTTAATTATTTGAACGCAAAATTCAATACTAGTCTTCAAAAATATATAGTTGTGTGCCCTGCGATGCCAACAGTCGTAGACTTTTTATATTCAATGTGTTCTACACTTTGATGGAAATTTTCAAAATTTCACACGGCATTTTTTTAAAACAATTCACACGGCATCAATAAGTACCGATTCAACAATATATATATATATATATATATATATATATATATATATATATATATCATAGAGTATTAGATTAGTATCTCATGAATTTTACATTGTGACAAAAAACATGAGTTTATTGAACTGGAAAATAGATTTGGTGAACTGGAAATTAATCGAAGGGAATGTGATTTATAGTAATGAAGAAGAAAATGTAAATATTATCTGACTATGAAATACAATAATAGCTATATGATCAATTTATCTATGAATGTATTTAGATAAGAGTATTTGAACTTAAAAAAAAAATGTTAAAACGAGATATACTTTAATATAGCCATGTGGTGGACGGTTGTTGACCATTGTTTAATTATCTTTCTAATGATATACTAGTTCCTTTCTTTTCAAATAATGATAATTAAAGAATACAAGACAGACAATAACAAGAATCATTGGATTGAAATCATTTGTGGTCTCCACTTTTACTTAAACTAATATATCTTGAATGTTTGAATTACAAGAAATGTTATCAAAACCTTATTGCATGTGCCACCGATATATCTCTTGGAGAGAAATGCTATCAATGTATGATTGATATTTTTGACAGAGACAACACCAAAGCCTTAGGTTCTCATCTTCTTTATCACAAAATCAATCCTATCTCATCCTCGGTGGCGATTATTGTGGGGTTAGTCTCAAAAAGGGTGAAGACGTCGGACATCTCAATTAGTATTATGATCCTTGTAAAGATGATGTCAAGGTTTCAGAAAAGATAGTGGCTATGCAGTTTCTTGAGTTAATGGCTAGGTCTGGATCATCTCATGGTTGGGTAGCTTCTTTGAACATACGTAATGCTACCATGTCTCTCCAATATGACCTTAACCCTAACACTGATTTGGATGCATCCCCAAAACGTATTTCATTGCCTCCTTTTGTCACTTTGCCTTATTGTCAAACCCAACTTGTCGCTAACGTGGCCATGTCCTCTTCTCCTGAACAAGACGACTGTGTTTTGGCTGTCAAGTTCTTGGGACCTCAGCTCAGCTTATGTAGGCCATGTTCCGGTTCAAATTCGAAATGGGTCAACATCAGAACCTCTAATAGCTTTTTCGACTCTCAGATTATGTATTCCACAAGAAAACAAATGTTCTGCATGCCCGCATATGGAGGTCATTACATGGGATTATGGGATCTCCACAAACATAGGCATAACCCAATATTGAACCACTTGAGGTTGCAAAACGTTCCCAAGTTAACGCAATCCAAGTGGGAACTGTTGGACTCATGTCTCAAGAGGGAAGACTTGGTGGAGTCACCCACCGGTGAATCCTTTCTAGTTAAATGGTACAGCGGAAGTAACAATAGCAACGATTTGGCCAAAATGAAAACTAAGCATTTCTTGGTGTTCAAGATAGATGAAGAAGGAAATGCTTGTTACACTGAAGATATTGGAGATCTTTGCATTTTCTTGTCCAAGTCTGAGCCTTTCTGTCTACCTGCAAGCTTGTACTCTGGCCTCACCCCTAACTCTGTCTATTTCGTTGGTTTCGAGGACGAAGGAACTTTCAATCTTGCCACTTCCACCGTTCATCCGACCGTCCTTCCTGACAATTTGCCATCCACCGCTCCTTTCTGGCTCCATAATTAAGATTATTCATTCATTGTTTAGATTTTATTCTTTCTCCTCTTGTTTTAGTCCTCTTTTGATTTGGTCTTTTTCTTCCGCTGATGATCTCAAATCATGGAATTATAACTGCGTGTTTATTTATAATTTATGTCTCAGTAATAATATCTAGATTTGGATAATGTTGAAATTATTATCAGAAATATTTGAGATATATACGGTAGTGCTGTGTAATATATATAAATAGTACTGTAGGGCTAAAATTAATTAGGGTTTATGTGATAAAAGTCGTGTGTGACAATGTCAATGCTTCTCAGACATCTCTCGAAGCTAATTAATTTTAGTCTATTTATATATATTACACAGTACTACCGTATATATTTTACATTGTTATCTAGATATTACACAGCACTACCGGTTTCAAAATGCCGGTAATTTATCTCCTAAGATCACGTTTCTGCCTCCCCTATGTCCTCTACGTACTCAGAAACTGGAACCCTTGAAAAACGTGTCAATGTCCTCTTGTCCTGACCAAGAGGACGAGGAATGTGTAGTTGCTGTGAAGTTTATGGGACCTCAGTTGAGTCTTTGTGCGCTTGGTAGGGACTCAGAGTGGACGAACATTGCAACCCCTTTCGACTTCTTCAACGACTCGACTAGTCTCACGTATTCCAAGAGAGATCAAAGTTTCTGTATTCTCACTCCAGGAGCTTCTTGGCTTCCTGGTTTATCCATTCCAAGAGTTGGAACCACCCAAAATTCCACGAGTTGCGGTTTCAAAACATTCCCAAGTTTGAACAGTCGGAATGGGAGCTAATGGAGTCGTGTGCCAAGATCGAACACTTAGTGGTGGCCCTTTCGGGTGAATGTTTCCTTATCCGCGCTTCTATACGTATACAACTTTTTTTTGTTTATTTTATAATCTGGAAGTTCATGCATGGCCAAGACCATACATCTCCCAGAGCCGAGACCAGCCATATACAATGTTTTTTCTTAAAGATAGAAATAATAACAATAATTTTTTAATGCTTACAGGTGTGGGGAGAGCTTTCAGTGTGTGTTAAATGAGAAAGAACTAATCCACTACAAGACAAGGCGGTTCATGGTGTTTAGCAGATCCGATCTTGGGTTAAAACCCATGAAGCAAATGTTTTAGGCATCAAAAACTATATTAAATTTTTAGAGGCATCAATTTTAGGAAAGTTAACATTGTGTAGTGGTTAGACGTTCGCTTCAATCACTCTTTGTAGACGGGTTTGAGTCTTAAATTTACATTAATGATGAATTTTAATTAATATATTTTAGTTTAAATATGGACTAAAAAAATTCTGCTTTACCAAAAACTATTGGGCCGAGCCTGGTGTTTAGATGCGAGGAGGAGGAGGCAAGTAAAGATGGAGGAAGAAGTATGTGTTACACAAAGGACATTGGAGATCTTTGTATCTTCCTTGGAGAATGAACCTTTTTACGTTGAGGCCAGCTCCTGCCCTGGTCTCAAGCCTAACTCTATCTATTTCAAGGGTTATGGCTTTGGTATTTATGACCTTGCAACCAAAACTACTCATAGCTTTGGTTGCCCGTACTGGATTCTTCCGGTTTATATGATATCTAGCATGTGTTTTTTTTTTTGGTTTTATGTTCATTATAATTAATCAGCTTGTTTACATCTTTCTAGTTTATTTTATACAAAGGATTAAGTCTTGCTTTAGGCTTTTAGCTTTTTTATCCATCTTCCATTTCATATATACGATAAATGTTATCACAATTTTAACTAATATATACTCTTCTGTTTTATATTATATGATTATAGGATGTTTATGACCATTTGTATTATGCAGTGTATGATTTTTAGTTAAATACTAAATTATGTTTTAATATAGAAGAAAAAAACAAAAAAATAGAATTTATTTTTAAAACTCCGTACTTATAACTAAAATATCATATATAATGAAACATAGAGATCATTTTTGAATAACTAATGAGATTTTTTGGGTTTAACCAATTTAAATTTGTTATACAAAAAAAAAAAGACAATTGTATACTGTACAGTATACACTATACAGCAGTCAGTGTCCTAAATGTTGTACCATTATGGGCTTAAGAGATTGCTAAATTTTGGGCTTTAAAAACAAATAGGCTCAATTCGACCCTTTATTTTTATCTTTCACAAATTTGACCCTATAGTTTCAAATTTTCAATCCACCACCTGTGGATGAGTCTCTCTAAAACCTTCACCTGCTCCGGAGCTCTGTTTCACCGGCAATGTCGTTGAAACTCAATACCCCTTTTTCCAATTTTCGCGCCATCCGTATTTCCTAATCCAAACCCAAGAGCGCCCAGCGAGATCCGATTCACTAGGTGGGGCAACGCTAATGCTGAGCGGTTCGAGCAACGTCGCTGGAACCAAGAGGAGCTCGAGGCAGAGATCCGTCGCGACCGCCGATTCGACGGCGCCACTAAAATCGTCCATACCATGATTCTGAATCCGTAGCTTCTGAGCCTAAAACGTCACCGTTTATATCAAGAGGCATTCCTTCACTTCCCTCAGCTCGATCATTTCCGGGTCGAAGATCCAAATACTCCAAACCCGATTCAGGACCCAATAAACCCAAGACCAAACCTAAAGTTTCCGATTCGTCACCGCAATTAGACGCCAAGCCAGAGGTTAAGCTAAGTGAAGATGGATTATCTTACGTCATCAATGGAACTCCTTTCGAATTCAAATACAGCTACACGGAGACGCCAAAGGTTAAGCCTTTGAAGCTTCGTGAGCCTGCTTACGCGCCTTTTGGGCCTACAACGATGGGAAGACCATGGACTGGTCGTGCTCCGCTTCCTCAGTCGCAGAAGACGCCGAGAGAATTCGATTCTTTCCGATTGCCTCCTGTGAGAAAGAAAGGGATTAAACCGGTGCAGAAAGCGGGTCCTTTTCGACCCGGGTTGGGTCCAAGGTATGTTTACACGAAAGAGGAGATTTTAGGGGAGCCATTGACCAAGGAAGAGATTAGAGAATTGGTTACTTCTTGTTTAAAGACAACAAGGCAATTGAATATGGGTATAAAGCTCAATACTTTTTGTTGAATTTGCTTGATTCTGTTAGCTTTGTGAGATCAATCGTTCTATTGGTGGAAGCTCGGACATTGTTGTTTAGGTGTAATAGAAGAAGATATGATCTAAAGTTTTTGTCTTTTCTCAGGCAGAGATGGTTTGACTCATAACATGTTGATCAACATACATGATTTATGGAAGCGGCGAAGAGTCTGTAAGATTAAATGTAAAGGAGTTTGTGCAGTCGACATGGATAATATTTGCGAGCAATTAGCGGTTTCTCCTGGGAACTGTTTTATTATAATTTATTCGTATTAGTAGACAATGCATAGATTATGCTATTTGCGATATGTTGTATTCGTATTCATGAGGTTGTGTATTGAATTGGTAGGAGAAAATTGGTGGGAAGGTGATATACAGAAGAGGAGGTATGCTTTTCCTTTTCCGTGGAAGAAACTATAACCACAGGACACGACCGCGCTTTCCTCTTATGTTGTGGAAACCTGTAGCACCTGTTTATCCAAGGCTGATTCAACAAGTGCCTGAGGGTTTAACTTCTCAGGAAGCTACCGAGATGCGGAAGAAAGGACGAGAGCTAATGCCAATATGCAAGCTAGGTAAGCATCGTGATAATAATAATCTTGATATGGTTTTTTTCAAGACCGACAATGTTAAACTTTTACCCTGTGTTGGGCTGGGTCATCATGTAGGGAAGAATGGTGTGTATTGTGACCTTGTGAAAAATGTGAAAGAAGCATTTGAAGTTTGTGAATTGGTTCGGATCGATTGTCAAGGAATGAAAGGCAGTGATTTTAGGAAAATTGGTGACAAACTCAAGGTTTGATCTTATCCTTGTTCACATGTGTTTTGTTACTTTAAGTCTCTTTGTTGAACATGTTGGTTGTGTTATGGCTCACTTTGCAGGTTCTTGTTCCATGTGTGCTCATATCTTTTGAAAATGAGCAGATTCTTATCTGGAGAGGACGAGAATGGATATCGTCTCTCACAACTCCAGATAAAAAGGATGATATCCTTGGAGATATCGAAGTTGATAATGCCTTGCCGGATGATGATGAACCATCGGTATCACCAAATCAGACTCAAACTGTGACCCAGAACTCTCCTTTGGATTCAGATGGTCATGATTTGAGCCCTTCAACTGTAGACTTCTCAGCGATGGAGGGCCCAAACAATTTCTTACAGAGCTCATCCACAGAAGATGTAACTGGGCTAACTGCAGATAGTGCTCTTGGAAACCATCAAGAGACATCTGAAGAGATCAGCAAACAAAGCATAGAGAGAGTTCTGAATCTGATGAAACAAGCTGTAGAGAACGGGACTGCGCTTGTGCTAGACACTACTGATCTGGACGCAGATAAAATCTTTGCAAAAGCTGTCGCCTTTTCTGCAGTAGCTGCACCGGGACCATTTTTCCAGCATGGCTTGAGAAAACAACCAATGGTTAAGAAGCAGGAAAGTCGAGAATTTGGGTACCAAAACGTGGAGGCAAAGACAAATAATGTTGTGGTTTCTGGAAAAAGAGAAGTTGCAGTGAGTGTGGAAAGAGAGGTGAAGAAGGAAGAGGGATTGAAAAAGAAAATGAATGAGTTTGATGAAGATTACAGAGAAGTAATACCTCATGGAACACTGAAGCTAGATGAACTAGCTAAACTACTTGCATAATAAACTTATATGTATGCTATTTGTATTTGTTGAGTAGCGTATAATGTAGTCTAATTATCATTATCAAAAGTGTAACTGTGAGAAATAATGTATCTTAGATTTATAAAATACTAGGAGGAGCCGAGAATGGAGACTTTGTTGCGTATCGCATAGGAGAATTTATAAATGGTGAAGACGTAAGCTATCACTAAAAGTCTTATTGTGTTTTTATAAGACCATGTCTTGTGCTTTGAAGTTTTAATCCATTTTTAATTTATCTTTGATGTCTTTTTATTCAATTTGATAGATTTCTTAACATAAAAAACTATATCCTGCTTAAAACTCACTAAAGTGAAAGTTTTACCAACATATAAATACTATTCAAGATTATTCATTGTATATATTGGTTCTTTATCTAATTTAGAATATATAGCAAATACATAAACATTAGTTTTCTGTTAATTTTAGATTGACAATTATTCCTTAATTAATCACCATCAAAACCTATGCTTTTCATATTAATTTCTCTACAAGTCTACATCCATAGACGACCTAAGAGTATTTTATAATTTAACTTATTCCACTAATCCCACACCTTATAATCCATGCCTCTCAATGAGATCAATAATGATGTCACGTTGATAATATATTATTGCGCTTTTAATCAAAACCAAATTTTCACATCTCTCTGTCTCTCCAAATCCATAAAAGCGACTTTTTGTTTTTTTTTCCTCAAAACAATGAATCCACCACAAAGAATCTCAATTCTCTTCTTCTTCTTCTTCGATTATGTCTCTGCTCAATCTCCTCCTCCTCCTTACTTAACCAACGACCTCTTCAAGCCAAGCTTAGCCATCATCACCGGAATTTTCTCCATCGTCTTCACTCTCACTTTTGTTCTCCTCGTCTACGCCAAATGCTTCCACAACGATCTCCGATCAGAGAGCGACGGTGATGGAGATAGAGGACGACAAGATCGTCTATGGCAAGGACTTTTCAATAACTCTTCTCGATTCTCTGGTTTAGACAAAACAGCAATCGAATCTCTTCCCTTTTTCAGATTCTCTGCTTTGAAAGGATTGAAACAAGGATTGGAATGTTCTATTTGTTTGTCTAAATTCGAAGATGTTGAGATTCTTAGGCTTTTACCTAAATGTAGACACGCTTTTCATATTGGTTGTATTGATCAGTGGCTTGAGCAACACGCAACGTGTCCTTTGTGTAGAAGCAAAGTCAATATTGAAGATGATCTCTCTGTTTTGGGTTGTAGTAGTAATAGTCTCAGAATTGTGAATGAATCTCAGACAAGAGAAGAAGACTCAAGCTTGGAGATTTACGTCGAAAGAGAAGAAGGAGTTAGTGATGGTACTTCGAGATTCAGTAGTTTCCGGAAGATTCTTAAGAAATCGTTGTTGCTTGAGCGACAAGGAAACGAGGACATGGAGGAGAAGAAGAAACTTATGCATAAGTTTAATCACAGGATCGTTGTTTCAGATGTTAAGTTTAAGAACCGTTGGAGTAATGTAACTTCATCAGATTTGACGTTTTTGACATCGGAGATGTTGAATTCGTTGTCAAGCGACAGATTCTCGTCGATGGATCGAGTTCAAAGAGGTGACTTGCGTGACAAGGAAGAGATTGAGATGAAGAGAATCTTGAAGAACAAAGACTCATCGAGAAGAGCGGTGTCTGAGATCACGACGGTTCCTAGAGAAAACGTGGTCGGAGGAAGCTACATTGGTTCAGTCGCTTCCACGTCGCGGAATTATACGGTTGCTACGACGACGGAGGAAAGAAGACGACGGTTATGGTTGCCGATTGCTAGAAGAACGGCTCAGTGGTTTGTTAACAGAGAGAAAAAGAGTGAACTATACACGACACGCCAAAATCTTAATGTATAGTTGTTGGTTTTTCCCTTGACAATTTGCAATTTGTTTTCATTGTTAATATTATAAGTTTGTTGAATGACTAAAATTTAGAATTAGGCATTTGTGGCAAAGTGGTATTGGCTTTAGATTTAAAGGTATAAACTCGTTACAGTTCTAGATTTGATTTTACTATTTGGAAATATATTTTGTGTGGACCATTTGGTTTTGGCCAAATGTATTTTCCATGTGGACTTGTATTGGACTTGAAGAAAAATGTTTACTAATAGGTATGCTCATATTTGAGATTGGTCAGACGTTTTGACAAAATTTTGATGTGAAATGCTAAAATCTTAAGAAAAAACTAAATTGGTTTAAATGAGGATTATATTTAAGATGTTATGGATTGATTATGGTGATTGAGAAAAAACTACACTTTGTGTTGTTTTCGAGTAAAATAATAGTATAACAAAGAAGTATAAATAGGTTTTTTTTTTAACGAAATATGTGAAGTCTTACCTAATACATGTAACCCACTACATTTGCTAAATATATTAATTAGCAGCTAATAGTGGATTGATTGATGGCTTTCTCTTTGCTATATAAGTCTACTCGAAAACAAAAGATCAAATCCAAATAATCCAAAGTATGTATATGTTATATCTTTTGTTAATTACCTTAATTTCAATTCTTTGAATTGTATAGTTACCAACTTCAGTGCATATTTCTTCTCCAAGTTCGAGATCAGTTAGACTAAGCCGGAGATTACCCGCCGGCACAAAACAAAGAAGTCTTTTTAAAAGACAGAGCTGATCGTAAAACCAAGTCAGACCAAACAAAACTTGGAGCTGATGGTGATTGATCTTCTTTAACCATTATCTAATATACTCTCTCCGTTTCAAAATATAATATATTTAAAAAAAAAAAATCTTGTTTCAAAATATAAGATGGTTTAAGTTTTTTTTTTTTTTAAAATAAGATGTTTTTATATTTCTATATAAATTTTAACTTTATTGAATGTTTGGCCAATAACATTTTGCAATCTTTATTATAATTGGCTGAATTATTTCTATTTTATACATTAAATGATACTTTTAAAAGTAAAAACAACTTTGTAATCTCCGTGGTTTGAGCTAAAACATCTTACATGTTGAAACAGAAGGAGTATATGTCTATTTACACCACAATCAAAATATCCTAAACTTTCTCATGAATCAAGGTTTTAAGATACGTTGGCTCTCTTGTTTTCAGCACCAATAGCTGTTTAAAAGCACAGAAATTTTAAATGAAGAGAGGCGGGGAAAAAGAGTCGCGGTTTTGTTTCAATTCTAGTACCATTCTTCAAGCCAATTTTGAGCATCTTGATCATCTGTAATGTCCAAGGATTGAGAAGTTTCTAGAGGAAGAACGTTGTCATTCTCCAAATGATGATGAATGCGCGAGATTATCTATTGAGGAACTTGAAATTCACGGTTACTAATAGCTCCCCATTTAATTCCATTGAACCAGGGATGTTTCTTGATTGATTCCGGACCTCCTTGGCTACCAAACCGCAGGTTTTCATCAACTTCGAGCAACTACGCAGAGTTTTAAGACACATGTAAGACAATGAAACTGGAGATTCTACTTAGAAGTGAAATTAGAACTTAAAGATGAGACCTTTGTGATGAGATCTTCTGCTTCTGAAGAGAATCTCGTTCTAGAAATTCGAAAAGGAAAAGAGTTTCAGACCACGAAAGCTTGGAAATTGAAAGGAGATGTTAAAGAAAAAGTTTTAACCTTGTGTATATCTTCTAAGGCAGACACCAGTGAGGCAGTAATGAAATGGGCATATGACTCATCAAGCGGAGAGTGAAGCAGAGAAGATAATGGACAAGCAAGAGTAGTGTTCAGTAAGATGGCTGTGAATGTTTGATCCATACAAGTGCACAAGATTTGGGGAACAAAAGCTGAGGGCTTTAGTACGTTCTTCATCAAATTCCACTCTTTCAAGACTTGTGCCTCTTTACCTAGCTTCTTCACCTTTTGCTTTGAAAATCTTTTCAAGCTAAACAAATTTTCCATCTTTCAAATGCACGAGCCCAATTTCACTGCAGTCTGTTGAACTCAAGCATGTTGTCCATTCCTGGCTAAACCAAAATAATGTAAACCGAGGAGTACCGTTTTATGATTGATGTAGAGTACCATTGCTTACCAGGTCTGCAAGGGTGGCTTTAACAAGAGCTGTGGTATCAGTAAAATTTGCCCTGGACAGATCGAACGACGAATGTCTCGACCTAAACAAAAAGAAAAAGCATTACACAGAATCATTTTACGATCAAAATCGCAGAGATAAATCCACAAAGAAGGGGTATGATGAAAACTGTAGGATCATACTTGTGACTGTCAGCCGGAAGATTGGTTAGAGGGCCGACCGCTGAATCGAAATTTTCTTTTGGTAAAACCACACAGACCACTTCGCCAACTGCGACCACACTTAAGGAATCTTTGAGCTCGCCAAGAAGAGCCCATTCACCAAAGTAACTTCCTTCTTGCTTTTCTATGGAGACTTCTGTTCCGATTTCAAGATTCTCATCATATTCTTTAGTGATCGGAGTTTTAAGGCTTGATACATTTTGACTCTCCAACACCTCTGTACCGAAAAAAATTTTCACAAGTCCCTTCTGGATAACATACAAGCCCTGAAGTTTTTCGTCCTATACATTCACAGAAAAGTATAAGAGAGAATCCGTTGGAGTAGAGTAAGTTAGTTATCTTTACAAAAAGCAAAACTAACTTCACCTGGTTAACTATTGTTTGTCCATCAGAGAAGCAAGCAACGGAAAGAGACTCTGCAACATGGCTTAGTTGCAAAATTGTAAGACGGGAAAGAAGATCGGCAGAACGAAGAAGCGTCAAGGATGCTAAGTTTGAAAACTCAGACATCAGAATTCCTCGAAAGTCTTCTCTTTTTAAGGCCCACAATGTTCTATGGTCCACAGTACGTACAGAAGCCTGAAGGAGCTTGTTATGCCTGGCAGTCACATACCGCAAGAACTGAATTAGATAGAGAATACTTCTCCTGAAGAAGATTATTTCTAATAAAAAGTGCACGGAACCCACATTAAGGCGAGTTCACCAAATGATGATTGTTTCTCAGCTGAATAGCGCTGCAAGATCCTAGGCACCTCACCGTTATTTTCATCCTAACATTCATCCTCGGTTAAACACAGTTATAATAATGCTCAAAGCTGCTTACAAGTCAAATCGAGTTACTATAGAACAAACCTGAGTTGCTAAGACCTCGAATTCTCCACTACCCACAACATAGAAACAGTCCCCTTCACCACCCTACAGAGTAATAAACCAAAGAGATTGTGATATCAGATGTTTGATTGATGAATATCTGTTGCAGAATATGCGATCAAGGAGGAATATGCTTTGACCTGTTTCACAATAACATCCCCTGGATTGACTTCAAGCCTTTGCATGCAATCCAGCAAAACTTGGCACTGGGAATCAGTGAGTTTTCTGAAGAGGAAATGGTCACGCAACACCCGCTCAATGTGTGCCTGCAACAAGAAAATTCAGCTTTTAGACTTTGAAGTTAAGAATGACTCAAAGCAAATGTGAAGCAGACAAACACTCGTACTTCTTCTTCCCAGGTTTTACTCTGGGCTGGAGATGGAGGAACCCAAGCATGTCCATTCTCTAGTGAACTCTCAATGGCACGTACTCTAGCCCGAGATAGATCATGCCTCACACGTTGGTTTTTAGAGTTCCATCCAAAGGTGGAAGGAGATTCTGAACCTGTAAGCTCCACAACTTGTGGAATAGGAGGCTGCAATAGAGTCCCTGTACTTGAAAACTGCCGAGGAGCATCCTAAGAAATATTCAAAATCTAATTTCAGCGACCAACAAAGACAAGAAAAGATGATATAAGGTCTACCAACAAAGTTTTTTTTTTTTTTAAACCAAAATTTTACTAACTAAAATATCATTAACAACATATTTATTTTATTAATGTTTTGTTAAGCTAAAGCCCACAATCACAACTTAAAAAAGAAAAGCCCAACTAAAGTTAATTTTAGAACTAGGCCTAAAAATGTACCTTAAATTTCTCTGTCGTGGGCCAGGCCTAAATTTTGCACCCTTTTGATTAGATTACATTGAAAATATCGATTTTTCTTGTTTTGGTTTGCTCACTTTAGGTTTTTTTTTTTCCTTCAATTGAAATCAGAGCTCTAATGGCTGCTTCAATCTCAGCAAGGATTATTCGCAGTTTTGGATCCTTAACAACTCTACGACGCAGTAAGCTTCTCTCATTTTTTTCATTTTTTTTCAATGTAATTTCTTCATCTCCGATTGATTCTTCTGTTTCTTTTGAACAGATTTGTATGCTAATACATCTGGAAATGGTTTATCTTCTCTTACTAGTGATCTCAAGGTTGGTCTTTTATAAGTGATTGGTTCATCTTCCAGATTATATTGAGATGTCGATTTCATCTTTGTCATCGTTGCAGTATCGAATGACTTTACTTTCCAACCGAAAGCTCTCTACTTTGACTCCTGACTCAAGTGATGATACGTTTCCTTCTGATTTACTTATGAAAAAGACGGAGATTACACCAGACCGAACCATAGGTATATATATATATGTTTGGCTACAAGCTATTTCTTGGAATCTCGTTATCTTCTGTGTTGTGATGCTGAGATTTTTGTACCGTTCTTGGGAATCTTGGAGCTCGATTGGGAAGTGGAGAATGAGAAAAATGCAGTTATACTGTGTTCAGGAGGAGTAATATTTTTGTAGGCCTCGTTTAGCTTATTATATGAAGGTTAACGCATATTTTAGAATGTTTTGCTACAAGCTGGTTCCAAGCTACTTTCTATCTCGGTATCTTTCATGTTGTTATGCTGAGCTTTTTTGTGTAGTTCTTGGGAATCTTTAAGTGAGTAGTGATGTTAGAAAAATGTAGTTACTTTGCGTTTTGGGAGAAGTAATGGTTTTCCAGGCCTTATTTTAGCTTATTACATGATGGCTAAGGCAGATTTTAGAATGTTCCACTCGTGTTTGGCTCTGTATGTTCTCGCTTTTTTTGTGATTGAGCTTGAGACGTGATAAAATCTTTGAACACTGATGTTTTCCATATTGCATTTTATAATTCTGGAAAAGTTTTAACTGGTTTTGGTATTTGATACTTTCCATAGGACAATATCAAGACTTGGTCATTCCGGTGACAAATTTTCAGAACGAGGAAAAGGGTTTAATGGTTTTAGCAGGTGATGTCTTTGATGTTCCAATAAGGAAAGATATAATTCACAATGTTGTGAAATGGCAGCTTGCGAAACGTCAGCAGGTAATTAATTAGTTATCTCACAATGCCTTAATTTAGTCGTCTAAGCAAATAATCAATAAATGTGTGTGACACATTTGGTTGATATTTAGGGAACTCATTCGACCAAAACATTAAGTGAGGTTAGTGGAACCGGTAGAAAGCCATGGAATCAGAAGGGTACAGGTCGAGCTAGACATGGTACACTGCGTGGTCCGCAGGTAAATCGGTTTTTGAATTCTATGGTTTCGTGCCACCAATTATAGATGTCTAATTGAACTTTTTTGAACCATTAGTTTCGAGGTGGTTGTGTAATGCATGGACCCAAACCGAGAAGCCATGCGATAAAGATGAATAAGCAGGTTCGACGGCTTGGACTGAAAATAGCATTGACAGCTCGAGCTGCAGAAGGAAAGGTCAGCTTCTTTCTCTTCTCAGTCATAACCTATGCTCTTGATTTTCCATAACCGTGCCTTGTTATTGAATCCGCTGATGAGCTGAGTGTTTTTGGCGAATTTATGCAGCTCATTGTGTTCGATGATTTGGCATTGCCATCACATAAAACCAAGAATATTGTGAACTATTACAATCAAATGGAGAACACAAAGAAAATCCTTATTGTAGAAGGTGGTCCTATCGATGAAAAACTGAAGCTAGCCACCCAAAATCTCCACTATGTCAACATAATTCCATCAGTAGTAAGTTACATAATCACATATCGAACCTTTGTGGTTTCTTGATAAACCGGTTAGCGAAATCTTGAATCTGTGTTTATGTAACGCTTTGCAGGGGCTAAACGTTTACAGCATTTTGCTTCATGATACGCTTGTGATGTCCCGTGATGCAGTTAATAAGATCGTTGAGCGTATGAACACTCCTATTAAGCGTTAAAAGAGACAACAATGTCTTAAAATGGCATTCTCAATAAGAAATTAGATCACAAGGAAGACAGTTCCAAGAAATTCCGAATCTAGCTTCCGTGCCGGCAATTTATATTGGTTCACACTGACCGGTGTATGGTTTGGTAGCTTTTCGGTCTGGTTTTGCAATCTTGAATGTGGAAGGATTGATTTTGTATACTATTTCTCTTTGTTTTTACTGTTTAGACGTTCGACCGTTTTTTTCACTTTTTTACCGTTTTCAATATTAATTAGGTTATTATGTTTTTGAAAAGGGATTTTGATGTCTACAAACACTTGTCTTTTTGAACTCTAAACTAACAACAATTGAAAATGAAATGTTTCTTCATCAATCAAAACCACCTATTAAATGTTTTCTTACTTGGAATTATACGGTTTTCTATGTTCTCGAAGTTGTTATTAACGTTAACCAATCTTACAATTTGATAAAGATTAGTCCATTCCATTCGTTTGAAATTGTTTGAAAGAAATGAAGTATCGAAAATTTAAAAGACAGAATCAGCCCACATAAAAGAATAAAATATACGTTGACCAAAATAAGGAAATCATATTAACGTTCTTCCAAGAAATGATATCTGCAAGAAATAAATTAAATACCGCTGATTTTAAAAATGGTAAATCAAAATCAATACGATGATTCGAAATAAGAGCTCACACACAGCCACGCACATATATAAATATAGCAGGTTTCTATGGTTAAAGAAAAGCACATAACACAGAATATTCAAGATCAACTACAATGGCAAACAAGAATCTGTTCATGGTGATTGCTCTTGTTCTCATCCTTCTAATTTCAGGTAAATCTTTTGAGTGAGATTATAAGTTTTCTTTTTTTTTCATATAGAATTTGTTTAGGGTGACTTCAAACAAAATTTCTTTCTATATATCGATAATTCGAATATGTGTGTTTAAAAGAAAAACTGAGTGTGTAAGTTTTGGGCTACGAATATATTTGTTCATAGGTTCAGAAGCAAGAGATGAAATATATGATCCACTGTGTCCTGGAGTATGTGGAACTTTTGTTAAACCCGACTGCAAGGGACTTTGCCTAAGTTAGGGTTTTCTGGATGGTTCTGTACAAAAATACATACATGTTGCTGCAACAAGAAAACATTTGGAGCTGTTGATGTTCCACCTACTGCTTGATTGTTATTTTGTTTTCCCTAATGTGCTTTTTATACTCTAGAAATACGAAAAAACTTCAAATTTGCATTGTGATGTTCACAATAATTATGTTTTCTTTTATTTGGATGATGTAAGCAAGATTAGAACTATCTGTTACTCCCTCTCTTCCTATAAATTGATGTTTAGGAACTTTTACACAAATTAAGAAACAATTATTACTATTTTTAAATACTACTTTTTCTTTCACCAAAAAAATTTTATTTAATTATAAACCAATAATAATTCATAAATTCAAATATTTTCAATGATTACTTTTTACAAATTATTAACATTGAGCAAATAAAAATGTATAGAAAATCCATAAACAAAATAAAATCCTAGAACATCATTCTTTTAGGAACATAGGAAGTATTTATTAAGAGTCTTTGTTGTTATCTTGTTTTTCATGCTGAAACATTGGGGATGGGTTAAAGAAGAAAATCTCATATATTATAAAAGAGGATAGGAAGTAAACAAAAATCATGAACAGACAAAATATGGCCTTAAAAACTAAAAGGTAGGAAAACAAAAAATTTGGCCTTAAAATCTAAAAAAAAAATAGGAAACTAGAAAATAAGACAGGTTAATAGTTTTGGGATTATGTTTCCTATTTCATTAAAAAAAACTAAAATAAATTTAACTTTAGATTTTTTCAAAAATCCAAAAATCCAAAAAAAAAAAAACCAAAAACCCAACAAAAAGCTATTAATTAACCATTATTTTTTTTGGTCAAAAGCTATTAACAATTCAAGGCCTTATTAAAAAATGCATGCTATATTACTGCATTGCAGTTTTTTGTTTGAGTCTTTCTATAAACCCTATCGAGTTTGTATGCTTGATTCTCAAGGATTTTACCATCAATGGTTTACTGGAAGTCTCGAAGTGATACATGTTGACTGAGATAACCATCAAAAATAAATAGTGATGGTATATACAAATATAGAGGTTTCAATTCGGATGAGTTGTACCGTCATCTAAACCAAACCAGATAACTCGATTGTGAGATTTTTAACACAAAAAATAAAAATGAATAGTGATCATAATTGATAAATAGAATTAATCAGAAATTTTGCAAGTGTTTTGGAATAATGGATCCGGAGTTTAAACTCAGACATGACAATTATGACCGAAATCCAAAGGCTGGCCAAGTCCGATCCATTACATAAATGAGAGTTCGAGCCTTAGAACATTTCATTGTTACTTTCTCAACAAATCTCTTGTATAATATTAAAAAATAAATAATAATATAATATTAATTACCTGAAAATATCGACTTTTATCAGTTTATGTTAAAGCGAACTATTTTCTTTTGAGACGGAAAGATATTTAATACTACGAAAAAAATCGAGATGTTACATTTGTTGGCACAACATTGGCGTGGAAGCTTTCTATGATGCATAACAAGCATAAATTATATGATCCCAATGTTTATATAATCTACGTTTTAATCCCCTTCAAATTGTACAATCAATCCTTTAGAAGAAAAGAAATTTGATACCCCTAAATTGAAATGCACGACGTCTTTTCAATTTTATAAAGATCAAACTATTACAAATTAAAGATCAAAGTGACAATCTCAACTCCAAATCTAGCTCTTGATTCTCATTCGATCCTGCGTTTTGGTTTCCCGATCCCAACGATTTACTCCGTCTTGAACTTGGATCCTATTTCAAGACAGGTTTTTTTATTGTTAGTCATTCAGATACAAAATCGACTACGTACCACTTATAACACTTTAAACAAGTCAAACAACATTTAACCAAGACATAGCTACATTGAAACATGGTTTTACTACATTTGAATAAACCGAAAATCGTAATCAAACAGATACAAATTCAAGATAGATAATTTGATTGGGTCATCTTTGGAAACATATATAAATATACAGAGTAATGATCATGTGAATGAACGGGTGTACTATGCAACCTCGTAACTAAAGATATGATCATGTGACACTATGATCATTTTTACTAATAAAGACATGATGCATGTATCTCTGTAGTCTGTATATATATGTTTCAGGGTATAGAGTAAGAACCTCGTGTAAGAAATGTTTGGTGATGTTTGGTTCCAAAGAATGTTGGCTCTCTAAGACGCCGTAGCTTGGGTTCCCACTGTTTTGAACCAAAAAAAAAAAAAAAAAGTCATTTTAAGACAACAAAATATATAACATAAATACAACTACACATAAAAGTGATTCTATAAACCTCATGATTGCTCTTTCGTATTGATCTCTATGTACACCGATCTGCGAAGAACAAAAACAAACATTAATAGTTGATATTTTTCGTTCAATTAAGATTTTTTTGTTTTTCTTTCATGATTATTTGAAATGACTTTTGTTAAAAATGGAAACATAATCGACCAAATCTTTGAGAAAATACCTTCTATTAGGATGGGATCTTTTGAAATAATCAAATTAGATTAGGAATCCAATTAGTAATTCTTCTTTACACACTTTCTATATATATATATGATGCTTATAAAAGAACAATATCGTGTATATATCGCACATAACTACAGCATTAAAGGGAAATAAATATATACCATCATGTTTGGATAGAAGCCATAAGGAGCCGATGATGGTGATGATGATGGTATGGATGAATATCCTCCTTGCACCATCACATCTTCCTACATTCACATTTACATATATATGACGGTTTATTTAATATAAATCTTATTTATACTCATGAAGATAGTTGGATTAGATAGATAACTATACACCTTAGGTATAATTTTATGTCATAAAATCTAAAATTTCTTAAGTGTATATCTTAGAATTCGAGGGAAGAGTGCCCTCGTGAACTCAACAACAACATAGGGTATACAACTTATGTGAAATCTTATTGTAGTCAGATTAATTTCAACCGGCTACTTTCAATATGTTTTAATAGTATATGCATAGATAAGTATCATTTCTATTTGAATCCAAAGTAAAAACAAGTTTATCACTAAACTGAGATTAATTTTACGTCTGATCGAGTAGTCATATAATAATTTATTAGATAAATAATTTTTACCTGATATCGAACATGACTTTTGTCTCAAAAAAATATATATAGGTTTGTGTAATCTTTGTGTCATATTTCAATCTTTTAATTAATCTAAAAAATATTTAGAATAAATTCCTTAATACATACGACAAGAAAAGAAAAAATCTCTATTAATTTCATAAAAGTAACCATATCAAATCATCTAAAGATCACGGGAAAATGGAACTAAAAAGTCTGCCGGATTCTTACAAGAGATCCGATGACCCGACAAAAGCAAAACCTACGAGTCCGACCAGATTATACGCACAAACATATAGGTATAAATATGTATATGTTAACCAATTTATGGTGTCCTTATGTTCAATGGTTCGTTATGAATTTAGGGACCATGATCCGAGTGGCAAGAATACTTTTCATTTTTATACGTTCCGAGTTTCAGATCAAGATCTCTCAATTATAAAAAATGTCTTTGTATATGTTACCTGAGGATATAAAGAAGGGTTATAACTGTTGAAGCTATGGCAACTCATTTCGCCGTGTAATCTAATCTTCTCTAGTTGTGCAACTCCGAGACCTCTCTGTGGCTGCTTCGGCTTATCGGAGACATTCTTCTTCCCTCTTCTCGTCGCCGGAGAAGAAGAGGAAGATGTCGGAGAAGATGAAGACGGCGAAGATCCTCCCATGTTTGGTCTACCAAAGAAACTACTAGCCATGTTCCTTTGATCGGCTTTAATTATCACTTCGGATCTTGTGTTTTCCAGGTACACCAGAAAATCAAGAACTAGAGAGAGAAAGTCTTCTCTAGAGAGAAATTTTTTTTTTATTATTTTGGTTGGCTTTGAGCTAAGAAATTAGAGAGATCTCTTTCATGGTGGATTGGTGATCTCATTTTTATAAGCTTTAGAAAATTACATTTTATTTTTAAGTTTACAAAAAAAAATTTTAGTATAACTACTGCATCGCTGGATCAGATTGTGTCCAGATTTCAATAGATACGTCACGCACACAAATACATTACATTACATAGATTTTATGCCCTTAATGTGATTTTACAACGCTTTTAATTTTATTTTAATAAATTAATTTACAATTTTATTAATTACAAAGATTGTGGAATAAAATAATATTAATGATTAGCTTAATTTTCTTAATTATTTCTCGCTTTTGGATGACTTCCAACACAAAAGACTTCGATGTTGATTCGATCTAATTATTCATGCGTCAGTCGAGAAACTCAAATTAATTATATACACAATCGGACTTATTATTATACTATTTTCATATTGACCCACGTAACGAACAGCTTAGGTTAATTATACTATTTTCATATAATATAGTCTACGGTATTACTATTTTCATATATACCAGTTTCAATCGTTTTGGGGTTCAACCTCAGAAGTATTTGTAAGTTAATTTGGGTCAACAAGATTGTTGCGATGTAATAGTAGAACTTATATCCAGAAATTAACTACTAGCAATATCACAGCATTTATAAACATTTCTCGAAAGGACTTATTAAGAAACGGGAAGTAATTAAACTATAAAATACTGTATAACATAAAATCACTTAAATGTAACTAATATCACCTTTTTTTTAACAATGGGTTGGAGATGTCCTAAACATCAATTGTTGGGCTGTTTCACGCATGATTCGACTGTTGCTGATAATTTTATTTTCTTTCCTACTTTTTTTTCTTCATAAGCTTTTATTTTCTGTGTCAGCCTAAGACATGTGAACAAGTCCAATTACCATTTAAAAATCATAATTTTTCTAAAGCTCATCCTTCCAGTGAATTAATTTAAAAAGTAATAATCATTTACAAGAAAAACTTCTCCTTTTTCCTTGCAATTTAAAATTATCGTATGAAATCCTAAACCTCTCATCAAATCTTGAAATTCTGTACCTGATCACTAAACATTTGATTATTATTTTCTAACATCTGAACATTTAAAGAGTGTATTGGATGAAAAATTTGGAAAGTTATGAGTTTTACTGACTTTTGAAATGATTTGTAGAATTTTGGTGAATTAGAAAATTTGTTATTAAATATTTTGAAATTTAACTTACAAACCATAATATTTTGATATTTGTATTTTTAATTAAGAAATTTGCAGAAATTTCAACTAAAATTTTTAAATTCAAGTCTTAAAATGTTTAATAACAATAAATTTGATTGTACATTTTAAATTTACTAATCCAATAACAGTGGACTTTTAAAAAAAAAATTATGTTTTAATAACACATAATTTATCATTTAATTCAAATATCTTCAAATGTTCACGTTCAATACACCTCTTTAATTTTTTACAGAATAAATTCTAATACTTACTTATTTAATTTCTTTATGATTGTAATAATTGCTGAAAATAAGAACGATAGTTTACTCTATTGGATATGCCCTTCTAAGCATGAAATCCTTACCTATATCGAATAGACAAAACGTTCAAAAATTTCTTTATAATGTGTATTACGGGAAAAAACATTCTTTTAGTTGGTTAAGCAAATATGTTTATATATTGATCAATATAATATATATACATATATATATAATATTTTCTTTTTAATATACTTACATGTAATATACAAGTTTTATTAGATCTGTATCTTACGGATCGAATTACGTGGATTTTTAGAATCCGTTTATGAAGTAAAACCCGTAAAATATGTGAAACCCAAACCGAAGAATATTTTAAAATCTTAATGAGATGAGGATTAAGTTGATTTTGATATATGTCATAACATTTAGATAAGTCATAGCTCTATTTGATATAAGTTTAGCTCGTATGTATATATACAGTTGTATGTCTTCCATTAATCAATAACAAAAAAATCAACACAAAACCATTATTCTAATTTATCATGGTATCAAAATCTTCAATCCAAATCAAGTGGGTCAAGATTAAAACTTCCGCATTAAAAATCTTGTGATCTTCACACTCCAAAAGAGATCATGAGAACTTTAATCATTGGAGGTAACGATGAAGAAGATTCTAGAGATGCCGATGATGAAGACGAAGATCATGTCGGGTGGTCATTGTTTCGAGGAAATAAAAGTTTTTGGCGTCGTTAGTTTTAATTAAAAGGAAATGGTTTTTGGCTTTCATCTTAGTTTATGCTTCTGGTTTTAACGGGATTTTGGTTGTCTCATACGTTGGGGTTGTTAGTGTTGTGTTTCCATTACTTATAAGAAACTTAATTAGGTTTCTTAATTCAAGAGTTATTAACTATGAGATTCTTTCGACATGGTCACGTGGTGATGCTTAAAGGTTTGGTGGCTTCACGTGGTTTTTTATTTATTGTTTGTTTTATGATAAATTCTTGAGTTTATATTATCTCATAAAATTTTATTTGGTTATAATTTAACCATTACGTTAGAGTTTGATTATAGTTTAATCATTATGTGGGAGTTTGATTATAATTTAACTATTACGGGAGATTTGTTTGAAAAACTCATATTTTTAGGTTAATTTTTAGTTTCAATTATTAACCATTTGAATCAAGAATAATTGTTTGCGTCCACAAGATGCTGTTATTATTTTTTATCAAAACTAAGATGACTCGAAGTTTCATATTATTTTTAAGTTTAAGTTTATCAAAGATTTTTGAAGACTGATTTTTGATTCCGATGAGTCTTTTTGACTTGGTTTTGTTTGTCAGAGACAAATTGTCCATGATATATGTGTTCCATTATGGTTGTAGAGTCTACATTTGGAGTACCACGTTTGTTGTGCGGAAAAATATTAAAGAAGTAAGATGTTTATCTTGCAAATCAAGTAATGTGAACTGTTAAAATCCGTTTATGAAGTGAATTATGAGAAATTTGTGAAACTTAAACCCAAAAATATTATAGAATCCTAATAGGATAAGAATTAAATTGATTTACATATATACCATAAAATTTAAATAAATTATAATTCTAGTTGAAATATATTTAGCTCTTATATATATATATAGTTGTATATCTTCCATTAATCAATAACACAAAAAAAAAACCATTCTTCTAACTTATCAAGTTTAAATGTAGATGGTACTTTATATGTAATTAAGTAAAATATGTTTTATTGTTCATAACCAAAATTTAATTAAAAGCGACTAATTTTATAGAATGGTCTAGACATAAATCGAAGTCATATCAGATTTTCTTTTTGTATATAGATGTTAAGAATATCACACATTGTAGTAGGATGAGATCAGTCGTTGAGTAATATATAAATAATATAAATCAATATATTGATTAGAAATTGGTTTTGATTTTGAAATCATGAAATTTAACATAATATCAGAACTAAAATTCATATGCTCAATATGAGATTCCTAACAAATTAAAGTTCCTCAAGGGTGATTATTTTATAAGCACGACTGTGTAAATTCTAACCTCAGCTAGGTTGTTTAATTGACCTATCAAAGCTACGTTAACAACGATCAAACGAATATTAATATTGTGTAGCTATATCATTTTTAATCCAAATAATGTTTACAAACTTATGTCGTGAATCATGTGATTCTTCGAACATGTCCTAGCCTTAATTAAGCTCTGAAGAGAAATATATATAAGAAATGTTGCAACGAGCTGTCACTTTTAGCTAAACCAATAACTGCGGAACACGTGTTAGCTTATATGCTGACGATTCTATTCTTTTGTGTGTAACCGCAATATATATATATATATATATATATATATATATATAGGTCTATCACTTCGATAATCCAAATTTGATTAGCAGTTAATTTTATGATATAACGCTAAAAACAAATTAGATATTATTATTGTTGTTTTTCTATTTGTTAATAGATATTAGTATTGTTTTGTATACAGCATATGTCGAATTCTTGGAAAAACATATGGAATCGGCAAAATGAAACTTGAGCCAAATAATTGACAAAAAAAATCTTGAGCCAGATATTTTAACAAAAAATTACTTGAGCAGATTATTTACACACATATATATATATATACATATACACAGATTTTAATTTGAATGCAAAGAAAATAATAATAATATATGTTAAGATGTTCGAGCAGTCATGTGAAAATATTACACTAATAAAAAATCAACGGCTATTGTATATCAAAGGAAGTTATTAAGAAAATACATAGACGGCTTTAAATTAATAAAAATCCTTTAAAAAATACATAGACGCAGCTTTATTTTTTAAAACACATTTATAAGCAGATACTTAATCCAAAGTTCGATGTTGTTTTTTGGGTCTTCAGTTATTAGATTCAGCATAGTAACTACAATAAAACTTTATCATAGATTCATTTGGTAAAGGTTTATTAGTTTTTTTTTTTTAAATTGAAATTCGATTTTTACTCATACAATTCTTCTTAGTAAAATTCTAATGTTTTTTTTCATTGGAAAATATTAAACCAAACTAAAATTCAAAACCGATTTTTCTGGTTTGCTTTAAATTAAATGATGATACAACTCATTCCGGATTGAAACCTCTATATATACACATTTGTATATACCGTAACAGATTTTTCAATAAATATGTTGAGAAAAATGTGAACTATAAATATGTGGTTTTCCAACTTGTTTCTTATGTTTCTCAAAAGAGTCATTTAAGTTTTTTTCACATAAATTAAGAAAATTATTTAATTTTCTGTTATATCCCTCGTTAATACATTATATAATATTTTTAGTGGGTGATATACTAAAATAGTAAGGATAAAAGTGAAATTTTTATCAAACATCAATATTGTAAAATGATAAACACACTCTTTTAGAAACAGAGGAAATAGAAGAATATGTATATTTATACTTTGATATACATGCTTAATTATACATATATGCACAAAACAAAATAGTTTTGATATTATCAAAAGCAACAAAATAATTATGAACACAATGATTGAAATAAATTAGAGACACAGAAGTGTACCAAAACAGAGGATTATGTTGAGATTATAAGTGATTTAATGAGTAATTAAGAGAACATTACACCAAAAAGACAGAGCATAGTGGAGAGAGTATTTATTATAAATAATTAAACGAATATTAATATGAAATAATATCTACAGTAGATTGCGTGCTCATGCATTTCCCCTACTACATTATATCACACTCTGTCCATACCTTCTCTCTCTTTACTCGTAAATGATTTAATATTACTCAAAATTATTGATTAGTTAAGGATTATATATAAAATTAATTTTCTCGAATCAAATCCCTTTATCCTGCTACTTACCTCGACAGCCAATCAAACCTAAAATTCCTTTCTATTTCTTATTTTATTAAAATATTTAGTTCTATTTTACTTAACAAAAAATATATATATATATATATAGTTATACTGTTCTTAAAATTTATTATATCATTCTGAATAAAGGTCGTTAAATATTTAGATGTTTTTTAAAAATAGCATATCAATGAAAGTGTACGCTTATTTTATACGTAAAACAAACAAGTGGTATATTTATTTTATTTTTAATCCACATAGTTTGAGTGAAACATGTAGTACTTGTATATTTACTTTAAGTTATGAGAATTTATAATTTAAAAAAAAAATTCATTAGATATTTGCAAAAAAAACCCCACAAATTTGGGCATAGTCTGCAAAAATACAATCATCTTTTGTTCATTAAAAACATATCACTATTTGAGATATAAATGATCAAAATTTACTTTGATTGACAAAAATATTCGTTGATTTTTTAAAAATTTTCATGAAAAAATTTAAATCATTCCTAAAAATATTGATGATTAGTTTTTACTACGAAAACTGTGATAATAATAGTGGTACTTTATCATTTTCCAAAATTTTCTCCCTTTTATTATACAATAATCCAAAAATTTTGAATGGTAATTTATTTATTATAGAATAGTGGTACTTTATTTTTTATTATAGAAAGTGATAGAATTTCCGACTTTTAATTGCAAATTTTCTGAGTTCATATTTATGCATTCATTTTAATTAATGTGTGGTTGAAAAAATAATGGTATTTTTAGATAGACTACCTTGATGATATTTTAAAAGTATATTAAATGCAAAGTATTTTAAAGTATAAATATTAATTAAATCCGAATTCGTTTAAATTATATAGCACTACAACAGCATCTCTAAACATGAGCGAGCTAATCACACACAATAACAAATTTCAATATCTTATGATATCAATGCATATATGACTTATTATCATAAAAACATATTAATACAAGTTGCATAGTTTTTCTATCCTTTTTTTGTTAATTTTTTTTTATCATTGAATTGATGTTATTCCCTCTCTTTTTCTTTTTTCGTTCTTTTTATCTTCAGCGAGATATTTGTTGAATCAAATGTTTTTTGCAGCAAATACGAATTTTGTCGTCATAAAACTCGCCAAATTTTATCACCACAAAAAAAAACCCCCGTAAATGGTAGAATATCTTGCGAAAGAAAGTAATACTAAAATCCTAAAATAAGTAACTCATGCAATCATTTTTAAAAAAGTAGCACATGCAATATTTAGTTCTAAATTTGAAGAATATATAATAGTAGATATGAAACACTTAATTAGGAATGATATAACTTAAAAGTCTGATATATATTAGAGTTAAGTGTTTTCAGGCTCAATTCGTGGATCTTAATAATTGGTTTTGCTTTAAACGTACTGTAGACATAGAAGATCGCAAAAATCAATTTAGAAATGTTTTATATATTTTAATCACGAAGTCGAAACAGAGACATCGGACATCTATATATATATATATATATATAACTAAAGATATCTAAGGCATATCCCGTTTAATTGGCATCAATCATGCAGAATAAGTAATTTAATAAAAAGGAATTCCGGTCACATAAACACATGCATTAACAGAAAAGTGAAGAAACGGCAGACAAGAAGATTATCGATGAAAATTTTGTTATCTTTCTTGAATGAGATTGTTACATCAATCTCTTTTATAGCGAGAGTGTTCTGATTTTCTCAAAACCGAGAATATAATATACTCGGTTTATATTAATCGGCTTACACATTTTAACACTATAATTTATATTCCCTTTCGAGATGAAATATGGATAAGAGACTCATATTGCTAATAAGAACGTTAAACAAAGTTGGAAATAGCGGTTTTGTGAATACATCCACAAGTTGATTGTATGTCCGAACATGCATAGTCTTCACCAAACTGCTTTCAATATTTTCTCTTATTGTGTGACAGTTTTGTTTAATGTGTTTAGTCTTCTTATGGAAGACAAAATTGTTGATAATGTGTATTGAAGATGTTGAATCACATAACAGAGAAACTGTCTTTTGAAGCACCTGAAACTCTATGAGTAATTTCACTAACCATGAAATTTCACATCTACCCAATGCCATAGATCAATATTCTAAGTCATCTGACGATCTACAAACCACATCTTGCTTATTAGATTTTATTGGAACCAGAAAATCTCCCAGAAACATACAATATTCTAAGGTAGATCGAGTAGTACATGGACAAGCTGATCAGTATGCATCACAAAATGTTTTGAGTTGCATATCAAAATTAGCATAAAAAACAGACCTAAGCCAAAAGTCCTTTTAAATAATGAACCACTTTATGAGCTGCTTTGAGATGAGACACATTTGGAGAAGATGAAAATTAAAAAATCTTGTTGACCGCATAATTAATGTCAAGTCTAGTGTACATTAATTTCCCAACCAAGCGTATGTAAACTTCATGATTGTCCAACTCCGGTTCATCATTAAACTGAGAATCTAATCTATTCTATAACTGAGAACATTCTTATAACCGAAAATCTAATCTATTCGGTTTATATTCACCGATTTACACATTTCTATACTATAATTCATATGCATGGTTCACCAAAACCAACTGGCTGTTCAAATCTCAAAACCTTCCATATATATAACCTTATATATATATGGTTTCCATTAATTAATATATATATATATATACTCATAAATAAATTGCTCCTCAAATATTACAATACGAAAGACGACATTAGATTCTGGTAAAACATAACTCAAATCAAAATACAAAAAAAAACACTATATAGGCTTGCCATTTAATTTCCTAGCTCAAGTTCCTATGTACGATCGCTCTGCTTCTCTATTTTATTATCTAAACCTCAATTCAATTTATGGAAAAATCTCCATATCACAGATATTTGTGCCGAAACTCTATCCATGCTATGGATAGTATAGTATGTTTGCATAGTAAATAGTAATTTTTTAAAAAAATTTTAATGTGCTAATTTTTTCATATCAAACAATTTTATGATTTTGGATCTATTAACGTTTATATGGCATCAATAGAGCATGTATGTAATTATATATATGTCCAGTGTTTGTATTTCGACTTCATGACTCTATATATATAGTAGAATCTCTATAAATTAATAAAACATTTTGGTTATAAATTGGATCAGTGGAATAATTAACACAATTCGATAAATTAATAAGATAATAATTTTTAAAAAATTCTATGTAAATATATGGCTCCATCAATATCATAAATTAGTTATTATATAAATTATAACATATAAATAAGATAGTTTAGTGAAATATGACTCTAGTGATGTTTGTTTAGGACTATAATGATGTTTGTTTATTAGTAAATTTTCATTTTTGTTGGAGTTTATCTCTAATTTTTTACTATATCAAAAGTAGTTGGTATTATCTTTTTAAATTGCATCCAAATATGAAAAAAAAATTATATACGATAATTGTTTTTTAATGTCTATTGGCGACTAAAAATATCAAAATATTTTTTTCAACTTCTTATTTGAATAACTTTTGTTTTTTGAAATTAGACCAATCTTTTTATAAATTAATATTTTTTATAAATTAATAAAATATTTTGATCCCAACATTATTATTTTATAGAAGTTTTACAGCATAAATTTAACGAGTACACATAGGTAGGGGGGGGAGAACTAAAACTTTTATTGATATGTAGGTTTTCTGATCCAGAGATATTATGAGTTCAAAATCCATAACTTTTTATTATTAAAATAGAAACTCATATATCTTTCTTTTTCTTGGCAGCAGCATATATCATAACTTAAGGGATTAAAATTAATACATATGTGTGCCATGACAAGGTCATTATGTAGACAAATCATATCATATCGTCGAATATAAGATTAGGTGCTCATGACTCGTGATATAGTACAAACTAGATAGAGAAGACCTTGGGAACCCCGATATGAGCTTCAAAGAATCTAAAGTCCCGCACATGTGGAGTTATGCTTCTTATGTTAAAACTTTGACTTTCTTTTAGCTCGTTGATTTTGATTCAAGTGAATGTACTCGCACCTTTCTTTAACAACCACAAGTTAACACACTTTTTGTATACTGTTATCAAGAAATAAAATATGATATATGAGAATCTTTTATAGACAAGTCCACAAGTATATAGTAGATAAGAATGAAAATATTGATGTGTATCTATTTGTGCATAAGTTAATAACACAAGTCATTCAAACAATAACGAATTGGTGGTAGTTTAATGGTTCTATTTAAAAATGAATTATTCTGTTGGACTAAGTCAGGAATTAATTCTACTCAAACGCAGAATTATCTAAACCACTTCCATTTTGTATTAGAGTAGATTCTAAGACTTAGGTTAATTTTCTTTTCTAAAATCAATTTATAAGAGATACGATGTTGAATGTTTGAGACAGATGGACATATATACTACGAGTTTCCGATGGGTTCGCCGTATTACCTCCATCAGCCTGATACATATTTAGCGCATATATATATATATATATATATATATATATATATTCAAACCAGTTCAATAAACTTGAAAATACTAACAGATCAGAGAAAAAAAATTGATTATTTGAATTCTTATTAAGTCGTAATAATTCTTTTTATCTTTCAGATCATTCGATTATAAAGGTTTCCCCGAAATTTCATTTCCAAATAACTTTCTTTAGTATGTAATCTAAGAAAGTTAAACACAACCGTAGTTAATTGGATAAAACAATTGACCATTGTTTATTGAGAAAACTAGGATATCTAGAGCAATAAGTCAACAAAGACTTATCAAAGTACACACAATTTCCTTTATTTAATAAATATTTATAATAAAACAATGAAACACTAAAAATTTTACGGAAAAGTCCTCATACTCGGAAATGTTTCGAATAATATAATTATGTTAATAATAATATAAATATATTAGCAAAAAATTCTGACATTTTTACAAACTTTTACATGTGAGAAAAAAGATTGTGCAACCTATCTATCTTATGATAAATAAATAAATAAAACAATATTTGATATCGAGTGTATGTGTATAAACTATAAACAACTTTGTTTTGTTAAAGGTGTATATACAATTTTTGAACTCAATAAAATAGCTAAGAGTTGTAAACGAAATCGAATTGTCTCAAACATTTTTAAGAAAACGATAAAAAAAAAAAAACGATATCAGATCGTCATTGGTCGACCCACGTGTGGGGGAGGGGGGATTATACATAGATCATGAAAGATCACTGTTTTTAATATCTTTATTAACTTAAAGATAAGCCAATGGTTTCTGATTAACGAAGGTTCCTCGTCTATTGACACATAAAAAGTTTTAGATCAATAAGTGTTTAATAATATTTCCTTTCAACTTTTTTTAAAAATAAACTGCATTCATTCATATTTTTAAAACTGCATTTATCTTTTAAATTTCTTTTATCTGTGTTTTAGCTTTAACAATTCAAAAAAAATCAAGATACGTCGACAAAAGGAAGACCAAGATAGGAAGTACAGATTTTAACGATGTCATTATTATGCTATATACCTTTGCAATGTAATGACATCTTTAGCCTTAAGAAGATCCTCAAACAATTACAGCGCTTCCTCTTCTCTTTACACATATTTTAGTCTGTCTGTATATTTGTGAAGGTGCGAAAGTGATTATATGTTAATTTTTAAGTGATGAAGTAAAATATAGAATTTAGAAAACAAAAAGACCATTCTAGTTTGGGACTCATAGAAAAAGTAATGATTATATGTTAACACTTCGTCTGTCTATATATTTGTCAAAATGCATATGAAAATATTAAAAGTTTATGTGCATAATAAACCAGAAAACATATGACTACGAATACTTTTCTTTAATTAACAAAAAAAAACTAGGTATGGGTTTGGATATATTAAAAACAGACTAAAATGCTTTTGAAAATATCAACTTTACTCTTCATAACTTTTCAAAACCATTTTAGTCTGTTTTTAATATATCCAAAAGCCATATCTAGTTTTTTTTTTTGTTAATTAAAGACAATTATTCGTAGTTATATGTTTTCTGGTTTATTATGCACATATATTTTAATATTTTCATACGCATTTTGAAACAAAACTATTAGTTAAAATGGTCAACACCACGGTAATTCAATAATTGAGTTATGATTTATGAATAACTCGTTTGGGTTGGTCCTGCGATCGTGGTCCAAAGGGTCCACGCGTTCGGTTCTCTAACTTGGGTTTCGACCGACGTGATTGATACGAGAACGTTCATCTACTTTTGGGCCTGCGAACGTGTCTTCGTGGTATTAAGCGTTCATGGACCATAGAGGGTTCAATTGGTTTCTACGACATTTTTAAACATGATTTTCTCATTTGTATCTTCGATTATTCACCTTGGTATAAGCTTGCATATTGATCGATCGTTTGTGGCTAGCTGTGATTCTGGTTTTGGGGATTGTATCTAGGGCTGGGAATTGGGTATCCGGTCTACGGATTATGCGGGTTTTGGTCCGCGCGGGGCGGGTATGGGATTTAATTTTTGAGACCATATTTTAGCGGGTCTCGTGGGACGGGTTGAGATTTCTATCGGGTTTAGTGGGTATCCGCGTAAAAAAAAATATTACGGATTTGAGTTTTTATGCGGATTTAATGCTAATTTTGGTTTTATGCGGATGTATACGGGTTTATGCGGGTTTAATGTGGGTTTTATGTCGATTTGGGTTTTATGTGGGTTTTTATGCATGTTTAATGTGGGGTTTAAGCATATTTGGGTTTTAAGCGGGGTGGGGCGGGTTATACGGGTTTTTTTTGCGGGTAAACCGCAGACCCGCGGATAATTGCGGATTGATTGCGGGTTTGGTTTTAAAATCGGTTGCGGGACGAAGCGGATTCGAATTTCAAAAAATTAAGAAAATATCCGCGGGTTTTTTGCAGAACGGGGCAAGTCGGTCCGCCAACCCAAGCCTAATTGTATCGGAATCCTCAGAAAACCAAAATTTCTTTCGTGTGAAAATTTCTTTCATCGAAAAACCAAAAGTTTCAAACATAGAGTGCGAAAAATATCACATTGTTTCACATTGTTTTTATTTAGAAAGTATAGACTTATAGTACAAAAAATACATTGTAGAGACTAGACCAATCAGTTTAACATATAAAGATATCGGTGTTGATACATCACTACAAAAAGTGATGCAAACTAATTTGTATCATTTATGTAAGGTATTATAGAAATAGTGATATAAAATATATGTATCGGTTGAGAAAAATATTGCATTGTTTTGTAATTGATGGTAGGTATCATTTAAAAATAAATGATGTTAAAATTAACATCAGTTATAAACAAATGATATCAATTTTACATTTAATATTTGTTACATTTATAATAATTGTTGCTATTTAGTTGTATCATTTATTTATTATCGGTGTTATAATTACATTGATTGTAAATAATTGATGCGAAAATTAATTTACTATTGTAACTAAATTTAATTAATCGAAATATTATTAAATTTATATGATAATATGTAAATTTATTAAGAAAGTTTCACATATTATTTAATATTTTATTAAAATAAATATGTTAAAATAATTATGTAGTGATGCAATTTGTTTCATCTAAACTTTTTTAAAATTGATTATATAATGCTGAATTTATTTATAGAGAACTCATTTTTTCCTCATTACTTATTTTGATTATGTGGAATAAATGTAAAACACAAATTAAAATAATATAAATTTTTGTATCATTTAAATAATTTATGTTAATTTTTATTTTGCACATTTTCTTTTAGATGATGCAAATTAAAATAAATTAGTATCAATTATATTTAATTGATACTAAATAATTAGTAATAACGTCACTTATTATAGTTAATGTTAATTTATAAATTTTGTATCGCTTATTAATAAATAATTCAAATTAATATCATTTTTCATCAACTGATGCATCTAATTTTTAAGTAGTGCATCATTAGATTGCTAATCCGTCAAGGGTTCATGGTATCTTTTTTGCAGTGCATCATTAGATTGCTAATCCGTCAAGGCCGGACCGATCTAGTCTACCTATCTAGTCCACCTTTTAGACCGACCGGTCCATCGATGTGAAAAGATAAAATTTTTACAAAGGCCACATAATAAACCCCTCAAATTGATTGTGAGCAAGAACCAAAACAATGGATTCTACTCCATCAAGTATAGTTGAGTATGCCTGATCATTATCACGGACACTATATAGTCTCTGTCCTAAAAACCTCTTTTGATCTTGTCGATGGCCACAAATTGTTTTGCATATATTTTTTCAGTCGTCACATATGTCGAAAAGATTATATTGTAATATGTATGTATTGTAAGTTTGTAACCGACAACGTGATAATATTTTGAAAATACCTAAAAAATTGTATAATGGTATTATAGATAATAATCAAACAGAAACTAAAAAAATTCGTGTATACCTTTTTAGGATCGGAGAGATTACTAATTCGGACATGCCTGAAAACCCAGTCGAGTCAAGTGTTGTCAAGCAACAATAGTAGTTGTTTGTTTAAAAGACAAGTAAAAAGAAACAGCTAATATAGCATTCAGTTAATATGGGACTGAGGAGGAAGAATTTAGGAGGAATTTGGTGGTTGGTGTTTGTAGGCATTGATGCTATCGAGAGGTAAAGAAAATAGGATAAACACATAAAATTAAAAATAAGAAAGAGAATATCATTTCAGAAGAAACGACACATCGTCTCCGACAAAGATTTTGGACGGTACGGACAAAGCATGCTTCATTCTTCATCATTCCCCTTGGCCTTAAAAGTTAAAACCTTTTTCTCCCATATAATACGCTTATTTGACATTGTTTCATCTAAGAGGTTAATTCTCTAACCCTCTCTCTCTCTGTCTCTTTTTCTATTATTAATATTTTTTGACATTAAATTTTACATTCCAAAACATGCAAAACATATATTTCTGCTTTCAGTTAGAAATTTAGAAGTAGGTGTAGGCAAAATTATATCTACATTTTAATAAATTTAACAAGTTTGAACGTGAACAATTCTAAAGAATAACAAAAATAACTATATTTAAATGAAAATGCTTTTAGAATATGACTTAATTTCAATATATATATATATATATATGGAATATAAAGCTCGAAATTCTCTTTAATATGGTTCAAAAATGGCTCATACAAAATCCAATTTTCTTTGAGTTGCACCTGTTTAGTTCGAAACAGAGCATCAAGTTTCAGAAAAGATTAATCAACATTGCAATTGTGGTTCAATGGTTTGAAGGCATATTTCATTCTCTGGAGCCATCATTTGATACTTCTTGAAAACCTCTTCAAGTTCTCCTAACTCTTCTCTTTGTGCGAATAATTCTCGCTGGTTTCCGATACATTGAAGAGATAATCGGTTGGTATAGACTCCAAAACAAATCTAATTAGGTTACTGCTGGTTAATGACCTAGTTCACATTGTCGTTAATTCTATTGGTTTCCAATTTACGTGTTGGTTTTTTTTTTTTGGGGCATATTGGGCTTTTAATTAAAGGATATATGTAAATTTTGTTTCTTGTAAATTTCAATAGCAAATCCTTTAGGGAAGAGATTCTAACCTACTTAACTTTGTACATGCATGAGATTAAGGAAAAAGGACCTAAATATACCAAAAAGTAGTAACATAATTAACATAATTACATATCGCCAATACATATTCTACCAATATGTTATCGTATTCTATTTATACTATTTTAATAGGTTAATATTCGTAAAAATAGTATGTGATAAACATGTGCTAAGAAACATAGCTATATATAAACCTATTGATCCATGTTTTGGTTTGTTCGGCTTAATTATCAAAAAATAGTTCAAAAATAAATAAATTTTGAACTATTTTAGTTTCTGAATTATATGTTTATATAAAAGGGAACAGTGTGATATATTGTGTGTATATATATATATATATATATTGTAGATATTGAATTTCTTGGAAATTGTAATCATTCTTTGGAGAGACAGAGGAATCTCCAAACCCTAGAAATTGACTCCTTTGAGAAATGTGACCTTCTTCGTGTAAAATAAAAATTAAATCATAATGTTATACTTTTATATACATGTTTGTAAACGGAAACAAATTCACCGTTTCGCGTTCGATTGGTGATTGAATGCGTCATCATGAAATCATGCTTTAATCATATTCTGCGCGAGTGGGAAATAGTTTATTTACAGGTAGTCAGTTACGCACTGTTTTTTTTTATAACAAGAAGTTTCAGAATATGTGGGACTTTAATTTATAAGGCAGAGTTCAAATTATATTAAATTAATTTTTTTAAAAAAATATTAAACAAAATTCAAATTCGTGATCTTATTTTTAACTCACAAAAAAATTATCATTACCCAAACTCCATGTTGATTACATACATACTAACGTTTTCGATTAAATACTTTTCTCAATTTATACAATTGCTAGGTGCATGTAGTATGTACATGTAATGCTTATTGATGTTTTGGGTTTTTTGTTTGTTCTTAAAATATTGATTTTGTACTTTATTTAATACATTTACAATTTTAAATTAATTAATGAATATATTTTTAACAAAATAAGAAAAATGAAAAAAAAACAAAAGTGGGAAAATGGAAAAATATGAGGAAAAGTAAAATGAAATGATCACATATATATAGTGTAGAGTAAAAAAATCAACAAAAAAATTAAACTAATAGAATAATTATATATTTATTTTTGCTTAAAAAATCCTAAACATCAATTTATTAGGAACATAGAGAGTATTTAAATAGGTTGTCTTAGGGTCTGATCGCGTAAAATTAGGATAAAAATGAAAGAAAAACCTAGAGGCAATTTTAATTTGAGTCATATTCGATTACTTTACTTACACGAGTTTAAACTTTTTTGTTTAAATAGTTTAAGGTCTTTTCCTACTCTACATGCTTAAATATAGGTATAAAAGAACATATACAAGCCGAGACTATATATATTAAAATTTAACTTGATGTTGCCTTAAGTTTAGTTAACGATTCATAATCATAATTATCCCAACAGTTATAATTAATATTAACATAATAAAAATATTAGAAATAAATGGATCAACAAAGTATAGTAATTTTCTTATCCCATTCGGATGGATTATATATCATAATTATCTTTTACTGTTTATGTTTTGCTTGATATCTCTTATTAGAGTAAACCCAAAACTATGTTCAAATTCTAGAGTTTTATGTATATACTCTTATCATCTCAACTTTTTGAGATAATTCCATAAGATAAAAGTTATAGAGAGTAAAATAAATTTGTAAAATATTAATGTAGTTTTGAAGCATGTAAGTAGTTTTGTAACTTCATGTTTTAAGAAAGCTTGTGAACAACTTAATTAAGATCTGATGTAATGAAGACTCAGATAAACTTTGATGACTCATTTTAACGTATTAAATTGCTTTTTAAATGGGCGTATGTAATTAAAAAAAAAATACTAGAAGAAAAAAGTGGGTACGTATATACAATTAGAACCCTACGCAACACAAGTTGATCCATTTAAGTCACCAACAAAGAGAACTTTTATTTATTTTGAATTATATCATTAATTGGAGTAAGAAAGTCTATGTATAAAATCAGGACAAATTAATAGCTTATCAGGATTAAACTATTGGAACCAGTATATACATCTGATGTAAGAAATATGAATATATTGAAAGACACTTTAATTAATATGCAGAAAATATGATAAAAATATATTAGAATATTATACATCATAAATAAAAAGTATTCGAATCCCTTTTCTGCTTCTATTTTAGATTTGCATTCTTGGTTCTAAACTCGTAATTCGATGAATTATTTCCAACAGAGTTTTTTTTGATGAATTATGAAATCGAAAAACTCATAATTCGATGAATAACAAAAGCACCTTTTCTTCCGTACTTTAAGATAAAGCTAAGGCATAGAAAAATATGAAGTATACTAAAATACTTTTAATTAATTATTTTAAAACAATTATATTAATAAAAACTAGTAGTATAAATTTATAGGTGTATCTGTTTTCATGATTAAAAAAACGTTGCGACAATAATATTGTGCTCAAAACTTTATTAGCCCGTTGATCTAAATACTTTAAAAAGAAAGAGAAATAGACAAAAGGGTGTTAAATACATCAAAAAATCATCATTGACATCCATCTAATGCTTATTTTGTTTGTCTCTCTTCCTCTTTCCCTTTCTCCAAAAAATAGAGATAAACTAAATCAGCATATAGAAACAACAAATCTCAAAATCTTTCCAAATCCTTTTTTGTAGAAATTGAGAGAGTGAGACGATGAATAGAGGAGTGTTGGATAGTTCACCGGTACAACACCTCACAGTGGCTGGAAACCCTAATTGGTGGAATAACGTTAGCACCGACTTGAAGCCGCCACCGCCGTTAATGAGTCACCAGCCACCGCCTACCACCACCACCACCACCACCACTTATCTTCCCAGTCTCTTGCCGAACTTGTTTTCTTCCCCGACTTCTTCTTCAGCTTCTTATTCACCTTCTCTGCATCCTAATAGTAACCCTAACCTCTCTTCTTGGCTTGAGACTGTTGATCTGCCTCTTGACCAGCCATGGAGCCTTAGCCAACTTCTTTTGTAACTCTTTCTCTCTTTCTCTCTCGGGTTTTTTTTTCAAAGTAAATGGTTTGAGTTCTTGGATTTTTTGTAGTCTGATTTCGATCTTAGGAAGATCTTTTTTTTTTTAAGTATACATATATATATATATATATACTACGATCTAATATAGTATAAGTCTTTGAATGAAGGAGTGGATTGGTGATGGGCGAGGAAGAGAGAATGGAGATGATGAACCATTATCATCTACAAAATCAACATCATAGTTACCAAGAGAAGACGCTAGAGAATTGGGAAGAACCAGTTTTGAGGCACCAAGCTCCCATGAAACAAGAGAGCAACAATACTAATTCTTATGTGATAATGTCGTCACCTAACTCTCCTCCAAACAAGTCTTGTGTTACACTTCACAACATCAATGAAGACAACAAATATAGCATTCACAATGGTCTTAACTTGTCCGAGGTGGGTCGAAATAGTTAATTATTTAGATCAAGATAATCTTTCATTAATCTTTCTATTTTTTAGACCAAGATACCCTCCATGCTATTTATCAATTTTTTTTTTTTGTCCATGTGTGTGTTTGAAGTGTAATAGCTGCTCAGAGATTGGTGGATCTTCTTATGCGAAAAAGAAACCAAAGCTTCAAGTTCCTTCATCACAATCAACTCTCAAGGTAACTAACTAAATATTTATATCTCTCTGTTTCTATCTCTTTGCTGACATTTATAATAACAAAACAAAAACACAGAAAGAAATGAGAAGAAGAAACAAACAAAAGGGAATGGGATCAGAATAAGATGCATGTGTGTGTGATGTAACATTTTTGTCTTTCTTATGTGTCTTCTTCTTCTTGATCTCATTATTCTTTTTATCTTTCTTTCCTATGATTCAACGGTAGTTACGCAATCCTTTTCTGTTCGTTTTTATTCGCATGTAAAATAGGAAAAATATGTTTTTTCAGTTTGATTCAGTTCTAGATCAGATTTAACAAAATTTTAAAATTATAGAAGTTATGCTTTCTTCTTTTATTTATTTCTAGAACCCAATCCAATTTTTTTGTTAGTTTACATAGTCTTTTGGTTTATAAAATTAAAAAAAAAATCCTCTTTTTGTCCTGTCTAAATTGATCTTGGCATGTTTGTAACAAAATATTTTTTTTTTATTTTGAAAAATTATCAAAATTTATGGAACAATTTGTATTTTTAATATCTTTTTTTTGTTTGGATCTTGGATCATTTTAGTTAATGTTTAAATTCGATTTAATCTGATTTCACATTCCTTCAAGTTTTCAACCACATCAAAATCATATTATTTCACGAAAATTAACCAAAACTAATGATATATACCAGTTAAAATACTTAGAAAACCTTTTTTGTTATCCTTTTCCCATATTAAAATTGATAAAATCGATCACAGGTCTAGTTACATTCATTAAATAATGAAATTACAAATATAAATGTGTATAATTTATATATATGATCTCTTGGTTATCACTTATCATAGGTGAGAAAGGAGAAACTTGGAGGCAGAATCGCAGCTCTTCACCAGCTAGTATCTCCCTTTGGCAAGGTATAATTACTGATTAATTCCCTTTACTAATCAATCAATTAAGATTGTCTAATTTCTAAATTAAAATTTAATTAAATTAGTCACTGTTAATTTATTGGCTGATTTATCCCTTTTATTTCAGACTGACACCGCCTCTGTCTTGTCGGAGGCTATTGGATACATTAGATTCCTCCACAGTCAAGTTGAGGTGACTTGTCTTTTCCAAACTACCATGCTTCTTATTTCATTTATTTCAAGAAAAATATTTGTTCGAATCTTCCCTCACAACTAAACAAAACCATTTGTCTGTGAACTCAAGTATGGATTGTTTGGAGTTGTTTTTTCTTTCTTTATTTGGATTTTTAAAAATCAGAACTGACCAATATAACTAATTGTATTTTGCTAAAAATTATTAGCAGTGGTTTTGGATTTCATTTGACCCTAAGAATCTAGTTGAAAATCGATATATAGTTTTCTTGTCGCTAGAGTAATATTTGACGCAACTAATTTCTCCATATTGTTTGTTTTATAAATTTCAGGCTTTAAGTCTACCATACTTTGGTACTCCCGCGAGGAATAATATGATGCACCAACATGTAAGCATCAAATTAATTAATATTCACCCTAGCTAGTCACATGTATATATATATATATATATTGAGATGCACATACATGTGTTTCTACCTACACATAATCTAATGGGGAACACAAAATGCATATTACTGCTAATTATAATTAATACCTAATTTTATGTATAGGCACAAGGAGATTTGAATGGTATATTTCCTGAGGCCCCTGGTCAGGTACGCACATACCTATGTTTTTACTAGTTTGATGCACTTTTTTTTTATTGGATCAATTAAACCCAAATCTTAAAAACAAAGTTGGCAGCTTTAATTTCTTAAAAATTGCCCTTTTCTCTTCACCACTATTCTCTTTAAAGCGAAAAGACAAAGATAAAGTATGGGTCAATAAAATAAAAAGATGACAATACCATCTTTCCTTTTCAGTCTTCATATTGTTCTATTACATTTCATTAAACCAAGAAAAGCCACTTACTTTCTTAACAAAAAATACAAAAAATAAAAAAAAACACTTAAAAATAATAATCCTTCATCGATCATAGTATCTTTGAACTTAAAACATTTGGCAGATGATCGATCTATACCAACTTTTTCATATGTTACTCGTGGGCTTTGTGGGCCGACCGGCACGTTTTGGCACCGATATTCACGCTATGTATACTACAATTTCAATAATTTCCTCAATATGTATCATATACTAAAAAAACTTTTTCTGATTTGGTGATCAGCTTGTGAATGAGTATTGCCTAAAAATATCAAAAGGAGCTTCATCATCATTGGACAATCAAGAATCAAACCCTAACGAAGGACCAAAGAAAGATTTAAGAAGTAGAGGACTTTGTCTTGTCCCCATCTCATGTACACTCCAAGTTGGCAGCGACAATGGTGACGACTATTGGGCTCCGGCGTTTGGATTCACTTTCCCGTGAACTATTGACTTTCTACTATTTGAGTTTTGGTCAGCCAAAAAAATTTAGTAGATGTTATAACATCATTAGAAACCAATCTACGGACATCAACAAAATGAGTTTCCAAGATTGATTGCTCATGATGCTATACTAATTAACAGATATTGTTTTCGGCGTTTAGTGGCCTTTGAAGATTTGCAGTTGACGAATATGAGTTGCCCTATTGAATCATGTTTCTTGCTTTTAATATGTCTATGTTCTATGATGGTTTGTTGTTTAATTTTATTATTAACATCTCCTAATTTACAAATTACATTATTAACGGAAATAAGTTAAGTTTAATCCGGTGTAATATATAGTATCCATAAACATGAATTAACAACTTATACTATTAAGAGAGAAAAAACGTTGGAAATGATATTTTTTTGGTCAAGAGAAATACGGTAAATGATAGCTTTAAGATGTTTTAAAGATGCAAATGAATTATTTCAGAACTTTTCCGCAACATTATAGCATGTCATCCAAAACTATACACATGGAGAAACGAGGACAACGGATGAGTTCTACTAGAAATTGTGCTAGTGTTAGTTGTGGTTGTGGCTTGGATATTTGTCGTCTCAGACTTCTTGTGATATAGCTCAGTTAGTGCGTTTCTTTGAGGCCTTTTGCTCCATCATCATGATTGTTGTGCCGACTTTTAATTAATCCTACAGGCGATCTTGACTTTACTATGATATACTACTTTTTATATATATCAATATGGAAATTCAATTCTCCAACTGGTTCAGGTATATTCAATGTTAATTAACCACCAGACCGCTAAGCTATACTCTCTTTAGGGGCGTGTTAAGGAGACAGAATATACTCTCATTTAGTCCTTCTGTATAAATCCTACATGTACAGCTATATATATACATCCAATATACATCATATTCACAAAAATAACAAGTTTTGCCCGAATGATCCATCAAAGTCTTTAGTATCTAATACCAGATTAACCAAATTAATTATTTAACTAGGTCATATATATGATCTCTAACCCTTAACTAATTTTCGTTTATGTATTGTGACACAACGACAACGCTAACAAAAACTATGAAAATATATGTTTTAGTTGTTTGTATTTATTTAAAATTTACTTATGTTAATATATATATTTTATAATTCCTTACTGAAAAGGGCATTCAATTTAGTAGATGCTCTTTTGCAGACCTTTTTTGTTGCTAATTAGTCACATATGTATTGTCGATAAATTTTGTGCAATTTTATCTATGTTTTAGCTGATCTAAATTGAGATTTTGCTTATTAGAACTATGTGTAATTATTTTTTAAAACTAGATGGGGATTTTATGGTTGGTTTTTAGGTTTCCTTTGTAGGCCTTTAAGTTACAACTGTTTTGCTTTTTACTGCATAAATAAAACAAGTAGAATCCATCCCTTTTAATATAAATCTTTTTTTTTTTAAATTTCACACGAATTAAAATAATTATTAAATGTTATATTATATCTTTAGAACATATTAAATGTTTTCATATCTTGGGAAAAACAACTTGTATTCTATTTTATATTGTTGATTAATAATATTAAATAAATTCAAAGTAGATAAATTCAAATCAAAATTTATAGTAACATCATAAAAACAATATTTCTTTTGGAAAGAAAAATTTTTTACTCTGAAAACACTAAATTTGAAAGAGAGGGTATCATTTCTTAAAACCTGATTACATATTTACATGTAAGGCTTTTTTGTTTGTAGAACTTTTTGTCATGTTCTTGATTGTTAAAAAACTTACTTGGGCATTTTCCCAAAAAAAAACCGAATATTTAGGCCAAAAGCATTATATTTAAGAACTGATTCTTTGTTTTTGTGTAAAATTATAAATTATTCAGAGGTATAAAATTGTATATCCAAAGTAAAATTGTATATCCAAAATTTTTGAAGATATTTGGATCCGTATATGTGATATCCGGAATTTTGCTATTTATATTCGGATTCGCAGATATCTCTAAGTAAAAAAATACTGGATATACGGAGAAAAAGCGGATATCCAGTGAAAAAACGAATATCCAAATGTAAAAAAAAGGATATTTTGTAAAAAAAATTTTGGATTGGATATAAATATGTGTTTACAAAATTTCTTAATATTCAGGTTTGGATCTGTAATCCCAAATATCTGTTTTTTTGATCCGAATCTAAATGTAGATCCAGATAACCGACGGACCCGATAATGTTTTAACATACCTTAAATTACCAGTGACCATCGACGTGTAAATTCACAAGTGGTTAGTATCCCAAATACTCTTTTTTGAAGGGTTGCTTTTTAAAAATAAAATAGTTTATAATCTGCGGCGATCGGACGGTGAGCGGCCAACTACACGTCAAACCTTATATGAATAGTAACCGTCAGATCAGACTATTTAATAACAGCCGTACGATCAGATTCTCTAGCAAATCTATCCGTCTAATATAATCCAGAAATTGAAATTTCAAAACATGTATAAGAGAGGGAGGAGAGAAAAAAAAGCTCTCCTCGAAGAAGAAGAAAACCCCAAATTCTCAGTTTCTCTTCTTTTTTTCGCTCTGTTACCTAAATTTTCTCTTCTTCTTCTTCTCCGGAAGCTAAAACCTTTCAAAACCCTAATTTTCTCTATCTCTAAGTCTGGATCAAAATTTCGAATTCAAAATCCAGTTTTGAGTTTAGTAAACGCCGAATCGTCTCGTGGGTTTTCGTTTTGGCGTAAATGAGACTGGGGCTTGATTCGGATCTTGAAATTTTCGTCTTTTCTCAAGCTGATTTGAATTGGTGATTTTTAAATTGGGTTTTTTATTTCGTGGGTGAAATTTCTGGGGTTTCTTCAGATACTGAGTAAATTCGAAAACTTTTGAGATGGGAGAAGGTGAAGAAGGTAACAAATTCCCGCCAAAAAAGGAGGTTACAGAAGAGTCTGATGTTCTGACGAAGAAGTCGGTGAGGCAACTCGACTTTACTGGTACCTCACCCGATGTGGAGCATTCACAGTCTAATAAAGCTCCGATCACATCTTCTTCGACGGCTGCATCAATCCCTTCACCGGCAGTGACAGCTACACGGCCTATTACTGGTCAGGCACGACTGGTTACAGCGACGGTGGTGACTCCGATTCCACCGCCGCCACAATCTCAGGGCCTCCTTCACGTCCCAATTAGACATCCGTAAGTTTACGTCTGATTCCTTGAAGAAAAATTTGAACTTTTGGGAGAGATTGAGAAGTTATAGAGATTTTGTGTGTTGATTGTTCTATGTTGCTGAATTCATATTTTGGGATTAAAGCGTAGATCTTTAAATAGATTGTTGATTTAATTGAATGTTTTCTGTACTATGTTTTGAAAGCTTATTGGAATTCAAATTTTGGTTTTTTTTCATATTGTGTATGACAAGGTTTGAATTTTCAGAGTTGACACTTATTTCTTCTCGTTTTATCGCAGGAAGCCCGAATCTCCAAAATCGAAGCCAAGGCCTGTGGTTGAAGCTAGAGATGGAACCCCTCAGAAGAAAAAACTGTGTAATTGTAAACACTCTCGGTGCTTGAAGCTGTAAGTCTCTATCAAACCATTGATGAGCAACTCTTTGTTATGTTTGTTTCATATTTCTCCTTTTTTGTTTTCTTATTTAGTGGTTATTTTTGTTTTATAGACTTCATATGATTTAAACATCTGCACCCTTTGCTATGTCTTTTGATTCAGGTATTGTGAATGCTTTGCATCCGGTAATTACTGTGATGGTTGCAACTGTGTAAATTGTTTCAACAATGTTGAAAATGAACCCGCAAGACGAGAGGCGGTTGAATCAACTCTGGAACGGAATCCAAATGCGTTCAGGCCTAAGATCGCTAGCAGTCCACATGGTGGACGAGATAACAGGGTATGTGGTTTAGTTATTTTGTGATGCTCTTTAAATTGTTAAGTTTAAAATATTAACTCGAATTGCAGGAGGAGGTTGGTGAAGTTGTGATGTTAGGGAAACACAACAAAGGCTGTCACTGCAAGAAATCGGGATGTCTTAAGAAGTATTGTGAGTGTTTTCAAGCAAACATTCTTTGTTCTGAGAACTGCAAATGCTTGGATTGCAAAAACTTCGACGGAAGTGAAGAGAGACAGTCTCTCTTTCATGGTGACCATTCCCACAATGTGGCTTATCTTCAACATGCAAATGCTGCTATAACTGGAGCTATTGGTTCCTCTGGCTTTGCATCTGCTCCAGCTCCTAAGAGAAGGAAAGCTCAGGAGATTTTCTTCAACCAAGCAACCAAAGATTCATCTATTCATAGGCTTGTCCAGGTAAATCAGTTACGCAAAAACCTTAAGTTTACTTGCTTGGTCCGGTTAATATTCTATATGCTTTCCTTACCTGTTCCCTTGGTTAGGGAAATGAGAGATCTTATACTATAAATTATTTGGTATCAGGCAAATAGTGAAAGAACCACATCTTCGAAACCTGGTTCTCGTGCTGGAGGCAATGCGTCGTTAGGCCCATCCAAAGTTGTATATAGGTAAATGTCTGATATGTTTACAAAGCTAAATCGTTTTTAAGATATTGAAGAAACTAAGTTTTAAATATGTTTTCTTTTGAAGGTCTCTTTTAGCAGACATAATTCAACCAGAGGATGTGAAAGCACTTTGTTCTGCTCTGGTTGTTGTAGCTGGGGAAGCACCCAAGACATTAACAGAACAACGGTTGGAAGATCAGAAGGAAACTTCTTTAGCTTCTTCTATGAAAGATCAAGGACAAGGCAATAATAAAGGTACCGAGGTTGAGAAAGCTGCGAATGGAAATCAAGCTGACAAATCTGTTCCAGAGGATACCAATTCAGGTGGCTCCAAAAGAAGGTCACTATCTCCAGAAACTATGGCATTGATGTGTGACGAACAGGACACTATGTTAATGGTTGCAGCTTCACCTAATTGTTCGCTGGAACCCACCTCGCTACCAAACGGGCAAGACCAGGTTTATGCAGAGCAGGAGAAATTAGTATTAACCAAGTTCCGTGACTGTCTTAACCGAATTATCTCCTACGGAGGATTCAAAGGTCACATTTCTTATATCATCATGAAAAATGGAGTATGCACAAACATAAGATTCAAGTTCTAAAAGCTTCTTATTGTTTGTTTGTTTGTTGCAGAATCAAATTGTTCATCGTCAAGAATGGATCCAGACTCGCCTGTAAGCACTGTTGTCAAAGTCGAGCCAGTGGTTCAACAAGGACCAGTTGCGAATGGAGTTTCACAAACCACAAAACAACCTTCCCAGCTAACCACAACAACAACAACAACAGCACCAAACACATCCTCACACACTCATCTTCATAAAACTCCAGCTTTGCCTGAGAAGAAAGACCTCTGAATCAATATATACTCATTTAGGACAAAAATAACTTTACGGAGACCAATAATGCAGCTGAATCCGCCTCACCATGCCTAATTTACGAGGTAATGCCATAAACACTTATTTTCTTCCTCTTACATATTCTACTACAGAGGAGAGGTCGCAGCTTCAAGGCATTAGGAAGGTGATCAGAGAGTATGATTACATAACTATTCACACAATTTTGATTGTGTTATTAGCCTTTTTTTTCTTCTTATTTCCTTCAAAATCTTCTCTTTAGTTTATAGATGAGCTGTTTCTTTATGAATTGTTGTCATTATTTATGTACATTGCCACTTACCATTGGCAATCACAGTGATGTTTAGTGTGGAACATACATGCTTTCGTCTGATTCTTGAATTTGAAATTTGAACAATAAATAAACCAAATCCATTTTTGGGTTTTTTAAAGGATTTTACCCAACTTTTGTAAGTTGTAACAACATCAAATTCTCAATGCCTTTTCAAGAAAAGATTCATATCTAAGAAGAGAGGGACCTACCTTACATTACACACTTTTGTAAACGCAAATGAAATATTACAACAATATTGAAGAGACTCCAGAGACACACACACTCAACATTAAATCCCAAGAATAACAGAAAGACTTCTGCCTGAACCTATAAGCTTGTAGTTCTATCGATCGAGGCCAAAGGTTTATCTAGTGTTGATAGAATCTGCGGCATTGACATTCCACCAGAAACAACAATTTCTGCAGATGAAGAACAAATCTAAAAAGTTAAGTAGCTTTCCACAAATAAACTTGAATGCTATACACCAAGACGTGTAGGACAGACATTTTCTCGGGTTTTTTCACCATGGTGAAATTTAGAATCTGAAATCTCACCAATTCCTTCCCGGACAGAGAGATTTGGCCTGATAACGTCATTACTGTTGACAAGTAGTATATCTCCAATGTAAAGGTGGTTCGTGGGAACGTAAACACAGCAAAGTTCCTCCTCGGTTGGGTAATTCTGCAAGGACAAAGAGCATTATTACTAGGTAAACAAAGGATCTCATTATATTGAACTATTCCTAGATTTTGTGTATGCCCTTTATGTTCTCAAGGAGAAGTTCTGGAAATAATAACTAAATCCTTGAACCAAGCATTTTCACTCACTTGGAGAACAACAGTTGATGTGATGAAGCCAAATGCGTATTCGCCTACACGGGGATGCCTGATGATTGCAACTTCCTTGAAAGCTTGTGTATTTTGATCTGAAAGGGGAAGGAAAACACCGATAAGAACAATTCACATTGGAAAAGTTTGGTCAACGTATAACGTTGAGATGCAAAATAAGATAGTTCTTTAAGCGAGACCAGGTGATATGGCAGTGCTGATTTGCTTGGAGGCATTGTAGATGTGCCGAACAAACGGCATCCGCTTGATAAACCACTCTCCCAGGTTCAGAACCGATGCCCCCAACCACGAAGACATGAAAACCCCAACCAAGAAGATGAATGCAATGGAAGTCAAAAAACCGAAACCTACAAAACCAAAATCAAACTCATGTGAGAAACCGATATCAAGTTGTTGATTCGATAAAGAGGGGCTAACTCAAATGCTTACCAAATACGTTGATTCCAAGTTGTGCATATATTGGAGAGAAGAATCCATCAACAAAGTGAATAAACCACCATGTTATATAGAAAGTAATTGCAATAGGAAGTAGGATAACACTGCACATACCAATTGAGACATTTTTAAACTATCAACACAAGTTTTGAATCTGTAACAACTTCATCAAATGCCAAAAATATCAACTTGCTTACCAGCCTGTCATGAACTTCTTTGACGCCCAGCCCCTAATGAACAAGCTTAAAGTCTGCAGAAAAATAGCTAAAGCATCAAACCATACTGCTCTGTGTGTTATATATGCTTAACAGCATGAATGAGCATAACATAAAAACTCGGATCCAAACAAAAGCACTTAGAATGCAAATTTCATACTCTACTTAATCAAAAAAGTTAAATTTATAAAGTTTAAGAGCAATTAAGATCAGTATTTGACTAAGTTAACACAATATCCAACTTATCTAAGGAAGTGTTCTTATGTTAGTTGGAATATAGGGAAAACCAATTTCCCAGATTTTGAACTAAGGGAAACAGAATCGCCAAATCAGTGAACTTTAAATCCAAAAAGGTACTCAGAGCTTAAAATCAATCCAATTCTACTGTTAATTTCGCATGAATCTTGAAATGAGGAAACGAAGAACTTAGTAGGTGGATCAAAGTTCTAGATCAGGAGACCTCGTGGTTGGATTGATGCGAAGAAGAGGAAGAAGATGAAGAAGAAGAAGGCTTCGAAGTAGAACCGTCGTGTTTTTCGCCGGAATCAGCGACGGGAATCAGAAGCTCTCGATCTCTTTCTCGATTGGCCATCACAATCGCTGGCTTCTCGTCTCCCATGGCCAGTTATCTTGGAGAAACCCAGAAGATTAGGAAATCTAGTCGGAGAAGGAAGAAATGCCAGTGAACTTTGAACGGCGGAGAAGAAAAATCCCCCAAAAGGTCGAGACTTTTGCCGGCGACTGTTCTTCTGAGCGCAAAAATGTGGCTAAGCTAGCTTAGCTAACTCCAACTAGAAGCTCTGTCGTTTTTTTTAATTTTAATTGATATATTTGTCTTTGTTTATTTCTTTTCTTGTTACATTATAAATTTCTGATTCAAATATATCCAGTGTAAATAATGTAGTTTTCAAAGATCAAATTACGTTTTGAATAATAAATACATCAATATTTGATCTAGTTGAAATCATATCATTATTATTTAGCACAAAAACTTTATTTTTATTTATTTTAAATCATTTTCACGTTTAAAAATAAATGCTTTTTAATTTTTATTGAGATTAATCTTAAAATATTTTCAGTTTTATAAAATCTGAAATAGGAAAGTATACATATTTTTTATTAATTTCATTTTTTTGTAAAAATCTATTTTTTTAACAAATGGCATGACTCATAATTAAATTCATTCATTAATAGCATTTTAGTCATTTTACTACTAATTATATGGTGAAATCGATCGTGGAAACGACACGTAAGATTTCCCACGAAAACCACTATTTTTTTAATGTATAAGAACTTTTAAAGAAAATAATATATGTATTTTCTAACAAATGGAAGTTGCTTTCACTTAAGTGAATATATATATATATATATATATACACTCTAAGACTACTAAAGCATAAACTCAAATGATAGAAATTAGAACATCGGGATGTGAATCCAAGTAATGCATAAATCTTTGAGTCTTAAATAGATTTTTAACCCACACTTTTGTGTCCCTTGGTTTTCTAATCTTTCATCCATATTACAAAGTTGTATTTTTATAACCGTACACTATATTACTACAACATCAAATTCCATGTTGCCATTTAACTTTCGGTAGCCTAAATGGGTTATATTCAAAGCAAGAACAAACCAATTGAAGAGGCTCATGTCTAAAACTTAAATTGTTTTGAAGAAAATCGATTATCATAAAACTAGTCTCAATTTATTGAAGAGTGAACCCAAGTAACACTTAAGTTATTTGGCGGAAACTACCAAAGCGAAAACTGTAATGATAGAAACTAGAAACACTAGGGAGTGAACCCAAGTAACTCATAAGTCTTTAAAAGCCATAAATAGATTCCTAAACCCACACTTTTGTGTTTCTTGTTTTATACCTTTCGTTTATATTTATATTTTTATAACCGGACATCATTATTACAGCCTATCAAATTCATTAGTGTAGCATGTTTCCACTTTACCTTTCGGTAGCCTAAATTGGGTATAGCAAGGCAATAACAAATCTATTGAAGAGGCGAACCTAAAACCCCAAGTCTAAAACTCTCAGAAATAAAAGCAAAGCTTTATATATCCATAATGTGTTATTTTTTTGATAAAGAATTTGATAGGTTATAATAATAGTGTATGGTTATAAAAAAATATAACTATATAATATGGTCGAAAGATTTTTTTAAAAAACAAGAAATACAAAAATGTGGGTTTCCATAGTGTGTTTAAGGACAATTTTCTATTGTATCCTGAGAAAAAGCATAGATTATTGTACTTACAGTCTCTTAAATTTGTATATAGAAAAAATTATAGATCATTGTATTATATCCATCCATACAAAATATTTTTTGTTGACACAAGAGAAAAGAGGATTTGGATGGTGAAAATAATACTCGTAAATTCTACAAAGGATATACTCTAAAATTTCTGTTTCCCCATCAAATATCTTTAACAAAAAGTTAGTTCATAGATACACTAAAAAAAATAAAATCCCCATAAGTATCCTTTACTTAAAAATATTAAACAACAACAACAATTATTAAGTATGGAAAAGATAAGCGCAAATGAAACAAAATAACAACTAAGCAAAACAATGGAGTCGCGCGTCCACATAAATAGGGGATGCCAAGAAAGAAAGAAAAGGGCGGAGATACCAATAGCCCATTAAGTTTTCCAAATATAAAATGGGCCAAATAATAATAGGCCCATTTAAATTCTCTCAGTGATCTGGTACGCACGAAACGTGAAGATTTCTTTCTTCGGAAGCGATAAATCTTAGAGAGAAGACGAAACTCAACGCAGAGAAAGCATCATGGGTCAAGGACCATCCGGCGGATTGAATCGGCAAGGAGATCGGAAACAAGATGGTGCTGACAAGAAGGAGAAGAAGTTCGAGCCAGCTGCACCACCTGCTCGCGTCGGAAGGAAGCAACGGAAACAGAGAGGACCTGATGCGGCGGCGAGATTGCCGACGGTGACTCCTTCTACTAAGTGTAAGCTTCGATTGCTGAAAATGGAGAGGATTAAGGACTATTTACTTATGGAGGAAGAGTTTGTAGCGAATCAGGAGAGATTGAAACCTCAGGAAGAGAAAGCTGAAGAAGATAGATCTAAAGTTGATGATCTTCGTGGTACACCTATGAGTGTTGGGAATCTTGAAGAGCTTATTGATGAGAATCATGCTATTGTTTCTTCTTCTGTTGGTCCTGAGTATTACGTTGGGATTTTGTCTTTCGTTGATAAAGATCAGCTTGAGCCTGGCTGCTCAATTTTGATGCATAACAAGGTATCTTAAATAGGGTTCATCGAATTAGGAATTAGTGTGAAGAGTAGCTTGAGGAATTATCTTGTTTTCAATTTGACAATGCCTCCGTTTGTTTTGTTATAGGTACTCTCTGTTGTTGGGATTCTTCAAGATGAAGTGGATCCAATGGTGTCTGTGATGAAAGTGGAGAAGGCTCCTTTGGAGTCATATGCTGACATTGGAGGTTTAGAAGCTCAGATTCAGGAGATCAAGGAAGCTGTTGAGCTCCCTTTAACTCATCCTGAGTTGTATGAAGATATTGGAATTAAGCCACCAAAAGGTGTGATCTTGTATGGTGAGCCAGGCACTGGGAAGACATTGCTTGCTAAGGTTTGCCTTTTAGCCTATTGTGTATCAAGTATCAAAAGCTTCCTAGTTGTTACATCGGTTGTAGATTTTCTCATTCGAGTCTTTTATCAATTTTTAATAAGTGAGGCTGTGCTTCTTTGTCCATAGAAAGATAAATTAGTCTGGGTAGTGGCTTCTTTAGTTTGATCACCTAGATTTGAGATTTTAGATCATAGTACTTTTCCAAACGGAGGAAGTTTGTCATAATCGCTTGGATTTGCCAAAGGTCTTCTTTTTCTGTATTGTCTACGTGCATGGATTGTTGCAGTGTGGTCTCTTTTTAATGTGTCTTATGCTTGTTAAATTCGGAACTGTGGGAGATGAGTAAGTATTATCTCTTGGTATTTTTTCAGGCAGTGGCGAATTCTACATCAGCTACTTTCTTGCGTGTTGTCGGTAGTGAATTGATTCAGAAGTATTTGGGAGATGGTCCTAAGCTTGTCAGGGAGCTTTTCAGGGTTGCTGATGACCTTTCACCTTCTATCGTTTTCATAGATGAGATTGATGCTGTTGGCACCAAGCGGTATGCCTAAATACACGACAACCATGGTCGATTGATAACAAAGATTAGACTTTGCTTGATTGATATAAAAAATGGTGGTTGAAACAGGTATGATGCGCATTCAGGTGGTGAACGTGAAATCCAAAGAACCATGTTGGAACTACTGAACCAGCTTGATGGATTTGATTCAAGAGGAGATGTTAAGGTCATCCTCGCGACAAATAGAATCGAAAGTCTCGACCCAGCACTTCTTAGACCAGGTCGGATTGACAGGAAAATCGAGTTCCCTCTTCCAGATATCAAAACAAGGAGACGTATCTTCCAGGTACACTACAATTAGTGCTCCTGAATATTTTTTACTGTAGAGATAAATATCTGGTTGGTTTTTTAATTTTGCATATGCCATTTATCAGATACACACATCAAAGATGACTTTGGCTGAAGATGTGAACTTAGAAGAGTTTGTAATGACGAAAGACGAGTTCTCAGGAGCTGATATAAAGGCAATATGCACAGAAGCTGGTCTGCTTGCTCTTAGAGAGCGTCGAATGAAAGTAAAGATTCTCTGATTCTCACCACTTGCTTGCATCTATTGAATCTTTGTAAGTTTATAATAACCTTTTCTGGATGTATGGTTTAGGTGACGCATGGAGACTTCAAAAAGGCGAAGGAGAAGGTTATGTTCAAGAAGAAGGAAGGAGTTCCTGAAGGTCTTTACATGTGAAAGACGTGCAACAACGGTTTTAATCTCTTTTCGATTATGCCTCTTTCTCTCCATTTTACTGCTGCTTAACTTTTTCTGATCATATAAAATCGTTTGCCTTATGGTTTGCTTCCAGATTAGCCTTTATTAGTTTTCATTCTTCAGAAGTCAGAACCTTCTTTAGATAAATTAATTTATATTCCCACTATTTTCACTTCGTGGTGATTGATATAGTCCAATTTGCAATCCTGACTTATGTGGGTGTTTTAGGACCAATATTTTGAACTAATTTTAGAAGTGCAGATATTTTGAACAACAAAATGATTGGGCTTCAACCAAAACATACCTGAATAAGCGATTCTCAGCATGTGTTAAAAGTTAAAACTAACAATTTTGAAGTAAGTTTGACCAAAAAAGAAAAAAAAAACAATTTTGAAGTAATGTCTTATGACATGTAAAATTAATGAACAAAGAAACAATGTTGAAGTAATGTCTTATGACATGTAAAATTAATGAACAAAGAAAAAAAAAAGTTGATGTGGTACAAAACATAAGCGAGTGAGCTTAAAACATAATGTAGAAGTATGTAAAGAGACAAGAAAGTCAACATAAGTAGTGATCGATGTTTGTAGTCACTGACTCACGGATATCCAAATCAAATACTTAATACATAAACTTCCAAGCAAACTACAAGAGGGTTTCCAACGAAAGAAAATAATTTCTAGGAAATTGCAACGAAAGTTAAAGAGAGTCTAAGTCGTGTATTTTTGTACTTTAGTAAAGTGAATAATTTATAGGAAATTGCAACGAAAGTTAAAAGACGGATGGAATAGCAACGAGAAGAAGTTGTCTTGGTCGAAAAATAATTATAAAGAGGGTTTACAGAAGAAGAGAGCTTGGTATGATAAGAATAATAAAAGAATAAAAAATTAAAACTCCTAAAATGAAACACGATGTGTTCATGAGTTTCAGGAGCAAAGATACTCGTGACAACTTCGTAAGCCATCTCTGTGGCTGTCTACGTAGGAAGCGGATCAAAACCTTCTTATACGACGAACTACCATATAGTGATCAGCGGTTTGAAGAGTCGTTAAAAGCAATAGAAGTATCGAAAGTTTCAGTGATTGTGTTCTCAGAAAACTTTGGGGATTCAAAATGGTGTACGGATGAACTTGTAGCCATCTTGAAAAGCAAAGAGAGGTTTGGTCAGATTGTGATACCTGTTCTTTACCATGTTGATCCTCTCGACATTGAAAATCAGACAGGAACCTTTGGAAATGTTTTTGCTAAGCGGCGAGATAAAGCTGAGAAGCTTCAAGAATGGAAAGAAGGTTTTGAAGAAGCCATTAAACTCCCCGGATGGAATACTGCACACTTGAGGTATAACTCCAACTTACACTTTCGATTATAGTTACCATAGTAAATGAGCTACTACAAGTAGCTATGCTATGTGATACTCCCACCATCTCATAAAGAATGCCATTCTAGTGTTGAGTTTTTTTTTTTTCAAGTGTGGTTTTACATTTCCAATGTGACTTTTTAAACTAAGATCCTAACTTACCCTCTATATAAAACCAATTTTCTTTGAATTTAAATCAATATCATCTAATTAGAGACACATTAAATAATGGCATATTTGTATAACTGAAAGTTTCTTTAAAATATTTTGTGTGAAGAATCTCAAAATGACACTCTTTGTGAAATGAACTCATTTTCCTCCACAAGTTTTAAAGGATGTTTTTGAGGTTGAGTTTTACTTATTTAAGTTTTTAAGGCCCAAACCTAACACTCTGCTACAGTTAGTCAAGGGGTAATTTTCGAAGTTTTACATTGATGTATTGGTATAATTAGATCAGGTCTGACCCTGTGGATTTTGGAGCCCTCGAGCAAAATATATAATTTTAGAAAAGTAATTGAGCTTTGTGCTTTTAGTTTTCAATATTTTTTGGAGAGATTTACTAAGTAAAGTTGAACAATATAGCAACCAAATTTGTTCAAGGCTGTAATGTTTACTCCTCTCTTACTTATATGTATGTTCATTTTTTTGCTATTTACCTATAGTCTATCTTTGCTTATTATATGCTTCTGTTGCCAGAGATGAGGAGATGTTGGTGAATGAAATAGCTCGGGACATCGAGAACAAACTGCTAAGAGCCTCACGAAAGAAGGTCTTTTAAATCAAAAAATCTTTTTTTATAGTCTTACCATTTTTCATCTCACAACATTGTTTGCGAAAATGATTCAAATAAAACGTCTTTTTCTTGTTTTTAAACAGGTTATAATTGAGTGGGCTCTAGTCATCACCAACCTCATGTTGGAGATACCTTCCTCTGTATTCGACCAGATCTCTTCTACTAATAAACCTAAGTACGCGTTGGCTGCAATGTCAATATCATTGGTGGCTTGTCTACTTTGCCTCGTAGATCTATTACACAAAGGCAGAGTTGAGAGAGTTGTGTGGAAGTGGAAGTGGCCCATTCCTTGGTTTCACTATCCAACTCAAAGATCAAACAGATTTGGTAGCTTCCCAGAGATGCTTGGATTGCTTTGTGCCTTGTGTCAAACCATTCTCACTGCCATTAATTTTTCATTCATCATACATACAGTTGATCCTCCCATCAAATTTTCGGTTTGGCCAATCATGTTTGCACTTGGCTTATTCTTCACTATGTTTGTAAAAAAATATAGCTAGTTACCTTCATTTACTTGTTTTGTATGTAGTTTAAAAGTTAAGTCGTGTGTTTTTGTCTTTAGTAAAGACAATAATTTCTAGTAAATATTTTCTTTATAGGCCCATCTGCAACGTCGATTGTTCTTATGACCCCTCACAGGTGAGCTCTTCCTTTCATCAAGATTCAATCTTTTTTCTCAAATTTTAACAAAAAAGGAAAGCAAAGGACTATACTTATTGTTGCTGGATCTGTTTTTTTCCTCAGATAAGCTACTCAGACATCAGAAGTAGCTTTACCGAGACTTGGTTTCCTTAAAAGTTATAAATGATTGGGTCGATAGATATGAACCTAACTCTCTTGTCTATTCTTCACTAAGCCTTTGCGGCCTATATGTACAGCTCTCTAAGTATACAACCTGGAAGAGAGAATCAAAACCAAACCGAAAACAGGCGAGATTCGTTATCTGAGATTGCGATTTTACATGTTAAGTCTCTCTGTCAATTACTCAAAATTGTGAGTTGCTTGTAAAAACATATCCTCTGGCTGCTCCAGGCATTATTAACCTGTTGTGTGGTTTCCCTGATCTTCAGGTTCCTTGCTACTTACCCTGCTCGAACTTGGGTATGATGTTGCTTGATTCTAAAAGAAAAAAGGTAAGATCTTGTGACTTTTGAACATAGGAACTAGAGCTTTTGTGAGACAGATGAAGGTAAAGTATACCTGAAACTGAGGTGGTTGGGTCGGATGGAGATTGCGGAACTGCTGATATGGATCATTGTAACCAGGATACTGAGGCTGGCTTGAGGTTGGATCACACTGCTGGTTTGGTACAAAGACTCTTGACGGGTCAGAAGCATGATGAACAGGGTAGTGTGGTGCTGAGAACACTGAGCTACCCATATGAGTTTGCGTAGGCAAAGGTCTTTGAGCGGGCAACATGTTGGGAAATGGCATGAACGCAGGAGGAGGAAGAGGCGGGTTCATAGCCATCGGCATGTGAGGCATGTACTGTTGCATACCAGTATACATCATTGGCATCATACCACATCCCATTGACATCATCTGCATTAATCTCAGTCATCTATTGGTTCCTAAACTTTCCCAGAAGAGGAAATCTAAACTTTTGAAAGTGAAAATCTTGGTTTGAGGACTCACCTGAATCTGAAGCTGTAGAGATTTCATGTACTCAATAGCTTCATCAAGCATTGAAGCTTTATCTAACTGAGAATCATCAAATCAAAGAAGGGTTTTTAATTAGTAACAAAATTAAAAGTTAAATAACTTGAAGAGGAAGTCAAAAGATCAAAGACCTTATTGCATCGAGGAATGAGTTCTTGTAGAGCTTTCATCCTCTCATTGATTCTATCTCTTCGTTTCTGTTAATTACATTTTTCAATACAATACAAATGAGATTATTCAGACAACAAAGCAAAACACAATACCCTTTCTGAGAGATTATGAACTTGTGCAGCTCGAGATCTCTTTGTAGATGATGTTGATCCACGTACTTGTTTAGTTTCCTGCAACTCAAGTAATCACCAAATTAAGTGTTCACGATTGTGAAAGTGGAGAATTTTGACGACTCGGTCTTTGTCGACTCACCTCGCTACGGGACTCAGTTTCCTCACTCGCTTCTCTCTCTTTTCGTTTCCTCTCATCGACGATCGTCTTCTCCGTCTTCAGTTCGATTTCGCACTTTGACACTACAGAAGACCATGTACCGGGAATCTCATTCACCGGCTCCGGACTCGGTGTCGGAGTTGCCACTGCTTTTCCCTTCCAATTAAGTCCGTGAGCTGCGATATTAAACGCGCCACCTCCAGCTACGGCGGAGCTGGATCCACAATTAACCGTCGTCACTTGACTATCAAAGGCATCCGTCCGCCGTGTTAAACCGGATTCGCTTGCCGCCGACGACGGTGTAGCACTGGGGCTTATCTGCGTAGATTCTCTCACAATCGCCTTCGAAATCGACGGTCCAGATTCACCTCTACCATTACCGCGGGTGAAATTCCCTCTCAGCCTCGAGAAATTCATGAAATTCCTTACCGGCGGCCTCTTCTCGTTCGACGACGATACCGGCGGTCTCGCGGCCGTGACCTGACTCGTCGTCGTGCAAGGAGCACTTGGCGTTGCTGAAGCAGAGGAGAAGAGAAGATCTGAACAAAAATCATCGTCTCTGAGAGGATACTGAAGCCATGAAGTCATTTCGTCTTCTTGAATGAAAAGATTCTGATCTAACGGAGGAGGCGGGGGAGGAGGTTCTCCTTCTCCGCCGTGAAGCTTGACAAGAGAAGAAGAAGAAGGTTTCTTGGAGTTGTTGTTGAGTCTTTGATTTTGAACAACAACTTGACCGTTGTGCCAAAGAAGCTCCATGAGATCATTTTCTTCACTCCTAAAAAAAGTATTAAAACCAAAATCAGATCCAAAGGAGCAAAAAAGATGGAAATTATATTTGAAGTTGAGAACTTACATAATGGATTTGCTAGGAAGATTCAAAGAAGAAGAAGAATTAGGGTTGTGGACAAAATCATCATCAGTGTCAAAGTCAGGAACGAAATGGTTCATGTCTGGAAAAAACCGGTAAAACAAAACAAAACAAATGTGTGTCTTCTGGTAGTGTGTAAATAGTTTTTGTAATATAAAATCACCAGAAAGATACAAAAGAGTAGCTGAAGAGATTACTAATCGACGAAGAAACATAAATTACCCAAAACTATATGTAACCTAGAGAATGAAATGAGATAGACTTCATAAAACTATGTTATCGCCTTTACTTCTGGGGATCTTTATGGATATATTCTCAAATTTCGTGCTTTAGAAATGTGATAAGCTTCTTTTTTTCTTCTTTTTTTATATATGCCTATTCGGTGAGGTCATTGTGTGTATGGCATTTACTTACTGTATCAACTAACTTTAACAGTAAAATTTTATATGTGTTTGTGGATATATTTATGTATGTGTGTCAAGTGTGAATAGAAATTTGTGCCGTTTTGGAAAAATAAACAAGTGGAACAATAAAACCAAAATGTGTGGTGTGAGATCATCCTTCTTCTTCATCCGTACTAATACTAAGATGACAATGTGAGTATATCTGAAGAGACTGTTTTCATGGATGTCATTATGAAGTCATTAATGGATATATAATTGTTTTTTAGATGATCTTTTTTTTTTATCTATAAATTTCAGAGACATTTTTATTATTTTTCTCTAATATAAACAATATTTTATCGCCATTCAAAATTTTAGATGAAGTGAAATTTTCTAACCAAGTTTGAATTAAAGCTGATGTTTACAATTATCATAGAATCTATTTTTAGTATTATTTTGTAAATAACCACAAAATAGTGAAGTAATGAACTTATGTCTCTGTGTGTTTATCTCTTAATCATGAGTCTCTATTTTTCCTTTCCTACTCATATATATATATATATATATCCATATATTTTTTCATTGATATGGAATAATGAGTTTTGATAATACCATATGATTATATAACTGATTTGCTATGTACATTATAAGAAGGATGCCAAAAAAAAGAAAAAAAAAAGATAATAGCAAGTAGGTAAGAAAGAAACAGAGGATCAGATGTGGAGTCAGTGTAGTGGGGACAATTTTAAGACAGAAGTTGGGTTTCTATTGGAAACCTCAATGATTTAACAGAGGGTAGTATGTTTTTTAGGAGTATTATTTATTCAAATTCAGTGAATAGAGAGCTATAATACAATAGATAAACCTCAATTTTGAAGTTACTAGAACACATCAATATAGAAAAAACCTTATTTTTTAATTAGAAATCTCTAAAACAATATATAAATTTAATCAGTTTTACACGCGTGTAACACAATTTGTCACTGACCAATTTCTAATTATCCAAACTCATTTTCACTATAACAAATATGTGAAACATACATAAATTTTTGCTTAGAACTTGTGAATTGATGGTTAGACGGTTCATCTAACCCTAAAATCTAAATTTTGTATATATATATGTAGCAACATCCACACGTTGCTAACCTAACTTCTCTAAATCTCGATATTTCTAAATCTTCATTCTCTTGATTATGCATTATCTTGATTGACACATTAGGAAACTTCATTTCTCCAATAACAACTCGCCGTATCATCTCTAATTCTTTGCTTACTGTTTCCCGCGTCCAACATTCCTCTGTGTTCCATAAGCTGTCTTTGTCTTTGTTGATCCAACAACTTTGTACTTTCAAAATTTTTCGATATGAAAAAAGAACGACGTTTACGTTTGTGTATGTACCCAAAATGTTTTGTATCCATAGAAAATAATGTTTTGATTGTATATCAAGAGTTACTTTGAACTGTAACCAAAACGCAAAAAATAAACAATATATTTTCTTCCGTTTAAAAATTCATAAGAAAAACATTTGATTAAAAAACGAAATTTGGTTTCTTACAGTGCAAATAAAACATTTTACTGTTAAATGAAAATGACAAGGAAGAATATTAAAAAGAACATCAAAGCCTGAGTCTGGTTATATTTAATCATAATGCTAATGACATTCCAAAGTGGTTATATTTGGTCCTCTAGACTGTACATATATGCTCTTTTAGACATACTACTATTTTTTTTGATTATTTTATGGGATGCCAGTATGTGAATTCGAGTATTCATCTAATATACCAAATTGTGATAGCGAGGCTAAAGCTTTTTTTTTGTTTTTGGGATAGCTTTGGGATAAGACTTAAAAAGGTCTGCAATAGATTAATCAACCTATTGTCATCAGATTAATATATTAGTTACTATCGTTAGTTTTAAATATTAAATTAGCGTGTTGGGTTTAAGGAAACGAAAACCATAACAATAACACCCTTAATCATTTGCATAAGACAATGGAATTTCAGGTAATCACTCACTAATAATGCTTTAATAGTTCGCACGGACCGTACGCTCAATATATTATTTGATGCAATACTAATACACTAATTTGAATAAACAATAAATAGTGATTATAGTGGTATGATTTATTTGTCAACAATATGCAATATGCAGAATTAAATTCGAATAATGACTTTTGCCATGCATTCCGATGATTAAAAGCTGTATTAATAACAAAATCTCCGATTTCCATCAAAATATAAATTCTATTGCTGTTCTTGAAATCTAGATTCAACAACAACGACGATTCTAACGCAAAGGACTAGACTAAGAATTCTTTTCAACAATTTTTTCTATAGACAAATATCACAAAAGTTTAAGAAAACAATAAAATCATTTAGATTAAAACATATAACATGAAATTTTATATTTTATAAATACAAATTTATTGTTGAAAGCTTATAGGTTTAACTATTTTTAGGTCTATGAAAATTTTAACATGTATCCAAAACCGGTTCAATTAAAACTATGGTCTGAATCAAAACAAAACTTGTTACATCTCTCTAATACTAGTCAAATATTTACACTCCAAACTAATTTAAAATTATTAATTTATTGATCAACCGTTATTTAATGTGTTTTCAAATTTGATTATATATATATATATATATTAATGTATGACTCTATCTTTTTGTTATTAGAAGAATTTTTTTCTTTAATACAAGATTTCTTTTGGCCCTTTTTAAAGAAAAAAAACTGTCGGGGGCTCACCACCCGGTCCATACTCCACACCAAATGATCTCCGGCAGCGGTCATATAACTCATATACAGTAACTATTATTCGACCTTTGAGCAAAATAATTATGGCTACTAAATAACTGATAGAAATGATTGACTACGGAAGTTACAAGTAGAAATGATGATGAAAATGGGTTAACATATAAAAATGATGACGAAAATGATGTTGATGGAGACATGGCTATTTTTATAATAATAAGGAATACAATAATACTATATTTAATACAAATATAGTAATCGTATAAGATAAGGTGGACCCAAATATTATAATTATTAAATGCATATATCTTGGATCTGACTTTATAAAATTCTTATTTAGGAAGATTGCAAACTTTTTCGGCGGTGGTTGGGGAATCTTTTGCCCACACCTTCTATTTTATTTATTTATATAAAGTTTTTTCTTTTTCTATTAACTTATTTATTTATACCAATAGTGGATTTTAACAAGTATTTATAAGCCGCAAAAAATAACAACTACTGCTAAGTTTTCAACTGTATCTCACGACTAACGACGCATCCTTTGAAGCATTAAAGCAAAAGACAATGTAAAAATGAAAAATACAAGAGAAATGATTAGTTGTGAAATAATTTTGCAAATAAAGAATTTAGCAATCGATGATTTGAAAAGCATATCGCTAGGAAGACAAGCTGATCGCTGTCTCGTCGTGCTATGTTTCTCCACGAGAGGGTAATAATTGGGGATCCCAGTTCTACACAATAATTTCCCTTTTATTATATACTTTTAGTGATATACATAAAGTATGTGACGTTGATATCCGACCATTATTTTAGGACATTCTAAAAAATACTATATATTATACTTTTCTCCAAAAACTACCATCAAAATCTTAAAATTTCAAAAATGCTACAAAGTTAATTTAGAAAATGTTACTAATAAGAGTTTAGGAAGAAGTTTGAAATTATTTAGTTGCCCTTCTTAACTTTAATCTAGACTATTACATCTAAATTTTCTGGTAATTATGAAACTTTCTTAAGTAGTTTTATATTTTGAGCTAAAACTTATTTTGGTGGCATTTTAGATTTTTTTCACACAAAAATCAACACCTCCAATATTCAGTTGTAAATTAAAAATCTATATTTTAATTTATATTTATAATTTTGGATATTATAAAATTAGTCTTATTTAATAGAATTTAATAAAAAATAAGATAAGTTAGAAATTGTTTGATTTTCTTTTATAAAAATTCGTGTCATATTTGTGGGTGGCACTCCATGTTTCATACCAAGTGTTAAATAATGAACATTCCAATCTCTAATAATATAAATTTATTTTGTTAATTAATAAAGGTATTTTAATCATCAGATGCCAAGTTTTTAAAATTTAGAAAGATACACTCCTTTGTCCTACGAGAGGAAAACATTAAACACATTCCCCTAAAACAAAGCAAAATAGACCACACATGCCATAACAAATTGGGAGAAAAAAAAAACAATTTGGAAAATTACACCCAAAAAAAATGAATAACAAAAACACATCCATATACAAAATGAACAATAATGAATATTGACCCCAAGACACAAGAGAAACCCAACGAACCATGAGCACAAGCGGCTCATTAGGTGTTTGTGTCGATAGGAGCACCGGTTCTAGCCTGAGAGATCCGGTTTGCGTAGATGGTCACTAGACGAACCTGTGTGCTGTTTAGATCTTCCAAATAGGGCAAAAATGCTTTCCCAAGCATTATGTATATGTCTACCAGACAGAACACCACTGTCTGCAACAAACACAAATCCCAAATGAGCTCAGAAAGAGTTATAATATACATTGTTAGATTTCATAAACATGAGAATACGTTAGTAGAAAAAGCCAAGTTTCTTAAGCTTTTTTTGGTTGTAATTCGTTTACCTTGCGGACATCTGCGCTTTGGCTTCCAAATGCTTCAAAAACCGCAGGCAGAAAAGAAGACAATTGATCCATTAATTCCTCTTGCGAGAGCCTACCCACAAGCTGTACACAAACAAAAAACAATGAAACTGTTTCAGTAAGATCTGATGATATATATTAACAACCTAAAAAAAACACGAATATACAGTAAAATAAATTTAAAAAAATGTCACCTTAGCTAAACAATTGATGCAAGCGACGAGAGTTTTCTCATCTTCTGCTACCAATAATGGGACAATGACCTGGAGAATAGACATTGCTTAGCTTAGATTAAATCATTAGAAGAAAAAAAACGAATCATAAAACCAAATAACGCCATGAAAAGAGGGGAACTAAGTACATACACTTAAGCATCTGAAAGGATCGTATTGGGACAAGACCGTAGTCAAACATTGCTCAGCTTCACTGGAAACCTGAAAAAAAGATATTACCATATGAGATGCAGAGACATACATAAAGGGGTTGATGCACAAGAATAGGGTTTGGAGCATGTAATCGTTACCTTGGGAACAGTGTCCTTTGAGACATGAAGTAGCTTCTCAATCACTATTTCAACAGAATCTTCCATGGCATCTTTCTGAAATTGTTAAGCAAGATATATACAAGTAAGAAAAAAGTATTCATAATTTCACAGAGCTGAAAATATCACACCCTTAACGTGTTAGATATGATTGATTGACAAAGTTGAGTAAGAAACAAACCTGGCTCTTGAGCATTTCAGAAATTAGCGAAAGAGCAAATTCTCTGATTGAATAATCTTCGTCATCAAGCACTTCAAGAACAACCGTCAAAATTTGATTGAAGTACTGAAAGTAGAAAAATGGGGGTAATATCCATTAGGAGTGATAAGCAAGTGTATCGGTCAAAATTACTTTGAACCATGGCTTGGCGTGCTATTTTTTTAGTCTTAGAACTAATAAGTTAAACCCATTATAAATTGTGAAATTTATCCCACCAGCTAGGTTTACCAACACTCATTTATCTTGTCTTACCCAATCTCGTTTAGCCATGTAAATTTCATGGACTTTCAATCTTTACAGTAGAACTGTTATCTATAAGTTATAAATGTCAGGACCAATTACTCCAACTAGTGGAACCAGGGTTTATTAGTTATACCTTGGTCCAAACTGACTCCTCGTTAGCTACAGAGGCTTCAATTAATTGCTGGAGTCCAGATATCTTGCTCGGAGAAGGGCTTCCATCACTCCCGTTGATCTGTGAACGCATAACATCAGATATCCTCTTTTGAGTACCAGAGAAAGAAAGATAATGACTTTTAGCAGATGTGACAAGAGTTACTAACCATATGTAGAATCTGAGGAATGCTAGGTCCAGATTCCGGTGTTGGGTTAACTTTAATAGATGAGAGCATGTAATGATTCAAATTTAATTCGCGGGAGACCTCATTTTCATGTCTTTCTTCCAAGGAATCAATGTTTGTCATATTCAGACCATTTTTCTCCAAATGTGGTGGAGATAAGGCATCCAAGTTTTCGATGTTGTCTGAGCTTCCATTAGGGCTAGTTCTTGACATCAAATTCTGACCAGCTGAAGTAAATGAGTAATCAAAATCCTTGGGGTTCAACACATCACTAGCAGCACTGATCCCACTTCTGAAGTTCTGATACAGCTTTTCCTGAGTTCCACTGGAAACACTTTGACCAACACCACCACCAGTGATCATTGTTGGCTCCTGGGACGAACTCCACTTTCTGCCACTATCACTGTCAACAGAACCCCCAGAATACCGGCCAAGGAATATATTCTTCTTGGACGCACCAGCATATCCTTCTTCAGATGATGTCCCAATGGCATCAGATGGGTCATAAGACTTTATTCTCTGTTTTTCCTTTTTACTCTGCATATAGTTTAATAGGTCCACCTCGATGCGGGGAGTATATTGTTTGAGGGCTCTTCTCAGAGAGTTTTGCTCCTCAACCGACAAACTAAGAATGTAATTTAGCAGTCCTGCAGAATCATAATGATTGTATACAGATATGATGCAAGTAATGGAAGCTTCTTTCAGCTTGGTATTTTTGTCGCGAGTTAATGGTGTCAACTTTGCCAGCCACAACTTTAAGATGCCACTATTACCTGAAATTTCAGGGTTACCAGCATACCTGTTGAAGGAGTTGATGGCAAATTCGATCACAGCTAATTTAGCCTTTGGAGATCTCTGCTCATCCAGTGAACGAAGCAGTGCAGGTAAAAGGGAATCTACACTGTACGTTTTACTGACAATTTCCAAGGTTGACGAGCAAGGTTGTCTAACTACCTCTTTAGGATCGATTAGCCGTGAAAACACATGGGGTAAGATTCTTTCCATGTAGCTTTCAAAAGGCTTTCGGCAAGATGGTATAAGATCTGCTAGTGTCGATAGTGCTGCTTGTGCGACCTTGTGGTGAGGATCATCCAAGTGACGAAGAAATAGTTTCATTACTTTCTCAAAACTTTGAATTACTTCTTGAGCACCTTTTGGGCCTTGTTGCAGCAGAGTTTGGAGAAAATTTAAAGCTGCAACTCTCGCACACCAATCAGAACTTGAGTTCAATCCATCGTTAAGGGCCTCGTTCAAGGAAGCTGGACCATCAACAAAATTTGACATGTCACCAACTTGCAATTGGCTATCATCAAAACTCCTCCTGCCTGCCGACATTCTTCCCCCAACATTCTTCCTCAAAAGTGGCCTCTGGAAATTGGGAACATGGCTAGTGTTTGAATCCCTTAAAGACAAATCTCTATAAGCAGAATGCATCTGCTGTCTGTCAAAATGACCCGTCATAATCCGCCTCGCCTCCCTGGCATCATTGTTGTCCTCAAAAGAACTTCTCTCATTTCTCTCTGAGACCCGTTTAGCTGTCAAGGATGAAAAGGTAGGATCAGACTCGGACAACAGATTACCACGGTATGATGATCTTCCTGAGTCCTTTGAAGCTTGAATTTGGGTGATGATATCTGACAAACCAAGGCCACCATTGCGATTACTGCCTTTGTTCATATGAAGCGTTGATTCAGCAGTTGTGCTACTTGTTTGACTATTGGATGCTGGAACAGCAGCATGGAATTGAGGATCACGAGACGATGGAGTGTCAACTCCTGCACTAGGGGAGAAAAAAGAAAATTTAGCTGTGCAGGGATATTTTAGCTCATGTTAGAGAATGTTCCAAAAACAACATTCACTCTCACAAGGAAAAAAACTCAATACCTAGATCCAAACTACTCGAGTGTAAGGCTGCAGGATTCTGTCTATCAGATACATGCAGTCCTCGGAGCATACTTTCAATTGCACTGACCTTCTGCTTGCTCGATTGTAACACACTTTCCAGACTACGTTCAGAACCTTTATTGATATCCTTTGATTGCGATAGGAGTAACCCAGAAGAAAGAGATCCTCCTGATGATAAATTTGAACTTCTATCCATAGCGACTATAGCTGATGTTCCATAGCCAGCTAGATTAGATGCAGCAGACGTCTGAGAAAATGAAGGCTGGGAATGTCTCTCACGGACAGATGGTGAGGTGTGTCTCCTATGAATTCCACCGTCTTCTTCATTTATTAGCTGAGAACATAGTCTTATCAAGCCTCATTGATGCTAATAAGCAGAATATAGGGAGTTGAGAAGCCTTACCCTTTGAATGACAGGGTCAAAGGAGGAAAACAAACGACGAGAACGATCCGGCCAAGTTTTTGCAAACATTCTGTAGCACATTCTAGCAGTTGCCCGTACCTGTTATTCATATATTAACAGCTTACAATGGCACGTGGGAGAATGATAGATTGGCAATACAACAAATACAAATCAAATTATGCTATTGATGCAAAACATACATCCCATTAAAAGTTGCATCAAATCCTAATCACTGCCTTACCACAGAGCTAAAAGAAGGAACCATAAACCTACTTCACTCATAACATCTGCCACATAACATCTAGTAATATGGAAAAAGATACCACAAACCTACCTCACTCATAGCATCTGCAACACAGCATCTAATCAGATCTTCATATAAATCAACTGATCGCTGAATTTCTGGAGCATCAGGCCAATGTTCAAGTGTTAACAGCGCATATTCACAACATCTGTATAAAAAAAATGGGATCAATTTCCATAATATCATAAATTTTGAGGTTGATACAAAGGCCTCAATTTACCTTGCACGCAGAATTGCATTACGGTCATGTTTTGCTGATTCAGCTATGCGAGGAAGTACACGGGCAGCTTTGCAGTTACGCAGCATCTGGAACAGCAAGAAAGCATCTGTGTAAGCACAAAACTTAGACGAGCAGGCAACATCTAGAAACCAAAATAAGAGAGCTAATAATTTACCGTTTTTATGCAGTTATCAGCAGATTCTGCAATTACAAGCACAGTGATCACAACCAGCTTGAAAAGCACCTGATTACCATATAATAATATTAAAAAGAATGTCTATGCATTGAATATCGTAACAACAAATAACAGGAGGCTAAGCTTACTGGAATAAACATCTCTGCACATGCTTCAAAATCTCCCAATAGCTCTTTTGATAAGAGACACAAGAGATGACAAGCCTATGAACACAAGAAACAGCATATGAAGGAAAGGCAATGGTAAAAATAGTAATCCAAGTATACCGTTCACCCCTATTGAAAAAGTGACCACTAGTAAGATGTGTTATTCTGGCTAAAATGAATATATGTTTTACTAAGACGAAGGGTGTTGGCATAGAAAATTCTAAACTTCCCATAAATTTGCCAACTCATCAATTTGTCTCCATTGCAAGGCAAAGAAGAATCACAATACATTCCAAATCCTAATAATGAAACTACAAAATAAACAGTTTAGCTAACCTGCTTAACAATGGTAGATCTCCGGTCAGCTAATTGTGTACTTAAGGGACCAACAAGTTGCTTCAGGAGACCTCGAAAGCAAGAGTAATCAGTCGCACCTTCAACAGAAAAGACCATGAGATGAAATACAAAAAAAATCTTCTGTTGCTAGCAGAAAATATCATGGATAGTAACCAAAGCAAATGAAACTTAGTTTAGAAAATAGACAGACAAATAAAATTGATTTAGTACCTCCTGCAACAAGTCCTTCAACCCTCCGCATAGCTGAAATACGCATTGACCAGTCTTTCTCTGGGACGAGTGTTGAAGCAATTTTCTCAAATTCTCGTATCAGCTCCTTTTCTGAGTACACTTTGATTGGCTCAATGGGTTTTTCGGTGATGTCAGGATCCCCTGATATGTAAATATACAAAACCAATCAGCCGAGATGGAAATATTACATTACTTCTTTTTAGAATTTAATCCTTGGGATAAAGATCTTACCCCCAAATAAAGAGTTCTCTCTTGTGGCAGTTTTTGCCCTGGGGCTGCTTTTCTTGGGATTGACACTTGATGGTTTAACCTCATTAACAACATGGTGACCACTACGGCTATCTGTAGATCGCTGTTGTGGCTCAATGCGTTCCAGTCTAGCATTAATATCCTTTACCTGATTCAAAACACAGCGAGAGAGTTCTAGCAAACAGTTCTTTATCAAAGTAGACTAAGTTATGATGCAGATTGGAATTAATGCGTTATGCGATCTCGCACTGCACATGGATCAATTTAAACTGAGATTTACCATATATGATGGAAGCTGGTGTCGCTGAAGCTCTTCCCGGAATTGAGACCCACCCTGCATATACATCTCCTGAAAGAACACATATATATAATATTAAAATCAAACACCTATTTAGAGCATATGGAAATTTTATGGATTAAAAAACAAATAGACAGAGCTCCGCGGAGAAAGTGAATCTTCTACTAAAAATTGATTGGGTTCACTACTATCTTATTCATAAACTGGAATTTGAGGTACATAACCATGTTTGAGAGCCTGCCTTCATGATTAGAGGTTAATAGATAGTTTCTAAGTTGAAGCTGTAAACAAGAAGAAATCACTTGAGTAGTTGAAAACGAGTTAAGCTTACCTCAATGCACAAAATTGCAGCTTCCCTAACTGCTTGATTAGGATCATTTAACATCTGAAGTATCTGATATAAAAGAAGAAACCGCAATCAGTTCAATTCAATACAACAACAAAAACATGTATCATTATAGCCAAATAGCGTCAAAATGAAGATACCGGAGCAAGTATAACACGCTGAAGAGGAAGCTCCGTAGATGCAAAAAGACCAATCGCCGATGTAACAGTCCTCGCAAACTCTTCCCTCACTCTCCAACTCTTATGCATCCAAGCATACGAACCCGCTCTTTCAACTATAATCGTAGGAGAAGAAACCTAAACACACAAAAAAAAAAAACAAACTCTACCTTAAACACTAACCAATTCAAAATTCCTTCAAAATAAACATTCATCAAATTTTTCGCAATTTCTTCACCTCCATAAGAGTTGTCAACAGCCGCCTCGCCGCATCCCTAACTGGTTGTTTACTATCACCAAGCCGTTCCACAACAGCAGGAACAAGCGCATTCAAATGAAGCTTTAAATGTTCACCAGCGAGTACAGCAGCAGAAGCAAGAGCTTGAAGCGCACCTTGAGAGACTCTAAAATTACTATCCTTAAGGAGATCCAAACAACAATCAACCAGTGACGTCACTTCCGCTGGACTTAAACTCTTCCTAGAAGCTTCTAGAAGTTGATGTAGTCGTTCTACAGCAGCCATGCGTTCCTTTGTATCCTTGGCTCTCGCCATTTCTAAAGCTTCTTCCATCACCAACAACCACCGACGAATTCTCCGATCTGATCCTTCTCAGTTCAGATCTGCTTCAGGAATCACCACACCAAACCGAATCGATCCAAAGGATCATTCGATGAACGGAGAAGGTATAGAGAGAGAAGGAGTGTGTGAATGTGTAATGTGATTGAGTTTAGAGAGAGAAACAAGGGATTTAGCGGAGGAGTGCCGCTTAATTTTTACTACTAAGAAAGAGAGAAGAGTAAAGGCGAATTACTACTCGAGAGACTCAACATTTTGAAGAAGAAGAAGAAGAAGAAGAAGATAAACAAAACCATGTGGTTGGCTAGCGAATTTGTAATTTACCCTTGTTCTTTTTTATATTTACAAATACATGCCACTACTATTATGTTTTATGGTCTGAACTTAACCGCCGGTCGTGATTCGAAGCGGTTTAATTCGGTTCGGTTGTTTACAAATGAATTGAAGATGCTGATGTAAATTCTGTTATTGTTCATTTACTTAACAAAATTTCACATTTATATTTTTCAAGTTAAAAGCTGAGATATTAATTGTCGACCAAAAATATGTTTGAACAAAAAATCAGTGTTTAATTGGATAACTCAATTTGGTCCAATCGAACCACACCATATAGGCATATAATAACGAAAAATTAAAATTGTAACTGAAACAATCATATACGTGTTTGATTAAAAGTTGAATCAAATCAACAAAAACTATATACAACACCACAAAACATCGGATTAAATGCCTCTACTTTAATGGTTGGTAGGTTCTATAGAAAAATAAAATGCTACTCATTACAATTAGAGAATGTTTAATTCATTAAATTGAAATAAAATTTTAATGTCTGTCACCAACCTAACAAAGCTGGAATAAATTCAAAGGATGTATTAATCAATTTATAGTCATTGAAATGTTAAACGACTATAATTAATAAGATATGTTATAATAATAATAATATTAATTATTATGAACGTTTCATTCTTCAACCAATAATAAATAGGACAAGACGTCGGTCCATAAATTGATTGAATAATAAACATGAAATTGGTGATTTAGATAATAGAATCTTCAACTCGTAAAGCGTTTTGTCGAAACCTTAATCATGATTCATGTTTATATCCTCACTTCCTCTCTTAAGCCGTCAAGAAACGTATTAATACTTTGATCGATTAGAAGAACTAAGAGTGATTTAGTAGATACATGTCAGATCGAAGTTTATCCTTTTAATCTATCTTTTTGGTTATGGTAGAATTTTTTCATCCCCTCTCGTTAGTTTATCAAATTGAGAATTTTCTTGCAAAAGATCATATTTTTATTTTATCAGAGAAAAATAAAAACTTCAGATAATAAATCACACGTGGCGAATTGTTGCACGACGGTGCGGGCCAAAGGGGCGGAACGTAAATGACAAGTAATAATGCTAAAACTTTCCCACCTTTTTTAATTTTATTTAATCCTTGTGGAGTTCCAATGTAATCTATTTGTTTATCACTTTCCCAAATAATCATTAAGTTTGATGCTGATTAGAAAAACTTACAACTGGATTAGGCAGCACAATAAAGAATTACAACTCTTAACAGTTTAAATTTGAATTATATAATTTTTTAACCGAACTTATCAAACCAATTTCATACTTAACCGATGACTAAACTAGCAACCGACAAAATCAACTTATAGACAGAATCAGACCATAGGATTGAATTTCTGTGAATTTTTCTATGATTTAATGCTTTTAGATTTTATTTCCAATTCGTCGTGTTTTGCTTCCACTCATAGTTTGCTATTTCTTGTTACTTAGTTAAACTTCGTTAATAATGATTGCAAACAAAAACGATATACATACGTATATCTTAACTGTTTTTTACTCTGGGATATATAATGTGTGATCTCTTGATCCTTAATGATTCGACCCTTATTTACTATCGTGATACAATAACTAGAATTTGCGGGTTTGTAGGTTCAGTAAAACATAATCGTCTTCTATATCAAATTTGTAGGTTAATGTAGATAAAAATGTGGCTAATATGTAAATTTTTGTCAGATGGAATAATATCACAAATAAATTAGTTACGGTACAAAACATTCTCCGTTGATTTACAAACTGTCACGGAGATAGATTGTTTTAAGGGTAATTTTACAAATTGAGTAAATTTTTATGTTTTTATTTGTCAAATATATAGTTTTTGTCTGACAAAAGGTTTTTTTTTAAATAGATAGTTTATAAGATATTTTTCGAGAAAAATGGTTAGAAAAATTATAAAAATTGACCATATTTTTTAGAGAGACAAAGGAAAATAAAATGGAGAATTGAAATATTTTACGGCGTAGAGAGAAAAAAAGATAAAAATATTTTAGGAAAATAGGTACATCTTGTCTTTTAAGAAAACAATAACAAAGTTATAATTATTTGATTTTACCAAATACAAAGATGTTATCTAAGCAGTAAAAACATTTTTTAGGCAAAAATTACTAATTTGGCAAATTAAAACATAAAAAATACATTCCTTCCCAATTTTCTCTTGTTTAATTAGAGAGAAAATTTTGAATAATGTTTATCCTACATTGTCTAATTTTTTGAATAATGTTTATCCTACTATGAATTCGTATAATTTTGATCAATGGTTATCCTACATTGTCTAATAATGATCTATGAACAGGAAGGCCCAATCGTTGCTAAAACTCCCCACGAGGTTTGCCTTAGGCATAAATTTTGTATCACCTTCTCATCTCTACGGTTGGGCTGTAGCTGATGTTGACTCCGTTTGGAGATGGCGGAGGATTCAATGGCCATCTCTACTATAAAAGCCTCCGATATAGCCTCCTTGGCTGGGTCCTTAGGGGAAGTCGTCGTCCACCGGTCAGAGGACGGTGCTGCGAGTCGTGGAGGGAGGCGGCATACGTATTATACGCTCTATGCATCTCACAGCGGAACGGTGGCGAGGGTCAGGTAGATGGATTGGTCGAACCCCAGTGAGCTGGGCTAGACGTCAGAGGGATTGGTGTTCGTTCATGTCTGTTTAGTTACCAGTTGAACCGTGTATTTTGTATACCGAATCTAACCATGTTAATTGCAGTTGTCCGGTTTGGATTGATAATAACATTTAGTATATTAAAAGAAATAATGATCTACCAATTGTCACAGAAAATTATTGTTTTAGTTTTCACATCAAATAATTTTTATTATTAATAATCATTTCCAATTATTAATTAAGTTTATCATACACTTAACTAATAACATACCAAAATTACAATAATCAACATGATATGAATAAACTGCCATACTTTTAACTTACAGTCAAACAATTTTGTGTTTAAACATATAATGATATATTTCTGAAATTCGACACCCCGCACATTCTATAAATATCTTTTTACTAGTCACCTAATTTCTTAGGTGTATTAATTAATATTACTATTAGTATCTTCTTTACTCAATAAAAATTTTCACTTTTCTTTTATATGGAGGATTTTATATTACTATTAGTTAATGACTAGTGTCAAAGTTAATTATTTTGTGGTGTTTTTTATACACTAAGATATACTGTGTTTTCCAACTTCAATTTAGTAAATAACCGATAAGGTGATTCAATTGATAATTGTGTTTTTGTTTCTCCATTATTATAAGCGTCAAAAAAATCTAGACTCAAACATTGCATAAAACTTTTAAATGATTTTTTTTGAAAAGTTTGTGGCTATTCATAAAAAAAATATGTTATATGGTATATGACTCAACAGTTTGATTAATACTTATTCGGTCAAAATTGATTCAGCACACATATGAATATTCATATAGATTTTTTTAATATTTACTAAGTTGAAGTTAAAAAACACATTGAATCTTAGTTCGTGTATGAAAAACACAGTAAAAATAGTTCACGTTAAAAAAATTTCTTATAATTTTTATTGTTTTTTCTTAAATATTTATATTTAAAATTTTACACTTTATTTGTTTTTGTTATATCCGTTTGAATTTTGGAGTTATCTAATAATATATGTGATACATAAATTATAGATATATAATAAATTTCTTTTTAGAATTTTTGTTTTTTCTTATATTTGAAATATATTAGTGTTTGTTTTGTATTGTTTTTTCTTTTTGTCTGTTATAAAACTTGAAAGGAAGAAGTTTTAATTTTTCTTCTCTTTGAAATTGTAGGGATTTAAGATGGAGGCTTTCGTTGATCATTCTCTTGCCAAACACTATTTGGGGTTTATTGAAGAAGGTGATTTCATTTCAATTATGACTTTCGATGTTCATCATAACTTTGGTCCTATAAGAGCAACAAAACATCCGTACAAGATAGCTTTCTCAAAACACACAGTTGTCAAGCTAACGAATGTTGTACGTGGTTCTTACAAACTCAATGGCTACTGGCTTAACTTCAAGATTAAAGACAAAGAGTATGTAGTTTCATCTATTTTTTTTGTTTTCGTTACTTTATTTTGATTTTAATTTGGTAGTTTGTTTACTTAATTGAATAGTGGCAAAGTTATCAAATGTTGTGCTATTGGAAAATCTGCTGTTGATTTCAATAGTCGTTACAAACAAGCCGATGGTGGAGATGTGGTATGTGTCCTGAGGTGGTGGAAGGTGTATGAACATTTGCATGGTCCAAATGAATTTAGTGTTTCGAGTCATGGATCCATTTATGAGTCTTTGATTAATCTTGATGATCCAGAAGTTCAAGAACTAATGAGGATGTAAGTGCTATTATGTTTTTATATTAAATACGAAAATATAATATAAATTTTTAATTGTTTCTTTTCCAAATCTTTTTTTTCAGGTTCTCTATCTCCAATGAATATTTTTTTCACTACTTTACCGCTGCAAGGAATCCCAAATTTATTTTCTCTCCCAAGTCTTTTAAGCTGAACTTATTTGTAGTTCTTTAATTTTGTTTTGTAATGTTGTTGGACCTGACCTTATGTTTAATTATTTATCTTTATTATCGACTCTATTTTGGATTATTTGTTTTTGATGATTCTCAGTTTCAATTCTGTTTTCCAATAGTATTATGTGACCGTATCGTGTTTTGTTTTTCTTCTTTTGCATATATTTAGTATTTAGCTATATAGGGAATACTGTAACTACTTTGAAAATAAACTATCCAATAATATCTCTTCTTTTGAATATATTCGAAATCTACTTCAGATTTATTTTACTTTATTTTAAACTAATTGTATATTTAAGATTTGCTCAATAGTTTAATATAAATATAGTAAAACTCACATTGAAATCCATATCCACTGAAAAATAATTCTTGCCTATGGATGATATTCATATTAGTTACGTTTCTGACCTGCATCCCCTATTGTCATCCATGTGATGAAAACAAATCCTAGAATGTCTTGCGGAAACAAGACTAGCCGATCCCAAGAGGGTAGAGAATGGTGAGCGATGACTTCAGAGTTGCTTTCATGTTTTCTTTGTATAGAAGTAATCCCAATAATTCTCAGAACAATTTGAAGTCAATAAGCATAATAGGGCTGACCATTCGGATTCGAGTAAAATTCGATCTGGTTTGAATTTTTGGGTTTAGAAATTTATTTTCTAATAAAATAATTTGTTTGTTTCGGGTTTAGATTCGCGTAGAAATTTTTGAGTTCGGTTATAAAAATCCGAAAAATTCGGATTTTGATCGGATTCAGGTTTTTGTTTTTTTGGATTTTTTTAGGTTTTTTCTGGTTTTTTGGATTTTTCTGTTCGAATTCGGATAGGATTTGTGTATGTTACAGATACAAAATGCATATGTATGGGGTAAGATCCTTGAATTATGGTATTTTCCAATAGATAGTTATGTATTTTTGGGTTTTCGGATACTGTAACAAATTTTGGATTCGGATCTGATTTAAATATGAATTTTCGAGTTTAACTATTTATACTTTAATAAAATAATTTGTTAGATTTAAATTGAATTCGAGTAAAACTTTTTGAATTGGATTCGGATCAAATGATCCGGGTTTTTATACCGAGTTCTATGAATACATTTGGCATATTTTCCTAGCAGATAAGACGCATACAACTATAATCTGCAGGCGACGACTAATAATGAAATAAATGCATATTATAAGAAAACAAAAAAACAAGAATTAACAAACAAAAGAAAAAAAAGGAGACACCTTTACAGACAAACAAGACGACCATTGAAAAAGCTTCTCTGATTCTCTCCTTTTCCCCAAATTCAAAAACTTTCCCTTTTGAATTCTGAGCACAAAAATGCGGCGTAATTGCTGTCATGTTTCGTTTGCTTCAACTCTCAAGATCCTCAATTTTGTTCAAGCTTTCTTTGGTGTATCGATCATAATCTACTCCATATGGATGCTCAATCAATACAACCATCATGTCCCCGTCGAGCCGCCACCGTCACCTCCGGTAGCTCATTTTCCCGATTCATCGAGCTCTGTAATCGAGATCACTAGTGTTTCTGAGCCCTTGAAGAATCCTATGGATTTCATGGCGAGTATCGTTCTCGGGTCAGGTGCTGATCATGGGTTTAATCTCCGTTCGTTGGATCTTCCAGCTCCATGGTACTGTTGTCTTCACTATTGACTATTCCTTATCAATTTTAGGATTTCACTTTGCTTTCCAATTTTAGGGCTTTACTCCAAAGTTTCCAATTTTAGGGCTTTATTCAAAGTTTCCAATTGTTAGGTTGTTAATTAGATTCTTGTTACAGTGTTACTTCAGCTTAATCTAGGTGCGGACTCGAGCGTAGGGATGAATGTGGATTTCATTTCTGGGGGATTGCTTGTAGTTGTTCAATTTTGATAGTTTCAGCTCAAGCTTTGTCTTTTACTTTTTCTCCATTACTAATGAAGTAGATAAACAAAAGGGCAAAGCTTTAAATTCTTGAAGATGACTGGTTTTAGCTCAGCTACAGTTTGATGCTGAAGAAACTTTTTCTTGATTTATTATGTTTGGTTTCTCTTCTTGAAGTTTAACCAAAGCTCTTGTCTGTGTCGTTGGCTAATTTGGGGTTTACTGATTCGGTTTATGTGATGCTTGTTTATGCAGGTTCATCTACTCTTTCATGGCGGTTGGTATTTTGGTCTGCCTTGTTACCTTCATTGGTTTCATAGCAGCTGAAGCAATCAATGGCTGTTGTTTGTGTTTTGTATCCTTATACAGAGACCTGACTTTTTTTTTTTCTATCTCTGTTAATAATAGATTGAGTTTATTTGCCATCATGACAGTTATTGGAATGGGGTTTGTCGCAATTTTTTCCTTGACAGTTTTAAAGTACTCTATTCTCAAAACTCTGCTCATTCTACTTGAAGCTGCCCTTATTGGATACATTGCTATTGACCGTCAATGGGAAAAGGTGAGATCTTTCTTTTGTTCGAATCTCGTTTCTTGTGTTATTCACTTGTCTGTAACTTTTTAGAATCTGTGTTCTGTAGGATCTTCCATATGATCCAACTGGAGAACTCAATAGTCTTAGGGCTTTCATTGAAGAAAACATCGATATATGCAAATGGGTCGGGATTGCTGTTGTAGCAGTCCAGGTAACTCAAATCAGTCTATTTAACTTTAAGCATTTTCTTGATATATATTGTCTTAAGAGATTTTAAAATACAAAACATGAATCTTTCTTGTGTTTTTTCAGCTACTGTCATTGCTACTAGCCATGGTTCTCAGAGCTATGGTTTCAACCCCGAAACCCGAGCTTGACGAAGAGGAAGATTATGAAAACCCGAGGAGTAGAACTTGGGACCCACTTCTTGGTCCGCAAGCAAACCAAGCGTCTGCTGGATCAAGCAAGATTGAAAACTGGAGCTCCCGAATCAGAGAAAAGGTAACAGTACTGATCTTTTCTTTTTTCAGTTTCTTGATACTTTACAGATTAGATAATGCTTTGTGAACCTGTTGTTTTGGCAGTATGGTTTGAACCAGACTCAGGTAGTGAACCCGAAGGGCTGATGAAGCCAAATAAACATGTTTCTGAAACTGCATGAGTCCATATGATCTCTGTGAAGCTCTTTTTCTCTATGTTTTTGCTCTTTGTAAACTTCTTGAGTGTGCATAAACATTTGCTGCTCTATGTAAACTTATCGAGTGTGCATAAACATATACTCAAACGGTGCCGTAAAGTGTTTACACAACGGCATATGCATCTTCATTTTGTATGTTTGCTTGTACAAACAACCCTGTGACCAGTTTGAAATTACCATTTCCACTATAAATAGTTTGATTAAACTATTTCTTAAATTATATCAGCTATATATGTTTCATTACAAAAGATTATATAAATAGTAAATTATATCAACGTCTATATACATTATTTCATCAAGTAAGATCGAAGACTGCTTCTTCAACAAGCTCTTGCAACAGTATCACTTCAATTTCAATCCCCAATTTGTTCATTTCGACTTGTAAACTATGACTCCATATTTTTCCGATAACCTCGTCCCTCACCTCGCAGTCCTTTAACTCTGTCCAGACATGTTCCACCATGTCAAATCCCTTGGTCAAGTCGGTGCGTGCAAGTGTTGATGTTGTCTCTGTTATGATCGCATTGACGCAGTCGAAAACGAGTTTATGGTTTGATCGCTGTTTCCTGCGTTTGATGAGTTCCTTGTTGGCAAATTTGTCTATCAATGCTGGGTCTAAGGGGCTATCTGGTGAGTGCCATCTGGTCAAAAGCGAGCCACTACCACCGAAACCAGATGATGTTAAGAGCGTTTTGATGAAGCTATACCAGTCTTCGTCTTCCTCGATTCCCATTGCGGGTTTAGTTGTGTCTGGGTATGACTCATCCTCCCATGAAAGAACCCGAGCAATTGATCCGATTGGAGGTGATTTGTCAATCAGATTAGATTTAAGAGACATTTTTTCTCCTGTGAGATGTGAAAGTACTAAAGTGTTACACAATTGATATAACTCTTAGAAAGATTAACACAGAGACCTAACACTAACCTTGAGTAGTCCATGGCTTTGCTGACCCAGAACATTCCTCTTCAAAATCCGGCTGTAAAACCGAAACTGGACTCGGCTGGTCCTGGTTTTCATTTAGCCACGAACAAATCAGTGGCAGATAATTAAACAAGAATGGTTACCGAGCAAACCAGTTTCAGATTGTGGTTTACCTCGCTTTCAAAATTACTTTGTTGTTGTAATGCAGCACAGTACATAGCCAATTGAGATGGTGCATCTGTCTTCTCCTTGTTCGATTTCTTATTCCGGAAGAAGAACAAGCTTGAAATTTTCCATGATGATATTAAGCTTCTTGACTCAGTAAGCTCTCGGTGAGCTTGTGCTTTTGAAGTCCCACCATTCAGCCTAATCTCGGAGACTGATTTTGACTTTTCACGGGTATTAAGAGAATCACTTGTGCTTTCTGCTTGATCTAGACCACTGCCTATGCATGAAATTGATCGTCTCATCTCTTGTTTCACTTTGATGCTCTCTTCCTTGGATCGGATAGGTACTTTCGTCTTTGAAAGTTCAAGCATTTCGCCTAAGGCTGTTGAGGCCTTTGGGTGGTTTTTCTGTTGCTGTGTGTCTCCGTTTAGTGACATCATTGCCCATCTTTCAGAAAGCCGTTTCTTTGCCTCTCTGTAGACAGATGACTCTGGAGAAAACAAGGCTCGGCTGAATGAAGAGGAAGAGAAAGGACTCTCAAACCTATTCACACAGTCCCATGAATGCCTAGAGGATGGTGACATGATCTCAGAGCTGCTAATGTTTCCCACACGATTATTCAATATGTTTAACGAACAATCATCACCGATATAGCCATTGGACAAGACAGAAGAAGATGAAGAAGAAAGAGTCTCATTCCTACAGAGACCCCCAAAAGTTTCACGTATTTGACGTGTAATTTCCTTTGCCACTTCTCTAGTCTCAGCATCTCCAGCATCATCAAAACAAGAAGGACGTGATGAAGCAATAGCCTTTATATCTAGAGCCTTTCCAGGACAAGGCTTCAAGACAACTATTCGAGTTGGCTGCGCAGCATCGATCCATCCAGTTTCCTGACTCAAAGAAGCCGATTTCTTACTATCTTCAACCACACATTTCTGAGCACCAACAGCCTTTGAAGGTCTCAAAACCGTAATGCGCTTAGCCTCTGGATGAGGAGGAAGAGGCTGAAAATCAGAAAGATGCTGAGAAAACAATGAATTTGATTCCTGGAGAAACTCAACAAATAAATCTTTGTTAGAACTTAAAACTTCAAGTGCTTCTTGGAACTCCTTGGACCTGTGAAGCTTCTTGTTATCCGTTACCAAATGTTTCGCTTCCATGAACTTTCGACGAACAAGATCCATCTGCTGATCACTCATACTTCCATCACACTTTCCTTTTCTTGAATTCGCCTTCTGATCCACACAAGTCAACGAACAGCGTGAAGAGCTTCTGGATCTGCTCCGTGGTGGAGCAGCAGTCTCTAAACCCATTAATTTAGCAACCACAGTACTAGAACTCTTTCTATCTTCAACCTCTTTCGACATTTCTCGATCAATGAGTTTTTTCATAGATTCCGTTGTCTCCTTTGCTTTGCTGAAACTACTTCTCCTCAAATCAGGCATAATTCAGTGGAAACTTCTCAGTACGACCTCTTCTTAGTAGCATCAGATTGAGTCTTCGAATGAAATAAGAAAATCCTAGGCCTCACTGAATCTGCATTTACCAGATTTCGGAAATCATGAAATTGAAAACCAGTGAAACAACGAGCTCGTATACAATCGAAATTCGTTCGCTGCTAAGATTCTGTTCTAAGAACTAAGAACTCGGCAACGAGGAAAACGGAAAAACATCGGAAAGTGAGATCGGAGCTATAGGTCAGACATTTTCTGCTTTAACTCAGTGAGAAAGAGAGAGACCTGTTAGTAGATAGCTAGATTTAGAAACGTCGTCAAGCTTCGCCGTTGTATACGCAGCCGGAGATTTAGCTTCGCCGGAGAAGATTTATGTGAATCTAACAGGTACAGCTTTTAGGGGATGACGTCTGATACCAAAAGGGCTTTTTATTTAGAGGGAAAAGCTGCAAATGACTTTTTCATGGCTTCAATTCTGTAATTTAATTTATATAAAAATTCTTTTAATAAATACGTACTCAATTAAAGTTTGTAATGTTTTTTTGTTTTAATAATCACGTACGTATGATCTATAAAATTAATAATACTATATGTTTGAAGTACATTACTATGTTTGTTGGCATGGATGCATCATGGTTTGTCTCAACTTAAAGATGGAATTATGAAGTGGATATATTGCTAAAATTTTGATATGATCACATAACCTAATTGTTTACTTATTCTAATATTATTACTATAGTTGATAATTCTTCTTATCTTCTTTTGTTTCTTTTTCTCAACCATTCTCTAAATGGATTAACCATTTTTTGCAATTAAATAGTTTAACTTAATATTTTACTCGTACATAAAAATGGATATTGTCTACTCGAGAGTTTCAAATAAGATATCATTTAACTTAAAAGACGGGTTTCTTAGTTTTATGTTTTAAAAAATACTACAACTTATTTTAACAAAAAAAAAATTCTACAACTTAAAAAAATCCAAAAATATATTATGTGTTTATATTTTTGAAAGGGTAACCAAAAGTTTAAGGAAAAAAAACTCTTAAGCCATTTAGAAGATATTATTAAACTTTATGAGTAGTATTTAGAAGTTTTAAAATTTAAACAGTTACTGGTAATTTTTAAAGTTATTTAGTACTACAACTTATCCTCTTATGATTTTACCACTCACGACGAGCAAATTTAAGTCCAAGCAGAAACATTAAATAATTGTTTGATGAACCACTAAACCAAAGGCTTCAATTTTTAGCTGTTTTATAAAATAAAACATAAAATACGGTAAGTTAATAAGCCTTTTAACAAAAAAAATACTGTAAGTTAAAAAAATTCTCCATAAAAATCTATTATTTATTTATTTATTTGTAACTTAAATGTACCAACAATTTTTCCTCACTCAAAACATTTATTTTCATCATTTAATCTCTTTTTTTATCTTATATATTAAAAACTTTTCATGCATATCTTTTTGCCCGAAAAAGAGAGAATTTTGTATTTTCATTTGGAAGCATTACCGTGTTGCTTTGATTGTCTTAGCCTCTTAGGCAACTTCCCATTTGCCGGATGAGTAACGAATGGATAGACCTTTTGACGTAAAAATATACCAATGATTGAAAATATTTAGTAACAATATAAGTATATATAACAAAGAAAAAAGAAGCTAACAATATTTTCTTCACTGCAAGCTAACAATAAATTCAGCAGAAATATATGTATAAGAAATATCGCAGTTGCTAATAAATGATCCAAGAATCGATAAAACAATAGCATGTTGTATGTTTTATCTTATATATGCAAGCAACTATAAAAGAATAATGATAATTTACTCTAATATGTATCTCATATACCCAATATAATTGGGACCAGGAATATCTTAAATGGAACAACCAACTTATTCTCTTAATGGTTTTTCCCTTGTCCAAATGTAACCCCAAAAAATTAACATTGACATGCAATAACTATTTTTTTTGAATTTTTTACCGAACATTTCTACAAATTTTAGAGTAATTTTACTCAATGAAAAATTTAGAAAAATACTTAGGGGATGTAGTGAATGAAGAATTTGAAGTGATTTGAATTTTAGTGAATTTTGAAATGATTTGGCTGAATTTTGGTGAATTAAAATTTTCGTTATTAAATTTTTTGAAATTTTACCCAAAACCATGAGACTTTGATTTTTATATTTTTGATTAAAAAAATTTCTGAACCTTTCAAATTCACTTTTAAAATGTTTCCAATAACATTAGATTTAACTGTATATTTTAAAATTATTAATTCAATAACACTTAATTTTAAAAGATATTTTACAATTCATATTTGAATAAACTATAATTTGTTATTTTTATAAAAATTCCTAGTTCACTGCACTCGCCTTAGTAAATGACAATGCATTTTCGTGTCCAAGGGAAGAAACGTAACTTTAAAGCATTTTGGATGATTTAACCATTTTTTTTTCTCATTTATTCTGCACCTTGCATCTGGAAGTAACGTACATGAGTGATGGGTCATATCATTTAGATGTACGTCACTATTTTTAGCAAAATGAATATCATGCCATAAAATATGATATTATGTCATATCTACAAAAAAAAAACTTGAAGACTCACCCAAATATTTCGGCAGGAAAAACTTTTTAAATTTGAGCACATTTGCAATTCACCAAACCGATCTATAACCTCTTGTAGCCAATGTAGACGACGTGGACACATCCGGCTCTTATAAGTGGATAACCAAACCATCAAACTTTCAACTTTTCAACCGGTTCGTAGAATTTCGGTTCCATTGCAATAAACACGAACTAACTTTTTGACCCAATTTTATGTCCCTTGGTCAAACTAACCGTTAGTACCTTGGTTATAGGTATTTGTATTTATGGAATTTATGATAATAACTATACGAAATAAATATAAATTAACTGACTGGGGTCAGGAATATGTCAGCAAAGAGAAGATGTTACAAGAAACTAACTGGTTTTGTTGTACTTGCAATTTCTAAATAGATTAATGCGTTACTATTCTTCTCTTAGTTTTGAATTGAACATAAAAGATTCTTGTGACAAAAGCAAGAAAAATAAGAAACTCGAGATTTTCACAAACGCTTTAGAGATTTTAGTTTAAGATTCTTCAGCTTCTTGTTGGTGGAATATCAATTGTGATCATCGTAATAGAAAACACAAAAATAAGACTCAAAGAGTTATGGTCAAACCAAATTGCGTAAGCCAATTAATATTGTCTAATAAGTCTATTTAGTCTATTCTAAAACTCGTTTCCACTGGACACAACTTTGAACATCACAAATTTCTACCTCACCATACACAAAATGATTCGTAATTACAACATTTATTGGGGAGAGTAACGATAACTGATGTGAAATGAAGTACCATCAAATTGAACGAAGGAAGCAATTATCAAAGAACCAACCATATTATATATCTGCATTTACATATTACATTCCTTCTCTTATTCATTTAATTTAATTCCAGCTTTCTCAATCTGGTTAGTGAATTTTTATCAGAGAATGAGTACCAACCAACTACTTTGGTAGTTGAGAAGGGTCTAAGAGAGGTTCATCAAGAAAAGAGAACAAAAACAAAGAAATTGTGAAAAGAATAGTGAGCAATTTACTAATGTCCCCATGAATAACTCTAGATTAAAAGATCTTTTACCATCTCAACCATATATATCAGTCTATGTCGGATCGAGTCATATAGTTCATCTACATCTCCTTCAATCAATTCATCAGTAATGTAGTTTGGACAAGATATAAAATCATTGATTCCTATGTCTTCTGCACTTAAATGTGTTATTTAAACGAATCCAGAACAATGACATGAATCACAATCTTCAAAACAAAATGTGAGTAAGTAAGAGAGCTGCTGACCTGTGGCAACCAGACTTAGCTGGAGTAGTTCTTCAATTGCTGCCTGAAGCTCATAGCCATTCTATGAATCAATCCAAGCTTAAGGTGACTGAAACTGATAGGGTAACCAATCATGAGACTTAAAACAATCAATTCTTCTAGGACTTGACGCATCCAACAAATTTGAATTGCTGATGCTAGAAAATGGAAAGGATACTATTTCACATCTAGGGAACTTTAGAAAGGCAATGATCCATTGGAGAGATGGGAAGATTATGATAGTATGTGTAGTCTCTGCTTAAACAATCTGAGCTAATTGTGCAATGAAAAATCTGGAGGTTCTGGTTTGCAGCAACCACATCTTCATCATCAATAATATGCCTCTCAAGTTCATGCTCAAAATGACTGGTTTGGTTCGTTGTTGGTAGAAGGAAACTGCCTGGACTGTAATGAGCGAGCAGAGGTAAAGGGTACAGCTCCCTTGTAACCAAATCATGAGATGAAGAAAAGTCAGAGCTCCATGGATTATCAGTCAAAGATGAGGATGATGCATTTGGATACGTGGTGAGTTTTGTGTGATAACTAAGTGGCAAATCATCTGTATTTATGGTGCTTGCAGTTTCAGTATTCCACTCGAGAAGAAATGCCGATGCAGGCTCTTTACGCTCTTCTGTTAAGTCCTCTGAGTTGTATCCTCTTTCTTCACCTTGATAACCCAGTGAAAGAGGCTTGTAGTTTCTGAAATGGAAGCTAGATATGGGAGAACAGTCCAAAGTTTCTTCAACAGGAAACGACAGGGACGCTTTCTGTTGCAACAATGGAGGTCTGTAAACGGATTCCTTAGGATATAAGATGGGAAAGCTAATCTCTTCGGGCTCTCTTGGGATGAAACTGCTCTGAACATGACCTGTTGGAAACTGTAGCCTTGGGGTAATGTTATTTTCCAACCATCCTGGCCAAGAGATCAAACTGGCTTTTTCCATTTGCAGACTGTGGTCAACTTCTGTATAGCTTTCATGGGACCTCTTGAGAAAATTTGATCCAGGAGAATCAACAAAGGTTCTTCTTTTGACTCCATCTGTCCTCTCCTTGGAAAACCTACAAGGCTGAGAGGAATAAAAAGTGCTTAGGATTGATCAAGATAAGCAACTGACAAGTACTCGAGGGGGGAGGGATTCTATCAAGCTTACATGTGTCTCCTCCGTACCAGGGAACAGCCTAGTTAGGAGAACAGAAACTAAATCGTGCCTGAAAAGTGTTTTTTCTTTTCAGTGCATAAAGTATTGAGACTAAAAGTAAATTAACAACTATTGTGTACCCGTTTGAGTTAAGCTCAGGGATTTCAGGAAACCATGTATCTTTGACCCACTGATGCAGTTTCTTTCTCTTCACAGAAAATATATCCCCTTTATCATCACTGATTCCTGATAATTCAAACTACAAAATCATGTTTCTTAATCATTGACTAGTATGTTTTGCTTCTTTGAGATGTAGACCAATCTAACAACTAGGATATCAAAAATTTACCTCCAGATCTCAGGTTGTTACCACTTCGAACTGTGTCCTTATCTCTACCGAGTGATGAAGAAGGTTTCCAAGAAATTTTCTCTATAAACAACAGAACCAGAAGAATGTTTACGGATCATTACTAGCCAAAAACCTGTAAGAGATTCTACAAAACTATGAACATGTAATGGAAACATATATCCTGTGACACAAACATGCACCAAGAAATCAAAGTAACAACCTATATCCCTTTGAGTCAAGTTGACAGGTGACTTGGCAGAGACACATGAACCACGTTTAGCACTATGAATGGGTGTGGAGAAGCTATAGCTCTTGGATCTATCACTAGATTCGCGGTCCGTTCCTGCATATTCTGGTTTTCAAAACGGTAGAGATGAAAATCCAGGGGAAAGCCATGCTAGCAGACACTATCATCATCACAAGAAAAGATGATAAACCTCAAACCCCTTGTGGATTTTAGTTACCTCTTGGTCTGGATTCCAAGGTTTTCGGATTTTTCTTGACTTCATTTGATGATTTATTAGAGTCAGAAGATTCAGAGAAGAAACCAAAATTAGACTTTAACTTCTTAAAGAACGCAAACTCCGAGGTCTTCGCATCAAGAGCTGCAAATGAGAGGCGATTACAATCAAACTCAACATTCTAAATCTGAGATTATTCGGAACTATTGACGAATCCAAGGCTATATTACGAACTCACTCACATTGTCCAGCCTGAGATTCTAGGGATTCGTTCAAGGGACTCCGATGATCAACATCGTCGAAAGTCACCCTTCTTCTACGTTTCAAATCTAAAAAAAAAAGAAAAATTCAATAAAACACACTCACGAAAACAAAATCGAGGGTTTGAAATACCTGAATTTGCTCGAGACCTTGAAGGATCAGTGAACTTGAACCCAATTTGTGGATCGGTCTTCTTTAGGGTTTCGGCAGCTTTCGTTTGGTGATTCCTTCTTCTCATCACTGATTAACTGAGATTATTCTGCCAAATCGTGGATCCAACGCTGCTAATTCACGAATGCGAGAAGGATGAAGGAGAAATTTCACGCTTCCATGGCGAATTTGAAAACAGGAGAAAGAACTGAAATTTGGCGGCAAGAAGGCAGCCCTAGTTAGCTCAAAATATATATTTTTTTCATTTTAAGGTTGCCACGTCATCACACTATCCAGACGCTGATATGTAAACACACGTGTCATATTACAAGTGGGTGAAAACGATTCTTTTAACCCCAAAACAATCTCAAGCTTTTTGTCCTCATTTTCTTTCTTTTTTTTTTCTTAGCCATTTCGGATCACACAACCAACATATTCCGTAGTCCCCAGAAATCACACAGATGGCAATGACGTCAGCAGCTACCGGATTTATTCTGAAGGCCAACGTCACGACGGCTGTAGGCGGTGGTTCTTCGTCGTCTTCGAAGAGCTCTACCGTGTCTTTCTTGCCGATCAGAAGCTTTGGATCAAGACTAGTAGTCAGAGCAGGGGAAGAAGCACCTCCGGCACCCGCCTCGTCCGAGGGTTCTTCGACCACCGCCGCTACTGCTCCAGCGGAAGCTCCGGCTGCGAAGCCTAAACCTCCTCCGATTGGCCCAAAGAGAGGAGCCAAGGTCAGTTCTTCTTTTCCCAATCTATGTACGATCTATGCATAATATGTATAATCTATGATGCATTTTTATGCATCGTATAGGTTTCTATTTAAAAATTCGAGTTTGTATAGTTGTTATTAGAGAACATGGACACTAAAATATGTTTCTGGTCTATTTAAGAATATTTTATAGTTATGGGGTCAAGGTGAAACTTATGTGAAATTTTTGGGACATGTAGGTGAAGATTATAAGGAAATAATCCTACTGGTATAAAAATGTTCAAGTTTAGAAAGATGTTACCAGAGAAGATTGGACTGATATTTCAGCTAAATTATGCATCAGAAATAAGTTATGGGGCTAATATGAAAGTTGTATGAAATTCTGGGGATTTGTAGGTCAAGATTCTAAGGAAAGAATCCTACTGGTACAAGAACGTTGGATCGGTTGTTGCCGTTGATCAGGTAATGCATCTACTTTCTGAGTTGAAGATCCAACGGTCAGATTTCGTTTCATCTTATATTCCGGTTTAAATGCACAGGACCCAAAGACCCGATATCCGGTTGTGGTTCGGTTCTCGAAGGTGAATTACGCGAATATATCGACCAACAACTACGCATTGGACGAGATCGAGGAAGTCAAATGAGAGAGGTGGTTTATCTATAAACCGGTTCGTCTGTTTGTAATCTTGAACCAAACCGTATGTACCATAAAGTTTACCAACAATTCATCTTTTATCTTCTACAACCTCCAGATTGATTTTCCCATTTGCAAAATTGATTGCAAATTCCAAGTAGTGTGACTCAATCAATCTCAGCAAATCCGGTTTGAATTACGGGAAAGAAACACACAAGGTTCTTATGGAATAATCTATACATAGAAGAGTTGACTTCAATAATTTATTCAGAGGTTCTGATTAAGTAACAAGGAAACGTGAACAAATCTGCAATGAGTCTCGTCTCTAAGTCTCTCTAGGTCTGACCGGTTTTGCCATTGGCTTCAGCTAACATTGCCTCCAGCTCTCCTTTATTGTACAGCTGCAATGTTTCTGTTCACCAATAATGATATGCAGATCAAGTTATCAGAAAAATCACAAGACAGTGAGCAAGATCTTTAGTACTATATTGGTGCAATACACTAACACACACGATCTCATTACATTCTGAGTTAAGAGGGGAAGAGAGTGTGTACCTGAGCAGCCACCAATGTGCTTGCCTCCTGGTCATGAACAAAAACACCAAATCAAAATTAGATTTGTTACTTGATGGTCACCGTAAGTACAGAGACTAAGATTTGATCGCAGTTACTGTGTTTGAGAATGTTCTGTTCTCAGGCAAAGAATCGAAAAATAACAAAGAGTGTAGTTAGTAACTGATGCAAATAATGAAAAAACTTACCAATGAAAACATTGGGAACAGTGTATTGTCCAGTAAGTCTCTCCAACACATTCTGCAGCTGCGAGCCATCTGGACCTGAAAATGTCGAAAAACACCAAAACATTCGTAACAGCAACTCGAAATGTTTCAGACGAACACCATGAGGCAGAGATGGTTTAGCCAAAAAACTAAATAAGACAACAAAGAACAAATGTATTGGAAAGTCACCAAATCTGGGCAAGAGATAAGATTATTAATAAGATAGCAACAGGATAATAGTTTGAAAGAAACAGCAGCATATTTTATAAGATCCAAAGGCAGGCAAGAATCTTCAAGCTGTAAGGTTTAAGCCATTTCAACTACCCTAATCGTTGATTCTTATTTCTTCATCAACAAACCAATCTGTTGTCCAAGTAAAACTACAGTAGGAGTAACTTTTATACAGAAACAAAACACAAAGTCTCCAAATATAAAGCAATCTCAGGCCATTCCTAATTATCAATCTTCCTTTCCAATCTAATCAAGAAACATTACAAACCAATTCAATTAATCAACCAATATCAACTGGAAGACAGAACAAGAACCATATCTACTTGATAACAAGTGTTAACTTCATCTAGTCTAAATGCTGAAACAATAGGTACTTCTAACCAATTCTTAGGAAACTAATCAGACCACATAAGGAAAAAAAATATAGAATTGAGTGATGTAAGCAAACCGAGTTCATCCAATTCAATAACCAGTGGCTCAACTTGAAGGCTCTTGAACAACGTTTTCACTTGAGACGAGTATCTTCACCACAAGAACAAAACCCATTTCAAAATTTAAGAAAAAAGTATCAATATTGATATCGTAAAATCAAACAAGGTCATCTATTAACAAATCCCATTCTCTAATTAAACAAAAAACATTGTGCTTTTTGAAGACAAGAGTGAACGTACGAGCACCATGTTTTGGAATAAACAACGACAGGATTCTCTGCAACAGTCGTTTTAACGGTCTCTTCCAGTGTCGATCCGAATGAAGATGACGACATGGCCTTAATAGAAGAACAACCGTGTCGTGGCCACGACGCGATTCCGATAATTGTCGGCTTTACACATCTCCTGAATGGTAAATTGATAGAGTTTCTGATTCCGGTTAACATGGAGAAAGACAGTGCTCGATTCAGATTTAGCGACGTCGATGTCAGGTTTGCGAGGTTCACTGATGCGGCTACCATGGCGATTTCTTCTTTTATGGTATATTTTTTTTTTGGCACCTCAGATTATTTTGACCCTCTTTTATATTAGCGATGTAACGATATTCTGTGTTTTCTTTTAAACTCAATATTAATAAGAATAAATTGCGATATTTGATTCAAAAATTCTTATTATAGCTTTTAATTTTGTTGTTTTTTCTTCTAATAAATAATATGATAACAACATTAAGAACAAAAAGAGACGTTTAAGATCTTTTAAGTCAGTAACAGAGATGATTCAAACACCCCAACGAAGAGGATTTGTGTCTTCTGTAAAATCCAATCTATTGAAACTTACACAAAACAAAACATGTGCTTTCTCTTCCCCACCTCTTAAGCATTTCCATCTCAAGATGATCCTTCATTGTTTGGCTCACGAATCTGGATTGACGTTTTCGACAAGCTTGCTTCCAATTCATCCAGCTCATCCATGTCTAAATCGTCATCATCCTCATCATCTTCTTCATCGACTTCTTTCGAACTCTGCTCAGCATCACCACTACTCTTGCTTGTCCCTGCCACTGTTTCTTTGTTCTTTGCCTGAAAAGCAAAAGCAAACTCAAGATTTCATTAACATGACTTGGTTGATTTAAATGATGAGTGACAGAGAGAGAGAGAGAGCTCACCTTCTGTTCAGTCTCTTCCTGCTCTCTTTCCCTCTCGTATTCTTCACAAGCCTCAGCATCATCCACAAACAAGCTTGCATTGGACAGAAACAGCTCCCGACCACTGCGATTACATATCCACACAACGAATCAGCTTACGAGGACAACACAGATTCACTCTGGAGATGGATACGCAATAGTAGAATGATGAATGGGATTACCTCATACGGTCGTTCTTAGCTCTTTCTGCTTGAGAAGCAGCCAAACCTGCATCTCTCTCAGCTATTTTCTTCCTCTTCCACTCCATAAATAGCGCAGGAGTCATTTGTGTTGCAGTTTTCAGTTTTGCACGCTGAACCATGAAACAAAAAAGACAATTTTTCCAAGTGGGTCTCCCGAATCAAGTTGAGGGTCCTAGTAGCTATAATCAGATTGGAAAACCAGAAGAGTATTAGACCTCGTTTTCGATTTCGTCCTCAACTGCCATCTTCTTTTGTGACTCCTCTTCCAAGAGGGCTTTCATTTGAGATTTAAGGACATATCCAGGTGGAAGCGCGTGTCTGTAATGACACTCTTTGGCACCATTTGGGCATGCCCAGAACCACCCATACTGTTTCTTCTCCACCGCATCCAGAAAATACTTGCAAACCTATTATATATCGGTAACACAAAAACAATTACAACTCAATGAACTCTGCAAGTCAATTAATTCATGTGTTTAGGATATTTTTATGCAGATGATTCATTGGGATAACAGGCAGGATTAATGTTTCTCTTATCATAGAATTAGCTAGTTATAATGTTAAGAAACAATCACATCAAAACTATGATTAAAACTACCATCAACCAGAAGCATGAGTTCTTGTCAGGTATGATCCAAATGAGCAGAAAGCAACAAGGAACAACGGGAGGCAAAAGGACGTAAGACCCAAATAGCTCCCAAGAAGAACCGTGCTATTAGCTTCATAAGGTGACTCCATATCAGCTAAAGCTTAATCACAGCAAAACGAGGAAATGCAACCAAAACTAATGCATGACTTCACATAATCCATGAGAAGCCATCTCATGCTAAAGGCCGTATATTTGAACACAAACCAGTTCAGAATTTTTCACAGTGCATTAACAAGAAAAAAGCTACTGATAAGCACGTGTAATGAAACAGGAAGCTCTCAAAAGACATGTCCTGACAAGCACACAAAAAAAAGTTTGAGATACACAGAAATAAGAGAAACAACTTACGATATCTGTTGGCTTATTCTGATTATATTCATTCTTCTTTGATTCCACAACCTTTTCAAGGGTCTCTTGATCCCACTCCTCCATATCTCCATCTAAAACAATATAAATAAGAACAAACTAAGACCATCATTCAAAGGACAAAAGGGATTTAAATATAAAGCACTTTGTGCCACACTCGCCCTTTTACCTTCATCACGCTTATCGCTGTAAATATCAATCTTCTCACCCTTCCTTTGAATGTTTAAATCATGAGAGAATTTGCACTTAAAACCCTTTTGACACTGCCCCGCCTTGAAAAACTCACACAGTATAGACTTTGGATCCACACCTGCCAAGAAACATCACCAAAGAACACCACCATATTCAATAAATACTACCTAAACAAAACATTAACAACAACAAGGCATAACTTTTCAATAAGGGCAATTTCATGAAAACAACATACATACCTACAGGAACTTTAGGCTGACTAATAGCTACCTTGAACAACTCATTCAATTCCTGTTCTCTCGCTTTCTCTTCATCTTTCTTTTTCTGTCCTCACAAAAAAAAAACATATTTTGTAAGAATCTAACCGAATAAACAGATTAATAATGTTCAAAATAGATTTATCTCTCACACTCATTAGAACATATCCACTATCAAACTAACTTCAATCTATCAAGAAAACTCAAAACCCATTTCGGGACTCAAGCGTGTACCTTGGCTGCAGCTTTAGATGCATCAGGTTTAGGCTGCACAGATTGCTTGAGACTCTGAACATACTTCTGAACATTCTTACTCTTGTTCTTATTTTTCAATCCGAAAGTTTTGTCTTCCACTTGTTTCTGCTTTTTCGCCAAATCAGCTTTCGGTTGTTGCTTTGGAGGCATCTTCAAACTCGTAAAATCAATCAATTATGAAAAAAAAACACAAACTTTTTAATGTACACGGATCGATGGAAGTGTCTAGAGCTAATGTATCAAAATTAGGGTTTCTAAGGTTCTGAGTGAAACGAAAACACCCAAATTCAATCGGGTTAAAAACAAAAAGTCCGAGAATCTATATGAAACCAAAACGGCGGAGATTCAGAAAATTTTCCCAGAAGCAGAGACCTAATGAGTAATTAACGATGGAGATATGAGATAGAAAAAGAACGAGACGAGCCATTTTGTCTACTCCACAAACACTAGTTTCTAAGAGTTTTGGGTTCACCTAAATATTAGTGGGCCTAAATTAAGGCCCATAATATTGTTTCATCTTCAATCAGTCAGTGTGTGTGAAATTTTATAATTAAATTTAGAAATCCCTGGGATGATTAGAGAGTTACAAATGAGAAACAAATAAACGAATAGGCGAATCTAAAAAATTCTTCTAAACCAGATTTTCGATATTCTCCATTGATAAATGAACAGTTATCTGGTCGCGTGACAAGGCTGCAGATCAGAAAGAAGAAAACAATGAAAGTCTGCTTATCATAGAGATGCATATTCCATAATAGACACTAAAACAATCTCTCACATGTTACGTAGTTGGACATTGATGAGTGAGAAAGCCTGAGAGAATATCTTCTGGATAAGAACCGGAGAAACTTGTAACAAGAATAAGCTATAAGAATATCATGACATTTAGAGAGATAAGAGCAGTGAGTGGAAACGAGTTTCACATACCAAGCTCTCTTTTAGTCTGATTAGCAGTTCATCTAGGCCTTCAATAATCTCTTGCCAGTATTTAGCAGTGCTTGTAGATGTTAGCACAGTCCCCTTGAATGTTTTCGGTGACCAACGTGGAGTTGAGATAGTGGTAACTTCTTGTGGATCAAGGCCAAGAAGGTCACGAGTTCGATTCCCGTTGGGAGGGTTTGCTCTCTGAAAGAAAGTTAATTTAACATTAGTCTGGATCATGTCTTAGGAAAATTAGAGGTCCACGGACTCTGAAACTCCTGGTTATTCAAAAAAAAAAGGAATGTTTTTGGTGCCTAGAGAGATTCCCTCATGCCAGCTTACAACACAAAGATGCAAAAACAAGATGAAAGTAGAGAAGCATTGTGGTTTATAGCACCTGGATGCAGAGAATAAGGAAAGAGTTCAAGTCCCTTTTTAGATTATCCCAAATAATTCCAATAATCTTTTCAATATATGCTTCAAGCCGCTGCTTGAAATCCAAAGCTGGATCTTTGGCATCAACTGGTCGAATAGCTTCAGCCGCTGGAGATCGGAAACCCTGGTAAATAAAAGTTAATGATTGTTTAGCTTTTGGTGAAGAAACTCATCAACACCAAGATTAAAAAAAAGGAATATATTTACCTTGGTCATCCATCGGACTAAGGTGACTTTCGAAGTGGGGTGGCCCCAGTCCCACCAGATTTCAGACTTTGTTGGAGCATGAATAATAAGGTCGATGTATTGGATAACCAATTTGCCAAATTTGTTTTGTTATCTTCATCCTGATAATAAGAAGAGATCACACTAATCATTCAGTTCTGATTAAAAAAACCTAGACTTTTACAGACGTAGACAATACAACATCCCATTTTAGTACCTTAATAGCAGAACCGATCATTTGATTTCACGGATTTCAATTACTCGCCTTATGTTCTTACAAATGGCGATAATCCGGGTAATGCGATCATCTCTGAGGTACTTGATGGATCAAATTATTCAACTTGGAAAATAGCTATGTTTGTTGTGTTAGATGTCAAGAACAAGATAACGTTTGTTGATGGATCTTTACCAAGACCTCTTGAATGTGATCATAGCTTTAGAATCTGGTCACGATGCAACAGCATGGTCATATCATGGTTGTTAAATTCTGTCACTAAGCAAATTTACAACAGTATACTTCGATTCAATGATGTTACTGGGATTTGGAAGGATTTGATGGCTCGTTTTCAGATTACGAATTTACCAAGATTTGGAGTTATCAATTAACACAATAGATTTGGAGTTTACAACAAGGATCAATGAGTTTATCCGATTATTATACCGCATTGAAAACATTGTGGGATTCTTTGGATGGAGCTGATTGCCTCAGCACTTGTCATAATTGTAAATGTTGTGCATTGATGAGTACTAAAGCAAAACGTACAAAAGTTGTCAAGTTTCTTGCAGGATTGAATGAGTCGTATGCTCCAGGATTGATACTTGTTATAAGATACATGTTTATCCTCCAGGATTTAAACATAAGCAGAAGAACCCCACACAAACTTCATCTGATAAAACCAAACCGGTAATTGCTAATCTTGCTATCACTAATGGAAAGACAAAAGTTGAAAATGGGATTGGTCCAGATGGGATAGCTGAGCTAGTAGAAGATATGATTGCATATTTCAGTGGTCATCTTCATAATCCAGCTCAAACAGTCATAGCTGCCGCAGTTGTAAGCTCTAGTGATGATAATGGTTTTGTGATGAATGGTATTTCATTTTCACCTAATACTCTATGGTTTATATGCATTTTGACAACCTCTAGGAAAGTGTTAACTGGTAGCACTTTATATGCGAAATAATAGCAACTGAAGCTCTTAAGCTTACCAAGCCTAGTCCAGAAGAGCAATAATACCACCACGTTTCTGAAACGTGAGAAGACTATTCACCAAGAGCTCACATGTAAAACGAAGTGAAACCACTTACCTTCTCAATAAGTTCCAAAATATCTCAATTTCTTGGAAACTATTCACCAAGAGCTCACATGTACTCGTCTTGCTCCAATTTCAAGACGTGCTGCCCAGAAAAAGTATCATGGATCAAGGAGCAAGGCTGAATAAAAATAAACTATCATGAGCCAAACCTGAGTAAAATGTTGTTGAAGTTTCTCATTTGTCAAATTGATGTAAAATTGCTCGAAACTGCAAAGACCATGCATTAGTAAGCATCAGGATCAACATGCACTTGAAACTGTTCACCTTTTCTCCACATCAGAATGTACATATTCTTAGCAAAAGCAAACACTGTCTTACGAACAAAGATTCGAAAAGTTAAAAGTCTCATGTTTTCCATTTACTTGATATACAGAAATTTCAAGGAGAATAGTGACCTTTCATACCCCATCCATTGCTTCCTATAAGACACACTATAGTCGGTTATTAGTCATATTGAATAAGCGTGTCGTTTGTTTGATTTCGGTGGGAATCAGAGCGATTATAAATTGAAACAAAGACGTAACTAAAGATCGAAATATAGTGAAACTATACACTACAAGAAAACAAGGAGGTTGTGACGGTCCCACCCGTCGGTATACCGTTGGTACGGGCCACTTCCGACGGGATTTACAACGGAAAAGGGTGTCGTATCTACAGTGTCGGAAATTCAAATCCCGTCGGTCAGCTGTCGGACAAAAACCGACGGGATTCCAACAAAGAGGAAATGACAGTAAACCGACAGTATAACCATCGGTAAGATAACCCATCGGATGTCGGTTAGCCGTCGGTTAGCCATCGGTTATAGTAACCGATGGATGTTTAACCGACGGCTAACCGACGGATGTTTAACCGACGGATGCTAAACCGACGGCTAACTGACGATTATTTAACCGACGGCTAACCGATGATTGTATAACCGACGACATCTATATTTTTAATTTTTTAAAAATATTTCATTAATTAGGTATTTAAATTATAAAAAAACCAGATTTAAATTTTTAAAATGCATTAAATTAAATAAAAAGTTATAAATTGCATAGAAATAAAAACTAAAATGTTTGAAATTAAAAATAAAATAAGTTCAAACACGAAATAAAAAGAAAACTAAAGTCACTCGTCCGGTGGAAGACCAGTACCCCGAAACTCGGCTCGCATTTGTTCCCTCATTGCGTCCAATTCTTCTTTCATTTGTTGCTTCAATTGAAGCTTGAACTCCTCCATTTCAGACTTGCAAGCGGCTTTCATGTCTTCTTGCATTTGAGCAAAAGCAGCATCATGTGAAAAGCGAGATGTCGCACTACGGTGCTCGTTCGGACGGCCAAAAACACGTCCTTTGCTCCTAGGAGTGACCTGTAAAACAAAAAGAAAAATTTAATGTGTTAAGGTATATGACAGTAAAACTAGTTTATATAAAAAGAAAAGTTGTTATTTTATCTCATCAAAAAACTCATTCAGCTTGTCGACTGAAACTTCGTTCGACTCCGCTCTTGAATTTCACCCATCTTCTTACTGGTGTGAAGTTCAGTGACTATCTCCACATGCAATGGACGTTTACCCATTTTCTTTGTCTGCAATAAAAACAATAGTTAGAAAACGGTTATAACAAATAATTAAGAAGTTACAATTTAGAGACACATACCAATTTCTCCTCCACAGTGGCGATGCTCTGAGGTCCAGCGTTATGTGTCAAGTGTCCGACACCGTCTTGATCGCTCATCCTGTTTTTGGCTTTCCCGATTGAAGTCGACTTCATCTCCTCGGACTCCCAATGTCGTACAAACCCGTCCCACAAATAGGGTTTAAACTCCAACTCCTTGCAAACCTTCTCCGCCAACCAAAACTGCTTCCACTCGTAAACTTTACGGCGATACTGGTCCCGATATTTCTTCTCGAACTCTCGCCTTACAAGGCCAGTATCCGCAACATCCCATGTGAACTCTTGCTAAAAAAACATATATAAAATATTATAAAATTATAGATTTGAAATTAAATAAAGATGTATTATAACGATACTTACTGCAAAGTGTCGAAACCATTGGTCTCGGTCTTCCATCGGCATCTTCGAAAATGTTGGATAGGGCTCCTTAATCATTCAATTAAGCATATTGTTAATACACTTAGAAATGCCATTGTGGGAAATATCAAACCTATAAACAATAGAAATAAACCGGTTAGTAACGTTAAACGAAATAATCTCAATCTGAAATTTTAATTTGAACTTATCTTACCATGTTGTATTAGGTAGCCTCTGTGGATGCAGCTTTGTGATCTCATGCGAACGGGGCTGCTGGATGAACTCCTCGACCGTCATTCTTGTGAATTGGTCGGTTTGCGGATCCGGAACTTGGCTAGACTCAGATGGACAAGTTTCTGGAATCCCTTGCCCTACACCGCGTTGTAAAGTAGCACCACCAACAGGAATACGAGACTTGCGGCCTAAACGGAGAGTAGGTGCGGTAGCATGTCGGGGAGTAGGTGCGGTAGCAGGTAGGGGAGATGATCCCGGAGACGGAACAGTAACACGACCTACCGATCCAAAACGAACACGTCCAGCGGAAAACCTAGCAAAGTCACTTTAAACATAAAGTTAATATTAAAACCAAAATAAAAAGATAATTACAAATAAATTTACAAAAAGCATAATTGCTTTAGGAAATATAAATGAAAACTTAAATATTACTTTCAAAATCAGCATAAAAAAACGAGAATAATTCTTAAACTTTTGAAAAACTAGTATAATTGTTTAAGTAAAGACAAATACATATGAAATACAATACTATACAATAATTTATTTATTAAATATATAATTGATGAGTTATATATCTTAGGTTGCAAAATTTAATTAAACTATATGGTAGTATATAAAAGTTTAAAAAATATAATTTTACCAATACAAAATACTTAAGACAAAAATATTTTGTTTAATTTATATATGTATTTATATTTTGTTTAAGACAAAATAGATATCAAGTTGTTTATCTAGTGGAAGAAATTATACATATAATATGTTATATTTACCGGCAATTGCTTCATGGACATTCTTGTCAAGAAGTTGAGAAAACGCAAATGGTAGTAGTCGTTGCATAACGACATGGCAATCATGGCTCTTCATTCCAGTAAACTTTCTCTCCACATAATTGACACAATTTCGTAGATTTGTTGCATATCCATCTGGAAATTTGACTTCATCACGAATCCAATCAAAAAACGTTGTTATCTTGTTTGCACTTAACCGATATGCTGGCATTGGATATTTCCCATTCGGCAAAACTCGAAGATCATCACGAGAACAAATCATTGTCAAGTCTAATCTAGACTTCATGTTGTCTTTCGTCTTACCTTGAACATTTAAAACTGTGTTCATGATATTGTCGAAAACATTCTTCTCAATGTGCATAACATCTAGATTATGCCTCACTAAATGGTCTTTCCAGTAAGGTAACTCTCAAAAAATATTCTTCTTGTGCCAATTATGGTTAACTCCAACACCATCAACTAGAACATGTTCGTTACCCCCCCACACTCGGTCGTCCTTTGAGCTCCAAAATCTCGTAGTTGATCTAAAATATAACGTCCATCTAATTTTGGGGGAGATCCAGCTACAACTTTTTTATTGGCAGTAAAAAAAGTCCACGAGCGACAATATAGATGTCGTTCAGGTAGGAAGCGTCTATGATAATCAAACCAACAATACTTGCGGCCGTGACGCAACTGGAATGCATTTGTGTTGTCTTGGCAATAAGGACACGATAATCTACCATGTGTAGTCCACCCTGATAACATTCCATAAGCTGGAAAATCGCTTATGGTCCATATAAGCACAACACGCATGTTGAAATTTTGCTGCAATGATACATCGTACGCTTCTGTTCCTTGATCCGATAACATTTGTAACTCATGGTTTAACGACTGCAGGAAGACATCTAGTGATCTCTTAGGATGCTTTGGTCCCAGCACAAGTATAGAGAGAAACAAAAACTCTCGTCGCATGCACATTGATGGAGGCAAATTGTACGGTGTTACTATAACGGACCAGAGTGAATACTGTCTACCATGCCTTCCGAAAGGGTTAAAACCATCAGTACATAAGCCAAGGTACACATTCCTACGCTCGAAGGCAAAATCATGATATATCGACTGAAAATGTTTCCATGCTTCTGCATCTAATGGATGTGTAATCTCTCCATCTTGCTTATGCTCCGCATGCCATCGCATTGCCGCTGCCGTGCGTTCTGACTGATATAACTTCTTCAACCTCTCTGTAAGCGGCAAATACCACATCCTTTTATAAGGAACTGGAACACATCCACTACCCTCCTAAAACCGTGGTTTTCTACACCATTTACAGCTAAGTAGATCTTCATCTTCTCTCCAGAAGATCATACAATTATCGATGCATACATCTATCATACGATACGGTAAACCAATACCCGCAACAAGCTTTTGAATTTCGTAGTATGAAGCAGGTGACATATTATCTTCAGGCAGTAGATCTTTCACAAATTCTGCAAACGCATCAACACACTTTTCCGATAAATTGAAATCTGTCTTAATGCTCATCATTCTACTAGCAGATGATAATGGGGAATGCCCATCCTGACAATCCTTATAGAGAGGTTGCTTAACTCCATCTAACATGTCAAAAAATCGTCGTGCCTCTACATTTGGTTCGTCCACCATATCTCTGTGTAACTCTTCCAATGATGTAGTCTCCGTAAATGCATCATTGACCATTTTAACAGTTCCTATTCCGAAGTCAACCTCCGGTATCTTATCCATATTGTTTCCCCCAACATTAACTTCGCTACTATTACCTAACCCTGTTTGGGTTTCTCCATGGAGATACCAAATCTTGTAACCCCGCATAAACCCTTTCTTGTATAAGTGATTCCATATCAATTCAATCTTGACATTACGCATATTCAAACACTTTGAAAAAGGACATTTCATCTTACCACGACTTTGAGCTATCGGTTGATTCCCTGCAAAAGCCATGAACTCCATTATACCTCGGGCGTAATCATCTTTCAACAAGGCAGTCTCCGAATCTTTCATCGGTTCATCCATCCAAGAACGAAAATTACTTGAAGAAGCCATTAAGCAAAGTAAAGAGATTTCTTATATTGATTTCAGGTTGAAGAATGTGTAACACAGTGAAATTTCGGTTTTATATGAAGTTTCCCGTCAGTATGTTGTCGGTTATCCTTCGTAATATTGTTGCCGACACTCTGAACAATTTACCACGTGGTGTTAAGGGTGTACCAAACTATGAAAATGAACTTTTGTCGGAATCCCGTCGGTAGTTTTCCGACGGCATTTCCGACATAATAATTACCGACGGCAAACCAACGGAAATAATAAATTTGGGTATTCCGTCGGTAATTAATCGAAGACATTAACGACGGACCTTCTGCCGTCGGTTATTACCGACGGCTAACCGACGGTTTGTGTTTGCCGGTTAACCGTCGTTTTCCCATCGGTTATTATCGATGGGGTGAACCCCGTCGGAAATAACCCACTTTTCTTGTAGTGATATAGTGTCTTACAAAGGATATACGAGTGTTCCAAATCATTTCAAGAACGAGGTTTTACGTAATTTTCGACTAGTCAGTATATACGGTCCCGAAAGGTGTGAAAATTTTAGTGTAGTCTCATATATGTATATATTTGTGAGATTAATGAGAATTATTTAGCAAGTTTAAAATTGATTAAATTATTTTCATGAGTTTACGTTCTTAGAGCCAATGATTTACATGTAATCAAAGCTTAGGCTTAAGGTGTCCATTTGAGAGTATGTGGTTGTATGTTGTTTAAAAGAGTGATTAGTTACCAAATCAAGACTTGGAGACCAAGTCTTTAGGTGACCTTTCATCATCCTTTCCTCTTAGCTAGTTACACCATCTCCAATTCTATGTGAAAGTACTTTGTCATATGTGGCAAAGGCTGGGTACAAATTGGGTTGGTTAGAGAAGAAGAACAGGGTCAGCATTTGTGAGGCTCGGGTGCCAGAAATGGAGAAAGAGTTTCTTAACGTGAGTAAGAAAATTCTCAGACCTAAAAGCTCTTTTGGAGAAGGAGAAGAAGGCATGAGGTTTATGCCGCCAAAAATACCTCTCGTTCGTTGATGTTGTTTGCTGTTCTCAAAAGTCAAAAGTGTGATTGATCCTAAAGTAAGTACTGATTTTCTTCCTTTATGCTTCTAAAGTTTAAACACGAGATATGTCTTAGACCCTAAATTTACTATTGCTGTTAAACCAATGTCAAAATAACACTACATTGGTTTTGATGTAATGTAAGAGAAGAAGAACCTACAGAGACAACATACAAGTAACAATCTAGTTAAAGATGAAAAACATACATCTTCGAGAAGACGCCAAATTCTTGTATTTTGTAGAGGCTTGAATATTGTGTTCAGATGATTAAGAACTTTATCATAAAGTCTCAATCAAGATAAACGCAGAGGATTTGAAGTTCAAATAGAGAACTGAATTTCCTAATCTTAGTATATCTTTACACAAGTCTTATTAAGGAACATTTATTCCCTCACCAATATGCAAAATCTTGAATACTAATATGTCATGATGTCTTTCTGCAGAAACTTGAGTTTCCCAATCTTGGGACATAATTATATAAGCCTTTAGATTTAAGCAGAAGATTGATTCATGTTGACCCAGCTCAACAAATTTACACTATGTGCAGAAACTTGAATTTTTCATTCTTATAAGGTAATTGTACAAGTCTTGGATCTAAACACAAGACTGAATAGATATTATTATGTTGTCTCAACTCAACAAGATATAGAGTTTATTCAGAATCTTGAATTTCTTAGCAGAGTATTGAATTAATGACTTGATGCAAGAACTTGAATTTCCCAATCTTGGGACATAGTTGACAAGCCTTTTCAAAGGCAGATCTAAGCAGAATTCTGAATTTATCAAGTTGTCCCTGCACAACAAGATATAAATTTTATGTAGAAACTTGGGACATATTTGACATGGTGGATATAAGCAGAAGTTATTATTATTGTATACCATGTTGCCTCATTCCAGTCTAAAATATAGAGGTTATGCAGAATATTGAATTTCTCCCAATCTTGGAACATCATTCGAACAACTTTTTTTTTTCTTTTTCTTATTAGAGATTGAATATTGATCTTGCATTCCCAAGCCCAGCAAGATATAGAGCAGAAAATTTAATTTTGTTCTCACCCTTGGAACCATCATCTGAAAAGTCTTGTGATATCTTTAAATGTAATATAATGCTATCCCAACTCAGCAATATCTATATTTTGTGCAGACACTTAAATTTTTCAAACCTCCATTTCAAGGCACCACTTAGAGGCATACATATTCCTATCAATATGCAGAATGTTGAATGGTTTATCTTGCTGTCCCAGTCCAACAAGAACTATCTTATGCAGAATCTTGAATTTTAAAAATTTTGGGACATCATTGAATGTGCTACTCATGTTGTCCTTGCCCAGCTCAAGAGCTAAAAGACTACTCTCCCATATATATATATATGCAGAATATCGAATTCTACTTATCACGCTGTCCCAACTTAGAGAGATATAGAGTTTAAGCAGACAATTGAATTTATCAACCGGACATTATTAGAGAAGTCTTATTAAAGAACATTGTTCCCTCCATCAGCATTCATAATATATTATGTTGTCCCAGTCCAACAATATAGAGTTTAGCAGACAGTTGAATTTTCCAATCTCAACACCATTAAATAAGCCTTAATTCTCCACCCATATGCAGAATAATGAATTTAATATCATGTTATCCAAGCTCAGATAGTTATAGAGTTTAAGCAGAGAACTGTATTTTTCAATCTTAGAACACCACTTAAAAGCATATTTATTCCCATCAATATGCAGAATGTACAATCGTTTTGTCATGTTATTCCAACTCCAGCAAGATCTCATTTCATGCAGAAACTTGAATTTTTTTTGAGACATATCATTGAAAATTCTAATCATGTTGTTGCCATCCAGCAAGAAATACTTACACAGATCTTTGTATTTTCCTATCCATCAAGATATAATATTTTTTTTTTTTTGCTTTGCCTTTCAATAATTCAAGTTTTCCATTCTCAGAACATCATTAGACAAGTCTTATTAAAGGATTTTTGTTCTTCCATATCATTAAGCAGATTATTTAACATCAATTAAACAAGCCTTATGAAAAGGACATTAGTTCTTTTAAAGTTTTTGTAGACAACTGAATTACTTAATCAGACATTATTAGTCCTCCATCAATATCCAGAATATTGAATACTAATCATGTTGTCTCATCTTTTTTGGCAGAAATTTAAATTTTCCCATCTCGGAACATCATTAAACAAGCTCCATCAATATGCAGAATATTGAATATTATTATATCATGTTGTTCCAGCTCAGCTAGATCTAGAGTTTTGAGCAGACAACTGAATTTCTTTAGACACAAAGCAGAGATATTGAAGTTTATATTATAATGTCCCCAACAGATATATTGAATTACTCAATCTTAAAGGGCATACTTAATTAGGGACGCTTCAAGCATATATATCTCTACATCTCGCTAAGTTGATAAGTATTCAATATTCTGCATATTAATGAGAGAACATTAACTCTTGAGCTGGGCAAGAACAACATGAGTGGAACATTCAAATATCAAGTGTCTGCATAAGACAGTTCTTGTTGGACTTGGTTAACAAGATATAAACCATTCAACATTCTGCATATTGATGGGAATATTTATACCTTTAACTCATCTCATGTTGTCACAACCAACAATATTATATTTTCGTAGAACATCACTAAACCAATAGAGTTTTAGACTTTTAGCAGCCAATAAAGTTTCCAATCTCAGAACATCATTGCCCAGTTCAAGAGTTAAAAGGCTACTCTCCCATTAATAATATGCAGAATATTGAATACTTAAATATTCTCAAATATTATTCCCTCCATCAGTATGCATAATATCAAAATTTATTATGTTGTCCCAGCCCAACAGGATAGAGAATTTTCCCAACCTTAGAACATCATTAAATCAGCCCAACAATATATCTTTTAATAGAAAATTGAATTTTCCCATCTCTTAACATCACTAAACCAGCCTTATTAAAGGACTTTTTTGTGGTTTTGTTTTTTACTCCAACAATTTGCAGAATATTGAATATTATATCATGCTACCCAACTCAGCTATATCCTAATGTCCCCAGCAGACACAAAGCAGAGATATTGAATTATTCATTCTTTGGGACAAATGTGACAAGTCTTACTTGCTTCTGTTAGGACAATTTTTTCAAGTTAGAAACCGGACAAGTAACAATTATGTGTTGTAGTCTCTTTCTTTTGGGTTTGACGAAATCTAAAAGCTTTAAACAAATTAAAAACCAGAATTTTGAAAAATCGATAAGAGTTATCAAACCCTAAGATATAGAGGGTTTTTTCTGGTTTGCAAAACTGAAAAATAATCGATGTTAAGGATTTATAAAGAGATTTTGAATCTGAGAAGGGAAAAATATAACCTTGAAAACACAGATCCAAAAAAAGGTTTTTTTAGTTATTTGAAACAACAAACGTAATAAACAATTTTGAAATTGAAATCTCAAGATGTAAGATTCGCGATTGAACTTTGAATCTGAAAAATAAAATAGGTTTGAAATCTATGAATAAATACAATCGCGAAAGTAAAATGAAAACCCATCAAAATCGATGAAAACAAATATCCAAAAGAGGGCTTGTTTGATTTGAAAACACGAAATAAACAAAAACCCTAAATTGAAACAACAAAAGTAAACATTAACAAGTTTTAAAAGACAATACCTTGCGGTGATGATGATGGCTTTTGAAAAAACTCAGAATCGCTCTAAAGAAAGAAAGAAAAAAATGAGAGCGTGAGAAGATAATTATGTACAGCTGACCGTTATAAAGGCAAACAGCAATGAATTTCCATTCACCAGCAAATGAATTTCCCAAACCAGAAATTTATTTAACCAAAAAATTAAGAGGACTAGATATTAAACAACGATAACCAAAAGCCAAAATTAAGAGGACTAGATATAAACTAAATTTCTTTTCAAAAAATTAGGTAACTACTAACTTCACTAAAAAAAAAAAATTTTTTGGTGGGGAGAAAAAGGTAAGAGAGAAATAGATACAGACGTCCTTAAAGATACAACCCTCCCTGTGCTTTTTGCATCCTCGCAAAAACTAACAATTAATCTATTTGAGGAAACACAAAATAAAACAAAATGCTCCTAAAACAAATCAAACCGGAGAGTCATTACTCAGATGAACTGAACCAAACCGGATTAAACCAAACCTAACCAAGCAGCTCTAGAGTGGTGAACCTTTTCCTTTTTTTGGGTTTTACCCTTTTCTTCACTGTACATTTTCTGGTTTCTCAGAACCAGTCGCCATTGTCGGACCAGACATGTCTAGACGATGACGGTCCACCATATTCACTCATGCTTCCTCTCAATCTAAAGAAGTTTCTTCTACTACGCATGGGTCGTAATGGACCCGATCTGTTAGGTAGAATAAGGCCTCCTCCTCTCGGAATGCTAGAGGCAGAATGAGGCCGGTTCTCCATGCCCTCGACTGGTCCTGAGCTATATTCCATGGTTATGAACGAAGAAGCTTGACCATACCTTAACCGAGGTGTCAAATTCCACCAGCTGCTATCCGAGGGAGCCAAATCACCTTTGAAGTCTGCAGAGTCTGGTACTGATGAGTCCTTTTGGCTGCAATAGTCACCACAGGTCTCATCTGCATCGTTGTATATAAGTTTCAGTGCCTGAACAACTTCACCCATGAACGGTCTGTGTGAGACCTCTTGGTGGACGCACATGGAGGCAATCGCAGCCACTTTCGCCATGTCATCAAAGTCATAGGCTCCATCCAATGCTGGGTCAACCAGTTGCTCCAGGCCCTCTCTGTTGGCTAGTAAGGGTCTCACCCACGTCACAAGGTTTTCTTCTCCCGAAGGTTGAGACATGTCTACCGGTCTTCTACCAGTGAGAAGCTCAAGTAGAACCACACCGTAACTGTAGACATCGCTTTTAACCAGGAGATGCCCTGTCATTGCATACTCAGGAGCAACGTACCTGCAATTATATACGGGATGGTCACTGTAAGTCTGCCATTTAACCAGCGTGTCTGTATTCATGCTATTAGCATGAGCTCGGTTTTTCAAATTAAGACAAGTAGAAAGAAATTTTACCCAAAGGTCCCCATGACTCGAGTGGAAATATGTTGACTTCCTTCGGTTGCTTCTCTCGCCAGTCCAAAGTCTGAGACTTTTGGGGTAAAGTCATCTTCTAGGAGAACATTGCTGGCCTTGAAATCACGGTGGATTACTCGGGGATTTGAATCTTCATGGAGATAAGCCAGTCCTCTTGCTGCTCCAAGTGCAATCTTCAACCGGGCATCCCAATCAAGTGTTCCTTCTGCTTTGTTAAAACCAGGTTTTAGATGGTGATGTAACGAGAAGTGATGGATATAATTGAGAAATATTGTTACTAAAATAGTAGATTAGGTCACCGTGCAAGTGGGACTCAACACTCCCATTGTGGACGAGCTCATAAATCAAGCAACGTGTACGGCCCTCAATGCATATTCCAATCAGTTTCACAAGATTGCGGTGGTGCAAACGGCTTAGCATCTCGACTTCTGCAATAAATTCGCGGTCTCGATTCTGATTGTCCCTAGTTAGCAGCTTCACAGCAACCTCAGTTCCATCTTCCATGCTCCCCTGATAAACACGACCAAATCCACCCTCGCCTAAAACCCTCTTAGCACTGAATTTATCAGTTGCCTTCTCTAGCTCAGCAAGTGTGAAGGTCTTAACGGATAAAGCACATGTGGCCATGGAAGACATCAAAGAATCTGATCCCGAGCTTCTGGCGCTACTAGAAAACATAGATCCAGCACCTGAAAGGCGTGTAAAGATTCAGAAACAGATTCACACAGGAAATGCACCATGTCTATTAAAGCTACAAAAACGAAAATCTGTTACAAAGTCAGAGGGCAAAAAATACCAGGCCTTTTGTAAATCGATGGAGCCAGTGATGGGTCAACAGCATTAGATGACTTCCCAATATTCTTCCATTTCACAATTATGGATATAGCTCCAACCAAAACCAGAACGAGCACGAAACCTGACAAGGCAATTATTGCAATCGTTCTAAAACCTATTCCCTGGCTTTTGTTGGCAAAGTTTGCAGTGAGTGGAAGCGCTCCAGTACTTGCACTTGGAGCATCTCCCGGAAAATCGCCATATGGAGAAGAAATTCCTGAAGCAGAGGTTAACAAATTTTACAATGAATTAAAACAAAAAGTAGAAACTTGCATCAGAAAGAAATAGTTTACCTGGATAACTTATGTGTGTAACTTCATAATCACCAAAAACAGTCTCATTTAAAGGCACTTTCTTGTGCCGGAACCTCTGATAAATAAGTGTTGCCGTAGTGTTGTCGAACTTTTCCCCAAGTGGAACAAGGTTAATATCCACCACTGTTTTCCCTTGATTTTCAGTGTCAGCACTGGCACCCATTATTTTTACTTGACTTTGTTCCAAGTATGTTCCAGCAGCAACCTCAATTTCTAACTCTTTGGTCACGGGAAAAATAGAAAAAGGTGCGACACTTAGTAGAAGCTGAACTTTCATGGGGCAGACACAACCACAAGGTGAACCAAAGGGAGTTGAAGTGAGAGGCTCCACACAAGTCTGCTGACAGTCTATCAAAAAAGTAAAATTCGGAAACACACAGGAAAGAGTAGTTACTACACTTGATCTATCAACTAACGTATGAAGCAATAACACTAGGCCTTAAGTCAAAGAAGGAAAAAGTATGCATATAAAAGATTACAGGACGCAGAATAATCAACAACAAGCAGTAAGGTTACCACGTGACGAAGGTGAAGCAGCAATCGGATTGCGTCTTAAATGCCACCGACGATGATGGTGATGACCGTTGTGCCTTAGTGGTGGAATGCGGCTGGGGGTGGGGGAAGAAACTGAAAATGGAAAGAAAATGACCATGGAGTACTCCTAGACAGAAACATAATTACACTATGTGACAAAAAGTATTCCCTTAAAGACCTGGTGAAGGTGTAGGAGCAACTAATGGATTAAGATGAGGATGCAAAAAATGCATTTGATGCGATTTTGATCGAGTAAACGGCAATCTCATTGGAAAGAGCCGAGCTGCAAAATGATAGAGTAAGCTGATAAGTCCATCCACAGACAATTACTTTCTATACATGTGGAATATTCATAGTAACGAAAACTTTCAAAAAGTAGAATGTTTCAAAAAGTATCCATACTGCATCCTCTCTTGGAAATGAAAGCATCATGCCCACATTAAAGAATAAATAGCCTAGCGAAATTGATACTTCATCAAGATACTCAGAAAAGAGAAATTAAGCTCAATGTGCCTTTTTTGATGAGCTATTTAAAGTTGGGTGCCAAATAAGGCACAAAACGTGGGAATTCATCGTCACTGTCACGCTTCACAATCACAGATTCCAAACTTAATGAATCCAAATCGTATATAACTAAACCCCTTTTGCTTATTTTATACATAATAAAGTTAGCTTCTAAATATTTCCAATAAACAATACTAAATATAGTCACTTAGCTTAGGTTAATTTTTTCCCCTCTATCAAATCGCTTCCTAGATTTGTTCACTAAGCAAAACACATCCAAAAAGGGAAAAGAATCTGTTTAACGAGTTCATACCAAAGCATATTGGAAGCGAGCCGAGAGAATGAAGAAGAAGATATAGCAATAGAAGCATCGCAAAGTTCCGCATCTTATCTCACACCAAACAATACTCAAAAACCACCATTAGTCAGCAACGGAGACACCGAACCCTCACAGCCTCGCCGGACACTCTCCGCCAGTCAAAACGAAGGTTCTCCAGAATCAGACGTCTAACCATAAGTTCCTTAAAGCTTCGCAGACATTGATTTCTCCTCCTCCCAAAAAAAAATCAAAAACCCTAGGGTTAGACAAAAGAGAGCGGTTTAACGCGAATTTCACCGATCCACGAAATGCGGCTCGAGATCTGTACAGAGCTGGAAGCAGAAACGAACGTGTGTAGCGTACGAGTAAGGTTGAAAAAAAACAGAGAACGAGAGCTTCTCCGGCGAAGGTAACAGAGTGATAGAGAGAGAAGAGGAGAGAGTAAAGTGAATTCGAAGCTGAAGCGAAGAGAAAGAGAGAGGGAAGAATTTAATGCTGATGGTGAGAAGGGCTCAAGGGGCGTAGGGTAGTGTGTTGCCGTAGTGAGACTGCTTTAGGAGAAACGGAAAGAAAAACAAAAGGCGATGATGATGCTTAAGTAAACACGAACGCGCGCGTGATTTCTACGCTCCTCGAAACGACAAAACTGGTGGCCGTTTGCCACCGTCACATCGTCAAAACCGTTTCGTTTTTGGGCGTTAGTCGGAACTTTCGAGTCTTATTGGGCTAATATCGCTGATCCACGGGCCTTAGGCCCCTTATTGGAAGGTTGCAAACCCGTACATATATTTATTTGCATTTTTTTGTTCTATAAACTTGGAAACCCAATCTACCTAAAAGAAACTTTCTTTTTCATTTTCCAAAATTATGTTTATGTTATGTTAACGTTTGGTTCTATATTACTTTTTCCATTTTCTCCAAAGTTACTAAAATATATTTAGAAATATTTTGAAGAAGACCATCGATTTCTTCAGTTGTAAGAGTCTTCCTAACAATTTAGAAAGATTCACTAAAAACAATTTAGTATTGCCGTTTATATAAACTAGGATCTAACTAAAAATAAACCAACCCAAAAGTCTCTGAAGTTCCTTTTTTTTTTGTCGGCAAACCTATCTAAGCATACTTTCGATTTAGTTTTGCTAAAGTATATTTTATATGTATACTAATAGAAATTAATGCCACAAGAAAAAAGTCATTCTCAAAAATATTACATTTTTCAAATTACTACTACATATTTAGGAATTTTTCCTAACATTATAAGACTTCACCAGTTATTCAATTGTTGAAAGTCTTTCTAAAATTTTAGAAAGATTTATTGAAAACAAGTTATGGTACTTTTGCAAAACAAAGTTTTTTACGAGTGTTGTGTCCCTAAAATATCATAATTGGTTTCCGGAACCTTTTTAGTTTTTACAACTGATTTAAAAATATTTTATAAAATTTGGCATAGATTTTCTAATAATTTTATGGTGTCTACAAAAAAGTTAGCCATTATGTAGTAACAGCTAATATATAAGAGTTAATTAAAAAACCATTTCAGCTAATATATAAGAGTTAATTAAAAAACCATTAAAAGTGAAATGGCATTTAGAATTTGCCACTGCAACATTTGTGAAATGACATTTTTATTCTTCGTTTGAATAAACATCTATTTTTTGTCTATAAATTTTTGTAGACGAATGTATCACTGTTTTGTCCACGAAACGAATATATTTAAGTAATTAAGAGATTTTGTTTGGATTTTATACTTATAATTTAGGATTTAGTTTTTTTAAATTTTATATGTTTTAATGGATGGTATACTATGTCAGATGAAGATTTTTTTTTTTCGATGAATTTTTATAGATAAATGCATGCAATGTATTTTGTCCATGATACGATTTTGTTTGGGTAGCTAAGACATTATGTTTGTATTCTTAATTTATAAATTAGAGTTTATTTTCATATTTGGGTTCTCTCTTTGTAATTTAGGTATTAATTTTCATGTTTGAGTTTTTTATTTGTAATTTAGGTTTTATGTTTGGATTCTCAATTTGTAATTTAGAATTTATTTTCATGTTTGTATTGTCTATTTGTAATTTAAAGTTTCTTTTCATAGTTGAATTTTCTATTTTTTTTTAGAATTTAGAATTTAGATTTTTTATCATGTTTAGATTGTTAAAAGATTTTTTTATATTTCTATTTGCAATTTAGGATTTACCTTTTCTAAATTAAGATTTTATTATTTTTTGATAGACATGTTTGTGTCTTGTTCACGGAAAATTTATGCCCATTTTGTCAAAAGGGTATAAAAGTTATGAAACAGTCACAAATTTTGTCACATTTCCGAAGATTGAGTTTTCAGAATGGTAGTTTTGACGATATTCCCAATAAATAATATACACAATCAATGAAGAAAGTTAACTTACGAACGAAGATACAAACTACATGTTTCAATTATTCAAGAAGCCAAGAAGGTTTCGAAATCGAATGTCAACGTACCAGCATAGTCTTCACTTAATGGCTCAGGAAACGGACTAACCGGGCCGGTTTGGTTAGAATTGTCAATTAGCCAGTTCTCAAGCTCCGATAGTTTGGTCTCCAAGATGTTTTCATTATTTCCCGGTTGCTGTTGAACCGCCTCTGCTTGCGAGACAGTAGCAGTAAGAAGAATTTCGCACGGAGCAAACAAATCCACATTTGTCTGAAACTGACAGTTTCCACTAACACTTATGGTCTGGTCTGAATATCTATTGTAGACATTGTTCTGAGAACCCGACACCGCTGAGCAATGATCAGTAACATTGGACTGATAATTGCGTTGTTCAGTGTACTTTTCCGAGTTTATTGTCGCTGCCATGATGGCAGGGCTATGTTGGGTGTATTGTGAAACTTGAGCATTGTTATATAGACCAACCCCAATGTTGTTACCCGTAGCGGCAGAAGAGACTACTCGGGAGCTTCGGCTTTTTAACATGAAAGGACTTCTATCCTTTTGGATCACACTGTTGCGAATACTGCTCAATGACTGCAGCGGTTGACTCTGCAACCCTTGATTGTGCGGACTAGATTGCCTTGTTCTATACCTAGCTCTGCTGTTTGAGGAATTAGCAACACGGGTAGATGCTGAGCAAGGCCGGATCCCACCCTGGTTCCGTGGCAAAGTGTTTTGGGATAACCTTAAGATATTCTGAGTAGGTTTCGAAGATGGTTCAGTAGGCATAATTCCCGTCCTGAAATATTCACGTTGATTCATCCATATCTTCTCTTTATCATTAGCATGACAATGATCTATGCCGGAGACACCCATACACCAGTACGGACATGGAGCTCGGATGTCGCACACATAACAATGACACTTGAAAGTGAAGCAAAGGGAAATTAATCAGCCAGGGAAAGGAATCTAATAAAGCTCTGAAGAGAAAAGGGAAGCTTAAGATACTTACCATGTCACAGTACTTCTCATGTGATGTTGAATTGAATGAGTACTTAGCACAGGAATGTCGAGGATGAGGGAAATCTCTACATGCTATCTACAAAACAAATATATTTATGCTTTTAAGCATTAGGGAAACTAAGTGAACAACACCTGCATAGAGATCAAAAACAGTTCAAATAATACACAGGTTAGTATACAATTACACAAAACCATTCCTAAATCAGACAAGCTCTTCAAATTCTTCTACTCATGGATTACCAATCCTCATACCTAAACAAGATCATTGACACAATAATGGACAAACACGAAAATGAGAAGTTCAAGTGGAACATACCTCACCCTTTTGGCCCACTACAAGCACATCATCATCATCAATCTTAGCTAATTTATCACTATCCTCAAATGCAGCCTTCGTCGTCTTGTCGGGATCACCATCCAAAATCACACAATCATCATCATCTTCTAAAGCTTGATTCGACGAATTAGGCTTCCGATACTGAGAATCTACGCCGCCTTTTACCTCAGAGAGCACCTCGACAACATCGGTACTGTCTGATTTTTCATCGACGGCTCCCATAACATCGTTAAGCCAATTGAAGTAGTCCATATCTACTCGTGTGTCGATCTCTTCCTCGTCTGAACTAAGTTCAACAACAGCAACATGATTTCGCGAACCCATCGACGATCTCTTCAAATAAACCCGAAGCGATTTCGAAGTAGACCACAGGATAACAAAGCATTTGCGCACACTATAAATTCAGTAAATTTATCGAATTCTACGACTTAAACTACCCGGGAAAATTGGAGGCATGAGAAGCATTAGAAATGGAAACTTCATGCAAAGAAATTAGGGTTTGGAGAAAGTAGACGATGAACGAGGAAACGCTCATCAATTCTAACAGACCATAGGTGTAAGGTCAGTAAAGCATCAAGGGTACATATGTCTTTTTCATGTTGCATGAGTTGGGCCATGCCCAATTTGTTTTGTAGTCTCTCCGGCCCAATCAATTGATATTCTTTTGGACCAAGTCTCTGAAAGAGTATTTGTTCCAAATATATCTGATTGCTACAAACAGACAAAAACAACAATTATACATGATTGCTAAAACTAAAAATACAATAAATTTATATATATATATATATAATTCCTTCTTGGGGAATAAGTTTCACAAGGAGTCCATGAAAGGAACAATATTTCCTACATATATTTTTCCTCAAAATGTAGAATTACATACACCCACAATATTTGTTCTTTATAGATTTCACATCAAATTGTTTTTGTCTGATTCAGAAAACAAATTGTTTGGAAAATTAATAATTTTTGCAAGAAGTATAAAACAAATGAAATAGGTTTTTAATTTTTGGATTGTAGATAACATTTTTTAATAGATCCACATTATTTATCCTCTATAAATTTCATAGTTAACTTTTATTTTTGTTGATGTCCTCAGACACATCGAAACAAATTAGGTGCAATTGATACCCTCAAAAGCGTGAGGGAGTTTACGAAGAGTAATGGTTTTTTCAAATACATGATTGTCCACATACATTCTTAAATAATTTCTTCGAAGATTTTGAAATTTTAATCTAGACTTTACAAAGTAAATCTCCGTGGTTACGTCATATGATTGTTTCCCAAGCTACAGATCCTACAATGGAAAAATAAGTAGTTTTCACTAATAATTTTAAATATTCAATAATCTCCTTAATATTATTAGGTTCTAAATAATTTAATAAAACTAATATTAAACTTATAGTATTTCTATCATTTTTAAGAAATTTACATTTTCCAAGTCATGGAGTGTCAAACAACTTCTTATGAGAGATATGTACAATATTGTGTCGTTATCACATAATTTAGTGTTATACTGGTCAGGAAAAGATGATAAAATTATGTGAAATCTATGATTTCTGGAAAAATGAATGGAAAGTGGCAGAGTTTGGTAAGTTGGCTTGTCGAATGGGTTTAATCAGAAAAACAGTTAAGTTTAAGATAATTTGATATTTCTTTAAAATATTCAGTTAAGTTTTATTAGATCCAACTTTAAATATTTATACAAATTTTGTTGTATTTTTAGTTATGATCATTGGAGTGAAGGATCACAAGTAAGTTTAGTTCAATTACCTTCTTTTTATTCTATTGAAATGTTCTTGTCTTTATTGTTCTTTTATTTATCCTCAAAGCTTTTGTTATAGCCTTTTAGCCAAAACCAATGAATTAATCATACATTTATTTAATCATTCATGTTTGATGCTGAAAGAGAGAGAAAAAAACATTCATGTTTGATTTATCTTAAGCGATGCAGGAGAATGTGAGAGAGACCCATTTTTCTCACCAAAAAGTTTGCACACAAATTGACCCAAAAGATGGTGGACTAAGTATAAATTTACTTGATTGATTATTTTTTATCCAATAACAATCATAGACTGATTAAATTCAATTGCATGATGAACATATATCACCCTTATAAAATGGCAAAAAAATGATAATTTTTTTTGTCATCTCATTTATTAATAACATAAAAAAATCAAAACATACGAAATTAAGAAAACAGTGCAACGAAATCTAAAACAATATAATTTGTTAGAGAAGAATTGGATTGAATCGGCATCCAACTCCAAAAACACGCATCACACAAAGATCGAATTTAAAAACGCGTGTAATAAAAAAGAAGAATCACCAGTTATGTTGTTATTTTTCGCCTGAGAATAACTTCTAATCGCTATAAACTTTTTGAATCAATAATTTAATATGCTACATTTCAGAGTTCCAAGATCGTCCTCTTCGAAAACATGTAATAACAAAATCTTTCCATCAAACAGATCATATTAAGATTCAGAGGTTTCCGTCTTGAAAAAAACACCACTAAAACTGACAAAAACTCGATCGATCCAAACATCTTTGGAATTTCAGTTGTTAAGAAATCAAACCAAATGCACCAACAGAAACTCCAATCCGCAACTAAATCTGAACTTTAAAAATAAAAACCCGGTAAGCATAAAACTCGAATTAAACCTCTTAGAGAAGGGAGGTTCGGAGATTTACACAACTAGATCTAAGGAAAGACATCAAGTAAGAGAAATTGAACCCGAAAAAAAATGAATCGAAAGAGATGAAAAGAAAAAAGAAGGCCAGAAATTTTTTTGGAAAAAAAACTAGCATAACTCGCCGAAGATGACGATCAAGATATCTAGATGATACTCAACCGAAAATGCTTAAGAAGTCGTCCATGCCGGAAGATAAGCCAGCCAACGGCGCCAATAGAAATCGGACGCTGCCAGACGGGAGCCAGCCATCTCTGTTATGGAAGTCGGAGGATGCCGGATGGTATTTCTATCTTGACAACTTAATTTAACCCTAATTTTTTTTTTGGAGATGATGTTTCAGCGATTTTCTCGGAGTTTTTGTTTGATTTCTCATTTTATTAACAAAACTTGCAAGGGAACATTGACAAATAGAGAACCGGCAGAAATATTAACGGTGTCAGTGAATTTTTTTTGCAAAATGATATAATCCACAAAAAGGAAACATACAAACATAGAAAAACTAACAACAAAAATTCAAACTTTAAAACTCCAATAATTTTTGTATGCTATGATCTGACCGAGAGAATTCGAGTCTATAGACTAAACCTAATGAAGTTATAAATCTCGTCTGACGTAGTTGTAAGAATCGGATTTTTAAAATATGGTGGTGTACTAGGAGAAGTTAAAATAATTAATTTGATTATCTATATCACCAAATTACACTTATTTTTTTATAATATATTCTTATAGAATTGAAAAATTAAATGTGCTTAAACTAAAGCGATTTAAAAATGGATCATCTACTGAAAATTAATTTTCAGTGTCGTGAAGACAAAATACGAAAAAAGATGTCATGGTAATTTGCAGGATCAGTCAACAAATCTTTCTAAGCTCTCTGGAAAGTACACAGGCCGTTGGACGAAAGTAAGGCTCATGGCTTGAGAAAAGGTGTGGGACCTACAAATGGTGGCGATTGGAACGTTTCGGTATCAAAACTAAATCCAGATGAGTCTGAACCCGACTTCAGATGTGTTGAGGAGTCCTATAAAGAGGCTTAATTAGGCCTTTTCATCAAACATGTCAGTAATTGGGCCACGCACAACTTGTATTGTAGTCAGCCCAATTACACTTGTTTTGTAGATAGTCCAATAACAAAATATTTTTTGGAGCAACTCTGATTGAGCATGCAATATTCGTTCGAATTGTATACCTGATTAGTGATTACTACAAAGTACAAACAAACAGACAAAACAACCAAAGATACATGATTGCTAAAAATTTAGAAATTCTTTTGGAAAATACAATAATTATACATAATTGCTAAAACTTCAAATACAAAGACAAAAAAAAACGAAAATCCTCTTGAGGTATAAGTTCCACTAGGAGTCCATGAAAGGAACAAAATTTCTTAGAAAGATTTATCCTCAAAACCTAGCAGAAATCTTCATTTTTTCTCTCTATAGTTTTTGCAGCAAATTGTTTTTGTTTTGCTTAATAAAAAAATGTTTGGAAAATTAGTAATTTGTCGTAAGGACTGTATAAAACGAATTAATATTTTTTGTAAGAAATACAATTCCCAAGACCAAAGTGGTGTGCTAAGAGCATGTGCGACCTCGGGCTCCTTCACGTTGTTATAAATGCCTCAGCTTCCGCATCTCCTATAATATGCACCGTTTAGCGTTATGTGCACGTTCCAACAACATTTCAAATTTGCATATTTACATAAACATCATACTGTCAATTTTTTTGTTGAATTAGTATAGCTGGTGGAATTTTTAATAATATGCTAAAACTTCTGAACTTCGTAACCCGAAATGTAAAAATAAGAAAAAATTTTCATTAAGCTAATACAAGTATAAAATTGATTTCTTCCGCTCGATTTGGGTACATCGAGTTATCCAAATGAATTTGAAGAATTAGTTTTAAAACACGATACATATGATGAATTTATTGCATTACACATAAAAAATTTTATGTAGACATTCTAGTTTACGGGTTTTAGTTTTTTTTTCTAGTTTTTAGTTTTATAGAGAATAAAAGAAACTGATTAAAATACAGTTCAATTTTCTTTATTTTATGGTTTAATGGTTGTATTAAAATTACAACTATAATTAGTTTGGTTTGGTTTGATTTGATTACGATTTTGATTCTTTTAGATTAGTCTATGGAAACTGTGTAAAAATATGCAAATTAAAACCATATAAACATGTGTAACTATAATATTATAATTAATCAGAGACTTAGAAGTTACATTGTTCCTCTAGTTAGAAAAATCATGCGATACACGTATGTATGCATCAATTCAAATACAAAACAGAAATCCATACACATTCAAACATATTTGTAAAAATCAAAATTGATTCTAGTGAAAGCTTAAAAATGAAAATCAAATTTAATAATACGGTTTGCGAGAACAAATCGACGAAACTCTCTAATAAAAAATAAATGAATGAGGTAAAGTCAAAACCCAAAAAATTTTAAATTATATATTTTGTATATGCTATTTTGTTTTTTTTGTTAAAAAAATTTTCAACTATTTTTAAGATATATATATATATATATATTATTTCATTAAACTAGCTAACCTAAGTACTTATCTAAGTCTATAAAAAAATTTAATAAAAGATTAAACGGTTTTAAACTAAATCAAACAAAAATCAAAACAAATTTTATAATAGTAATGGAATGAATTTTAAACAAAACTAAAACCAAACTAAATTACTAATTTAATGTTCGATTCGATTAACCTTTTAATGGTTATTTTGTGTACCTCTAAAATTAACTAAAATTGTCAATATTTAATAGCTGTTTCAAATTTCATGATCTTTCTAAGTTTCTATATTCAGGTCAAAGGGATCTCGTCACAGTGAATCCAACGGCTGAGATCGAAGGAAGAATGTAGCGCGTGAGAGAGACATCTAAACCAATATCTCTATTCAACGGTTGGGTTCGGTAAATCGCCATCGCACGTTCAAAGTCAATTATACTTTTCAACCTTTACAAGCTACGACCTCTAACTTCTAGTTTTTTCATAAATAGATGAGCAAATTCATATTATTTTTGTTTTGCCCAAAACTTTAACAGCGTTAATAAATCACGCCTCACACAATCTGCTAGATCATTTCAGGTATTATTACCATAATATTGTCGACATTTACGTTTTTTTTTTTCTGATATTGATTGCCGACATTTATGTTCGTATTTTAAATTTTTAATAGATACAAAAGGATTCGTTTACTATTCTCTTAGTAATTAGAATATCTTTGACATTTCTTTTATATTTTTAAAACAATCAAATATATTTTCTTATGAATTATGTTACTTTATTACATTTATACACGAAATTTTCGTCTATGATTAAACCTACATCAACTAATCTCAAATTTAAATTTTATACACTAATTATTTTATTCCCGTGAAAACCATCAAATCGTGAAATAGTGTTAATGTGTCGTTAACATACATTGATTAGGATAACACTTAAACGATTAAACAATATCGTTTTGGGATTTTTCTCTAAATCTGTGTTCACTCATACAAAAACGCCGTCGTCTCTTGATTTGGAAAAAATTTTTGATTTAGGCTTCATGTGTTTGAGATTATAGAGGGTAATGGTGACATAGGAATCACCAAAGATGAAACGATTCGAAGTCAAAAATGCATTGGGACTTAACTATCAAAGAAGCAAAAGAGATTTTAAGGGTAGGTGACTTAAATGGTGATGCTTGAGAGGTTTGCCGGTCACCAGAGAATAACGACGGTAAGAGATCTCGCTAGAAAACCGTCTCCATGGTGGTGCTAAGAAGAGGAAGAAGAAGACTTACACCAAGCCGAAGAAGATCAAGCACAAGCATAAGAAATGAAGTTCGTTGTTCTCAATTCTACAAAATTGATGGATCTGGTAAGGTTTGAGGAAATAATGCCTTAATGCAACTTGTGGAGCTGGAACATTCATGGCTAGTCACTTTGATCGACATTATTGTGGTAAATGTGGACTCACTTACGTTTACCAGAAAGGAGGTGATGAATGATGATTTTTCAATCGGTAGATCGATTTCTCTCTTTCTCTATTTTGAAATTGCTTTTTCATTTTTGGATTCGATGTTAGACATCTTTTGTTATGTATTTTATATTTAAAATTAAGGAATTTTCATTACTCTGTTACACATTTGATTGTAGTAACTTGTTCAATCTTCTCTTCTATTCGAACTTTTATGTTTTTGGTATTAGGATTACTTCGATTCTAGAATTAGGTTTGAAAATTAATAGAGGAAAAGACAAATGACGAGTTTAGGTTGCAGAGGTTTCGTGATTTGTCGGGTTCCAACGGCAACAGAGGAGGCGGTCGGTTTCATCGTAGAAGTCGCCGGTGGAGGCGTGGTTAGTGCTTTAGTTCCAGTTTTGGCCATTGGAGAAGAAAAGTCTTGTTCCTTATTTCATTATCGTGAAAAGACAAAGTAAAGGGATGGAATTTTTGGGTTCGATTGACTAATGCCCAAGGTGGAGTTTGTGGAGATTTGGGCTTAAGTCAACATTTCTATATGGACTTTAATTTTTAAATCGAATTTATTTCCAAATAATAAAACGACATCGGCTTGGATGAGTTAACTTTGACTTATATTTTTTTTTTCCAAAACGATGTCGTACCGTTTATGTGTTATCTTAATCAGCACAGTTTTACAATTTGATGGTTTTCACCAAACTAAAATAGTTGGTGTATGAAATTTAAATTTGAGATTAGTTGATGTAGGTTTAAGCAAATATAAAAATTTTATGTATAAATGCGATAAAATAATATAGTTCACGAAATAATATGCCGTTTAACCATCGTCTTGATGATGTATAGTGGTTTCTACAAATTTAGATATATAATCCAAAACAAATTATTAATTACTAAAAGTGTGTACTGATGGCTAATAAAATCAATCAGGTATATCGTGATAAAATTTAGATCTCTCGTAATCAAGAACTTCCATATTATTCTTAGGTCCGCCAAAGATATAATGGGATTAACCTAGTTTTCTAGTTGTCACCCGTAGTTGTTCCCTTTTTTCGGATGGTCCGTTTGGTAAATAAGCAGCGTTTGATCCGGTCTAAGAACATCAACTCTGTCTTTAATATATATCTGGATCGTTTCTTATCTCTATCAGAACATGCATGTTCGATTGATCGTGGTAATAAGATACCTGGCTTTCGTATTGTTTTCAGGAGATGTACACGATGAATTTTATATCATCAATAGTATACATCTTGAGTCATATTTTTTTATAATAATTTAGTGATACATATTTTGGTCATAAAACAGAAAACAACATTATATCTAATTATATTTCGGTCAAATCGACGGAGGACAATCGTTCCCTAAACATTAAATGTTAGTAGATTTAATATTTCGGTTAAATGTTAGTAGATTTTCACTCATACTTTATATTTCCTATTTTCAGAATCCTATGTGTTCTCACTTCTCATATAACACAGCATAGATCCAGATAACAGACCATGGACCCAAATATATCTAGATTTTTAAAATATATTGGATGGAAATTTTGTATTGACATTAATTATGATGAATTAAAGAAAGAAATATTGTTTAATTTGGATATTAGGTTATGAAATGTTATCACATTTTCATTCATCTCATTGAAATATTTTCCCATATTTAAAATAAGTCTATTCAAAAACATTCAACATAAAATTCAAACGTGACATATTGGAGTAAATAGTAACATATTGTTCATACAAAAATTTTTATATTTTTAAATAAAAACATTTTAGAAATTAATTTCTAAACTTCTACTATTTATCTATTTTAAATAGCTAATATTGACAAAAAAATGATTTAGATATCTACATAAGATTACTAGATTGGATATTCCCTTTTTTGTAATTGTGTGAGGATTAGAGTTAAATAAAATAAAACAAGTCAAAGTAATCAATAATTTTGGGTGTTTGCTGATAACCTGAAGGCCACGTCTAGTGGAGAGAGCTAAAGGAAAACGTGAGGGGTAAAAAACAAATAAAGTGAACACCTGAGCTGTTCTTTTTCTGGTCTCAAGTATAACCTCCCCTTTTTCGTAAAGTTTCTATTTTTAGTACAAACTTTATTTATCTGTCTTTTTCGCCCCCACAGAGAAAAAGGGGAAAAGAAGATACAATTCCACTTTTGTTGTTCATTAATCTATTCCCCCTCAAATCCTCTCACCGCGCATTCATTTCGTTCCCTCCATAATCCAACCTTCCGTTACAAGTTTTTTTTTGGATTGTCATTAAAAAAAACAAATTCCCAGGAGCATCGATTTTGGTGGAAAGATTTGGAGGTATCTTCGTTCTTAAACTCCTATTTTTATTTCGCTATTGTTGTAATCATCTTTGATTCGAAGGTTTTATAGCTTTTCAATTCGTATAGCTGGAACCTTGAATTCATTACCATATCAGTCGTTTTTTGAATTTTCTCATGGTTTCAACTCATCTGGAAAATTAGGGTTTCGCGTTTGTAAAATAGGATCATCTGGAAATCGTAAGATTCTTCACAGTTTCAATATTTATCTTCTTATTTGTTTGTTGATTTTTTTTTGGGGTTTTTTTTAAAGCAGGATTAGGGGTATGTATGTATGGTAGTTTATTGATGTTGTGTGAGGGAGAAGGGTGGTGTATGAAGCCAAACTTTGAAACGAATATGCAGGGAGACGTGTTGGCTGTTCATCGAGGAGATAGAAATCAAGATGAGATACTAAGATACCAGAAGAAGGTGGATGTGGAAGATTTTAGGGATGAAGATGAAGATGGATGGAGGGAGGAAGAGGAAGTGAATACATCTTGTGAGGAGAGAGTATCGATAAGTAGAGAAGAAGTGGTTATGGTAGAAAAAGATGGTGAGAGGTGTCCTGTAGAAACTGAAAGAGATGGAGGAAATGATGATGAACAAAGTACATCTAGGAAAAATGATAGCTTTTCTCCGAATCTAGATGTAATGGAAGATGAAAATGAAGATGGGCATGAGTGTCTTAAGCAGGATAAGCCTTTGGAAAGGGTTAATAGGGATGATGATGAACAAGCTGTGTTGGAGGGAGATGAAAAAGTACTCGGTTTTGTATCAAGGGATAATAAAGAATCTGGTTCAGGTTCATCAGAGAGGGATGACAGTACTCGTAGTAGAGAGATTAAAGAATTGGATACAGAAGTGGCAAATGGTCAAGCTAAAGCAGATGAACTCCGTCATCTGAATGTAGGTGGAAATGAAGAAGATACTGGAACTTGTAATAGATGTGAAGATAGGGATGAGAACAGAGTGTTGGAAAAGGACGGTGAAGATAATTCGAGTTTGATGCCGAGAGAAAAATATGATGAACTGCAGATTTTAAGATGCGAGACACAAGTTAATGACACAAATGTTAGAGAGATGGAAATGAGTGAAGTTACAGGAGAGCAAGACTCTTTGCCATGTAATCCGGATGCAGTTAAATTACCTGGAGATACATTTCAAAACGTATACTTCAGTGGGCCAGTCTTACCACAGTCACCGACACTAGGACATAGACGCACCCAAAGTGAGATGGTGACTCCTGGACACAGGCGCACAAACAGTTTCCAGAGATTGAAAACACAGATGCAGAAGGCTTGGCGTGGGGTCAGCAATCTACGTGACGATAATCGGCCCACTTTTAATCCTGAGGTCTTAGCAAACCAAAAGAGACAGTGGTACCAGCTCCACTCTTCAAAAGCTCTGGTATTTAATCTCTAGGGTGTCCAACCAAATCTTTGAAACAAGTTTTTGGCTACATAGTTCTTCTTCCCCTTAATCGTCTAAAATTTCTGGTATTACATATCATATTAGCTGACTAGTGTTTTTCCATTTGACAAACACCCTAGGATCAAACAAAATTAAAGGAGCCAATCTCACTCTTTGAACATTTTATCATTGGGGGGCTTCATCCGGAAACAAATTTGAAGCCAGTCGAGGAGGCTTTCCGTAGAAGAAAGAAATGGGAGATGGAGATGTCAAGGTACGAAGTGGCAGACTACAGAATACTCCGTCACCGTGGGCCTCAATTTCCAATATTGGAGCCACAGGTTTGTGCTACGTTGGTTTTTTCTTTTAGTTCCCATAGTTTTTGGCATGCTTTGAGATGTAACATGAGACACTTATCCTGCCTTTTATTCATCGTTTTCTTTTTGTCTACTTTTTTTGCCACTCTTTTATATCTTGTTTAATACGTTCTTGCTTGCCGCTTCTATTAGTTTTATGCGTCTGTTCTGCTTCATGAGAGATTTAGTTGGTTTCTTTCTTCTCTTTATCAACTTTCATTCCATGCACAGATACTTTTTAAATACCCTCCTGGGAAGAAGGTGGTAATGCGTCCAAAGGATCTTGCAACTTTCTGCTTTCCTGGTGGTGTCAAGGTATGACATGTGTGGTTTGTGTCTCTTTATATTTACTTAATGACCGTCAATGTGCATTGGTATATTATTAGTTATGAGCCATCTCAGTTAAATAGAGAATTCACCTAGAATTGGTTCAAACTGCTGGAAATAATTATGCATCATGTTAGTTGGAATCATTATTGGGTCATTCCATGATTTATGCAGCAACTAAAAGTTAAGACTGTTAAAACGTGATTTTTCTTAACAGGCAAGACTTTTGGAGAGGACTCCATCTCTTAGTGATCTAAATGAGCTTGTGTATGGACAGGTCTGAAAATGTTTCTGAATAGATTATCCGTATGAGCTTCTGTAGTTCATCTATGTTGGTTAGAATATAGGTTTACATATCATGATACTTTTGAGTTTACTGCAGGAACATTTAGGCACAGATGATTCATCATTCATATTTTCGTTCAAGGTAATCTACCTTTTCTTTATACCCTTAACTTTTTTAGTGTCAGACATCCACTAGCAATGTAAAAACTTACATGCGGCTCACAAAATTCTCTTTGTCAGGTAGCAGATGATGCAACGTTGTATGGTGTTTGCTTACATGTCTCGGAGATTGTTCAGAGACCTCCTGGTGTATTAAGCACTGCATCACCCTTGCGTTCAACTGGAGGAGGCAGTCGTTTTTTGGTTTCTGCACCTCGATGCTATTGCTTGCTGACCAGAGTTCCTTTTTTTGAACTACACTTTGAGATGTTAAACAGGTACATTAGATGCCCCTACTCTTAGTAGTGGCTTTTCCTTGTATTAAACAGAGACCAAAAAACTTATGCTGAAGGTCATTCACTTGTTGATGCAGTATGATTGCACAGGAGCGTCTAAAACGGATAACCGAATTTGTTAGTGAGATGTCTCTTGCTGCTGCATGCTATCGCCCATCAATATCCAGGATGAATGATCAAATTGACGGCCGTGTTTCATCACCTCGTAGCAACCCTGATGATTGGATGGCTTCTGCAATTCCTGTTGATGGAGTCATGGCACTCACGGCCGCTGCTGCGGGATTGATAACTGATAGTGACATTGCGAACTTTGCAGAACCTCAATCTCCGGGTTGTGTTGTCACCAGTGATACTTCAGATGTAAGTCAGATCAAGGAAATAGAACGAGACGGGAGAAAAGTTTTCCACTGTTGCGATGATAATTCTTCTGAAGTATTTGAGAACCACTTGGATACCCCCGAAAGAACATTCCAAAGCTATGAGAATGGCCACACTTCTCCCGAGGTTACATGTGCTGATCCTAGGACCCAACCGATAGAGCATATTGAAAGCTGCGAGTCCATGTTCAGGTAAGTTAACACTATTGTTATCCAGCAAAAATTGATCATACCACTTCTTACCTCCTGAAATTTTGTCAAGTCATGAGGTTGTCTTATTTTTCAATTAATGTTATGATTCAGTACTTTACCAGTATAATTTTAGAATTTACCTTTTCTTATATATGGCAGTTCAGCTAGAAGCGTGTTGTCAGATGAGATTGATGATTTATCAAACAGCGGAAACGATTTTGGAGATGATTTGATACTGGAATGGGCTAAGGTAAGGAGATCACTAGTTACTTCACCATATTTAGTTACTCTATTTGTCTCTTGTTCATTGTTCTCATGTAATGTATTGTATCTCATCTTGATAGGAACACAAAAATGATGCGTTACAATTAATCTGCGGCTACCATTCACTGGCAATTCCTTCCCGTGGAAGTGAAGTAGTTTTCCACCCGCTGGAACATTTACAATCCATCGTGTATACCCGTCCCCCTGTTTCAGCTCTAGGATTGTCAGAAGAATATATTTGCTCGTCTGATTCTTCCGAGGTATATTTGATATCGGAAATTATCCTTTTCTAGTCTTGTCTCGACTTTATAATCTCATCTCAATCACTTTTTTCTTCTTATTTGCCAAAGATGAATGCAAGGTTGGCAGCTGCTGAGGAGGCCATGGGTCTCTCAATGTGGACAACGGCAACAGTTTGCCGTATTTTCTCTCTTGAAACTGTACGCCCTCTTCTCAGCATCCTTCCTTTTTCTTTTGGTGGCTCAGTATCGGTTTTAGAATAATATATTGATAAAATCCTACTATTTTGCGTTGGATGCAATGTCTATCTCTTCTTTGTGCATTGGAGTTTAGTGTTATCACAGGTAACAATTATCTGAAGTTACAAAGTATTTTCCTACTTTCCAGATTATGTCACTGCTTGCTGGAGTGTTATTAGAGAAGCAAATTGTGGTAATCTGCCCAAATCTGGTTAGTTAAATCTGTCCTCTGATCGTTATTCATCTTCAATCCCTTGAGGGAGATTTAAATGGAAGTGGTCATTTGAACTAACTGATGATTATTGCAGGGTGTTTTGTCAGCAATAGTACTGTCTCTTGTCCCAATGATTCGGCCATTTCAATGGCAGAGTTTATTGCTTCCGGTGAGTATGAACATCGCTAGAAAAATAAATCGACCAATGGAATTGTAAGGTTCCTTGTCGTAACTTCTCTCTGTTGTCTTCAGGTTCTGCCTGGAAGGATGTTTGATTTCCTCGAGGCACCCGTTCCCTTCCTCGTAAGTTTATTGTTCATATGAAGTAATTCATGCCGTCTTTAATACATAAATGATTAGTTATTCAGAGGAGTTGAATGTTCAGTAGTCTATAATAAACCATTTGATCCCTAATTTAGTGAATGTTGGATCATAGATCGTGAACCATATGTTTCTTGTTGCTCACACGGTCCGCGTTTGCACCACATGGCAGGTCGGTATACACAGTAAACCTATTGATTGGAAGGTGAAGACGTCTAATCTTATTCTAGTTAATATCCACAACAATCAGGTCTGGTGGCCTTATCATGAAAGTCTCATATATATCTTTATTTCTGTTAAGTATCCGAAACCGATATTAACTATGTTTCTTCAGGTGAAAATATGTAACATGCCAGCATTGCCTCAACGAAGAGAACTTATGACTCAGTTGGCTCCAATCCACGCCACATTGGCTCATCAGAGCTCAGCCGCTAGAAGACACCCGGTTTATAAATGCAATGAAGTGCAAGTAAGTAGTAATCAATGCATGGCCTAAAATTTTACCAAAACTACTATTACTCACTCCGGTTTCATATAACCTGACTGTTTCTCAGGCAGAAGCCGCAACTAAATTCTTGAGAGTAATGAGAGATTACATGGAGTCTCTTTGCTCAGATTTACACTCTCACACCATAACAAGTGTTCAATCCAATAGTGACAGGGTACTTACTTATATAGTGACTCTCCTCAAAGCGTAAGAAGAACTACTTTCTCTTAGACTCTAACTATCTTAAATCTTTCTTTCTCAGGTTTCTCTACTTTTAAAGGACAGTTTTATCGATTCATTTTCTGGTAGAGACCAACCCTTCGTTAAGGTACAAAATCCTAATCCCGATCTTGGATTCTCATTGGATCCAGAGAGGCTTACAAGTGTATTTTTATTTCATGGGTTTGCAGTTATTTGTAGACACAACTGTTTAGCGTTCTATCAGACTCGCGACTATCGAGCTTTGAGAACGGGCGTCTCTAAAGCTCATTTTGTCATCAACTTATACAATACAAAACTGAAGAAACCAACCAAAGTCAAATCATATGAAAGAAAACAAAAAATGCAGAAGCGAAAGTGGGTAACTTTACTACCCTTTACACTCAGAGGACCTAACTGGTGATGAATACAAATGTTTTAACTCAAATTTTACTGCAGTAGAAAAGTAAGAAACAAAAAAACAGAGGCATGCTTATCGTGTCTGGATCTTCTGATCCTTTTATCATTAACAAACTTGTTTGAAAACTTGTATCCTGCTCTTGTAAATTAATATAAGATTTTGTTTTTTTGTTAAAGTTGTACAGAACACTTGAAAATCTTGTTTGCTTAATTCAAGTGCTTGATTTGCTCAAAAGAGATCAGATTATACATTATAGACATGATTAAAATCTAATTGACATTTTTTCCCAAATCAAATTTTAATCTGATGTTTAAAGTAAAATTTTGCGAGCAAAAGAATATTTTCAACCGCAATTCTGTAGTTCCAGTTGCGATTCGATTCCACAACTTTTATGGAAAAGTGCAATTTTGCAAATTTACCAGTAAGATAAATGTGTTCAAGTGCTTTGTATGTAACACTTAAAAATCCTTTTTGCTTAGTTCAAGTGCTTGATTTGCTCAGAAGATGTCTACGGTAAAATTTTGTGAAAAAATAATTTATCAACCGCAATTCTACAGTTGCGATTCCGTGACCAAAACAATTTCCACAACTTTTATGCTAAAGTGGAAAAAACGCAGTTTTATGTTATTGGGCTAAGACAACAAGCCCACATTAGCCCAACAATTACCCTGCCTAAACTAGGGTTTCATTTTTAGAACAATGCGACATTCGTGTGTTCTTTCAAAAAATAAGAAAGGAGTGAGTTTTATGTAGTTGTTTGTGTGTTGTCTACATATTTGATAATATGATGGGATTAGTAGGGTGATTAAATTCTCTAGTAATAATTTTGGTAAGTGGATGTTGACCATATGGCGTATTCTTCGAAAGACATAACTAGACTAGACGTGTATATAAAAACTTGTATTCCGAGATCTCAATCAATGCTGCTTTCCCGGTATCATCATATCACATCAAATGGACAACTATGTTATTTTCTTCGATGACAAAACTTGGCCTATCTCTTTCAACTATCAAGCAACAACACCTCTGCATACAGATACTCATTAACACCAATGTCTACCATATGTTTACAAAAAAAAAGAAGCAAATTTATATGTTTTAGATAGCCTTACATTTTCGGCCACGCGTTGTCTTTCCAACTCTGATTAATCCCAAACTTTTTGAGCTTGCGCGCAGCTCCCATACCCCTTTGTCTTACTGTAACATATTATCACCAACACACAGAGAAAAAGACTTTTAAGTCTCCAGATTAGCTATTATTACTTCTCAAATCAAGAAAACAAGCACTTAGCACAAATTAAGTATTATCCCAAGGTACCCCATGTTTGTCGATGGAGGAGAAGATTAACACCAAAGAGATATTAGCAGCAAGCTATATGAGATAGATTTTTTAAGGCCACTCAAAACACTTGAAAACCCTTTTTGCTTTATTATTCAAGTGCTTCATTTGCTGTTTCACAATATTTCTCAGAATAAATCTTATTATGCCTACTCTGCATCTAATTGACATTTTTTCCCCATTTCAAATCTATTTAATCTCATGTTTACGGTACAATTTTTATGCAATTCTGCAAATTTAACGCTAAAAATGGCGGAATACAATTCCAGGATAAGTCTGTTCTTTCTGTTATTCTCAAGTGCCATGATATGACCATTATACAGGATACAAGGCAATGGTGGTCGAGGAAAGTGAAGTATTTGGGAACACTCTTAATTATTTTTTGACGTCGCCTTCTTTTTCTTCTTCTTCATCATCAGCGAAGATGGTCTTAGGCTGGGTCTGAGAGTAAGCAGGTGCAATAAACTTAGGATCTTTAACAGCAACTTCTGCGTATTTCAATATCGCTTCCCTTGGATCTTCTTCCATCCACGTCTCTTTTATCATCCCACCTTGCTGCACATACACACAACAACAACAACAAAATTTTCAACACATTAGAATCAATAATACCACGAAACGAAAAAACCAAAAAAGATACCAAGAATCCGTACCTTGAGAAGATACTGTGTTAATAAGCTACTACCAGTAGTCCCAACTCTTCCACCATGGCCAGGACCTGTCATGGGAATCTCAGGCTTGTGGGCTTTAACAGGATCTTTCAATGTTTTCTCTCTTTGTCTTTTACGGCTTGGTGCGTCTCTGAACAACGGTAATGCATGAGGATTGTGTATTACTGGTTCTGGTTGGTAATCGTCTACAGATTTCTTCCTTGGTGCACGTGCCACACAGACGCATGCGCCTCTCTCGCTCTGAGTTGGGTCGTACAGAATGTGAGTTCCTCCTTGGCTTTTGTCTCCGGATGTTGCAAATATCTACAACAAAAGAACCCTCTTAATAAAAGTTGAAAAAACATATTTTGGAGGAAGGGAACACTGCTTTTGTTGTTGTTTACCTGGTTCAACCTTGGGTGCCAAGCGCATTGCACCACGCTGCAAGTTGGAGATATTCCCACTTTCTGAACAATCTCGAGTTTGGTGCGATCGTAAAAGCAGAGCAAGCCTCCTGTTGTGCTGTCTTTCTCAACGGATGTTCCAGTCAGAATGATTTGTTCGTCCGGACTAAAGGCAACGTTGGTTTGGGCATAATTATTAGGGAGACCCTCAAAAGCTTTTAAAGCTTCTTTCATCTGTCGCAAGTCCCACACCTGATCAAGATTCAACGAAAGAGTTCAGTTTCTATTTGAGCAAACTGCTCAAAAACAAAATATTATCTAAGGTTTACCTTTAGAGAGCCATCAAAACTCCTTGACAACAAAATTCTTCCATCGCTAGAGAACTTCACAGAGGTTATATCATCAGTGTGGGCCTTCCCAACATATATATCTGGTCGGCTTCCCCATCCCGGCTTGAGACTCCAAATCTGGATCGATAAACAACAAAGATATAAAAGACCATTCATCTATGCAAATTATTACCGTTTTCTTAGATTAAGCGTGTTAAACACAAACTTTCTCTGACAGAATGTAATCAGGAGATCAGAGAAAGCCTTTGGAACCATTACCTGAATAGATCCATCGCCAACGCCACCGGCTATACGCTTTCCGTCACGGTCCCAAGCACAGGTTGTAACTGGAACTCTCCCTGGTCTAGCAAGCTTCGGCTTTATAACCTGTTCCAGTAAAGCGTTAAAATGATGCCACTTACATGCTATAATCAAACCACAATTTTTCATTAGCAGACCAGAAACTGTAAATGTGAATGTAGACAGGGAAAAAAATACCTGCGTTTGGCTTAGGAAGTTATTAACATCCCATATACGCAAAGATCCGTCTTCGGATGAAGTCAGAATCGTTTCCTTAGTCCTCGGATGCCATTCTCCACAAGTCAATCCGCAAATATGTCCCTTAGTGTTCTTAAGATCACGAATATACATATCACCCTTCATAAACTCACCAAGAGCAAGACCATCTCGATCATAAATCTGAAAATTCAAAAGAAGAAACGAGTATGAGCAATTCATAGATGATAAAGAAATGTACAAGAGAGTCAAAAGCCACGTTTTCACGAAACCATACCTTAGCTTGTGCAGAGCCAGTAACACATAGAAATTGACCAGAAGTGGGACTCCAGCTCAAGCTACGAACTTGGTGACCTTCCGATGGTTCGATCTGCCTAAAAGACTGAAGTCTAGAATTCATCCCTTGGAAATCGTACATACGCACAGTGTAGTCATAGCTTCCCGAAAGAACCCTTGCTCCAGCACTATCAACAGCTAGAGATGAAACTATCTGATTCCACGAAACAAAACTTGCTCAATTTCGAATTCAAAAATCTCCATAAAAATGCTTCAAACAAGAGTTTTAGATTGTTTACTATACCTTTGTATGTCCCTTGAGCTGAATCTCATTGCTCAATGGAATCTGGTAACGATTCTCCTCGTTGTCATTAACATCGTCGTCATCTTCATCTTCATCGGAATCTACATCAGCAGCTGGAGGCGGCGGCGGAGGACCGATCATATCCTCCTCATCATCAGAATAATTAATGTTCCCGAGTCCCTTTGGTGGCGGCGGTGGTGGTCCCATCATAACTCCGTCATCCTCCTCCTCCTCTTCTTGTATCGATTTAGACGGAGGTGGTGGTGGACCTATGTTTACATCATCTTCGGAAGGAGCTAGACTGGAGCTATTAGGGTTACGACTCGGACCGCGAACAGTTCGGAGCCAGGTCCCAGAGGAGGAAGACAGAGACGGGAATCCGGATTCAGATCTACCGGAATTAGGTTTCTTCGTGGCGGAATCCGACGAAACTCCGGCTTCGTTGCCTGCATCGGTGCGGCGAGTAGCGTTGTGGATGGCTTCGATTGGCGCCGAAACCTTTGATGACTTACCAAACGAAAGAGGAAAATGAGCTCGTAGACCTTCCAATTCATCCTCCATTGCTTATCTCTACAAATTGGAATCCACTCAGAGTTTTGATTAGGGATTCAGTTTATTTAATGCCCTGTGACCTCGCCGCAATGGAAAATCCCGTTGCCTTACAGGCGAGAATAGATGGTGGAGGGTTAAGTCCATAGACATAACCATATTGGGCCTACTAATAAAGGCTTCCTAATAAACATGAATATAAATTGGGTCTCCACATAAAGGCCCATTGATACTCGTTGATTTTACTATGCTGGGTTTTCCAATTCATGCCGTCTGCTTTTGAACAAAAGTTATATTGCAGGGGTTTCGAGTCTAAAAGTATAAGCGATTCACCTAGATGTCACATATGCCAACTATTCAAATGTAAATCTTGAAGTTCGCAAGTTTATAAATGCGGTAATTTGCAAGAACTTTTATGAGTTTCACATGTTTTTTTTTCTTTTAACAATGAGTTGTTGCATTACGCGAATCATCCAAATATGAGTATAGTATTTTTAGTCCAAACAACATTTCTATGCATATGTCAAGTATTGTATTTTTTAAGTTTTTCTTTTAAGATTTTTTTATCTTAGATCATGAGAAATCATCTTTTTAGATCTTTTCTTGTCTAAATTTATTCCAAATTTTATAAATTCAAAGAGGTGCATACAGTAGAAAATCATTTTTTGTCGACCAATATTTTTTTTTCTTTCAACAGTAATGATATTCTCGAAAGAAAAAGCACTATCCGTCTTTCAAAGTGACATTATAAGTTGTAAACAAAACAAAAAGTGAAACTGGCCAAGAAAATGAACAACCAAAATAATTGTAAACCTATATATATATATATATATAACTTTGATTTTTTTTTAGATAATATCACACGGGTTAATTTAATAGTCGTGGATTAGTTAAAACATATAGTTTATCCTCTGATTAATATATATATATATAATTTAAATATATTAGTAAAATATAAATACTTACCTAAATTAAAATAAATTCAATACTAAAATATATAAAAATAAAATTTAGAAGATAATTTTATACCAAAATATTTTAATTTGGATTTTCCTAAATTCAAATTGATGATTAAATGAAATACAATCTAAATTTAATTAATATTCGAGATATGCATTAAAGCACAATCTAATTCTATATAATAGTTATTTAAATGATGTATGTTATTAAGCACAAAAAATTATAAAAAAGTACGAAATTTATCGTATTGATGTATTTCTTTTTAATCTCAATTTAAAAAACTCACAGGTTAATCCGTCAAATCCATGGTTATAATGCGAGATAGATTAAAGTTATTAGTTTCAAACCCGCGGGTTTTAGTGGGTAAATCTGTTAAAAACGCAACTAAGTTCAATCCATCGTAAAACAGATTAAATGGGGTGGGTTAACCTGCTTTGACACCCCTACACATATAGTCATATAAAATTAATATTTTGTACGAACGAATTTACTTCTAGTTATATGTTATAAACAAAACAAAAAGTGAAACTGGCCAAGAAAATGAACAACTAAAATAATTGTAAACCTAGAGGCTAAAGATATCCAAAAATCTTATAGGAATGACCGAAAATTTTGGAACTTGCTTGGACCTGGCTATCCAATTTTTTTGGTTAAAAATGAAAAACTAAAAGCCTACTAATTTTGTTTTTGCATAACTCAATTTGGTTTTCACTGATAAGTAATAGGTTTCATAGGTTTAAGTTGAAACCATTCCTATCTGGATATTTGATACTGATTAATGAAAATTGGAGGGAACTATCAGATCTTTTGTCTGACAATTTAAAAACCAAGAAAGGAGCAGGTGAGCACATGTTCATGTCATTTACATTTTAGTTTTGCTATTATAAGTAAATTCTGGTTATTTTCTTTTGTATTCGTATGTGTGTTGGAGTATGTGGCTATTTCCTTAAATAAACATCAATTTTAAAGCAGATTTTTAGGCACACAGACAAATAGTACAAAGATCTTAAAGTTTAACTAACAGAAAAAATTGGTAAAATGTAGCCTAATTTATTGCTCCTAACCCTTTTAGTCTATACAACATGTAATGTGAAGATCTAAGTACTGGCTCCCACTTCTTAGAGTTCATCCGGTAAAGCGAATTTTTCATTGATCTTTCCATGGATGATTCAACATGATGTGTCAAATATCACGGTTGAAGTGGCAGCTAAAATATCATCCAAGGAAGTATCTAAAAAGTTACCTTTGAATTTTGTTTGGTGATTCGTTTCAAGCTGATTTGATATATGTTTTTCGACTGATTTGATATAATGTGAAGTTTAGATATAAGATCCTATGGCGCTTGTGGAAAGATCGCAATTCATTTCTTTACAAGAGACTACATTTTTCAGCCATGAGATAATCAGAAGGCCGTTGAGGACAAAAAAAAGGAATGGATTTTCAGCTTTAGGACTGACCAAACCACAAATCCAATGAACATTTCGGGAACTAATTAAAATGTAATGTCGATGGGTCTTGGCATTCCCAAGAACAGACTTGTGGCATATGATTGGTTTTCAAAGATAGTTGAGCTTCCCTGAATTAACTCGGCTCTAGAAATCCGATGTTTTGTGTGGATACGATCATAACATGATCTTTGAGTATGATGCACCAAATCTTGTAATAGGATTCACGAGCTCACACAGACCCGGCCCTGATCTAAAGTCCAACAAGCAAGAGTTTTAGGCACCAAAATAATAGACTAAAATAAAAGGACATCAAATCAAGGTAAAAATATATATATGGGCCAAAAATTTTTTTTTTGCTTTAGATGGTATTTCTTATTGGACCGGCCCTGAGCTCACATGTATATATATATGTGACCCGTTCTTCAACTTTTCGACATGAATTACTCTCTTTGTCACCAAGCTTTATCGACGTTAGATATGTAATGTTGTGGCTAACACCATTGCTAGACATGATGCAGCTTCTCAGTTTCATGTTATGTGGTTATCGCTAGGACGAGCACGGATCGGATATCCAAAAATTTTATGGTATCCAGATCCGAAAAATAATTATTCAGATTTTAATCCTTCAATATTCACAGATCCGTCAATAATAGCTAAATTTTTTTAAAATAATAATATAAAATTATTAAAAAATAAATTAAAATTATTAAAAAATATCATATATAATGTTTCAAATTAATTTTTATAAAAATTTTATAACATATTTACTATGTAAAATTTTAAAAATACACAAAAATTTTAAATAAAATTTACTTTTTTGTGATAATTTACATAAATTTCTATTTATTATATATATATATATATTATACATATATTTTAAATAAAAAAGATCCGAATATCTAGTTCAAAAGAAAATATTTGGATCTGAATCCGTACACTTCGGATATCCAGATTTCTGGATCGAAGCGGATTCCAAATCAAATTTCGAATCCGAATATTTTGTCCATCCCTAGTAACATATTGTTCTAGATTATTTTGGATTTATGAAATGGATGCTGAGTTATAAAAAATAAACTAACATAAAAACAACTTGTGAGAAGGATGAGCAATTCTCTTTGAAATATGACCGATGTACGTCTGACACAAAAAAATAACGTTAGTGATAACGATTTGGGTGGATGCCATAATACCTGGAGAACATTTGATTATATTACTTTTCTTTATGAAAAAAAAGAATTTTGCCTACTTTTTTTTTTTTTTTTAATTTCGGGTCCTATAAAAACGAGAGATCTCTACTCCAACTGAAAACCCAAACCAATTCAGAGTCTTAAACTCGAATTCAAAGCGTAGGAAGAAAAGCAAAATGTAAGTCATTGAAGAATTTGAAATCCCATTTTTGTCATAATTTGAGACGAATCTTATCTGAGTTTTTGTTTTTCTTCAGGGAAAATGGAAGTAGGAACGTGTTGAAGCCGATGGATTCAGAGCAATTGAGAGAATACGGACATAGAATGGTTGATTTCATTGCCGATTATTACAAAACCATCGAAGATTTCCCTGTTCTTAGCCAAGTTCAGGTCATTTCTTTTGTTTCCTCTTTTCCTGCTAAAATCAGTTTCAATCTTTTGTATACAACTCGGATTGTGAGAAAAGAAAGTTTTAAAATTTATAGCAAGATACTTAATTTCTGAGAAATTGGCTATATATCTACGTCTAAGGTTTAACCTAATTGGCATTTCTAGTGATCTTTCATTGGTCTTGTTTGAACTGAAAGTCGAGTACCAAGTTTCTTCCTTTTCTGTGTTTAAATCTCTTTGGTTTATTCAAAATGTTGACTTTACTTGTTTAAAGCAGCCTGGTTATCTTCATAACCTTTTGCCTGATTCTGCACCAGACCACCCTGAAACGCTGGACCAAGTTCTTGATGGTGAATACCCATTTCTAGTTTTGGAGCATTTTTTTTACTAAACCTGTTTATACAACCATACAATTGATCTTGTTTTGCAGATGTTCGGGCGAAGATATTGCCTGGAGTAACGCATTGGCAAAGCCCGAGTTTCTTTGCTTATTACCCTTCTAATAGCAGTGTTGCTGGGTTCTTGGGTGAGATGTTGAGTGCTGGTCTTAATATTGTTGGTTTTAGTTGGATAACTTCACCAGCTGCAACTGAGCTTGAAATGATTGTTCTTGATTGGCTTGCCAAACTACTCAACCTACCTGAGCAGTTTCTTTCCAAAGGTATAAACTTTTAACTCTTGTTTGCTTAGTTAAGACCTAAGTGTTGGTTTAATTTGTATTGTAGGAGATGGAGGTGGTGTAATACAAGGATCAGCTAGTGAAGCTGTTCTTGTTGTTCTTATTGCTGCCCGTGATATGGTTTTAAGAAGTGCTGGCAAAAACGCGCTTGAGAAGCTCGTTGTCTACTCTTCTGACCAGACTCATTCAGCTTTACAGAAGGCTTGCCAGGTGAAAATTTGCAGATTTTGAAATCAAAGAAATTTTGTTAAATAAAAAAAAAAGAAGAAACTAATTTTCCCTGGTTTATTTTGTTGACAGATTACTGGAATCTATCAAGAGAATTGCAGAGTGCTGAAAACAGGTTCTTCTACAAATTACGCTCTGCGTCCAGAATCGCTTCAAGAAGCTGTTTCTCGGGATATTGAAGCTGGATTGATTCCATTCTTTTTATGTGCTAATGTAAGAACTAGCTTGTTATTTTCCCTCCTCTAGCATGAGCTCTGAAACAATTCATTTGTTATTTCCAGGTTGGAACCACTTCTTCAACTGCAGTTGATCCATTAGCTGCGCTTGGAAAGATCGCTAAGGTTATTAATATATATGTCACATTTTAGACAAGCTTCATAGAGAACTGAATTAGTAGAAACTGATGCTATTTCTCTTGTTATATATAACCTCAGAGCAATGAGATGTGGTTTCACGTGGATGCAGCTTACGCTGGAAGTGCTTGTATATGTCCAGAGTTTCGACAATACATTGATGGTGTAGAAACTGCAGACTCTTTTAACATGAATGCTCACAAATGGTTCCTTACTAATTTTGATTGTTCCCTACTTTGGGTAAAGGTATACAATACATTGGTTAATAGCCCTTTTAGTTTCACCTTCTCCTTTCTTTCTTTCTGTCCTCGCGTATTTTTCAAAAAGGATCAATATTTGAAAAAAACAGGATCAGTATGCTCTCACTGAGGCTCTTTCAACAAATCCAGAGTTTCTCAAAAACAAGGTGAGAAATACAAAAAAACCCGTAGTCTTTCTTCTTCGAATCTATGAGATTGCTAGTCTTATTATCAACTTTGTTTTGCCAGGCCTCTCAGGCAAACTTGGTTGTTGATTACAAAGATTGGCAAATCCCTCTCGGACGAAGATTCAGGTTCTTTGCTCTTGGAGAAAATTCAACTTAAAAGTTTTGTCAGAACATTTTTACACATACAACTCTGAGTTTTTTTCTTTGTTTTTTTGACAGATCCTTGAAACTATGGATGGTTTTACGGCTCTATGGATCAGAGTACTTGAAGAGCTACATAAGAAACCATGTCAAGCTGGCTCAAGATTTTGAAGAACTTGTCTCTCAAGATCCTAATTTTGAGGTAATTGTAAATATCTCAAAAATTTCTGGAGAAAGATTCTTGCAAGAAGCTTAATAAAGTGATTATTCTTGTTTACAGATTGTCACACCTCGGATCTTTTCTTTAGTCTGTTTCCGCCTCGTGCCTTGCGAAAAGGATGAGAAGGAGTGTAATAACCGAAACCGCGAACTCCTAGACGCAGTGAACTCCTCAGGGAAACTCTTCATTTCTCACACTGTAAGTGACTTCTCTTTCTTCATCATCTTCTTATTCTTTAATGAACTTAATTAGGACATATATGTGTGGGAAACAGGCTTTGTCGGGAAAAATCGTACTACGTTGCGCCATAGGAGCGCCATTGACGGAGGAGAAGCATGTGAAGGAGGCGTGGAAGGTTATTCAGGAGAAAGCATCTTACTTGCTTCACAAGTAAATAAGATAAAAATTCGAAATACAGTAATAAGACATTTTTTGCCAACAAAACGAAGTATTTCGGTTTGGTTTGGTTTAATTTGATTTGATGATAAAATAAGAAAACTTACTAAAATTTGGTTTGATTTGGTTTACTTCAGTAAGGTTATTTTGTGTGTATTTGTTCCTTGTTTTCCCCAATGTTGTGTGTTAACTAGGTCTTTACTTAAAATTGGTTGAATGTTAGCTCTATGAAGTGGACTAAACGGGGTAGAAAATCTTTTTCCTGGTTTCAAAGTTACAAGTTTGAATAGTTGTTGAAAGATCTTAACTCAATCCAAGATTCTCCTATTTCTGTCGTTTGTTCTTCCTGTGATGACTTTTTGCTTTTGTTTTACTTGCGTTAGTGACTTGAGAATGTTGATCATCTTCTACTCTGTCCAAGAAAATTAGCACTCATTGTTCTCTTCTTGAAATGGATCACAGTTAGTTTCTTAATGGTAAGGAGTTACTACTGTAAATAAATTAAGCAGGTTATAAAGAGTATTATACAGATTAAAATCTGCTTCCTTTAACTCAGTTTCAGTCGGTTAAATTCCAATATGGTTTGCGATTAACATTCTGAGAAAATTGGCTCATTGGTGAATCAGAGGTCGAAAAATATGAACATGATTATCTTTGTTTCAAGTTTTATCTTAGCATAATTTTGATTCGCAAGGCAAAGTTGAAATACAAGCATTAATCTCATCTTGAATGTGAGACAATAACAAAACCCAAAAATCCTTAAATGGTTTATGTTACAAACTCCTTTCACTGTAACCTTTAATACTTAACCATTTCAAACCCATTCTTATCATTCTGATACTCTCACAGATGGGTTCTCATGCAATCAACGGCCTCGAGGTTGACTTGTTCTACACGCTAACTAAATCCTCTAGTCCAAACACAAGAACATGGTTTTGCAGATATACCGGAAGAATTCAAGGAACCAACACACACCTTCTTCGCTTTCGACAATGTAGGTGAACGTGGTCCGAGATTCTGGAACGGTTGGCTGGCAAGTCAGTGGGTTCTAGGTACACCTCTTCTGTCCCCCTCAAACACGTTGTTCTGTTGTATACCCTTCCATGTTGAATGTGATCTTGATGGTTCCCCCCGCCAACACAATGGTTCCCTCCGCCAACAGGTTTTTTAAAATGTAATATTATGCTAGTTACATTTATAATAAGACATTAATAGGTGTGGGATGGATACTACGTGATGAATTTGGAACACATAAACTTTCGGCTTCAACTAAACTCAAGCAAGGATCTAACCCGTTAGAAGCAGAAGGTTGGTTGTCTTCCATGCTTTACAATCATTATGGTGCCGGGGGTACAAAGATATAATAATGGAAACCGATTGCAAAGTACTTGGTGACCTTCTCAACCATCATACTCGGAATGTAATCATGGAACCTTTGCTTAATGATATCCGTAGTTGGGCGGATCACTTCACCTCTGTCACGTTTACTACGGTTTCTCGACAAAATAACCAAGTAGCGGATAAATTAGCAAAGTTAGTTCACCAACAAAATAAGATTACAAATATTTATTTTTTTCCTCTTTATTGTTTAAATAGTTTGTTATTTAACGATTTTGTAAACATTGGTTAAAATTGTAATAAAGACGTTTAAAAAATATATATATATTTAAGCAAAAAGTATATAAAAAAAAATTCTTATAAATATCCACGAGTAGCACGGATTAAACCTTAGTAATAATAAAAGCTTATATTTTATATTTATACGTGTTACAGCATGGGATCTAAAATAAAAGTCATCACAACTAAATAGCTAAAAATCAATTAAATTTTAACTCCCCAAGTCCTAACACAGCAAGTTACACTAACAGCAAATCAGCAATGGACTCTTGGCGACGCCGTTTTGATAAACCATGGGCCAAAGGCTTACGTAATACGATCCAGCACAGAACGACGTGGTTTCATTTTAAGCGTGCTACTTATCGGCATTGTGATTTATGAAGCATGGGTTAACATTAAGAGGCCCATTTGAGATGTTGATTAGGACCAGGCCCATTTCTTGTATCATCGCCGCAGCAAATCATCCTATTCCATTTCTCTCTTCTTCTTCTTCTTCTTCTTCTTCTTCTTCTTCTCTCTCTCATCTGTGTTTGTTGTGAGGTTGTCTCTCAATCGATCGTTTAACTGAGGAAGAGGATGCAAGCAGTTTCCAGGAGATTATTCCAACGGCCTCTCTCCGGAGAAGCTTCGATCTATTCATCTTCTTGTCTCAGATCGCTCTATGGAGTCTCAAATCACCGTTAAGTATCTGCCATTAATTTTCTTCGATTCGGATTTCTAGGTTTCTTATGACTCCCGCACTGACAAGATATAATGATTTTGTGTGTTTCTGCTGATTTTAATGGTGATCCTTAAGTGAATGGAACTGATAATCGTCGCTATTCGTCTTCCCTCGCTACTAAGGGCGTGGGACATCTTGCTCGCAAGGGTACTGGTGGAAGATCTTCTGTTAGGTATGTCATTACTCTCTACGTTATCTCTTCTAGGGTTTGGTTCCTAAAGAAATGCTGGAGAATGCTCATGGGAAGGAGAAATGTTATTGATGTGTTAGGATAAAAGTAAGCTTAGTCTTTCTTTAGTTTTGAGCTTAAAAGATAGCTTCTGCGAATAAGTTGCAGGTACGGAGAAATTTAGTATAGCGAATCTGTCTTGAGAGCTTTCTGGTCTGTTGGTATATGAAGATCTTAATGTCTCCCTATGCTTTTGCCAGTGGAATTGTAGCTACAGTATTTGGAGCAACAGGATTTCTGGGTCGTTATCTTGTGCAGCAGCTAGGTGAGTTGGGTTTAACATTGGTATCTAGCTGCTCCTTTACATTTGTTGGTTTTCGTTTTACTTACTAAATTTCAAATGAATCTTTTGTTCCAGCTAAAATGGGATCACAAGTGCTCGTTCCTTTCCGAGGCTCAGAGGACTCTCCTCGACATCTCAAGTTGATGGGAGATTTAGGACAGGTAATATGTTATTTTGTTTAATGTAATGCTTTTAAGGGTATGTCACAAAAACACATATTTTTACAAAAATTTTGCTTTGGGCCGACAAATTTGATAAGTGTTTGTTGCATGTGTGTTGCAGGTGGTACCAATGAAATTTGATCCAAGAGATGAAGACTCGATTAAGGCTGTCATGGCAAAGGCTAATGTCGTTATTAATCTAATTGGTATGTTTTTTGTCTATCTTAATTTTTTCTAGTAATTAGAGTAAAAACTTTTGAAAAGCAGCACTGTTCTTTTACTTTTTTGATGATATTTATTCTTATCCTCAGGAAGAGAGTACGAGACCAGGAATTTCAGTTTCGAGGAGGCAAATCATCATATATCTGAGAAACTTGCATTGGTATGTGTTTGAATCCTGAAAAGTTATCTCCAGAATATCTGGTGAAGAGGTTTCCATTGTTGTTGCTCCCAGATTGTTGCCTACTTCTGAAATGATACGGTCGGATCTGCTATGTCTTGGTCCTTTGGTTATGTCTAATTTGGTTGGGGCTTTGTTGATATATTGTTTCAGGTGGCCAAGGAACATGGTGGGATAATGAGATATATCCAAGTTTCTTGCCTAGGAGCTTCAGCGTCGTCTCCTTCAAGAATGCAGAGGGCAAAGGCTGCTGCTGAGGAAGCGGTCTTGAACGCGCTGCCTGAGGTAAACTTATACTAGCTTTCAGCACACATGACTCTCTTCTATAATTATCATCGTATTATTTCATACATTATTGTCAGAATCCTACTTCGTTTCAGATATAAGGTAGATCCTTTAGATTTTTCTTGTGTAGAATTGGCAAGCCCGTATATGATGTTATATAACTAAATTCTAAAATTTCATAAATTTTGAAAGCAATTATGTACCTGGGAATGCTTATATATGCATTTTGTCATCAGCCTGCATCTTCTAGTCAGTTCCTAATGTATATTTGTTTCCTAGGCCACAGTCATGAGACCTGCGATCATGATTGGTACAGAGGACAGAATCTTGAACCCCTGGGCACAGTTCGTTAAAAAATATGGTTTCCTCCCGCTCATGGGTGGTGGGACTACCAAGTATGTCCTAGAACCTTTGTGCAATTCTTTTCACTGGTTCATAGCAAATTGTAATATAGATCCATTTGTTTCTCTAACAATAACTTCATTGCAGATTCCAGCCCGTATATGTGGTTGATGTTGCTGCTGCAATCGTTGCAGCTCTAAAGGATGATGGCTCCAGCATGGGGAAAACCTACGAATTGGGTGGTCCAGATGTCTTTACCTCTCATGAGTTGGTAAATTCTTATGGTCCTTCATTCTCTTTGTCACTGTGGCAGCCCAGTGAATTTGATTTTCAAATGTTCCTTGCAGGCAGAGATCATGTATGATATGATTCGTGAATGGCCTCGGTATGTGAAGCTTCCATTTCCAATTGCTAAGGTAACAGATCAAATTTCCACCATTTTATGATTTCAGACAAAGCATATCTGAAGCTAATCTAAACCACAGAACCTAAGTTGTCAGAATTCTTGTTCTTTTTTCAAATGATACTAATTTCATATATGTAACTATTTGTTCCAGGCAATGGCAGGTCCTCGAGATTTCATGGTGAACAAAGTCCCTTTCCCTCTACCCTCTCCCCAGATCTTCAATTTGGATCAGATCAATGCGTTTACAACTGATACACTTGTATCTGACAAAGGTTAGTCATTTATTCATCAGAGTGAAATGATTTTTTTTTTCTTTACCTGAATCTCACTCTTTAACATTCAACAATGGCTATTTCAGCCTTGACGTTTCAAGATTTGGACCTTGTCCCTCATAAATTGAAGGGATATCCGGTCGAGTATCTTATCCAATATCGCAAGGGTGGTCCTAACTTTGGTTCTACTGTTAGTGAAAAGATACCAACCGACTTCTACCCTTGACTCTGCTTCTGCTCATATCTCATTTTCGGGACTAGTTTTTCCATGCAAGTGTCACAATGAAATCACAGAAACCAGATTTGGTATGTTGATGCCTTTCATTTACTTCCGTCAATAATAAAATGGGTTCCTCCCCTTTATTGTGTTCTGAAAATAATATAACCATCATTATCATTATAAGTTAGAGAGGGGACATTATCTTTCTTGATACGGTGACTTGGCCCCTTAGGATTTATGCAGTTTATGGTTCGTTTCAAACATCATGTGCTACTTTGCTCTTGAGTATAACTAAGCCATGTGCCTTCGTCTTTCCATTTCATATAGCTCCGTGTTGTATATTTTACTCACGGCAAAACGTTTCAACTTGTATCTGTATGCAATAGAAATTAAACCCGGAGTAATTTGAAGTTTCCTTTAGATGGTCAAGAGAGTATTACGACTCGATTATATACAGAGAGGTATGAAACATTGATTTTTGGGGCGGGTAAGGAATCTAGTAATGCAAATAGTAGAGTAGAGCACTTTGCTTCTAGCTGTAGAAAAACAGTAAAGAACTTTAGGAAACCCCAAGAACCAAGCAAAGCATATATAGATCAAATATCATGTCACTGGAGGGATAGGACAGACTCATTTTGCAGTGTCCCAAAATGGAAGATGAAGAAGGAGACTATCCTGGTCCTGAATCAGGCGTTGGTGGAATCAATCTGAGCGGGAGAAATGTCGGGGCGGTGATGGTGGCACCTAGGGATATAGACATAGCGAGTCAAAGTGGTTGCAGGATCAACATCTACGTGAATAGCAATGTTCAAGCAACGTGCAGTTCAACTTTGTTTGGTAGCTAGGTTAAACTAAGAGATCCCGGTGTTCATCTCCATATCGAAGATGTTAAAATGACCCGTGATGAGGGATCTAGACAGAAGGAGATGAGGTTGATTAAGATTGGGTTATGCTTAGTCTGTCTCTTTAACATCTTTCTAGGACTCGTTCTTTTGCTATCCTCTTGGTTCCGGAAGAAAACTGGTTCCATATAGATCTTCCCATGAATCGATATTGATCATGCTAAGAACTAAGAACAATCTCGTCCATAATTGTTTCCTCGATTCGTTTACTTATCTATGGTCTAAATTTTTAGATATTGTTCCATAACGTTGATATCTATAACGAAAGGTCAAAAACACATATTACGTTGTATGAATTCACATTTTTCTGTATATTGATATCGATAACGAATGTTGCTATAGTCCAATCATGCAAATTCCGTAGTAGTCTAGTGGGGAAAACGTGACGAACCGGAGAATATATAAGTTCGACTACCGAATAATAACTATTAAGTACCGATTTGATGAATAAAATTCTAGTAAGTATCAATTAGCAAGAATCTTTCTTTTCTAAATATGCATGTGCACATACACCCATGAGATGATTAGAAGACCACGATCTCATTAGAAGAATCTTTCAAGAAAATATATTTCTTAATTACGAATTTGGACTATATTCAATCCCTGCTTTTGCAAATCACCCTTGCATGTTCACCAATTGTAACAAATAATTGAAGAACCTTAAAGTTAACTTTTTTTTATTGATGGAAAAAAAAACTTAATGCTAGGCCATTACTTCCTACAATTATTTGAAGGAGTAAATATATTTCATGCATCTCATTTGTCGTATCAGTGTGAGTTGTACATTGGGGAGCACAAACTTCCCCACTCGCACAAGCCACCCTATTAAAGTTTCTAATTATTATTTTTGCTCTCTTTGTTAATTTATTGACTTTGAGAGATTATATATTAGAGTGAAGTACTCTCCTTGAACATTTAAACAGTTAGTCCGGACATATACATGCAAACTTTTTTGAAGTTCGAATGTAGATCTCCGAATTCAATTTGACATGTACATAACATAAACAACCTATTTTAAAATTTCAAATATCTTTAGGTTTAACATAAAAATATGTTTTCTTATTTGTAATACCAAGATTTAAATTAACAGAATAGTCAAGTATTAAAAACTCATCGAAATAATTAATAAGCGGGAAAAATGTTAAACAGCGGGATTGAACTTGAAGTAATCATGTTACAACGTGTATTGTCTGCTTTAGTTCAGACACAAATTCTGTGATTAACCACTATCATGATTACACGTGGAGTCATTCCCACACGCTCCTCGGAATCACGTTTTCGAGCGATTAGCGAAGTTGAGTCAAAAAGTCCAAGAGGCACTTGAAACCGACATGTCAGCACAAGTTATCATACGTGGCAAGGTTCCATTGGTCACCGACAACTAGAAGGAAAAACTGACGGCGCAAATTTAGCCGTCCGACTAACGTGCGCCTTCCTTTACATATACAGCACTACTCTCTCTTCTTTCTCTTTGACGGTGATGAGAACAGCTCAAACCAAGTCAAAATTCATCGATCTCGCATCACCAATATAAAAAATATCCTCTTTCACACATCTCTAGATCTTTCCTTGAAGGATCAGAAGCTTTAATAGCTTTCTTCTTCCTCGCAGCTCCGTCTCTGCGGATCCTTGTCGGTACACTTCTGCATTCTCAAATTCGATTCCTTTTTGGATTTTGCTTTACTCCTGAGCTACGATTTAGCTTCAGTTACTTCGATGTCGTTCCAAAATCGCTTCTAGAGCTTTGTTTTTCTCTTTAGGATTTTGGGAAGTTAGGGTTTTTAGTTGATCTATTGTATAGATGTTGTGATCTCGAACACTCTTTATGATTCCGAGGGTTTCCATGAGGCGTCGCTCTGCAGAAGTTTCTCCTACAGAGCCACTGGAGAAGGGAATTGGAAAGAATCAAACTAATCGAATCTGTTTGTTGGTTTCTTTATCACTCTTTTTCTGGGCATTGTTGTTGTACTTCCATTTTGTTGTCTTAGGGAGTAGTAACATTGATAAACAGATCCAATTACAACCTAGCTATGACCATTCTCAGCCATCATCATCAGTCTCTCTTCGAGTTGATAAATTCCCACTCGAGCCTCCATCAAAACCTTCCAAAGAGCCTTTAGTGACTATCAATAAACCAATACTCCCACCTGCTCCAGTAGCCAACTCTAGTTCCACCTTTAAGCCACCTAGAATTGTCGATAGCGGTGAGAAACAGGAGTTTAAGTTTATAAGAGCGTTGAAGACAATAGATAATAAGAGTGATCCGTGTGGAGGGAAGTATATTTATGTTCACGATCTACCTTCGAGGTTCAATGAGGATATGCTTAGAGATTGTAAGAAGCTTAGTCTCTGGACTAACATGTGCAAGTTCACTACCAATGCTGGTCTTGGCCCGCCGCTTGAGAATGTTGAAGGTGTCTTCTCGGATGAAGGCTGGTACGCAACTAATCAGTTTGCTGTTGATGTGATATTTAGCAACCGGATGAAACAGTACAAATGCTTGACAAATGATTCTTCTCTTGCTGCTGCGATTTTTGTACCGTTCTATGCTGGATTCGACATTGCTAGGTATCTCTGGGGATACAATATCTCAACCAGGGATGCTGCTTCGCTTGAGTTGGTTGATTGGCTTATGAAGCGGCCTGAATGGGAAATTATGAGAGGAAAAGATCATTTCCTTGTGGCAGGTAGGATAACTTGGGATTTCAGGAGATTGTCTGAAGATGAACATGATTGGGGCAACAAGCTTCTCTTCTTACCGGCTGCCAAGAACATGTCTATGCTTGTGGTTGAGTCGAGCCCATGGAACGCAAATGATTTTGGGATCCCGTACCCAACTTATTTCCACCCAGCAAAGGACTCAGAGGTGTTTGATTGGCAAGACCGGATGAGAAACCTGGAAAGGAAGTGGCTTTTCTCATTTGCAGGAGCCCCACGACCCGACAATCTGAAATCCATCAGAGGACAGATCATCGATCAATGTCGAAACTCAAATGTTGGCAAATTATTAGAATGTGATTTTGGGGAGAGTAAATGTCATGCACCGAGCAGCATCATGCAAATGTTTCAAAGCTCTATCTTCTGTCTGCAGCCACAGGGAGATTCTTACACCCGAAGGTCAGCTTTTGACTCAATGCTTGCAGGTTGCATACCTGTCTTCTTCCACCCGGGCTCAGCCTACACTCAGTACACGTGGCATCTACCCAAGAACTACACAACCTACTCGGTTTTCATCCCCGAGGATGATATTCGGAAGAGAAACATAAGCATCGAGGAGAGACTCCTTCAGATTCCACCCGAGCAGGTCAAGATAATGAGAGAGAATGTCATTAACCTCATCCCAAGGCTGATCTACGCAGACCCGAGATCAGAACTGGAGACACAGAAGGATGCATTTGATGTCTCGGTACAGGCGGTGATAGACAAGGTGACCCGGTTAAGGAAAAACATGATCGAGGGTCGAACAGAGTATGACAACTTCGTGGAAGAGAACAGCTGGAAGTATGCCTTGCTGGAGGAAGGCCAAAGGGAAGTCGGGGGCCACGTGTGGGATCCGTTCTTCTCCAAACCAAAGCCCGGAGAAGATAGCAGCAGCGAAGGGAATGGAGGCTCGACTATTTCAGCAGATGCAGCTAAGAATTCATGGAAGAGTGAGCAGAGAGATAAGACACAGTAAAAAAGAGACAGGACCCAGATTTTGTTACGGTTTGGGATATAGTTTTCGGTTATTATTATACGGACCAAAAAAAAAGATTTATTTTTGTTGTATTGGTTTCAAATGTAGCTTCTTCAGTTTCATAGAGATAAGTTTGTTTGAAAATTTTGTTGTATTAGTATCCACAGAAATTAATAATAAGAAGTGACCCTTTTCAAGTTATTAGCTGAAGCCACTGCTTATGTTTAATTTATTTTATAAAGTTAATTTTTACTTGAAGCTTTTATGTGATTTCATAGTGTTGCCAATCAAAAGGTTCAAAACCACATAGTTTTTTAATTTTAAACTTGCAAAATCGTCGTTTTGGAATAGGTTCTGATTCAAGCAGCAAGGCAAAAGAAAACACTCTAGACGATCTAGAGTCTTTCAAATATCGGTCAAAGAGAATATTCACGTGCGTGTCACGTGTGAAGTTGTTGAGGTTTGTTAAAAGTTAAAACAGGTAAGAGGTAGATTCGACCTTTCCCCATGCTCTGTATTCTCCTTCTCGGTGTGTTTATAAACCTACCGAGTTGTGAGCTTCTTCTTCGAGTGTGTGAGCTGCCATTACTGTTAAATGAATCTAAATTGATAAAGGACCTTGTGGGTAAGTCTTAACCGGTGCTGGATTCGGCACCGAATTCGTAAACTGTGTGTTGTCTCTTCTTTCTTCTCTGTTTCCAATACAGCAGTCTTACTTATTTGCGTGTTCAATTCTCATTCAACATATGTGTTTAGATTCGAATCGAATCCCAACAAATGCATGGTAACATTTTGGAGAATGAAATAGCATATTCCTTAACTTATCAGGTAGCCTGAGTTCAAGGAATAGTTGGTGACAAAAATGATAGAAAGTAGTATCAATCCTGCACATTAAATACAGTATGGCTCCATTTAGTGGCCCTAATAAATTGCATATCCATCCCACACATTAAATACCCACAATTTAAATCAAAGAAATGAAAATTATATGAGTGAAAAGAGTTAGGACTATACAAAAGTTGAATACATGATTGCTAAGGTTTTTTTGCCTTCACTCTTGACGCATTAATTGCTTAGGGACATCATCTCGCTACCCGCTGCCACTTATTTGAATTGACATCCATCCATTCCATTCCATACATATGCTTGCTTTCATTTCTATATTAAGTATATATAATTTCTAATATCTTTTATGAGAAACAGCCAGTGATGCATTGTACCATGGCCCTTTCTCAATAGGCTCTCCAATGGCTTCGATTATCGCCTTGCTATTCATCACCTTCTCCATTGCCTTGCTGAAAGATTGAGCATATAAATACTTCTTAGAGAAATCGCCAACGCAAATACCACATTCTTGAACTCATGTCAAGTTATTGACTTAATGATACAAGCAGAAGAGTATAGAGATATTTATGAGGGGCATTGATAGAATGCGTAACAAAATAACAAAATGGCGCATAGAGAACTCCAAAATATTATTGTTCTGGATATAGGATGTCTTAATCGATTCCTAGTACAGACAGGAAGAATAAGTATCAATACTTATAAATTGGCGGCACAAGCACAAGTTAGACAGAAATAAACACGAGAAAACTGACTATATCTTTGTTAATAGGCGCATTGAACTTCACAATAAAGCAATGCCAAAAAGGTGTGCTCAAGCATACTGTTTTCTCTTCTTTTGCTTACCCAGTTTCACTAAAGCAGTCTACATAAGCTTCAAGCCAATATGGAAATAAGGACACAGCATTGACTAAACTACATATATCACTAACACCAAGAGTTCAGTTTCTTTTAACTGTCTTTCGATGTTAATCCTTATATCAATAAATAGTACTGGGAAGCGGGCCGGCGGGCTCCGCCCCGCATAGTATTTTTAGAACTAAACCCGCATCCGCCCCGCATAAATCTGCGGACCCCGCGGATTTACCCGAAAAAAAAATCGGTATAAACAAAAATAAATCGGTATAAACCCGCATAAATCCGGAAAAATATGATGAGAGTGTTGGCAGCACAAGATCGGTTAGGAGAAGGATTCTAAATCCACGATACGCAGATTGAACCAGACGCTAGTTTGGTTTTGTTTCAATTTTCTAATAAGCAGAACAAGTCAATTGGATTGGTCAATTGTTGTTTCAGCAGTTGCACAGTAATAGGAACCACAACTCATCGTGAGAAGTGTTCCAACTTGTTTTCCTAATTTCCAATTGTAAGGGACGTGATTGTTCCGTATTTGCTTCTGTATTTTGCTTCTATATAAATGAAAAAGCCAAAAGGAAAAGGCAGAGAGACATTTGCCTGAAAAAGTCTTGTGTTATCATTTGATCAACATTGATAAACCAATATGGGACTTATCAGTGGTATCAGAGCTATTTAACTTTTTTTTTTTTTGTCGTTCTTCTTTCACCAAACACTTCACGATTCCACCCAGAAAACAAAAGAACAAACAACTCGACTTTGGACGTACCACACCAGTGGAGTCCATGGCCAGTAACAAAGACCGTATAACCAATTTGGAGACTGATCTCAGGATGATGCACGACGAGTTTGCGAAGCTCAACGTCGTAATTACCAACAAACTTCACGCGATGGAGGGTTCTTTTCATCAGATGATGGAAGGAATGATACAACAAAACCGAGAATCTTTACTTGAGATGCAAGCTATGATCAACACGAACCGTGACGGAGGAGCTTCATCACACCGACGGACCACAAGGAGCCCACCGGCTCACACCGGAGACGAGCACAACAACCCTTTTGCACCACCTGCTCCACAACACCGACATGTAAAGCTCGACTTTCCGCGATTTGACGGAGGAGATCCGACCGAGTGGTTGAGCAAAGCCAAGCAGTACTTTGCTTACCAAGAAATGCCGCGAGATCAACGGGTTAGCTTTGCATCATATCACTTGAAAAACGAAGCCAACGAATGGTGGCAAGCTACAACGAAGGCAATTGGGACACCACCAGATCGTATTCCATGGGAGACTTTTGAGGCACAATTATGGGTTCGATTTGGCCCCACTGACGCTGAGGATTTTAATGAAGCACTCTCCAAAATCGGACAGAAAGGAACATTAAGAGATTATCAACGTGAGTTTGAACATTTAATCAACAGAGTCGAGGGTTGGTCGGAGCAAGCTTTGCTTGGTACTTTCATGGGCAGGTTAGATGCAATTGCAGAAGGTATACGCATGTTTCGCCCCCGAACGTGGGCAGAAGCGTTGAACCTTGCAAGGATCAAAGAGGAACAATTGCAGAAACAAAGGAAGCTGCGCCCTCAGACTTTTCGCAACATCTAGACAAACACCAATTATCAGCAGCCCACACGTACATCATCACCAGCAGACACCACGCCCAAGAAGCTCAGTTGGGATGAGATTAGAAAGAAACGGAGTTTCGGCCTATGCTTCAGCTGTGACGAACGCTATACACCGGGTCACAAATGCGCCAAGGCTCAGCTATTCCGGATGGAAAGCTTAGAAGACGAGATTAAATCGAATGATATGCACGAATCCACTGAGGAGGAACCAGAGATATCACTACATGCTCTCACAGGGTTGGATACACCCAAAACCATTCGCCTCTTAGAAGCAATTAGTGGGCACGGTCTGGTGGCATTGGTAGACAGTGGGTCTACCCATAACTTCATCAGTGAGCGTGCAGCGACCAGACTATGACTGGTGGTAACACCAACTAAACCGTTCACGGTTCGTGTAGGTAATGGCGAACCACTCCGGTGTACCGGCAAGTACGATGATGTCCTTTTTCAGGTGGCTGGAGTAACCTTCCACGTCACATTTTTTGCTTTACCGTTAAGAGGATTGGATGTCGTTCTAGGCGTTCATTGGCTTGAGGAGCTTGGACCAATGTTATGTGATTGGAAGACAAAGTCTCTAGCATTCAAATGGGCTGGAACAGAGGTCACATTGCAGGGTATACCAAACGCTGTGACTCAACTGGTAGGAGCGGATAAACTCTCCAAATTGTCTCGTAATGGGACTGAAATTTTTGCCATTTGCGCATCACCAACGGAACCCGTGACATCAGTCATTCCCAAGGATTTACTGGAGCTGATCAGACAGTATGAAGCTCTCTTCCACACGCCTACAACGCTACCTCCTAGACGTGACATTGAACATCGGATTACTTTGGTCGAAGGCGCTAACATAGTCAATGTTCGTCCCTACTGTTATGCTTATTTTCAGAAAGAAGAGATAGAGAGGCAAGTGGAGGAGATGCTTACCGCTGGTATTGTACGTCCCAGCTCATCCCCGTTCTCTTCACCAGTCCTTCTAGTGAAGAAGAAAGATAGTTCTTGGCGTTTCTGTATGGATTACCGCGCTCTTAACGGTGTCACCATTAAGGATCGTTCCTAATTCCGACCTTGGATGATATGCTGAATGAGTTACATGGATCTAAGTTCTTCACCAAGCTGGATTTAACCGCTAGATATCATCAAGTTCGAATGTTTGAAGATGATATCCCAAAGACGGCGTTCCGCACACATAATGGCCATTACGAGTACTTGGTCATACCGTTTGGTTTATGCAACGCACCCTCTACATTCCAAGCTTTAATGAACACCATCTTTCGCCCAGTCCTACGGAATTCAGTCTTGGTGTTTTTCGATGATATACTCATCTACAGTAAGTCTTGGGACGATCACCTGGCACATGTACGTGACGCTTTTGACATTTTGCGTTCCAATGAGCTGGCAGTTAAATTCAAAAAGTGTGAGTTTTGCAAGGAGTTTGTTGAGTACCTTGGACACATTATCACGTCGGAGGGTGTTCGGGTCGATTCCGCAGAGATACAAGCGATGGTTGATTGGCCACTCCCAACGACTGTAACAGAGGTGCGAGGCTTCCTTGGCTTAACGGGTTATTACCGAAAATTTGTCCAAAATTACGGCCTCATCGCCAGACCCCATACAAATCTATTAAAGAAGGGGAAGTTCGAGTGGACAGAAACAGCGACAAGGGCATTTGAGCAGCTCAAAATGGCTTTGACCACGACACCAACTTTAGCCTTACCTGAATTTGATAAACCATTTGTCATCGAAACTGACGCGTCCGGGGAGGGCATAGGCGCTGTTTTGTCCAAAAATGGGAAGCCAATTGCGTTCATGAGTAAATCTTTGGGAATTTCTAAGCAGTCTTGGTCAACTTAAGCGAGGGAAATGTTGGCCATTGTTGTTGCTATACGCTTATGGAGACCTTACATCCTTGGGAGACACTTTACAATTCAAACCGATCAGAAGAGCCTACGCCATCTGTTGGAGCAGCGAGTTTTGACACCGGAACAACAAAAATGGATGGGGAAACTTGTCGGTTACGACTATGATATCCAGTACAAACCGGGCCGTACTAATTCCGCTGTTGATGCACTTTCACGGGTTCACGGTAGTCCACAACTCGATGCTATTTTTGTGCCGACTTCGACCTTGTGGGATAAAATACGGGAGGCTAGCAAGACTGACAGCTATATGCTTAAGGTAGGGGAGCTGGCGAACACAAATCCCGGGAAGCCATATGAGTGGAGACATGATCTGCTTTGCTACCATAATCGGGTTATTGTTCCACCATCTACACCTTTGATCCAAAAGCTTCTCCATGAGCACCATAGCACACCCATGGGAGGACATTCTGGTGTACTTCAAACTTACAGATGTTTGGCGTCACAGTTTTACTGGCCCTTGATGCATAAGATGGTCCGAGAATTTGTGGCAGCTTGCGATACATGTCAATGTGCGAAGTATGATTCATTGGCTCCTAGCGGGTTGCTTCAGCCTTTGCACATTCCCTCTCGTGTTAGAGAGGATGTTTCGATGGATTTCATCGACGGACTTCCTAAATCTGTAGGTAATACATCAATTTTGGTCATTGTGGATAGACTTAGCAAATCTGCTCATTTCGTGGCTATAGTGCATCCGTATACGGCTCGGAAGGTGGCTGAGTTATTCGTGGCTAACGTAGTTAAACTACACAGGATACCAAGATCAATTGTTAGTGACAGAGATCTGGTGTTTCTAAGTCTCTTTTGGCGTGAATTTTGGAAGATTTCAGGTACAACTCTTAATATGTCCACCGCGTATCATCCACAATCCGATGGACAGACGGAGGTCGTTAATCAGTGTATGGAGCAGTATTTACGGTGTTTTGTAGCGAATCGTCCTACGCAATAGAGTGGTTTGTTGCCCTGGGCTGAGTTCTGGTACAATTCGACATTCCATGTGTCCATCAACACATCGGCCTTCGAAGCACTTTATGGTAGACCACCGCCCACAATTCCAGCCTATGAAGTTGGGTCTTCCATTAATGACGAGATTGATGAGCAATTTCAGAACAGGGATGAGCTGATATCAGAGTTAAAAGCCCATTTATCTCGCACCAATAACAGGATGAAACAACATGTTGATTCACATCGTCGAGAGGTTCAGTTCCAGGAAGGGGATTGGGTATTTTTACACCTGCAATCGTACCGACAACAATCTGTGTTACGCAGAACGTCGTAGAAGCTGTCTCACAAGTTTTATGGGCCTTTCGAGGTCCTGTCCAGAGTGGGCAATGTGGCCTATCGTCTCGAGCTTCCGCTGGACACTAAAATACATCATGTTTTCCATGTTTCTTTGCTTCGACGCCGTGTTGGTGAAGGTGATCCAGTTGCAGGGAACTTGCCACCATTGAGAGAAAATGGCAATCTGATTCTTACACCAGAGAAGACCTTGAAGGTTCGTTGGGCCACCCGGGGTTCGAAAACGATTAAGGAAGTGTTGGTCCAGTGGCATGGGTTACCAGTGGAGGATGCTACTTTGGAGAATTTTGATCAACTGCAGACCAGTTTTCCAGCGACTACCTTAAACCTTGAGGACAAGATTAATCTTCACGGGGGGGGGGGGGGGGGGGAGTGTTGATGAGAGTGTTGGCAGCACAAGACCGGTTAGGAGAAGGATTCCAAATCCATAATACGCAGATTGAATCAGACGGTAGTTTGGTCTTGTTTCAATTTTCTAATAAGCAGAACAAGTCAATTGGCTTGGTCAATTGTTGTTTCAGCAGTTGCACAGTAATAGGAACCACAACTCATCGTGAGAAATGTTCCTACTTGTTTTCCTAATTTCCAATTGTAAGGGACGTGATTATTCCGTATTTGCTTCTATATAAATGAAAAAGCCAAAAGGAAAAGGCAGAGAGACATTTATCTGAAAATACCTTAAAAAAAAAAAAATTTGCGGGTACCCACGGGTTTTATCCGCCAAACCCGCCAAAAACCCAATCCGTCCCGCGAAACCCGCCAAAATATGGGCTCAAAAATTAAAGCCCATATCCGCCCCGCACGGGACAGTACCCGCCAAACCCACGGGTCGCGGGCCCAATTCCCAGCACTATCAATAAACCCGTCCCATTGATAGCAACATATGGTCAAATTGGTAGTTGCAGAGATTAGAAATCTATTCCAATGGTCTCAACTCTCACTTCAACAAAGGTTTAACTTTTTATCCAAACTAAAAACATTCACTTGCTTTCAACTCAGTCACTCTCTCATAAAGCCTTCACATAATCAATCATAATCAGGAGAAAAACTATGATTTACACAAAAACCGATTCACAATTCAACTATCAGTGAAGTTACACATAGTATGTACATTGCAATAGCTACACTTCAATGGAAAGATAATGCATTTTTTGATGAAACGATGATGTGATTACCTGCTACATCCACGATAAATAGAAAGGTCATCAAGAGCACTCAAAGCAAAACCACCAGTGACTGTAATGAAGACAAAAGACAATGCCTTTCGACCAAAAGAGCCTAACTTCTCCCATCCTTGGCGGCTTTGTCGGAGCTGTTTCAAAAACATATATTCAACAAATTTATTACAGAAATCATTCAAATTTTGATTTGAATCCTGTTTCTTTCATAGAGACTCAACTCAATAGGTTAAAATGGGTATGGATCAATAGGTCTTTCTTCGACTAGAAAACAAGGGAGGTTTTGAAATCGCGATAGAGATGAAATGGATTGATGTAAATCGATCGGATTCTAATTGCAATATCGCAAAGCATGCAAAGCTGAAATTGAAATTTCATGGTCAACTGAAAACTAATCTGTAGGGTTTTGGGTTTTACAGCCACTGTTTATATTTTTCTTTTTCGTTGTTTTTTTTTTTGGGTGAAATAAAAACAATACTTTATTGTTTTCAGCTTAATAGAATGTAACTAGTGCAATTATCTTTGTAACTGTATTCCAGTTTCCAAAAATTATCTAAACTTGAGGATAAATTCAAATATTTGATGGTTGCGAGCAAAATCATCATTTGCAAGTTTATTTACCCTTCGTAATCTTTTTGTCAAAAAAAACAATACAATTAGTGGAAAGCATTTTGGGCTATTAAAAAAAAAAGACAGAGAAAGCCCATGCGAAGCCCACCTGACAGAGTTTGTCTCCCACTCAAAACATTCCACGTAGGAAAATAGTGGGGCCAAGCGCGTGAGAGAATGATGACTGATCATCTCTTTTAATACAGCCACCACCATATCGACGCCCACAAGGAAGAGAAGGAACAAAGACGGAGCGAAATCTCCGGTTTAGCTTTGCCTCTCGAGGCTCTTTTTTCTTCTCCTCAATTCTATTCTTCTCATGTGTTTGGGATTTTTCATGAATTTTTAGGTGAGAATTTCGACTTTGGAATATGATCATCTTGGGTGGAGCATAGTTAACGATACGTTTGGTGATTGGTGGATATAGATTCGATAGGGTTTAGTGGAGGTTTTACTAATTGGTTTAATAATGTTTTTTGCTTGGGCTATGATTCTGATTTTGGTTTTTAGCTTCTTCTCTCGATTCTGCTTTTCCAGTGTTCTTAATTTATTTGTGACATCCAATAGTAAAATCATCTGCTCTTGAAATTTTGACTTAACTGTTTCTGTATGTAATCTGTAGACTCTCCATATCATGCTGCTTGAGTTTTGCATGATGAAAAGCTTCCTTTCTTACGATCTGTTTACTTGTAGCAGTTGCAAGAACTGGTTGGTCCTGTGCTGCATCCATTTGGCATCTTCAAGAATTCACTTTTAAGGTTTGAGTAATTCAGAAACTTGAGTGATTCTTAATTCATGCAGAATCTTACACATGTGAATTTGATTTTTTTTTCTAGAACAACAATGGGGACTCGCCCGTTGAGGTCAATTCCGAGGGAGCTAAGTAACCTTGCACACACTTCTTCACCAATACCATCTTTACCAAGCCCTTCAGTATCAACAAACATTTCCTTCAATTCAGAACACAATCAACTCATGACAAGGCCTTATCATCTCCTCTCTGCCAATGGTGGAGCAGTTGGTTATATTTCTTCAGATGATCTCCATTATAACTCTTTCATCCCCGAGACATCAGATTGGAATCCTTCTTCACTCCCTGATATTTTTGATTTTTCTTCGGATTCTCCCATTCAAAGCAATCAAATGGTGAATGGTGGCGTCTTGGCATCTGATGAGATTCACAAAGAAAGTGACTGGTCATCATGGCATGAATCCTTTATTACTGATGATGATCCTCTATTGTCTACTGACTTGGACGATCTTCTACTTGGCCCCAGTTTCAACTCAGCTTCACAGGTTGTTAATATTGTTCCATGTTCTTTACTTTTCACGTTCTCTAAATTGAGTTCTTGCAATACATATTGTGTTTCTTTTGTCTTCTAGTATCACTGTTTTATAGCTAATGGTATAAAACACCATGAGAAGATCCATTTTTTTATGAGATATTGTTCCAGGTCCAGCAACCAACGATGAATTTGCAGATTCAGCAACCCCAAGTTGTTATGCAGCAGCCTTCTCCTTGTGTTGAATTGCAACCACTTGTTAGGACAGTATACAACAGCAACAATAGTAGCAACAGTAATGATAATGCAGCAGCTAAGGGACGTATGCGTTGGACACTAGAACTTCATGAGGCTTTTGTTGAGGCTGTTAACCAGCTTGGTGGCAGTGATAGTGAGCATCTCTCTCTCTCTCTCTGCTTCTTCTTTTTTAGATCCTCAAATTTGAAAAGATTTGACGAGGATGAATCTCTGTTTGTTCTGATTCAGTGTCTTATTTTAATGCAGAAGCCACTCCTAAGGGTGTGCTGAAGCATATGAAAGTCGAAGGCTTGACTATATATCATGTCAAAAGTCATTTGCAGGTTTAATTTTTCTTTCTTCCTAACATTTAATGATAATCTAAAAAATAATCTGTTGGTAAAAGTCTACAAATTTTCTTGTTTATATTGCAGAAATATAGGACAGCGAGATATATACCAGAACCATTAGAAGGTAAATACTGGCTCCCCTCTTTTATGATGATTCTTCATATGCTAATATATACAAATTCTATCAGCTCGTCTTGATCTATCTTACTCTACTTTTATCTTGATATCTAGTTTAAAGGTTCTCGACATTGTTTGCGTGCTTATCTTTTCTAATTTTCTAAACTAAGAACCCTTTTTGAGGACTCATTTAGCTTAGTTACAACCTGAGCAGATATTTTATGTTGATGATATTTGTTGAAGTTTCCACTGATTTTTACTTAAAGATGATTTTCTCTGATGATTAGCAGGTTCGCCAGAGACAAAGTTGACACCACTTGAGCAAATAACATCTCTTGATACAAAACGGTGGGGTTTGGTAACATCGCAATTCACAACTGCTGCACCATTATTCTTTCTTATAAACTGTCATTATTGATTTTGCAGTGGGATAGATATCACGGAGGCTCTGCATCTTCAGATGGCAGTTCAGAAGCAACTGCATGAACAGCTTGAGGTACAACGATGAACATATAATAATAAGTCTTAGGTTTGTCGTGTTATCTATTTGTATTGCTTGAAGTTGCAAACAGTATGGATGAAAATGGGTTTGTTTTGATGTGCTTTCAGATTCAAAGAAAATTGCAACTTCGGATAGAAGAACAAGGAAAGGCCCTGCTGATGATGTTTGAGAAGCAAAATATGGATTTTAGCAAATCGGAACAAGAAGAAAAGACAAGCGCGAAATCGCTTGAAAATGGTTTAGAAGAGTCAGACTCCCCGCGGCCAAAGCGTCCGAGAAATGATGAATGAAGGAAAAGCTTTCTCAGGATGGTAGATCATAAAACTGTGGATTTGTAGAGTTTTGACTTATTAGAGTTAGAGCTTTCCGTCTTCTTCAGGCCTCTTCTCTCTATGCTTTTTCTTTGCTTAATACTTTCAGATTCTCAGCTCTCTCTAGGAAGAAACAAAAATAAGAGCAATGAGTTTGGTCTAATTTTTCCATTAGGATGTAATCCGAATGCAGATTCTAGATTTAGTGTTTAGGTGAGATAAGACTATAAAATTATATTTAGAGCTTTTTCCAATAAACTGCGTTTTAAAAAAAAATAGTTTCATGTATACATACTAAATGCCATCTACGTATAAACACAATATGTATCCATGAGGAGTACTTTTAACATAGACACACTTATCAGCAACAATTTGGTTGAAAATGTACTTAAATAATCATTTGAGTTTCCAAGATATTCCCATAACCTCTCGAAGATTTATGTTTTAGGTTTGAATTTTAATTTTTAAAGGTTACGGGTTTTAAGTATGACTGGGCAAAATATCCTTAAGATTCGCTCCTATCAGTTGAGTTATTTAAGAAAAAAACGGGTATGAGACTACTTAAGACTAATTAATTGATTAGATGATGATTAGGGAGAGAGAAATGGTTGGATCGAAAGCCGAGGAACGGATTAACGAAGCAAAGTCCGTGTTGATGCATGATTCTCCTTGTCCTGCCACTAACGGTGAGATTCGACTTTCCCCTCTACTCGATTTTGTAATTCCAGATTGTTTGATTCCATTCGAATCCTGAAATCTCTTTGTTTGTCATTCTGAATATTTCTGTTAATTCATCTTTGACAATTGTTTGTGAACACATAACTCAATTTTGATCGCCTTTAGTTTCTGTGTGTTGGTTTAGCTGATGATATTGAGCAAACCAAAATCTTATTTGCTTAAATTCGAAATGGAAGAATGATTATGATCAACTGTTTTCTGGGTGAACTTTTGTTCCTAATCCAGTTCATCTTTGAAGCAACTATATTATTCATTTTCATCTAATCAAAAACGTATAAATTCTAGATACTTGATCCTTAAACCGCAGCTTTTGTTCATGATTCGACCAAATCTTTCTTATTTGTGGGCATTTCTTAGCTGTAGATACATCAGAAGAATCAGAGGTTAGTGGTTCCGACAAAGAAGACAGCTCATGGATTTCCTGGTTCTGTAACCTACGTGAGAACAAATTTCTTATGTGAAGTCAATGAAGATTTTATTCTAGATGACTTCAACTTGTGAGTCACTGGTGAAAGATTCCGAATCATGTGATTTGGAATTCCTCTTCGCTGTCTGCCTCCGCCTAAAATGCCTCATTAACCTCTCTCTCCGCCTTCGAAGCATTTTCTCTTTGTCGATGATATTCATATCCCCCATCCCCGCGTTTCTATCCTCTCTGTTGATGGCCTCTTTTCTCTCCCTAGCAAACCGAGCTATTTCCTCATTGAAGACTCTAAACTGCTCGCGGATCTTATCCCTCTCCCATTCCTCCGCCTTGACGGACGCCATCCACAGTTGGAGATCGGATTCCATTGAGGAAATTTGCAGAATACCCTAGAAAATCCATAATGAATAAAACGTATTTCGGCAAAAAAAAAAAGAAGAAGCCCATTTATAGAAATTGAATCGGCCTAAAGCCCATTTTAAAAAATGTTCAATTTCCGTCGCAGGCTCTCAACCCCTAAATCTCCTAATCCTCTATTTCTTATTTGCGCCGTCTTCTATCCCCAATTCGTTTTCGATTTTGTTTTTTTATTAGTTAGAATATTCTTAGACGATATCTTGTGTATAGATTGATTAGTTCCAAGTATCTTGGGTGATCCCGAGATTCATGAGATTGTAAAACTCTGTATATATGATCTTGTAAATATTTAGACTCCTCAACGGAGATTCTTATTATCTATCATGGTATCAGATCTAAGCAATCGTAACAAAGTATATAAAAAAACAGTTATTAAACAACTCACATCCACATTTTCTTCTATCTTTGTTCTACATCAATGGTGATGCTACTTACTCTGGTTGCATCCATATACCTAGGTTTGTTTGTATATGATTTATCTCCAATTAAAGAAGCTACCCAACCATGAGATGATCCAGACCTAGCCATTACTCAAGAAACTGCATAGCCACTATCTTTTCTGAAACCTTGACATCATCTTTACAAGGATCATAATACTTGAGATGTCCGACGTCTTCACCCTTGTTGAGACTAACCCCACAATAATCGCCACCGCGGATGAGGTAGGGTTGATTTTGTGATAAAGAAGATGAGAACCTAAGGCTTTGGTGTTGTCTCTGTCAAAAATATCAATCATACATTGATAGCATTTCTCTCCAAGAGATATATCGGTGGCACATGTAATAAGGTTTTGATAACATTTCTTGTAATTCAAACATTCAAGATTATATTAGTTTAAGTAAAATTGGAGACCTCAAATGATTTCAATCCAATGATTCTTGTTATTGTTTGTCTTTTATTCTTTAATTATCATTATTTGAAATTATCATTATCATTATTTGAAATCCAGCATTACTATCTAAATGTATTGTTTTAAAAATGGTTTTGATAAGTATGTAAAATTAAGAAAATAGCAATGAGAGATTTTACCATAACAAAAATTGGGATTAAAACATGTTCTAGATATTTAAATCTCGTCGTTTAACTACCAAACCGTGAATTTTTCAGTTCCTTTCGTATATATACATCTAATTTATGAAATAAACCATAAGTTTCCATCATATAAATGTATCATTTATTATTTTATGACGTAATATAATTGGTTACATATTGATACATTCATTTACGAGAATATCAAATTAATATTTCTCAAATATATATATATAGAGTTAAGTTTCATCTTAAATTTGTTTATGTATCTTTGTCATTTGCTAATAGCAACTTAACAAATTACTGTTTACATAATTAAAATTATATATTTTTCTATTTAGTAAAATTTCTCAAAATAGAAAACATGCACGAAAAAAGACAAATGTGAAAAATACATAAACATCAGAGAATGAAGAAATGAAACAAGAAAATAATCATCAGAGCATTCTCATCATCTTCATCCAGAACCTTTCAAGAAATTTTCTGACCGGCGATGATCTGATCAAAAACTATATTAGTATCTGTCGATAAATAAACACATCAACTGGAGGCTTTGAGCAAATCTTTATTGCTTATTACTATTAGCCTGCAAAAAAACACACACATCATCTGCATTAGTATAAATCTATAATATATATCTTCAATAACTTAAAATGAGAAATAAACCTTTTTCAGAAATTTTTCATGGATCTTCAATGCTTCTTTACATGCTTTTTTTTGCGTCAAGATTACCCGCAATGTCTCCAAGTATCTGCAAACCAAACTTAAACTTGAAGTTGCTGAGTTTTTTCTTTTTTTTTTGGGTTTCAGAGAAAGAGGGAAAATGTAAAGAGAGAGACCTGAACAACATCATCTACGCCTTTAGCCTCTTTCAAGAGACGTTTGTTCTTTGTCTGTAGAACGCTCGCAACCACAAAGACAGCAAGCGTATTGCGGTGTTGCTCATCCTGCCCACTGTTTATGTATTTCCTCTCAAACTTCCCATACCGTTTTAGTAACTTGGGATCAGATGCTGCGTTGTTTCGGTTTTCTAGTTCCTCATATGTTGCAAACATGGTTGGATTGTACTCCATAGCCCACATCAGCTGCAACCATAATCCATTTCACACTATGCTCGTTACCCGGAAAAACATCATAAACACAAAGAGCAAGATCTTGCCAGCTTCATAAACAATCACAGCAAGTAAAACCAGGAACCAACAGAAGAAATGCAGAAAGTTTGAATACGAACAAGCAGAGTTATTACCTCCCAAAGGTACAAAGCGTCAAGGAAAGAGAATTCTCTCCTGAAAAGTACCATCAACATCCAAATAGCAAACAAACACTCTCCACCATCGAGATCCTCTGTCACGTTAAAACGTTTTAGCTCACCAACAAGAAGAGTATGTTTGTAACAGCAAAGCACGCTTACCTAGATGTTGATGGAGACGAGGATCAACTGTTTTGATGACCTGTGAGAGCACACCAAGCTGAGTCTGGACACCCATTGATGTTGCTGTTGCCCTGAAATTTTCTCTCTGAAATTCAATAAACCGTGAATACAACAGTCTTGTGATGACATAAAGCATGAAAAGTTATGTCATAGGTTATAAGTTATTACTAGTCTTCACATTGCACGCTCAAAGCACCAGAAAGCATCGGCTTCATCATCAAAGAGGATTATCATTGGTGAACAAATATCATTCATTCCTACATATGAGTAGACAAAGTGAATCACTTCTGTTTTTATTTTTAAAGATTAATCGTTAACAGCAAGTACACTTACCTTGAACATAACCAATATCAAGATTCAACCATGTATATATGGCAAGAACGTCCCATAGTTTTGATTGATTACTATCATTCTCATAAAAGCAGAGATACCGATCTGTTCTAGCAACATCAAGACCTGCAACAAAATTTTACCATATTAGGTGTACAAGAATATACAAAGACATGTTATAAGAACACAATCAGATAAATTATATATGTAATAAGCACCGATCTGATGCAGTGAGAGCATCCATTGGAGCACTCTCTCATCTGTAATAGCGTTTTTCACAACCCATCCTTGATTTTCAACAGAAGATTCATCTATTGGCACCCCATTTTCTGAAACCACAGCCACTTTGATGTACTTGCCACTACCAATGACAGGAACCATTTTCTTACATTCTTCTTTCCATGTACCATACTGCTCCCTTAAGATGATCAATGCATTTAAAGTTAGCCATGACGTTACAAGCATCTACAAATTAATGATTGAGCAGACATTAAGCATTGTCATAGTACCTTCTGCGATTCTTGAGCTTGTTCCTTTCCTCAAAAATGCTGTCTGGATCGTAGCATCCTAACAAAAACTCCCAAACAGCGCCTTTGATGGAAGGATGAATTCCCTAACAAAGAAACCAAGTGAACAACAACAACAACAGCAACAACAAGAACAAAGTATATATACTCACTCCACGCTGAATACGTCTAAGCACTTTTTCCATATCCAAATGGCCATCTTCGGTAAACGCAGCGTGCCATCTTCTAGCACTTAGAGTCTTTCCAGCCTGAAAATAACTCATCAAGATGAATGATTTCATTAGCTACAATGGAAATAACAGATGAAGATGAATCATTTCATTAGCTACAAGGTGATTGAGGTATAAAAACACAAACCCTTGATTTAAAACGGGTCCTTGGAACATCTGATTGACATTCAGTTCTAACTGGATAGAAACCTTGCAAATCTTCTCATCCGGATTTCCACATAAATCCACAGCAAAACATTCAAATCTTTTTCTCTATTTTTGTTTGTCTTATTCCCTTATAAACAATCATCTCCTACATTATTCATTCATGGATTCATCAGATCACTATAAAGATCAGGATGGAACAAAAAACCGACAATATGTAAAAGAAAGGTAATTGGTTTTGCAATGACCTTAGAATCTTAAAATCAGAAGGAGAACATCATCATCATCATCATCATTAAGATAATCCAGAATCCGAGAGACCCAGACAATTTAAAATTATTTACAAAGAATAAACAACATAGAGACAGAGATTGATCATCAGTGGACGAGATTTGTCAGTAGCTGTTATCATACCTACATACGACTCGGCCCAAGACCCCGCTGTTGATTATATTCTTACCTTTCGAATTTGTTGTACAATTGAAGTACATTGCATTTTGCCCCCTCTATATTCCTTCTTATTTTAATTTAGCCCCGTAATATGTAATTAGTTAGTGAGACCATTTAAATTGAGAAGCCCTAAAAAGAGTACATAAGCAAGTGAATAAGTGTGTCACTTAACGAAATCTCCGAAACACAAAGAAAAACTTAACAAAATCATTATTAATTAATGCTAACAATTGTAGTTTACTTTTTCGACATTTCATAATTTTAGGCAATAATTAATAAAAAACTAAAATAAAACATTAAATAAAACTTTTCCAGATATGAACTTAAACTAAATATTCTATATTAAGTAATACAAATCATGGAATAGATTTACTAAAACTAAGTAGAAGCTTCACAATTACCATTTAACCTCATCATTTTCATCATGTGAGATGTTTCCACAAAACAATTCCAAACATTGTTCAATGAATTAGTCAAGTAGTTAAGACACATGATTGTGGCCTCAATCTGATCAAGAAAACCATCATATAATATTCGTTTATCTTAAAAAATAATAATTCATAAAAACTTCTTTACTTATATATGATGTCGCGTATGGAACCTTTAACATCACTAATGCGCTCACAAAAGCGCATTCGAAAGACGTCACCTAAAATATTCTTTGATAATGTATTCTTTGACATGAAACACTACATTGGTTATCTCGTAGATAATTTGAAGACAAAGTAAACAAATTGATTATGATGATTTGACGTTGGAAATGACTGACCTTAAGGATTGATACGGCTTGACGTTCGTTCAGATTTTTGCCCGAGTAATCCTTTTGCAATTGTGTTCCATCCGACAACACCACCCTAAAACTCTCCTTTTATATTTGCTTTACATATGTTTCATTTCTGTCATTTGTAACACCATCATCATTTCTTCATTGCTATATACTTCTCCCGTATAATTTTTTCGATTGTTCTAAAAATAAATTTTTCTGAGGTAAAGGCATCTATTAATAGGTTCTCATTGAATTTTTCAATATTAAAAATAAAATTAATAGAAAAGTCTGAAAGATAGAGAATCTCCATTTTTTTGGGGAAACCCATATAACACTTGTTAAATATTATTGGTTCAACTTCTGTTATATGACATAAAATAACTCATATGACATCTTCATTATACGGCTTCAACTTTTCCTTTATAAATTGTTAAAAGTTTCAATGAAAAGGGAGGAAAAACGAAAAAAAGAAAAGGACGATTGCTTAAAACTTAAAAGTAAGCAAGCAACTATTTATTGTCATTAAAATGGACAACGGAACCTCATTGAATTGATAGTTAGGTCACATAAACAAATGAGTATATTGGAATAAGCTTATATGAAATGAATGGCTGATTCTCACAAACAAGTATTTTGATAGGCGAATTAATATTTGGTGATTTGGATATATTACGTTATAATCTGATTTTACCTACGTACCTTGCTTCAGAATGAATAAAAATAAATGTAAGGACAAATAAATACACAGACTAATAATCTCAACTATTTAAAGTCATAATCATACACAAATCTTCCATAAATATTATTAAGCAAGCACTCAAACTTATGAATAAACACAATGCTCCTTCAATAATCATAATAGTCAAACTCAATCTTATGAACGAACACAAAGCTCCTTCAAGTCAACAAATGGATTATTGATTTGTGATTTGACTTGTTTGATCTCATGGAAATATGTGAAAACGATCATTTAGTAAGATGGTTCTTGTAATATGCAGTAGCATTTGTACAACTAAATGGTAAATGAACAAACTAAATCAAGAATTGCAACAGTTGAGCACAAAGACAAACAAAGAATCTTTAAATTTTGGTCGGTTTGTATTTTTGCTACCGCCTGAAACATTGGGACACAACTCAACTCCAACCTTGACAAATTAAAACCTCTCTTTTGTTTTATAGAGCTTCGGATTCTTCTTGCTTTGGCCTCACTTCAAGTTCTGGTGGTAGAAGTTTCAGAAAGCTTCCCTGAACGATGGGAGGACGTCTATCACAAGGCGGTCTCGATGTTGTTTCTGATGAATCTGAGGTCTCCGATGATCCACTATCTATAGAAACAGTTCAAAAGCAAAATAAAACAAAAACATTCAAGATTCACATGGAAATAGCCAATGTCGAACCATCAAACTAAAGACGTTGTTGTGTACCGAAGAGTGACTTGACCATTGGTCGCGCCGTCGACTTTTTCTTCTTCTTTAGCTCCGCTACAGAGCAACATTAAAGCCATTAATTAGTAACATTCATACTAATTGCAATCAAATACAAGAACCAGTGATCAAGTGTGTGTACCCATTCCAGGAACTTGGTAATCATTAACAATCTCAAAGTTCTTGTACGTGTACCCTACAAAGTTTATGTCTTTTGAAGACAACATCTGCAAACATAAAAGGAATGTAAAAAGAAGAAAAAAGTTCTGTTGTGTTCAGAGATAAGGATTTATGGTTTTGCCTTCCTCCATGGACCAGACTTGGATGATGGCTGAGTTTGGGATTCAGACTGCATTTCCAAATAAAAACAAACAATTACCTTTGTACACATAGTATTAATAGTGACTGAATTGATCTTGGTATGCTTCCATCAGATTAGTTACCTCGTCAAACTTCTCAAAATTCTGAGTGTCTAAATCATCATTGACCTCTGGAACAAAAGCTGCATCCATATCGAATATTGTATCCCAATCAACAGTTTCAAACCATGGATGAGCCTACAAATGCAGAAAAACAAGTCATGCATTTTAATCTCACAGGTTTTGGATTATATATATGGAGAAGTATGATATACATGATCAAGCTACAAGGACACCTTTATTTCATCAGCACCTTTGGAACCAAGCCTACGTCTGACACTGCACAACAGACTGTTTATAAGATCCTTTGCTTCCCTTGACAATACTGCTTCCTCTGGAAACTTCAAATGACTTTTCCAGTTTACTATCTACAACCAAAATCAAAAACAACACCTTAGTGAAGATAAAATTCCCATTCTTGTGATTGTTTACTTACTTTGTTTTCCTCCAGTTTTTTTTTTCCCGAAAATTTACCTTTCTACAGGTTGACATAGGATCATCTGAATAAAACGGTGGATATCCTACTAACATTTCGTACATGATAGCTCCAAGAGACCACCTACAGAGCATTTCATTGAGCAAACTTCATTAGCGTCCTATGTAAGGTGAAAATGTATAAAGTGTCATCAAATACTGTTTCAAGATGATCCCTTTAACTAACTAATACACCATAAGAGTAGTAGGTTTAAAAAAACCCATCAAGATGTATACTCATTCAAATGTGAGTATGGACTTGAAAGCAGTGTTAGCCAGGAGACAAAAGCAGCTAGAGATAATAAACCAAGATTGATCCTAACATGATCCAGTTCAGAATCGCCACACACACAAAAAACGCTCTTGATTGCGTGAGTCTGAAAAATCATGAAAAAGCATCGAGGTGCACAACCCCAAGCCAATGTAGTAACTTTCTTCTTTTTCAAATTGGCAACACATCAAAATATGGAGTATGTATGCTCATACTCTGTGATAATGGCACTGAAAAAAAATTTCTCCACTGCTTACCAGTCACACTCCATTCCATAGCCTTTCTTCAACAGAACTTCTGGAGCTATGTAATCTGGTGTACCAACTGTGGAATAAGCCTGTCGTTTCATATGTTAGTAAAATGCATACAGAGTGAGAAACTCTATCGAAAATCTCAAAAGGTGAATTTAAAGCCTTACTAGCGTTCTCCTATTCCTCTGCCAATGTTCAAGTTGTTCCTGCTGTGTTCGTTTTGTAGCAGTTGATCCAGTATCTTGCTCCGTAGATCCATTGGAATTGTTTGAAAAATCGTTTTCTCCAATGGCACTGCAGTCCAAAGGTTTACACAATCCAAAATCTGAGAGTCTCAGATGTCCATATCTGTCAAGCAGCAAGTTGTCTGGCTTGATATCCCTGCCAAAAGAAGAAGATAAGCTCATCAAACATGCAGGAGAAAAATGAATGGTGTTTGATTGAATTAGTCTCACAGAACCTGTGGATGTAATTGTGTCTGTGGATGGACTCGATAGCGAGAACTGTCTCAGCAACATAGAACTTGGCCTCATCTTCTGTCAAAGTATCTTTGCGCATCAGAAGAGTCATCATATCCCCACCAGGCAAATACTCCATCACAAGGTAAAGATGGTCATCATCTTGAAATGAACAGTAAAGCTTCACTATATAGTTACTGTCCACTTCCGCAAGTAAGTTCCTCTCTGCTCTCACATGCTCAACCTTTAAAAAAATGAGACATGGAATCAAAAGGATGATTGATTCACATAAATAGCCATCAAGTAGCATTAGATAGGGAAGTCTCTCACCTGTCCTCTGCGAAGCATCTCTGCCTTCTTGAGCTTTTTCATTGCATAAACTTGACCTGTCGTCTTTTCTCTACAAACTCTAACCTAAAGAAACAACAACAACAACGACATATCCTTTAACAACCGAAAAAATTGTATTCACATGCGAATGGAATCAAGAAAACAGACCTCCCCAAATGCACCTTTCCCAATCATTGTAAGCAAATCAAAATCAGCAACACCTAACTTATGGCGTTGAAGACGCATGTACTCTGTCTCCTTCTTCTCCAGAAACTTGAGAAGATTATTTTGATCTTCTTCAGAGACATCAGCATCTGCCAGCTTCTGCTCTAACATGCTTCGCCTGTTTATATGAAGAAGCAAAACTAAATATTGGAGAATAAGATTTGAAGATTTTGGTAGGAGAAGAAGAAGATGATACCTTTCTTTCCTCTCATGGAGAATCTTCATCTGCTCTTTGTAATGATTCTCAATATATTGTTTAGCTGCTGCAACTTTCTGTTTGGTAGTGTTTGAGACAGCTTCTTCATCAGTTTCAACGACGTAGGGTGGCTGATCATCGGCAGAGCCATTACTTCCACCACCACCTGAAGTACCTTTATATCTCGATCCTCCACGCATCTGACGTTTCTGAAACCAACCCTTTGCAGAATCCATACTCTTTACACTAATTCAATTTCACCGATCGATGACTCATCAGCTTCTGGTTGAATCGTTCTGGATAATAATAAATAAGAATTTCAAAATCAAATACGGATCAAAAACACATTACAGATTGAAATTACCAATCATATAAAACACAAGTAGATAATCTGCGATTACGACCTTAATAACGTGACAGATTAGAATACAAACAATGGGAGAAGAAAACAAAACTCAAAGCAGAAAGAGAGGAAAGGAATGAGCGTGAATCTCTCTGGAGCTCAGCAATTATTTCGCATGTATGTGTATATATGATGATGATGATGATGAAGGATCAATGTTCTCACCGTAATTTTCTCTTATTCTTTCATGCAGACTTTTTCTCTTCTTTTTATTTCTATTTCATTACATTCACTTTTTTTTATCCCCGAGTCGTTGCAACAACCATTCAACCCCTGAATATACAAAACCTCTAAATCAATCAAAAGGTTTACAACACTGTCCTTGTTTATCTAGCTGAATCAACACTACCTATGAAAACATAGACTCAAATCTAAATCAAACCTTCAAAGCCATTTACGTCATTAAACTTTGCATGCATATATTTGATGGGTGATGTATGAGACAATCAATGCTTTCAGACTTTTATTGAAATTCACTCTACTGCTGGCTGACTCAGATATGGCTTACAAGTTTGATCTAAAGCCCATTTTTTAAAAATCGACAACTTTATATACATTGACTAGAGTCGCCGTAAAACCTCTGCTTCGGGTCAGAGAAACCCTAATCAGCTTCTCATCTCCAAAAGTCTCGGAGGTAAGATCTTGTTTTCTGAATCTTACTCTGCTCTGTTTTTGTTTTCTTCAGCTCTAATGTTAATTATCTCTTCAGGGATTAATAAAAAGTTCAAACGAAGATGTATCTTCAGTGCTATATCAACGAGAAGGGTGAGAAGGTTTACACCACTAAGGTACTTTGACTTTGCTCATCTTCGTCTCTTTGGTATGCTTAACTTGTATTCATGATCTTCTAGGATTAGGAAACTAATCTCTGTTTTGTTAGGGATCGTAATAACTGATGATATTAGTTAAAACAAGTGTTAAAAATTTAGCAGATACACATGAAGCTTTTGTTTTGTTTCCTTAAATCTTAAGATTTGATGTTTGATTAATCTTTACCTAGGAAGGTAGAAGTTCTTTCGGACACATTGAGTTAGGTTTGCTTGTCTAATCTTAGTCTTAGCAGATAAAAGTTGTTTAATACACATTGAGTTTGGTTTTGATTGCTTGTTATTATATTATCTTAATACAAACTGTTTTGTTACTTAATGCTTAAACATGAATCAAACTCATTGTGCAGAAGGAATCACCACTCGGGCTAGCCACCGAGTTTGCCCATCCAGGTGAGTCTAGCCTTGTAGACCCTTTTATATTGTTGTAGTTTGATTCATCAAAGAAAAAAAACCTTAACCTTTGTTGTATTTTGCAGCCCGATTCTCTCCCCTGACGATAAATATTTGAAGCAGAGAGTCTTGTTGAAGAAGCGATTTGGTCTCTTACCAACCCAGAACGAACCTGTCAAGTACTAAACACAAAGAAGCAAAGCACTTGCTTGTGTTGGTTTTGATGTTCCTTTTAATTGCTATGCTATGTTGTCCCTTAATGAAAAGTTGACTTGAAGCATCTTTGTGTGTCTTCTAAATAGTGAGTTAAGAGCCATTTACTTATATCCTCGTTATTGACATTAAAGAATGTAGAATTTGAGAGTTCCCCAGTTTGATTAGAAAACGATCCAAATTGTTCGCCAATTCAGCCGCATAAAGAGGTTGAAGCTAAGAAGTGAAATCGTCAACGAAATCTTAACTTAACTTGCTTGGACAAGCCTCCAGATTCTCTATTGCTTTGCTTCTATTAGATGACCATGGCACCCAATCAAATGGGTTTTTATATCAAAAACCTGAAAAATATATTGCGATGGTTTTGGCCCGTTTGTTCATGGCCCATGAAAAATTTGTACCCTCCTTTAATAGATTTAAAAAAAAAAGTCTTCTTCCAGCTTGGTTTTTTTTTGTCTGTGAGAGAAAACAAAATGAAGAGAAAGACAAATCCGGAATCGTCCGCCTCTGGAGCAAAGAAAAGACGGCGAGAGGTGGAGGATGAAGAAGCTGCAAATGAAGATGGGGCAATCTCCGAGGATCAATGTCGTCTTCTCCGTGAGTTTTGAATCTTCTTGATTTTTGTTATTCCGAGAATTGTATGTAGCTCTAATTCCGAATTGGTTGTTGCTCTGTTCGTATCAGAGGATGATCTCACCTTTAGCGACACTTCTGTAGCACTTCGGATGATGCGAGCTCAGTTTCCTCGTATTGATCAGGTTCGATTCAATTTGACCAAATTGTTATTGAATCGCATTTAATTGAAAAATTGAACTTTCTCATACTCTGAAACTGTGTTTTCCCGCATAGTTTATTTCCAAGTTTTGGAGAAAATTAGCTAAGAAGCTAAAAAGTATCTCCCTTTTCTTTGCACGTTGATGTCTTATTATAGCTGACTCTGCTCAATCTGTTTCAGGCTTCGGTCCCACCCTTCATATTACAGTCACAATTATACAGTAGCGTCAATGATAGAACCCAAGTCGATCGAGAATTAGAGGTATGGCTTCTGCATTTCCTTTCTATATGTAATTTTGGTTTGAAAAATGAAACCTTTGGATAAACGAAATGTGCATTGAACTAATGAAATTATGACCTATGTATTGTATCTGTTAGGTGTTTCTCATCTTTGTGGTTTTAATTGGGTGAACTACTTTGGTGCTATTGCTGTTGGTATATTTGCCTGTTGATTGTTAGTTTTCTTGGGTTCTATCAAATTTCTTATCTTTTACCATCTCTATTGGACTTCGTAGAGTTCTTTGGATTGATCAATTTGAATTTGTTGCAGTGTTTACGGAGGGAAAAAGTTGTTCGTATCTTCAAACTAAACACTGGACAAGATGATCATGCGATAATCTTTTTGGATGACTATCTTAACCAGGTTGATATTTTGCTGCATTTTAAAAGGCTATAGTGTTGTCCTTGTGTGTTTTACATTAGTTTTAGTTTTTTTTGGAATGTTCTCATGAATAATTTCGATTCTTATTGGTATTCTAGATCGATGCTTCAGAGAAGATGGTCTTTCCAATTTTTAGCTAATAAATATCTGTGGACACCATTGAAAAGCGATAATCCTTTTATCATTCTCTTGTAATCCTTATGTTAGCTAGATCGAATAGTGAAGAGGATGGAAGAGAAGAAACAAAGTGATCTTGAAATTTTCAAGTGGTTCAAAGAGCATGTCCTTGATTCAAAACTTGAACCCAGTATTGGACATCATGAGCTAGTAAGTCATTTTAATCATTCTACTCTTTACTAAACTGTTTCTGTCTACATGAGTTTATAATTTTCACAAGCTATCAATACTTTTCACCGCAGTTTTCGCTGTTGTCATTGGGCGGAAAAGTGAAAGATGCGCACGTCACTCTCTTAATTAACGCAGGCCTTCTCGTAAGTAAAGAGTTATACTCCTACATATCTGCTCGGCCATGTATCTCTTTCTCTCTTTTAACTACAAATACCAATTTATCTCAGACACGCCAACTTATCGATCCAGACATGTACTGGTTTGCAATTCCGAGTATCGGTAAACTGTGGAAGGGTCTACTGCAGGTACCTGTGAAATAATTTTTTTATCAATTTCCTCCCCCAAGTGATTGCTTCAGAACCTATTCTTACTTCTCGATCTACCAATCAGGGAAGGAATGAACTCCTCTCATTGCTAAAGCGCAAGCGACATAAAGAGATGTTCCTGGCCGAGCTTGAAAAGAAACGGCTCAGATACTCTACTCTGGATATGAGATTTCACATACGTGATCTCATTGGCTCCGGTCACCTGAAAACTGTTCAAACAACTTCTGGGCTGATCGTCCGGATTTCAAGGGACTAAAATTCTGGTGTAGGTTTCTCATCAAATGGGTACTCTCAGAATCAGGCGACATTTTCACAAAATATACACATCCATTAGTTCATCTTGTTACTACGTCGAATGTATTGTTAAAGGAATATATAGGATTTACAAGAATAGTTACAGACTCTAGCCAAAGCCAAAGTCAATATTTTTACAGAATAGTTGGATTTGGTCTATTTTATACACAGAAGAATGACTACTTTTCAAATCTTGAAGCACTAAGTTGATGACGGGTACCACAAGTTGCGTGAAGCGAGCATCTCTGCTTTCATTCTAGTAATGAACTCTTTGGCTCTTTCGTCTATTCCCTTCTCTGGAAGCAATTTGTCTTTCGGCTTTCACTGCTTTGCCGGAATCCATTTGGTTACAGCAATAGGTTCTCTGAAGAGCTTATCAACATATACAACAAGCTCTGCGTTTTTTCTTGAACAAGCAACCTCTCTTTAGACGGATGAGGAAAACACGGGAATCTCTGTCTCGAAGATTTTTTCTGGATCAGTAGCTTGAACAGAAGAAGCGTTAGTCCGAAGTTGATGTGCTGTACTTGGTTTGGAGTTTGGTTTTGGATCTCCGGAGTTTAAGGAAGTTGGCAGTGAAGCTTTTCCAAGCTCTTTTGGCAGGGAAAAGCCTAAGTCTCAGGCAAGACATGAAGCAATCCTCTTAAAATAATGGTACATTGCAAAGCGATAGAGAGAGGCTTAGGATATTAGGTTAAAAAGATGGTAAAAGATTTAAATGAGACCTTGAACACCACTTTTATGGATGTCTCTGAGCTTCCAAATGGGATAAATAGCATCTTCCCCTAACTCTGCTACCTCCACTTGTTGCAATTGCCCACCAGTAGTGCATCGAGTGTATCGTGTCCTGCCCTCCATCTCTGATTTCTCCATTCTTGTCGCAAACGCAGTAGATTTCTTGAGTTTGGAACTGACATCACAGATGAAAAATTCATCAGATCCAAATCTTAGCTAATGGATTGACCTCAGAAAATAAATGAAGATCATTCATTACCCTGACGATGATTATTGGGGAAGTTCCCAACATCTTCGTCTTTTCAATTTCAACTTCAGAGATATGCAGAAGCTGAAAATCACGACCACAACGATTTGTTTACTCACCACAAAATGAAGCAACTTACTCAGGGCTTTACATGATTTCATGAGTGAACCAAGAACAATAACCTTACCTTGTTATCGAACAAATAACCATGACTTTGGAAAGCTTTGTGCTCTGCCATGCACCGTTCAAACGTTTCCTTGCTAAAATACTTCTTCAAGGTCTCAGCATCTCCCTGCACAGAGATGGAAATTAATTAGAGGCAACAAAAACAAAGCAAGGAGACGATCTACTTCAAAAACCCGAGATTCATCTTACTATATGCATTCAAGACTGGTCTGATGGCTTCCCCAACTTCTGCAGCAACGATCTGACCATGAAAGTAATAAGAATATGATTACCAGGGGCACATCTTCGAACTAATAATCAACCTCTATAACATACGGATCTCGGCGGCATATCTCTTTATAAGTTGATGCAGAATCTGTTTCCAGAAAGATTCTCTCATTCATGCTGCCAAACAAAAGGGTGGACATATCTATAATTTGTTGTAAGTAGGTTAATTTTATAGGAGATTAGAAGAGAGCGATTAAAGCATACTCCTGAATCTTGTGAACAATCGGATTATCACTGATTTCCCATATTTCCCTCACATCTTCTGCAATCTACACAGTCCAAATACATTCCCAATTTACAATAAGAAAGCAGTCTCAGCAAAGAGAGTAATGCAAGATAAGACAATTGAACAAAACGAGTAAAGAGAAGATGCTCATTACCTCTTGGCTCTTGTTGACAACAGGCTCACTCATCCCGCTTAGACGTTTAAATACAGGATAATCTTGCATCTAAACCAAATATAAGGAAAACACTCAACAAGGACCTTTAAATCATGGCATAAGTGGACAAGAGGAAGAGGGCCACTAACCTTTTCTCTAAAGGATTCCCACTTTTTTTGCCACTTAGAATGTTTTGTTGGCGTAACCACTATCTCCGTTCTCATACTTCTCTCACCTGTGAATGGTGGGGGATGTGTATATTCCAGGTGCTTCTTTTTATATGAGTTTCCACGCAATTCTTCCTTCACAATGTCAAGTCCCACCTTTGCAAAGTCAAGGACTTTGGCTTCCTTGAGTTTGTGAAACGCCTCGGATACCTTTGGCGAAGAAATGCTTGACTTGAATTTTCCAAAAAATGTATATTGCTCCTCTGTAGTACCTGACTGCTGCTGCTGTTGCTGTTTTTCTCCTTCGGGAGTTCCTGTGTCTGATGAACTTGCTGACTCTGCATTCTCCTCTTTTCCGAGCTTGAATGACTCCTTGACCTTACCACAAAGAAACATAACCGCGTAAACAAAAAAAAATGCCACAATTGACCACTGAAAGGACAACAAAAAAAAAGGTGGGATTCCAGTAAGACCTCTTCTGTGGCTGCTGAGAGCTTGTCTTTTACACGTGAAGAGACCTGCACCGTCAAAGCTGTTTTGTAAGGGATGATCGTTAGCCTTTTACAATGTACAAAGTTGGCTAGTCATACATATAAAAAATGAGTTACAGTTCACTAACGCAATTTGCATTAGTAGCAAATTTAGTTCACCAAAACTACAAGAGATACAGCATACATACAGCCAATGATTTCAGAACGCACATTCTTAACATAGGAAAATCAAATATGCAAAACTAGCAAAGAAGACACAAACCAGCTTAAAAAGTCTGCGCATTATTTAAACAACATTGCCTTTGAAACATTCTCGTGTACTAGAACACCTTTTTAGCCACAGATTCTGCCTCAGTCCACACCATCATCTTGCTTGAACAGCTGCTCCGTGGTTTGTTTCGTGCTGCATTGTCCATTTTCATTCATAAGCTTTCCTTTAACATCATATTAATCGTGTCTCTAAGTTAAAGTGTAATTACAAATGTAAATTACCTAACTTTCAGATCCTCTTTTACACCTTTCAACTCTTCTGCTCTTTCCTTCAGCTCCTTCACTGTTCGTTGAAATTCAGGATTGCTGTAACAGCAACAACAATTAAACAAAAATCAATCAAACTAGAAACATCATCTACGATTATGTTCTTCACTAGCTCTAGATTTCACATGCCACACATACAAAACAATTCACATTACCTATCAGCTTCCCCTCTAATCTTCTTAGAGAATTCGCTGAAAACGCTGAACCGGCGATGACTCATATACCCATTAGCAGCCGGAAGAGCCACTAATCTTGTGTTTGTTCTCTAAATCAAACACAAAACCAATCAACCCATTTGGTGTTCGTAATCACAAACATTAGGAAAAAGAAACAGAATATTCACCAGAAATCGTTGGAGTATCAATTGCTGTAAAAGAGGCTGCTTTGTGATCAGTAAATCTCGAATCAGCTTTCTACTCGCCATTAGAAGTTAGAACAACAACCTTTGTTGATACTTGTAGAATTAATATTTGAAGAAACAAACTAGCAAAAACCCTACCAAGCGGCCCTCGAGAAGAATCACAGATATTGATTTAGAATGAGACTAATTACTATACAACAACATATCTCTGGTTATATTGTTTGGAAGAAAAATGGAAAGTTCCAAAATTTTACTTCAGAAACAAACCAAGAAGATGCGATGAGATTGATCTAGTAATTGCCTTAAATCTGTTAAGCCCTAGAGATAGTACGAGGTTTCTGTCCGTAGTACATCGTAGAGACTTATTTTGGAAACACGGATAGATATATCCTGTGTCGGGTTAGTAAATAAATGAGAGTGGATAGAGAGTATAAGAAGAGTCGTTTCCAAACACTACAAAACGATCGTCTGTGTTTATTTGGGCCAATTCGGCTCATTTAAATATTTAATGCCATCACCTCGTAGGCCCATAATGTAGTGGCAAACTGAACCATTCATTAATAAGATTAATCTATGATTTTGGTTTATATATTGGCCTTTTGGGTCTAGTTCAATTTTAGTAAAACTGTAATTGAACGCTAGCTGAATTCAATTTGATTTGATTTAGCTGGAATACAGTTTAATTTAGTTAATTCTGTCCAGTAAAACCTAAGTTACTTTTAACCATCTGACAATTTTGAAATCATTACATAGATAGAGAGCTTTTTTGCTTTTTGTGTGAGAATGAGAGAACCAAACTTGGGTTGACGACAAAAAGCTTAAATTTAAGCTAAAAACGACAAAGCAAACTATACTTTATCATTGTTAGTCACAAGCCACGTTAGCAACGGCAAACTGTTCCGCTTGCCGGCGAGCCGCCGGCTCCGAAATCATGGCTTGAATCAGCATCGTCTTCACCTCCCATGGTGCATAAGAGAATCTCTTTCTCGCGTAAGAGTTGAGCAAAGCTGCGATCCCCTGCTTCAACAAAGCACCGTACGCATTCCCTTCTTCGTCATTCCTAGCCGTTGATTCCAACAGTGTCAGATCAGATCTCCACCGTTCTTTTGCCACCATCACGCCGAACATTTTCTCAACCGTTGATCTCTCCGGCACCATTCTCGGCCATGCCTCCCTCTGGCTGCTCCAATACCTGTAAACAAACTCAAAACACCACCGATTCAGCTCTGACCTAGCCAAGGAAATATGATAACGAGTCAACAAAAATTTAATTCAAGATTGATTGATTACTGAGGTGTGCATCGTCCTCTGTGTCTGGTGTAGAAGAAACCAGGCCTCGTCGCCGATGAATCGCCGGCGAAGAAGCAAAGGAGGAAGAAGGTGACTAAAACGAGTCGAGTCGGAGAACAATGTGAGTCCATTGATAGGTGCCTAAAACAGCATTAATCAGCTCTTTGGGTCTTCAACTTCTCTGTTGTTAAATCGCTATCCAGAATCTGAGTTTGCTTGAGTTATCGGTTTTCTCAATTTGTCTATTGATACCTCGGGAAATGAGACAAGTTTAACGCTTTTACCCTTATAATTCAAATTAATGAGTTCGATCGTCAAAGTCGAGAATAGTGAATACATAAATCAACAGGGGGATATAATCGTCATTTAAAGGAAACGCACATGAGCTTTGTCTGAATACGTATGCATGTATTTTCAATTCTTACTTTAGCCAGTACATGTCGTCGGCAGTCCTCACGTGACGTGACTATGCATGGTTCCAACGGTTTAAAAATTTTGAACGTATTAAAACGCTAATTTGTAATAACAAAATCACATATTGTCCCGTTAAATGCTCTTAAAGATTTATAAATCTAATATTATTTTTAGACTTGAGTCGTTTAAGTTCTGCCAAAAACAAACAAAAAACTAATAAAAATGGTTAACCATTACAACTGGCACTCGATCTGATGATTCCAACTTTGTTTACAGAAGTTTTGATTAATCTCTACATGCATTAAATGGGCCTTTTCTATAGCAATACCCTAATGGGAGTTTTTTTCAATTCTAGCCCACATTGTTCGACTTGTATTATCAGTGCTACTCACATTTGCTCTTGGGTCCAAGTCCAATACACGTATTACCATTTTGTCTCCACCAATGTATAATGTAGCACTTTCGGTGTCATAAGATGACCCCCACGTTTCCCGTCAATGCCAGACTATATTCGACTGTTCATACACGTTTCCACTCATTTCAAATTCATTAAAATGTAACTATATTCATGAACACCAACTAACATTTTAGTTTCTTTTTTTTATTGCGTAATGAAACTCATAAACCATGTTTGTATATACTATACAGATATATTATTCTTCCAACGTTCTTAGTGTTTTGCATTTCTTAATAATAAACATTATCATAAAAAATGTAGATCAACTTGTTAACAAAAAAAAAAGGGATCAACTCGCCTTCGCAAGTCACATACATGTCATCTTAATTCCCACAACCTCTTTCTATATATATATCTCAAGGCTTAACCCTAGCACACACACACAGAAGAATAGAAAGAACAAAGAAGGAGCCATGCCCACATCCATCTTGTCTTACATTATCCTCTTCTTCTTCTTTTCCATCATCCCATACATTCAAAGCCAACCCATTGCTCCAGCTCCGGCCAATGAAGCAAGTCCGGTCAATTACACAGCGGTTCTTGAAACTGGTCACCAATTTACCACATTCATGCGACTCCTCAACACAACTCAAGTCGGGTTTCAGGTAAGTGTTCAACTCAATAGCTCTGATCAAGGAATGACAATATTTTCCCCAACAGATAACGCATTCAACAACCTTAAACCCGGAACACTAAATAGTCTCACATATCAACAACAAATCACGCTCATGCTCTACCATATCATTCCAAAATACTACTCTCTAAGCGATATTCTCTTAGCAAGTAATCCCATTAGAACTCAGGCTACAGGACATGAAGGAGGCCTTTTTGGGTTAAATTTCACAGGAAGAGCACAAAGCAACCAAGTGAATGTTTCAACCGGTGTTGTTGAGACACGGATCGATAATGCATTAACACAAAAATTTCCACTAGCAGTTTACGTGGTAGACAAGGTTTTGTTGCCGGAAGAGTTGTTCGGAACAAAGACCAGTCCCACTGGAGCTCCGGCCCCGAAATCCACACCTTCGTCTGATGCCGATTCTCCGGCTGCTGATAATGATCACAAATCTGCTGGATCAAGCATGAAGAGGACAAGTCTAGGGTTTGTTCTTGGCTTTGCATGGTTCTGTTGTTGGGTTATTTCTTGAAGCATGATTAGCTCCTTCTATTCAATCTCTTTATGGGGTGGGAAACGTTCCCAAGTAACTACTATATTCATTTGCAATTTTGCATGATTGATTTGATTCATCTATGAGTTGGAATATCTGGTTTGTAATCTTCTTTTTTTGTTATTTTAAAAAAACAATACTTCCTTAAAAAAAAAACGTTTGGATTCTTAAATGTTGACTATTGATTTTGACTCTCAAATCATTGTCCTTGATGGTGTTATACGTTGCCGACCCCTAAAAAGGCTTCCAAATTTGAGTGTGATTTATGAAAACAGCATAAACTCTTCGGTTTTAAGCATCTTGAATACTACAAGAAACTGTGGCTATTGTGAATAAATTTGGGACTAAAAGTTTGTCACTATAACTAAAAGTTTTTGTCACAAAGTAGTTATGATTTAAATACGAAACTATGACTAAATTATATGGTTACAAAAGCGTAATAACTACGTTATAATACTGTGACAAATCTAAAAATAACAAGATATATCACTAAGACAAATTTGTGACAAAATCGATATTCATATATTTTGTTACTAATTTGTGACAAAAATTTATCACTAATGGATATATTTTTGTGACTAAAAATACGTCATTTATAATATTGAAAGATGGTAAAACATTATGTCACAACTTGTTATCGAATTAGATTTTTTTTAGGATGGTGACAAAATTGTTATTATATTTCATCACAAATATAAAACCATGTAGGTAAAATTTTATTATTAATTTTGCAACAAAAATTTTATTTCACAAATTTATAACAATAAAAATATATCTTATATTTTGATATGCTTTCAATTTCTTCTTTTCTCCTTTTCCATATTCACGTCATCTACAATGATTTTTTCATTTAAATATATTTTTTTGAGTAACAATATTTATGTGTTAAAACGTTGAATGTATTAGTGAATCTATCGATGAAAGTTGCAACTGTCGAATCATAAAGGTTAATTGATTTTCGACGTTTAGTAATGGGTTTTTGTCTACATGATTGGCATATTGACAAACGTATTTTTCCATTATGCTTTCTTACGACATGTATAATGCTAATTATATTATCTAGTCATCAAAATAATAGTTGGTCAATGTGTTCTTATGCTTTTTAATTTAATTGTATTAAACTATTTATCTTTTTAATTAGCCTGCTGAAGGACCATCTAAAAGAAGGTCATATCTTTGGACTTAGAACACTACAAGGCGCAGTTTTTCATCTTTCGTTGTTTTTTGAGATGCACCACAATATTTTTTAAGACAAATAGTTTAATAACAAATTTTTTTACTTTTTTATTGTATATAACAAGTGGTTACTAAACTAAAACAAAATTCTTTGTCACAATCTATGAAAACAGTTTGTTACATTTTTGTTCTTTTCGTTTTGTCATTGTTTGTTATGAATTTAATAAAAATAAATTAGTCACAAAAATGGAAAGCTTGTGAAGATTGAAGATTATAATTCTGTCATAATGAGTGACGGTACGACGTCATCACAGTCACAAAAATGACGGTTTTGTATATATGTTTTTAGTCGGTAATTTTAACGCTATTGTTACTTTTATTTATCATTAGATATTATTGTAACAATATTATGACTATTTTGGTACGAATTTACTTTTGTGATGATTTTATTGCAACCGGTTAATATTGTCACAAATTTATCACAAAATTGTGACGAAAAATTTAGTATCATGAAAATTATTTTTTTGTAGTTAATAAACCACAATGACTAAGTTTATCAAAAAAAAGTGAATTGACAAATGGGCTTGAATAAAATAACTGAGCCCAAAGATCGTGACGGAAAATAGAAAATGCGTGATCGACCAAATGTTCAACAGAAAGCTGATAGCTGAGCTTTAAACCCTAACCCCTCTCTCTTGTCTAAGCAATTTTCAGGTACTTCCCCTCCCCATTTTCCATATATCTCCGTTTGTTGTCGCTCTGATTCCGAGTTTAAGCAAGTAAACCTTCATATTCGCTACTCCAATTTCTGACTAAGTTTCTGTTTCTTTGCAGCTAATTCGCATATTATCTCAATTCTCTATTGGATTTTGATTTTTTTTGTTGTTGTTTCACAATTTCAGGCGTTCGTAAAAAAAAATGAATTTTAAGAATGTCAAAGTTCCCAAGGGTCCTGGTGGTGGTGCTATAGCTTCGGTGGTAATTGGTGGACTTGCTCTTTACGGCGCCACACACACTCTCTACAATGTTGATGGAGGACATCGAGCCATTGTCTTTAACCGGCTTGTTGGTATCAAAGACAAGGTTGGTTCTTTTTTGGAATCTGTTCATTAATATCCGCTTTAGCTTTAACAGTGAATATTCTGTTTTTGAAATGTAACTAAACTTAACTAGGTTGATTTTGTTAGTCTAGCTTTTACTATCGTTTGTTAAATCTTGAAATTTTACTCATCTTATTGAAGAATTTGGTGAATGAGGAGATAATAGTATATGTTTGGTTATGCAGGTTTACCCTGAGGGTACTCACTTTATGGTTCCGTGGTTCGAAAGGCCAATTATCTATGACGTTCGTGCCAGACCTTATTTAGTTGAGAGTACATCCGGGAGCCGTGATCTCCAGATGGTACTTTGCTCCATTTCTTTCCTCTAATAGTAATTGTGGTTTTATCAGGTCATGTGGTTTCGGTCTATGAATTACATGATAAAGCTTATTAACACATTCAGGTTAAAATTGGACTTCGGGTTCTCACACGTCCCATGGCTGACCAATTACCAGAGGTATACCGAGCCCTTGGTGAGAATTATCGCGAGAGAGTTTTGCCTTCTATCATCCACGAGACCTTGAAAGCTGTGGTTGCTCAGTATAACGCGAGCCAGCTTATTACTCAGAGAGAGGTTAGCTAACTGGATGTAAATATATGTTATTGATTTTTCGTTAGTGGTGAAGTTATTTTTTTGTTCTTTTGATTGATGATTTTCCTGTTATTTCCTTAAGGCGGTGAGTAGAGAAATCAGGAAAATCCTAACTGCACGGGCCGCTAACTTCAACATTGCGCTGGATGATGTGTCCATCACGGCCTTGACATTTGGAAAGGAGTTCACGGCAGCCATAGAAGCAAAGCAGGTGGCTGCTCAAGAGGCGGAGCGGGCTAAGTTCATTGTGGAAAAAGCTGAACAAGACAAGAGAAGTGCTGTTATCCGAGCTGAGGTGTGGAAATTGTTTCTCTCTTTTCAATATCATATAAGAACTCGTGTTTTGTAATCCTTGGTAATTGATGTTTCTGTGTGGGCTTATTTAGGGAGAAGCCAAGAGTGCTCAGCTCATAGGTCAAGCAATCGCAAACAACCAAGCCTTCTTAACGCTGAGGAAGATTGAAGCAGCTAGAGAGATTGCACAGACCATCTCAAAGTCGGCAAATAAAGTCTACTTGAGCTCTAATGATCTGTTGCTTAACCTACAGGCTATGGACCTTGATTTGAAGGCAAAGAAGTAGAAGGGAATATAATTAAACCACACCATGGCTCTCTCTTCCATAATCGTCTTTCCAATTCTCGGATTCTTCGACCAAAACGTGACATTTCAGACAGTAAAGTTCTTCAATGTACCTATTCTCAGACTATCGTGCGTTTGCAATTTTTCTATTTAGACATCAAGACAAAAAATATCGTACTATTTACAAGTTTTTAATGGGGCTCGAAATGAAATTGGGCTTTTGGCCTTAGAAAAATGAATCCAGAGAGACACATTTGGGTTTAGCGGCGTATGGTCGGAGCCAATTGGTATTAACCAACGCGAGCCTCCGCTCCTTCCAAAAGCTGGCTTAAATGACCTTTCATGGTGTTAGAGAAGTAGAAAATTATTTTGTGCATTTTCTACAGCTATTTAAAAGCCGAAAGGAATGGAAGAAAATCTATGCCTCTATGATCATACATGGATTGTCACAAAGCAGCTTTATGGTAACTAAAATGGTGGATTTGTGTGATAAGATTGGAGATATGGAGTATGCTACACGTCTTTTTAATCAAGTATCGAATCCTAATGTCTTCTTATACAATTCCATCATTCGTGCTTATACACACAGTTCCATGTATTGCGATGTGATCAGAATCTACAAGCAACTGCTCAGGAAGAATATTGAATTACCAGATCGGTTCACATTTCCGTTTATGTTTAAATCTTGTGCGAGTCTTGGATTATGTTATTTAGGGAAGCAAGTTCATGGTCATCTCTGCAAATTTGGGCCTCAATTCCATGTTGTGACTGAGAATGCGTTGATTGATATGTATATGAAATTTGATGATCTTGGTGATGCACATAAAGTGTTTGATGAAATGCTGAAAGAGATGTTATATCGTGGAATAATTTGCTTTCTGGATATGCACGGCTTGGGCAGATGAAGAAAGCAAAAGCTTTGTTTGGTTTGATGCCTGATAAAACAATTGTATCTTGGACTGCGATGATCTCTGGGTATACTGGGATTGGGTGTTATGTAGAGGCCATGGATTTTTTCCGTGAGATGCAGTTATCTGGTATTGAGCCTGATGAGATCAGTCTCATTTCTGTTTTACCGTCGTGTGCGCATCTCGGGTCTCTAGAGCTTGGGAAATGGATCCATATGTATGCAAAGAGAAGAGGATTTCTGAAACAAACTGGTGTTTGCAATGCTTTGATTGAAATGTACTCGAAATCTGGTGTCATTAGTCAAGCTGTTCAATTGTTCGACCAAATGAACGGGAAAGATGTTATATCATGGAGCACAATGATCTCAGGGTATGCACATCATGGGAACGCTTGCAGAGCAATCGAAACATTCAATGAAATGCAGAGAGCCAAAGTGAAGCCTAATGGGATCACATTTCTTGGTCTTTTATCAGCTTGTTCACATGTTGGTCTATTGGCAAGAAGGGTTAAAGTATTTTGATATGATGAGACAAGATTATCAAATAGAACACTACGGTTGTTTGATTGATGTTTTGGCAAGAGCGGGAAAACTAGAGCGAGCTGTTGAGATAACAAAGACAATACCGATGAAGCCTGACTCAAAGATTTGGGGTTCATTGTTGAGCTCATGCAGAACACGGGGCAATCTTGATGTTGCTCTGATTGCAATGGATCATCTTGTTGAGCTAGAGCCAGACGATATGGGGAATTATGTGTTGCTTTGCAATATTTATGCAGATTTGGGAAAATGGGATGACGTTTCGAGATTGAGGAAGCTTATAAGGAATGGAGAAATGAAGAAAACACCAGGTTGTAGTTTAATAGAGGTGAACAATGTTGTGCAGGAATTTGTTGCAGGAGACAATAGTAAACCTTTTTGGATTGAGGTCTCTTCAGTGTTGCAATTGTTTACTTCACATCAGGATCAGGATGTGATTAAAAACAACAATGCTCTTGCATCTATAGGTGTGGTTTAAAAGCGTTTGGGTTATAGAAAAAGCAGCGAATTTATTGGGAGTATTCAATCATACATGTGTTACAAATCGATCAAAAAGGTCACAACAGTATTTAATCACAATCTCTGCGATCTACAAACAAGATATATAGAAGCTTTGATCTTCTTGTTCCTTCTCTGTTCTACCTTCAACTGCCGAGGAGCTTCTTGACTCCTGTCTTCTGCACTGAGGTTAATCTTGTAGGGAACTTGATGTTGAACTTAATCCGCAAGTTACCTTTCTTAGTCTGATCTTTCTGTAACGGCATTCCCTCTTTTGGAACCACTTCCTTGTACTCAGGATGGATCACATTGGTTACTGGGATTGCAGTCTCCGATCATCAAGTGTAGTCAGGTTCACGGTGTAGCCTGTCAAGGCGTCAGCAAGTGAAATCTTCTGTGTGACTACTAGGTCGTTACCCTCTCGAGTAAAAACCGGGTGAGGCTTCTCATCGATGATGAAGACTAAATCCGCTGGAATCACACCCGGTTGCTCATTCCCTTTCTCTGGGAATGTGATCTTTGTGCCTTTCTTCCACCCTGGTTTCACATCAATGGTCAAAATCTCTTCCACCTGCATGGTCTTCTTGCAAGATAACACATAAACTGATGAGCCTCGCCCTATGAGCTATGATCAACCTCCTGTAACGTTTATAGCCAAACTACATACAAGCTAGCCTAAAGGGTTCGATTGGGTTTAATCATGACTTACCCACTGACATCAGCAATCTCTCTGGAGATCCTCATCTTCTTACTTGTTCCTTTGTAAAGATCTCCGTGATGCATTGAGCCGCCACCACCTCCTCCTCCTTCGCCGAAAGAGGCAAATATATCATCACCAAACATACTGCTAGAGAATCTTGTACCTCCTCTTCCACCGCCACCACCACCAAATGGGCTCGAGAACCCAAAGAACTCAGCGAATATATCATCCGCACTTCTCGGGTTAAACTGGAAGGACGTTGGACCATCCCCGGTAGAGAAGTAAGTGACTCCACCAGCATCTGGATGTGGCACATTCCCTTTCAAACCTTCCTCACCATATTGATGATACAGAGCTTTCTTCTGAGGATCGCTTAGAACCTATAAACATCGAAGAGAATCAAGTAACATGATCAGATACTCAAAACCACAAGTATGATATATGAATCTTGTAGCAGGCAATGTGATCTGTTTGAATTTAGCTTCGGCGTCTTTTTTGTTGTTAGGATTTTTGTCGGGATGCCATTTCATGGCGAGCTTTCGGTAAGCTTTCTTAAGATCATCGTCGCTGGCGCTGCGATCGACTTGGAGGACTTCGTAATAATCCACTCCCATCCGACCTTCTTCTTCTTCTTCTTCTTCTTCTTCTTCTTCTTCTTTCTTTCGCTTCCTCACCTTTCCTGATTCCAATTATATTCTCTCTCCTTTTAAAAATTGAAATTTGCTGTGTTTCGTATTTGAATACGAAGAGAGAGAGAGATGGTCTTAAAAAAACGACTCATGTTTGTTCTCAGTGTGTGGAATGTTCCAGAACCGTTCCTTCTGTTTGTTTTGATGACGGGACGGTGACGCGTATTTCCATCACAGCTCTCTTATCTTCTTAACGCATTCGAAAGTGTTGAGTTACCGTAGAAAGTGTTAATTGCTAAAGCCCATTTACAACTGTCGGACTCAAAGTGGGCTTCTAATAATCTACCCAAATCCGTAGCTAGATTCAATTTTGTTATATACAATTGGGTTATTTTCTTAAATCAATTCCGTGATCAAAATTTGTGAACGAATCAACTGCCTTTAGCAAAAATGTAGGTATTTAAATTTTAAAGACTAGGTTATTATTACAAAAAGACAATTACATAATCACGAATGAATAAAACAAATTATTAGTAAACTGAAAAAGATTTTAAAAAAAACAAGTCTTAACAAGGAATGGAGTGGGTAAACCAACGGAGGACTTTGATAGGAAGTTTGATGAGATCCACAGCGAAATTAGCCAGCGCAGCAAAACAGAAGCAACATGGGCACAAACAACTCAATATTGTCCTGCAAATTTTTTTATTATTTATATTTATCATTTATAATTTATACTGATCTGGACGTTAATTACTTCGAATGTTAGATGAAGAACATAAACAAAAGATTCTAGATTGGATATAGAAAATTAAGGTAATTGGATCTAAATAAAGCGTAAAAATATAAATATAAATACGTGTAGAAAAGGAAAAAAAAAAAACTTACCCTATGATCCAGATGACGGCACCAAGGAGAGATAGAACCAGAGCAACAAGAGCAAATGGTAATCCCAATAAGAAACCCAGAGGTCTACATTCTCCCATTCTTTCTTCAGAGATTTGCAGATAATATTGAAGAGACAAGTTTTGTTTTTTTTGTTTTGTGATGAAAAGAGAAAGAGATAGTTAAAAGGCTGCTTTTAAGGAGTTAATAGTCTTTTAAAATGAATGATTACTTCCACGAGGATGAGGAATTTGTATAAACACGCGGCGGGATTTTTCTGTGAATTACGAGAGTATCCTTGCTGTTTCTCTCTATGGTCTTCTTTCTAGCCGTACAGTGCAATCGAAGTCAAGGGGGTATTTTGGGAAAATTTCGGGGTTTTGAAATTCTCGGAAGCTTCATTTTTCAAAGTGAAAAGAAGAGTCAACGAATAAATGCCTTTTGTGGAAGAGTTGTAAGATCTGGTCAACCTTTTTGTAGATGCGATGATTAACTTAAGTCGAGCTGTTAATGAGCATTGAGCACAATTTAACTTTGGACAAAAAAGGATGGCAAAATTGTACATCATTTGTATGGGGTCGTCCTAATGAATCTTAAATTGGGCCGGGCTTTGGCTCGTGTTGAACGACTGTCTTGGCCATATGGTCAAACCCAAATTGACTTCGATTGTTCATATTGGATATGTAATCAAGTGATCAATATTTTTACTAATAAGTAATAACATTTTCAATACAAGTATATCATATAATCAATCCCAAAAACATTTGTGTATTCTACGAGAACCTCGGACACTACAAACACAAACCCTAAACTTTATTTTTTTAAAAGAGAAAATTTTTTCTTTTCAAACACTTTATTTATAATCATAGTCAATATCACAAATTACAAACAATATTAAAACAAATTACAAAATGTACAGAACTTGCGGATAACAAATTATTACATAAGTAAATATATACGCTATATAATAAAAATATATATTAAAAAAAGTAAATTTTACGATGCTTTCTGTAGATAAGTCTTACTCGCTAATGAAGCAATGAATCTGTTATTTTCCTTCTTCATCTTCGATCTTCTTCTGATGCAATTTGTGTGCGGGAGTAACATTTCTTGGTTAAGTCTCCATATTACATACCACATTACAAAACTCAGATGATTCCGATAATAGTTTTGAAATATTGACATTATGATACCAAATCTTCCGTATCAAAGTTATTTCAAAATATTTTAACTTAATTTTTCTACCTACTTAATTCGAAAAGAACAATATTCCTTCAAACGATTGGCCCCATTAGTTTCTCCGAAGCCAATGATGCCAAGATCAAAAACCCAAATTACATCTCCAAACCATTTGCTAGAAAATTTGTGAGAGTGATGAAAATCTCTACTAGTACCACTTCAGTCTCATGCAAATTACGATTAATTGGTTAAAAATAAGGAAAAAACACAATCATAGATATGACACCGACAACACTTTGGACACCGAAAAAATGCTCTACAAGAGAGAAAGATATCTCGATAACCATTTGCCAGAAAATTTGTGAGAGAGAACACAGATTTAGCCAACCAAAACACCACAATTTCAATCACTTGTATAGAAACGCATCGATAGTGATTTCTAGGTTGGTTTGTCTGTGAATCAAATCTAAAATACATGAAGCGAAATGACTGTAATCCATAAAATAAATAAGAGAAAAAAACTTCTTTGGGATCCATTTTCTGACAATATGAATCGCAAACTCTCTCTATTCCTTGACTGAATATTGAAATCGGAAATCAGCACAAAAATATTTGTCTGGGATTGATCCAAAACTATGGAATTCATGGTGAATCGATTCAAAAGTTTTTGCACCCTTTCAATCTCTTCTTAGAAGAGAGACACGAGAGCAATTTTTTTCTCTACGTAAAATGAAAAAATATTTATTGAGTAAAAAGGATACTAATGATAATTTTAATTACTAGACATAAAATATTAAATTACTAGTAATATATATATATATAGAATTTGCGAGGTGACCAATTTGAAAAATATAATTATTTATTATTAGATGTTTGAATACAAAATTATTTGACTGGAAGTTATAAATATGGAAGTTAGTTTTGGTATGTTATTAGTTAAGTGTATGATCAGTTTAATTAATAACTAAAAGTGATTATTAATAATGAAATAAAGAAAAGAAAAAGGAAAAAAAACAATTTTCTTTTACTTATAATCTAACTCGGTTGATTTGATACAATAACTGGTTTTCTAATGATTTCAGAATTATTTTTCTTTCATTAAGCATTCGCGTAACCAATTTGACACACTGCAACTCACTGGAAAACATAGAGGATTATTTCCATTTAGCATATAGTTATTTCCACCTCAAATCTTTTTGAAATATAAACATTTCCCCCAAATTGCATACATTGAATTCTCTCGGAAAAATAATTTCTTTCATTTTTTCGTCTATGAAAATCTCGAAGAAGATTCTTCCTCCTCCCGCCAAAGTGTTCTCAGATTGTACTTTGCTTATTGCTTACATGATGACTTTAAAATCAGTAATCGATGTTGTTGTTCCTCCTCAAGTTTGGCGATTCATCATCTCGTTTCTCCAATCTCATCTCCATCTCTAATCTCGAACCATTTTTGTTATAATAGAAGACAAAACCAGGAGCGACGTAAGGAACACATTCTAGATGACGCAATCGAGTACTTTGGCACGAAGGTTCATGCTCGTGGGAAGAAAATCAGAGTTTCCAGATAACCTGAAGGCAGAAACCTTAGTTTCTCTCTGTCACAAGATGATGTTATTTGTGATGAGTTTGAAGGTATCAAGCTTCATTACTAGTGTTGCAAAGTAGATAAGAGTAATCATGAGAAGATAAGTGGCCATGAATATATTGAGATCATGTTTGAGGAAAGACACAAAGAGATTGTCTTATACACTTATTTGCCTTACGTCGAGAATAACTGCTGAGATGAAAAGTAGAAACAAGAAGATCATGATGCATACCAATACAAATGCTCATCAGTGGGAAAAGATGAGGCCGATCCATCCTTCAAATTTTGATATCATGGCAATGAACCAAGAACTTAGACATTTGTGATCAATATCATCGAACGGTTCATACTAAGAAAATATTTTGATAAGTAGGAAAGACATAGATTGTGAATCCGGATTTTTGCGGAAAAATTGCATATCTACATTTTGACAGGAAAATTGAAAGATTATGAAAATTATTTAAGTTGGTTTTATTCAATTTTAAAAACTAATAAATTAAATGATTAACCATCAACCCATTAAAATCTAACACATTTGACTCATCAACCCATTTGATCAAAAATTTCAATCCATTAAAATTCATGGATTGAGTTAGATCATACCCATTAATTACCCATATCCATTTGAACATCCCTTTCTAGTGCCTTTTAAGCCTAGGAAACGAGTTCCATTGTTGTTAAATAAAATCCATCCTAGACCACATGCACTTGTACTTGTGCCATGAACCGTTTACTTTGCAAACAAATCTTGCTTATGATCACAAATCTTTAAAACCATCATTTGGGCCATTCTCCTGTTTTCTTCTTAATAGGCCAGGAAAGCCCATTAAAAAGTTATATCTTAGGTTCAGCCCATTATTAAATATTTACGGGTCTAATAATTCCAGCTCAATGCATGTGCATTTTATGCTCGCATGTGAACTGCATCGCTGCTCCAAATTCAGTAATTCTTCCTCCATGGACATAACGATTACCATTTCCTCTTCTCTAGAAGAGAGATATATTCCTTTAATCTATCTCTTATTAAGAGGTGAATGTTTTCGAGACTTTGGTCCGAAGAACTTAGACAATATCCTTACCGTTTTGCATTCTTGTGAAATTGTCTACTCGGGACCGGAAGATGCAACGGATCTCATTCCGGTGAGAATCGAGGTCTTGGATTACGTTTCAATGTCACATGTTAAGGTGACTATCTTCAAGTCATTTGAAAGAGTTGGATTGAAGTTTGTTTCTCTCTCGATAGAGCTCATCTTTGGTAGCTATAGTTCAAAAAATTTCACTATGAAAAGAATTACATTGTCTTGCTTTTTCATGAAGAATGATGCTAATTTAATATATGGGGTTGATGAAGAGAAAAGTTATGAAGCCTACTATTTATGGCTTAAGAGTTTCTTACAAGTTGGATTTTCGTCCACAATATAGCCCATTGAAATGTACATGGTTTTTATGTCGATGAAACGGCAAGCACATTGGTTGTTGGAGTGTCTACCTTTGTATATCCTACGAGAGACTCGGACACTACCGTTGAGAAATCAAACGAAGAGATGTTTTTAGGGGAAAAATAAAAATAAATAAATTGAAAGTGTAGCTTTCAGTTCATGGTCCCAACTAGTTGAAAACAAAGACAAAATTTTGCTCACAACAAGCTCATCAACAACAAAATAGTTTTTTTCTGTTTAACCAAAATAAAATAATATAAACCCGAGTTGAATGAAAACGATTATTTTTAATTATTTGTTATAACAGTGACAAAAAATTTCATGGAATTTATACAAGAAAGTATTATTAAAGTTTGCTCACAAGGTTGCACTTGTTGTCTCTCGACTCTTGCCACCTCTTGACTCCAATCTCCTCATAATATTTGGCTAGAGCACATTTCCTCCTACACTGCAACAAATCATTTGTCGCTTAAATTTCGATTGTTTGTTTGTTTCTTTACGTTTGTGTTTGCGTTTTCATGTTATAATATTATATGTTATATTATTATATTCATCATGTTTCTAACATGAATACTCAAACGCAAACACAAAAAACAACGGGACAATGACTACATAATGAACAGAAAATCAAATTTAAAATTATTTGAAACTTATTTGAAATTTAAAATTATTTGAAACTTATTTGAAATTTAAAATTATTTGAAACTTATTTGAAATTTAAATTGTTTTGAAAATTAAGTGCTTTCTATCTTTGTAGCATAATTTTCCATACTTTTGTTATAAATGAAAATTTTGGGATGTATTTTGAAACCTACTTTAACAAGCATATGGCGATTTCAAACCTTGTAGACCGTTTTGCCTTGCTATTTGCAAGTTACTTGGAGAATCGTTTAAGTACATATACGTATGGTAAGGTGTTTAATTTACAGCGACAAAGTGATGATTGTTGGCATCATAATTAGTGACAGTAGAGGCCAGTCTTTTTATAAGAGTTGCACTTCATTTTAATAACAAGCACACATGATATCATTTCCATTTTGTCGCTATCAAGTCACATGTGGGTGTGGCCCTGTCAATTATCGAATATCAATTCCAAAAATAATATATGTACACAGATATAACTTTTCTTCTCGATCTCTATATAGAATCAGTACTCAATTTCCTAATCAAGATGTGGTAGTTCAATGTTATATATCATCTTATATTACTCGAGTTCATAGGTTATATTTTGTTAACCTCTACGATTTAGATTTAACTAGCTAGTTTAAAATACAATACTAGAAGTTATAAACTATCAAAACATTGTAATGTTGTCTCCAAAAATGTTTTCTTTGGATTCCATATTTACTTTGAAATTACGAGTGGACCTTAGGAATACAACAACTCTGGTTGAAACTCACAGAACTAAGTTTCAAATTTTATTAGAAATCTTTTAAAATATTCACTTATGGTTTTACAAACTTTAAGAATCACCATTTTTAATGTAATACTTATGATTTCTAATACATTACTAGAGTAACAATATACTTTTTCAATCTCGTAAAGCTCAAGTTTTGTTATTACGATTTTTAAAACGGCCAATTTCAAAATTCAGATTTTAACTCCTATTTATATTAAAAAATCAAGTGTGATTTTAAGTTATCGTGACTTGATTTGAAAGCATCCAAATCTTCAAGATATCTTCTATATATTTTTTATTTTTCCAACTACTTAATCTCTAAGATCTCGAATCTTTATCAGATATTAATTAATTCACGTCAGTTTTTCTAACCTGCCAAATCAAAGTCAACATCAATACACATCAGCTTTCATTTGACTTGATGTGCTACTTCTAAAACAGACATATAGTTCTTAGTGTCCTAAATGAACTTACACTTTCATACTTTATGCGGGGAGAAGGGATTGAACGCCTCACCAACCAGAGTGTCGGGCCGTAGACTGACTAGTTGACTATGAGATCTTAGATAGCTCCAAAAATTGTATAATTAAAACGATAAAACTCCACTATAACTTTCGGCTACCGATGTTTTATCCCTTTGTGTACGTTAAATCAAATCAGTTACATAGAAGAGTAAGTCATTAATAAAAAGTTTCGTTATCCTATAAACGGCAGCAACAAAACCACTCAAAGATTCATGTATAAACTCCATCATAGAAAGGAGCATACGAATCGTTCAACAAGCAAATCTTTGAAACTTACTTAACTTTGAGAAATACCTTATTCAATATATATATAATCGGTAGATGTGAGTTAGACTATAGCAAGAGCCTGAAAGTATTTGGAGCTTATCAATGTTTTTTTTCTTACAGTTTGTATGCTGTAAAAATATTGTGAAAATGTAATAAATTCACATGTATAGGTATTAGATCATTTAGATTCATACATGTAACGTGGCAACGAGCAACAGCAATTATTGTAACTCTAGAGGACCCCATATAAGGTCATGCATGTCCACTTATACGTAAAGAGACAATGCTGTCCTTTTTGTAAGAGCATCTTCCAGTTCCACAGCTTCGTTTTCGAGCTTCATTCTCGTTCGGAAGGTGTACTACGGTAAATGATTATCTACTTCCCATCTATAAAATCCCGTCATAGATATATAATGCCACTCAAAATTCCATCCGCGGATATATAAGTTGAGCAACATACATCTTTTCTTTAATAGTGAGCCTAAATAACGGTTGAAAAGCTTATACATGTGCGAACTCAGATGATCAGATCTATGAGAATTCTACACTCTTAGAAATATCCCATAATTTCTAAAAGTATGACTAATATTTCTTGTTCGGGTCATGATTAGAGATCGGGTAACTTGTTTAAGGGATTTCGTTATTTTCTGGCCGTCCGACTATTCATTTCGAGAGTTTCATGACGCATATCACAAACGTATTACTTGGTAAGGATCGCTCAGTTAACATGTAGTTTTATTTCTTAATAAACCGTGGGAGTTTTGGACTTTTGTTTTTAGTCGTTAGTCTATTCCAATTTAAAAATTGTCTTTCTATCTTAAAGAGGAATTGAATCTGGAGAACAAATAAACCAATCCTTTGTAGTAGTACTATACCACCACCTTTTGGTATAACATGTAGTCTTACCGTATCAAATTATGTAGACTATTAAAGTGTCATAGCTAAATACTTCGAAACTCGTTCTAAAAGATAAATAATTAAGTTAAACAAGTAGGCCTAAATAATAGTACACACGACATTAAGAGTTTCACCTACTCAAAATTCATCGAGAATTTTTGTTTTTTTTCCCGTCGAGAAACAATTTTTATTCCAAATAGTTTAGCTTTTTAATTACATACAATAATATTTAGTGCGATTTGACTTTATTATTTTCATTTTAAAAATTCAAGTTAAAATATATTTTAAAAGAAAAAATTATCTGGTGGATCAATAATGTTGTGACAGACTATAACCAAAAGACCGAAAACTGTAAAGAGACAAATGTGACATATAGATATTGAACCTTAAAGTTGTGGTTCTGATTCAATATGGCCACAACTTCACTTAATAGCTCTCTCCACTTTAAAACAGGCAAACCCAATTTGTTTTTGTTACCAACAAAACAGGCAACCCAATTAGCTCCACTAAGTAAAAAGGGACAATGTGTAATCCTTTACAGATCCTAATTATATAACATAGAATATTCGATTTAAATTATTATATAACATATATATAATCCTACATAGTTTAATTATTGCACACTCTGTTAATTCAAAATTTCATATATGCTTGATTTATTCACACATATATACATGTATTTACATATCTGTCATGTTTATGTATCTATTTGTATCAAACGTGCCATATGTGGTTTACTAATAAGATAAACACAATATTCTTTTCAAACACTATTTCAAAATTACAAACTTAAATGCAAAAAAAAAAAAATAGATAAAGTCTCTTTCAATTTGTGACTCTACGCTTCAATAGAGAAAACAATACAACTCTTTTGTCATATGTTACACACACACATAATAAATTACTGTTATCTTTAGTCTCCTTGGCAATTGTCAGATTTCAAACTATAGTTGGTTTTAAGGGAGAGAAAAGCTAACAAAGAGAGTTACTTTTCCATATCAAACATGTCTCGCTCTCAATTCTGAGTGTACCCTATCTACGTACATATACATTTATATCTTCCTCTTTGATTATATATCTCATCTTTGGAAATCAAGTTTGGATTTACAAGTGAAGATTGATCGATGTTAGCTCTGTCTCCGGCGACAAGAGATGGTTGCGACGGAGCGTCAGGGTTTCTTGATACGACGTGTGGATTCACGATCAACCCGGAGGAAGATGAGTTTCCGGAGTTTGCTGACCACGGTGATCTCCTCGACATCATCGACTTCGACGATCTATTCGGTGTCGCCGGAGATATGCTTCCTGACTTGGAGATCGACCCTGGGATCTTAGCCGGAGATTTCTCCGATCATATAAACGCTTCGTCGACGGTTACTACGGCATCGGATAAGACTGATAGTCAGGGGGAGATTAATAAGGGTATTTCGGGGAAAGGTGAAGAAGTCATCAGCAAAAGAGACGATGCTGTGGCGGAGTCGGTGACTTATGACGGTGACGGTGAACGTGACCGGAAAAGGAAGTATTCATCCTCTGGCTCTTCCAAGAACAATCGGATAATAAGTAACAACGAAGGGAAGCGAAAGGTGAAGGTAATTATTAATTATCATATATGTGAATATAAACCCTAGCCAGACTATCAAATGGACCGATCTATAATGGATTCGTATTTTATTCAAAGTGGAAAAACTCTTCTTGATTTAATTTTCATGGCAAATCTACTAAAATTTAGCTATTTCAGTCATGTTTAGGAAAAAAAGACATCACGTGCATCTCTAGCTTAAGGTATTATTTTTAGTGAGTCTTCTGCTTGTTATCATTAAAATAACTTAATGAAATCATATAAATTGCAAATTCTGTATATTTTCAAAATATATGTTTTCAAACTAGGAAAAGAAACTGTGTAATTCATTTTACCAATCAAAATATATGTTGGGATGAGAAATAAATTATTAAGAAAGATGATGGTTAAACGTTGGGATGTGTGTGAAGGTGGATTGGACACCAGAGCTACACAGGAGATTCGTGGAGGCAGTGGAACTGTTAGGAGTGGACAAAGCTGTTCCTTCTCGAATTCTGGAGCTTATGGGAGTCCACTGTCTCACTCGCCACAACGTCGCTAGTCACCTCCAAGTAAAACTATTTAACTACCCTTTCTTAATTATTAACCAACCGCTTCAATTTCATTTTCATGATAGCCAACCACACTATTATTTGGTGTACTAGAAATATAGGTCTCATTGGAACCATTTGCTAGCTCGTGAGGCCGAAGCGGCTAATTGGACACGAAAACGGCATATCTACAGAGTAGAAACCGGAGGTAATATTACTGGTCGGAATAAAAATGGATGGCTTGCACCGGCACCGACTATTGGGTTTCCGCCGCCGCCTGTGGCTGTCGCACCGCCACCTGTCCACCACCATCATTTTAGACCGTTTCATGTGTGGGGACATCCCACGGTTGACCAATCCGTCATGCCACACGTGTGGCCAAAACACTTACCTCCACCTTCTACCGCCATGCACAATCCACCGTTTTGGGTCTCCGATTCTCCCTATTGGCATCCAGTAAGTTCCCACATTTATAAAATCCTTTCTTTCTTTTATCAAATGTGTTTGTAACATCATATTTTAATTTTACAAATAAACCGGTTAAATACTGAAACCGAATATATGTACCATATCATGATTTTCTTCCAAACTAATTTTTTTATTCGGTCGCATATAGATTCATAATGGGACGACTCCGTATTTGCCGACCGTAGCTACGGTAATGAACCAACATGTCTAATATTGTTTCCGTAGTTATATATATGTAATACTGTATGTATGTTTTTTTTCCTATATATATGTTTTAAATCGTGTTTGTGCTGTTAATTATAGAGGTTTAGAGCACCGCCGGTTACCGGAATCCCACAGGCTTTGCCGCCACATCACACGGTGTACAAACCAGATAATGGCTTTGGTGGTGCTCGTCCTCCGGTGGATTTACATCCGGTAAGAATCTAATCTATATATATATATAAATATTTTTTAAATCTAATCTAATGTAACCGTACGTGTTTGACTTTTCGCATTAATTTGCTTATGTAACCGTGTATGTGTACAGTCAAAAGAGAGCGTGGATGCAGCCATAGGAGATGTATTGACGAGGCCATGGCTACCACTTCCGTTGGGATTGAAGCCACCGGCTGTTGACGGCGTTATGACGGAGCTTCATCGTCATGGTGTCTCCGAGGTTCCTCCGACCGCGTCTTGTGCCTGAAACGGACAAGCGCTGAAGGCAAGCTGAACCAACCAAAAATTCGACGACATGTCTTTCGATTCTTGTATCTTTTTTTTCCAAGGGTTGTTTTTGTTTAGACCCTTGTTGAGTGCGTTGAGAGTTTAGGTCTCCTTTCTTTTATCATCCCATGTGACTAATAAGTAGACCTTTCATATGTAGGGTGCTAAGTACACTCTATAACGCAAATAAATGATATATATCCTCTCTACCCGCTGGTGATTTACAACATATATTTTCTGTTAAGTATAACATTATATTATTATAGAATGATGATGAATGGTATTTGCGGACGCAGATGGAAACGTTTCAAAGCATACAATGTCCTATTTTATCCGTTTTGATAAATGTCCTCGATTATTAAGAGGACTATATGACTATCTATACGGTAGACATAACTTACTTAAAAATTTCACCCGGTTTTGTCGAAAAATGATCAATCATGCATTTTTTTTACCATATAGAAAATATAATTTTGGGATTATGATCGAACAAGGACATAAAATAATAATGAGGAGGAGAGAGAGGACCACGGGATAAGAAGAGAAGGGAGTGCATGGAGGCAACGTAAAATCCAACGTAACCGACCTCTTCTTTCTCCAATCGTGACCACGCTCTCACTCGTCTCCTTCCATTTTAATTGGTCCCTCTCTCTCTCTCTCTTCATAATTAATATACATGGGGATACTATTACAAGCATCTCATTTATATTCACACATGTAAACATATATCTTTATATGTTGGTGTTGTGCTAGAAAATACCATATGATAGGTGAGAAGATACCTAATATATCTAATAGATATGTCAGTCAACCTATTACTAATGAACTTTGAGTTAAAAGTCCATATATATCAAACATGATATGAAAGTTCAAATTTGATTCAAGTTATCAAGTAGGATGGTCCAAGTAAATAATTGTTTTCGAATAAATAAACAATAATTTTGTAAACAAGATAAACCAAATTTTATCCAAAATGAGTTTTTCGAACTTAATGGAATTTGGATAGAGATAGATTGGAAAAACAATACTCTCAAAGATGAGTGTTAAGAATTACATATTAAAAAAAAAGATCGGAGATAAAATAATATATATGAAAAATATGAATATTCAAATTTTAGACATACGAGGCCCATGTAAGAAAATGAGCCCAATAAATTGAATGGGCTGAGTTGACAAAAACAAAACTATAATGGGCTAAATCCATGATAGAAATCTTGATCGAGGGGTTATCTTCTCCGACATAGCTCTCGAGTTGCACAAGAGTTTTGTTTAATTCCTCGCTAGATTGCAATTAGAGTTTTCGACAGCACAAGTTTAAGGTTCTCGATTCAGCATTTCAAGCTCTTTCGTGAGTTCTTCAAATTGATCTGCTGCTAATTAACAGAGATGGCTCCAACTCCGGATCCCAACAGTATCGGCGGCGGTGCGAAGCAGGATGAAGCTACCGTGAAGGTTCCGTCTAAGGATCCCAAGAAGAAGGATGAGAAAAAGGAGGAGGACCTGGTTAGTATTTCTTTAGAACTGTTTAGTGTCTGGGTACATCAGAAGGGTATTTAATTTCAAATCTGTATGATCTGCAGTCAGATTTTATATGTAAATCGGTCGAATTTGAAGTAGGATGTTATAGAATTAGGGGTTTTCTGCTGGCAAGCTATTCATATAACTAGCGGGATTAGAAAATTTTGTGTATTTTTAAAATGAGAGTTTTTATAGATAGTATTTAGTCACTTAATGACTCGATTTACATTGTGTTGTGATTGTAGTCTGAAGAGGACTTGGAACTAAAGCAGAACCTTGAGCTCTATGTTGAAAGGGTTCAGGATCCTAATCCGGATTTGCAGAAGGCTGCTCTTGAAAGCATGAGGTAATTATTGAATCTCTTAAACCCAAAATTTGACTTGATTAGCTTAGGGTTTTCAGATTACTGCCATTGAAGCTTTTTTTTTCCTGCTCTTAGTAACCTCGTTGGAGTTTTTTTTTTTGGTTCTGTAGGCAGGAAATCCGAGCTTCAACAAGCTCCATGACTTCAGTTCCCAAACCACTAAAGTTTCTCCGTCCCCATTATGGAACCCTTAAAGCATTTCATGAAACAATGGCTGATTCTGATCTCAAGGTTTGTCATCATACATTTCAAGTCATATCTTTTTAACACATTCTTTGTTCCTATTCGTGGGTATGGCTTAAAGTTTGATTTTGCTATGTTTGTAGAAATACTTGTCCGATATCCTGTCTGTCTTGGCCCTTACCATGTCTGCGGAGGGTGAAAGGGTATGCCTTTAGCTACTTAAATGGGCTTTTAATAAAACATGTTTTCCTACCTATATGTTCCATCTTTATTGAGTTCATTCTTCTGAGTTGTATTTTTGAGGCATATTTGAACTGCTATCCACTTTCTTTTACAATATTATGCTAGGAAAGCTTAAGTTACAGGTTGATTGGAACAGAGGGTGACATCGGATCGTGGGGCCATGAATATGTCAGGAATTTAGCTGGAGAGATTGCGCAAGAGTATACAAAGCGTCAGGTTAGAAATCAATTTCCCATTTTGTTTGTCGTAATTCATTTTCTCGTACTAGGACTTTTGCACATATTTTAAGGTTATTGGAAGTTGTGTGTGTGGTTTATCCTTTTTATGGTTGGAGTTTTAAGGAATGACTATATGTGTCTTATCAATGAGAAAGGTTACTGAGATATGGTTATCTACCTGTTTGTTATCTCAGAGTGAGGAGGCCCCTATTGATGATTTGATGGAACTTGTGCAGCAAATCGTTTCTTTTCACATGAAGGTGAATTCCTAACGATTGTTGTATTTCTTATTTCTTTGGCCATTATCGGGCATATGTAGGAAGGGATTTTATAATTAATAGGCTTGAGACTAGCACCCTGGGATTTTTTATCTGTTTAAAGAATTCCATTTTACTCCTTGCAGCATAATGCAGAAACCGAAGCTGTTGACCTTTTAATGGATGTTGAGGATCTTGATCTCTTACTTGAGCATGTAGATAAAACAAATTTCAAAAGGACATGCAACTATCTCACAAGTGCTGCAAAGTACGTTCAACACTCAAATCCTAATTCAATTTATTTTTCTTCACTCTTATTTGTGGTTTTAGACCAGTCATTTTTCTATTTTACTGATCTTGTTTAAAATCAGTCATGTTGAAGAAAGTGGTGATTTTCGCTTGATTATTTTGCTCACAAAAGTCTCTTTGACGTATTATATATTTGAATTTTCAGGTACCTTCCTGGACCAGATGACATACTGGTTCTTGATATTTCCTACATGATTTACATGAAGTTTGAAGAATATCCAAACGCTCTACAGATTGCATTATTTCTTGATAACACGCAGGTAGGATTCTAATCTTCCTATAGAACGTAGTATCATTTTATTAATTGATTATTTCTGCGTAGTGAAACAGCTTGAAAAATCAATCCTCTGTTAAGTGTTTCGAGTGTTTGTGTAGACATTTTCGATGTTTAATGTGCTCTATGATATATTTTCTGTATGGCAGTATGTTAAGCAAGTATTTACCTCATGTACTGATCTGCTAAGGAAGAAACAGTTCTGCTACATGATTGCTCGTCATGTAAGTCCTTAACTATCTCTACTTTACTAAATTTAACATTTCCAGCTCATTCCTTCCTTTTTTACAAGTACATTATGGTTTTGGATCTGTACTTCTATATGCTTTAAGAGTTGGTTGTGCTTTTATTCGATTACATTTTGTTTTTCGGTTGTTACATACCGGTAATAGATAAAAAAAACAAGAACATGTTTGTTTTGTAGTTGTTATTAAGCATGATCTAGAGGGAATTTGAATCTGTTTCTTGATTAGCCATGAATGTTGGGCCTGTTACTAGTTGTTTCCCTTGTTTTAGTACAACTTTGTATTAGTTTTCTGGGAAGACCTCATTCATTAATTACATTGGCCTCCTCCTATTCTCTTCTAAGGGAGTCATCGATCAACTTCTGCATCGCTGCTTAAAATTGTCATTCATATAGAGACACAATGCCCGATGACATTCTTTCTTATACTTCTTTTTTCTTCATTTACCTCCCTGCAGGGTATAACCTTTGACCTTGACGATGAGATGGTTGCAGATGATGATGACCGAGAAGCCCTACAGGATATTGTTAACAACACTAAGTTAAGTGAAGGATATCTGACTCTTGCAAGGGATATTGAGGTCATGGAGGCCAAAACGCCTGAAGATATCTACAAGGTAAAACAGTTTTAATGGATGTTATGCTTGCTACTCGTTTATATAGTTACAAATATGTTTTCCGCAGTCATTGACCTGCCCGTTTGAATTTTGTAGGCTCACTTGCTCGATGGCAGGGCCAGCTCTGGTGCAAGTGTGGATTCTGCTAGACAGAATTTGGCTGCTACCTTTGTCAATGCATTTGTAAATGCTGGTTTTGGTCAGGTATGATTGCAAATTGTAAAAAAATATATCTAGTGGCAGACGTGTCCTCTTAATATATTTGCTTATCACAGGATAAACTAATGACAGTACCTTCAGACTCAACCGCCGGATCTTCTGGAAATTGGCTCTTCAAAAATAAAGAACATGGCAAGACTAGTGCAGCTGCTAGTCTGGTATAGCTTTTCTTACTTGATGAATTTCTTTTCTGTGTTCAGATCATGGAAGTAGAAATTGTAACAGATCTTGTTGTTTCCCTATCATAGGGTATGATTCAACTGTGGGATGTGGACTCGGGACTTGCCCAACTCGACAAATATTTCCATAGTAATGATAATCCTATTATCTCTGGAGCATTGCTGGGAGTTGGGATTGTAAATTGTGGCGTTAAGAACGATTGTGATCCTGTGAGTTGATGTCGTGTTTGATTTTTGGGGAACCAATTGTTCTAATATTGGCAGCCATTCTTTCATCTTACTCAGCTTTATTTCTCAGGCATTGGCACTTCTTGGAGACTATATAGACAAAGAGGATTCATCTGTCAGAATTGGTGCTATCATGGGTCTTGGAATTGCATACGCAGGTTCCCAAAATGACCAGGTCAAGATATGCTATTTCTTTCTTATATTATTACTACTTGAATGTTTTGGGAGTTCATGAAACGTTAACATGCTCATTCTCTCGACAGATAAGAAGCAAATTGTCGCCGATACTGAATGATGCGAAAGCGCCTCTCGATGTGATTGCATTTGCTTCACTTTCTTTGGGCATGATCTATGTTGGTTCCTGTAATGAAGAAGTAGCACAGTCTATCATATTTGCTTTGATGGATCGAAGTGAGGCTGAACTGGGAGAGGCCCTCACTCGTTTCTTGCCACTTGGTCTTGGACTTCTATACCTGGGCAAACAGGTTGGCAATTTGTTGTACTTGATCTCACGCTTTGTACTTAATCTTATCTGTGTTGCTTGACCAGCATCAATTTCGTCCAATATCTACCAGGAAAATGTAGAGGCTACAGCTGAAGTTTCAAAGACGTTCAATGAAAAGATTAGAAAATATTGTGATATGACACTTCTATCCTGTGCGTATGCTGGAACTGGGAATGTTCTCAAGGTAGCTAATCATTTGTGCTGGTGGTTGGATAACATAGTTTACTTTATATTTTAGTTGTTGACTCCTACTTATATGTACAGGTCCAAGACCTTCTTGCTCAGTGCGGAGAGCATCTTGAGAAAGGTGACATCCACCAGGGTCCAGCTGTGCTTGGATTAGCAATGGTTGCTATGTCTGAAGAACTGGGCATTGATATGGAAATCCGTTCTTTGGAGCGGATGTTACAATACGGAGAACAAAACATTCGCCGTGCTGTGCCTTTGGCCCTTGGTCTCCTATGTATATCAAATCCAAAGGTGAATACTTTTGTAAATCTAGTTTTACTTCACCTGCTTACAGAACATTGTTAGTGGTTGTATAGAGTAATGCTGATTTTTAATATTTTCCCACCATTCCAGGTGACTGTGATGGACACCTTGAGCCGGCTTAGCCATGACACAGATTCGGAAGTTGCCATGGTTAGTAATCATTCCGCTTCACAGCCTGTCCAATAGTTATTTAATTGAATAAGATTAATAGGGGACTGATCTTTTTTCTGACATGTACAGGCAGCAATTATATCATTGGGACTGATTGGCGCTGGAACTAATAACGCAAGGATAGCCGGGATGCTTCGGAACCTCTCCAGCTATTACTACAAGGATGCCAGTCTTCTCTTTTGTGTAATGTGTTCCTCGAACAATTCGTTTTTGTTTCTGTCCCTCGTATAAAATAGTTGTTCTTGTTGAAATTATTGTATTCAATTGTTAAGTCATTATGTAGGTGCGTATTGCTCAAGGGCTGGTGCACATGGGAAAAGGTCTCTTAACACTAAGCCCTTTCCACTCTGAACGGTTCTTGCTATCGCCGTAAGTTGATCATTCTCTTTGATACCCGCTATAACTAGAGCTTTTTGATAGTTGGATGTTCAAAGCTTGGTCATTTGAATCTTTACTCTGCGTATGTGAACCTTATTCATGCAGAACCGCACTTGCTGGTATAGTGACACTCTTGCATGCATGCCTTGACATGAAACCAATCATACTTGGGAAATACCATTATGTGCTGTACTTCCTCGTTTTGGCGATGCAAGTGAGTTCAATTTCAGTTTCATGTTTCTCCCTCTTTTTGTTTAGGTTTGAAAATCTTGCTATGATTGTGTTCTTAATCCAAATTTTGAGAAAACTGTAGCCAAGGATGATGTTGACAGTAGACACAGACCTGAAGCCATTGTCAGTGCCAGTGCGGGTGGGACAAGCAGTTGATGTGGTTGGACAAGCGGGTCGACCCAAGACCATAACCGGTTTCCAGACACACTCTACACCCGTTCTCCTGGCTGCTGGAGAGAGAGCTGAACTAGCCACCGACAAGTATGTTCTTCCTTCCTTGTACGCTTTCTGTTTCATATGAAAAGCTTCAGTGTTATGATAATATAACTCGGGTGTAAATTGCAAACAGATACATTCCTCTGTCGCCGATACTAGAAGGGTTCATTATTTTAAAGGAGAATCCAGATTACAGAGAGGAGTGAAGAGATAAGGAGTAATGCTTTTTCGAGACTACCAGCATAGGAACAACAAAGAGAGCTTCTGCTTCCTCAGCTGCATTCTCACTTCTCACTAGTTTTTAATGTGTTTATTATTTCGTGTATGATCTTAGTATGGTTTTATGCGTTATTATGCCTCCGTTTAAGTTATTTCATCATCATGGGATCTATGTATTGACATGTTAATTTTAACTTCCTAGTCTGTTCTTGTTTTGCTTCACTCGCAAGTCCACACATCTTAAATCAACTCGATGACCTTGGTAAAACGAGAATGTGAGCCCTTTGGAATCCTTTCCTACAATCCTAATTATAGTTTTACTAGATTTTTTTGACAGAAACTATGTAAATCCAAATCGAAGTTGAAATTGAAAAATAATAACCCAAAAATTTAAGAACTCATACATTAGAATTGGGCCTTTGGCCCAAAAGCGCCTATAAATTGCACGTTTGTAACAAAAGCTTTCGTCTAAACAAGCCTTAGCGGTTTATACTTTATAGGGTTTATCATTTCATTTCCCGTAATCGTCATCGGAATCCGAAGCCATCGATTTACCAATCTCTTCTTCCAGCAGCTGTAGAATTTGACCTTCTACTCAGATTCTCTTCCGATGGCCACCTCTGCCGTCGTCTCCGGTGCTAGATCGATGCTTAGAGCTGCTTCTTCTCGGTGTGTAGCTTCTTCCAGTGGCCGCTTCGCCTCTCAAGCCAAATCCGCCCCTCCATTGTTTAGAGCCACTGCCAGAAGAAGCCCACTGCTTTCTCCTCTCCGGTTTGTCTGAAGAGCCTCTGTCTTATACCCATTTGCTTGTTTTATATGTTTTCATAGTTCTGTGCTACTTGAAGCTTGTCATAGTATCAGAAGAGCTCTGATCCAAAGTTATATCTTTGAATGAAAAATTGAATGTTTTTATGTGTTTTCTTCACTAATTGGAACCTTACAAGTCTATAATTCGATCGAGTAGTGTAAAGCAATTTGTGAAAGAAGGAACTTTTCTAAGTTCCGGTTTGTTATAATCATGTTTCCAGATCGATTATTCAAAAGTGGGAAGATGAAATTTTGCATTTTGATGTGAATTTTAATGAGAAAATTCCCTATCATTAATTAATACTTTGATTTGTTAATTTTGACTTGATGATAGAAATCCTGTGGAACTGAGCTTCTGTGTGGAGTCAATGTTACCTTACCACACGGCCACAGCTTCAGCACTAATGACTTCAATGCTCTCAATCTCTGGGCATAGCTATGGCTGGCTCTCTGATGGTATTTTCGCACATCTTTATTTTTTTAATTCTACAATGCTTGAATGTGACTTAGAAGATCCTGTACTAAATGAGTGGAGATATGCTTTGATTGATCAATGATGTGTGTTTAAGAACTGTTTAAGTACAGTCCAGGGGTTTAAAGATTGATGTGTCAGACATGGGTAGAGAACTAGATTAGATTTGCAATTCAAGAAGCTTCAATCAGTTTAGAACTTTTTGTTTATTGCTATGGACGAAAAACTGGATCAATTGTTGTTGTCTTTCTGCGTAACGTTGTAAAGAGATGGCGGCTCAATTGGTCTAGTTTTTCGATGTTGTAGGCTGACAGAAGAATAGATTAACACAAAGAAGCAAAGATGTGGACTTCCTGCAAATAACATTTTCTGGAAACTATGAGCTCCTAACTACTGTGTAATCAATATCTCCTTACTCCCATGCATACTAAAACTAACTTCTATAGACAATTAGAATGGGTTTCTTCAGGCAATAGGCTTTAGATACACCGATTAGTGATTGATGATGCATTGTGTTTTCAAAACCGGTTGTTACATACCTTCCTAAAATAAAAGATGTACCCGACAATTTTTAATGGAAAGTGTGTTCTTCTCTTGATGGTTATTACATTTGAGTTTTCTAGAGAATTTGAATGAAAGAATCGTTACTGATTGGTCTTATACTCCCAGCTTGCAATGATGATGTGTGATGAGTTAGCCAGAACAACACTGAAGCCACAGTTTATATACAAAACTCTACCTTTTAAAGCCTTTTTTTCCCCAGAAAACTTAGGAATGAAAGCCCTCTTGATTTTGCCTCTCTTTTTTCCTTCTGAATTTTTTGGAGAGATTGTGTTTGTTTTTTTAGCCTATTAAGACTTGTTGCTTGATTAGATGAGCAACTGATGTTTGGTATAATTTATCAGCTTGCAAAGAGGACTTTTGATGATGTCTACGCCTACCCTATGCAAATGCAAGAGAAGGTTTAAGAGAGTTTAGGCAAAGAATAACTGTTGGACTGCTCAAACCCAAATGATCTCTTTGTCTTGAATTTTCACATAAAAAACCGATATCGTCCATCTTTCAAATAAACTCTCTATGATCTCTGTTACATCAACACACAAACTCAAAATTGCATTTTTACTCAAAGTATAGCACTTTTACTAATTTCAAACTTGGAAACATCCATGAGTTTGGATACTTTGTTAAAGGATATCTTTATCTTCAATTTTACATATGAAAATACGGATATCCTCCATCACCCCGAGCTTTAAAATTGCATCTCTGTTAATGAGGTTATACACTAAGTACAAACACTAGAGACTTTCTTTGATCCTTCAGTCTCTGCAACCACCATCACTAACGCTTGCTCTTCTTGTGGCTGCGTCTGTTCTGCTTCCTGTGGAAGTGTTTCTTCTTCTTGCTTCTCATTCTCAACAGGCTCAACGTCCTCAGAATTTAGCTGTAGATTCTGTCTCCTATACCGAATTATCACCAGGCTGATAAAAACTGCAAAACATGAAAGACTTATAGGTTTATGTTTTGGTATAAAGCAAAGCAAATACTCTGTCAACCATTGGTTAGGTATATTTACCTGCAAAAATTCGGGTTCTTATGCTTGTCAAGTTCCAAAACGCTGTCACTGCAGAGCCTGCCATGATCTTTTTGTGTGAACAGGCTCCCCATGCTTCACCTATTCTCGTTTTCCCTTTTCCAACTGCTCAAATCAAACTCAAACCAAGTCAAAATTTTTAAAAACTGGATCCGTTAAAGAACTAAACAAACTCAAACCAATTCTTGCTTGTAACCCAATTGACAATATGTGCATGGGTGCAATTCGATTTCTTCACCTTTTTGGCTAATCTGATGGGTATAACATGAATACAACTTTGGGACGGTGAAGCTGAGGAAGAAACCTGTTTCAGTAACATACACACATAACAGTTCAATTCCAATCATGCTTAACATTATTTCAGTTTGTAATCTAAATGTCATACCAAATGCAGATAGCCTCCAGAGTGTTATGAGATGACCGTACTCAGCTCCAAGTAGCAGAAATGGTGCCACCTGTTACAAAAAGAGAAACATCAAGTAAACCACCAACCAAGCATCAAAACTGATTTGATAGAGACACAGAGAAGTATTTGTCGATTTATACTTTGAGCGTCATTGATGGTTCTCCTGAAAAAAGCTCACTAGTCTTTGAAATCGCAAAGTTGGTAGCGGGAAGCACTCGTCTGGCTAAGCGCAAGACATCATTTTCACTCACATGGAACACTCTCTTTGTGTCTTCGTTTTTCCTAAAGACAATACATTGATGAATCAAACTAAACAAGCTTACAGAGAAGGCCAAATAATACAGCAAAGGGACCACAAAAGTAATGTACCTTTGACAAAACGTGTTTGACACGAACGACCCGCAAAGTAACACAAGTCCTAGATTGGAAACCGCCGAGAAAACGCTTCAAAACACACAGAAAAAATGTCATGACTTTCAGATATGATTGAGCCTAAGAAACACAAACTAGAGAAGGCAATACAATTACTAATGTATGTTACCTAAAGTTGACTTCTTCAGCAAAGCAAGAAGATAGGAAACATACACATCCAAAACCAAACCAGAGGATTGATTTCGCAACATCTCTCCACATTACCAAATCACTTATAATCTCACCAATCCGCTTCAAACCGGTTTGACACACATCTTCATCTGATTACACAAGCAAATCAGAATTAAGCAGAAACATAAGCAGATAATGAAACCTCAGAGAAAGAAGAGTTTAGAGAATGTACATGGAAGATCCGACGACGAACAAGGAGGTGGTAACAAAGGAGCCGAATTTGCCTTATCCTTCTTAGGTCGACCATTTGTCTTCCGTTTTCTAGGCTTTACGATTTCTTCTATCACTACATTAGCTTCTTTCTCTTCCACAACCTCTGACCTTCGTCTCGATCTCCGGGGATTCCTTGGAGATGATAAATGACCTTTTTGCCCTCCTTTCGGTCTGCCCCGCTTGCGAACTACCGCAGCTGGATCATCCGCATCTTCAGAGGCCATTTCGAGTCTATCAGCTAAACGGGTCTTCGATTTTCGAAGTGGAGAAGGAGAAAGGAGGAGAATTTCGCGAAGAGGAACAGGAGAAGATGATGATCTGAGGGAGAGAGTATCGTTGCTCTTCGGAGACGGTAGAGCCAAATCAAGACAAAGTTTTTGAGGTTCTTGATTCGAATCTTTGTTGACTCGAGCGAGACACGAAGCTGATTTAGTGTTCGATCGGTGATAAGGAGGCGTAGAGTCCATTCTTATAAGCTTTCTCAATTGAATTGAAAATCTCAGAGAATTATTAGGGTTTTCGTTTTGCGAATTGGAATCTGAGAAAATTTATAAGCTTTCTTGGCATGGAGTTGGAAGAAGACAGTGGATTAGATAGCCGTTGGATGAATTTTTGTTTTCCTTTTTTAAGTTCCATTTGAATCTTGACGGTGAGCAACGTGGCTCCATCTATTTTAACGGTCTTATATTACCGAAAGGTTTAAACTTTATTAAGAAAGCCAACAATGTCTTAATACAATGTAAATCTGATTTGCTTTGGCTGTGGAAAATGAGAATGTAAATCTTCATTCTCATGGCTGCTTCTTGGAGTGTCTATGTGCAAAGTTGTTTAGCCTTGAAAGCCTGTCTTTGAGGAGCTCGAGCTCATCCGCGAAAGTGATGCGTAGCCAGTTCTTAAGTCCAACAGCTCGAACTGCAAGAAGAACAATGGCATCGATAAGTTTAACTGCTCATAATTGTGAACAAAGTTTGTTAATATTTTACCTGGTAGGATGATCAAAGATTCCTCTTTAGTCAACTTGCAACAGAATTACAAATCATCGCTGATATCTTCAAGCAGCAAAAGGTCTAGCTTGACCTTCACCAACAAACCCATATCAGGCACTGAGCTTGATCAATTACAATGTTAGATATATTTCCCTACCATTGTAAACATTGGCGCCTCAGGTTTGTAAGGACAAGTGATGCAAGGGATCTTCTCGATCTCCTTGTAACAAGTCTCTCAACATTCTCTTAAAGTTTCGATTTTGGATGAGAAGAAATCATCTTTTGTCTTCCCAAGTATATTCGTATCGCACCCTATAACATGAAAGGAATAAAATTCAATCTTTTGGATCAAAAGTTCAAATAGATATACATGCCATACCTGAATAAAAGTTGTGGGATCTGTGGACATGTTGAGAATATTGGCAAGACTCCGAACAAGCTAATAGATAAAAGAAACATTTGTTGAGAAAAAATTTACCTAATAAAGTATTTGATTGGTTAAGCAACAAACCTCAAAATCTTTCATGATGTTATGAGGATCAAGTGTCACCATCCAGCCAAATCTCCAGCCAGGAACGAACCATATCTTTGATATTCCTCCTAACATTATCACTGGTACAATCTCTGAAAACTCAGCCATGGACACAAATGGCTTGTCACCAAAGACATTATTCATCTAGACTTCATCTGCGATCACAAGTACTCCAAGCTTTTCTGCAGTTTCTGCAATCTTCATCCATCAAAATAAACATGACATTAGTAACATATTGGTGTTGCAGAAATCAAGAAGGAGAGCGAATAATAAGAAGAAAGTGTTTACCTTTTGCAAATGTTGACGCGAAAAAACGTTTCCGCAGGATTGCAAGGGTTGATAAGAAGAAGAGCAACAGTTCTTTCATCTGCAAGATTTTCGATAGCATTGAGATCAACCTCCCAACCATTTTATGGAAGGAGGTCATAACGACGAAACTCAAGCTGACTGAAAGATGTTCGGGAATCGTACATCAGTAGGCCTAGGCATCAGAATGTTAAGACTTCGATGTAAGATAAACATCGAAGTCTTGATAAGACTTCGATGGCTTGATGACAACCAGCTGTGAGATAAACATCATTTGGAGAGATCTTGTAAGAGAGATCGCGGGAGAGGTACTCTGCCACAGATCTGTTTTAGGAGACAAACAAGTAATCAAAATCCTTTCTTTCTCAAAACAAGAATCACACTGCACTCGTAATCAAAGCTTTGAGTGCACAAAACATGAATCTTGACAACTAAGTGAGCAAGAACAGTTCAAGAAGGTTGATGATGAACTGAGGAATCTTACTTCCTAGCGAGAGGAAGACCAGAAGAAGTAGAATAGTGGTTGAACTTTGCGGAACAGAGAGCGTCGCAGACGGCTTCTACTGCTGCCGGATCAGTTGAGACGGTTGGGAAGGGAGAAGGGTCACCGTGGCCTAGAGGGATGACTGATCTGCTATCATTGTCGTCGAGGTTATCAGCGAGTAGGTCTAGAAAACCACGAACGTGGTGCGAGCACGATTCATCGATGCCTGGGTTTGCCCTATAGTTCCATCGTTTAGCTCCCATTTCTCCCAATTTTGGCTGGATGATGAAAACTTGTCGAGTTGTGGAATAATGAGTGGCACTGATGATGGGTGGGTTTCAGCTTTAAACCCAAGATATCAACTACTTATAGGACTTTTGAACTACATTTTAATTCATTTAAAACGTTTTCTTTTGTTTTCCTAATTTGAGAATTATGTTAAAAAAATAAAAACCAAATTTGATGGAGTAGAAAAAGGAAAATTATAAAAAATATGAGCATCTCAACTCCTAATTATATATATAATTTTTTGGTTAAACCGTGAAAGTTCTTAATCTTTGGTCCATAATATTCTTCGGTACCGGAAATCTGTCTTTAGTGCATTTCGATTTATAAAGAACTCCTATTAATATTTGCCAAACATCTTTTTGTTTCTTCTGAAATTTTTTTATTTACTTTCTCTTTCGAGCAAAAAAAAAAAAGTAGAGACTGAACCAAAAATTACTATCTATCTATCCGGTCAAAGAATAAACAATTTATCCACATCTCTTATTTTAATTCTATGCTAGTTGCATACTCATGATTTTGATTTAAACATCATAAAATTTTGGGAAAACAACAACGTATTGTCTTTAGATTAATCTGACAATTTTGTGGTGCATGTTATTTGTTCCCCATAAGTAGCATCGTCCTCTTGAGGCTATCCCGGTTCAATAAGACTGAAAAGTTCTGAAAAATAATCTCATTTGTATCCATCCCTATGAGGAATTTGAAATCCAAATCCAAACATATGTGATGGTTTATTTTATTTTACCAAAAAGTAATATTTAGCATACAATTATAATATTATAAATGATAACATACTCTCTAAGATATTCAGTTTTTAAATTTTTAAAGAAAGTATGAAAATTACTAAGCAATTCATATACATATTCTCATAGTGAATTTTCTTCAAATTAATTTACGGTGTTGGAGATAATCTTCAGTTATCATTAATCAACCTATCAAAACGTGACATGTGGCTTTTAGATTTGCTGAAAGAACACCCGTAGAAAAAGTCTCTCGCATTGGCACCAAGGGGTCATCTCAAGTAGTCTATCAAGAGAATCATGCGCCTAAGCACACAACGAATCTTGTTGTTAACGCTTCCGTAGTAGTCAAGAATATGATATAACTAATAATACTGTTGGGATATAAACCAAAATGGCATATAGGAATATTATAAAAATAACTGTTTAATATATAAGTAAAGTCAATTTTAACTAGTACAAATTTTTTTGAAAAAGTTAAAAAAAAATTGTGCGATCTTGACCAATCGACGCAAAACGGACAATATTATACTATCGAGAAGTTGATTTGGATTTACAGAAATCCAATAAATACATACATACATGATACATCTAGGTCTTGTTTTCACTAACATACACATAGATGAATTCAATTTTATAAAATTTAACATTATAAAAAACATCAGATTTTGAACATGAATTGTAAGGAAGGAAATTTAGAGATAGAATCACTTACGATCAAATAAAACAAAAGTTAGGTAACAAATCAAAACAAACAAAAGTTAGGTAACAAATCAAATCAAAGTCAGACAAAAGATAGTGTACATGAATGTATTGAATAACTTATGTTTATAAATAGAGGTTGATTTCATGAAAAATAATATAACAATCACAGAATAAAAAAAGATAAAAGATAAAACAAAGTTTGCTTTTGTAAGATCTAAGACAGTAAAAAATGGCAAAATGGAGTGCGATATTAGTGATAATGATGGTGATTGCTGCAGTCACAGTACAAGCCGACCAAGAAAATGGTTGGACTCTTTGTTTCCGCGACTGTGCTAGTTCTTGTCGCGATGACGATGGCAATTGCCTTGAACAATGTAAAATAAAATGCGGTGGCCCTAACCCTCCCCATGGTCCTCCTAATTCCCATAGTTCCCTAAGGTACTAGTTTCTCTACTCATGTCTACAATTCTATAAATTTATGTATTGATGTTTTGTTCTAATTATATGATATGCGTACGTATAGAAACTCACGTAAGATGGCCTCTGCGGAAGTTCGCGGAAGGAGAGAATGATTAGAAGATATATTTGTAGTCGATTTTGTGATCATGTCTACAGTTTTTCACTTTATGTTTTGCGTTAAGAATTTCTAACAAAAAATATCAATACAACGAGTTTGTTCTCGGGTCAGTAAAAGTGTTAAACAAACCCCAATACCTAAGCTAGATCCAAAACGAACAAAAGAAAATAGTTATAATCTACACATCGATCTCTTCCACCACACCATCGCTCCCTTTGCCATCTCCTCTGTGAATTTTCAACTTAATTCGTTCATGTGTAATGATGAGAAGGTGAGTAGTTTTATGAAGTTATTTTCCATTATTCAAAAGCAAGAAAAAAACAAATGGTCGTGCTCTTAATGATAGCAAAGTATAACCGTTTAAGTGTCACCAAGATAAGGAAAAACAAGAGAAAGTTGTGTTTGAAGATTGTGTTTGAAGATTTACAACAAGTTAAACTATCACTGAAAATAATCAGTCAGAATTGGAGTCGTTCTACATGAAGAAAAAGCTATGACATATACATATTAGTATGCTTTTTACAATTAAATAAAAATCTATTTCAAAAAAGTTTCTATAAAATAGGTAAAATTTTCTTTTAAGTCTATTAATATATATATATATATATATGCTTTTTACCAATAAATCAAAATCTATTAATTATTACAAAACTAAGTTAAACTAAAAGTTTACCTAAATACTATTATATTATATTGAAATGTTTTATACAAAAACATAAAAAATAAGTGATAAATGTAATTAATTACTAAATCTATCTATATATAATGGAAAAAGTGAAAAGAAAAAAGGTTAAACAAAGTTTTCCCTTTCAAAAACATTTTTCACTAAATAAAAATTAATGTTTTCTTTAAAATCTCTTAATAACCAACAGATAAAATCAACCATTTAGAATGATTTGTATTAAAATCATAAATAACATGATCACGAATTTTAAATTGTCCTCTAGAGTTCGGTGTCTCTTTCTTATTAGCATGAGATTTGCCCTCCAACGGATGGATCGACGTTCACAACTATGTACATCTATTCATTTTTTATAAAATTTAATACTATAAGAAAAAACTAAATTTTGAACATAAATGTGAAGGAAATCTAAAAGATAAAGGGAACCAATTACTATCAAAGTATTATAAATAGAGGTTGATTTCTTGAAAAATAATATAACTGCCATAAAATAAAAAAAGATAAGATAAAACAAAGTTAGTTTTGTAGGATTTTAAGACCGTCAAAGATGGCAAAATGGAATGCGATAAAGTGATAATGATGGTGATGATTGTTGTGCTGACCATAGACGCAAACCAAGATGATTGGATTCATTGTTTTCGCAAGTGCTCGGAAGCTTGTGACATTCACGACGGTGATTGCTATGAACGTTGCAAAATCCAATGTGGTGGCCCTCACCCTCCCCATGATCCTCCTCCTCTTCCTTCACATAGATCCCTACAATACTAGTTTCTCTGCTCCTTGATACACAAATGTTTTACCCCAAATAAAAACTTAAGTGCACATGCAATCACAATAGTATAGATAAAATCGAATCCACATATAGATAAAATCGAATTCACAGAGATCAATGTTACACTACAATTTTTTAGGAATGAAATTAAACTAAGACGATAATATGGTTGTTGGTTGTGATGTAAGAAAATAAAGCAACTAAACGAAGCGCTAGGTCTAAGGAGATTCGAGGAATTCATAAATAATGAATCAGACAATTATTCAGGGAATAAATAAGCACAATTTTAAACTCAAATATGAATATATAATTAATCAACTGTCGTGGTATCAATCACTTTATCTAACAATCTAAAATTGTAAATTGTGGTTTTAACTTAACATTCTAAACAAGCATTAATGAGCATGTTCAATCTATTCACGGATCGTCTTAGCATCATCTTTCGTTAGCTAAGAACAATCCACTCATCTAATGTTCCTTCAGCCTTTTAAACAAACAATTTTGATGCGTTAAAAGAACCTAAGATCAGAAACTAGGTAGCTAATCAAGTTTCAGCAATGAGATCAACAATAGATGAACATATATTAAGATAATTTCTGATCTATGTATAATTCAATAATTCATGAATTCTCTTGAAAACACTAAATATAACTATAGAACTACTCCGACATGGAAACAGAGAAACAACAAGGAGATGAAGAAGAACTCATGATCAATTAAAAAATAAAATCAAAAGGGTTCAGAAATCTTCTCAAAGATGTAGAGTCAGAGATTCGTCTCCCTGGAGTTTAAAAACAATAGGTCTGAATAGAAAATAAGCGGTGGCTAAACAATGAAAGAAAAACTAGAATATATAGGTTAAATCACGCTTTCGTCGAGATCTGTGGCAAAACCAAATCAAAATAGAAAAAAACTCAAAAATTTCCTTTTTTTGCGGGTTGGTAGGTGTAAGACTGGATCGATCGATCTAATATCTTATGGTAAATCTTCATATGTTGGGTCGATAGATTCAAGGGTGGATCGATCAATCTGACTTTGAACGATCAATCTTATCTTCTTCTGGTCGATCTGAAGTCTCATGATAATTCTTTTTATACCAGATCGATCTTACCTCATATCGATCGATCTTATGTCCAAAAACGCTTACTTCTTGTTCCTTTACTCCTATCCTTGTTTCTTATGCGTTAAAATTCATCCAAACGTATTTGAATTAGTTTTTTTAAAACTTCAAAAAATTCTAAAAACCGTAGTAAAAATACGTCAGAATCGCATTATATACAATTATATAAATAATATGTATTGACGTTTTGTTCTAATTATATGATATGTGCACGAATAGAATCTCACGTGGGATGATATCTGTGGGATTTCGCGGAAAGAGAAAATGATAGAAGTAAGTTTCGTAGAATTTTTTTGATCATTTCTACAATTTTTAACTTTTATGTTTATGTTGAACTTCCAATAAAAACTATTAAGAAAAGAAAAATCTCTATTTTTACATGCTATATAAAATATCCCAAAGATGAAAGAAAATCTATAAAAGTTACATAAATTTATATCTAGTAACACGAAAGATATAATTAGTTTTCTATTCTTTCTTTCTTTTTGTCAAAGAATAATTGGTTTTAACCAGTTTACAATGATTTTAGCTACAACTGTTCAAGTTTTATCAGACGTGATTGGTCCACAAACTTTAGCCAACGCTATGTTACTTTTTACACGTTAGAATTATAGTAAATGTTACCAATGTTATAGATATGAAATTATGAATGTATGAGGATCTACACAAATCTGATATATATTGTAAATATGTATAAACTCGTTCATGTTTGTTTTTGAATGCTAATTCTTGTTGTTCGTTTAGAAAGTTTTTCGTATATGGATGTTAAGTTGTTTTTTAGATATATGAATTTAGGATCTAGGTCAAAATAAAGCAAAACTTGTTTGTCAATAATTTTATTAGCGATGTTGTAGTGCAGGATGAAATCCCCATTTCAAAAAATTTGGCACCAAATAGTAATTCTGAGATCATTTCTTGTATCGTTAAATCATGTAAAAAAAAATTTGATTTCTTGAAGAGTTTGGATACAATTTCTCCACTCAAATTCATCATTATCAGCACCCAAAAATTATAAAGAAAATTATGACATGAGTTTGTTCCAAACACCCAATTTACATCTGAACTTAGCATAGAGGTTAATTATATCAAGAAAATATATAGAACATGCTAAGGGTAGACCCCCCCCCCCCCCCAAAAAAAAAACCTTGCATGGATGGTAGATCCTTAATGTCCCCAATATTGCAATTCGACAAATGAACAATAGTTTTTATTCACTAGCTTAAAATTTAATGTAGATAATCAAATACTAAGGGAAAACAAAATGAAAAGCAGGAATCAAAATTCTCATAAGAATATTCCTTTGGGCGAATCATACATACTGTATGTACATTACACATCCTCTTCTGTGTTCCTTGGGACGTGTAAAATACATGTAATGGCTTATATTCCGACATTATTATCACTCAGTTTCTGTCTCTGTCTTCTTGGCATGACGTGTACAGAAACCCTTAAGTCTGTCAAGTGCATCCTCAAGCATATGAGCTTCGACTCCGATGGTTATCCTCATCCAGTTCTTCAAACCCAGAGCCTCTCCTACAAAACATCCCACACAAACCTCATTTTAGTATCAAAACTCAAATCAAAATTCATGTTTCTTAATTTCATTTTACTTTACCAGGAAGAAACACGAGATTCTCCTCTCTGGCCAGCTTCACGCAGAAATCTATATCATCCTTGATGTTCTCCATCAATGACAGCTCCAACTTTGTCTGCAAAATGAAATCAGAGTTTTAAGTCACCATCAAGTTTTTAAGACTAGTAACGGTCTCATATTTGATCAAGAATCACCGGTCTAACGAAAACGATTCTCTAAACAACAATTGTGGATCTGTGTAGTTATAGAAGTTTTACCAACAAGTAAGTGCAAGACTCAGGTTTCTTGGGACAGACGACGCATGGGATGTCCTTAAGCCTATCACACACCAAATCGACATTATGCTTCAGTATCAAGTTCTTCTTAGCAAAGAACTTTTTATCCGCTTTCTCTAGGATTTCGGGAAGTGCAGCCTATCAAAGGAACAGACTTTAGTGTCATGAATCCAAAGAATCTGTTACAAAACGAACCAAAACATTTCCAAAACACACAACAAACCTGAATTATAGTGGCAGGATCAGGAGTTATATCAAGAATCTGTTTGATGGATTGAACCACCTGTTAGAAACAGAGAGTAAATCCACAGTGAGATTACTTCTTTACAAATCAGCAAGAGTGGATACAAAAAGAAGTAGCTGCAAACAAACCTTAGTAGTCTCGAAAACACCCTCGGGATCATTCAAAGCAATCCAGCCAATTTTCCATCCAGGAACAACCCATCCTTTAGATATGCCTCCTAATGTCAACACAGGAACAATCGATGCGAACTTCCCCATTGGAACAAATGGATCATCTCCAAATATAGTTTGATCATACACTTCGTCTGTGATCACCATTATTCCCAGCTTCCGAGCCGTCTCTGCAACCTAAAATGTTCATCAAAGCTTCAATCTTTAGCGAGTTACAAATAAGAAAGGATTCAAAGTGTCAAGCTTTGACTAAGTTAATGGATACATACCTTTTTGAGATGGTCGTGAGAGTAGACATTTCCACAAGGATTGTTGGGGTTAATTACAACCATTGCCACAGTGTTCTCATCTGCAATGGCTTCAATACCTTCAAGATCAATCTCCCATTCTTTGTTGGGAAGAAGATCGAACTTACGGATCTCAAGACCACTGTAAAGAGCACGACCATCGTAATGAGGGAAGCCAGGACGTGGAAGCAAGATGTTTGCTTTTGGTCGAGCCAATGACTCGAACACAATCTCTATCCCTTGGTTGCATCCAGCGATCAGGAAGATGTCGTCCGGTGTTAACTTGTTCGGAAGATCTCGGTTCAGGTAATCGGCGACAGCTCTGTTTCAGAACAGAGCAAAATCAACACAATGTGGATCGATCTAGTAACAATAAAAAGTTATGGGTCTATTTATAAGAAAATTAAACTACAGGCTCTCAAAGACAATATTAAAATTATACTCCAGTGGGTAAAGTGAATCCGATTACGATAAAATTCGAAGAACCCACATCGTGATCGCCCAATTGAATTGCCCGATTGAGATTTGAATGATCGGGGAAGAAATGAAATTTACCGTCTCGCCGGGAGAATCCCAGCTCCGGGACCGTACGAATTGCCTTTGCCGGAGCGGAGAACGTCGACGACGGCGTCTTCAGCTTCGATACAGGTGCGGAAGCAAGGATAGACGGAAGGATCTCCATGGCCGAGGGGTAAAATGGTCTTGTTGACGTCTTTGCTGCAGTTACCGAAGAGCATGAAGATAACGCCTCTAAGCGTTACAGTCGCGGCTTTCGCGGCCTTTTCGCTTCCACTGAAACGCCAAACGCTACTGTGACCATTCTGCGTTTGCGTTTGTGTCTTGGAATCTTTCTCAGTTTTAAACGCGGAAAGCACCAGATTGGCGTGTGGTTGTTCTTCGGTCATCTTCTCTTTCGTTTAGATGATGATATGTTTTTGCTCGTCGCTCTGAGTTCTTCTTTTATATGAAAAGCTAAACAAAAAAGTCTGTGGAATAATCTTTAACAATTAAAATTGCTAAGGGCTTGTGTTTGAATACATATAAATATATATATGCAAGTTGGTGAGACCTAACAGCCTCTAATACAAACTAAAATCACGTGCCACAAAAGTAATCCAAAAGGATATTTTGGGCTGGCCTGTTTATAATAGTTGGCAAGCTAAACCGAACCGAGTAGTTAACCGGGGAATGATTAGTTACAACGGCTAAGTTCAGTTTGAATTTTGAAATGTGGTGTATCAATTTTTGGTTACATTGTCACCAACTTACTAATGTGGGTCAGTGCATTGCCACGTCAATTTGATTTTAGTTTTACTTTAATTAACTATACTTTTGATCTATCAAATTAAGTTTTATTAGCTAATTACTTGATTTAACAATTATATCAATTGAAAGAGGTTGGCTTCCTGTGGGGCGTTATGCAAATTGCAAAGACGATTAGTGAGTTGAGTGGAGGTTTAGGAGCCGCTGCTCCCAAGAGTTGAATCGAGAGTCGAGAGTCGGGGATCCCCGAATCCGAATCTGAAAAAGTGTGATATCTGTTCATCGGAGTTGTCCGAAGGAGGGAGATGATACCGTGGCTTCTGTACCTTTTTATGTGGGTTTGAACGCTAAAATTTATTGCATAGGGATCACCCAAAAGATCAAGAACATGTAATCTAGTTTTCTCCCAAATTGGTTTTGTAGTATGATTTGCAATATTAACTTATTCATATGGAAATGGTAAATTTAACTTTTATTAGTTCAATTATTGATAGTCACTATTATTATTTTTTCCAACGATTATGATAGTTATTTATAAAAAAACCCCTACTATGATAGTTATTTTAAGATTTTTGTTTTGTTTCACGTTGGGTTGGACTTTTCAATGAGGGCGGGGCATGTAGAAACAAAATAAAATCAACATTTCATTTCAATAAGGTCTGGTTCTATACGGTTTCAGTATTTTAATAAAAGTTCATTTAGTTTTATAAAAAGTGGAAGAACTTCTTTACCAAGAAAAAATAAAAGAAATGAAAAAACTTTGATAAATTGATGGGCTTTTTTGATATTATCAATTTCTCTTCTTTTTCCAAAAAAGTAATTCATAAATTTTTTGAAACATTTTTGTTATTTTCTTGTAGCTTTTTAATCATTTCTTGGTAATTCTCTTTTTTCCCCCGAGTCCGAGTGACTTGTTTTGATAAATAATGGTTTGGGAGAAGAATCCACATATATTATTTTCCGATGTGGTTAGATGTGTGTTGGGCTACCGTAGTGAGTGGGCGGTGAGACTAATTGAAGACAAATAAATGATAATAATCATTATTATAGTATCAACAAGACATTTATTACAAGAAGAATGTGAAAGGTAACTTACCATAATATACTCCCCACAAGACCTTACTGATTTTGTAAACCCAGAAAAACGAAGAAAAGTGAACGAAAATATCATATAGTATCAACAAAGGATTTCAATGCGTCATAGATGAAAATAAACCTTGTCTAGAAAAATATTACTGACCGTGCCCATCCCAATAATTTTCCCCTACAATAATGAATTAAGAGAGACAAGAAATTGACACAACCATCAATGAGTGAAGCTGGGGAAAATATGGCAGCAGGACTAAAAAAGGTCAAGCACAATTTTTACATTAACCTATTGAGAGAAGAACTAACGAATTTGTCAATATTATAACAATGGAGACCCAAAAGAGTGTCGGAAGATAGAAAAAATCAACATCGAACCCCTACGCATACAAATTCAAAATCGTAGAAACCCTAAAACGAACACGTTCGATGATTCACCTAACCTAATGGCTTCGTGTACTAAAGAAGGCATTAGATTTAGAGACTACATCATAATCCCTGAGTTATTAAAGTTACTTCGCCTCTTCCACCGGATTCATCTCGTTGGCATATTCTTCCACTGGTGAAGAAGGTTGGGAACATAGAGAAGGAGGAGCTTCGAGGCATTTTGTAATTCCACGTTTCTTTTCACCCCTTTATTTTTCATTCTTCACTCTTCACAAATAGACCCCTTACCTTTAAATTCTCCATATAAAATTCCAAATTATCAACATTGTCTAAGTGAAAATCAGTCTTGATACGGTTAAGAGTATGTTGGACCCATAATTAACATAAATGGGTATCACTTTTGTTGAACCCATATTCATATGGTTATGGGTAAAAAATGTGAATAAGAATTTGAGGCCCAATGTGGTTTCATGATAAAACATGAAAATGTCCCACATTGGAACTTGGGAAAATTCTTCTCAAGTATAAATATAGGATTGTCTCTAGCATTGGTTAACATGCTATGGAGACACAAAGGGGGTTATGCAAAATACCACATACGCGTGCGCGCCGTGCCGTGCCGAGCCGAGCTCGGGCTTGGGTCTTGGTGAATGTGGGCCTTTGGCCCACGTCAAAGATATTCTTTTTGGGCCAAGTTTTGGACCCAATTAGTCCACAATTTTCGTTGACTTTTAGTCAACATTTTACCAAGATATTTTGCGTCCAAAAACTCGAGTTCAAACTCGAATAGAACGAGTCAAAACCGCTCCGGATTTTTCGCCGGAAATCTCGCCACGTGCATGACTCGTAACCGCCCTCGCCTTCCTTCATTTTTCGGCCGCCTCCATTCTTCGAGTTTTATCATTTTTTTTAAACAAAAAATCTCTCTCAAAAAATTCACAGAAAACTCCCTCTCGTCTTTCTCTTCATCAAAACGTAAGTGTCTCGAGAGTATACCGTAGATTCGTTGTTCGCATACTCCGTTTATCGAGTGTTGCGATTACGGTTTTCTCGTGGTTGTATCATGGGATTCTTAATCGTTGAAAACCGTCACACTACGGGCGATTATAAGAATTAAGGAAAGAGATCAAATCTCGCCTCCACGCTTTTTCGGTTTCTGAACTAAGTTTTCGTCTCGTTTTCTTTCCGTAATTCAAAGTTTTATTTCGCAGTTTTCACATCCGGATTTTTGCATCCTACATAGTATTGGATCAAGAGCTATGGAACGCTATTGTTTTTTGACGAATTGTTGCCTACAAACTAAAGATGATGTTTGATGGAAACTCCACCTACGTGACTGGAGATCCCAAGATGTAGGTTCAAAGAGATAACTAAATCAAACAAAATCTAAAAGCACTGATAGACTTTTATGTCATTACTCAATTCCCAAGATGATAAGCAGTGCTTCCTGTATATAAATAAGGATAAGCGTTAGCTTTTAATGATTCGAGTCCATAGCTTTGTATGTGGAGTATTACAGGATACTTCTTAAAACAAAGATTTATGGGGAACACCTAGTGAGTGTGAAATGAGGCCGTTTCTAGGAGAAGGAAGTTCAGGCTATATTCTCTAAGTTCACTCACGAATAACCAGGCAAGTTCACGGCCAAAAATGAACACAATAGAGAACAAGGTTCTACGAGAAAATGAGCTGCGTTATAACTGTTGTCTCGGTTTACATAAATATCCGGGTGGTTCAAGACATCATGTTCACCTCCTGGCCAGTAAACCCAACAGATATTAACAATGAGTGGTTCAAGGCTGAAATATGCTACCATCTCAGACACAGTAAATTTTCGTTTATACTCTCGAAAAGTCCTTTTATCGAGTCTGTCTAGTCTGTCTAGTCTGTCAAGTCTGTCCAGTCAGTAGAGTTAGTCGAGTCTTCATATGTTTAGAGTAATTCCTATTCATGTGGGGGATTGTTGGACCCATAATTAACATAAATGGGTATCACTTTTGTTGAACCCATATTCATATGGTTATGGGTAAAAAATGTGAATAAGAATTTGAGGCCCAATGTGGTTTCATGATAAAACATGAAAATGTCCCACATTGGAACTTGGGAAAATTCTTCTCAAGTATAAATATAGGATTGTCTCTAGCATTGGTTAACATGCTATGGAGACACAAAGGGGGTTATGCAAAATACCACACACGCGCGCGCGCCGTGCCGTGCCGAGCCGAGCTCGAGCTCGGGCTTGGGTCTTGGTGAATGTGGGCCTTTGGCCCACGTCAAAGATATTCTTTTTGGGCCAAGTTTTGGACCCAATTAGTCCACAATTTTCGTTGACTTTTAGTCAACATTTTACCAAGATATTTTGCGTCCAAAAACTCGAGTTCAAACTCGAATAGAACAAGTCAAAACCGCTCCGGATTTTTCGCCGGAAATCTCGCCACGTGCATGACTCGTAACCGCCCTCGCCTTCCTTCATTTTTCGGCCGCCTCCATTCTTCGAGTTTTATCGTTTTTTTTAAACGAAAAATCTCTCTCAAAAAATTCACAGAAAACTCCCTCTCGTCTTTCTCTTCATCAAAACGTAAGTGTCTCGAGAGTATACCGTAGATTCGTTGTTCGCATACTCCGTTTATCGAGTGTTGTGATTACGGTTTTCTCGTGGTTGTATCCTGGGATTCTTAATCGTTGAAAACCGTCACACTACGGGCGATTATAAGAATTAAGGAAAGAGATCAAATCTCGCCTCCACGCTTTTTCGGTTTCTGAACTAAGTTTTCGTCTCGTTTTCTTTCCGTAATTCAAAGTTTTATTTCGCAGTTTTCACATCCGGATTTTCGCATCCTACAATCTTAATTCTTATAAATCCGCTTTCTGCTTATCGCTTAAAACGGATTGATAATTGCGAACAATTCTTCAAAGTTTTACGAAAACGAAAACAAAAATTTTTAGAAATTTTCTTACGGTTTTTACAAAACGTTTCTCAAATCTTACGGATTTTAAAAACGTTTTCAAAAAACCATTTACGATTTATTTCGGTTTACTTACGGATTTTCAAAACGTTTCTGGATTTTGATTTAACTGGTGGTTATTTTGAAATCCCGAAACGAATTTTTATTCGGATTATTAATCGATTCAACGCTTCTGCGGTTGCTTTTTAGCGATTTGGCGGAACGTTATAAATCGTAAACGCTACTATTATTTTGACGAAACGGTTTACGCGGTTTGTTTCGCGAAACGCATTCTCAAAATAGGATCCTCGTGATCTGGGAAAAAAATATATATATATATATATATTATCGTTAGAATTACGCTTAATTGCGAATTTGGAAACGATATTTATTTATTTTCCAAGAGAAAAAAAAAATACTCGTTTGAATTACGCTTTATCGCGAATTCTAAAAACGTTATTTATTCTCGAAAAAAAAAAAAAAAAAAAAAAATTAACGATTTGTAGAAACAAACGTTATTTTTTTTTTTTGGAAAAAAAAAAAAAAATAAATTTAATATTAAATACGTTTTGAAAAACGCATTTAATTTTTTTATTTTTAGCGATTTAAATACTTTAAACGCTATTTAATTATTTTTCCTTTCTCAATTTTGACATTTATTTGTCTGTTGTGAAAAACAGGAAAAAAAAATGTCTACCGGAACCGTTGATGTGACTAACGGAGGTCCTGATGCTGGAAATCAAATAAGTGAGACGACGACCCTACACGGGAAAGGTCTTCCACTTACCGCGCCTGATGTCCCGAATGTTCCGAGTGCTATTGTGACACCGGAAAAATTCGATGGCTCCAACTTCAAGTCGTGGCAGCAAAAGATGCATTTCTTTCTGACTACGCTAAAATTGGAGAGGTATCTCACCGAGGTTCAACCTGTTGTGCCTCCCGGGAATACTGACGTACACGTTTTGGCTAGTGTCGATACGTGGCTCCATGGGGACTATCTGTGCAGAGGCTACATTAAAGCTCGCCTGGTGGATCAGCTGTACAACGTTTACAGTGAGGCCAAAACTTCCAAGGAAATTTGGGATTCCTTGGATAAGAAGTACAAGTCTTTCAATGTAGGCTCGGGAAAGCTCGCTACGGCGAAATTCCTGAACTTCAAAATGGTGGACTCTAGGCCCATCATGGAGCAAGTTCATGAGCTGCAACTGATAATCCAAGAGATAGCTGATGAGGGCATGAAGATCTGTGAAACATTCACAGTGAACTGCATCATGGAAAAGCTACCTCCGTGCTGGGTCGACTTCAAAAATTATCTCGGCCACAAGCAAAAGGCTTTAACTTTGGCAAATCTCATTTCCAGGCTGCAAAATGAGTCGTTCAAACGCAGGGTTGAACCGACTTTCACTCACAATGCTAATGTAGCTGAGTACAAGAACAAAGGCAAAGGAAAATTTGTGCCTAATTCAAGCAAGGGGCCGCCTAAAAAAGTTGCACCTCAAGCCTCCACGAGCTTCAAGAAGCAAGGTGCACCAAGCAAGTTCACCGGAAAATGCTCTTATTGCCACAAGAAAGGGCACAAAGCCGAGGAGTGCTTCAAAAAGGCTAAAACGCTCAATCAAGCCAATTTGACGGAGAATGACCTGTGTGCGGTGGTTATGGAAGCAAATGTGGTTGATGAAGAGACCAAAGAGTGGTTTTATGACACGGGTGCAACTACTCACATCTGTTTTGACAAGACAATGTTCAGCACCTATCAGAAGACCAAGTCTGATGCCGGTATGAAGATGGGTAACAAGTCTGTCTCCAAGATTGAAGGCACTGGCAAAGTGGTGTTGAAGTTCACCTCTGGACATGCCATAACTCTCACCAACGTGAGGCACGTGCCAGACATGAGGAAGAATCTCATCTCCGGATCTCTACTGAGCAAGCATGGCTTCGCCACGAGCTTTGAGTCCGACCAGCTGATTCTTAGGAAGAATGGGGTGTTTCTGGGTAAGGGGTATGTTAAGGAAGGACTTGTGAAAATGTGTTGTATCACAGTCCTTAAGAACTCTGATGTATCCGTTTCTGAAGTTTCAATGAATAAGAAACCAGTTGCTTACTTGGTCGAGTCTTTTAATATTTGGCATGAACGGTTAGGACATGTGAATTATAAATCTTTACAAAGATTAATTAATTTGAACTTAATTCCGAAATGCAAATTTATCAAAGATAAATGTGAGGTATGCGTTCAAGCGAAACTCACTAAAACACCTTCACCTAAAGTCGAAAGAACAACCGAACCTCTCGGTTTAATCCACACAGATTTGTGCGATTTAAAGTATATACAAACCAGAGGCGGTAAAAAGTATTTTGTAACTTTTATAGACGATTGTACAAGATACTGCTATGTATACTTACTACATAGTAAAGATGAAGTCTTGGAAAAATTCAGACAATATAAACTTGAAGTCGAAAATCAACTTCAGAAAACTATTAAAATAGTTCGAAGTGATAGAGGAGGTGAATATGATGGTCCATTTAATGCATTTTGTCAAGAACAAGGCATTATTCATCAAACAACCGCTCCCTACTCACCGGAATCTAACGGAGTTGCGGAACGAAAAAACCGAACTCTGAAAGAAATGATGAATGCAATGTTGCAGGAATCTGGGTTACCCCAAAACCTGTGGGGGGAAGCACTACTTACCACAAATTATATCCTCAACAAAATACCGCACAAAGTAACTGGCAAAACGCCATATGAACTCTGGACGGGTAAAGTACCTTCGTACAAATACCTGAAAGTGTGGGGGTGCCTCGCAAAAGTCGCAGTGCCGCCTCCCAAAAAGGTTTCAATAGGACCTAAAACCGTAGATTGTATTTTCATCGGATATGCACACAATAGCAGTGCTTACCGGTTTCTGGTCCATAAATCAGATATACCGGATATTCATGTAAACACAATTATGGAATCAAGAAATGTATCATTTTTTGAAAATATTTTTCCGTGTAAAGATAAACAAAATCCAAAACGAACTCGCGAAGAGGTTGAACCAACGAACGTGGCAAGCACTTCTGGTACTTCATTTAATGAATCACAAGAGGTTGAAAATGAACCTCGACGGAGTAAAAGAGCCCGAAAGGAAAAATCTTTTGGTGACGATTTTTTAATGGTATTTCTCGCAGAGAATGAACCAAAAACGTTCACAGAGGCCATGTCTACTCCGGACGCACCTTCATGGAAAGAAGCCGTCAATAGTGAGATCGACTCCATTATGCAAAACCATACATGGGAAATAACCGATCTACCCCAAGGGTTTAAATCACTAGGGTGTAAATGGATTTTCAAAACCAAGTTGAAAACCGATGGTTCAATTGATAAATACAAGGCTAGGCTTGTGGTGCAAGGATTCCGGCAAAAAGAAGGCCTGGATTTCTTTGACACTTATTCTCCGGTGACGAGAATAACCTCCATCAGAATGCTGATAGGAATTTCCGCATTGAGAAACCTAGAGATACATCAAATGGATGTTAAAACCGTTTTTCTAAATGGTGATTTAGAAGAGGAAATTTACATGAAACAACCTGAAGGGTTTGTCGTTCCTGGACAAGAACACAAAGTCTGTAGACTTGTGAAGTCATTATATGGACTTAAACAAGCTCCAAAACAGTGGCATGAAAAATTTGACAACGTAATGATGTCAAATGGCTTCAGCATTAATGAATGTGATAAGTGCATTTACATCAAAGTTACTCCTAGCGGGTATATTTTGTTATGCCTATACGTGGATGACATGCTCATTATTGGTAGCAATAAAGACATAATCCAACAAACTAAGAACATGCTTAGCGGCCAGTTCGACATGAAAGATATGGGTTTCGCAGATGTAATCCTAGGGATCAAGATCACTAGAACTTCTGACGGAATCACCTTGTCTCAAACTCATTATGCTGAAAAGATTCTTGATAGATTCAAGAAATACACAACCGGGACTGCAAAAACTCCTGTTGATTCTCAACTCCACTTGACCAAGAACTCGGGTGAAGCAATTTCTCAAGTGGAATATGCTCGTGTTATCGGAAGTCTTATGTACTTAACAAATTGCACAAGACCCGATTTAGCACATGCGGTAAACGTATTAAGTCGCTACACGAGTTATCCAGGTCATAAACACTGGAAAGCCATAACAAGAGTATTAAATTACTTACAATATACAAAAAGTTATGGGCTGCACTACGGTAAAGAACCGGCAGTTCTGGAAGGATACAGTGATGCAAACTGGATTTCAGATTCCAAGAACTCGAAATCCACAAGTGGATACGTCTTTACTTTAGGAGGTGCAGCGGTATCTTGGAAATCTTCCAAACAAACCCTGCTGGCTAGATCAACCATGGAGTCAGAGTTCATAGCTCTTGACAAAGCCGCAGAAGAAGCAGAATGGCTTCGGAACTTCCTGGAAGATATTCCACTGTGGGAGAAACCAGTTCCGGCATTACGTGTACACTGTGATAGCCAATCGGCCATAGCCCGGGCACTGAGTAACCTCTATAATGGTAAATCTCGTCACATCAGAAGACGACACAAAACCATTAGACACTTGATCTCAAGCGGTGTAATAACGATCGATTACATCAAATCAGCCGATAACCTAGCGGATCCATTTACTAAAGGTTTGGCTCGTGATCAAGTTTTAAAATCATCAAAGGGAATGGGTTTATTGCCTACAAACTAAAGATGATGTTTGATGGAAACTCCACCTACGTGACTGGAGATCCCAAGATGTAGGTTCAAAGAGATAACTAAATCAAACAAAATCTAAAAGCACTGATAAACTTTTATGTCATTACTCAATTCCCAAGATGATAAGCAGTGCTTCCTGTATATAAATAAGGATAAGCGTTAGCTTTTAATGATTCGAGTCCATAGCTTTGTATGTGGAGTATTACAGGATACTTCTTAAAACAAAGATTTATGGGGAACACCTAGTGAGTGTGAAATGAGGCCGTTTCTAGGAGAAGGAAGTTCAGGCTATATTCTCTAAGTTCACTCACGAATAACCAGGCAAGTTCACGGCCAAAAATGAACACAATAGAGAACAAGGTTCTACGAGAAAATGAGCTGCGTTATAACTGTTGTCTCGGTTTACATAAATATCCGGGTGGTTCAAGACATCATGTTCACCTCCTGGCCAGTAAACCCGACAGATATTAACAATGAGTGGTTCAAGGCTGAAATATGCTACCATCTCAGACACAGTAAATTTTCGTTTATACTCTCGAAAAGTCCTTTTATCGAGTCTGTCTAGTCTGTCCAGTCTGTCAAGTCTGTCCAGTCAGTAGAGTTAGTCGAGTCTTCATATGTTTAGAGTAATTCCTATTCATGTGGGGGATTGTTGGACCCATAATTAACATAAATGGGTATCACTTTTGTTGAACCCATATTCATATGGTTATGGGTAAAAAATGTGAATAAGAATTTGAGGCCCAATGTGGTTTCATGATAAAACATGAAAATGTCCCACATTGGAACTTGGGAAAATTCTTCTCAAGTATAAATATAGGATTGTCTCTAGCATTGGTTAACATGCTATGGAGACACAAAGGGGGTTATGCAAAATACCACACACGCGCGCGCGCCGTGCCGTGCCGAGCCGAGCTCGAGCTCGGGCTTGGGTCTTGGGTCTTGGGTCTTGGTGAATGTGGGCCTTTGGCCCACGTCAAAGATATTCTTTTTGGGCCAAGTTTTGGACCCAATTAGTCCACAATTTTCGTTGACTTTTAGTCAACATTTTACCAAGATATTTTGCGTGAGAGTATACCGTAGATTCGTTGTTCGCATACTCCGTTTATCGAGTGTTGCGATTACGGTTTTCTCGTGGTTGTATCCTGGGATTCTTAATCGTTGAAAACCGTCACACTACGGGCGATTATAAGAATTAAGGAAAGAGATCAAATCTCGCCTCCACGCTTTTTCGGTTTCTGAACTAAGTTTTCGTCTCGTTTTCTTTCCGTAATTCAAAGTTTTATTTCGCAGTTTTCACATCCGGATTTTTGCATCCTACAGAGTATTGGATCAAGAGCTATGGAACGCTATTGTTTTTTGACGAATTGTTGCCTACAAACTAAAGATGATGTTTGATGGAAACTCCACCTACGTGACTGGAGATCCCAAGATGTAGGTTCAAAGAGATAACTAAATCAAACAAAATCTAAAAGCACTGATAAACTTTTATGTCATTACTCAATTCCCAAGATGATAAGCAGTGCTTCCTGTATATAAATAAGGATAAGCGTTAGCTTTTAATGATTCGAGTCCATAGCTTTGTATGTGGAGTATTACAGGATACTTCTTAAAACAAAGATTTATGGGGAACACCTAGTGAGTGTGAAATGAGGCCGTTTCTAGGAGAAGGAAGTTCAGGCTATATTCTCTAAGTTCACTCACGAATAACCAGGCAAGTTCACGGCCAAAAATGAACACAATAGAGAACAAGGTTCTACGAGAAAATGAGCTGCGTTATAACTGTTGTCTCGGTTTACATAAATATCCGGGTGGTTCAAGACATCATGTTCACCTCCTGGCCAGTAAACCCGACAGATATTAACAATGAGTGGTTCAAGGCTGAAATATGCTACCATCTCAGACATAGTAAATTTTCGTTTATACTCTCGAAAAGTCCTTTTATCGAGTCTGTCTAGTCTGTCAAGTCTGTCCAGTCAGTAGAGTTAGTCGAGTCTTCATATGTTTAGAGTAATTCCTATTCATGTGGGGGATTGTTGGACCCATAATTAACATAAATGGGTATCACTTTTGTTGAACCAATATTCATATGGTTATGGGTAAAAAATGTGAATAAGAATTTGAGGCCCAATGTGGTTTCATGATAAAACATGAAAATGTCCCACATTGGAACTTGGGAAAATTCTTCTCAAGTATAAATATAGGATTGTCTCTAGCATTGGTTAACATGCTATGGAGACACAAAGGGGGTTATGCAAAATACCACACACGCGCGCGCGCCGTGCCGTGCCGAGCCGAGCTCGAGCTCGGGCTTGGGTCTTGGTGAATGTGGACCTTTGGCCCACGTCAAAGATATTCTTTTTGGGCCAAGTTTTGGACCCCATTAGTCCACAATTTTCGTTGACTTTTAGTCAACATTTTACCAAGATATTTTGCGTCCAAAAACTCGAGTTCAAACTCGAATAGAACGAGTCAAAACCGCTCCGGATTTTTCGCCGGAAATCTCGCCACGTGCATGACTCGTAACCGCCCTCGCCTTCCTTCATTTTTCGGCCGCCTCCATTCTTCGAGTTTTATCGTTTTTTTAAACGAAAAATCTCTCTCAAAAAATTCACAGAAAACTCCCTCTCGTCTTTCTCTTCATCAAAACGTAAGTGTCTCGAGAGTATACCGTAGATTCGTTGTTCGCATACTCCGTTTATCGAGTGTTGCGATTACGGTTTTCTCGTGGTTGTATCCTGGGATTCTTAATCGTTGAAAACCGTCACACTACGGGCGATTATAAGAATTAAGGAAAGAGATCAAATCTCGCCTCCACGCTTTTTCGGTTTCTGAACTAAGTTTTCGTCTCGTTTTCTTTCCGTAATTCAAAGTTTTATTTCGCAGTTTTCACATCCGGATTTTTGCATCCTACAGAGTATTGGATCAAGAGCTATGGAACGCTATTGTTTTTTGACGAATTGTTGCCTACAAACTAAAGATGATGTTTGATGGAAACTCCACCTACGTGACTGGAGATCCCAAGATGTAGGTTCAAAGAGATAACTAAATCAAACAAAATCTAAAAGCACTGATAAACTTTTATGTCATTACTCAATTCCCAAGATGATAAGCAGTGCTTCCTGTATATAAATAAGGATAAGCGTTAGCTTTTAATGATTCGAGTCCATAGCTTTGTATGTGGAGTATTACAGGATACTTCTTAAAACAAAGATTTATGGGGAACACCTAGTGAGTGTGAAATGAGGCCGTTTCTAGGAGAAGGAAGTTCAGGCTATATTCTCTAAGTTCACTCACGAATAACCAGGCAAGTTCACGGCCAAAAATGAACACAATAGAGAACAAGGTTCTACGAGAAAATGAGCTGCGTTATAACTGTTGTCTCGGTTTACATAAATATCCGGGTGGTTCAAGACATCATGTTCACCTCCTGGCCAGTAAACCCGACAGATATTAACAATGAGTGGTTCAAGGCTGAAATATGCTACCATCTCAGACACAGTAAATTTTCGTTTATACTCTCGAAAAGTCCTTTTATCGAGTCTGTCTAGTCTGTCCAGTCTGTCAAGTCTGTCCAGTCAGTAGAGTTAGTCGAGTCTTCATATGTTTAGAGTAATTCCTATTCATGTGGGGGATTGTTGGACCCATAATTAACATAAATGGGTATCACTTTTGTTGAACCCATATTCATATGGTTATGGGTAAAAAATGTGAATAAGAATTTGAGGCCCAATGTGGTTTCATGATAAAACATGAAAATGTCCCACATTGGAACTTGGGAAAATTCTTCTCAAGTATAAATATAGGATTGTCTCTAGCATTGGTTAACATGCTATGGAGACACAAAGGGGGTTATGCAAAATACCACACGCGCGCGCGCGCCGTGCCGTGCCGAGCCGAGCTCGAGCTCGGGCTTGGGTCTTGGTGAATGTGGACCTTTGGCCCACGTCAAAGATATTCTTTTTGGGCCAAGTTTTGGACCCCATTAGTCCACAATTTTCGTTGACTTTTAGTCAACATTTTACCAAGATATTTTGCGTCCAAAAACTCGAGTTCAAACTCGAATAGAACGAGTCAAAACCGCTCCGGATTTTTCGCCGGAAATCTCGCCACGTGCATGACTCGTAACCGCCCTCGCCTTCCTTCATTTTTCGGCCGCCTCCATTCTTCGAGTTTTATCGTTTTTTTTAAACGAAAAATCTCTCTCAAAAAATTCACAGAAAACTCCCTCTCGTCTTTCTCTTCATCAAAACGTAAGTGTCTCGAGAGTATACCGTAGATTCGTTGTTCGCATACTCCGTTTATCGAGTGTTGCGATTACGGTTTTCTCGTGGTTGTATCCTGGGATTCTTAATCGTTGAAAACCGTCACACTACGGGCGATTATAAGAATTAAGGAAAGAGATCAAATCTCGCCTCCACGCTTTTTCGGTTTCTGAACTAAGTTTTCGTCTCGTTTTCTTTCCGTAATTCAAAGTTTTATTTCGCAGTTTTCACATCCGGATTTTCGCATCCTACAGAGTATTGGATCAAGAGCTATGGAACGCTATTGTTTTTTGACGAATTGTTTTTACCTTTTAGCTAGATTTTACTGTCAATGGTTTTTACAAGAACATGACTCTGATCATACAACTTGAACGTTTAGGTCTTTGTATATCGCTCACAATACTTGATTGATAAAATTTACAAGTTTATCACTGGAACCTTACAACAATACATGAGATGTCATCTTTGCTTTTCTTAAAGATTGCTTCTTCTATAAGTTCCTTTGCTGCCGCTTGTGGATCTTTTATAGTTTTAATCGTCTCCACAGCTTCTTGGTTCGTTATCACCTGTTCACACCAACACATTGTCGAAATCAAATTCAGAGTCCATCACTCTGATGTTAAGAGATCTCAAAATACCTTCCAGATTCCATCACTAGCGAAAACAATGAACTCAATTTCATCATCTATTGTCTGAAATGTTATGTCTGGTTCTGAGCTTAAATGTATCTTTAAGCTCTTATCTCCAAACGCCCTCGCAACCCCTAGTTGTCCATCAACTCTTGGAACATCTCCAGCAAACATTTAAGTATTGTTTTATCAATTGCTCTTATTTAAGTATTGTTCTAAAGAAAGAGTAAGCTTTTACCAGGAATAATTGATACAAATCCGCCACGGCTCTCTATTTCTTTTTGCTCTTTGCTTGGTTCATGATCAACAGAGAGTTGAAACGCAACACCATTCTTTGACATCACTGCTCTTAAGTCTCCAACATTAGCAATCACTAGCTTTTCCCCATCTATAAGTTTCCTGTTACAGCCGTTGATCCGCCTTTGCCAAGTTTTAGTGACTGCTCTAATATCGATGCATCCGTCGATATGTATGCATTCCTTATAGCGTTTTCAGTATCAGTCCAAAAATCTTTCTGAGAAAGTGAAACAACAAAAACTTATTATAGAATTCACAAAAAAAGATTAATGGTTAGAGATTAGTTACCTCTTTTAGTATGTTATCAAAGAGATTGGTCTGTAAGTACTCAGCCACATCATGCCCCAAGTGACCATCAAAGATAGCAAACAAACCCAAATCATGACCATCCACTTTCTTGAACTCAGACACAACATAGTCCTCCATTGGATGGCTCGCTTTGCCTTTCACAAAGTCGAAACCGTGCGCGATGTTCTTCCACATCTTGCTTTTACATCTGCCTGTCTCAGATCCGCAGAATCCAGCTTTCAACTATTTACACCAAAACAACTAGAAATTAAAGATATCTATGTATAAACATAGTCATCCAAGTTCTGTAATTTCTTCACTAAGAGCAACATATTTTATCCGGGGTTTCAGTTTCACCTATTTTCTAACTAAAAGAGCATATAGAAAATGCACAAATTACTTCAAGAGATTAGCACAAGCTCTACAAGAATCAATATCCTCGCTTAACATGGAAAATGTTCAGAAACTTAGTTCCTTAACGAGGCTCTAGTTACAAGTTAGAACAGAGAAATAAACATTGGTTGTGAAGTAGAACAAGACATTAAAAAAGACCAGATCACAAAATCTAGATCCTTAAACCCACGCTGTTTAAAAACACAAAAGTTGAGCTGAAGCATACCTTCATCATGTGTGTATGAACAATGAAATGTGAATGATTCAAAAGAAATAGAGAGAGATGAGACATGGGTTTATGACTGTGAACAGCAGGTGACTCTATCATTATTATCTCCCCCGACGACTTTTCTTTCTTAAGGAAAAAGTAATCCATAAACAAATTCGCTCTTTAATCATGTGTCTGGATATTTTTCATCGGGTCAGGGAACCGATTCGGATCAGAGAACTGGTTCGGGTCAGAGAACCGGTTTGGATCATGAACCGGGTTATTGCATCAGTTGGGTCATAAAAAAAATTTAAAAGATAAAACTTACAAGATGTTTTATGATTTCTTATTTTCTTTAAGAACAAAAAAGACAATTTCCAAAGAAAAAAAAATTTGAATAGTTGGTCCCAAGACACTATATAAAGAGAGGCAAGACTTCATAATTCATCATCCAAAAAACAAAGCAAACACAAGGAGAAACATAGAGAGAGCTTTAGGTTTAAGGTTTTTGGGTGTTCTAGTTTTTAAGGTATGTTTTGCGGGTGAGTTTCTGTTTCTTGTTTTTCTTCTTAGTCTCAGATTTAGGGTCCGGAATCTCGATTCTGTGGCCCATCATCATGATAATTTTGTTTCTTCGTGAGTTATTTATCACAAGAACACAAGATTGGTGAGAGAGAAACTTAAGAGAAGTTGTAAAACAATAATCCTACAAGTTATCTTCTAGTGGTTTTTGGGTGTTCTAGTTTTTAAGGGATGTTTTGCGGGTGGGTTTCTGTTTCTTGTTTTTCTTCTTAGTCTCAGGTTTGGAGTCCGGAATCTCGATTCTATGGTCCATCATCATGATAGTTTTGTTTTTTCGTGATGTATTTATCACAAGAACACAAAATTGGTGAGAGAGAAACTTAAGAGAAATTGTAAAACAATAATCCTACAAGTTATCTTCTAGTGAATGTTTGTGAGTTCGGCTCACACGAGACATACTTTCTACTTTGAGAAGAACTCATTAAATTTCGTGTGTTCATTAGTTAGTTAATCACATTAACAAGACAAACTAATCGAAATAAAACGTAACATCTGCTACATATATTCTCTCTCACATTGCCGACAAAATAAAAATATAGTTTCTACCGACAAAATTTTAATTTTTTTACTCTTCTTATTATCATTGTTTTCTAGTTACATGTGTATCAAAGAATAATACATCCTTTTATATAAATATTTTAATGCACTCAGGAACTCTCTTGTGAACTCAATTGCAACAAAGAAAGTTTCACAAATACATCTCGGCGACTCTTTATCTAGTAAGATTACCCATGAAGCTTTTGAAATACTAATGGATTCCTTAATTCATCCATTTCCAACCTTCAAACAAGAGGATCTACAAAACACCACAAATCAAAGTTTCTTATTTCTTGTCCTCACAACATTTATACCCTAAAACCAAAACTGGAAAAGAAAATATATAATTATCTCACTGACCTATGCATCTTAAACTCCTAATGCAACACAGATATTATTGCCTTTTCATTTCACTTAATCAAACAAAAAAAAAAAATAGAGTACAATGACTGAAAAATCCATAACTTGAAACTTACTTGAATCACTTGCAAAGTACTCGGGCTATTATATGTGTGGCCCATATTCTCAGAGATACAATATCTTAGGCCCACTAATACTCTCGGGCTATAGAACACTTTCAGTCCAACAAATTTTGAATTTCGAAAGAAAGTTTTCAAATTAATAAAACACACTTCCCTCTCTCTCTCACGCTCTCTTCCTCCGACTGTGAAATATAAAAAAAATGGTAATCGGTTACAGAGACACCGCCGGTGCATTCAACTCCGCCGACGACCCGCTCTTCCCGTGGCTTATGTAACTCATACTTCTCCTCTCTTTTCATTTTATTAACTATGCGTAATTCGTATGTGTCAAAGGGTTTCTGATTTTCGATATGTTTGGGGTTCTCAGGAAGATTAAAAATTCGACGGAGGATCTATACTCTGGTAAAAATTCCGGAGAAGAACTCGATAAGCTTCTTTGTGATTGTATCTCTACTTGCAAACAAGATTCTCGTTATCGAAATGACCTCAGATTCCTTAAGATCTGGTTTCTCTACGTAATTACTAACCCTCATCGTTTATATTACTCTCTCCGTGTTGTTTGAGCTTAAATTGTTCTTATGTTTCCTCGAATTGTTTGGTTAAATTAGCATAATTAGGTTTGGGATTGTTATTTCCTTGAATTAATTCATGCAGTGTCATAGATTAGTGGTTTTTTCGCACTTTGGTTAAAGAAAAATTGTCGTCATTTTTGGTGGGTTTAGCTTGAAGGCAGTGAAGATTTTGAGAGGGTTTATAGAGAAGTTGAAGAGAATGAGATATGCATTGGGCATTCGTTGCTTTATGAATGGTTTGCTATTTTTCTCGAGGTCAAAGGATTATGGTGCAGAGCTAATTCGGTTTATCAGACTGGTCTTTCAAGGTCTCTCTTATGTTTCCCCTATTTGTGTCATGTTCCTAATTTGTACCTGTAGCTTCTAATTTCTTTTGTGTGCTGATTTGTTGCTCATTTTTCTATCTTGGAGAATTACAGGAAAGCTGAACCATTTGATAGGTTAAAAGTGGCTCACACATTGTTCTTACAAAGAATCTCTAAGAGAACCAAAGCATCTTCCCGTCAAAAGGTTTATTAGATTCTAATATTGTAACATTAACTAAGTAGCATTTGGTTTCTCTAATGCACTTTGATAGCTTTAGTTGAGGAGTGAACGGAATTTTCCTTATGTATATATCCTTTTCTTTGTGGCAGGTTGGTGATGAAGCTCAGGCCACTCACTTTGAGACGGGTTTTGTAAATCCTTGGGAAACCTCCACTGTGAATGACTTAATTCACAAGATTAAACCACAGCTTGTGAAATATGATGTAAGGCAAATAGAAAATCCTATAAATTTTCCATGTTTTAACTTATAGGGAGGCTTGTTGATTGAGTTTCTTTCTTTATGTTTTGCATCAGGGGTACCATGCAAGCAACAAAGTTTTCCCCGGAAAATCCAACTTCTCATCTGTGCAGAATTATTCCAGGAATAAGGTCATTGAGATAGGTATACTTTTTGTCATATTAATCTAGTCTATCACGAGTAAATCCACCTCTGTGATCCTTTAGGCGTGTTACGCCTCTGTGTGAAAAAGAGTGCTTCTTTTAAACTTAAAGATTCAGAGTTCAAATTAGAATGTGGCAGAGCAATCCTATACTATTAGTGATGAGCATGTATGATTGCCATATTGCATTGATGAAAAGAATTAATTCTCCCTTAGCTCTCACCTTGGACGATATTTCTTCTCTGAGCAAAAAATTGACCAGGATACATTGGTCTCTGTATATCTGAAAGGTGGAAGGAAGTACCAGATCAAGGGTTGTGCTGGCCAAGGTGGTTTTGCTAAAGTGTTCAAAGCATACATTGACAGCACTCCAGATGAAGTAGTTGTTCTAAAGGTAGGCCCTTGAAGTTTTTTCAAATACAGTTTGATGGAAATTGGCACAGTTGTCAGATAGCTCACACAACAAATTGCATATACTACTCTCTTCACAGGTACAAAAGCCACCTTTCCCTTGGGAGTTCCACATGTATCGCCAACTTGATTGCAGGATCCCAGAGAACCAAGTATGCCCTTTTCCATTAATTTTACCAGGTCACAGGCGATTCACACCACACTAATTACTTTCATCCTATGCTAGAGATCAAGTTTTGGATTGGCTCAGAGAATGCACGTTTATTCAGATTACAGTATACTTGTCTGCGATTATCTATCACATGGGACACTCCAGGTAGATTTCTGTGGACTTACAGACTGAATAAACAAAATGTTAACATACTCTGTTTAATTTGCCTTCTTTTTGTGATTTAAGGACGTCATAAACTCGTATGTCGTTGTTGGCAAGTCCATGGAGGAAGTTTTGTCCATGTATTACACAATAGAGATGCTGTACATGCTGGAAACTTTGCACAGTGTTGGAATCATTCATGGTGATTTCAAGCCAGACAATCTGCTGATCCGATACTCTCCGTAAGTTTATTCCTTTCCAATATTGCTGATTATATAGTTAATTGTGGAATTTAGTCTATAGATAACAAATTTTGATCATGAAGTCATGTACTTGTATATGTTAACGATCATGGCACATACTGAGATACCTAACAAATTACTTGCAGACAAAACCTAACTGAGACAGGCTTTCATGAGAAAACAGGTTCTTGGAGCAATCAGGTAAATCCCTTATACAACTACTAGTCCTGATTCGTGTGTTACGTCCACAATCTGATGCGATTTTTCATTTCTGTACCTCAGGGTCTCTGTCTTGTCGACTGGGGTAGAGGAATAGACTTGAGCCTGTTTCCTAGAAGAACCGAATTTACCGGAGATTGTCGTACCTCAGGTTTCCGTTGCATGGAGATGAAGGATAATAAACCTTGGAAGTTTCAGGCAAGTCTTTTTAATCACATTGTTTCAGCAAGAATATGTCTTTGCATGATTAGACTTTAAATCATTTCGAGGCCATTGGAAAATGTGTTATATAGGTTGACACTTATGGACTGTGTGTAATCGTCCACATGATGCTGCACAACACCTACATGGAGATCGGACAGAAACAATCTCTGGATGGTGCCCACATTAATTTGCCGAAAACTTCATTTAAAAGGTCTCAAAACTAAATGGAACATTGCTTGTTTTTGTCTCTCAATTAAAAAACATTATTGTGATAAAAAGATTTGGATCAACAGATACTGGAACGTGGATCTGTGGAAGGAACTGTTCACGAAGCTGCTTAACAGAGAGACGTGTGAAGATGACACAGAGACACTGAGGAAGCTGAGAAAGTCAATGGAAGAGTATATATGCTCCGATCCTAAGCTCATGAAGAAGCTTAACGAGTTACTCGTTAAACAGCGTGTCTCTTTATGCACTTCGTAATTATCTTCACTCAGTAATTAAAGAGTCTCTGTATAGTAAGTAGGGTCTGCTTCTGTGAGGAAGAAAGAAACATTCGAAGACTTTGATTGCCTCTCAAGTAACATTCGAAGACTTTGATTGCCTCTCAGGTTAATTTGTTGTATACGTTAGTTTGTTATTGTATGTATAACACGATCTATATTTCCTACTTTGTATTCCGTATCACACAGTTGTATTCCAGAAACAGAGTCTGAGTCTGTTGAAACAAACCTCATCATCATCTTTGGAAACACCTTATGTGTAGTGCGTGTGTTATGTGCTTTGCTTCAACTTTCCACGCTTAAGTTTTGCTCTGTTTCAACAGACTATGATTCTGTTTCTGACTTTCAATTTCTTGATGCAAATATGTTATTTTCTGTTGTTAAAATTGGTCAAAAAAAATCTTTGTAAACTGGTGATTAAATTATGGCCGCTTGAATCTGCACCACCAAAGACAACTTCTAGAAATTGAAGACTCGAATCATATTGAAGACGCGTGATTGAAAGTTCCCAATATGCTTCCCAATTGATAATGAGACATGTACAAAGATTTATACATCAATTAGTTTTTAAACAGACTCTCTGTTTCCTATATTACAAGATCGAGAATATTTGAGTATATTCTTTTTCATCCTCCCTCGGCTGGAGCATCGGATTTGCGGATGGTTATGTTGTTTTTGAAGTCCAAGAACAAGGAGGTAGGCAATCCTTTTGTAAAGATGTATGCATATTGTAAAGAAGAAGGAACATGAAGAACTTTAACCTGTCCCAAAGCAACCTTTTCTCTAACAAAGTGTAGATCAATTTCTACATGTTTGATTCTCTGATGTTGAACTGGGTTTGATGATAGGTATACAGCACTGATGTTGTCGCAGAAGATCAGTGTGGCTTTGACAATTGGACAGTGCATTTCGAGTAGCAAGTTTCTTATCCAACAGGTTTCAGCTATAGTATTAGCTACACCACGGTATTCAGACTCTGCACTTGATCTAGAAACTGTGGTTTGTCTTTTTGAAGACCAGGAAACAATGTTGTCTCTTAGGTAGACACAATATCCAGAGGTAGACCGTCGCGTATCAGGACATCCGCCCCAATCTGCATCTGAAAATGCTGTGAGTGTGTCAAGTTTTGTGCGGAAGATCTGAAGGCCATGAGTTTTTGTTCCTTGAATGTAGCGAATAATCCTTTTTATAACATGCATATGTGGAGTTCTTGGTTCATGCATGTAGAGACAAACTTGATGAACTGCATAAGCTATATCCGGACGAGTGAAGGTGAGATATTGAAGAGCTCCAGCTAGCTGACGATATGCTGTAGGATTTTCTAACTTATCACCAGCATCTTTGGAGAGTTTTGAATTTAGATCAACTGGAGTGGAGATTGGCTTGCATTCAACCATACCAGCCCTTTCTATTATCTTTAATGCGTAGTGATATTGTGTTAATAAAATAACTGAAGCGTTATATTCAGCTTTCACTCCAAGAAAATAGCTTAGGCGCCCCATGTCTGTCATCGGAAACTCAGCTTTGAGTGCCTTTGTTAGTTGTTGAAGCAGAGCTGTTGTTGATCCCGTTAAGATGATGTCGTCAACGTATAGGAGCAGGTATGCAATATCACGTTCCTGCTTGTACACATATAAAGAAGTATCACTTTTACTCTGCACAAACCCGAGAGCTTAAAGAAATTTTGTTATTCTTGCATTCCAAGCTCGTGGAGATTGTTTTAATCCGTAAATCGCTTTGTCTAACTTGCAAACATAATCTGGATTTTTCTTGTCAACAAACCCAGGTGGCTGATGCATATAAATAGTCTCCGTGATAGTGCCATGAAGAAACACATTTTTCACATCCAACTGTTTGATTTCCCATCCTTTGCTCAGACCTACATTCAAAACAGTTCTTATGGTGGCTGGTTTCACAACCGGACTGAAGGTTTCTTCATAATCTATTCCCGGTTCCTGTGATTTGCCATTGGCCACAAGTCTAGCCTTATACCGAGTAAGAGCTCCATCTGCATCATGTCTATGCTTAAACAACCACAAACTGTTAATGATATTAGCACCATGTGGGCGAGGTACTAGCCTCCATGTTCTATTATTAATTTGAGTATCGTATTCCTCAGTCATGGCTAGATTCCAATTGGGATCATTTAAAGCTTTATGATGGGACGTTGGAAGACGAGAAACTGACTCAGAATATAAAGAAAAGTGTTTCTTTGGCTTTCAAATGCCTAACTGACCTCTTGTTACCATTTGTTTTGTTGGAACAGGTTGATCAGTTTGGCGAGAAGATGGACGAACAGAGCTCTGACTCGGAGGCAGAGACAAGTCAGAGGCTGCAGAATGAACTGGTGACACCGGCGGACGAGAAGATGCCGATGCCGGAGCCGATGGTGTTTGCAGAATGCTTTGAAATATCGGAGATGATTGCTCTATATTATCTAAAAAATTGTATTGATTGGTTTCTTGTGATAATTTTTGAGCTGCAGGAAAAGTTGCCTCATCAAAAACTACATGCCTTGAAATTATGATCCGATTTGTTTTTAACTCCAAACATCGGTATCCTTTATGATGAGTAGGATATCCAAGAAATAGGCATGGAGTAGATCTAGGTGACAGTTTATTTGTTGGAGAATAGTTGATATTAGGAAAACACAAACAATCAAAAACTTTTAAATGATCATAGGTTGCTTCACGGCCAAGCAAGCGGGTGTAAGGACAAGTGTTTTGGATAGACGATGATGGGAGAATATTAATGATATGAGTTGCAGTGTGAAGAGCTTCTACCCAATAGGTAGGCGATAATTGAGCCTGAAACAGTAGTGATCTAATCGCATTGTTAATTGTTCTTATCATCCTTTCCGCTTTCCCATTTTGTTGGGAAGTGTGGGGACAAGAGAACCGAAAAAAATACCATTGGAATCAAAATGTTCTTGAAACCGTGAATTATTATATTCACCTCCATTATCACATTGAAGAGTTTTTATGCTTAATCCAAATTGATTTTGAATGTATTTTGAGAAGTGTAAAAATTTGGAGAAAGCATCGTTTTTGTGCCATAAAGGATAAACTCATAAAAAAATTAGTGAAATCGTCTAGGAACAGTATATAATAACGAATACCACTTAAGCTTTGAACTGGAGAGGTCCAGAAATCAGAATGAACAAGTTCAAATGGTTGAGAGGTTTGAGAACTCGATTTATTAAAAGGAAGTTTGAGGTGTTTCCCCAATTGACATGCATTACAAAATTGTAACTCATGTTTATTACAAGGAAGAAACAAGAATTAACTAAAAACTTGATGGTTTCATGATTCGCGTGTCCAAGACGCTTATGCCAGAGCGTAGAAGACTCAGTGATAAAAGTAGAGCCCGGCTGAGTTTTATTGAAAGAAGAAGGCAGAGAGTAAAGATCGTCGGAGCTATCACTACGGAGTATTGTTTTCCGTGATTGAAGATCCTTTACAGAAAAACCAAAATGATCAAATTCAACGGAACACCAATTATCACTAGTGAATTTTCGAACAGAAATCAAGTTTTTAATAATTTGAGGAGCAACAAGAATGTTGTTAAGTGACAGAGGACGAGTCTCGGATGGAATAAATGAATTACCCGAGAGCTCTATTGGAATGGTTGTACCATTTCAAACCACGACTTTGTTTCCGGTGATCAAATTAATATTAGAATGAAGGATACCTGAAGAAGACGCAAGATGAGAGGAGGCGCCCGAGGCCATGTACCAGTTAGGAGACGGTTCTGTTAACGTCATAGTATTAAACGCTTCAGCAAATTCTCTTGTTGGTTGAGTGTTGTTTTCTGCGAGCTGAGCGTCATGTGTTGACGGAGCTGTTGAACGTGGAGCATAGCTGCGAGGATAGTATCCACTGGTCGGATATTGCATCCATTGAGGAGGAGGCTACATTTGCCAATTGTTGAACTGTCCTGGCCAGTACTGCGCCATGTACGGCTGAATGTATTGAGGGCGATTCTGAAAATTGTTGTTGTTGTATCCACGACCTCTGCCTCTATTTCCTCTGCGGTTTTCTTGATTATTCCTCTGTTGATGTTGTGTGTTTTGAACTGGCTTTGTCTCAACAGTCGAAGCAACCAGAGCTATTGGCGATGAAGAGTGATCAGTGTGAGATCCTGAAGATTTTGTCTTTTTAAGCCTTTGTTCCTCCATCTCCAGTATGTTGCGACATTCATCAAAAGTAGGAAAGGGTTTTTGATGTTTTATTACATTTATAATGTAATCAAACTTATCGTTTAACCCATTCAAAACATACATCACGAGGGTACGCTCCGAGACTCGTGCATCCACATTTTCTAGCAGATCCGCGATTGATTTTAAACTCTGACGATAATCTTTGACCGACAAATCTCCTATCTTTTTTGTCCTCAGATCATGATCGAGCTGAATAGCTCTGGCCTCCTTATTATTACGAAACTGATCCTCTATCTTGAGCCACACGTCGCGAGCAGTGCCTCCTTTCTTAAAACATTGACGAAACAGTGGCGGAGCTAATGTATCGTAGATCCAAAGCTTCACCAGACCATCCCTTCTTCTCCAGACGAGATCATCATCTCCTGTAGGAGTCGTTGTTCCTTCTACGTGACCTAGAACGTCAAACGTTAGATAGTGAGTGAGAAATAATTCTCTCCAAGCATCATAATTGAAGTCATCAAGATCAAACACTATTGGAATGTGCGATTTGATGTTTGTGACACCGAAAGCTCTTTCAATCGCCCCCATTACACAGAACGTACAGATTGAAAAGAGATTTTTGGTGAAAGAAAAAAAATGGCTCTGATACCATGAAATTTCTCAATATGCTTCCCAATTGATAATGAGACATGTACAAAAATTTATACACGAATTGGTTCCTAAACAGATTTTCCGTTTCCTATATTACAGGACCTATTTGAATTGCAAAACTGATCGAGAATATTTGAGTATATTCTCTTTCAACACTAACTAACTGCTCTTACTTTAACTATTTACCAAAGTGCTTCGACTAAATGCTCCGACTTAATTATTTACGTGTTTGGACTAAGTACTTCGACTAAGGTGTTGAAGTGTTCTCTGCCCATGTGTGTTTGGACTACGTGCTTCGACTAAAATGTGCCGACTTAACTATTTACGTGTTTGGACTAAGTGCTTCGACTTAACTATTTATGTGTTAGAAAGTCTTCGAGTAAGACTTAAGTGATTCAACTAAAATGTTCTAAGTGCTTCAACGAAAAATGTTCCGACAACGCTGCTTATGTGTGTTTTCATTTTAAGTGTGTATGTCGATCAAGTGTTAAGATGTTTTGAAATGTTTTGACGCCAAGTGCGTTGATTTATGCTTCGACAAATGTTTCGACTAAATTGGTTTGACTTAAAGTGTTCTACATTTAAGTGTGTGTCATCGATGTGTCGAAATATTTCGACGCTAAGTGTTTTGTATGACTCGACTAAAAAATTTTCCTACTAAGTGGTTCGACTAAAGTGAACGCTATGTCTTCATTTAAGTGTACGATACTATGATATATATTAAGCGTTTTTGACATTTAGTGTTTTGACCAAGTATTTCGACTAAAATGCTTCAAAAAGTTTCGACCAAGTGTGCTTTGGAAAAGTGTTTCTACTCTAACATGTAATTTGATTGTTTTACGACCAAGTTTTTTATTGACTTAATTATTTAATGTTGGAAGATTTTATTAAAAGAATGACCAATGAATATGCATTAAAGAGATTGGTTTACACAATTCATACAAACTATTTCGCCATATTCTATCTCTGCTCTGTAATTTTCGTCTAGCATATATTTCAGATAAATTCAATCGACAAAATTCTAGCAGCTGTAACTTGCAATTAATGTAGGTGAAGTTAAAAGATGATCTCTGGGGAACCTGAAGCAGAGAGATCTTCTTAAGCTGAAGGAAGTGCACGCCGACATGTTGGGCACTCCATCTTTATATCCATCCATCTCTGTAAGCATCCCAAGTGGAATATATGCTCACACGGCGTTACCATGCAATCATTTGTACGGTTTCTGAGATCAATCGTTGTCATGCAGATTACGCAGTCCCTGCTTCGGTTTACATCATGATCCAATCTTCTGTAGTAGCTGTATTTCTCAGGTAGCATCTAACGCAACAAAAGTAAACGCATGAGCTCTTGATAAAGACAACAAACTAAGCAATTCTCATCGATCTAAAAGGGCATCAGAACCAACCAACCTTCCGAGGGACAAAGCAACGAGACCCGAAATAATGCTGAAGAAGAAGCACAGCAGCTTGAAACCCGATGAATGCGCACAGGCCTACACACCAGGCCCTGCTGGACTCTACACGCATGAAATTCTTCGGACATCCAAAAACATACAACGGTATAGCAAGCCGTGTAACCGTCATCCCCAAGATATAATAAGGGTGCAAAGGCTTTCTAGAATCACGAACAACGTTTGCAACTATCTGTGGAATCCAAAATGAATACATGAGTAAGAGGATCGGCCGCATGTGGTTGTGGAACTCGTACATTATCAATATGCCTCCAAGAAGTATTCCATCTGTTGAAAATAATTACAATGAGAAATCTATGAGAATCTGAAACATTTAGTTGATGAACAAACAAAAAAGAAATCTAATACTCACAGAAACGGCTGTACAGAAAGGAGAGCTCGCGCCTCATTGTCTCCCAGCCCTCACCGCTGGTTGAAGGGCGGGTTGCTTTCCATATGGCCAGAAGATATCTCATCTCAAATATCGAAAACACCACAAATTTGAAGAACGCAGCTGTTGCAAACGCATTAAAAAGGGATTCTGCATAAGAATAAAGTAGATCGACTGAAAAGAGCATGACATGGTCAAGAAACAGACAGTTGACGAGAATTTCCATCACAACCATTGAGAAATATGCTCATAGAGACTATGCAAATCAATGAAGATTATTATCAAAACGAAAAGGAAACAAATTGTGAAAGAAGTGCAAATTTTTATTGAAACACATACCAACTAAAATCCCAGCTGTGAGATGTAAAAGGCATAAATAAGAATCCATGATGGCTTGTTGCCCGATCATTACTATAGAGACCTTTGCAGCACCCTTTTATACAAGAAGAGTTATCCCAAAGTTAACATCATTCTCTTCGTTTAGAAATATCTGATTAACAAAAATTGAGAATCTTACGGATTGTGTGTTACTGTGCTCCATTTGCCGGATCAACAAAAGAACCTGGAGAAACGAGACCTATGTACAATAACAAGTTAAGGAATCTGCTAGAACTGCGTTCATGTTTGTCATTTTATGATGAAATGGAAAAGAGGATGGAACAAAGGATACAAAAGTGACCATCAATGTATAGTTCACAGCTTTGTTATAGTAGACTTCAATGTTTATGGAGGTTGCATTCAGCGACAAGGGCGAGAAACAATCTCTGTCATCATCTACTGCAGGACTTTCCATCAATCCTTCGATATGATAATAATATTTGTTCCCATCTACCAAAATATGTAAAACTCTCTCAAAGCCGAACTAAATTTAACTAAGAAGGCAAGAACTCAGCCAGCATCATACATACTGTTTTCACTAGAAGCGGTTTGGGATATTTGAGCTGCTATTTCGATATTACAGTGCTTCTCCATCTCATATATTGGAGCTGAAACACAATACAATCGAAGTTCAGATGTAGCAGCAAAGTAGATCATATAGATACAAATCGAGATCCTACTCACAAGTTTTCTGTTTCAATATTCTGTCTCTTGGGGAATCTTGAAATACTTGGGAGGAAAAAATTCCGAGCTGTCCGACAAGCAGAAAAGTTGACACTAGTAAGTTCTCAACAGATATAATAAAGAAGACGAGGCGCAATTATCATTTGAAAAAGTGGACAATATCAGGCATTACCAGATGATAAGGGTTGGAGAGAAGATAATCGTCTTCTAGTCCTGATTCACCCTTCTTTCCGCTAATAAGTCATGAAATATACAAACCTTAAAGAAGCCTACCAATACTGAATCTTGAAAAGCAATTAAACAAATCAATAATGTAGTTCATACCTATTAGCAACAAGACGGAGTTGTCTAAAGGGCCAAATATATACACCTTCCACTTTAATTTGGGCACCACCCACATTATGTTCATTGTCAAATACATTATGGAAAACAACTTCACCCTGTTCCCATTCAAAGTTAATACAAGTTCTGATTTTGCAAAGCTTCTCTTAAGATCAAAACTCAAAAGGCATGAGTCCATGATGCTGCAGTATATCAAAAGCTATTCACCTGAACATAATGTACACCAGTTATTTTTGTTGGACTTGTCACTAACTCAATAACAGAATTACCACTTTCTTTTCTGAAGTCAGGGAACTTTGAAGAGCTATTTACAGTATCTAGAAACTTCCATGTGCCTGTAACACAACCCAAATATGAGCTTCAAGGTAGGATATGATTTTGATGCAGAAACAAAATCAACAATGCAGTGCCACAATAACCTCTATATGTTCCTGTTATATTCCAAGCAGAGAATGGTCCTGCTCCGCTTTTTTCTCTTTTGCCAAAGAGCCACTGCAAGATCACAAAAACAATCTCAGCCTTAAAACTTTCTGGCCTACTCAAACTACAATATTTCCTATTCTTCTTCACACATTCTATCGAAAACTCGGTTACAAATACAGACTAATTTTGCATTAATCTCATTCCCATCCTAGATTCTGAGCTATCAGAAATTCTACTATTGCAACAAATGTTCTCTATCTAGATCAATCAAGTCAACGAACACATTGAACATCAAAACTAATCAAAGACTTAGCTGATACAAAATCAAGAAACATTGAAAGCAAATTGAAGCAATGATCAAACCTCGTCGCCCCATGATCGAGCGCTCTCTCTAATAGGTCTCAGTCCATTCGTTTGTTGCAAAACCAAAAACCAAATCAATAAGCCGAAGAAAACTCGCAATCCCAAGAACCCTAATCCACAAACCCCCAAATTATCAAGCTTCTTCATATCACAAACCCAAAAAATCCTGACTTTACAATGCCTGCTGAATCAGAACCCTGTCGAATCCACATAAAGAGGTAAAAGAGAGACAAGAAGATCAAGAAATGAGATTGCTTCAAGTGAAGTCAAACAAAGGAGAGGAAACCAAACGAAGAGATCAAATCAGCTGAATAGAAAATGAGAGCCCAACAAACTGTATTAAGTAAAAATTGCTTCAACCAAGACAAAGATTATTGTTTTGTACCAAACAGCAACTATGACAGAGAAACAGAATCTGTACATCCAACGAATTGAGTAATTTGTATCATACAACTGCAATTGACTTTGAAAGTTTTGGTCTTTTTTGAGATTCTCTATCGAACTCTTCGATTCCTCGTTCTTTGAGAAAGTTTTAAACTTTTGCCTCTATTATAATGTTTGTTGGAACGAACTTTGTAAAATGAGTTTACTTTTATTAATGTACATAGTCTATTATCTGTAGTTTTATACATAAAATTGTACACAAGTGTATGCTATCTGGTTAGTTATAAACTAATATTAGATTTCCGGTTTATTTTTAGTTTAGCTTATGTCTATATGTATAAAAATCCAATTGTATAGAATAAGTCATTTAATGAGAATGAGACTAATCTTCTGAAATGGTATCAGAGCTTTGAAATCTCGTTTTTAATCTAATAAATTCCGACGATATTCCGTTTCGTTATCGTCATCTTCAATCTTTGATTCGGATTTTTGCCGGAAATTATCGCCGATCGTTGCTCATTTAGCTCGGGAATCTAGTTCTGTAGTTGCGGTGAAGAAGTTTTGTCGTTATCCTAAGTGGTTTAAGGTTTAAATCGAGTTATTTCTCAAATTCGAGCTGTGAATTGCTTTCAATGGGAAAACGAAAAACGAATTCGAGATATCGTGGAGTCACACCTGATTTGCCGGAGATCATTTCTCCGAAGCCGCAAGATAAGGCTTCGTCATCCATTTCCACCTCATGGAGTTGCAAAATTTGTTGATCGCGCAGAGGTTCGTCGATCCAAATCGGTATTACATCCGTTTGAGGTATCGGATTCTCCAGATAATATGCATAGTCCATATTATCTTCTTAATTTAGATCATCCATGATTAGTTCTAATACCTGAATTGCTTGATGAGACTAATTATGGAACTTGGATAGTAGCTATAAGTACAAGCATAGAGGCTAAGAATAAGTTTGGTTTCGTTGATGGATCGATTCTGAAACCTGATGATGATGACCCTTATTGTCAAATCTGGAAACGCTGTAACAACATGGTGAAGTCATGGCTTTTAAACAGTGTGTCGAAGAAAATATATACAAATACCACATTGATGTATGAAGGTTTAACTTTGAAGTTTCGTTTAATATGATTTCTTTTGTTATTGTTGTTATATTAACAATTAGTTGTTGTTTTGTGTGGGTATGAACCAACTTAGGTTATTTAGGTAGAAAAAGATTAAAAGAGTTGGTAAACACGAAATTACCCAGAAACAAGTACAACTGGTACAACTGTGTATAATTCGTACAACTGGTACAAGTATATATATTTCTTACAATTAGTATAACTAGTAATACTGAGAGTACTAGAATACTAATATTCAATTTTTATTTTTATTTTTTTTCAGGGGAAAGTGAATAAGAAGCAATGCATAATCATATATTTTGATTATGGAGGATTTAATTCAAATAAAAGAAGAGAGTATATGGAATGGATTCAAAGCAAAGATCGAATTTACACTTTCGTAATGAAGACATTTATAGAGGAGATAACTTATTATGAGTTGGTTCATAGCATATGCAAGAGATGAAGAAAGATGAAGCTGCTATGATGTTGGTTCCTCATATTGAGAGTCTACTGAATGAAATATTACAAGAAGCAAAACTTAGGTACACATCAGTTGGAGAACAAGGTACGACTGAAATCGTTCTAAGTTCGAGTCAAAGTGGAGGAGAATCGACTCAACATGGAGGAGGATTGACTCACAGTGGGGGAGGATCGACTCAACATTGAGGAGGATTGACTCACTGTGGATCCTAAGCAAAGACCATGTTTTATTGCAGGTGATGAAGAATTATTTGCTTATTTTTGTCATTTTTTGATGATAAATTTGGGAGTATTTTGCATAAGGAGGTTGTAGAAGATTTTGGACAAAATGAGGTGTGTTAGGAAGTAGAGGATCAAGTTAGTGCAGCGTGTGTTAATGATAGTATACTTACTCGTTACGGAGAGGAACCAATGAAACATGAGTTAGTGAACAATATTGAAAGTGTTTCACATGATGATGATTTTGCTAACGTGGATAACCCAAATTTTTATGAATACAATTAGTTGAAGAATGTTGTAGATCAAGGATGAGGAGAAGAAGAACTAGAAAGAGAAAGAAGTGAGAATGTGAATGGTGCATGGGCAGATGGTGTAAATGTAATTTTGCACCAAAAGTTTCATAGTAAGTGATTGAGCTAAATAACTTTAATAGTGTTACACAGTTCTTGGACTTGATGGGATTACTTATGTGGTGGATTTGGATAGGAAAAATTGTGGTTGCAACCACTTTGATATTGATAAGTATCCTTGTGTCTATGCACAAGCGGCAAATAGAGCAAACATGAATGGAGATGTCCCATTACATGAACTGTGCTCTAAATATTATTTGGTTGAGATGTGGTTATTGGCATACTCCAAGATGTTTCTTCCACAAGCAACAACATCACAAAAACATAAAACATATTGGTCAGTCATTACTTTTTCGCTTCTTTTCGGGTTCTTGTTCTTCTCTTCCGTAAAAGGAGATTGTTGGTACTTGGATGGTTTAGATTACCTTGCTCTTTTCTTCTTCGGCTTGTGTTTGAAGACACAATTACTAGGAAGGCATTGGTATATTGCAGGACGATATATCCAGTATCCTTGTTCTTACCTTTCATATAGGGATCTTGTACTTAGATGGTTTATTGGTCCTGGAAGGTTTACCCGGTTTGCTTCTCATGGTGGATGGTTTACCCGATTTGAAAAAATAGGAATTCCCCAATTATAACAAACGATATGCATGCTAACAAGAGGGCCACATGGAACCTACAATAGCCACGAAAAGTATTAGAACAGATGTCATAGTCAAAGAAAAATAGAATTTAACTACATATGAACAATGCTAATGCCAAGCACAGTGACACAAACAATAATACTTGGCAAAATTCTGATATAACATATGAGAGAAAGCAAATGCATTGAAGATATTAGCAACACAAGTAATCACAATGAGCTAAAATTCATCTTTCAAAACCAAGAACATGTGTATTTTATATTAAATTTTGCACCGTACAAAACCAAAAAGGAAAAAAAGATAACGACATGAAATTGGGCATGGTTTAGTTTCACCTTATAAAATTTGGAATCGAAACCATTCAATAAATACATGTTGGCACTTGACAGCTTTTTGTCTCCAGTCATTTGAGATTTGACTTGAAGGTCCCTGTAGTATTGAGAAAACAAAATTAGCCAATCAACCACAAATCTAATTAAGAAGAACATTAATAATGAGAATTGCATCAAAAATCTTTGGAAAATGCTAAATCTAGCAAAACTCAGTTTTATAAAAGCAAAAGACCTCCCAATCTACAAAGACTAATTGGAATATTTCTTCAGAACCTCACATTTGCATCTAAAAGACTCAATCCCACCTAAAGGCGTGTACTGCAAAAATCAGATATACACAACTTCATGAACCATTTACGAAATAATTTAGCTTAAAAAACCCCCTAAATTCTATTTAAATCTAAACCCTAGACCTTAAACCCATATTAAGAACTTCCAATTATAACTCCAAATTAAGAACCATCGTCATTTCGAATCAAAACACCATTAAACTAGCTACATTTACAGTAAACAAAGATAAATCAGTTTCACCAGATAAAAAAAACAAATAATCGTAAAACCCAAATAAAACACTCAAAATCTTCGAACAATCACAAATTGCATAAACATATCAGTTCATAAATATAAATCACCATCGTGAAAGCAATTGTTTCAGAATTTGAATTTATAAGAAAACTTGTTGAAAGACTTGAATCGACAATCTAGTTTAAACTTGAGAAGATAGAATCAATGGCTTATAGCTAAATAACTGAAGATCTGGTTACAGAGGAGGATAACCAGCAACGGTTTTGTGAAAAATAAAACGAAGAAAAAAGTTAAAAAAATTTGTGAACTTTTTCAATTTTTTGGGGGTCCAATATTCTACTTATTGGAATAAAAACTATTTTATTTGTTCAACTAATTTCAGTTTTAAAAAAGACATGATTTTTTGTAATATTTTTAACATCTTTTGATCTTTGAGACATTTTGATTTCAAAATAATTCAAAAATATATAAAAACATGACAAAGTATATTAGATGAGTTTGAACGATAAACGGGGATAGTAGAAAATGGTCTCATTTGATCATTTGGTTTTCAATAAAAGTTGAAACTTTGATTGATCTCAAAAGGGTACATTTCTGTTTTTTCCCATCTGGGCGAGATTTGGGTAAATTGGTGGAGGAATCCGAAGAAACTGGCGAAATTACAAGCGATTCTGAAATACCTGAAGCCAATAAAAGCAAGAAAAGGCATGACTCCCACAGGGACCACAGGGAACGGGCCATTGATACCAATTCTAGGTTTCCTTACATGCGTGGCTTTTATCTATCTCTCATTTGGTGATTCGTGGTTCGGTTACAAAGGAGAAGCCGAGTTAGGGTTCGTCAAACGGAATGGGACACAGTTCGTGGTGGATGGTAAGACTCTGTCTGTGAATGGGTGGAACTCGTATTGGTTCATGGATCATGCTGTGAATGATCACAGTAGACACCGTGTCGGTGCTATGCTTGAAGCTGGAGCCAAAATGGGTCTCACTGTTTGTAGAACTTGGGCCTTTAATGATGGAGGTTACAATGCTCTTCAGATCTCTCCTGGTAGATTTGATGAACGAGTCTTCAAGGTATAGATAAAGACAATGAAGATGATAAGATATAGAAAAGGACAATGCTTTAGTGATCAATGTTTATTATAGCTTGGAGTTGGAAGATTCTGCAATTACTTACTACTTTCTGCATTTGTTATCTATCGTTTGCAATCCGTATTACAAGGCTAATGGTTTCAGTGTTTACATCCCCCTTGTACATACAATTTGATGTTTACTTGTCCTGTTCTCAGTTTGAAGCTTGGATAATGTTTAACGAAGTTTATATAACGTGGTCAGGCCTTGGATCATGTAATCGCAGAGGCAAAAACACATGGTGTTAGGTTGCTTCTTAGCTTAGTGAATAACTTACAAGCGTATGGTGGGAAGACTCAGTATGTCAATTGGGCATGGCAAGAAGGTGTAGGCCTCAGCTCGTCCAATGATTCTTTCTTCTTTGACCCATCTATCCGTAGATACTTCAAGAATTATCTCACAGTACGTTTTTTAATCTTTATCTCTTCTTGATGTGAACATGGATGTATTAGCCTAGATCATCATAGTTGAAACTAGATATGAAATTCAGAAATATAAGAGATGCTACAATCAATTTACTCCCAACTTGGTTCTTGACCATAGACTTGGATAAGCAACAGTTTCAATAGCTTTTCTTCACTTATATAGGCTGTAATTTTTCATGGTTGTGTATTTTTAATTGATGTTAAGCTTGAAATTACTCTCATTTTCCATTTGCCAGGTGCTGCTCACCCGCAAAAACTCTTTAACTGGCATCGAGTACAGAAACGACCCTACAATTTTTGCATGGGAGTTGATAAACGAACCTCGCTGCATGTCTGATATCTCAGGGAATACACTACAAGTGAGTACTCCTTCAGTTTGGGGCTTTCTTGTCCAACATTGAACCATTAGTAATTGTTGAAAAATTAGTAATGTTATCTTGTGGTTTCTTTTTCTGGTTTGTGGATTCAAAGGACTGGATTAACGAAATGACAACATTCATTAAATCAATTGACAACAAGCATCTTCTAACCGTAGGCTTGGAAGGGTTTTACGGTCCCAATAGCCCAAAACGGCTGACGGTTAACCCTGAACGGTGGGCCTCTGAGCTTGGGTCCGATTTTGTTCGAAACTCTGAATCACCAAACATCGATTTTGCATCGGTTCATATCTACCCTGATCACTGGTAAGCCTCTGTTGAGAAGTGTGTGAACAAATGTTTGGAAAACTTGTTTGTAAAAATAGAATGTTTGAAACTTTGGCAGGTTTCACGATCAGGGGTTTGAAGAAAAACTCAAGTTTGTGGTGAAATGGATGCTATCTCACATTGAAGATGGGGACAAGGAACTGAAGAAGCCTGTTCTATTCACAGAGTTTGGGCTCTCAAATGTGAACAAGGACTACCAGCCATCACAGAGGGATCGATTCTACAGAACCATCTTTGATGTTGTTTACAAATCAGCCAAGCGGAGGCGGTCTGGTGCGGGAACATTGGTGTGGCAGTTTTTGATAGAAGGGATGGAAGGGTTCAACGATGGCTTTGGGATTGTCCCATGGGAACAAGATTCGATTCAAAGATTAATGATAGAGCAATCTTGTAGATTGGGTCGGGTCACTGGACGCCATCTTTTGGACAAGAAGTCTATAGATATGTGTTCCCACAGACCATGAGAATAGAGAGTTTATTGTTTTGTTCTTGCCACTCATGTGGCCATATATGCAAACTCAAATATTATATAGTGAATTTAACCTTCCATTTTTTGTTGATTTGACCTGTAAATCACCTGATCAAAGTCAATAGAAGATCATTGATACAAGTACAACAAAAATGCTTCTTTTTCTGCACAAGTTAGAAGCTTTGAATCGAAGTAACCAAGTTTCAAATTTGTATATTGATCCTCTTAACTTTTTATTTATTTCAATTGGCCCGTTCATTTTAAGGAAAGAATTCACAACCTAAAAATTGGTCTAAAATCGACAAATTTTGTCAGGCTAACGACAAGGGTGAAACGATGGCTACACAGTGCCTCAACCTGATCCCCAAAGCTTATCTCATTCTCAATTGAGAATCTTTACAAATCTCAGCTTTGATTCCGTCTCTAACTCATCGAAGCTTTCTCTCAAGACAAATGGTAGATTCAGAACCCATCATCGGAGGCAAAATCTCAGCATCCGATCCGTGTTTAGGGGAATCGTGGAGGAAGTGGGCGAAGTCAAGAACTTGGGAATGGCCAATCACGGCGGATTCGACCTCAAATTCATTTTTTTCTTTAATTTCATTCGACGTAAAACACCCGAAACTTCGGTGATAGCATTGCAGTGAACGGGACTTGCTTAACAGTGACAGAGTTCGACGCAGAGGAATTCACCGTGGGGTTATCACCGGAGACGCTGCGAAAAACATCGCTAGAGCAGTTGGAGAGAGGATCTCCGGTGAATCTTGAGCGTGCGTTGCAGCCGGTGAGTTGGGTGGGTGGACACGTGGATGGGGCGGGAGTGATAGTATCAATGGAGGTTGAGGGAGATTCGTTGTGGGTGAAGGTAAAAGCTGGCAAGGGTTTGTTGAAATACATTGTGCCTAAGGGGTTTGTGGCGGTTGATGGGACGAGCTTGACTGTGGTTGATGTGTTTGATGAAGAGAGCTGTTTCAAATTTATGATGGTTGCTTATACACAGCAGAAGGTTGTGACTCTTACTAAGAGAATTGGGCAAAAAGTGAACCTTGAGGTTGATATCATGGGGAAATATGTTGAGCGGCTTCTCACTAGTGGTGGCTTCTCCATCAACATGGCTGAGGTAACTAGAAAATTCAAAGTTTAGATCTTTTTTTGGAAGAAAGAGTGATGAATTGTGATTGATCTTCTATGTGGGTGTCCTTTGATGATTTATGGGATCTGTTTAGTCACTTGGCTTGACTAATCTTTGTCTAAGAAACTTTTAGTTTTTGTTCTTTTGTTGTGGTGGATATGTGTATTTGCTGTTCCCTAATCACTTTGCATAGCTAAAATGAGAAGCTTGTTCCTTGTGTTGTGTAATCTCAGTGAGGGCATTGCCTTTGGTATTGTTTGGGGATCTTATTGTTGTTGAGCTAAGAAGTGTTTGTTGTATGGGTTACAGGAAAAGAAAGAATGATGATTAGATGTGACTTGGGAGAATTTGGAGTGCAGCGTTGGCCTTGGGTTCTATGTAAGATGGATCCTTAACCTTTGTTTCTTTGTAATGATGCTAGTGAATAATCACGCACTTATGCACAGTGAGAAAAGTAGATGAAGCAATAAGGCTTTGCCCTTTTTAAACTTAGATTCTATTTTGCTTCTTGTTAGGCCTTCATATGTATCTCTTGAGTGTTTTGATGATTAAATGGAAAAACAAGAAAAGGAGTTGAATACATAAACACCAAGATGCATATATAACGTCTTCTTTACCTTTGGAACATGTTCTGAGATGTGTTACTACGATTTCACGATGACAAAAACAAAAGACAGAGAATGAGGAAGGTGGAAAAAAGAACAGCGAGAGATGCAGTTGCGGAGGCTTGGGGGATTGAATCAGAAGTTGAGGATGCAGACTGGGTGACATTGGTGCAATCGAGACCTTCTTTGCCCTCTTTACACATGTTGGCAAAGATTCCAGGAGGATAACGACCATAGATATTGATGTAGCTGAACATTGTGGAGGCACAATCGCTCTTGTCATCGTTAAGATCTTCAGCAAAAGGGCAAGCAAAGTCCTTGAAGGCGGAGCAACACACCTTTGCCGGATAATTTGGTCCTTTGCATTTGCTTGTTATGATTGTGTAGTTCTTGCTCGCAAAATCTTCTTTGCAGGCTGTTTCAACAAAACACAAAAAACGATCCACATTTGGATTAATATATTTTAAACATTAGAATCAAGATTTGCTAATCATGAATGATCTTTACTTGACTTTGCCTGAAGAAGAGCTCGGCTTGTGGCTGCGTGAGTATCAAATTCATCATCTGCACATTCAAATCCAGAATTCTCATATAATGAGTACAAAAATAGAAAGAAAAGGAAACAAAACATTTATAAATTCCTAAACACAATGCAAGAAATTGAGGACAAAAGAGGAGATTTTACATGAAAGGGAGAAACCAGAGAGGAGGAAAATGGGAAGAAGAGAAAGCAGACAGTAAGGAGAAATCTCCATTGTTTCTCTGTTTCTTCCTCCTTCTCTTCTTTTCTTTTTTATTTTGTTTTCCATAACATTTTGGTTATAATTGTTAATCTTTGTTTCTTTTTTAGTGAATGAAAGTTACAGGCGGAGAGACAATTTCGGAGATGTAAAAAGAAGAAATCTTTGCATCATTTCATTCGAAAACTAAGGTCAAACAAAAATCTTTGCTTTTTTTTGCATGATTAATATGAGTTATGAGATTTGGAATTGAACCTGAACTAAACCAGAGCCTGAACCACGCCGTTTCAGTATACTTCAATTTTCTCGGAGATTTTTGATTCAGTACTCTGCTCCAAATTTTGAGATTTTTCTTCTCCAAATTGAAGTTCTTAAACCCTAAACCTTAGCTTCTCTGTTTGAAATCAGTATCACAGCCAAAGTATGAAGCATCTTCTTCTTCTTCTTCGTCTTGTTCGTCCAAAGCCAAATTACATTCTCAGGAGCTTCCTTTTCCACTCTTTTTGGAGAAGCAGAACCACACCCTCGCCATTGGACCCTGATACTCTGCAGCGTCGGATCGCGAGAGCTGGTGATCCCTCTGCTTCGATTATTAGAGTGTTGGATGGATGGCTTGAACAGGGGAATCTGGTGAAGACTTCAGAGCTCCATTGCATCATTAAAATGCTCCGCAAGTTCAGTCGTTTCTCCCACGCCCTTCAGGTCTCTCATTTCTGGATTCTTCAGTTTGCATTTTCAATAAAGTTCTTCTTTTTATTGTTACTCTGTAATGATATGAATCCAAATCTTAAAAGGGCATTTTTTGTTGTTGTTGTTGTTGTTGTTGATGTTAGATATCAGATTGGATGAGTGAGCATAGAGTTAATGAGATATCTGAGGGAGATGTTGCTATTCGGCTTGATTTGATTGGTAAAGTTGGTGGTTTGGGAGAAGCAGAGAAGTTTTTCGAAAATATTTCTATAGAGAAGAGGAACTACCATCTCTACGGTGCTCTATTGAATTGCTACGCGAGCAAGAAGGTGTTGCACAAAGCTGAGCAAATGTTTCAGGAGATGAAAGAGCTTGGCTTCCTTAGAGGTTGTCTTCCCTACAATGTGATGCTGAATCTTTACATCCGGACTGGGAGATACACAATGGTTGAGAAGCTTCTGCGGGAGATGGATGACGGGAACTTGAAGCCCGATATCTTCACTGTGAACACGCGGCTACATGCCTATTCGGTTGTAGCTGATATAGAGGGAATGGAGAAGTTTCTGATGATGCATTGTGAGGCTGCCCTGGGGCTTCAGCTGGACTGGCGCACTTACGCTGATGCAGCAAATGCCTACATTAAGGCTGGATCAACTGAAAATGCGCTAGAGATGCTGCGTAAATCAGAGCAGTTGGTGAATCCTCAGAGAAAAAAACATGCCTATGAAGTTCTCATGTCATTTTATGGGGCTGCAGGTAAGAAAGAAGAGGTGTGCCGTCTCTGGAGCTTGTACAAGGAGCTGGACGGGTTCTACAACACTGGATACATAAGCGTGATCAGTGCACTCTTGAAGATGGATGACACCGAGGGGGTTGAGAAGATTATGGGAGAGTGGGAAGCTGGACACTCCCTATTTGATATCCGGATCCCACACTTGTTAATAACGGGTTACTGCAAGAAGGGAATGATGGAGAAGGCGGAGGAAGTAGCAAAGATGTTGGTCCAGAAGTGGAGAGTGGAGGAAACAAGCACATGGGAGCGTTTAGCTCTTGGGTACAAAATGGTGGGTGAGATGGATAAGGCGGTGGAGAGGTGGAAGAGGGCTATAGAGGTAAGCCAGCCAGGGTGGAGACCACATCAGGTTATACTGATGAGCTGTGTGGATTATGTGGAGGGTCGAAGAGACGTGGAGAGTTTGAGAAAGATTTTGAGACTGCTAAGCGAGCGAGGACACATTTCCTATGATCAATTATTGTATGATATGAATGGAACTGGACTGAGTTGGAAGATAGTCGATGCAATGGGAAGAAGTCAGTACATGGAGGAAGGAGAAGTAAGAATCTAGCCATAGAGATATTCCAAATAACAGTCTTGAGGCCATTTGGATTCATACAGTTTTATTCCATCTATTATAAGCTTTTTTAGGGCTTAGTATTAGTTCAGAAGAATGAGGTAAACTAATGAGAAACGCCTAATCGATTAATGTTGAACTAGATAACAAAACAAAGTTACAAATATTTTGATTAATATGTTACTCTTCTCCACCAACATTTCCTCCTCTCATTGCCACCACCAACTTGAGAAAGATTTTGAGACTGCTAAGCGAGCAAAGACTCATTCCAAACAATGAAGTCTTAAGACCATTTGGATAAATGCAATTTTGTCTCATCTACAAGCATTTTTTGGGCACAATGACTTAACTAATATGATTAATGTTAAGTATATACAGCAAAGAGAGTTACAAATTGATTCATATGTTAGTCTTCTCAACCAATGTATCCTCCTCTCATTGCCTCCACCATCTTCAGGCTCAACTGGTCTTTGTCCATTGCATGCATCACTTGATCTTGCTTGTTCAAGAGTCTCAGAATGTCGGCTGCACTCTCCATGTCTCTCCGACCCTCCACATACTGGACGCAGGCGTAAGCAGACAGAGCCAGATTGCTCTCTGGGTTCCAGCGGTTATGCAGCCTCCAATCATTATATAACACATCTTCAATGTTGATCCTTCCTCTACACCATATTAAGCAAAAGAGAGGTAGTAATAACATATTAGGACCAAAGAACTGGAGTTCCCGACAAAGTCTTCCCCTGCCTGAGAAAAAGGAGTTGGTTTTGTATAAGCTATTGCTGCATGTATTCAGATATCAGATTATGACAACAGAATATGATTATGATAGAATTAAGATTGTAAGAATGAAAGAAATTTCATGAGTGTGGTGGGGATTGATCACATGGACCATTTCATCTCTACACCTACTAGGGAATAATAATAGCGACTGATGAGTCTTCAGAAGAGTATCATTCACTCACTCGCTCAAAGCAAAATAAGCTTTGATCAGGCAATGTAGGCAAAGATATATAACATCATCACCAGCCTCCTCATTTGCAAAAATGATTCTCTAAGAAAACAAAACTAGGCAAATTTTAATCCACGTAGGCCTTTATGCAACAAGATCCTAGTTATCAACAAAACTAAGGACAAGGAAAAACAAAAGAGCAATGAGCCTCAGACTATTTAAAGTATTTAATATCAGTGGTAAATCAAACAATGTAGGCAAACTTTTTCAATCATCACTGGCTCATGAACTAACTAAGCTCACAAAGATTAATAATACATCATGCAATGACAACACACAAGTATTGTTTCTCGTTCAGAGAAGTTCACAAGCCTATTTAACAAAAAAAAAAAGACAAATCATCTCGAGCACTCATATTTTTTTTCTCCCCGCCACCATTATGTGTTCTTCTTCCACAGAAACCCTAGAATCCCTTTTATGCAATTGTAATGTTTAGTGATGGACCAAATTTCCAAATCGGATATAGGCCCATTAAAGCTCAGCATTATCGACCCAACATGAAACCCATTATGAATTGGGGATTGATTATCATCTTTTTTGTTTACACGCTTTTTCATTATTATTTTTCCTCTTTTAATTCAAACTTAAAAATCTGGGTTCATGTAGGCTTATCTTTTAAAAGCTGGAATCTGACAGAGAAATGTTTGTTATCTCCAATATTTTCTTCTTTTTATTAAAAAACGATTAAATTAAAAATCTGTAAATTCTTGCATGATTAGTAGATCTCATAATCATTGTTAACATCGAAATCAAAGGAGGAGAAAACAAGCTAAGTAATTAGGGCGGCGAAAAGAATGAATAAAACACAATCAATAAAGACTTAATTAGATAATCATAAAACCCACAAGAAAAAAGAAGACAAAACTTAGTATGAGAGGACAAAAAAAGAACAAGACAAAGAGATGGAGATGTAAGATTTGAAAATGGAAAGAATCAACGACGAAGGTTCTTGACTTTAGACCATCCCTTCTTACAAGATTTGCTGACCATTTTGATTCCTTTCTTGAACAGATGCTTCAGCTCTATGGCTCTCACCTTGACCTGTTCTTCGAATGCTCCCATCTTCTTCTTCTTCTTCTTCTTATCTCTTTCTCTTTCTTCAAGAGGCCAGAGATGTAACGTTTGTGCTTTATTAAAGTTTTGTATGTATCCTCATCTCTCTCTATATATTGATAGCTGAGAATGTTATTAATAGACTAATTGGAAGATTACACCTAAGCTAAGCTATCTCTGCTTCTGAAATTCTTTTGTCTGATTTTGCTATTGCTTTAATTAAGAAAAGATTCTTCTTTTTCCATCTTGAATAGAACAACCAATAAGTAGTCAATTGGTTTTGCCATCTGGTGCGTCGACCCAATACACGTGGCAGGAATTTTACCGTAGGATGTTTACGGTGAAAATGGCCAGCTGTGCAATCCTCATCACACGGGACCCACGAATGGACCTGGTCCTTTTCACACTTACTTCGAATGAGAACAACTAAAATCACTTGTGATTATTTGAAGTCTGATTTGTATATTTACATGTATATTTATACAGGTATATATATCATATTGTATAAAGTAATTCATGGAATAAAGCCTAACCTTTTTCTTGTTAATTAAGCTCCACCTTTTGATTGTTGGTTTAGTCAATACACTTTCATAAATTCAAAAAAGGAAAAGAGATCTCCCTTAAGGAACAGATCAGCTCTGCACAAACACGGTGTATACGCTGTCTTCTCTTAACAAAGAGTGATTCGGTGGAGATCCCTTTTCCTTCTCAGTTACGTCATCTGAACGTAGCTAAGAGAGTAACGTAAGGAGAAGTGTCAAGGCATTGTACAAGGAGTGGACTACCACTGAGGAGGCTAAGTTCCCTGACCAGCTGTAACATAACCCGAGAATGCAACCTATCCCAAACAGCTGCACAAAATCTTCACTCGAGAAGTGAGCTGCTGCAAATACTCCTGAGCTGATTACAAGCGCCTTCCACCGTTCCATTCTCAACCCTAAGGAAGTCAATAGAAAACGTCTGTACACTATCTCCTCCAAGATGGGAGCTATAACACAGTAGAGTGCAAAACACCCGATTCTCGATACATCCCCGTTCGCCAATATCTTCTCCAATTCTGATTCGTGTACAGCCTGAGATCAAACACATTGCTTCTACTATGTTAAACACTTAAACAATAATCATCTTAGCAGAGAATGGTAGAGATCAGGCCATTGGGGAGACCTTAGAACCAAAGAGTTGATCAGCTATAAGTGACGTGACGAAGATAAAGCCTACAAGACATCCCAAACCCAATGCTGAACCAACCACCCAGTTTCTTACTTCTCTTGAGTCATTATTACTCTTTAGAAAGTTGATTGATTTGTATTGAGGCTTCGCAGTGGTCCTCAGCAGCAAGACTGTCCCTGCAAGTTCTACCACTTGGAGACCAACAAGTGACAGCACCTGTGTTTTGTAGCCACACAAGAATTTGAACACCAAAAATCAACTTCACAGTCAAGAGCATATAGAAGAATGGCAGAGACTGAGCATATTTCTTCTGCTCTTTGCTCATCTCTAAAGTAAACAATTCAACTTAATATCAAACATTACGCAGCCAATAACACATTCTTCACGAACTAGTATACGTAAAACCTTCCAGACAAAAGGAAAAGAGACTAACTTGGGTCTGAGGATCAAGAATCTGCTGGTGGAGTGTGTTAGCAACAATGGATAAACCCCCAAAACTGAGAGGAATATGCAGAGAGAACATATAAAGAGCAAATGTGCTCCATACGTTTTTCTCTTCCCATGGAACTTCTGATGCTAAAACTGAGAACCCTTCTTCATTCCCCAACTGTTCAATCTAACAAGCACCACACTTGGAATTAAAATTCCCATTAAAACTAATAAACAAGGGAACTTTATCCTAATCTCAAACGAAGATGACTCAATCAAGGGAAGGAGACGCACCTCTTGTGGGGATCTGCTATTGAGACAAGAGCAGCTGAGAGAAGGGCTTGATCTCAACCGACAAGTGGTAGTAGAGAAGAGACCACGAAATTCCCAATATCTCCGGTCGGAACCCTTAGCCACCGGCGTCTCTCTACTACAGAAGGAAACACATGGAGCTAAAATCATCGCCGTCTTTGACATACCTTCATAGAACCAAAGCCGTTTTCAAGTTACCGTGGACCAATTCAATTCTGTGGTTTCCAAAGACTTGTCTTTTCTTTTTTTGGCATCAATTGTGATTTATTTTTTTCAATAGATAGATATCTTCTTGGCTTAGCTCAAAAAAATAAAAAATATATCATTTCTTTAGATTTTTGTGTAATAAAAGTTACAACTTTACGATTTGCCGATTTAGAAAGCAGCAATAGCCAACAGGATTCACAGGTGTTCGTTTCTTTGCAATTTCTCTTCTTCTTCGACCCAACCACCCACCGACGAAGAGAATTTGAATTTGAATTTGTTGTCGTCGTCTAGGCTTTTGTGTGGTGAACAAAGATGATGAGAATCGTGAGAAGTTGTTTACAGTCCATGTTGAAGCTCGTGAATTCCTTACTAGGGATGGTTGGGATCGCCATGATCCTTTATGCTGTTTGGTTGATTAGGCAATGGCAAGAACAAATGGGAAATTTCCCCTTTGCTGATTCTGATCACCCTGTTCCATGGTATGTGAAGTTTCCCATTTTTATGTATCTTGATCAGTTTCTGGCTATTTGGCCGTTTGTATTGTATTGAGATTGTGATTGGTGTGAGAACGTTACTTAGCAAAAGAGGCTGAGACAAGATCATAGATTCTGTAAGCTTGAGGTGTGTGTGGAAGCTCAAAGCTGTTAGGCTATGGAAGATATAGCTTTAGGATTCTTGTTAGATTTTTCTATCAAATTTGATGGCACTGTAAATGAGTGATATATGTTGTTTCTATTTTCAAAGAGAAGTTAACACTGTTGTCAATTGTTACGAAGTTTGCTATTGCTGAACCAATCCCTTCTTATGAGCTGCAGGTTCATTTATGCATTTCTTGGTCTCGGGGCCATTCTTTGTGTTGTCACCTGTGCTGGGCACATAGCTGCTGAAACCGTTAATGGATGTTGCCTTTACTTGGTAAACTTATTTTGTCATATATAAGCTTTTCTTGCAACTTTATTGATGAATTGTAGCATCTATGGTTTAACCTGTTTGCCTTTGGTAGTTTCAGCACTCCTTCCTGAAATTATTCTTGTGTTTCTTTTAATGTGAATACTGCATTTGTTTGTTGGCTCATCGACTGAGTTCAGTATATGGGATTCCTTGTCTTACTAATTATGGTTGAAGGCGGTGTAGTTGCCGATATCTTTCTAAACCGTGACTGGAAGGAGGTATAATTTCTCTGTATATTTTCTTTTGAGCAATCTTGAGAGGCTCTCAAATGTCACGCCCATGATCCTAACATTTAAGAAGCGTTCATCAGGACTTTCCAGAGGATCCGAGTGGCGCTTTCCACCAGTTCTCTAAATTCATCGAGTCAAATTTCAAGATTTGCAAGTGGATAGGTCTCTCTATTGTCTGTGTTCAGGTACCTTAATTGATACCAACAAGTTTCTAATGTTCTGAGCTCTTTTAAATTGCTTGGTTACAATAAATCACAGCGTTCTCTTTGTTTATTTGCAGGGTCTATCAGTTTTATTGGCCCTGTTGCTCAAAGCTCTTGGACCTCACCGTCATTATGACAGTGATGATGAATACAGTGTAAGCACAGTTGCACTCCTGCAGGATGCTCATCAGCCGCCTCCATATGTTGTTGGAGAACCCATTTATGGAGCCAACCCGGGATCTTGGACGGTTAGGATTAATGAAAGGGCTAATCGGTGAGAGGTTCAAAACCAAGAAGCTCTGAGAAGAAAATGGCAGAGACTTACTCTTTCCATGTGCATTACTTTGGCTTTTGATTTGCACATCTCTGTCTCTTTCACTCTCACTGCAAATTCCAAACCACTATCTCTTGTAAATCTTGGATACACATATACATATACATATGGGGATGTTCTTGTAATTATGTGATGAGTGCCTCTCTCTTTCTGTCCAAGTAAATATATATTCCCACTCTTTAGGTTTTAGCATCATTAGGAATGTTCTGATGGGTTCTATAGCAACTGGTTTAAAATAGATTTTGTTTGATCTAACAAAGATTTCTATCCTGCAGGTTATTAGGTTTGATAGGATTAATTAGTCATATCTTTGTCGGATCGGACCGTTCCTTACTTTATTTTGTCAAAATCTCAAAAATAAAGTAAATAAATTTTCTTCAATTTTATCATGTCATTGAAAACATTATCAACAACTCATCTTGATTAATTTACATGAACGATAAAAGATCTTCGGAAACTTGAAAACAAGTTTTTCCTATTAGTAAATTAATGTTGGACCCCGGATTCGATTCCTCTTGGGTACGAAAAGTTATTTTTATAATTAAAAGTTTCAAAGCTTGTTTTCGGGGAATGGGCTGAAGGTTCAAAACACTCTCGGTTTAACAAAAAAAGAAAATTAGTGTTGGATTTGTTGGTAAATTGAAGTTTTTCAGTCAATTCATGAGTTACCGATTCATTTTGACTTCACAGAATTCAAAAATAAAAATTAACTAATACAATTTGTGTTTAGTATTTTTTCAAATCAAAATAAATAAATAAATAAAAAGAAGAAGAAGAATAACACCACACTTTTCATGCTATATAGAAAACAATGCGTGTGTACTATAGTCTTTGATAATGCACATACGCATACATGTATTCAGTACTCATGATATCATCACTTGTATTTAATTTTACTTGATTTCGTGTGACTTGGACTTCAAATTTTACGTACGTTCATCTCCAATGTAGATACTTATCTATATTTAAGTTAATTAGGTGACGAAATGTTACATGTATTTTACAAGTTGTGAACTCTATGATATATTTGGAAGACGAGAATTGATAAACTCTTTAAATGGATACATAGCTCATCTCGATTTAAAGTCGAGCTCGCCTTTAAGGAATGCTATACATGTTTGGAACGACTAAGAGACCCAAAGGACAACAAGTGAGACGTTATTGGAAGTAAAGAAGATTGATAGCTCCTTTGATCGCATGTCGGATGGATAGATCTTGGCCATAAGAAAAGCCAACGAGTAGTGTTGGTTGGACTTTATAGCTCCATGATGGTACTATGGATTTGTTAGATTTATAAGGCATAAAACGTGGTTTATCGGTTCTTCGCTTTTGAACGGCGAAGTTTGATTTGGGTTATGCCATACTTGGTAAAACATGATCGATATTACTCTCATTGTATCAATGATTCCATGGATTTGATGAATATGATCTCGAACCCAAAGGGTTGGCCAGCTCTTGGCTAAGAGCTTCATGAAATTGGAATGATTAAGTCCCATTGTTCGACCAAACTTTCTGGCAAATAAACTTGGAATAGAAATGTGTATTTCTTTTGTTAGCACTTTTGTACCCATTTGGTTAATCGCGAGTGTAAGAAACATTTTTTTATTAACAAAAGCATTGAAAAAAGAAGTTAGTTAGGTACAATAATTAACAAAGCCTTGGAATTGGATTGAAGTGCGCAGCAACAAACAAATGTTGCATATATAGATATATATATATATAGATATATATTTGACCTCCTAGTCCGAGCTGAGCTCTCCCAACCGGAATCTGTCCGGAAACGTGTTTCGCCAGAAAGCGATAGTTCTATCGCCTCCTGCTATCCCCTAATCATTTCATCCCTCATGTTTGTAAGGAATTTCACATGTTGCATTCACCATATTTTAATTAGAAAACGATATAAATAATAAGTTTCGATATAAAACTTTTGTACACAGTGCAAAACAGTCATATCTAACAATTTTGGGACTACACTTTAACCACCATTATGTCATCAAACTTTGTATGCTGAAGTGTAACTGATCCTATAACTATTCTGCCAAATATTATGTGTATCGCAATATTAAGTTTCTAAAACTTTTTTATTCTCCTTTGCCACAAAATAAATCAAGTAAATAATAACAGCACTGAGGCTATGGTTGGTTGTTGACTAAGAAAAACGAAACAAAAGAATTAATAGTATCTTGAGTGCTGAAATGATTAATGCGCTGTGAGCAAGAGATTGGCCAACAAGATTCCGTATTTTCAATTTTATCATATAAAGATCAGATATACGTTATTATTCCTCGCCTAATAACGACATTCTCAATCTCTTATTTTACCAAGGTTTTTTTTTGTTAAAAGATATTTAATTTACGAAGGTTGTGTTGTTTTCTATATAGCATGAAAAGTGTGGTGTTATTCTTCTTCTTCTTCTTTTTGTTTATTTATTTTGGTTTGAAAAAATACTAGACACAAACTGTATTAGTTAATTTTTATGTTTTAAATTCGGTGAAGTCAAAATAAATCGGTAACTCATGAATTGACTGAAAAAGTTCAATTTACCAACAAATTCAACAACAATTTACCAAAAATGAACCTTCTGCCCATATTCTCTTCCAATCCCTGAAAACAAGCTTTGAAAATTCTTATTTTAAAAACAACTATTTGTACCAAAAAGGAATCGAACCCGGGGTCCAACATTAATTTACTATAGGAAAAACTTGTTTTTAAGTTTCCAAAGATCTTTTATCGTTCATGTAAATTAATAAAGATGAGTTGTTTATAATGTTTTCATTAACATGATAAAATTTTAGAAATTTTTTCAAAACGATTCATTTCAGTATATATATATATAACAAATTTTACGATCGAGTAAAAGACAATGATTGAGACAAGAGGTCTGATATAGTTTTACTGTAAAACCAAACCGTATTTCAATAGATTTTAAATGGTTTCATTTGCTATAGAACAAAAACTCGTAAAACTGAAAAAATTAAACCAGAACCACACAGTAAACCGAAATATCACCCTACTTTTACATCATACAAAAAGAAGAGTGGAAAAACGAACTAGTGTACGGGTAACGGAAGAATCTCCCAACAACCTTTGGCTTACAACGGTGGAATCTTATAATTGCATAAACAACCCCTACCCTACGGTATCGTGCTAAATCAAGGCCCTAACTGTCAGTAGGTCCCATCTCCCCCAAAATGGCACACTTCGGTCATTAGAAGATGGACTCAGGGACAGAATCGGCATTTTGATTTTGATGCAAATACTTTTCCTTTTTGCAGACATAACCATACCATTCCCTCCCTATTTAACCAACCAACCAACGATTTTCTCACACTCTCACTTCTCCACTTTTTTTTTTTGGGGTTAGTGTGAGTTTTTGGTTAGTCTCTCTTGTCAAAATGCAGCTCCTTCCAGTCATCTACCGACACTCCAGTCGGCTCTGGCTCCAGTCAACAGGTGGCAGCTCCACATTGGGTCCCCGCCACCCCCACATGGTACGGAAGTCCAGAGGGCGACGGAAGAAGCGGTAACAACCACACCACACATCTTTCTCTCATAATAATTAACGCCAACCAAAATTGATTGGGCTTTATACTACAAAATCAAAAGTTCATGCATTTACTGCAAAATTAACAGTAATTGAAGGGCTTAATTAACGAAATGCAAACGCAGGAGGAGCCTGAAGCCGTTCAAGGCCAGGGTAGGAGCGGTGAGTCCGATTCTGTTCAAGAGCGGCGAAGGCTGCGGGGCTTGCTACAAGGTCAAGTGTCTCGACAAGACAATTTGCTCTAAAAGAGAAGTCACAATCATCGTCACCGATCAGTCACCGTCAGGACCATCTGCAAAAGCAAACCACATTCACTTCGACTCAAGCGGCGCCGCCTTTGGCCATTTGGCTATTCCTGGACATAACGGCCTCATTCGCAACCGTGGCCTCCTCTCCGTTCTCTACAGCCGATACATCTTCTCGCTAAAATTAACCAACTAACGAACAAATGAGTAAAATATTCTTAGTTTTAACATTGGGAGAAGTAAACAAATAACAAACTTTAACTGCAGTTTGACCGTTGACTACATACAACACCTATGTGATCTCTTCTGACACACAGACACTAACACTTGTCTACTTTTTTATAAAACAGGACAGCATGCAAATACAGAGGGAAGAATATAGCGTTCCATGTGAACGCAGGATCGACTGATTATTGGTTATCTCTTCTCATTGAATATGAAGACGGAGAAGGAGACATTGGCTCTATGCACATTCGTCAAGTAATTTTCTTTATAAATCTCTCTTTCTCAATTCCTAAAAATGTCTTCTTCTTCCCTTAATATAACTAAATTTTACTTGTTGAAGACTGAGTCTAAGGAGTGGATAGTGATGAAGCACATATGGGGAGCCAACTGGTGCATCGTCTCCGGACCTCTCAAGGGACCATTCTCTGTTAAGCTTACCACTTTGTCCAACAACAAGACACTCTCCGCCACCGATGTCATCCCTAGTAACTGGGTTCCTAAAGCAACTTACACCTCCCGTTTCAACTTCTCCCCCAACCTCTAATTTACCTCTCTTCATTATCTTTTTGTTGGAGAAGAGGACAATGAGTGAGAGACCAAACAGTAAGTAATAACAGAATCTCCAAAGTAAAGGGGAAGAGAGATTGCATTTGTGTGACTAGTACTAACTTTCTATGTTCTCTTTTCTTTTCTTTTTTTCCTTATAAAAACGTCCATAGGGATGTGTGTCTCTATAAGGTCGTTTGTGGGAACATTACTATAATAAGATAATTTACAAGTGTATCCTTCAATCTTATTCCAAATCTTTTGCCTGCCCCCACCCACTCTCTCTAATGACAACACAACTTGGCGACTCTTAATTTCAAAGTATTAATACATCAACTCTGTTTCTCATTCATTCTCTAACACGTTCGTTCCTACATACAATATACATACATATATATATACATGGTGTGCCTGGAAAGCGACGAAACAACTGGACCTAACCACCACGTGCATCCCACGTGTCCCATTATCAAGTCACTAAGATAATAATGTAAAGATGGTTTCACATGCCGCGACCCTCTCAACCACATATATGTTATGCCCAGTTGCCCACATCATACAATCAAATATTCATCCAACAACCTTTACTTCTCAAGTCTTATAAATGTAATTAGTGCGTGGAACCAAAATGATTGAACGTGAACATCTTCCAAGACAATAACCAAATGTTGCAGAATAAATATAATGATAATAAAAAACAATAACCAAAACAAAAGGACTAAACTTTTCTCTCCAGAAGAGGGAATGTTGTGTCCACAGACAGCCCCCAATAGAGCTTCTATGTGCACATACTTACCTCTTCTTATTATGCCCGCAGCTACTGTGACTTCAATACCAAATAATCCCCCCAACAGTAATACTAAAGACCCTTCTCCTTCACTCCGTCTTGGCTCCCTCAGCTTCAGCCACAGCCACAGGTTTCTCTCCCTCTCCCGAGGCAGTAACCTCAGGTTTCGCTGTTTCAACACTTGCCTCTTTGGCAGGTGAGGCAGGTTTTTCCTCTGCTGCCTTTGGATCCACAGCTTTTTCATCTTTTAAGTTGTTGGCGTCTTTCCCATCTTTTAAGTCGTTGGCGTCTTTCCCATCTTTTAAGTCGTTGGCGTCTTTCCCACCTTTTGCATCCTTTCCATCTTTCCCATCTTTGGCATCTTTGGCTGGTGGAGGTGGTGGCATCATGTGGGGTGGGGGATTTGTCTTAAGCTTCAAGAATATCTGCCTCATTCTCCCTAGATCAGTTGGCTTCCCAGGTTTAGGACCCTGGATAACATTCACTGATGGTTTCTTGTCCGGATCCTTTTTCCCTCTCTTCTTCTCGATGTTTGGAACCTCACGCGGGATTAGCTCTGCAATTGCTTTCCAATAATGCTTGTCAACTTCTTTGTGGAACTTCTCTTGGTTAGCCCAGTATAGCTGCAAGAGAGACAAAACTCATACAAAGTTACCAATACACCCAAGAATCTCAAATTGCTGCAATTGGGAATATTATCACTGCTTACCTTCTCTTTTTCGCGGTTGTCAGCCTTGTTGGTCTCGATGTTCTTATCTCTTTTCTCATAGAAGGCTTTCTTGAATTCTTCTGCTTCAGTTATGATCTGATTCCGCATCTCCTTCTCTTTCTTTTCCTTCTCCTCAAGGTGAATGGCGTTTAGACTGGACCAATGGTTGCCAAAATATCAGTTTCACACACTGAGGGATTCTTTCATATATGTTGAACAAGAAAACCACGGTGGCTCAAGTCTAATCTGATCACAGAATTGACAAATCATAGAAGAAGATGATAGATACAACACAATATAACTCTGATCTTTCTTATTCCAAATCAGATCACAGAGGGATTGCAATTGAACTCTGATCGAACAACCAATCACTATCCACTTCATTTTTTCCTTAGTTACTCGTCAAAACACATTACTTTCACTAACAATACGATCACATTCTAATAGTTTAGCGAATTATGTAAGAGAGCCATAATAAAATCGAAGCTTAAATTGATTAAAGACCAGAACTTTCCTACACTAAGATCGTAGGTTATCTCTCTACCATAGTCACAAGCTTGAGATATACCCCTATTTCATATAACACGAAATGAAATAAAAACTGACCGGCGCCACTCACGGCGTTGGAAACCCTCTTCCCGCATCTCATTTGGATCTGGAAGAATCGGCCCATCGGAGGCAAAGATCGCGTCGCCGCTTCCACCGCCGTTTCCATTAGCATCGTTGACGGAAGGCTCAAAAGGCGAGGAAAACTCATGGTTTGGGGAAGAAGCACCAAATCCATAGCCGTTAGAGGAAGCAGGATTTTCAGATCCATAAGCTCCATCTTCATTGAAAGAGGAGAATCCACCAGATGAAGGTTGAGTCGGAGGTGGTTGGCCTTCGGAGAAATTATCGTAGCTCATGAATGACTCGTCGTGTCCAGACGGAGAATGAGTCTGAGCCGGGAAATCTCCGTCATCAAAAGTCGACATAGGTAAAGGAGAGCTTTTGCTTCTTCGAGATCGCAGATTCTCTCGTCTTGACTTTTTGTTTGATCGATGGTTTGATTCAGAAACAAGGAAGACAAGAGCCTTACGGAGCCTAAACGTCGTCGTTTTTAAGTCTGGCGTAGATCTGAATATCTGATTCATTAAAAAATGCCACGTTGACTTAAAACGTGTAACCAACTCACCGAACCGATCGTCTAACGATGTCGTTTCTTCTTCCTTCTAGAAAATAAAACATTTTCAAGTTTCGATTTTGAGCTAAACAAAAGAGACGACAATGGCGGATTGGTTCTTCGATAACGTGATGCCTGATTTCGTGAAGGAGAAGAAGGAAAGTGAAGCGGGAAGAGATTCGCTGATGAATTTTCTCGCTATGCCGTATTTGCCTCTCTCGCAGCAGCTCAAACGGTCCGCATTGGATCTCAAAGAATCCGTACGCGCAATTCAGACCTCCTCTTCTTCCTCGTGATTAGGATTCAATTGGGTTTCTTTGAAATGCTGACCAAATGTTGTTGGTATCTCTCAGGTAGAAATGGAAACTTGGGGTTTCAGTGGGCAGCAAGTTCAAGACTTCACTCTTTACTCTGGAACTCTTGGAGCTGCGTTTTTACTCTTTAGAGCTTATCAGGTCACTAGAAACGCCAATGACCTTTCTCTCTGCTTGCAAATCGTCAAAGCTTGTGATGCTGCTTCTGTCTCCTCAGGTTACCCTCTTAGCTTAGTTCTATAAAAACGAGTGCTTTGAATTGTTGTTGAAACTATGAGATTTTTTATTAGGGATGTTACTTTTATCTGTGGCTGAGCCGGTGTTTGTGGTCTCGGCGCCGCTGCAGCTAAGCTTTCTGGTGAGGAAGAGTTGCTTAATTACTATTTGGCACAGTTCCGTCAGGTTTGCTTCTTCTCAGGTCATTTTTTTTTGGTTAGTTTTGTGATTGAATCTGTGTATTTTTATTAGATAAGACTATCTACCGATCTTCCTAACGAGCTTTTGTATGGAAGAGTTGGTTATCTATGGGCTTGTTTGTTCATCAACAAATACATTGCCAAAGAAACTTTGTCTTCAGTTACAATTGTAAGTGCAATTCTTTGGATTGTAGAGCTATTGATGAGTCTCTCCATTGACTAAGGCTTAGTGTGTAGCGCGAAGTTGCTCAGGAGATTATTAAGGAAGGAAGATGAATGGCTAAGAATGGAAGCTCACCGCTTATGTTTGAATGGTATGGTGAAAGGTACTGGGGTGCAGCACATGGGCTTGCTGGTATATACACGTTTTGACGAGGCTGAGGATGTAAAGGGAACTCTTAAGTATATGATCAAGAATCGGTTTCCAAGTGGGAATTACCCTCCTAGTGAAGAAGATAGGAGACGAGATGTTCTTGTGCATTGGTGTCATGGAGCTCCTGGGATTGCCCTCACGCTTGTGAAGGCAGCTGAGGTAATGATGCCTTTTTACTTGGTCAAAATATGTGTGAGTTTTAAATGCTTTCTAGACATTATTGAGAGAGTTGATCTCTTGGAAATGAAAAAAAACACAGGTTTTTGGGGACAGAGAGTTTCTGGAAGCGGCTGTAGCTGCAGCGGAGGTGGTTTGGAACCGTGGATTGCTCAAGCGGGTGGGGATTTGTCATGGAATAAGTGGGAATGCATATGTTTTTCTCGCGCTTTACAGAGCTACGGGAAGGAGTGAGTATCTGTAGCGTGCAATAGTCTTTGCTAGCTTCCTGCTTGATAGAGGCCATAAGCTACTCGCAAAAGGAGAAATGCACGGAGTTGATAGTCCTTATTCCTTGTTTGAAGGCGTTGGAGGCATGGCTTATCTGTTCCTTGACATGGTCGACCCTTCTCAGGCCAGGTTCCCAGGTTATGAGCTTTGAACTTTAGATTAATAACATCTTCGTAGCTTTATTCCTCGAATCCTTCCCTCTAGTTATAGAATAAACACAAGGAGAGAGAGACAGAGTGGGTGGTCTGTGTGTTTAATGTAAGCAAAATGTTTTTGTTGTTTTGTAGTGAATCAATTAGAGTTGATGTATAATGGAACTTTCCGTAGATTAGTTCTTTAACTGTATGAATGTTTGAAGACGAATGAGAGACATGAAGTGAACACAAAGGTTCGACCTTTCTGTATTGTGTCTGAGTTTCTTGTTGAAACAAAATTAAAACAGAGCAGTTTTCTTCCTTGGAATTGCATGGTTCTATATACCTCCGTGTCAAACGCACTTGCAAGATCTGCTTACTTTCTTTGAATCTAAAACGAAGAACATAATACAATATAGTAGTATTCTTTCTCTTCTACATCTTCTACTTTAAAATGTTCAATTCTGTCCATAGGATAACGCTCAAAACTATTGATCCTTGCGCACAAGACGCTCAGCATCTCCAAGCTCGACTTCACTGTCTTTTATTTCCAGTCCGCCTTGAAACATCAACTCTATTTGCTCCAGCAACTTCCCGCTTGTCTCTGGGACTAGCACGTACACGAAGATAACCAAGAGCGCAGACACGAGGGAGAAGATAAAGAAGGTTCCTCCAACGGTAATGGCAAGTGAGACAGAGAGGAAGGACATGGCCACTAGACCGCTGCCAACCCTGTTCCCAACCGCCCCCAAGCGCTGAGGCTTGTGCTCTTAGCCGTAGTGGAAAGATCTCTGATGTCAAGACCCAGCAAACAGCTCGCATCCCTATAGAGAAGAAGGCAACATTCTCACAAACAAAGAGAAGTGCCAAGGTTATGCCAAGCTCACATTCCAATTGTGAATGTGAGCGTGAAGCTTAGACTAAAGAGACACAGAGTCATTCCAATTGTGCTCACATAAAGCAGCCATTTCCGGCCAACATTATCGATCAGGAAGGTGGCAAAGAGGATAAACACCGTCTTCGTAATGCCAACAGCAACAGTCGCAGCGAGCAGTTTGGTCTCATCTTGTATCCCAGCCTCTTTCAGGATCTCTGGTCTATAGTAGACGGTGGCATCAATTCCTGTGATCTGCTGAAAACATTGGATCCCAAATCCAACTATCAGCATTTTGCGTACAACAGGAGATGGGCTTAGAAGCTCACGGCACACTGGTCTCTCCTTGCTGCCTTCTGTATCTCCGCGAGCCGCTCTTCTACTTCGTCATCTCGCTCATTCGTTTTCATGAGCACTTCTCGTGCGCTGTCCACTCGGCCTTTCATCACCAGCCACCTCGGCAAATCCTATAAAAACCGAAGGAAGAATCCCAACTGCAAGCATGATCCTCCAGCTTATATGAACGGAAAGCCCCGAGAAGAGAACGCGTAGTTGGAAACATAGCCAAGCAAGATCCCTATAAAGATCTCTGGGAACGATGTGAGAAAGCCTTTCGCTACTGTGGACGCAATCTCAGCGATGTAAACCGGCGAAATCATAACGCCGAGTCCAATTCCAATGCCGGCTAAAGTTCTTCCGATCATCATAACCTCGAACGACGGAGCCACAGCCTTCACGGCGGCTCCCGTCTGAAGGACGAGAGCAGCCAAGGCCATGGTCCATTTTCTACCGATGGAATCTGTGGTTCTGCCGCCGGCTAAGCTGCCGAATAGAGAGATGCTGCTGAGGCTTCCAATGAGAACTTCCGTGATTTTAATATCCTGCTGTATGAACAACACCGCACCGCTCATTACCCCAACATCTTTCAAAGTTACCAAAAACAGAGGACACCAAAATTTTCTAAGCCAAGTAAAGAAGAAGAAGAACAATTCAAATTGAGATGAATGATTCTATGTGAAACTTACCGTAGCCGAGAATAACATTGTTCAACGATGCAAAAAGGGCACAAGCCATAACGTAGTTTCTGGTTCTGCTGTTTCTGGCCTCTGCATTCCTCTTATTTCCGATGGAGACCGCCGGAAAATCAGACCCACCGCCATTCCTAACCTCCGGCAGATTCATCTTCCTCTGCCGTTGCTTTTCAGACAGCAGACTCAAGTGGTGTTCTTGGCGGTTGGGAAAGAGAATTCAAACAACGACTTTGGAAGGGCTACGTTTAAATGTGTTGATGATTTTATCTTTAATTTTATTTTTAAATTAAAATTTAAATATAATTGTACTAGTTATACTAATATAATACAAAGTAGAGATTTGAACCTTCGATACAAGTGGATATAACTAGCCAATTGTATTAGAAATACGATCTACCTGTTAAAACCATCTACGCTACTGTATTTTACCGCATTTTTGTTGATATCAGTTACAATTACAAATATATAACTCAATTTAATCGAAAAATAGTCATTTTACTAGTAAATAGCATTTGAGAACATAATTTTTCATTTTGTAGGATCAGATGACCAGATCTAAACCGGAGTCTTAAAATTGGTGAATCGTTCATTGTCCACCTTTGTTTATAAAATTCAGTAACATTACGTTTCACGAATTACTTCTGTATTTGTTTTCTCTTTTCTAAAAGAGGAAAACATATGGAAAGAGTTACTGTATTAAATTAAGATATAATGTTGTTTTCAAGGTAACAACAGCTCATCTTCTTGCTTAGCAGACACTGTTAAAAGCATGATAGTAATTACAGTAAAATAAATAACCATATTGAGGGTTTCGATATTTTTGGTGATTGTTCAATTTATGTTTTGGTTTCCGTAAGCTACCTATGAATGAGATCTGTCGGTGGTTCTTCCAAGCTCATTGGACCACAGAGACAGAGACAAAGACTTGGTACCAACAAAAACTAAATTTGGAATGCCCAATCGATCATTATGACATTAATATTTTTCTTCATCAACATAACCAACCACTTTACTGGCTTACTGGGACATGTTTCCATGCCAGACAGACTACAACTAAAAACATTCATTTTTTTTTCTGAAGAAAACAACAATAATATACAGATTCACTTCCTCGGCAACAATTCATTTTTCCAAATTTTTTTACGAATACCCTTTTTCGAGATAGAAGTACGTTTTTTTGGAACTGCCATTCAAAAGTGAAAAAAGATTCCAAACTCGAGAAACCACAAACGAATAAATCAAATCTCTCATGGGGAATTACACGGCCGCTGCTGATGGAGCCTTCCCCAATGTGTTCCAAAATATATAATCCCCAGAAGTCACCTGTTAACCCACATATTATCAAACGTTACCTGGTTAGTTACTCCTGCGAACAGATATATCTTGAGATTTATATACTTTATTGGCAGTAGCTTACCTGAGCAGAAAATTCAACGGGCGACTTTGTGGTTGGGTAGATATTGACCTAGCAAAACAAAGGGGCGCTATAATAAGTCGATAATCCTATGGTTAACACTGTTAACTAGTCATTCCAACTTGCCAAAACTTACTGATTTTGTGTCGATTGACATTCGAGATACAGATGCCCCGACAATCTTGAACGAGACCTGTAAACCAGAAGATAGATTTGAACAACAACCAAGTCCAAAGATTTCAAAACGGAAGCAAAAGGCATACATACCTTGGCATAGTCATAGGCTTGCCAGCAGAATGGTTCCTCCAACTCAACTGCTGGGAGACTCTTGTTCATTTTCTGCACCAAGAAGTCCTCAACGTTCACCACATTCTCTGTACCCTCAGCGCTCTCACCTTCACTCTCTTCATCATCCCCATCTCCTCTTCTCATGCTCTGCAATGGGCTAAACTTGATTGTCCCAGGGAAAGTTGCCTCAAGGCTTTTTCCAGAAAGACTACGTCCGTTGCCCAGAATCCTCCACTCAACTGAGTGTTCTGTGGTCAAGACAGTCCCAGCTGATGGAGTCCCATCAAATGCCACTATCCGTCTCCGTGGAAAGGGCATAGTAATAGTGCAAAATTCCATTGACAGAGGAGCCTTGTAACCTTCCATGAGGTGCACCTTGAAGAGGAATGCACCCTCGTCTTCTGAGACCATTGATAGCTGATAAAACCCTTTCACTGGTGGTCCAAGCCCACAACCCGCCTGGTATCGCATGAGAACAAAGTTACCCAAGGGAGGTTGGAAAACAATGTTCTGCTTATCAATCCCATGTGCTGGAACTTGGGCACATGGATGGAAAGATATAGCCTCGATGTGGGCTGTACTCAGCCCTACTAGAGGAAACGACACATCAGGCAGCCCTTCTAGCTCTGCCCGACAGTTTATCTGTCCCGCAACAGAGACACTATCAGGAATCTCATCGCGGTCGTACATTGCAGCGTTAACCGTTTCATGAATTGTGAACAATAGCCTTTGCTTTCCTTTGTACAGGTATGGCTTCCATGCTGGTTGCTTAAGTTCTTGGGGAGGAGGCTCAGTAGAGGAAAAGCCATTCGCCTTAATAGCAAAATTATTTGACAAGCTGAGGTCTAATGGGGTACCTACAGAAGTAATTAAGAGATTCCAGGGTTTTATAGCACACCAATCAGGAAACAAATGGTCTAGCAGAGGACAGAGGGAAAATACTAACCAAACGGCATAGCAGTGGCGATAAAATTTCTAAGTAAATCTCTATCCAGTAACCTTGACCCTGCTCTGGGAGCATCCGATGCTGTAGCTCCAGTTGTTGCAGCTCCAGACGGGGAAGAAGATGCAACCGGCGCAGCTACAGGTTTTGCCCTTGATGAGATACCAATGCTTCCAGTTAGTGAATCAAACAACCCCCCAACTGATGGTGACACACTTACAACAATCTCAGGTTCAACCGTCTCACCAGAAATGATGTCAGCAAACGCATGAGCCACCATGAAAGCCCTACAAAATGAAAACTTAGGCATTGCCATTGTTTGTACTACTGATTCCTAAAAATGACCTTATAAGCACATGAAACAAGAAAGACACAACTAAATGGTGGTAAGCATGAGTGAGGAGATGAAGTTATAAGTACCCAGTGATGGATGAAATGTTAAGCAAGAGGGATGATAAACTCAAATCTTCACCAACAGTTGGTCCACAATCAGATCTCCTACATAACTTAACGTAATCCTTCATCTCCCTTGGCTCCACCAAAGGCAAAACGAGGATTGAGTAGAGTCCTTTAGTGTGGAGAGCAATAGGCCAGAGAATATTCCTCTCGTTTTCACTAGATTCATCATCATCATCTTCTTCACTTAAGCGAAGGCTGATGATATGACGAGTGATGGGATCATCAACCCAAGAATCCGATCCTTTAGTCGATTGAGCCACACGAATGCCATATCCACGAGTTGAGCCTTCCCTAATTCGGATAAGCAAAACAATTTTTACATTTCGAGAAAATCTATAAAAAAAAACGCAATTGAGTAGCAGAAAAATTTTACCGTCTCTTTCTTCGAGTAAAAGCATTGGAGAGTTGTTGATCAGTGGGAAGCCGAGGAAGATCCAAGCCATTGTTTCCGTTTTCCGTCTTGTAAGCGGAGCACCATTGCTTCTCAACTACCGGAAATCTCCTAATTTTGCATAGAGTGATTAAGAGTAGAGATGTTGAAAGAGGAATGAGATTGTGATGATGAAATTCAAACCTGGAGAAAACAACAGCGTCTTGATTATTGATGATCCAGAGAGCTCTGATACTGCAACCAGAGGGCATAATTGTCATGAAATCCCCTGGTGCTAGGTCAAGGGAACCGTACTTAGATGGCGATGGAAGAAAGTGGCGTTTTACGGTGGTTCCAATTACAGAGCCTGGTGTGGACGAAGACTCCGACGGAGACGACGGAGTCTTGTTAAGGATGATGGGTCGAATGTTTGGGTCTTATTAAAAGCCCAAAAGGTCATATGTTATAAGACTATAGTACTATGGAAGATTACTGTGAAAGGCCCAACAGTCCCAAATCCAATGGCCCAGATTTCACGAACGGTCAAATCCCTCCCAAGGCCTAATTTTCAAATTGCTGCTTCTAGAGGATTGGTCAAGCATCTGATGATGAACCGGTTGCTCAAACTGCTTGAAGTTTTTAGCTTCAAGGACATGGTGTTAGATTTACAGACCTCTTTGTTTGGTTCAATAGGTTCAATTTGCTTAGATTTCATGGAGACCGACCATTTACCAATATAGCAATAAGATCAATCTTGTGATTGTGCCCATTGCTTCTTCAGTCTTTGGCTTTCACCCTTGGGAAGTTGTTACAAAACCATGTCTTGTTTACTTCTCATTCTATGATCATTAGGTTCGTCTTTAAGCACTAAGGCATCAAACACCAAGGCTTGGTATGTTTTCTGTGACTATTTGGCGAAGCCTTGTTGTCTCCTGGGGTTTGAATATACTTGGCCCCTTTGCTATCCAGATTTTAGTCTATTTTCTAAGGGTTTCTCTGGACCAATGTGAATAAATCTTGAAACTAGTGTAAATATCATAAACATATCTTTTAAAACTAAATTGAACTTGTGCAGGGGAGAATGACCAAAGCAGTGAAAAGCCAAGCTTGTGCAGGAGAGAATGATCAGCGGATCAGCAAGAAACCGGCAAAGAAGGAAGGCGCGAAGCTAGAGAAGTCACGCCGGCGGCAGGAACAAGAAGAAGCCACTCGTAAGACAGCTTCAATATCTCTCGAAGAAGGTGACGAGTTTTCCAGTAACTACGGCGACGTGACTCTTAAGGAGTTGCAATCGACGGCGAATCCGAAAGCCGGAAAATGGAGAGAGGCTGATGAAGGAAAAGAGTGGACCGATGTGAGCGATTTGGTGGAAGAAATGGCGGGATCTGAGGTTCTGATCAGAGGCCATGTTGACAAAGTGTTTGTGATCTTGAGGCAAAGTCGATACACTGTTCAGTGCGTGGCCAAGCAATCGGAGCAGACCAACGTTAGCGTCAACATGATTAAGTACTTCAAGAAGCAGCTGAGTTGCGAATCCTGTGTCGATGTCATCGGTGTTGTCGTGCTCCCCAAGGACCCTGTGAGGGAACTACGCAGCAGGTTTTTTTTTCATGTTTTTTCTTCTTCTTCTCCTCTCAATTCGTTTGATTTATAATAACACGTGTGGATCGATGATTATGTTTTTGCAGGTTGAAATTCAGGTGAGAAAAGTGTACATAGTCAGCAAAGCCTTGACAAGATTACCATTTAGTGTGGAGGATGCTACTCGAAGTGAAGTAGATATAGAAAAATATCTTCAGGTATAGTTTACTGTTTTAAAGATCTAGTTGGAGCTGATAATTTTTATTCTTCTTATACTTCTATAAGAGCTGTTGTTTTTCATGACTGTTGCAGACTGGAACGCCAGTTGTTCGTGTCAATCAGGATACACGTTTGAATCATGGGGTGCTTGACCTCAGAACACCGGCTAATCAAACTATCTTCTGCATTGAGAGCTATATCGAACATGTAAGGCCTTGATCTTTTAAAAACATGGAGGATATTAGAGCATCATCATCAATGGTTTCTCCTCGTAGTATCTACAATAGTAAAATGTAAAAACAACAATATAATAAACTCTTGAGTGGGTTTCTCACACTATTTGAGAAAATCGCACATTATTTTACTGTTGTTTTTACTTTTTACTATTGTAGATACTAAGGGAAGAAACCATTGATGAGAACGCTTTTAGACCATTTTCATTGGTAATAATCCTACTAGGGGTTTTTACCAATATTTTTATATAAAATGTATTGGTAAATGTGTTTTAAGAAATTTTTTTTAAAAATCAATTATTAACTAAGAGTCTTAGGAACCAGTTCTTAAGAAAAATTTATTAAAATACATTTACCGATACAGTTTATATTTTTTAAATCTTAAGAACTTCTCTTAAAAAACTCTTAAGAACCTCCAATAGAAGTGCTTTTAGATCCTTATCATTTGCGTTGCTGTTTTCATATCTGTTAGTAATAGATACGAGCCTGTTTGGTAAAATATTTGTGTATGCCTCATGACTGGGATAGGATAGTCACTACATAAATGTTTATCAGTAGTATGTTTTGATCTTTCCATGATTTGGTTGTTTTTTTCTATGTTGTTTTGCTGAATTAGCTATCACTTTTGTAATTTTTCAGAAAAAAAATTAAAATCCAAGGGTTTTAGTGTAATCAAGACACCGTATATCTTGGCTGGTAGTAGTGAAGGAGGTTCTGCTGTATTTAGTTTGGATTACAAAGGACAGCCTGCTTGTCTAGCTCAGTCTCCTCAGCTTCACAAGCAAATAGCAATATGTGGTGGCTTACAACGCGTCTTTGTGGTAAGTCCTGTTTTAAGAGCAGAAGACTCTTTCACTCATAGACATCTGTGTCAATTTGAGGGTCTTGATGTGGAGATGGTGATTCAAAAAAACTATTCCGAGGTAAGATTGTGATGTTAATAATATAAATTCATCTCAAGTATCTTTTATTCTGCCACTGGTGCTAATATTTCTTGTGTGTGCAGATAATGGACCTTGTGAACGAGTTATTTGTGTTTATATTCACTAGATTGAATGAGAAGTGCAAAGAGGAACTGGAAGCTGTTGGAAAAGCAATACCCATTTGAACCTTTGAAGGTAAACCATATACAGTATGAGCAAGGAATATTAGAAACTGAGTTTTTGTATCTTTTTGGATTCTGATAATTGGCACTAATATGCAGTTTCTTGAAAAGACATTGAGGTTAACGTTTGAAGAAGGGGTTCAAATGCTTAAGGTATGAACTATATTGTAATCTCGATGTGTGTTGAAAGGAAGATGTGTGGAGATTGATCCTCTTGGCGATCTAAACACTAAATCTGAGAGAAAACTTGGCCAACTTGTATTGGAAAAGTAATCCATCAATTTTATCTACCCCTGTTCGTTATCAAAATGATTTAGTTCTGTATCTCACAGCTACAAAGTTGTTCTAACACAACCGTGTTGTTGATTTCGATAGGTACAACACTGAGTTCTATATTCTGCATCGGTATCCTACGGTAGTTAGGTCTTTCTACACTATGCCTTGTGATGATAATCCTCTTTGATGTCTTCATCAGAGGTACATATTTGAGTTATTCTTTTTTACCTTGTGTATTCTCACCAATTATGTTACTGCACATTTGATACTAAGTTTACGTGTTCTGTTCTAGATGAGGAGATCATATCAGGATCTCAACGTGTCCATGACCCAGAAGACTTGGAGAAACATGCAGGGGAATACGGCATTGATGTCAAGACAATATCCACATACATCGATTCATTCAGGTAATTTACAAACTGGACCAGCTCGGTTCCGTTATTTGTTTATATGAGTTGTTCTCTAAGAAAACAATTGCTACAAATCATGTTTACAGGTACGGTACGCCTTCACACGGTGGATTAAGATCGGGGCTGGAGCGAGTGGTCATGTTTTTCTGTGGACTCAACAACATCCGGAAAGCATCGCTCTTCCCTCGTGACCCTCATAGGCTTGCACCCTAATCTCTTTTCAACTCAAAGCTAATGAGTGAATAATTATCATGAAGCTTTTTGAGAGTTTAGATTTTTACTTGTTGCCTAATGCCCTTTTGTATAAGTGAATCTTGATTTTATTTGTCTGATGCTTATGTTACATACACTTTGTGTGGATAACTGTAGTCGGATTAGGGAACCGGTTCGGGTCATAAACCGGATTGTCGCATCAATTGGACCATAAGAAGAATCTAAAAGATGAAGTCCACAAAATGTTTTATGGTTTCCTATTTTCTTTAGAAACAAGAAAGACAATTTTTCAAAAGGAAAGAAGAAATTCAATTCCTCTTTCTACTTGGAATAGCGGTCTCAAGGTATTATATAAAGAGAGTCAATGCTTCATAATTCATCATTCCATCAAATAAAATAAACACAAAAGAGAAACATAGAGAAAGTCTTAGGCTTTAAGTTTCTCGGGTGTTCTAGTTTCGAGGGTTGTTTTGCAGGTGGGTTTTTGGTTCTTGTTTTTCTTCTTGGAGTCCAGAATCTCGATTATGTGGTACATCATCAGGTTAGTTTTGTTTCTTCATGAGGTAGTTATCATAAGAACACAAGATTGGTGAGGGAGAGACTTAAGAGAGATTGTAAACAATAAACCTATAAGTTAACTTCAGTGGATGTTTGTTGGACACCGATCCCACACGAGACGTACTTTCTACTTTAAGAGAAACTCGTTAAATTTTTGTGTATTCATTAGTTAGTTAATCGCATTAACAGGACAAGCTAATTGAACTAATACCTTATAAGTGGTATCAAAGCATCCAGGACAAGCAAAAGACGTTTCACATCATGTTCTGCAATTCTTAAAAAATTCGGAAAAAGAGTTTGTGTGATTATAGTTTATATCTGGAACAAGATAATCATGGAGCCTAACTACAGAAGATAAGACGTGGAGAAGTTTGGTGGTAAAAGGGATTTTAGTCTATGGAAGTACAAGATGATATGCAATTTGGAGTTACTCGGCTTAGACTCTTGTCTTAAGGAAGACAATCCCTCTACTTCAGGTAAAGGCGATCCCTCAGATAAAGAAAAAGGGATAACAACAAACTCATCTAAAGTAAAGGTTTAGATGGATCCATCGCAATAAGAAAAAAGAGAAGAGAGATAAGAACATGATATGTATGTGCCTAGGTGATGTGGTTCTACGAAAGATCATGAAGGAAAAAACATCTCTATCTATCTAGAAGGCTCTGGAAAGGGATTATCAATCCAAATCTCAAGCCAACCACATTTATTTGAAAGAGAAGTTTTCATGTTTCAAATTTAAAGCAAACAAAAGTATTGAGTACATTCTTGATATTTTATTGAAGTTGATCAATGACTTGGCCAGCTTAAATATCAACATCTCGTATGAGGATCAAGCTATACCAATTATATTTGCACTACTAGATCCTTATGAAGCTCTAAGGGATACACTCAAGTATTGAGTACTATCGTGTTGCTTATTCAAAAGAGATTGAGCTGAAGGAAAATGGGCTCTTGAAGACAAATACCAACTCTGAATGCCTCTTTGTAAGCAGAGGAAGAACTGGCAACAAAAATAATGGACAAGGAGGCAACATGGCCAATAGCAAGGATACGAGATCTAAGTCAAAATAGAGGAGTCAATTCAAGAAAAAGGAATGTTGGGTATCCGAGAAAGAATGACACTTCAAGGCTGAATGTCCTGAAAGGAAGAACAACAATGTTGCAAACGTAGCTAAAGATGGAAAGCTACATATGGTATTAACAACTAGCCTACAAGACACCAAAGATGAATGGGTGATGGATTCAGGGTGTACTTTCATATCACACCTAACAAGGATGTGTTATTTTCCCTTAAAGAAATCAATGGTGGAAAAGTTCTCATGGGAAACAACACTCACAATGAGGTTAAGAGCAAAGCAAGCTGAAGATACTAAATCATGATGGATCTACTGTGACACTAACTGATGTTAGATACATTCCAACCATGGACATAAATCTCATCTCTTATGGTTAGCTAAAAAAGAATGGTTGTAAGTATGTAGGTGAAGAATTTATAGTCACATTCTACAAGAGAGACATGAGAGTGCTCATAGGAAGATATCAAGATGGTCTGTACTATTTTCAGGGTACTGTGCTAAGAGGAGAAGCATCTTTGGCAAAGACTGAGGTAAATCAAACTAACATATGACATTCTAGGCTCAGACACATAAGTCTACAGAATATGAACATTTTGGTCAAAAAAAGTTATCTAGACCAAAGAAAGTACACATACTGGACTTTTTTGAGGAATGTGTACTAGGCAAATCACTCTAGTACCGCTTTCTGGAAACTAAGCACACATTTACAAGTATTCTACACTATGTGCATAACGATTTATGGGGATCCGTCTCTAATGAGGAAAGTTTATCATGTTGCAAGTATTTCCAAACATTCATTGATGACTATTCAAAGAAAGTTTGGATTCGGTTCCTATAAAGCAAATAAGAAGTGTCTGAGAATTTCTCTGAGTAAAAAACTCTAATTGAGAATCAAACAAAGAAAACTCTTATGTGCTTAAGGACAGAAATGGTCTTGAGTTCTGCAACCAACAAATGGATAAACTATGCAAAGTAACGAGAGTCAAGAGACACATGACATGCACTTACACTCTAAAGTAGAATGCAGTATCATGAGCTAAGGTGAATTACAGTAATCTCAAGAGGTTTGGTTGTTTTGCATACGTGCATATACAACCAGACAAACTAAGTCCTAGAGCTGTAAAGGATTTCTTCATGGGATATCCTCAAGGCACAAAAGGATACATGCTATGGTTACCAGAATAAAGGAAATATACTATCAGCATGAATGTGGTCTTTGACGAAGAGAAGTTGTACAAAGAAATAAGAATTGAAAAGCAACAAGGTTACTTTTATTACTGAATTGATCCAAGGGCCATAAAATACTGTCATGGTTGAAAGCTCCTCGGATCAAGGTGAAGTTGTTACAGAAGAGGATGAAGATGAAGAAAGCACCGGTCCATGTGGAACATTTTCAGGTACAGAAACTGAAACAATTAGTGAAGCAGAAAAGAAATCTGATCCAAATGAGGTTCTGGAAGAAGCTGAAACAGAATAGTATGATTCACTCGATGATTATCTACTCAAAAGAGATAGAGTAAGACGAGGGAACATACAACCTCCACAAAGATATGGAGACTCCTCACATTTTGTGGCTTATGCACTACCATGTGCAGAAGACCTGGAGTTAGATGAGCCACAAACTTTAGGAGAAATTAAAAGGAGTAAAGAACGAAAGAAGTGGGAGAAAGTTATGATAGAAGAGATGAAGTCTCTGAATAAAAATGAAACTTGGGAAGTTGTTTCTAAGCCTAACAAATAGAAGACAGTCAGGTGTAAATGAATCTTTAAGTTAAAAGAAGGTATTCCTGGAGTGGAAGAACCTAGATACAAAGCTAGCCAAGTAGTTACACAGGTTGAAGGAGTTAACTACAATAAGATATTCTCACCAGTAGTTAAACATGTTTATATACAAATCATGTTATCGATTGTGGTGAAGTTTGATCTAAAATTGGAGCAACTAGACGTCAAAATTTCTTTTTTACACGGAACACTAGATGAAGTCATTTACATGAATCAACCAAAAGGTTTCATAGAGAAAGGTAAAGAAGACATGGTTTGTATACTAAAAAAAGTCGCTCTACAGATTAAAGCAATCTCCTAGACAGTGGAACCACAAGTTCAATGACTTCATGAAGTCATAGGGGTTTCACATAAGCATCCATGATCTGTGTGTTTATCACAAAAGATCAACCATTGATGATCAGGTATTCCAAATACTCTATGTTGATGATATGCTAGAAGCAGCTAAGAACTTAAAGAATAAAGTCTCAGAGGAAAAGGAAAAAGACTCAAGTTAGTAGCAATACATGTCTCAAAAGAATCGACAAGAGAAGATTCAAGATTAAAGACAGTAAAGTCTAAAATTAGAAAGAATCGAATGTGTTAAGGGACTTACTTCGCACATGCAGGCAATACATCCAAATCCTTGCATTCTTCTTGGCCTGAAAAGTGAAAAGAACATGTTAAAGGTTCGAAAGTTACGTAAAGCTGCTAGAAGCATCCATTAAAGAAGGCGACAAGATTTCAAGGTTCGTCGGAACATGTGAAGGTAGACCAGATGACAAAGGTGGAGATTTTTGGATAATTATCGTTGTATCATTTTAAATATGCTATTTCATTTTAAAATATTAAAAATACTGATTCAAAATATTAAAATACGACAATACCAATTTAAGAAACCCATAAGTTCAACAAAAGATCATAAGTTCAAAACATAAACATAAGTTCAACAAACCCATAAGTTTCAAAAGATAATAAGTTCCTAAAAACATATCTTAGAAGATCATTATTTCAATAAGGACTTTTCTTGTACTTTGATGGCTCAACCTTCCTTTTCGCCTTCTTTGAACGGTTTAGCACCACCTTCTCCTTAGGTGTACGGGTAGAGGTTGTTGAAATCTCTTCTTCTTCTTCTTCTTTGTCTTTTTCTTCATTGTCCTTTTCTTTTTCTTTGACATTTTCTTCTTCTGATTCACCATCCTCATCATGTTCTGAGGCTACAACTTCAGGGGGAAAGTCCACCCAATTTTCTACGTGTTCATCACCTACAATTGTGGTACCTCTTTGTACAAAAATAAAACTGAATCCATATATGTATAATTATAATTAAATAAAATTCAAATACCTCCACCTCCATTTTTACTCTTGTCATCTTCTTCTTCCTCTAAAACCTCGTCACCCTCATCATTTTCATCACCTTTATCGCCTCCAACATTATCTTTCTCGGGGTTTATTCCAACACTCCATTCCATCAGCGAAGTCACACACACTTCAAGGTCCGACATCCTTATCTCCATCCCAATAAACCTCTCATTCCACTCGTCAACCCTCTGATGAATTTTAGCAAAACCTTCTTCAATGACCTTCATCAATGTGTCTTTAAGGCTCATGGCCCGTTGAACATTCAGATTGTCCTTTCGGCCAACCACATCCAAATTGTACAAATCTTCAAACCATATCTTCTTGTTTGCCTGAAGAAGGGAAGTGTTCCAATTCACGGACAAGTAGGCATCTCCTTCGTCATCATCCTCCATGATCTGGGCGAGTAGTGGTATCTCTTCAAGTGTAGGATGTAAGATGGTCTGGATTTCACACATCATCAAAGAGAATACAACTACATATAATTAATACAACTATATACTAAATACAACTGGATATAACCTATACAACTATGTTGAACAATTTTAGACAAAATATAATTTTCATACCTTAGTGTCTCCAAGAGCATCGTTAACTATTTCCAATGACCACCCTTTCATGGTACAAGGCTTTCATTGGGTTTTGCACATCCTCGGGCACCTACTACTCACTTCACCTTCATCATCAAGGAACTCAGTCCTAAATGTTGTCTGTATGTCTGGAATAGCTACAGTCGCTAAAATCTGCACATTAAAAATTAAAAATTAATTTATAATATTTTTGTACATTATAAATTATATATAATTTATTTTCATACCTCTAACGGAAGAATGAATCCCGGAAATATCCACGTGGGTTGAACACGTCCTCTAAAATGATCCATGGTGCGCCAGATCTAGTTTAACTGATCATAAAACGTGTACTTTCCCCACGGAAATATCTGGCAAGCTTCGAGATCTTTGACAACTTTGTAGAATAACTCCTCGATTTATCCATATGTCTTGGACTTTTTGATGATGGTGCTCAGGAACAGTAAGATCGCCATCTTCAGTCGATCAGGAGTTTCCGGCATCTTCTTAAATTTCTCAATTACATCTTGAACAGTAATCCTCTTAGTTCTTTTGAATTGTCTCAGCACGAATTGATAACTCCCCACCATTGTTTCATAAGACTCAGGGTCAAGACAAGGAACCGATGGTGGGCTCTGTTCTTCGCGGCGAAGCTTGAGCTTACGGGTTCGTCGAGTCTCGGGGGTTCGTTCGATGGGTGGCGAAGACAGCGACCTCTCATCAGGCGAATCAACTAGGCGAGGGCCTCTTCAAATTTTTCGTTTTCACCATTTTTGATTTTTAGGTTTTTGATTCTCTTTTTTTTTTTAGATGAAAAAGGCAAATTCAAGCTTAAATAATGAAAAGAGATGATTGAATTGCAGTAATTGTAAGAAAAACTGAAAGAATTCGAAGTTGAATGATAGAATTATGGATATAGTGTTTGTGTTCGTGTGTTCGTCGTGGGTTTAGAAGAAAAAAGAAAAAAGTTTCAAAAATTTAAAATAATTTGAAAAAATTTGATGGACGTGGGATCAGAAATCCTGATCCAATCTTAAATATATTGGAATAGATATGATTTTTTATCATTTTATAATATTTTAAATAAAAATAAATATAAATATAAAAGAGAAAAAAAATTAAAGAAAATGATATATGAGATTACTGAATAAGAAAAAAGGGTATATGAAAATTAGACTTTTTTGTTTCTCCACAAAAATTCCCACTTCCCCCGGATCCGAACACTCAACCATCAATCAATTAATCAAATCAGATCTGGGTTTGTTTAGTAGTATGAGGAGAAGAGGAGATAGTTTCCGGCGAGCAGGGCGGAGGGAGATCTCGAATGTGGTGTGGTGGGTACTCTCTGGGATAATTCTAATGCTCTTCATTCTCATTCTCTCCAAGGCTGGTCAGATTGAACCCAGACTTTCTATTCCCAAGGTAAAAATTCAATCTTTCATTCTCTTCTTAGTTCAGAAGGGAAATTTTTGGATTTCAATTGCTAAATTTCGAATCTTGATGCAGCGACGTTATCGTAATGACAAATTTTTAGAGGGTATGAACATGACTGAGGAAATGTTAAGTCCTACTTCAGTTGCTCGTCAAGTTAATGATCAAATAGGTCTTGCTAAAGCCTTTGTTGTCATTGCTAAAGAAAGTAAGAATCTTCAGTTTGCTTGGGACTTAAGTGCTCAGATCCGTAATTCTCAGTTGCTTTTGTCGAATGCTGCTACTAGGAGAAGTCCTTTGACTGTGTTAGAGTCTGAGCCTACTATTCGTGACATGGCTGTTTTGTTATATCAAGCTCAGCAGCTTCATTATGATAGTGCTACTATGATTATGAGGCTTAAGGCCTCAATTCAGGCTCTTGAAGAACAGATGAGTTCTGTTAACGAAAAGAGTTCCAAGTATGGACAGATTGCTGCTGAGGAAGTTCCCAAGAGTCTTTACTGTCTTGGTGTTCGTCTCACTACCGAATGGTTTCAGAACTCTGAGTTACAGAGAAACCTTAAGGAGAGAAGCCGTGTTGATTCTAAACTTACGGATAACAATCTCTACCATTTCTGTGTGTTTTCTGATAATATCATTGCTACTTCTGTTGTGGTCAATTCTACTGCTCTCAACTCCAAGGCACCTGAGAAAGTCGTGTTTCATCTTGTGACTAATGAGATCAACTATGCTGCAATGAAGGCTTGGTTCGCCATGAACATGGATAACCTCAGAGGAGTCACTGTGGAGGTTCAGAAATTCGAGGATTTCAAATGGCTGAATGCTTCCTATGTTCCGGTCCTCAAGCAGCTGCAAGACTCTGAAACACAAAGCTACTATTTCTCTGGACACAACGACGATGGGCGCACCCCGATCAAATTCAGAAATCCCAAGTATCTCTCGATGCTCAACCATCTTAGGTTCTACATCCCTGAAGTGTTTCCTGCGCTGAAGAAAGTGGTCTTTCTCGATGATGACGTTGTAGTTCAGGAGGACCTTTCCTCTCTCTTTTCAATCGATTTAAAAAAAAATGTGAACGGGGCTGTTGAGACGTGCATGGAGACCTTCCACCGCTACCACAAGTACTTGAACTATTCCCATCCGCTCATACGCTCACACTTTGATCCAGATGCGTGTGGGTGGGCATTCGGGATGAACGTCTTTGATTTAGTTGAATGGAGGAAGAGAAATGTGACCGGCATATACCACTACTGGCAAGAAAAGAACGTTGACCGGACCTTATGGAAACTTGGCACTCTACCTCCAGGACTTCTGACATTTTACGGGTTAACGGAGGCAGTGGAGGCGTCGTGGCATATCCTGGGATTGGGATACACCAATGTGGATGCTCGTGTGATAGAGAAAGGAGCTGTTCTTCACTTCAATGGGAACTTAAAGCCGTGGTTGAAGATCGGGATAGAGAAATACAAACCTTTGTGGGAAAGATACGTTGATTACAGTCACCCTTTTATGCAACAATGCAATTTTCATTGATATCTTAGGGTTCATAGTTTTCTTCCACTTCTAGACAGCTATATCTTCCACATCTTGTTACAGAGACACTTATAAGAGTTTTGTTTGCTCTAGTACAATCACTTACTGTATGTTGTGAATGTTATATTCAAATTCAATGAAGCATCATATAATCTCTGCTTGTATCCCCATGTTTTCTCTGCGGAAATTTCAAGATACAAAAATATATTTTTGCTTCAAACTTCAACTGAATAACAACAATAAACCCTATAATGTTGGCGACCATATAGGAGAAACCAACTCATCTATTTCAAAAGTTTGTTTCTTTTTTAAAAGTTAAACAAGAATCCGCCTTTAGGGTTCCATATTTAATAATTCCGGAACTCTTTCTTCTATTTCTAGGATCATCAAAAAAAGCGAAAATATTATTTCTACGGAAAATACTATTTATGGGTATTTCAATCGAGATACCTGAATGTGGTATGAATTCTTTTTCTTGCTCTTGAATTGATTGCAATGGAATGAGAAATCGATTTCTTCGCCTTTTTGCTAATAAATCCGAGTTCTCATGAAAAATAGCAGAATATATGAAATTATAATGACTAATACCTTAGTTTATATTCAGTTCTGAATAACGGGGATATCTGAATTTTCTTTTTCAGCAAAATCCGAACTCAAAACTTTTTGGCTCACTTGATCTCTCTGTGTCCTCTTATAAGATTGACAAGCTTCCTTCTCTATCTCTCTCAGGAAGCTGAGTAACAATGAAGGGCTGTGAGCATGAACAACTCAAAACAAGAAGAGGAAAGTCCCGCGAAGTTAGTTCACGTTTTCTCTCCTCTCCGTCTGCGTCTTCTTCTCCTAACTGCAGAAACTCCAGTTCTAATTCATCTACCAAGAGAGATTATCAGAGCAACAACGGTGTAAAAGTTCATCTCGGCCTGAAAAAGCATGAACGGATGTCAGATGGCACACGGGTTCCCAAATCAAAGTAGCCTTGAAGTTGACACTAAAGAAAATCGTAGGCCTTCACCATGGATTGATAATGAGGATAATGCCATACTTCCTGGAAGATTTTCGGTCAATGAATCTGCATTGTACAGAGCATCATCAAGGAGAAACTCATGCTCGCTACTATATGAGTCCTTAAACGATGAATCAGATTCAGAGTTGAGCGATGTATCCTTTGCTTCAAGACTTAGTACAAAACGTTCGTCCTGGAACCATTAACATGGTATCAAGGTCTCTTCTAAGTATCTTCCTGATTTAACATCTAGACCGGGTAAAGGCAACAACAATGTGACAAAACTAAGGTCACAAGAAGACTTCCAGAGGACTAATAGCTTTTGGGGCATTGAGAATGGGATGAAGAAGACTAATCCAGTGGCTAGGTATGGAAGTTCGATGTCTCAGTGGGCACAGTCACCAGGAAGTCATTGGAAACTCAGGCCGTGACAGTTCCAAGTTCAAAACTGAAGCCTCCTAGAGGTAAAGGCGTGGGTAAACTATTCAACCTTGGTTTCGATTTCTTCAGGAAAAAGAATAAGTCTTCACCCTTTTCTTCACCATTAAAACCAAAGACATGTGACGCAGAATCTGTTCATCAGCTGAAGCTTAGGAATAACCGGTTAATTCAACGGAGGTTTGTCAATGCTAGAGCCTGTGCTGCAAACAATAACGTAGCCTCCCGAGAAAAGGTAATGATTTTCTACTCCCTCAGCTGAAGTCATCATTCTCTTCTCATGTTTGTCACTATTGGGTTTTACATAATCCTTTGAAATCCAATAAAAGTGAACACCATTTTCAGAACCAAATACTCTGTCCGTGGGATACTCTTACCAAGTAAAAACATTTGGTTCTGCAAGAGAGAATCAAACTGCAGAAGAAAAACCTGGAGGTGAAGCTGGATCATGTGCTAATGTGCTTCTTTCTCAAGTACGTATCAGGTCCAAACCCTTTTACTAATTCGCTAACTCCAAGCCATGGATTGATATGAAATATATCTGAAACAAGTTAAGCATCTTGAAGCTTGGGAGGACATGGAAAGAGAACACCTTTCATCTCTGTCCATGACCAGAGAATCCCTGCATTTTGCTCTTTCTAGGCTTCCCCTCAAAGAAGGTGCAAAGGTAAATCAGATTATGATCCTCTGTTAATTTTTTGAACTCAAATCTCTCTCTATTATTTTCCAACAACTCCGGAGGTTTTCAGGTGAACTTGGAAGCAGCCGTCGCTTTATTTCAGAATGCAGAAGCAGTCACTGATGCAATCATTTCAACTGTGAATAGTTACGCTCCCACGGTAAGTTATTTCTACTCTGAGGACGACAAAAGTGACATGAATAATTTATTCGTATCTAAGCGGTGTAATAACCTGTTAGCAGATGGAGGGTAATGTTCCACTTGCATCCCAACTTGCGGAAGAGAAGTTGATGCTGGAGCAATGCCATGATCTTTTGAGAATGATTTCCGAGTTAGAGGTATAAAGATTGTGTGTGCATAAACATTTGAAGACATGATCTTATATGTTTCTGTTTCTGATCATAATTTGGGATGTATGCAGATGCAGGAGAGGAGCTTCAAGTGCTGCTTCCTGATTCACCGCAAACAGACTTTCCATACGAAACTTCTGTAACATTAGGACAATGGCTTCCCCTGTCAAAGCTTTGCGATTAGGTTTCTAGAAGCTAAAGTTAGTATTTTGAGAGCATAATAAATGTTTGGACTTTGAAGGAATCAAAGATTCAGTTTTGACATGTTTGCTTAGAATATGCCTTTGACATGCCTATTTCTCAAAACAAAAAAGAGTTTTTACTTCTTCCAATTGATTTTCTTGGACGCCAATTAAAATAAAATAAAATTAACACTAACCAGCAGGTATTCTATAATTAAATTGGAAGTCCCAATAATCTTCTTGGTGTAGAGTTGGAAAACAAGATGAATTAAAAAAAGAAAATGGTAACCTCCAACTTCTAAATATCAGAGGAAAAAAAAACCAAAAAAACATCAATAAAACCTTAGTATAACTAATAGAAAGGTAAGATATTCATTTATTCTTCCTTGAGTTGCTTCATGTGGCAGCATCCGCTAACACTGTTGTAATCAGTGTGATTCAACTCGCTAAGCTTCCCAAGTTTTGTTTCATCGTTTTGGATTTAATCAAACCTATATATAATGCAAGAAAAATCCATATAAGTTTTAAAAAACCATGCCTAGAAAACAAAAGTAGACTAGAAGCTAACCAATAGGCTAAAGACTGGAATGGAGAGAAACGGTCATAGAATGATTGAGATGCATTCTCAAGCGTCTCTTTCGAACACTCCTCCATTTCATGCACCTCCACACATTACATTAATTAAATTATATTTAATGATATATCTTTGTAAGGGGAATTAAGTATAGATATATACCTCTCTTAAGAGTCTTAGGGTCTCTGTATCAGATGGAACAAGATGGTAATAACCAATACACCTAAGCACCGTTGCAGTAACAAAAGGACCAAATCCCTTTAACTTTCTCAGTTTCTCAATCACTTGTTCCACTTCCATCTCATTCATTTCCATATTTTCAAGATTCACTGATCCATTTTCAACCTTCTTTGCTAATTCTATTATGTGTTTTGCTCTGTACCCAAGTTTACAGTGCTCATTGATCAGCTCTTTGTCAAGGCTTGCTATTTCCTTGGCACTAGGAAAGTTTCCTCTTGTTTCTTTCTTGGACTTTGGGTCTAGTTTCCTCTTTTTCGGTAGGCGACTAGGCCTAATAGTGCCGTCAGCTAGCTTTGATTGCAACACACAGAGGCGAGAAGCCATGAGTAATGTCCTCTCCCAATTGGAATTACACAACAAGATAGAATTTGACCAGATCTTCAAAGAGAGATGGAGACCGCAAAATTCGACGGAAACCACTCTTCTTTGCGGCCTCATGGACTTGTTGAAACTCAGTCACATCACGTTCGTCCTTGTCTGCTATTCTAAGCATCCTCCCCACTTGTTGCAAGATGAGTTCTTCGTCTACTCTGGAAACATTATTGATGCTGTGGACTTGGATTACAAGAAAAGAGAGAGTAGGAGGATGAGAGATCGTCACATTCACGGAAGAAGAGTTCGAAAGGATCAGAGGTCGATGTAGTGACTTTGTTGAAGGGTTCCACACATTTGGAGCCATCATGAAGAAACCATGGTTACACATTGCTTTCTCTATTTCAGATGTTCCTTCCAACTCTCTTAGATATAGTCTCAAATTCATCTCTTTTCTTTTAACTTTTTTTTTGGTCCAAAACATCATATCTTGATCCTTTCTTTATATACAACCGTGAAATATCATAGGGTTTTACCAGTTTCCACATTTTTCAATATATATATATATATATATATATGCCTTAATATATACTAGGGTTTTTGGAAAGAGATTTTCTAGGTGATTTATATATATAACTAGACTTTGCTAATCTTTTCTCAGCGAGATTTAAGTTCAATTGTCATCTTTTATTTACTTGAACAAATGGCTTACACGAATGAGGACAATGCGGCAAATGCTGGACTGTCACCATGGACAGGATGTTCGAGGATTCTATGACATCAAAGAGGAAGAACGAGATATCAAGATGAGTTTCGACATTCTTGGTCTCTCAAAAGAAGACGTCAAAGTCTCTATCGAGAAAAACGCCCTTGCGTTCAAAGGAGAGCAGAAGAAGGAAGAATATGGCTACGATAACTGTTTCTTGGTCTGGAAGAAGCATTAGCTCTTATAGCACACGACTTTGAGCTCCCATATAACTGCGAGAAAGATAAGATCAAATCTGAGCCTAAGCGATCAAGAACGGAGTCCTGTTTATCTCCATTCCTAAAACCAAAGTCGAATGCAAAGTCATCAATGTTCAGATTTATGTTTCTCTATCTAGCTTAAAGTGTGATATAATAAGAAAAAGAAGAACAAAGAGAGATATTAAATATGAATATAAACGTTTCAACTGAATAAAAGTTTTACAATTTGTGTAATTTGGTGAAACGATTATTTCCTTTGTTTCATGAATATGGTTACTTATCTATAGAAACAATCTTTTAGGAAGATTTTCAGTTGCCTAAAGAATAATAAGGAAAGGACTTAAGCTCACTTTTTATAATATGTTTCTAGATTATAACTCATCTTTATAGACGATCTGAGATGTTTAGCATATATATTCGTTTTTCTAAAATTCCAATCATAACAAATGCGGAAAAAATTAGATTATTTTTATTGTAGTTATGTTTCTGGACCAAATGAAAATCCACCAATAGAGATGCTTTGGGTTTAATGGTAACCAGCTGAAACCGTATGTTACGTTGTTGATATTCTAAGAGTATATAAAGACAAAGAAAATTAGTAGACCTCTAAATTAAGGAAGATGAGACAGTAATGTAAAAGTTCAAAACAGAGACACTACATGAACATTAAAGACATGCAACACTGAGCAACTAAGAGGCAAAGCCGACCCTATATATATTAAGTATGAACATAAACAAACTGTCAATAATAAAGAAAAAGACCATGAAACTTCCAAAATGAAACTAAATTACAAGTGTAGAACAAACGTTTCAACGGTGACGATCATGAAAGTTAAACTGGATCGAACATTCTTTAAAGAAACATGAGATTCTGAACCTGACCAGGGAAGATAGAGATTGTACGACGATCCAAATCTCTATCCCAAGGTGAAAGCTTCAGTTCCGTGATTCCTTCTGTGAAGACTCTTCTCACATCATTTTTCTTCGGATCATAATAAAGAACATAAAATGGTGGTTCGCGAAAAGTTGTTTCTGGTGCCAAAAATAACTCACCTGCATCTGTAAGACAAAAGACTTGAAAAGACGATTCAGTACTCCAACACGGCAAAACAAAAACCTTGTTCGACCATTCATGTTTCGAAGCGTCCACTAGAATCCACAGTTCAATTCTACAAGTAGAAAGTCCAGCAGATTGAGAGTACGTGGAGTGCATGATAGCAAGCTTTCTCTCGTGTAGCTTATCATCTTTGTAAACATTGAAGTTTATGGTGTTTGATAAGATCAAAATTTTCAGACCTAACATCAAAACTCATGACTGCTTTATAGATGTTGAAAACAGCAGGAAATGTGTCAAGATAAGCTTCATAGTATAACACATCATCAATGCATATATCAAGAGACTCAGGAGAGTGAGGAGGAAAATCTTCAATCATCCTCCACGAATACCCATTTCCTAATGTCAAAACCGAAAGCTCCCAAACTAAACCACGTCGCCAACCAACATGCAATCCTTTAGTCATATACAACACTTTGTAATCATCATCAATGGCATCATAACCCAAGTAGTACAAATCTATCCTGCGAGAATCATTCTTGGGAAGAGTAAGGATCGTCTCGTGCTAGGGTCATATACCATAAGTTTAGGAGGTCGTACATAACAAATCAAACCATGAACAGAAGGAGCAATGGTTGTGTACGGATACGTCTTAGAATTGCATTTCATATGATAAATTTCTGTAGAGGATGATGATGATTCACCTTGATTTGGGGTCTGAATCGATGAGAAGAAGAAATACTTGCCGTGGTCGTCAGTGTTTTCTCTCGAATGTGAAGATGAGACTTTGCTGATGATTGGAGACTTAAACAAGTATGATTTCATGAAGTCTCGGTTACGAATGATGGATGCAAATTGTTTCGACACGCAAAGGAACCTCCCTAGGGTTTTAACAGGCAATCCTTTGAGTATCTCTGGAATTAGTTCAACCGGAATCCTTTACACACCCTCTATCACAAAGGTGCAAACTAATGCTCTCCTTCATGTCCTAGTTACAATACTTGATTCGATATTATAAGGCTTTATGCCCACTTAAATGCTATACCAATCCATTAAATAAACGAAACCCAATGGACATAACTTCTCTTCACTTCAACCAAAAAGAAACAGCACCAAAATCTCTTCATCTCCCTCAAAACTTGATATGGAAGAGATGGCTCCAGTTACTCCCCGCAAGGTATCAACAACGCTTTATTATATCATTTGCAACAGATTCGTTTTGTCAAAATCTTAACCTGTTTGATCTCATGTGTGTAGCGGAAACCACCGACGTTAATCGACTCATACGTTGTACAATGTGGAAAGTGTTACAAGTGGAGATTTATATACGAGATGAATACGAGGAGATTAGAAGCGAAGCACCAAAAAAAATTTTCAAATGCAAGAGCTGTGAAGAACCTGGAGATGTGGATGTGGAGGGTGATTCGACTCAGTTTTGGTTTTTGGATCGGCATGTTTTACCCAAAACCCCTCAAGGGTTCAAGAGGATTTTGGTTCTTAGCGAAAGCTGCGAGAAAGCCGATGTTTATTACGCAACTCCTCAAGGAAAGAGATTAAGGAGTCGCAAGAAAGTTGCTAATGTTATCCAAGACAATGAAATATTCAAAGACACAAAGAGTGAAGATGTTTCTTTTGTTGCACCCAAACTGATGAAGAAAACTAAGTCCAAGGATGTTGCGGCTGCTGATAACAAGACTTAACAAGAACAAAGGGTTAAGGTTTATTTAGTCTCATTAGTTTCCTTATGCATATGATGAACAAACTCAAACACGAATTTTATTATGGTTAAGGTTTTGTTTTTATCTCTCTCGATTTCTTTTCCTGTAACGGATGGGATATTTATTTTTATCAATTTTTATTTTTATTATGGCGGTGGAATTCAAAACCACAACTTCAGATCATTTTTCACCTAAAGAATTTTCTTGAAGCAGATGGATTAGAAATTAAATTGGTAACCTGAATCTTAAAATACAAGAGGACTTTAATAGCACATAGAAAAATAAAAGGATGGATTATACGTATTTAGGTGGAAGCCTCTGGCTGAAAAAGAAAGTTTCTAGCTGTTGCCTGACGAAACGCTCAGTACGGTGCCGTTGGATACCGAAACGACATTTCTTAAAGTGTCGGGTGTCACTTGATCTTCTTCTTTCATCAATCACCTGGAAACTTTTGGGAGCCTCTCAGATCCTCTGAAAACCCTAAATCAAAAGCAGAGATCGATGGCGTCCTTCGCTCGCCGAGCCATGAGCTTAGCCCAGATCCCATCTTCTCGTATTCCCGCTGAAGCCGCTTCTATTGGTCAGCGTCGTTGTCTCGCCGCCGCCGCTGGTAACTCCCCTCTCTCTCTCTCTTCCTTCTCTTTCGACATTTGCTTTGAATCTACGATTGTTTCCGAAGCAATTTTTGAACGCATAACTTCTTTCGCACATTCAACATCTAATTCGAATTCTCGACGAAAATGAAAATGGAAAAGTATCGATGGACAAATGTTGCAACTTTGCGAAGATTTTGAAATCTATTATTTTTTATCCTTGGAACTATTGTGTTGTAAGTTTAATAACTGTATCTTAGTATAAGAATGTGGTTTGAGAAATTTGGGGATTTTGTGTTCTGTGCAGATCACCATGGATCTACAAAGGTGGACTTCTGGAAACAGCCCACGAACCCAGGAAACTGGAAAGAGGAACATGTATGTATCAATTATCATGTTCATCTTTGTATTTTGTAGAATTTGAGACAGTTTTGTTGATAAAGCTGTGATTTTTGGTGTTTAACATCAATGTTGAATTGATTCATTCTTCCTTGACAAATCTGCAGTTTGTGCTTATTTCGCTTTCTGGCTGGGGCTTACTTTTCTACACTGGTTACAAGCTCGCGACCGGCGATAATAAAGAGGTACTTGCTTTTGTTCTTCTTCCATCTCAAAGAAGAGCTTCGTGATCGTGCCCTTATACATGTTTTTGTCTTTTTAATATTTGCAGAAGCCTGTGGAGGGTACACAATAAGTTTCATTGTCACATCCGGGAAGACTTTTTATGGAGAGACCTCTCATTCTCATGCACTTTTGCTTTCCCTTTCAATAGATTGTGACTGGTCTTTGTGTTTCATTTGGAAATAATATGCATCACTTTTGAGATTCTGATGTCTGCAATGGATGATTCTTGATAGTTTTGTGTTTCATAATATCCTATGCTTGAAACAGACAGGATTTTAAATGAAAGCATTCTCATTCTAAGTACGTTAATGTAGGTTTTGGATTCTATTTGTCTGGTTTGGATATCAATTTTTGTCCCATGAAATTACATTACAGAATAGTTGCGGTGTCTCCCTGAAATTCTTCAACCATGTTGACTGATCCAAATGTTTGTAGTTGCTCTTGTCCACAGCTTGTCCCACCAATGCTAATACGTTTATTCTTATTCCATGATATAGCATCTTCAGCATACTATTACCGTCACAGCTTGCGTCTTGTGTATGTGGCAAGGTTAAAAAGTTGAAATTTTATTAGATGTATGTTCAAGTAGTGGTACTAAATTGATTACTTAAGCCCTAGTCGTATTTCCAGTTTGTGTTTCCTACTCGGTCTCTCAGTCACATAACAGGTGTACCAAGCTATTTATTAAAGAAAATGCAGAGCATCCACCATACAATACAAGCTTTTGCAGAAGAATTAAACAAGTTAAAGAAAATGAAGTCATATGGTGGTGAAGTCGAGGCAAGTCTGGCAGTTACAATTAGAGAAACGGCATAGCTTGCAGCCGAAGCAGACGCAGGAAGTGCAGCCTTTGCAGGACGGAGAGCGAATGCATCCTCTGTACACTTTCCTGCTCCCTCTCTCTGCATCCTCTTCACATGTTATCTTGTCGTATGGATAATCACAACAGGTCCAATTGGGTTCAGCCAATGCATCATGGTGCATCCGGCATTCCCCTATGTTCCTCAACCTGAACCTCCTCTCTTTCCCGCATTTGCTGCACCCAACAAACTCATCCCGATGAATGACTTTCGATCCGTTCGAGTTCTTCAATGCTCTGTTGTAGTATCTAAGCAACACTGTCTTTGAAAGTGGAACCTTCTCTCCCTCGATGAATATAGAAAGATGGGCACATTAGATATCCGGCGGATCCGAATAATTATGACAACCCCTAATGACAGTCACATCTGTGTCCTTATTCTCCACTACGGCCAAACCCCAATGTGCCCATCTTTATATATTTGTACACATTAGCACACACCTATATTATACATGTGTATTTAATTCCTCTTTTTTCGAGCTTTCTAATAGGGTGGGAGAGAGGATGATGAATACGAGGAGCAGGTGGGCATGTAACTTATTAGGGGATCGCATTTACTACACACAATTAAATTAATTTGGTTATTCCAAATTATGTTTCTGGACTAAGCATAACATGCAATGCTTTTAGACTTCTTTATCCTTTGAATGTTTTGATGTAGTACTTGGGTTTAGCCTAGCTTAATATTGGTATTTACATTGATCAAGGTTGAATTTTAGAGCTGCCCCAACTTTAATTGTCTCTGCCAATGTGTGTGCGCATGTCATAAGTTACTTATATAACGTATGTAACATGACCTCATCCATTTTATTGTAAAACCAAAAGTTAACCAACCAAGAAGAACTCAAGTCAATAATGAGCCGCACCAAACTCCACCTCATCCACGTTGTTTTTAGAGAACTTGGACCCTCAAATTTCATCTATGACCCAATATACATATTAAAAGAGTTATCTTTTCATTTTAACAAATCATATAGACCACAACCTATATATATATTGAAGGACAGATGTTAATTACTACATGGTCACGATGCTGTCATCAATTAGGATGACTTGCATGCATCGCCTATATGCAAGTGGAAGCAAATAGAAGTAGCAATGTAAGAACTCATCTTTAACAACTAAAGCAAAGGCAAGGCTACACAAAACAAAACACCAATGATAATATTTGATGTTTTGGCCTCTCACTAAACGTATCATTTCACTTTTTATTTAATCTTTGCTAATTTCAATTTATACTCATAACAATATAGCAGCAAATCTAAAAACAAAATGAAGATAGATAATGAATGTCGGTAATAATATGTTCCTAGAATTACAACATCATACTGTTTTTTCTTTGAAATTTATGATTTGATGAGCAAGTCCATATATCTTTGAGCGATCTGGTCGGGTGTGTAGTCCTTATAATACCCTTTTCCCACAAGCACACCTTCTTCTCTGCCAAGCCTCTCGATCAGTCCCTGAACTTCATCTCCTCCCACTTGGCTTGGATTCAACAAGTTACAGGCAACCTCTATGACTCCTTCCCTGTGCACCAGCGCCATTGTCTGCACTGAAGCCAAGCCCCCTCCTCTCTCACTCGCCTTCCTCGCCATTCTCCTCACTGATTTGAGATCGCTTGACATGACTGGCACATTATAGTTACTCACCCACCCGCACGCCCCAACTGCTACAACCCCTTTGGCTTTGCTCACCTCATTCGGCCCTGCGTCTGGCTTCACTGGAACCACCTCCAACTCCAACCCACCTGCCCATTCATGTCCTTCCCTGTTTGCCTTGAAGTACCCCAACTTCCTTCTGATCGAATCCAGCGTGCACTGCTCCTTTCCTGCTGCTCCATATAGATATGTAGGAACTGCACCAGGATGAGCATATATGAATTACTCCACATATCACTACAGAGATTGCTACTAAGACAGGACATGACTATCACAAACTACACATCACTGCAGCATACAAACAATGTTCTGCTCCTCAACTGACCTTGAAGAATGGAGCCGATATCAATTGCTAAGGAGTTGGCAACGGCAGAAACTTGATCCATGGAGGTTTGAGACAAGGGATGAAAGCATATGTGGTCGACCACTCCAAGCCGGGGATGGGAACCACAGTGCAACTCAAGATTGATAGTGTCGAGCGCAGTCTTAACCATAGCAAACACCGCATTCTTCAAGGAAGAAGATGACTCGATAGCTAGCGAGGATACAACAGTGTAACCAACCCTGCCATAAGCCACATCTTCAAACTTGTTGACAATTGCAGCTGGTGGAAAATGCTTTGCAGCTCTCTCAATAGCTTCGAGCGCTGTCTTATTCCGTGCTTCAGATATGTAAACTTTACAACATCCAAGCATTTCTCTCAACATCTCCTCCTCGACCACCTATACATTATATTGTACAGATATGAGTGCGTTTGTTCATTATAAAAAGGCTAAAAAGAAACTGTTACATTATCCACCACATATAGATTTGTGGCCACCATTAACAGATCCAGAAAATAAGATAAGCCATTAAAGCATACTAGATTGTCTTAAGATATAAACTTTAAGAAAAGAAAAGCAAAATACATACAACAAAGGTTTCATGGATGTCTTAGAAGTCAAGATTGGAGGAAGGATTAGGGTATCCTTTGTACTCCAATTGTTTCTTGGAAATGCTAAGAGATGCACAAATGATGTTGAATTTGACTCTGAGATCGTCCTTGATCCCGTCTTTGGCTTCGTCCTCGGGATCCAATAGAGGGAATTTATCGAGCAAGACATTGAAATCATTGAGATGCTTATGGAGCTGAGGAGAGAAGTGATTTGGATCAAGACGGAGAGCTGAATTCCAAAGAAAAGAGCAGCCTTTGTAGAATCCAATCAGCTCCCCTGTCTCGAACCCCAGTTTTAAACCCAGATGACGAGCGTCTTCACGACCTGACACAAGACCTTCTTCGTAACCTTCATCGAAGCCTTGTTGAATAAGAGTCTCCTCTAGGCGCACGCTAAGATCGATGATATCTTCGTTGCGATTGGAACTCATAATTTGATTGGTTTGTGTTGACAAAGATGAACTAGACAAAACGGATAGAAAGAAGAAGATGGAGATCGATCTGATGTGCTAACAAGGAGAAACGAGGAAATAGATTATATCAAAACTCACCAGTTCGATAGATGCAGCAGCAGAATCAATGGAGGTTGAAGATGTAAAAGTGTATTCTATACGGTTAATACGTTTCATTCTTCAAAGTTCATTTTTAGGGTTAAGGATCACTGCCGGTGATGATGAACGCAAAACTTGGGCCTTTTGGGTCAGAAAATTAAAAGACCCAACATAATTGGGTTTGTGTTTTTATCAACATGAGAAATGAGACGCATTTATACGTCTGGCCTTTATTATTTAGGGATCTAAAGAGAGAGGACCATAGCATTGAATGGTGAAAGCTGTAAATCAAGTTGGGGGAATTATTCCTTTCATCAGATTCATGTGGCTTTCTGCTTTTTCTATTAAGTGTTCATACCAAACTTGTTTTCAAGAGAAGCAAAAGGATCACTTGCATTAGGCAGAAGAACAAACAAATGAATAATAAAACAAGACTAGCTAAAGAGCTAGAGTCTAAGGTAGACAATCAAGCAACATGCAATGGCAAGTAGCTTGTTGATTAAAACAAAATAACAAATGAATTAAACAAAAGATGTTGTTGGTTTCGGACTCTCAGTGGTAAGATTTGAGCACAGCACCGCAGAAATGACAGACGATAGCTTTCCAAGCTTTGCGGTAAAAAGGGACCCCACAGAATCTTGTGGAGGTTCTCATGTCCGCAACTACTGCTCCTCCTCCGCACCTAGAGCATAACCCGGCCGCAGGCTTCCTCCCCCGGACTTGCTTCCTCTGGTCTACAAGGAAACAGAAGATGGCCATTTTCTTTGTGTTTTTTCTTTTCTTTTCTTTTCAGGCCTAGTGTGTCTTAAATAGCAGTTTGGGAGTTATCCAACCGTTCGGACCAACGCCGCGTGTCACACACAGATACAGCTGGCTCGCTGACCCCGTTGACTTTTTTCAATATTCAAAATTTGACATTGAATTATAATCACCACTTGGGCAACATCTTTACACTCTCAACTGCTGGACTATTTAATACTATACTACAGAGAAGCCTATTTCCCACATTAACTATTATCCATTGACTTTCTTGTTCGTACCCATTATTTTACAACAAAATGATGCGTATTGTAAGGTCACCCCATACGTTATCCGTCACGAACGCGTTGGGGGAATACATTCACAAGTCTAGAGAAAGCGGCGTCTGTGAGTGGACATTATTTTCTTACGCATTTAGATTTAATAAAAAAAAGCAAGTAAGAAGTTGAGTTCACTGTAATCTTAGTTAAATGAAATCGGAGAAAAAAACTAAAAAAAAGTGAGTGGCGAAGTAGTAATCTCCTTCAAGAGGAGAGGATCTAACGTTTACTGTTTGTATATTAAATGGTAAAAAAATTGGAGATGGGTTAATAGGTGTGTGTGGTCACTGGTCAGAGAGCTGCCATCATTGCTCGTCTTGTTGCCTCCTGCTTCATCTCTGCTGCTTTCCCACTCCCTCTGAAGTACATGTACACTTGCTGTTCCCACACACAACAACAATAACAACTTGTGTTAACTACTTCTTCCTTTTTGCTTGTCGAAAAATCCAAACCTAAATGAATGAATAACTGATGCAGGGAGGGAGGGAGCGAACCTGAATAACCCAGATGCTTATGAGTGACTCCAAGCAGAAGAACCCAAACCCAATGAAGTAGAATATCTGCCACCCCACCAAAAGTTAGCCAACTCAAAGTCCACATTACAACGGTTTTTGTTATTCACTACCTAAGCTTTCAACTTACCCCGACCAAGATATTCCCACTCAACACGTCAATCGCCGGCAATATTCCTCTGCATAACACAACATCATATGATTTCATCTGTTTCTTTTGTGTGTTTAGAAACTAATTTGTTACTTACGTCAGCGATTTTCCCTTGAAGATAATTGGAGGAGCCACCGCCGCATACACACAAAACCCTATGTGAAACTGCATTTATGTTTCAAGCTTTTTTACTCTCATTCCTACTTTTTGATGTGTCAAAACCATCAAAAAAAAGTTCACCTAAACCAAATGGAAAACTCACCAGATATGTGAAGAAAAACCACCCAAACTTCAGAGCACTATCAGTCCTGCACACAACCAAATCAACCCACATGTCACTCTTGTCTCATGCAAGATTTGACTCTTGATTAAGATGCTATCTGGAACATCACGCAGCAGCAGATAGAGTCCTATATTTTAAAAGAACAATCTTAAGTGGCATGAATACACACATATACCTCATGGCACGATAAAGAGGGCGATACCACATAACATATGCTCCAGGAACCCCCGATATGAAATAGATAATAGCTAGAAACCATATTGTTGGACCTACACATGAGTCAGCAGATTAGCATCATATAGGCTCAGTCTACTTAGCAACTTTTTTAACTGTTCCAAGACTAACCTTCTCCCTTAATCCACGCAGTGGTAACTGCAACAATGTTCCATAACAGGCACACCACAAGACCTGCCAAACAGAGATAAAAACCGTTTACTAGTAATTTAAGAAACCCAGCTCTGTTGCAATTGCAGATGGGTTGATCATTTGAAAGAGAAAACACATACCCAGCATGGATGTGAAAGCAACATATTGGATTCTCTGCAGATGGATGGGTATCTCGTTTGAAATGTCATGATGAATGAGAGGAAAAAAAGGTGGCCAGTTTTTTTCTTCTATCACAATTCCGGCTACCAAAATAAAGATCACAGCATCAGCATTTCACCTGGAGCGAAATGTCATATGTCTACAAAAGATAAAAATGACAAAGATACCTTGTGCTATAGCATCTTCCTTCCGCTTGAGTTCCTGGAATATAATATGACAATAGATTTCAGAAGCCAGAGAGATATATACTTGAGAGGTGTCGCTACAAACCACTGTACAGATTAGATACTACAAGAGAGGTGACAGACTAAATATGATTTTACCCATATAACACTTCAAAATGATATGCAATTAGATAAAATCTAATTATTGTTGGTTCAAGCAAATATTAAACACCTACTACTGACCATTTTGAGAAATGGCATCAGGGGATGTCACATTAGTTGATTTCAAATCTAATCACAGATTACCTGCTCCCGCCTCTTCAAGTCAGCTTCTTTTGCCTGGAGTTCCTTCTCCTTAGCTTTCAGATCCTAGAAGTTGGCAAACATAAAATTTTCTCTGGGATTATTCTGAGATAAAATTGGTACTTAAGCATCTCTGAATGTAGAAAATACCTTTCCAGAGCCTAGAGAAATATCAATTGAGGCACCGTGGTCATACGGCTCAGGGGGAAGAGGAGAAAGCTTTGACGTTGCAGCTGGAACAGTTCCAGGATTCTGAAGGTTGGTTCATTCACAACAAAAGAGGTTGAAAAAGTTAATGCTTATAGCAAGAGAAGTAATGGTGTTTAAGGCTAGGAGAGCTGTTTTACGGAAAAAGAAGTCTAAACTTAGGAGATCTATGAGACCTTTAGAACATCAAAGACAACAATTTAATGAACAAGAAACTGATATGAATGTGTAACAACCATTGCAAGTAAGTAAACCATTACACCATATCCAAAACAAGAAAAAGTTGGATCAAGCTTCGTGTATACTAGATTCTCCACGAGTAAGCACTAAACTGGAAATCGGAAAAGATGCAAGTGAGAGATCAATTTCTATGCAAAGTCTTCCCAATTAGTCCATGGGCGATAATTAAAATCTGTAGTTCGTGGACAAGAAAGATAAAAACTCATTCAAAAGAACATAAATTCATAAAAAAGGCACCTCCACCATAATTTGATTCTCCTGATCCCTTCTTAACACTGAGATTAATAAACAACAATAGAGACTATGGCCAGTAAAAAATTGGGAAAATTATAGAATCCCTGGGTAATTGGAAAGCCACATTGATATCAATCATCATCCCCGTTAAATTATCAGCGTCTGCCATAACAATTGTTGTCTACACTAGAATGAGCGAAAACTTAAAGGCAATTACGTTTTTGAAACTTGTTATCACCCTTCCCATACACTCACATCTCAAAGCAAACAGCCACATGGATCCATATGAACACGAGAAAACGCAGAAGTATATGCAAAAATCAATCGATCGACTACGTTTCTTCCTTCAGCATTGAACCCGAAAAATTGGATCGCAAGAGTAATATACAAGTAACATTACGTAGACGTTACAACACGAATCTGAGAAATCAGATCAGAAACAATGCAATTCACCAAAAGATTATACGGCGCTTAAGAACCGGATGAAAAGTGGAATCGCTAGATGATATCGAGATTGTTGGGATCAAGCGCGAAAGCTTACCGCAAAAGGATTAACCTCGCCGTCATCAAAGGAAGGAGACTGGTAGTGAGACATTGCACCGAACTCAGTAGATCGAATCTTAAGGGATCAGCAATCGAGAGAGAGAATGAAATTCACAGACACGATTGGAGTACGACGAAATTGGGGGAAGAGTAAAGGGTGCGTTTAACTGATAAGGAAGTGTTTGGCGCACAGGGTTAAACCGCTGAAATGCAAGCGACTCAGTCCCGACCCGGTTTTCTAAACCGGAATAACCAATCGAGATTGCCAATCCTATGCCGGTGGAAATAAGTTGGTACATTGGGTGGTGCAGATACATTAAAAGGCTAAAGCACAAGTAACTAGTGTCACACACTCTACATATACAATAATACAAAGATTGATTCGTTAACGAACAATGTGTTTCTAACAAATATTATAATATAAGTTTGTAAAAGAGACAAGAAGTATCTTCTTCTCGCGTTCTAATAATCTCTATCTGAGTTATTTCTCCGATGCTCTCTCTGTATTATGTCCGAGAGGTCTTGAACCACTTCTGACATTAGCGGCCTGAACTCTGGTTCCGACTGTCCAACACAAAAGTATATTATAGTTCACACAATATTTCAGGTGTAAGAAAATACACAATATATTCTTCTAGTGACGCTTTACCTGAACACAACGTGATATAACATCAGCAAAATGTGAGAGTGACTTGGCTGGATAGTCACCCTTGAGAGATGGATCGACCATCTTAGCTAATGCATCGATATCATGCAGTTGCGGGATTGCCCATCTCACCAGAAATTGCTCTCCTCGATCCCTTTTCCTGCCAAACGTTTTTTTTCCCATTTATAAACAAAAGTTCAAACCACAAATACATCTGAACAAGACCTTATTTCCACTCACTTGTCGTATGACTTGCGGCCTGTCAAGAGTTCTAACATAACTGCTCCAAAACTGTAAACATCACATTTCATTGTATAGATCCCATATTTAAACTCTGGAGCTCCATATCCGTAGGCTGCTAAGAGTTGACCCGATAACTGAAATACGCACAAGCAAGCTTGGATTGGAACACATACAACGGCTGTGGGACAAGCTAATCCGATTTCTCAGGAGTCTTGCTTACCTGACTTACAGCACCTGAGGAGACTAGAGGAGCCAAGCCACAGTCTGAGACATGCACCCTTAGATCGTCATCAAGGAGAATATTCGCAGACTTGAAGTTTCGGTGGATACTGAGTGGATCACAGATCTCATGCAGATACCTTGCCACATTAAAACACACAATTGCATGATTATTGTGCCAACTTTTTGTTCAGAGACACATTCATATCAATGCAACAGAACCTACTCTAGAGCTTTTGCAGCTTCTAGGGCCATCCTAACACGGGTATTCCATGATAGTTTTATCTTCATCCTGTCATCAGAATGTAGCAAATCGTGCAATGTACCATTCCTGCAATACTCGTGGATCAAAAGCCTCTGATTGTGTTCAGAACAGAAACCCACAAGTTGGATAATGTTGGCATGTCGGATTCTGTCTATATTATTCACTAGCTCCAGGAATTTTCCTTCTTCATGATTGGAAGACTTCCTATCCAACTTCTTCACAGCCAAGAGCTATCAAAGAAAGCAAAAATAACTTATCAGTTGCGGATACTGAAAACACATAAAGAGAGAGGGAGGATGTAAATGCATACCTTTCCATCTGGGAGCGCAGCCTTGTAGACACTCCCAAGCATGCCAGTTCCTATAAGATTTTCCTGGGAAAAACTATTTGTGTATTGTTGTAGAGACGCGACCGTAAAATGCTTCACAGATGTCAAGAGACCATAGCTTTTAGGGGATGGCTTTTCCAGAGATGCTTCAGCAGGTTCCATACCCTTTTTGGTGACCCTTTTGATAGGTGGAAGCACTGAGGGGTGCATCAAATCCATATCATTGCCACTCATGTCTATCTTATGACTCTCCTGCCTCGATTCACTTCCTACGTTTCTTTCTGGCCCACACTGCAGTTTCAGAGCACCTCCTACCCTCTCCATCTCTTTTGGTTTAGCCTCATTGTCTTCTGTTTAAATTCCATTGAAGGAGAAAAATAAAACATGTGATTTTCTTGAAATCTAAAAGTAAAGAAATCAAAATATGAGAATTCGCCTTTATTGTATGTACCGGATGGAGGAAGCGTAGAAGCATTGGAGCGAGAACTGTCTCTTGCCCTCCCATATTCATTAGTTAGGTGCGGTTTGGATACTTGTTCATCCTCTTCTCTTTTTCTGAGACATTTTCTCCCACAAAGTAGACATGCCAAGGCCAAAACCAGAAATGAAAAGGCCCCGAGAATGGATATCCCAACAATCCTTTTACTGGTAAATGAATCTTCTTTCCCTTGAGGAACTGGTGGGGATGGGTGATCGGAAGGAGATGATCTCCCGTGTGTATGACCACGACCAGTTGATGGATTGACAGATGGTGGCCCAAAAAACGGCCGCTTAGTTGATGTTGGACTTGGAGGTGTTGCAGGTGAAGGCGATGGAGCAATAGTGATGTTAAACATGTTATTGCCTTTTCTGTATCATAGTTTGTCACTTCAGCAGACTTATACTTTGACTGTTTGACAAAAAAAAAAGTAGCAGATTTTGCAGATGTATGAGCAAAGAAAACTGTAGCAGCTTACATGAAATTCGGTATGCTCAACAACTTTTCTGGTATAGGTCCATTAAAGAGGTTGTTCTCGACATTCCTGACCAGTTAAAAAGAGAGTAAGCAAGTGGCAAGATAAATAGCAGTAGACCAGAAAAAAAATGGGATGGCGAAGAATTTGTACAAGTCCTTGAGGGGAAGATCTTGCAGAACATCAAGCTCTCCTGAAAGATGATTGTTCTGCAAAAGCCTGAAAACATGAGAAATCAGAACAACAAACTGAGTGCGACCTACTCAAAACAGACTATGTATACGCAATGCAAAAGAAAAACTCACAAAGATGTAAGAGTCGAAAGATTCTGCATGGAAGTAGGCAATGGTCCACTCAGATTGTTGCTAGACAGGTCTCTACGCGTATGTTGAATATTTTGTTACATATATATACATAAAATAATCTCAACACAGCTGATTTAGGAGGAAGACCTACAGATTGATCATACGGCCAAGGTCTTGAAAAACATCGGGTATCTTGCCAGACAAAAGATTATTGTTCAAGGACCTATAACACCAAAGAAGTCTTACACACAAATCACCCCTAGAAACGAGATGTTGATAGAGACAACGAAGACTTACATGACTGACAAAGAATTTAAGGAGGAAATAGATTCTGGGATAGTTCCTGTAAACTTGTTACCTGAAAGAAACCTGTAAAAAGATAAAGATTGTAATACAAGATGTTGAATATGATAAAGAGGGATTTGCTTCTTAGGAAGTGTGGAAGATACAAATTCTGCAGTGAAACAGGCAATGTGGGTGGGATACTTCCTCCAATGTGATTGTTGCTGAAATCTCTGAAACAAAATTGCAAAAGGTATTAATGGCAAGAGAGCAATCCAATATATAATGGACACAAAATTATTAAACATAAGAGGAATTAAGTACATAGTTTTGACAGAGGTAAACATGTTTAAGCCAACGCCTAGCTCTCCCCCAAGATTGGCGTCAATGAGAACTCTGAAAAGGTAAGAGATGAGTTGATAGAAGAATAATATATATAGAGAAAAGCAAGAAGGAGACTTTACATGGTCTCTACTTGGGAAGCATTGCAAAGGACACCTTGCCAGCCCTGACCACAAGGGTCACCGCCAGATGCAATCCAACCGGGGAGAGGAGGTGACTCCAGGGCAAGGTAGAGGCTATTGATGGCCGCAACTGAAGCAAAACATTTAGCTTTAGCAATGAGAGAATCAAGACATACTAACATTGATATAAGATAGTATGAAAAGAGGAAATTTTGAGCTTACCATCGTCAGGATTGGTGAGGGCGAGTGAAAGGGAGAGAGGAGATATAAGAAAGAAAGCGAGAAACCCCAGAAAACAGATGTTATTATGTCTCCCAGATATCATCGATTTCATTCCGAATTCAGCAAGAATTTTGAGAGAACTGGAGTGTAAGCAGACTGAGACTTGAAATTGAAAAAGTAAAAACTTAACAGCTAAGAATTGGATTCGATAGACTGATTGGCAGAGAGCAAAAGAAGGAGAAAAGTGGGATTATTTTATAAGAGGAATGTTGTTTGCAGAAAAGAAAAAAAAACTTTGAATTTTGGAAGATGATGATGATACACAGCACACCTGCGGAGGCAGCTTTTGTACTATTTGCCAATTTCACGTGTTCTCATTTAACTTGTTTTTTTTTCAAATCTTGGCCTTATGTTTTTGTGTTTAAAAAGGTAAAGAAGAAGAAGACTGTAAGAAACGTAATGAGCCTATGCTTATGAGAAAAAGGCCCATGCGAGACCTTCTCTGTGATCTGGTGAGCTCAGCCATCACCGTAAACTCATAGCCTAAAAGATTCACCTACTTACGGGCCAAAAAGGGGACAGTGACCATAAGAAACGTAATGGGCCTACACTGAGAATAAGGCCCAAATAAAAACTTCTCTCCGATCTGGAGGGTTCACCCATCACCGTGTAAACTCAACGCCTGGTGAAATGCCTAATCGGAACTCTTCTCAGAAAACAAAGCTTTGAGATGCATTCGCGCTCGGCCCTACTCTCCCGATTCCGTCGTTCGGCGTCGAAATTTGTCTCCTCTTCCTCGCCGGTAACCCCCGTAACCGTAAGGCAATCTCCCAAGAGCCTCGAGGCTCTTCGAGCGCCGCTGGCAAATGAGTTGCCTTCCCTTACCGATTTCATCCATGACGATACCTATTTCGTGGAGGTTGGAACCAAGAAGAAGCCTCTCCCCAAGCCTAAATGGATGAAGGAATCTATTCCCTGTGGCGAGAGGTATGTTCAGATTAAGAAGAAGCTGAGAGATCTTAAGCTTCACACCGTCTGCGAGGAGGCTAAGTGTCCAACCTTGGCAAGTATTGGTCTGGTGGCGAAACTGGAACCGCCACCGCCACGATTATGATCCTCGGGGACACATGTACACGCGGCTGCAGGTATCATCTTTCTCCTCTTCCAATCCTAGGGCACCGAATTGCCCAGCTTGATCATCTGAAAGGGCGTTTATTTTAGGTTTAGTAATGTGAAGACATCGCGTACACCTCCACCGCCTGAACCAAATGAACCTAACAATGTGGCTGAAGCAATTGCATCGTGGGGGGTAGATTATGTGGTCATCACCAGTGTTGATCGTGATGGTTTACCTGATCAGGGAAGTGGACATTTTGCTCAAACTGTACAGAGATTGAAAGTCTTGAAGCCGGAGATGTTGATAGAAGCACTAGGTAATATAATAATGATGTTGTGGGATTGAGGTTTTTCGGCTTTGAGATCATGAATTTTTGAATATGTTTTCGGTTTTGATGTTGTAGTTCCTGATTTCCGTGGAGATGGGGGAGTGTTGAGAAAGTTTCCAAGTCAGGGCTTGACGTCTTTGCCCACAACATTGAAACAGTTGAAGAGCTTCAGAGATTTGTGCGCGATCATCGTGCTAACTTTAAGCAGTCACTAGATGTCCTTAGGATGGCTAAGGAGCAGGCACTTTAACCAAGACTTCAGTAATGCTGGGATGTGGAAAGACCCCTGATCAAGTGGTCAAGAAAATGGAGAAGGTCAGAGCAGCAGGGGTTAACGTAATGACATTGGGCCAATCTTCTTTTATTTAGAAGATCCAAGAAATTCCCGGTCCAAAACTTTTTAAATTTATTACTTTTGAGTTTCTTTTTATTGACATAGACCTAAGTCATCTATTAAAATGATAATGATACTTTGGTACTGGTCGGAGACTACTAAGGCGGGTGGTGGACTCTTGGAAGGGAAGAAGGGGCCTAAATGGAATGTGTTTGTGGAAAACAGGGATTTAGGTACGTAGCATCAGGACCACTGGTGAGGTCATCGTACAAAGCAGGAGAGTACTATATAAAGTCGATGATAGAGTCTGATCGAGTTGCTCCTTCTACCTCTGTGTAGATACTCATTCAAGATTACACTATTGTATGTGAATTCTTTTACTTTATTGCTGTGTTTTTTCTTCGGGTAAGCCATTCACAGCACTTATCCCCAACGTTCTGAATAATGATGAGAAAATGTAATACTATCATTGTCCAATCTCCAATGTGTGTCTAGTCTCTCTCTTTCTCATACTATCATTGTACTTCTGGAATGCTTCATCATTCTCTGATATATACGAATACGACTCTGCTCTTTTAGGAGCATCGTCCACTTTCGCTGTGCTCCATTGTTGAACTTGAAACGGTAGTGTTGGGGACTAATCAGTAACTCAATGAACCATCTTTTCAATACTGTAGAATGAAGAAATGCAGAAGTTTTTTTGTGCATCTTTCGTTTTAGTTTTGAGCAATTCATGTGCTTTCTATTTCTAGAGGTTGCTACTCTTAAACTCTGGGATCACTTTACTGCATCGTTGGTCTGACACTTTTGCACTGTTTGTATTAGTGGGCTCTTCGATGCTTAACCTTGCGGTATATTTTGTTCTTTCATTGTCTCCTTGCATCATTAATGATACGTTCCCATGGATGTTTGCACTGCTACTTTTAAGATGACTTGTGGGAAATCCATGATTTGATGGAATAAGCATGTTTGGTTGCTTTCTCCTGGCCAAACAATGGCTTCCATTATCCCCTTTTGCATCAGCGTATATGATTGGTTTACATTTTGGTCATTCATAGTCTAGGGAATGGGCGATTTGGTTACATTCAATCTGATAAGTGTATGCATCACAACTTCAACTTTGGTAATTTACTTTTCTGCATCTATTTTTTTCTTTAGTAGTATCTACTACTATTTGGAGGAGTATGTTTCCGGAGAACATTTCGATTATTTTATATAATGGTATGTAAAAAAAATGCAATAGAATTCACCTGATGACATAAACTGAAGAACATGACAAAAGATTCTCTCTTTTTAGGCTGACAGAGATGGCAAACATACTAATAACGAAACGACTTGTAAACCAGAGGGTTACTTATCTAACCAAGACTCGAGACACCAAAGTAGACCATTTTGCATCTAATAAATGCTTATTTGTTGACAGATTGAAACACTGGTGGAACTTGGCCGCTGGTTCCAGAGCCAGCTCCAATGGTCGGGGTTGGAGTTTCATATCCGGGGTTTGGGACAAGAGTATCATCACCACCAGGGAGTTGGGTGCGAGTTCCGGTCCCTTGTACACCATTATATGATGGGATTCCTCCACCAGTAAGGGAAGCTCCGGTGACAGGATTGTAAGGGTAGAACGGTTTCTTACATTTGGGAGGAAGCAAGAACCTTCCAACGCCGGGGATGAGAACAGTTGGTCTGGACTCAATGGTGACAAGAAAGTCAGGGTGTTTAACATTTAACGAAGGTGAGATGATACGGTTGAAAATAGAAGGTGTTGTAACCAATGGGGTAAGAATGTGATTATTAGAGAGCCTCCAAATTTTGGTGGCAACAACAACGTATAGGCGCCTTGTAAATATAAATTGTCTACAACTTTTGTCGTTGCAGTCTTAAATGCGGCCTCATGAGTCATGGCCCATAATACAGTAGAAGAGCCCAAATAGTTGAATGGCTTTCATCGTTCCATATCTTTTCTTTAATCCATCTGATTAACTAACTAATCTCGTTTCATAAACTGTGTTTAAGATTCCTATTGACTGGAGGAACTAAAGCACCAAATGAAAAAAGAAAAGAAGCTAAATATGCATTTTATACATACACATCGTCAGGTACCTGGAAAAGCAAAAGGAAAACAAAACGATTGAATGCATAGAGTAAGTGTATGAGAGGCTGATCATGGCACTGGGTATGATTTGTTGTTACACATGCACTTATAAGCCATGGGACAAGTCTCAGCCTCTTCGAGCGTTGCACACACAAAGCTAACCATCACAAGACGACATGGGGAGCATGAGCCACACGCGTGTGAACAGTCCGGTAACCTAGACCCAGCCACCTGAACCGTGTCCGGCCTCCTTTGATGCTTCAACGTCCCGGCCATTCCCACATGATGATGACCTGAACATGAAAAAGTTAGAGAGCTTGAAGATAATGATGAAAGAGGTGGGTGAAGAGAGTGAAAGAGAGAGGAGCATACATACTTTGATAGGGGGTTGTTGGGAGATGCCTAGCCAAGAGAGAGCCGAAGAAGAAAGAGACGAAAAAGACAAGGAGAAGCAGAGACTTCATGATATATTTTGACACGTAAACTTAAAAATTGGGATGAAGTAGTTGTGTGGTACGTACGGCGAGAAACAAGGTTTATATGATCGTTAACATTGAAGAGACTCACGGTAGAGAAGAGGAGATCTAGTCACATGAAAACAAGATCAATGAAATGATATAAATTTTGAGGAGATATAGTATGTGAAGTCTAATTAAAAAACTTGAACTTCATTCGTGCTGCTTTGTTGAGTGTCATGAGCTTCCTCTGTGAAAAACTCAAAGACGCACTTTTGTATGCAATCACCTTTAATTTACCTTCTAGGACCCTTTTTGTGTGACCTTCATTAATACCTCCAATTAATGTTCTTATTAAATAGAAAAATAAATTAAATTGAGCATCTGATCATATAGAAATGCGGTACATTGCCTTGGCCCTTGTATTATAGGTTTATTATCGATTAACGCATGAAGCGCCAAGTTTAATTTAAAATCATCTTACATTAAAAAAATACAATAGATTCATTGAGTTGTTTATGCATAAAATTGTAATTATTTAATTACATATCACCAAAAGGTTTATTTGGAGAATTGTGCTCAGAATAGGCTATCAATCTAGACAAAACGTAAAACTAAACGTAGCATTAACAAAAAAAATCAATAAAATGTGATATATTGCAAAATCAAGAAAATTGATGTAATTGTTAGGATATATACAGTTTATAAACTAATGTACACAGTGTACACTCGTTAGCTACTTAGGCCGACTACAACATTATTGAAGTTTCACTTGTCTTGTTAAAGAAAACAAAACATTATTATTGATGTTTTAAGACACTCACCAAAAGTTTGAAGAGATGAAAAGAAAAAGCCTAAAATTAGTAAAAGGTTGAAGAGATGAAAAGAAAAGGCCTAAAAATTAGACTCACCTGCTTTACCTGGACAGGACGGACCGTGACTATATGAAACGTAATGGGCCTATACTTTATTAGAAAAAGGCTCAAATTAGACCCTCCCACGCAACTGGAGGCTTCAACATCACATTTAAACTTTTTATCTATGGCTAATGCCTCTACCGAGTTACCGTTACCGGTGAAATCCTAAATCGAGATGCAGCCGTCGTCTGGCGTCGAGATTCTTCTCATATTTCTCGCCTTCCATAATCGATTTCATCTCGGCGTGGAGGTTGAGACCGAGAAGAAGCCCCTCCCCAAGCTTAGGGATGTGTCCAGCTCAAGAAGTTGAGAGACCTTATGTGATTTTTCTAAATATAGTTGGCTCAGAAACATGTGAATTTATATTTTAAAGGATATTTTTAAAATTAAGATTACCCTATCATTCAGTTTTTTTTTCTAAATTCCAATAAGATCCGATAGTAAAATTTGATGAAATGAAAATAAATGGAGAATGATGGTAATGAGAGGGAAAAAAATTTGGTAACCGTCGAGATCGTGATCAAACCAACCCCACTCTTTCCTAAAAACTCTCAAATCCCCTGTTTCGCCCATTATTATGAGCAATATTTCATCTTTCAAGTTTGAACATATGATGAGATGCTTGGTTTTTTGTTGAAAGGCCTCCAAGTGAAAGAATTTGGTGAAGCAGCTTCAGTGTCGTTTAGAGCTGCTCAAAAACAAGAAATATGCAATTTCCACACACTTGCGCCACGACATAGCTCGGTGAACGCAACCGTGCTCTTCATCGTGCTCAGCAGCTCTTTTTTGATTAGAACGTAACGTCCCTCTACGACTTGTTGCTTCACTTCTCCGACGTCATCATCCTCCACTACTCTTACATTCGGAGACACAGAGAACTATCTGATGAAGCCAACGAAGATGTTTCAACACTTGTCTTTGCCTCTTCCAGATGTGGAGATCTACCTGAGCTACGCACCTTGAGGCTTCTTTTTGGGGAGCGTTATGGGAAGCCCTTTATAGCAACAGCTCTTCATCTTCTTCCTGGAAATCGTGTCAACCCTCAGGTTCCTTTACATATCTTCTTTCTCTTTCTATTTATATTTTCTCTGCTGACCCTTGTTGAAACCTATACTCCATTGTAGATTCAAGAGAAACTCTCTATAATCTCAGCATCGGATGATGCCAAGTCCAAACTTTTGGGTGAGATAGCTGCGGAGTAAGGCCTACGTCAACAAGTTTTGGCACTCGAATACACTCCTGAATATCACAAGCAGGTGAGAAAATCTTCTCTACTTCTTAATGTGAGAGTTGCGAGTCAATAATATGATGGCACGTGTTTGGTGTGTGTGTGTGTGTAGGTGTGGGTAATAGAAAACGAGGCAGAAGAAGAGAAAGAAGTCATGGGCTGTGATTTAACTTCTTCTCAACTGTGTACTCTCGCGGATAAAATAGTTTGTGATGAGGATGATTGCATAGAGGAGGAAGTTATGGAAAAATATCAGAGAATATTCAGATTCAGAGAGATTAAGGAAGAGAGAATATAGAGAAGGAGGTCCAGGAGAAGATCAAGATCAGCATCAAGCAGTCCAATCGCCAAAGATGTGGAATGTTGGAGGTACTATTTTTTTTTTTTTAATATTAGGAGGTTGTGGACCGAAATCCGTAATCTCCACATATCCGAAACCACATCATATACTATTTCAAGGGAATAAGAAGGTGAAACACTCCGTCCCGGACGTTCCAACATTCAAGTACGAAGAATATGAGTTTATGTCTATTCACGGTCGAACCTTTTTAAATTTTCTTTTTTCCTTTCGAAATGTCTTTCGTAGACTATTCCTTAATTTTTTCTTAATGCAGTGGATTCCATTCTTTCCTTGGTTTAATTCCAATCAATCCCATTTCCGATCTAATCATCCCTCATCACTTTGATATTTAGCCATTAAATCAATCATCTCATTGGTTAAGTATACATTGTGATGAGGGTTCTTTACCCACCCAAGGGTTTGGGGGTTTACAATCTATTACTTGGTGATTCGCCATTGTTGATACCTTGCTCGGCCGATCAGTTCACTCACAGTTTAGTAATTGATTTCACAGTGAATCCTTTCCATCGTTTATTGGTTCAATCATGAACTTACTTGGTGGTTGACCTTGAGAATGTTAAGTGATTCTACTGATTCTCCCATCGGTACGCACTTAGCCAGACATTGGATCTTTGCGTTGGCAGATCAACTCCATAGTTCCTTTGACGATTATTGTATCCCCTTGGGTGGGAACGATGATACCTCTTCATCGTTCATCGGTCGCTAAATCCTTTCCGTGGGAGACTCGATCTCCTCTCATTTGATCGACTACCCGACATATCGTTTGAAGCATCCCTCTGTTCAACGCCTAACCGGGTAGTCAATTTCGTGTAACTTCTCTAGATCATCTTCTTCCTTTTAACTCTAATGGTTACACACAATCTTCCTTGATCTATTTCTCACTTTTCCCTCCATAGAACATACAGTTCTTCCTCTGACCGTATTCTTTGATCTCGTCTCTTTTTTCCGGTAGTTTTTCCCTATTTTCCGGTGAGATTTCACCTTTGGAGGAAATCATCCTTTTGGGCATGTGGGTTCCGGATGTTCGTTACCTTCCAAAACGCCTCTCTTTTATAGGAATAATGGTGTGTATAATCCACCATCTTGCACCTCTTTATCGTGTGATCTCAACCATTTATTTTATGAATGGTTGGGATCACACTTTTTGGTTGGTAACCACTTTGGACAGTTACTGGGCGGTTACTCGATCATCCTCTTAACCGTCCATGTCCCAGCTGTCGTACCTCACTTAATTCGGTACTTAGATGATCAGTCCATCTAGCTAAATCAGTATTCGATCAGTCCACCGAACTGGTTGAGTTACCACTTAGCTCAACTAGCTACTAGTACTTCCAGTTAGCTAGGTAGTGTTCCAACTCGTCGAGCTACCTCAACTTACCCTAGCTGGTTAACTCTAGCCTTTAGCTCCCATTTCACCCTACTATATCATTCAGTATGTTTCTCGGTCATGACAATACCGTTCTTAACCTTTCCATGATCTTTCCCGAGATCATTAGGTTATACAATTCATCTAAGTCATTCAAGACTTAGAGGTTTTCTTTGTAATCATCTCTTACCCGATCTGTTTACCATTAAATGTATTGGCCCCTCTTTCCCAAGATAGGAATGTCATATAAAGCGTCAAAAGAAAGAGTGTGGTCAATGTTATCATATAGTGTACAAAGTTTCTACAATATTGCCGGGAGAAGAAGAAAGGGTGTTAAAGGAAGCTAAGCATGTTCATCCCAAACTTCCCAACTACGATCAGATTGCTGCTCATTTTACTGCTATTAGGAGACGTCGAAAACAACATATGCCTTGACCTTAATTTCTCGCACTCATTCTTTTCATATGAACATAAACATTTAAGAGTGATCTTATTATTGTTACAGGATTCAGTTTCACACCAGGAAACAGGGAAACATACTCTTTTCTCTCAGTCCAAATGAAGCCTATAAGCACCTCACCCATTAAACAAGTTACTTTTACCTTCCTTCACCATTCTTTGGAACGCGAAAATACCAATGCAAACTTTGTTTTTGAGTAGTTCCGTGTCCTAAAGTGGACTGAAATATCAAATAGTTTAGTTACCAAAGTCAACGGTTTGACATCATAAAATCATGTAATCAATGCACCTTTGAGTAGAGTTTATAGTATAACCTTTAATACTTTGGCATGTTGATATATAAATATCAAGCATTCAATACTTTGGTTGAGATTTGATAATCGTTGTATTCTTAATCAATCTTACAACTACCAATAAATTTAAATTAATCGTTGTATTCTTAATCAATCTAACAACTACCAGTAAATTTTAAATAAGAAAAGAATATGTAATTGAATGATGGACCACGTTAAAACATCTTAATAAGAATACTAAATAAATTAATGGATAGTAAAAAGTGTAATGGAAGCTTTTGGTTTTATGATTGGAGAGAGAGATAGAAAGTAGGGAAAGTGGAGAAGTGGAGATAGCTGACCCATTAATTCACCGACTTTTAAGCCTTAAGCTGTTGACTTCTTCTTCGAACACGAACCCTTTATACTCTGTGCTCTTTGTGTTTATTTATTTGTTTGGACATTGTTTATTTGTCTTTCTTCTGCCGAAAGTTAACGACTTCAGCCTTCCCACCTCATTACGTCAACGTCATCTTAATATGTCAAATCAAGGTTTATAAGTGTTAGGGATTCCAAATCCGAACTTCAAAAAACACGAATTAAAGTAAGAAATACAACTCACACATCAAGTTTTACTCGAAATTTTTTTTAAAACATTTTATTTTACTTTGGACTGTCCATAAATGGAAAACAATAAGAAATGTCTTTATGATGAATATGAGGTTTCATTATCCAGATATTATGATTTTTGGAGCGGACTAGATTGATTTGATCTCGGATAAAATTCTACCCCTATAAGAAGGTTATGTATTCAAATCAAACAGCCATCCATTCTTTAAATAAATTATAGGATAAGGCATATATGTATTGTGTGTGTATGGTGATATTGACATAGGTAGGGTACATGAGATATTTTGTATTGAGTTGGTTGAAAACATTTTGGTTAATGAGATATAAGCCTTTTTTATTTATATATTTCAAATTTGGTCGGTCTTGTTTATGTCTTTTCTAGGTGGGTTTATTAAAAAAGAGAGAATAAGAAAAGTCAAAGCTGACTTTGACGACCAATTGCTAACTCTCTCGAGAGATAATGATAATAAGTCTAATTAAAGTACTCGTTACGTCGTAATCAATTGCTTCAATCTCATGTAATCCTTAGCCGCGGTTAGCCGACCATACTATCAACAAATTTTTGCATGGACATAATTATAATAATTAATAAGAAAAAGAAAGAGTGTTTCACCGTCCATAAAAACAGAGGAGGACATAGTACGCACCTGAGATGGGTTAGATATTTTGCTTAGTGATATATGTCAACATCTAATAAGACCCATCAGCTCTCATATAAAGAGGAAAAAACACTACATAACCACACAACAACACATCTCTCTGTCTATCCCGATCTTGCTCTGTTTTCCCTTAGACAAGGAGGAACTCGTTGATTCCTCTTCTCATCGTCATCCTAAATCTCTCTTTTTTTTAATATATATTTTCAGTGGATCATCATCTTCTATGGCTACTGGTAAGAACAAGGGCAAATCCATTAGGAGCATTGGTAACAATGAAGCAGAGAAAATGGATGAGATGGAGTTGGAGGAGCTCCAATTTAGTAGAGGCAAAGGTAAGAAATTGAGTTCTGGATCAGACTTGTGGTTTGGAGAAGCTTCTTCGACGTCCCAGAGAAGTCTTAGGAAGACGAGGACCTTTGACAGACATAATCCTTATCTCCTATCTTCTTCTTATGCTTCTCCTCAGCCGCCAATAACTACTTGCAATGTCACTTCTTCAATGGTCGCTTTTCCCTTTTCTTTTGCTCCAACGATTCAGAATCAACAACTGTTTTTACAACCGAATGACCACTCAATTCAAACACAACAACAAATGATCTCGTTTGGTCCTCAACTACAAGTGCAGCCATTTTTAGCACATCAGCAACTACAACAACAACAACAACATATGTTGCAGTATTGGAATCTTAGCCCGAGCGGAAGATTGATGATGATGAACATGCTAAGACAAGAAAGTAATCTACCACTGGTTAGGCCACCAATTCAACCCTTCAGCGCCACCAAGTTGTACAGAGGTGTCAGACAACGCCACTGGGGGAAATGGGTTGCCGAGATCCGTATGCCAAGAAACAGAACACGTCTCTGGTTAGGCACCTTTGATACAGCAGAGGAAGCTGCCATGGCCTATGACCGCGAGGCCTTCAAGCTGAGGGGCGAGACTGCTAGGCTTAATTTTCCCGAGCTTTTTCAAAATAAGCAAGAGACAACTCCGGTGCATCAGAAACAATGTGAAACGGTAGCTGCGAGAGAAGAGACAAGTGGAAGAGGAGAGGATGATTCAAATGCGGCAGTAGAAGTAGTGGGAGGAGAGAGTGAGGAGACGAGTTGGGCTGAGGCATGGTTCAATTCAATCCCAGAGGAATGGGGACCTGGAAGTCCTCTTTGGGATGATTACCACTTTCCTATTTCTAACCATAAGGAGGATCGTGACGCTCCACAAAACTCTTCTTCTGATACAGTTTAGAAGATTTGTCAGATTATGATAGGTGTTTTTAGTTGTATGACTTGTGTTTTTATTTTTTGGAAGGGAGAACGTTTTTTTCTATCTCCATCTTTATTCCTCAAATTCTGATTCTATTACCGACATCGTTTTTTCTTGATCGGTGATTATGAATGAATCTGATGGGGTCAATCATTACCATGCATTTTCATATATATAAAAATAAATATATGGTGTTTGTATTTTCATCTTATTCGTCCCATAGAAAGAGAGTGAGAAGATTAAGTAATGGATTGATATGTTTAATTCGACATAAGTCATTGCTAAGTCTGTTGAAGACGATCAGTGTCCTAACGACTTGTTCAATTGATGATGACACAGAGAGTAACATGTGTGTTGTCACTAGGAGAACTCCTGCATTTCTTGATGGGCTTTGGTACTTAGCAAAGTAAATGGGCCTTATTCCGGGCCTAGTCCTAACGTGGACACACAAAGAAGTACAGGAGACACGTGTCAAACTAGCAGCAACTCGTAGAGTTGGATAAGCCATCCCTTTGCAAATCCAAAAAACGCAGAAGATTCAACCAGCCATCTCTGCAATGGCTCACTTTGATTGATTAAGCTCTCTCTATCTCCCCCTCTCCCTCTCACAATCCCAACAACAACAACAACAAGTCAAGTCTTCTCTTTGTCTCTTCAATCTTGCCCATTCCCAATGGCAACAACTGCAATCGCTTCTCTTTCATTTCCAACGTTAGGACAATCAGACAAGATCTCCAATTTTGCGCCTTCTCGTCCTCTCGCATCCGCAATTCGCATCTACACGAAGTTTTCTCGCCACTCTTTGATATCCCGTTCAAATTCAAGATCTCTTATTCACTGCATGTCCACTGTTACCGGTGAGAATTTTGCTATCTTCACATTTGCTCCTTTGTATTTATTAAATCAGAGTTTCAAAAAATGAACTTTCTTTGTAATTTGGTCAGATGTGCCTCCTGTATCAGAGACTAAGTCAAATTTCCTAAAAGCTTATAAGCGACCAATCCCAAGTATCTACAACACGGTTTTACAAGAGCTTATTGTACAGCAGCATTTGATGAGGTATAAGAAGACTTATCGTTACGATCCTGTTTTTGCACTTGGCTTTGTCACTGTATATGATCAGCTCATGGAAGGATACCCAAGTGATCAAGATCGTGATGCTATTTTTAAAGCTTACATTGAAGCCTTGAATGAAGATCCTAACCAATACCGGTTTAGCTCTCTACTTCTCATCTTTTCCTTAATGTCTTGTTGTTGAAGGTTTTTTGTAAAAGAGTTAGTTTTTTTTTGGGCTTCAAACAGAATTGATGCGCAGAAGATGGAGGAATGGGCCCGAAGTCAGACTTCTGCTTCATTAGTTGAGTTTTCTTCTAGGGAAGGAGAAGTTGAGGCAGTTCTCAAGGACATTGCAGGAAGAGCTTCGAGTAAGGAGGGCTTCAGCTACAGCAGGTTCTTCGCTGTTGGGCTATTTCGTTTGCTTGAGCTTGCAACTGCAACTGATCCTACTGTCTTAGACAAGGTAATTCTATTCGTCTTAAACATCAATCTTGTGATGAACTGATTGTCACCAATATTGGGGTGGTTCTAGAGCAAGGAATGTTGCTATTTTTTGCTTCATGTACTAAATATTAGTGTGTTGTCTCTGACATGTCACATTTTTCTCTTATATGTAATTTTTGATCTCTGTGTCTCATGAAACAGCTTTGTGCATCCCTAAATATCAATAAGAAAAGCGTGGATCGGGACCTTGATGTGTATCGCAACCTGCTGTCAAAGCTTGTCCAAGCCAAGGAATTACTAAAGGAGTATGTCGAGAGGTATTTGATGCTAAACCCTATCTATCTACACTAAGTACTGGTCTATTTGAGCATATATGGTGCTTGCTGCACGATGATACTTTTATATAGAGAGCCTAACTTGGATATTTTTACTTGTGGTGACTCAGGGAGAAGAAGAAGCGAGCGGAAAGAGGCGAATCACAGAAGACTAACGAAACAATCTCCAAGTGTATGGGAGATACTCTATATAACCCATCTTTCTTGGTTGAATGGAAATCCTAAACAATCCGTTGTTCCTTTTATTTTTTGTTCTTAGCAACAGCAACTACTTTGCTCGAGATAATATATATTTGTTCATTTCTAAGAACATTTCAGACATGTGTCTATGTTTTGCTTTTATTTCAATTCCATGAGTTTTTACATAAATGTCGATTCATGTTGTATGTATATATACATTGATGCAGGTAGTGTTGTGCCGTTACTAGTATATGACAGTTTGGTTTAAGAATTAGGTGCTGCCTTCAAAGGATATGTGACCAACCATGAACATGTGAATTCCGCCTTGAAGCCCTGCCTTTTTCTTTATTGTGTTCTTCCTATAAAAAACGTCAAAATGAATCACCAAAGGTCAGATTTCATGTTTCGGAGTTGTAACAGAGGCTCGAATTTTTGGTTTGAACATCTAAAAGTTTCGCCTTTTGCGTCTTTGCACTGTCCTGCTAGCTGCTGCAACACAGGCGCGTTAAACACGGGGAAATCGTGTTGCTATTAATCCAGGTACATTACATAGCTATCTCGGATATTAGGCGTTAACAACAAAAAGCAAAAAAGATGGGTACCAATCTAAACCACTTGCCGCTAGCTGGATCCTTTATGAAAGAGTGACAAAAAAAAATCGGAGACAGTAGGAAGAATGCATAGAATCAACAGTGAAAATGGTAAATTGTCTAACTAAGTTGAGAAATATCAACCTCGTCAGGAATCTTGAAGGTATCCGCAGCACCAAACTTTCTAAATTCCTCGGCTTCAGCCACTGAGTCATCTTCATTATCATCATACTCTTCTGCAGCATCTTGATGGCGGGGTGTTGAAGGGTCAAACATGCTTCTGGACCGGCAGTCATGGGTTGCAAGCATGTTCACTTGGCCAAGATGTGAAATCTCTATCATCACAGTTTCATCATCCAGTGGCAGTGGCTGTTTCCAGGGCTCCCCATCCATCCTCATGAATGTATGGTCGGTTGCACCTTTGTGAAATTCGAAGCGAATGCGGTTTGCCTAATCACAGAAGTTATCATTTGTATGCACTCAATCATCATATCTCTATGTATCTGTGTGTTATTACCTGGGCAAGTCGTGTTCCATGTCCATTTGGAGCGAGCAGAACAAGACCATGCCAAGCATTTCTAAACCCAACAACCTCAATGAGGCCATCATCTACAAACGGTGGAGTCAAGCCTCTCTGTTGTGCCACAACAAAGAAACATGCATATTAATGTTTTACCATGGCGAAGACAAATAAAGAAAATTGTAATTGTAGCACTCATGCATTGTCAAGAGTTTTTAAAACCTACATCACGTTGTTTACTGGGATTTGGTGTACCCCAAGGATTTAGTCCTCCAGAAAAGCTGGGTAGATTCAGACATACAATGGACCTGATGCTGTGAGAGGAGAAACAAATGTCAGGGTTGGAGTAGTTTATATTCGTGCTTGAACTGCGTATTGCAAGAAACTAGGGCATTGCTTTGTTACATTTGAGATGTAACCATATCTAGTTAAAGGTCCTACACAGAGAAAAATCCCAAGACTACCCAACATGTCCATCCTGGACTGCATGACAGACATAGGCTAGTGATCCCTCAGGACCATCTACATTGGATGTTTAAACATTACCTATGTGGTATGTGGAGGTCATGCCACTGGCCATTTCTAGTTGCAATCTTTACCTTTGCAAGCTGAGCTATATTCCTACAGGGGAAGCCATTGAAACTTTCTATTACATTGTGCAAGAGAGCAAAGATATATATATATATATATATATTTATATATATATAATTACAGCAAAAGGACTGGAAATGTAAGAAATGTGGACTACTTAACCGAGAATATTATAACCAGTATAAGATTACATGTTTCTCTATTTGAGCATTTCAGATTTGACATTGTTTAGTACACAACGAGACCCAAGCAGAAAAAAGGAACATAGGCAGAAAATAATCATTGGCACCAAATTTCCAATTACTGACACTATAACAGTATACTAAAGGCACAGGATAAGGCAGTGGTGTTGCAGAGCATTATAAATTTCTAATCATTCAAGTCCAAGAATCCCCCACATCAGAAACAAATAAAAATGTGAATGAGAAGAAGAACAGTGAAATGGAAAAAATATATCTACATCTTACTCACCGTGAAGCAGGGTGGAAAAGAGAGGCACAAAACCATCCTTGTGTGCAACCAAGCTTTACATACATACTCTGGCATTGTGAGAACAGAGTGTTTCTTATCGTGTGAAGCCAATGCAAAGTATTTGTTCTTTGTTAAGTTTAAATCCCAGTGAAGGGGTGTAAAAAGAGAAGGTGTAATCCCACTATTTTTCCACTCGTCAGGGTAAACTTGTAAGAAATGAGTAAGCATACGAAAAGCACAAGAAAGGTACCTGATTAACCAGCTGATTCTTAAATTTTTCAGGGTGCAGCTTCCTCTCAGAATGAAACGCATAAGATACCTGAGCGTCCATTCCTGCATAAGCACAATATAACTTTCAAGGAGATTTATCTTTGAAAATTGATAATCAAGATGATCATGGGTGATACTAACAAAAGAATAGCACTGACTCGGTGTTTTGTTATGTAAATAACTAGATTGATACTCAAAGGACTAAATCTTAATAATAAGTTATGATTGCTTAACCATCCCACTGAGCCAAAGTTAGATAAGCAATTGTGCAAACAAAACTTCTCACCAAGGCTAAAGTAATTCCAGAAGCCCCCACGAAATGTGTGGCAGCCTTCCTGAGAAAATGAAGATGAAGGGTGTCTATAAGACAAAAAAGACACAGCTATATATAATTGGCAGGAAAATAGGATATGTTACCTTATTAAGCTCATCTGTTGGAGAAACACGGTGAAAAGCATGTAGAGAATGTGGTAACTCAAGAGGTGCAACAGGATCACAAGAACCTTGTTTAGGAGTTTTCATCCTCATAAGTATGTGCCAACTTAAAACCAGAAATGTATCCACCACTTAGTTATTCACCAAAAAAAAATATATATATATGTATATAGACTCAACTATGGACAAAGATAAATGTGTATATATATATATATATACATACTTGTCAATCTTCATCTCTTTCGCCTTTAAGACTTGATCCAAAAACGACTCCACAGAAGTCCTATCTGTTCCGGGATTTTTCTTTCCCTGTGCAGCGATCGAAACGCATCTTACTTATAGGGATAATTATCTAGTAAAGAAACATAACATAGCCAAGAATGTAAACCCACCCATCCAAAAGCAAAGGGAAGGTTATTTCCGGTACCCAAAGGTACAGTGGCAATTGGAGGTGGATGTGATAATTTAAGGTCACATACAACTCCAAGGAGCCAACCAGCAGTGCCATCACCTCCTGCAACCTAAAAATAGTAAAGAATGAGCACATAATTGGTTTTTGAATTTCTAATTAAGTGTTGTAACAACTTACAATGATTTTCAATTTCTTCCGAATCTGATGAGCGAAATCATCATCTTTAAGCCTCTCCAGGTTAAGATAGATTCTACGGAGCACTTTATCCGGAGTCTCTAGGCCAAGATCAAAGACCTGATTGTGATTGAGAAGAGATCTGTAGGTGAGAATGAGCTCGCCACCTAACTGACCACCGCTTTTGGAGTTGATGAAGATAAGGACGGGGCTCGCAGGTGAATGAATGTTGTTGTTAGGCTTCTCCTCTTCTGAGAGGATGTACGTAGGGATGTAGAATTCCTTGAGAAAATCTGATAAAGTGTTGTATTTATCCATTTCCTCTGACTGTAACAACATACAAATGAAATATGAAGAATGGCTTCATTAGATATTTCCAAGAAAAAACGATCTGCGATAAGAAGGAGCAGAGAACCGTACCATTGGAAGAAGATGAGCAAGACAAGGAATCGGGATCTGGGAAAGGTGAATTTTAAAATTATATTTAACTTGTGTTGTAATCTTATTAATAAAGCGAAAACGTACAAGAATGGAAGATTCATCGAATACTTGGCGCTTTGGAGAAATGAGGAAAGGTTCCTTCCCACGTGCGAGATTTTTGGCAGCCACGGCGGCAGTGGAGCAGTTGGCCCCCTTTTTTGACGCGGACCCAGTCATGCGCCGCGTTTGAACTGTTGATCAACAATTACATTTTTGAAGGCCTGTGGGCATAGTGCGCCTTCACCAACGAGGAGTTTGTGGCACCAACTATATCCCATGGAATCATCTAAAGAGCAAATTAGATAGTGGCCCGCGTTATATAATTCCATTTATTAGTTTCATATCAAAACAAATAAAACAAAATGACAATCAAAAACTAAACATGTATACAAATGATTAAAACAAATAAAACAAAATAACAATCAAAAGCTAACCCTATATACAAATGATCAAAACAAATCAATCAAAGTGCTGAATACATAGATCAAGAACCATCAAAAGCTTACAAAAATCTAGAATTTGGAAAAGCTAATGTGTCGATCTTTCATTTCTAAAAGGCTGTGTGTATTTATAGGAATTGTTAACTATTTATTAGGAATCTTCTAGCGGAAGTTTTGAAAATTCAAATGAGAATATTAATGAAATTATCTTGCTAATCAAGTTAGATTGATACGAAAGAATTAGATTTAGGAAATATTAGAATATTTCAAACATTTCATTATTGCTATATATTCAGATATTTTATGGGAATGATTATTAAAGTATAAAAAATATATCACATTCAAAGATCCTCAAGCATAGTGCTTATGTCACATTCAAAGAAATATAAGAAACTTCAAAATATATCACATTCAAAGAAATATAAGTTTCTTATAAAATTTAACCAAATCTTCTATTTATAATAACGAAAATAAATAGTATGTTATAGATCTCAAACCTTAATTTTGCAATTGGTTAATAATTAATATTTTTTTAATTATCGTCCATAATTTAATTTGGATTTATTCCACTAATCTAAATTTATTTATTTTGAATAGATTTAATTTTTTAATTTTAATTTAAAATCAAATCGTATCAAATATTTTTATGAAATTAATTATGAAATCTAATTTATTAATTATGAAATTAATTAAACATATATGTTTATTTTTTCAAAACTAATAGTTATTTAAAAGATTATATTTGGATTTTTTATTGAATTTTGTAAAATTAATTTAAAATTTTTGTTTATATTTATTAGGAGAG